>JASAUF010000172.1:10290319-11685479 GCA_030180095.1 Magnolia changhungtana | reverse complement strand
ACATAGATACTAACATATAGTGGACCCATCACCTACACAAGGGCCAAATATAAAACTCCATGGGCCTCACTCAAGAGCTTAATACACATCATGATGGGCCTTTCATATGGGCCTAACATACATCACAATGGGCTCCATCGCCTGGCCCTCAAATGCATCACAATGGGCCTCATCACATAGACTTCATATTTATCACATTATACCTTAAACACGGGCTGAATACACATCACAATGGGCCTTAAATACGGGCTACATATACATCACATTGGGCCTCAAAAACAGATCGACTACACATCACAATGGGCCTCAATTACGGGCCGCATATACATCATATGGATCTCAACAATTGGCCTCAGCAATCAAAATCAGCCTCGACAATCGGAATCGGCCTCAGTAATCAAAATCGACATCGATAATTCAGAATCGACCTCGACAATCAGCCTTCACAATCGAAATCGGCCTATACAATCGACCTCAACAATCGGAATCGACGTCGACAATCAGAATCGGCCTTGACAATTGAAATCAACCTCGATAATTGGCCTATACAATCAGCCTCAATAATCGGAATCGGCCTCGACAATCAAAATCAACTTCGACAATTGGCCTCAACAATCGAAATTGGCCTTAACAATTAGAATCAGCTTCTATAATCAACCTCGACAATTGAAATCAGCCTCGACAATCAGCCTTGACAATCGGCCTCAACAATCAGAATCGGCCTCAACAACTGGGCTCAACAATGGAAATCGGCCTCGACAATTGGCCTTAACAACCAGCGTCGACTGTCACACCCCAAACTCGAAAACTGAGCTCATAAAATTTTCGATTGCTAAATCCGGTACCCACGGCCTTCGTAGTACCCTATTATCTACACCCAACGTCCATATGCCAGATTCCGATCCTGGGATCCTACAAGGAGGTTTTTTCAATGTACATTTAACTCATAATAAGCATAACCACAAGTATACTCAAATCACAACGGTAACATCATCATCACATATCCACTAATATAAACATTTGAATATATTACTGAAAGGGAAATACATATATCAAAGTCAAAGCTCCAGAAGATCATTACATGCTCCATGCTCGACGCTGCTGCAGCCTAATGCCACCTGCACACATCTATCATGCATAAGCTTATACAAAGCTTTGTGGGTGGTGAAAGTGTGTGCGTGAGATAAGTGTCGAGTATGCAATACAATGCCATAAATCATACAATATCGAAATAGGCAGAAATACTGACAAGATCATGAATCATACGATATCAAAGTAAGAGGAAATATACTGATAAGTCCATGAGTGTCATCAGCCATACCAAGGTTATGTGATGCAAGGTATGAATGCTAACGGCCATATCAATGTAAAAACATGGCAACCCAAAATGCTAAATGTTGTGGATGCAATGCAATATGCGGTGTGAATGAAATGAACAAGCTGGAGTGAATTTGAGATAATAGTACATAGTATCACAGGTTATGGGGTCCATCACAAGGGACTTCTATCCAAAACAGTCTCATACCTAAATTTAGATAGTCAGACTCAATGTGGTAAACTCCTAATCTTAGGTTAGTCGTGAGCCCCAACTGAAATCCTAGTCGTTACGAAGGTACACGTAATAAATAGTTGCGCACCACTAGCCCAAGTGAATAGTGAATGAATGAATGAGTATGCAACTCCTTCTCTATAAGTAAACATATCAGCACTGTACATCTCTGGGATTATCACCGGGGTTTAGTACACTCTAAGCTGGCTACCACCCTAGCCGGCCGTGTAGCCCAGTGAGTGAAAAAGACCTTACTACCCACCTGCTAGTAGTATACTAATGCCTATCCGGCTCATCAATAATGGACCCATTTGGGAGCTGGTCAAACTCAGCATAGCTTATTGCCCTCTCACTTGGGCGGATAAGGCCACAACCCCTCCCAACCGACCACGACACAGTGAGAGACGTGGCCTACTAGTATTCGGCACTCAGGCGCTCATGTATCCACTCGGTGTAGACGTTGGGACGTCTCCTGGCCTCAGAGGTTTAGGAACTTTCACCCATGGACATCCAAAGTGCCCAGATGCTTGAACCAAACATTTCTGGTGTCCCATCTGACCATCCACGACATGCCTGTAGAGGTCACAGCCTTGATGTCGCTAGGGCATATAGTAATCACAATCACACAATGTAAGATGTATGAGTCATGTAGTCCAATCATGCATCAATCTTGTACATACCGTGCACTCATGTGGGATAAACCCACCTATCAGGGAGTCTTATAAACCATCTGTACTATGACATATGTAAGAGTTAATCACATCTCACAATAAACATACAGATGATGCGTATGGGCATGTATCATGATGCTATGCTGTCACATACTCATAATCGATATCAATAGCTGACATCAACAATCGGCCTCGACAATGTGGACATTTAACCAAAATTACCCCCCAAGGAATGGCCCACATAGAGCTTAACATATAGTGGACCCATGACCTCACACAAGGACCTAATATACAACACTGTGTGCCTCACTCAAGAGCTTAATATACATCACGATGGGCCTCTCACATGGGCCTAATATACATCACAATGGACTCCATCGCCTGGCCCTCAAATGAATCATAATGGGCCTCATCACATAGACCTCATATTCATCACATAAAGCCTTAAACACAAGATGTATATAATCACATAGGTCTCGACAATCGGCCTTATCAATCGAAATTAGCCTCGACAATCGAAATCAGCCTCAGCAATCGAAATCGACACTCAGAATTGGCCTCGATACTCAGCCTCAATAATCGGAATCGACCTATACAATCGGCCTCGATACTCAACCTCGACAATCTGAATCGACATATACAATCGCCCTCAACAATCGGAATCGGCCTTGATACTTGGCCTTGACAAACGAAATCAGCCTATACAATCGGCCCTACAAATCAGAATCGGCCTCAATGCATGGCCTCGACAATCGAAATTGGCCTCGACAAATCAGAATCGGCCTCGATACTTGACCTCGACAGTCGGAATCGGCCTCGACAAATTGGAATTGGCCTCGATACTCAGCCTCGACAATCGAAATCAACTTATACAATCGGCCTCGACAAATCGAAATCGGCCTCAATACTCAGCCTCGACAATCAAAATTGGCCTCAATACTCGACCTCGACAATTAGAATCAGCTTATACAATTGGCCTTGACAAATCGAAATCGGCCTCGATATTCGACTTCGACAATCATAATCAACCTTGACAAATCGGAATCGGTCTTGATACTCAACCTCGACAATCGGAATTGGCCTATAAAATCGGCCTCGACAAATTGGAATCGACCTCGATACTCGGCCTCGACAATCGCCCAAACAAGGCCTAAGGGAAGGTCACAATGTGGACATTAAACCATCATTGCCCTTCAATGTGGACATTTAACCAACATCGCTCCCAAGCAGTGGCCCACATATAGCCAAACGTATAGTGGGCCAATGACCTCACACAAGGGCCATGTATACATCACATCGGGCCTCAACACATGGGCCGGGTATACATCATATTGGGCCTCAAACATGGGCCTCATATACATCAAATGGGCTATACTAATGGGCCACACTAATGAGCCTCATGCACATCAAGTGGGCCGTATCAATGGGCCGCACTAATGGATGGTCATGGATTTAAACAGATGAGTGGTGTGGAATACACCACTTAAATCAAGTGGGCCCCACAAAACTTACTGACATCAATACCTCAGCTATCAAGCTGGTGTGAGGTACTCTAGTCAATCCGCATCCACCGTCCATGGATTGGACAGTGTAGATGCAATACATTAAATCAAGGTGGGCCCCACACGCTGCCATGGTGGGGCCACGTCCAATGAATGGATGGGGTGAGAAACACATACATCATGGTAGAATCCCACCGTCCTTGCACTGGACGGTGAGGATACAACACTTATATCATGGTGTAGTTCACGGATGACTTGGATGGAACACTTACATTAGGTGGGACCCACGCCTATTAGGGGTGGATTAAAACTCATATATCATTGTGTGCGTCACACTAGTAAATGGATGACCTGAAGAAAATCAAGGTGGCCCCCACAAAACTTGGTGACGTCAACTGCTAGTGGGACCCACGGAGCTTGCTGCGTCAAAGCAGCAGCTATAGGGTTAGTGTGCGGTACACCAGCCACTCTAATTCCGTTCACTAGTGGGTCCCACGTGGGGCCCACCATAACGTTTATTTCCTGTCCAACTGTTGATAAGGTCACACAAACCTAAATAAAAATAAATAAATAAAATTTTGATTTATCCAAAACCTCTGGAGCCAGAGACGTTTCAATGGCAGACGTTCAACACACCACTACTTCCTGCCGTATGGACCACCTGAGCTTCTGTATATGGTTGATTTTAGGGGTGCCCCACCTGTTAAATGGGCCCCATTAAATGCACGATGTTGATGTTCTACACACATCATGGTGAGGCTTACGGCTAGGACCTACGATCCCTGGCTCTCCAACAGCGTAGCAGGACGCTGCTGCAGTGCCTGCTGCTTTTATTTTATTTTATTTATTTTTCAACAGTTTTTCCTAGGTGAGGCCCACATCAAGAGGATCCATCCATTGTATTCTATGGCTCAAGACAGACCAAACAAGCCCAATACCTGGCATGTTTTAGTGTGTAGAAAAATTAAAGTGGCCCCTAATAGATTTTAACGGTAAAAATCATTGTTTTCTATGTTATGGCTTGCAAGATAATTGGATTGGCTTCATTTTTCAGCTCAACGCCAAAAATGAGCTGAGAGATAAGATGAACGGTGTGGATTAGATCCATACATTAAGGTGGGGCCTGCGTGAGCGGCCCACCCAAAAAGCTTAAGTCAAGATGATATTATATATATATATTTAGTTTTTTTAATTTTTTTGTTGTTAGCACATCCCACTATCTGTTCACACTTCACTGAACACGTCTAGCGTCTAAGGCGCTAAACGAATGGTGTGAATATACATTTCATCAAGGTGAGTCCCACATGGATGTGACCCACTTGATTTACATCAATCTGATATTTGTGTTTTCCCATCACCATTAAGGTAAGGCCCACATGGCCTGGACGGTGTAGATCCAACACGTCCATTAAGTGGGTCCCACAAAGGTGGACGACATGAATAACTTACATACTTCATGGGGCCACCAACAAGGGAAAGAGAGGGAGAGAGAGAGAGAGAGAGAGAGAGAGAGAAAGAGAGGAAGATCGAGTGATGGAGGGACGCCGGTACTATGGGCCTTCCCTTCCCTACATCAAAGTATAGATTAAGTGGGTCCCATTGTAAGTGGGCCTACTGTTCAAAATCAACAGTGGAGATCCTTTCTACACCAAAATGTAAGGTCTAGATGACCCTATTTATGCAAGGAAAATAAAATCATGATGGGGTCCATGGAGAATGGCCCCATCATGGAATGATCATGAGAATCAAGGTGGGCCATCGGCCAAACCTAGGGTCCAAAGTAAGATCCATACTATCAATCAGTAGGCCTCACTTGGCCCATCATCAATGCATTAAATCTAAGCTTATAAAGCACCCACCTTTGATCTTCTCCTCCTCCTTCCGCTAAAGCATCATAGAGCTCCAAAGGAAGAACTTTAATGGTTGAGATAGGGTTTAGAGGGTGGGGATGGTAGATAGGAAGTGGGCCACACAAAGCTCACTCTCATGGAGCTTGCTTGGATGTGGGTTGCTTGGGAGGAAATGCGTGAGAGAGATAAGAGAGAGAGGTGTAAGAGAGAGAGAGATGGGTGAGTGATGGGGTGTGACGGGTGAGTGAGTGATGGATGTGTACTTGTGTAAGAGAGAGTGTTGACTTTTGGGGAGGGTGGTTGTACTTAGGGATGGGTGGAGTGATGAGTTGTACTTTGATTGATTGATGTGAAGTGTCATAGAGATTCTCTCGAAATTGCAACGCATAGTGTTTTCCTTGAATTGAACGTGGGCCCACATCTCCTGGCCTAGGTATCATCTCAGCATGCGAGACGTGCGATGGTGTGGTCGCACTAGTACAAGTCTCGGGTCAAGCCGACTCAAATCGCTAGGATGTAACTCAGGGATGTGCGCAACTGCTATCTACATGTCGCTGGTCACTGAAATTTGACCGGGAAGACCGCGAAAGCTTACGGAACGGTATGGGCTAGAATATGGGTCTTACATCTCTCCCCTCCTAATAAAAATTTTATCCTCAAAATTTGCACTATATGCAGAACTTAAAAAATGAGGAAACATGACATCAGAAATATAATACTGGGCATAATCAAACATCGAAGAGATGAGAATAATGCTCAAGATTCTCAGCCTCCCGCTCTCAGGACGCCTCATCAATGTTATGATGACCCCACTGATCCTCGGATCTCGGATTAGAAACGATCGAAGGTTGAATACTATGTAGCCTCACAATCTCAACGATTGGGAACTATATCAGAAAATCTCTAAGTTATTCAAACTCGAGGATCTAACCATTATAAGTTCTCAACAATCATCGAGTGCAGGGTAGCTATCAGTAGATATGTGATGTTATCTTCAGGTATTCCCAAGTTATGCTCTGATACCAACTTCTGTCATGCACCAAACTCAGAAATCGGGCTCATAAAATTCACGATCGCTGAATCCGGTACCGACAGCCTTTGTAGTCAAACTCTTGATCTTAGGTTAGTCACGTGCCCCAACTTAAATCCTGGCTGTTGTGAAGGTACATATAATAAATAGTTACGCACCACCAGCTTGAGTGAGTAGTGAATTATGCAACTCCTCAATAAGTCCATATATCAACACCGTACACCTCTGGGATCATCACTGAGGTCTAGTACACTCCAAGCTGGCTATTGCCCCAGCCATGCACGTAACCCAGCGAGTGAAAAAGACCTCACTACCTGCCTGCCAGTAGTATATCAATGCTTACCCTACTCATCGATTGTGGACCCATTTGAGAGTTGGTCAAACTCAGCCTAGCTTATACCCCCCTCACTCAGGCGAATAAGGCCACACCCCTCCCAACTGACCATGACACAGTGGGAGACGCGACCTATTGGTATTCGGTACTCGGGCGCTCATGTATCCACTCGGTCCAGTTGTTGGGGTATCTCCTGGCCTCAGAGGTTTAGAGAGTTTCACCCACAGACATCCAAAGTACCCAGATGCTCGAACCAAACATTTTTAGTGTCCCATCTAGCTATTAATGACATGCCTATGGAGGTCACAGCCCTGATGTTGCCAGGGCATACAGTAATCACAATCACACAATGCAAGATGCATGAGTCATGTAGTCTAATGATGCATCAATCCTGCGCATACTGTGCACTCATGTGGGATAACCCCACTTATCAGGGAGTCTCATAAACCATCTGTACTATGGCATATGCAAGGGTCAATCACATCTCACAATAAACATGCAGATGATGCGTATGGGCATATACCATGATGTTATGCTATCACATACTCATAATCGGTATCAATAACCAGCATCAACAATCGGCCTTGATAATGTGGACATTTAACCAACATTGCCCCCAAGGAATGGCCCACATAAAGCCTAACATATAGTGGACCCATGGCCTCACACAAGGACCTAATATACAACACCATGTGATGAGTCCCACGTGGATGGATGGTATGTATATAACACATGCAATGGTGATCCCACGTCCATCTGATGGATGGTGGAGACTCAACACATAAATCACTGTGGGTCCCACCGTCAGGACGGTATGGATATGAAACATATACATTGCGGTGGACTCCACCATCCATGGTTTGGACGGTGAACCACATGGATAAATTGCATGCATCAGGTGTGGTCCACATCAGCGTGGCCCACCAGAGTTTTATATTTAAGCTAATGTTTATGTTTCCCTCCCGTTTGGGCAGTAAGATAGTCCAGCAGCTGGACAGTGGGCATCCCACTATTTGGACAACTTGTGGTCCCACTGGATGGACAGTGCGAGTCATACATCAAAGTGGGCCATCATACATGGAAGAATAGAGAGAGAGAGAGAGAAACGTCCAATGGAGGAACTCTGCCACCATGAGCTCTCCTAGGTAGGCCATACAAATACAATACATACATCAAGATGAGTCCCAACTCATGTGGACCCTTAATTCATAAAATCAACGGTGGAAACCCCTTTCCACCCACAAGATCAAGGTCTAGATGACCTTCTCACAATGGGAAAATTAAACATCATGATGGGGTCGATGGAGAATGGCCCCATCATGGGATGAACATATAAATCATGGTGGGCCATCGGATGCACCTAGTATTCGAAGTGAGATCCATACCATCAATCGGTAGGCCTCATTTGGCCCATCATAAAAAACACAAATCTAATCCTATAAACACCCACCGATTGCTAATCTTCTTAGTTTTATGGCTTCCTTAGCTTCTTGGCTTCAACTTTGATCGATGATGGTGAAGATTGAAGGGTGGAGATGATGAGGTGGTAGGAAGTGGGCCACACTTTGGGTTCGTTCTCCTTGGAATGCTTGGACAACCACTCTTTTGGGTTACTTGGGGAATGGGTAGAGAATGAGAGAGAGAGAGAGAGGGTGGTTGTAAGATAAGGTGACATGGAGGGTATAGGCTTTGTTGACTTATGGGGACATGAGGTGGCATGGGGTATGGGTTGCCTTGACTTGTTGGTAAGAAAGGGATGGGATAGACATGGGTTCATTTGACTTGGTGAGGAGAGAGGTATGGGTGAGTGATGGGATTTGTGCTTAATTGATTGAGGTGATGGGTGGTAGAGATTTTCTCAGGATTCATAATGCCCGATATTTTCCTCGAAATAAACGTGGGCCCACAACTCTTAGCCTGGGTATCACATCGTTGCGCAAGACGCGGCGTTAGAACCGCGATGATAGCATGGTCGCAATGGTACATATCTCGGGTCGAGTCGACTCAGATATATGGGATACGACTCAGGGTCGCGTGTAAACACCGATTACAGGTCACGGGTTGCTGAAATTTGATAGGGAGGATCATGGGAGTCTAACGAATTGTACGGACTAGGATACGGGCCTTACAAGGATAATATGCAAATTTTGACCCTCAACAAGAATTCTTTTTGAAGATTGACATGCGGTCCGATTATCATCAAATTCGGGTTCGAGAGGAGGGCATCCCGAAGATAGCTTTTAAGATGTACTATGGTCACTTTGAGTTTCAAGTCATGTCCTTCGGACTGACTAATGTGCCAGACGTTTTCATGCAGTTGATGAATGAAGTCTTCCATCCTTATCTCGATTAGTTTGTCGTGGTCTTCATCGACGATATTCTAATATATTTGATGACTCGTGAGGACCATAAGCAGCATCTAGATATTGCCTTGTAGACCCTCCTTGTTCACCAACTTTATGAGAAGTTGGAGAAGTGTGAGTTTTGGCAGGAGGAGGTGAAGTTTCTCGGTCATGTAGTGATTAGGGAGGGTGTCTCATTGGACTCCTTGAAGATAGATGCAGTGTGTCAGTGGGCCCAGCCCATGAATGTGTTTGAAATCCACAATTTTCTTGGTTTAGTGGGATATTATCGATGCTTTATTGAGGGATTCTCTCGTATCGTAGCACCATTAACTAGGTTGACCCGGAAGGGCGCAGAGTTTATGTGGGATGACACCTATGAGCGAGCATTTTTGGAGCTGAAAGACTTCCTCATGTCCACTACTGTCCTCACTCTTCCCTCTGTGAGTGATGGATTTATTGTGTTTATTGATGCCTTGCGTGTTGGCTTGGGTGCTGTCTTGATCTAGCATGGGAAGCTAATAGCTTATGTGTCTCGCTAGCTCAAGGTCCATGAGCTAAACTAACCCACGCATGATTTAGAGTTGGCAGCAGTTGTCTTCGTATTGAAGGTGTGGAAACATTATCTTTATGGGGTCAAGTTCGAGCTCCTCTCTGACCACAAGAGCTTGAAGTACCTCTTCTCTCAGTCTGAGTTAAACATGTGGCAGAGAGGTTGGATGGAGCTCTTGAAGGACTACGATTTTAATCTCCAGTACCACCCGGGCAAGGTGAACGTGGTGGCAGATGCCCTCAGTCATTAACCATGAGGCCTAGTGGCACATATGATGATTCAGGAGTGGAAGATGCTTGAGGATGTGGCAGTGTATGACTTTAAAATCAGTCTGCAGTCTTCTATCGTGCAGTTATCGAGCCTGTCAATTCAACCCTCTCTTGTTGCAAGGGTGATCGAGGCTTAGCAGACAAACGAGTTATCGAGCAGAGGTGACATCTGAGAGTCAGTCGGATTGGCAGATTGGTTATGATGGTGGACTTCGCTTTAGAGGCCGATTATGTGTCCCGGAAGTTCCTGAGTTACGTAGGTATTTATGACTAAGTCACATTGATTGAGGTTTTCTATCCATCTTGGCTCGATGAAGATGTACCACGATATGATACGACAATATTTTTAGATGGGGATGAAGTGCCAGATTACCAATTTTGTGGCCGAGTGTGACACTTATCAGCTTGTCAAGGCCGATCATCAGAGACCCCCAAGTCCATTGGAGCCATTGAGCATCCCAATGTGGAAGTGGGAGCATGTATCCACTGATTTTATTATGAGCTTCCTGAGGACTCAATGCGGTCATGACGCCATCTGGGTTGTCATGGATCGTTTGACAAAGTCGGCACATTTTCTTGTGATTTGTGCGACCTGGCCTTTGGACCGGCTTACTAGATTATTTATTGATGAGATTGTGAGATTGCACGGTGTTCCGGTCTCGATCGTTTTCGACCGAGATCTGAGGTTCACATCTCAGTTTTGGAGGAGCTTTTAGAAGGCGATGGGTCTGCCTTGCAGTTCAGCACCGCGTATCATCCGTAGACCGATGGGCAAACTGAGAGGGTCAACCAGATCTTAAAGGACATGCTTCAGGATGCATGATCAACTTTTCAGGTAGCTGGGATGAGCATTTGTGCCTGGTTGAGTTCGTATATAATAACAGCTATCAGGCGACTATTGGTATAACTCCCTTTGAGGCCTTGTATGGCAGGCCATGTAGATGTCCTAGTTATTGGGCCAAGGTTGAAGAGCACCGTCTCCTAGTCCCCGAGCTTGTACAGACATCAGAGGTTATCGATATCATCAGGTAAAGGATGCGCACAACTCAGAGCTGGCAGAAGAGTTTTACTGATAGTTGGTGTCATCCCTTGGAGTTTAAGTAGGGGACTGAGTGTATCTCAAGGTCTCACTTATAAAGGGTGTAGTTCAATTTGGAGGGAAGGGCAAGCTCGCCTTGAGATTTATTGGACCTTTCAAGATCACTGGGCATGTTGGTGCCATGGCCTATAGGCTCGCCTTACCATCAGAGTTGTTTGGCATCCACAACACTTTCCATGTTTCTATGCTATGGAAGTGTGGATCAGACACCATTCCCATGATTGATTGGCAGCCATTAGAGGTCTGTGAGGATGTTTCTTACGTTGAGCAGCCGATTCACATCCTTGATCGGAAGGAGCAGGTCCTCCAGACCAATGTCATTCCTTTGGTGAAAGTGAAGTGACATCACCAAAGTGTCGAGGAGGCATCTTGGGAGCGCAAGGTTGAGATTAGAGAACGCTATCCACATCTTTTTGTAGATTGATTGTGCCTTGTATTCTATCTTTGATATATATATATATATATATATATATATATGTTTATGCGATGCCATTTTTTCTCTTCCTTCTTGTTTTGTTCTACGTGATAGTAAATTTCGAGGACAAAAATTTTACTAGGAGGGGAGAGCTATCAAGCCTATGTTCTGGTACCATTCCGTTCCTTAGGATCCCGCGATCCTCCCTGTCGAATTTCGGTGACCCGTGACCTGTATATAACATTTGCGAGCGACCCTAAGTCGTATCTTGTAAACCTGAGCCGACTTAACATGAGACCTATGCCATTGCGATGCATTGTCGCTACAGTTCCAACTCCATGTCTTGTATGCCAATGCGATGATTAGATTGTGAGATGTGGCCCGCGCTCTATTTCGGTCGTGGACCGCACGTTGCAGGACCCACCTATCCCAGATATCACTTTTCCCTAGAGAATCCCATCATTAGGATGATGTCACCCTAGGGGTGACATCACCCTACTCTATCACCTACCCAAGCATGCTTGCTAGCATGCTTAGCCATTATGAGAGCAAGCCACTCTCTTCCCAACAAGTAATGATTGCCCTTAAGTTACCTAGCCCCCTCTCTCTCTTATCTCTCCCTCTCTCTTTCCTTCCTCATTTCTCCCATTGCTAGAGCTTGGACTTCCTAAGTTACCCTCCAAGTCCAACCATTCCAAACTCTATTTCCCCCAAATCCAACAATTTAGATCCCATCTCAACCATAGAAGCCTCTCTCTTAGAGCTCTAGGACCCTAAGGTGGAAGAAGGAGTTGAAGATTTGAAGTGGGTGCCATGTTAGGAGTAGTTCTTGCAATTTCTTTCTCGGATCTTTTGATTTCCTTGATTATGGGTCATGTAGGACCCACCAATCAATGGTGAAGATCCTACTTGACCCCTTGGGTGTGGCCAATGGCCCACCCTTAGTGCATGCTTAGCCATGATGGGGCCATTCTCCATGGACCCCATCATGATGTTTTGTTTAGATTCATGGTCTTGATGGGTCACCTAGACCCTGATTTCATGGTGGGGATGGTATCCCCACCTCAAATTTTTTTTATGTAGGACCATGCAATGCATGGGACCCATGTATTGCTCTTGATGTATGGTTTTGATTTGACTTGAGGGGCTCATAGTGGCGGAGTCCCCTCCCATGGCCGGTCTTCTTCTCATCTTCTCTCTTTCTCTCTCCCTTCCTCTTTTATGTTTCCCTGATATGTGTGGTCCACCTGATGTGCTCAGCACATCCAAACCGTCCAACAGGGTGGGACGATCCTGCTGTCCAAGAATCTGGATGCAGGCCGGCCCACCTTGTTGTCATTAGGTGCATGCGAGGTTAGATTCAGCTACTAGCTTGGTCTAGGTGTGCATGTCCCAACCAGGTGGCCCTATATTGATCCATGATGAGGATTTTCTCCCTGCCTAGTAACTTATGGGCCGGAATGTCCAGAAACATATTGTTGTCCAGATTTTCTGGGCCCATGTTACAGATTATTTGTATGGAGTTTAACTTTGTATGCAGCTTAATTTTCTTCCTGATATGAGGTGGTTCCCTGATGTGTGGACCCACCTTGATGTATGTTGAACCTCCCATCAGCCAGCCCTTGATGGATGCCCTGGGATGGGCGTAAGGTGGGCTAGACGGTCCAAATTTCTGGACCGTCCAGTAGCATTGTTGAAGGGAAAACATAAATGTCAGCTTGATTTTTGGGATGGTGGGCCACTCATGTGTTCCCCACCTTGTAATATAATTAAGGGTGCATGCCATACGCTCATTTTTCCCTGATTTAGCTAGCCCTGGGCCCACTCCAGGGGAAGAATGCAGCAGGACCAACAACATTCTTTTTCAACACCTTGGTGTCTAAAAATTGTAATTGTTGTTGCAGGTGTTTATGGATCCCCAACTCACCTCCATTGTGGTCCATCTTGGATATTTGAGGGTCATTCAGGTTGTCCATTGGGACACCTCAACTAGGCTAGCATCCCACCTGTTGGACGTCCCAGCTGGGCCAAGGTCCAGCTGGGAGGGGCTGACCGTCCACCCCTCTTGTGGCCCACTTTGATGATGTATTATACCCATTCATTAGTCTCTATGCCTGTGTTTCTATGTAATTGTGGGCCCCGTTTATGATTTATGTGGCCCACCAACCATCTGATTGTAGGAAGACCTTGCTATCTAGATTTTTGGACGTCCAGGCAGGCCCAGATGGGCTAGACGTCCAGCCTTAGTGCTTTCCCATTTGCTAGTGCTACCCATCCATTGTGTCTGGCCTTGTGGCCAGATTGTAAGCCCAATATGATGTGTGTGATTGAATCTTTGTTGCCTATCCAACTTGCCCAGTTTTAGGATGATTTATAAAGCCCACGTTGGTGGATGTTGGATAAACCTTAGCTATTTAATTGGGGCATATGGGTTGCTCATGAGGACCAATATATGCATGAATGGGATGTTCTCTTTGGCCATGATGTTTTTAGGCCATGGGTTGCCCCTCATATAGCCCATCTTGATGTATTTAGGCCTTTGGCCGTTTCTCAAGGCATGATGTGTGGAATATTGTGAATGCTACCCATTTATTTTCTAAGTAGTCTTTTGGCCATGGGCCCCATGGTAAGTTAGATTTCTCAATGGGCCACTCTCTAGGGAGCAATGGTGGTTAAATGTCCACACTGTAAGCCTCCACAGGGCCCATTGTCAGGCTCATTCTCATCTTCCTGTAGCAGGCAAACCCAAACAGTTGGACCCCCATTATTGTTAGTGTTTCCATCATGACTTGTAGATTTGTCCAAGGTCAAAGAGCCCACCTTGTGCATATCAGGCCCATTGGGAAGCCCAGTTTGTTAAATGTCGAACGGGCGAGGAGGTCCACTCCTTACTCCTAACCCCATCCTTGTCATGAGGAGAGTACATCATTACCGTACATAGAAGAATATATGGTATTCAGATTTGGTATATCCACTGTTGAGGACTGATCTTGATATTATATCTGTTAATCATGCTAGTTTACTTGAGTTAGTAGGACATACTAAGTATAGGCTAGCATAACATCATATTACATGCCCATACGCATCATTTGTATGCTTGTTACGAGGAGTGACTGATCAAAGCATATGCCATTGGGCAGATTATTTATGGGACTCCCTGATAGATGAAGTTGCCCCACCTGAGCGCGCGGTATGCGCAGGATTGATGTATGATTGGATAGTGTGATTCATGCACCTTGCATTGTATGATTCAATTGTTATATGCCCTAGCGATATCAGGGCGGTGGCCTCCACAGGCGTATCGTGGATGACAGGATTGGATACCGAAAATTCTTGATTCCAGCACTAAGGCGCCATAGATTTCCATGAGTGAAAGTCCTTAAACCCTTATGGTACCAGGAGGATGCTCCGACTTCGAGATCGAGTGGATGTATGAGCACAAGAGTGTCGAATACCATTAGGATGCGTCTCTCATTGTGTCGTGGTTGGTTGGAAGGGGGTGTGGCCTTACCCGCCTATGGGTAAGTGGTAAGGCTAGGCTGAGTCTGACCAGCTCATCAATGGGTCCGCTATTAACGTGCCGAGTAGATATTGGCTGACTACTGGCCAAGCAGATAGTGAGATCTCTTCTACTTGCATGTTGCGCATCCAGTTGGGGTGGCAATATGGTGTAGAGTGTACTAAACCCCGGTGATATTCTAGAGATGAGTTGTATTGTTATGTGTATTCAGATGAGGACTGGTATGCTTGAGTTGCATCTTGCATTCATAGATTTACCAGCATGTTTCTGCATTACTTTGATATTGCATACTTGGCACTTACCTTTCGCACACACTTACACCACCGTCTAAGCTTTTTATAAGCTTATGCATGATCGTTGTGTGCAGGTAACACTAGGACGTTGCAGCAACACTGAGTCAGGAGCGTGCCACTGAGTTTCTAGAGCCTTTGATATCGACATTGTATTTGTCTTTTGCATTGTACTCAAAGTTTTTTATTATAATGGATATGTGGTGGTGGTGGTGTTTGTTTTTTGTGGGTTATGTTTATAGTTATGCTTCTTATGAAACAAATTTATGTTAAAAATCCTCCTTGTATGATCCCAGGATCGGAACCTAGTATATGGGTACCAGGAGCCGAAAACGGGATACTACGGAGGTTATCGGCGGCGGATTCGGTGATCAGGAATTTTGTGATCCCAGTTTCATGTCTGGGGCGTGACAGGTGAGTCCAACTCAGGTGGTTCCTAAGAAGTCCAGAATCACCATAGTCGCCAATGCCAATAATGAACTTGTGCTAACTAGAGTTACTACTAGTTGGAGAATGTGCATTGACTACATTAAGTTGAATACAGTCATTAGGAAGGGCGACTTTCCTTTGCCCTTCATTGATCAAATCTTAAAAAGGCTAGCTAGTCACTCATACTGCTGCTTCCTTGATGGGTATTCGGGCTACAACTAGATAGAGATAGCCCTTAAAGATCAGAAAAAGACCACATTCATATGTCCCTTTGGCACCTTTGCTTACCGAAGGATGTCATTCGGATTATGTAATGCCCCCGCCACTTTTTAGTGATGCATGTTGATTATTTTCTTTGACATGGTGGGGCAACATTTAAAGGCTTCATGGACGACTTCTCTGTCTTTGGTCTGTCCTTCAGTAATTGTTTCGAGAATCTTAAGTGCGTGCTGAAGCGATGTGAGGAAAAGCATTTGGTACTAAATTAGGAGAAGTGTCATTTCATGATTCGTAAAGGAATTGTTGTTGGACATATCATCTCACCAAGGGAATTGAGGTAGATAAAGGTAAAATTGATCTTATCTCTACCTTACCTCCACATAAGAGCATACGTGACGTCCGATCCTTTTTAGGACATGCTGGATTTTACAAAATATTCATAAAGAACTTTAGTCACATCTCTTGCCCTTTATATAATCTACTTCAAAATGATATACCATATGAGTGTACTGAGCAATGCCAAGAAGCTTTCTCTAAGCTCGAGAGCATGTTGACTACCGCACCTATCATGCAGCCACCTGATTAGAGTATTCCTTTTAAACTTATGTGTGATGCGTCTGACTATTCTATTAGGGCGGTGTCAGGCCAGAGAAAAGAAAAGATGTCTTACGTTATTCATTACGGAAGTAAGACTCTAAATCCGACCCAAGTGAATTACTCTACTAAGGAAAAGGAACTCTTGGCCATGGTATTCGCTTCGGACAAATTTAGATCTTACTTGATTGGGTCTAAGATCATCATCAACACCAATCATACGACGCTCAAGTACCTTCTTTCTAAGAATGATGCTGAGCCTTGCTTGATAAGATGGATCCTCCTACTCTAAAAATTTGATTTGGAAATAAAAGATAAGAAGGGAGTAGTGAACGTAGTGGCGAATCATCTTTCGAGACTTGACCTCCCTAATTCCCTTAAAATGGAACCTATAAATGACATGTTCCTGATGAACAATGACTTAAAGTTTCCCACGTACCTTAGTTTGCTGATATTGCAAATTATTTTGCCATAGGCTTCACGCCTCTAAATATCTAGTGTAGTCATCAACTAGATATCTAGTGTAGTCATCAATATTTAAATAAATAACTTTTTTCTTAAGATGGCTACTCATGAATATCTAGTGTAGTCATAAACACAACTAGAAAGTATTTTTTATTGCCTCTACTCTCTGTTCGAGTTGGTCTAACTAGGTCCATATGGAGTAATTCAAGGGGTCTAAATGTGGTTAAGGAGTTCACCTTCTTGTGACTACTCCTGATTTGTTTTCCTATTTGACAGGTACCACATACTTTCTTTTCCATTTAAAAAAAATTTAGGTAAGCCTCGAAGATGATCTCTCTTACTTAGTTTATATAGATTTCTAAAGTTCACATGTCCAAGACGCTGATGCCATAGTTCAATTTCGTCTGTTTGGACCATATAGCAAGAGTGACTTGAGGAACATGATTCATCAATGATATAATAATTTTCAAAGGTTCTTCGACCATTTAATATTATATGACCTTGATTATTAATTGTCATGCCCTAAACTCGAAAACCGGGCTCACAAAATTCCCAATCACCGAATCCGGTGCTTATGGCCTCCCTAATATCCCATTCTCGACTTCCCGACACCCATATGCCAGATTTCGATCCTGGGATCCTATAAGGAGGATTTTCTATGTGAATTTTTTAAAACAATTAATCTGTTTAGGTGATTATACGTTTTGTACATGGTATCAACGCATATCGAAGAATCGAAACTGTTCGACATGTCACACATAATATGGTGCACCAGCTCAACAATAACGAATGAAACAATAACAAACTCTAACAGCTCTTATATTCATCCTAAAAAAGTGTAAGTCATACGTATGAGCAAACCACAACTCGTGAGTCTACTATGTGCCGAGAGTAAAACACGTCTTATTAGGGCGCTCCAGTAAAGACATCCAAAACAACCATAAGCATGTTATCAACCGAGCATGTTATCATATGTGAGCAGGCTATCAATTAAGCATGTCGTATAACTACACAGTTTATCATGAACATGACATCAATAATAGACATGTCACTTAACAAGCGACATGAATCATTAAAATAACCAAGCATCATGAACAAGATAATCAAATTCCATTTTCTACTATATGGCATACGATGAAAGAGAAATGGTAGAGCTGGAGTGTGTAGTCATAGTAAGCCAATTGTCATATGATGAGGATGCAATGCAATATGCAATTCAAAGAACTAACAAGCTGGAGTGTGTAGTCGAGATGATAGTACGTGGTATTGCAAGCTATGGGGTTCATCATAAGGGACTTCTATCCAAATCAGTCCCATACATAAATTTGGATAGTTAACTCAATGTGGCAAACTCTTGATCTCAGGTTGGCCACACGCCCCAACCAAAATTCAGGCCATTACGAAGGTACACATAATAACTTGGTTGCGCACCACTAGCCCGAGTGGATAGTGGATGAATGAATGGATGAGTCGAACACTGAGTACGCAACCCCTGCACAGTAGCCTGCCAGCACAATAGCCTGCCAACCGCGGGTAGCTTGCCCAGGCCTTTAGGCCCCGCCCACATCAGCGTCCGCCTACATGTGCTCGCCCAAGTGTACAAAAGTGATGGGGTGTCATAATACCAATACCGAACATCTCTAGGATCCTTACCAGGGATTGGTACAAGGTTTTCAGCCATATCAAGGCTATGCGGTGCGAGGCATAAATGTTATCTGTCGTACCAAGGTTATGCAATGGAAGGCATGAATGTATCTGTTATACCAAGGCAATGCGATACAAGGCATGAATTTATCGGCCACACAAGGCTATACGATGCGATACAAGGGCTACATAGCCAATGTCATATGCAAGATGCAGCTCAAACATACCAATCCACATATCAAACCAACTCATCTCTGGATCATCATATATTAGTACAATTCTCTCTGGATAATCACCAGGGTCTAATACACTATACACCACATTATCGCCCTACATTGGACGCACAACCGTGCAAGCGAAAGAGACCTCATTATCCGCCTGGCCAATAGTTAGCCAATATCTATCCGGCACGTCGATAGCGGAACCATTTACGTGTTGGTCATACTTAGCCTAGCAAATGCCCTCTCCCCTTGGGTGGGTAAGGCCACGCCCCCTTCCAACCGACCATGACACAGTTGGAGATGCAGCTTCTTGCTATTTATCCCTCATGCACTGATACATCCACTCGGTCTAGTCATTGAAGTATCCTCCATGGTACCATAAGGGTTTGGGGACTTTCACCTTGGGACATCCTTCGCGCCCCCATGCTTAACAAGAATTTTTGGTGTCCAATCCTATCATCCACACTATATCCACGGTGGCTACAGGCTTGATGTCGCTAGGGCGTATAGTAATCATAATCACGCAATGCAAGATTCATGAGTCACTCAATCCAATCATGCATCAATCCTACGCATATCTTACGCTCATGTGGGACAATTTCGCCTATCAGGGAGTCCGATAAATAACCTGCCCAATGACATATGCAATGGTCAACCACATTTCATATCAAGCATGCAGATGATGCGAATGGGCATGAATCATGGTGATGATGTACTCTCCTCATATCAAGGATGGGCCTAGACGACATACTCATATTAAGAATGTGCTTAATAATTATGGCAGCCCAGTGATTTGGGTTAGCCCACTAAGAAGAGATGAGAATGGGCCTAACAACGGGCCTTAGGGAGGGTTATAAAGTGGACATTTAACTACCATTGCCGTTACAATGTGGACATTTAACCATCATTGCTCCCTAGGCATGACCCATTTTAATACCAAATAGGAAGACAAATGGGCATCATAAACATCTTTACGTACATCATGGTGGAATCACACATCAAAATTTGGCCTCATATACATCACCTTGGGCCTCGCATAAGGGCCTCACATACATCACATTGGACCTCGCTCATGGGCCTCATATACATCACTTTGGGCCTCACACAAGGGCCTCATATACATCACTTTGGGCCTCACACAAGGGCCTCATATACATCACATCGGTCCTCACTCATGGGCCTCATATACATCACTTTGGATATCAAGCATGGTAGTCAACTAGCATGTTTTGTTATCATCCATATATATATATATATATAATATCATCATCATTACCATGAGGATCATTTTCACTTCATGATTAACATAAACATGTCATAAGTGTTATAAATAATTACTCATCCATCATCAATGCATATGCTATAATTCACAATCCATTAAATCATATCTATCATTTCAACTAACAACTTACAATCATCATTATCATGTTACCATACATGTATCATCATCTCACCCATCACTAGGTGCATCCTACCTAGTGTGACTTCCACACTGGACTTGAACTACATGTAAGGCATGGGGTTGTATAAGTCAAGTGTGAGTCCCACTTAGTGAACCAATAGGCCAACCCAAGGGCATAAATGTCCAACCATAACTCTTTCAATGGTATGGATCTAATTCCACGACTAAGTGGACTCCACACATTCCACCAACTAGAAACAATGCACAATCTTAAACACAAAGGATAACATGCTAACATCTTTCATGTCATATATCATATTGGGCGTATTAGCCATCCACTTTATGTATTATAAAATAGGTCCCTTTAAGCATGGTCTACTTGACTAAAGGTAGTATACAAGACACGCTACCCAGTAGACAATGAGCCTACCCAATAGGCTTAAGGAAGGTTACCTTTGTGGGTTTCTCATTCCACAATGATTTCTCCTAGTGTTGGGCCTGCTTGGGCCTTAGAGTTGCATCATTTATATGGGCCCAAGGCCACCTATCTCTTAATAGAACATTTGGATAACAAGATCTATCCACTAAATATTTTACAAGTTTACAACACCCATTTACAAAACATTCCAGGTGGACCTCATTACATAAAAGGTAAGGCTCATACAAGATAGCCCAAACTAGATGGCCCACATAAGGTTTTTAAGCCCAACGATATTTGAAAGTTATTTTTAAGAGTTTAGATGCTGCATTAAATGCTTTGGGATGGTGGTGGACCCCACCGACGTGGCCCCACATAAATTTACATCAAACAGATTTTTGGTGCAATGTTGGTTCTAGGTCATTTTAGAGTTAGATTCATGATTATGTGGGGCCTACATATGATGAAGGAAAATAACCACCTAGTAGCTCTATGTATGGGCTTTACAAATTATAAGGCACGCCTCATTGGTTGGGTGAGTACAATTTACGATGATGGCCTAAACATGGGTACTTGGAGAAACTGTGCAGGGAATATAGTGCAGAATTAGTTTTGGCCCAATCTTGAGTACGTCCATGATCACACGGGACCACCTTTCAATGTCCCATCAGGTGCCCTTAGTTTTATTATATATGTAATTCAAAAACTATAAGCTGGGACCAACTAGTTGTGCACATGTAATATTTGGTATGGGACCAAACATAAGTACTTTAATTTTCTACACAACCATACTTGGCCCCATTTTTGGGATCCACGCCCTAATCATGTAAGGTCTGATTTAGACCAATTAAAATATTATTTATTTATTCATTAGTGTATGTAAGAGGTTCCAAGTTGTGTCCTACTCAAACCTCCAATGTGTGGTCCACTACAGAGGCCCAAAGTTGGCACAAAACACAAATA
The DNA here is from genome assembly GCA_030180095.1 of Magnolia changhungtana. NCBI lineage: Eukaryota > Viridiplantae > Streptophyta > Magnoliopsida > Magnoliales > Magnoliaceae > Magnolia > Magnolia changhungtana. Next base: position 11,663,700 of record JASAUF010000172.1, on the reverse strand, counting down.
ATCAGACAGTTTTCAAAAATGGGGTCTGTCACAACTTAGGGCCCAATTTCCAAATACTTAGGGAATCATTCCTAACAAAAAGGTGGGACATCCTATCTCACTTATATAAGTATTAAACATCCCCCAAAGTGGGACCCTTAACTATAGACTGTGGGGTCCACTAAAAGGTGTCAAAGAGGCCTACATGCAATACAATCAAGTACTTAGAAATTTTTCAACAAAAAGAAAGTGTAAGGGGAATGAAATAAATCCAATGACAAGTGGGGCACACATGCTAGTAAACCATAGATAAGAGACACACAAAAATATACATGGGTTTCCAGATTAGATGAACTAATAAAATGCATAAATCACTAGTGATCCCACACCCAAGTGTGTCAATAAGGGGATGAATGTTATGTACAATATATCCAACATACACATCTAGTAGCACATAAAATATATCGATCAAATCTTTATGATCAGATTCTCTGTTGGAAAATCCGATCCAATGGATGGATTAGTAATCCATCGTTTAGGCTATATATGGGTTTCCAACCATACAGAGCCTTGGATCCATCTAGACCATACATAGAAATTCAAGATTTGTCCTTATAGAGGTATCTATCGGTCTAGAATTTTTTAAATCTTATCATGAAAGAATCTAACCATAGAGACCATACATATGATTATTAACCATCTCAAGTAAGTAAAGAGAAAATATCAAATACATCGGACCATTGGAATCACAGATATGACCCAAACAAGAATGGTCATAACAAGCTTCCAAAATACATCTATCGTATAAGGCCAAGATCTCAGCCGTCCGAACTCCAATTGAGGCTTATTATATACTGTTGGAAAGCTAGTTCAATTTTCTACGAATTCAATGGAACATATTTTTTAATTCATTTATTAGAGGAGTTAAAAATGGGTCAATTTTAGGTAAATCAGAATCTTGCATGTGCTGCTGGACAGCAGCCAAGTAAACTTGATATTACGGATGATTAGATCCTTGGATGGATACGAAATTTGGCCCAAAGTTAGATCATATTGTGGTTCATATTATTTAGTTTCAACTCCGATCTTAGCACGATTGATTTTCTATGATTTTTAGAACTTACTGTCTAGAAACAAAAAAATAAAAATTAGGATTACATAGGAAGGATGTGAATATGATGCTCATCATGGTGGAGCACACTGACATGGGCCACTTTGCTAACCACCATAGATATAAATACATGCACATAAGAACTCCACACTAGTGAGACCCACACATATTAAGAAAATAAAAGCGGAAGAAAGAGGAGGATGAGAAGATGGAAGGAGGGGTGTAGACTCACCTCAATGGATGGACGGTTGGATGATATGTGTGGTCCACTCCCTCTAGGATTGATGGTGGGCCACACCTTGGCCCCACTCTCTCTCACTCTCTCTTAAAATCTCAGAATTTTTTCAGGTATAGGAAAAGAATAAGTGCAAGAGAGTTCCTACTCTTATATATGGAATTAGGGGTTGAGGTGGCAATTATCACTACCAAAAAAATGAGCAAAGGCTACGAACTATTGGTGTTTTTTGCTACAGATATAAATCGTAGCTAATTTACTACGACTTTAATCCATAGCTAAAGGATACTGCACCCACCAAAGCATGGTAAAGTTTTACGGTACCCTAAGAGCCTCCATGGGCCTACCGCAACATGCGTGTTTTATCTAAGCCGTCCATCCATTTGGACAACTCATTTTAAGGCATGAGCCCAAAAAAGGAGGTAGATCGAAGGCTTAAGTGGAACACATCGTTGGAAATAGTGGATATTAAGTCGCTGCCATTTATATATTGTGTGATCCATGTGGTCCTTTGATCTGCCTCCTTTTTTTGTATCACGCCTATAATTAGATTTTAAAATGAATGAATGGATTGGATAAACCACATACATCATGGTGGGCCCCACAAGCCCATGACAGGACCGTCCATACAATGGTAGTCCCCAAAATTTCAGCTCATTCTTTTGGTAAAAGAAACCTCCACACACTCCCGCCCTCACTTTCCCTTTCCCTCTCCCTCTCACTCTCCCTCTCCCTCTCCCTCTCCCTCTCCCTCTCGCCCTCACTTTCCCTCTCTCGCACTCCCTTGCCTTCGCTCGTCCTCACCCTCTCTCTCTCTCTCTCTCTCTCTCTCTCTCTCTCTCTCTCTCTCTGTGCATCGTCTCCAAAGATCATCTCCAAATTGCAGCGCCACCACCCTTCACGTCTTCCCCGACACGGTACTCAGCCCCCCCACCCTTCACGTCTTCCCCGACACGGTACTCATTTCTCTCAAATGGAGATTTATGTTTTTTATTTGTAGATCTGCAAATCTGCATATTACCATATTTTACAATATTGGAATTAAGGCTTTCCTAAAATCTGTAATGGTAAAAGGATTTGGGCTTTCGTAAAAATTACTTTTATGGTTTATTTTTCTGAATCTTTAATGGGAAATGGATAATCTTTTCCTTTCATTTCGTTGGTGGGATTTTTTTCAAAAATGATTTTGGGTCTGATCGTGTTGGGTTTGAGGGTGGGTTCTTTTTGTTGTTCGTTTCAACATTTTCTTTTGGGGGTATGATGGGTTTTGTGATTTGGGGATTTGGGTTCCTGGGTTTATAGTAAGTTATGCTTTCTTCGGGGGGGGGGGGGGTTTCTCCATCCGGATTTGGGTGTTTGGGTATCACATTCCTTTTTTTCCCCAGCTTTGATGTTGAAATGTCTTTTATAATTCAGATTTCTCCTTTTGTTTGTGAAATTTTAAGGAATCCTGTTCCTATAAAAAAAGAAAATAAAAATAGAAAGATTTACTCATTCTTCATGGTTATGAAGTATCTGCCCTTATTATAGCAGTAGTTGAACTTATCGAACATTGTCTCTTAAAGAAGAATTGTAGTCTCCATGTAAAAATAAATAAAATAGAGGCACTCGAGGTACTCTCTCCTGCGACAATCTCTCCTTCGCTGTCGTCTCTCTGTAACTCACATACCTTTTGTTCTTTTTCTTCTTTCTTCTTATCTGGTTTCAACTTTTAATTCGTTACAATTATGAATCTTCTGTGAAGGAATCTCTTGAATTTGAATCTCGGCGGGGAGATTTCGCTAGCCATTGGGGATTTACAGAGCTTACAAGCACTATATGTTTTACTTTATTGCATCAGGATAAATATGCATTTGGATGAAATCATTTTAAGCTCAAATGCTTATGTTGGTTACATTGATGTGCAGAGATTTGAAGGGGAATTAGCTGACCGGGTCAATCCCTAATGAGATCGACAATTGCGTCTTGCTGAAATCTCTATAATCTCTCTCATTTACTTGCATTCTAAAGTTATGGGATTGAGAATGTAATGGACGATTTAACTGAAATCTGTGTTGGTTGTTTTCTGTAGGGATTTATCAGGTAACTTGCTATATAGAGATATTCCGTTCTCGACATCTAGGCTCAAATAACTTGAGGAATTGTTAGTATCATGTCTACTTTTATTTGGTATATTGGTCATTTTCACGAATCTTGCTTTCCCCTTTGTAAGGGATAGATTGGCCATTTATGGTGATGTTACTATGCAGGACATTGAAGAATAATCAGTTAACAGGGCCTATCCCTTCAACCCTTTCACAGATGACAAATCTCAAAACTCTATAAGGTTGTTGTGATGTATATTTGACGTGTTTGTTCTATTTTGTGGTTTATGCTTTCTAATATCTACTTGAAAACATTGAATTGTTTTTTTCTTTTGTCATTCTCATTTGGGTTTTCTCAATTACACATTTGCATTGGGGGTTTGTCTGATAAAACATACTTGAACTACAATTGTTTGTTTCCAATGGTGTGGATTTGTGTGTACAAAGTGATTTTAATGGGTCCCTTGTTGTTTAAATTTTTTTAGGGATCTTGTCCAAATTGTAACTTAGTTGAGCACTCTTTTCAGTTTGACTTGTGGCTTGATTTTTACTTATGTTGAAAAAGTTGAATCCATTGAAGTAGGGAATCCATTTAATTTGTTTATAGGATGTTGATATTGTAGTTATTTGACTACATTGTAGGTTCCATGAATTGGTAAAGTTTGATGAGAAAAAGTGAAGCTGCCGCAGGCGTTTATTTGATCACAATGCACAACGTTACAAGCCGATTGAATGAAGGATTGTAATTGATTCATTATTGAATGAATGAGTGATTGTAATTGATTCATTATTGAATTAATGAATGATTGTAATTAAATGAATGATTGTAATTTGAATGAATTAATGATTATGCAGGTGGTAATTGAATGAATGAATGAATGATTATATTTTTTAAAAAATGTAAGTAATAGCTATGGATATTGATTGTAGATGGTAATCTAACAACCATAGCTGTTATTAAATTCGGCATATTGCTGTGGATCTAGCACTACTTTTAGCTACAAATACTATCTGTAGCTGTACGTACCTTTTCGCTATAGAAAAAGCTGCTACGGATTATATCTGTAGCTATTGTAATCTATAGCTACGGATTAAATCTGTAGCCATAGATTGTAAACCTATTGGCTCAGCACCTACGACAATGGTCGTGTTATGGACGAAAACTGTAGCCATAGGTCTATGGCTACGGATTAAATCTGTAGCCTTTGCCCAGTTTTCCAGTAGTGAGATGATGTGGCAAGTTTATGGGATCTTATTGGTGCTAAAAGTGAAGTGAAAGGTGGTGTATGGCATGGGTAGTGGATAGATGAGGTGGATGGTGCTAAGCATGCATTGGCCAAGGTGAAAGAAATCTAGACATGCATTGGCTAATGGATGGATAAGGGTTATGGGTTGTAGGTGATGCATGGTGGATGATGAAGTGGAGTGTTGCAATTGGTTGTTTGAAGTGATATGGCATAAATCAAGACATGCATTGGATGCATGTATAGGATGAGGTGGACATGGTCATGATTAGTTTCCAAGGCATGGGGAGAGAGCTAATTATGGGTTTTGGAAGAGAATCCAATTTTGTCTAATAGTGCTTGTCTTATATTTGCTGGCTTTTTATTTTGCCATGTAGCAATTGTCCTATTTGTTAGAAATTTCCATGTTCTAAAAGTGGCCTTTAAGCCCACATGGGCTCAAGTCCAATGGGTGTGGCCTAATAAAGGTTGCTTGTGTTACTGGATACATAATTTGCGCCTTACATTCGATGAGTCATATCTCACCAATAGAGCGTCGAATTAATGCGCGATTTTCACCCTGCGACTGCAACGACGACGGGTCCACATGATAGAGGTGTCAAGATCATCTGGGACAAATCACTTTGTTGAGTTTTCTAAGTGCACTACTATAACATCCCGGATTTTTGCCAATCTGGAATTAGACATCCTTAGGCAATGGGTCGATCTTAACACCTTATTAACTTGTCAGAACCCAATCCCACAATCTAAAATCGCTTGTTAACCCTTTTCCTTCACAAATCCCACCCTTCACCACATTGATCTTTCAATTTTTCTAAGTACTTTCACCCTAGACACTATCTTAAACTAGCTAAGTAGTATAACTTTGATCACTTTATATACACACTACAAAGGCCCAAGTACCACCTCAGACAGAAATCTTACAAGACTAAATCCTTTAGAAATTTGACAAAGTTAACTAAGTGATAGACTAGATTAGCTATGAAATCCGTTTGATCCACTTTAAATACGATCTACAAGACCCAAAACTTGTAGAATCATTGACGCTAGGTTACCCTAAAATATAGGATCAATCTCATTACCCAGTTGCTCTCGGGAGCATCTCGAAACTCCGTATCAGATCTGGACCACACGTCGGAAGTCCGAATAATACAAAGTTAAGGAATTAGGACCGCCTTGCTAGGCTTGACAACCATCTTGGAAATCAAATCCAGACAGTATCCCACGACTGTTCGCTTGAGTCCGGAGCGTGAGAGGGTGAGAACACTTGTTTTCTTTACAAAATAAATATCTCAAATACTAATCTGAGACTTGTTACTTGCGGACATTTTGTAAACAACCAGACTGTCAAAATCTGACCCAAATACACCCTCAGATCAAGAAAAATTTCATAAACATATCCATGTATTCAAAATTTCTGATCGAGATCCGCTGATCGTTGAACTGAAACTGGTCAGCCATGCGTGATTTGGGAACCCGACTGGAACGAAAACTTAACTCCACCTAGATCCAAGGTTGGTGAGCTTAAGTCCGACCTTTGGCTCAAGGGGGGCCGCTAGAAGTCCTCCGTTGAGCTGAAACAGCCTCATTTTGGCTATAACCTAAGTATACCTTGACCTGAAGTCTATTTTGGTGGCTTTTTAGGCTATATAAGGACCTTAGAACTCTCTCTCTCACAGCCATAAAGCCCTAGGGACAGAAGAGGGAAAGGAGAGAGAAAGTTAGAGAGTTGTGGGAGATCCTTCCTACCCTTTTTCCCTGCCACTACACAAGCTTCACCACCCCATTCTCGTCGCTTTCCCAGTGACTCCAACATTGTTTCTAAGTAAGAAACCTTAACCCTAACCTGTTTTAGGGTTTTGATAGTTGTAGGTTATGAAATAGCTAACCTATTTCATTCTATAGGCTACCAAACTGCCGAATACGAAAGCTTAGCAAACCTATCAACTCCGTTATGATTCTACGATAAAAGGTACGGACTTTAGGTGTATAGGTTGTGGTTTTCAATGCTTTCAATGTCAGATAATGATAGATTCATGATCTACATGCAATTGCACATGTACAAAGTGCTTTCTGTTTTCTGTTTCGATTAAAGATGTAGAATATGGAATTTTACATATTCTAGGTATTCGTAGAAAATACCGTATATGTATAAATTTTAGAAATGTGTTTGTCATGATTATTTGTTGTATGAATATAATATATATGAATAAAATACTTAGTTAACGAAAGGACTCGCCATAATACATGATTTGCTAATATACACTATGTATGTAGAAATAGTATATTCTAGAAAGTACCGTATACGTATAAATTTTGGAGATGTGTTTGCCATGATTAGTTGTTGTATGAATATATTATATATGCGTAAAATACTTGCTTGGCGAAAGGACTCGCCCTAATACATGTTTTGCTAATATACACTATGTATGTTGTAATAGTGTATTCTAAGTGTTTGTGAAAATGCTTGTGAGAGTAAGTGTTTGGATGATAGTGTCTTAAGTAGGTGTTGAGATGGGATTCTTAACTACCTTAGAGACGTGTATGATTTTCTCCATGTTGGTTGTTTACTTTAACCGCTTACTTATGAAATATGTGTGTTTGTATTCTTGTTTATATAGTGCTTTATAACATGCTTGTTAACTTGCTTGAATTACTTTGTTTAATATGCTTTACTCTACATGCTCTAAATAAGGATTGATTGAGTTTAAGACTATGCTTATAGTCCTGACAATCAGTACCAGACTTGAGATCATGGTTGAGATTCATTTCACCACGTAAGATGTGTTTAACGAACCCGAGTCGTACTTTAGTTGGCGATAGTGGTTAGGCCACGTGAAGTGCTTATGCACTTCATGTCGTTCAGTTGATTGTGCGCTCAAGTTAGTCAGGCCCGTCAAGTAACCCGATATGTCTAATGTATGTTCACCATGTTTGGTCGCTACTGCTTGAACCTAGGGTACCAAACTTACTAGTGGAATCCCGTTAACCATGATACCTTGATCCACTAAGACTCATGAGCTAGGCATGGTGGTATGGGACACCGTGGTCAAGCTGTCAGCCTACGCTGGGGCCTCGAGCCTCCCCGTAGTGACCATTGAGCAACCAGACTCGTGATCCGATTATGGTGGTATGAGACACTATATTCGAGTTATCGGCTTACACTGCTTTGATGGGTAATGGAGGAGTGGTGCAACGATTCCATGTAATAGCCCTGACAGCCCTGATCGTACTCGGTGTAGTGACCTCGAGCATACTCTAAATCTGCGCTGAGGCGACGAGCCTTCCCGTAGTAACAGAGTATAAACTAGGCCTATATTGATAAGGTGATGGGGGAGTGGTGTAACGATTCCGTATAACAGCCCTGGTAGCCCTTGCAGTGACCTAGAAACACACCGTCGTATGAGATTGTCTAGGACTAACGACCCTAGAATGGATCATTGTTTGGGAATGATATAAGGAAGGTACCTTAGTTTCCCAATCCTGTTGTTTGAAATGGACTAATAACAACTCGGTAATCATGCTCATCATGCATTGCATGTTCCTGGAAGATGTGGAGCACTAAGGAATGCAAGCATGCCTCGAACGTAAGATGGTGTCACACGAGGGAGTGTGTGGTGAGGGCATACATCATGACTGCATTCATACTTGTATTAATAAGAGTAGTTAGGAGTGTTTAATTGTACTGCTTTATCATTACTGCTTGACTGAATTGATAACTTGTTAACCTATGCTTTATTGTTCCACTGAGTTAGCTACTCACTCCCACGTTACAGGACGGTGTTCCGAACACCCACCAGACATTGTCTGATTGCAGATGGCGACGCTACTTTTGGGGCGGAGCCGAACTTTTGTGACGACGAGGATGCTTTCTCGTATATGTTATTTTTTGGCAGCTTCATATGAGTCGTGTCTTGATCGACGGAATTACAGAGATGTCTAGATGACACTGCACCTTTGGTATATTTTAGAATTGTACTTGTAATTCATTAACCTGGTAACCTTATCACACTCTGGAGACTTACTATAGTTTATATATTTTATCTATCAATCACAGTCTTCTGCTTACAATTTAACTGTCTCTGGAGTATGATATGCTATTTTGGCTTAATCTCACTCATGTTCAATGTACTAATACAGACAACATTCAATCATCATTCATTTTGTTCAATAAGTGATGCGTTGGAACTCGGGAGTTGAGTTTATGCCTGACCCTCGATTTTCAGGGCGTTACAACTATGGTGCAATGTATGGTCTATCAATGGTGCGAGTTGGGACACGTGTGCATACGAGCAGTGTTGTAAAAGACCGAGATCCCGCATTAATTATCTCACAACTGTAATCCGAAAATTTAACACTGATTATTATCGCAGATTTGAGATATGCTTAGTAAATTATGTTTCAAACCTTCAACATATAAGACATCTTTAAAAACAGGAAGCTTGGTGTTTCAAACAAGAAACAAAAGCATTTGATTTGGGGAATTATCTTATTTGATCATAACAAAGAAAGTGTATGAAGAACAATCATTGCTTTATTAATAATTGAGTTCATTTACATCCTCTTATATCCCTTAATTATAAGATAGATTATTTGAAATACATAAATTGGCAAAGTTCGAATGTCGAATCTCAAATTCGACAGCATTTTGACTTGTGCTTCGGTCATCTTCTTAGGAGGAATGTTGTGCTTATTTGATCATTCGATCTTTCCCCCTTTTAAGCTTGTCCCTTGTGCAAAAGGAGAACTTGGAACGATGAAGATCGAACTGGACGATTTCGGCAACACTTTGGCCCTTTTTGTAACTGGCCATATAATAGCCTGGTTACGCGACCCGCACAACAAGTTGTTGGTTACGCGGCCCGTACAACCAATTTGTTGGTTGCATGACCCGCGCATCCAATAACTGCTCTCCATTCTCACCTTCAATCTTCCTTCTGAGCTCTGTTCCTCTTCCGAAATTCTTCTCTCTCTCTCAAATGAGAGGGGTAGTGGGGTATTTATAGGCCTCTACACGTGCGAATCCTCAATCTTTGTGTCATTGGATCCACCTTGCATCAAATCTGACTATTCAAATAAACTATCTTTGATTTGATTGCGCAACCCGCGCAATGGAGGAAATCAGTTGCACGATCCGCGCAACTAATCATTGGTTGCGCAACCTGCACAACCACTGAATAAGATACTTGATATTTTTCTTTCTTTCTCATTTCTTCAATTCTTGTTTAATTTATGATCTTCCACCCTTTCAATCTTTCTTCATTATTTCTATGCTCCAACTGATGCCCCCTTGATCCTTTCTTTGTTTATTGGAATCAAAGAATTAAGATCAATTTTTAATTTCTGATCTTTGAATACGTTGAGCAACCTGCTCAACGGACACCCGAGTTCCGTACTCGGCCCCCACCCTCTGTAAATAACAGTGCTCACTTTACTTTCTCACTTCTCATTTCTTGCAACAGAGCTCTGTCCTGCTAACTTTTCCCCCGCGCAACCAAACTTGATTGCATGACCTGCGCAACAAATACTTCATTTGCGCAAGGTAAAATGCATCTGCAGACCCGCATAACGGACTTCGGTTGCGCGACCAGCGCAACCGACCCTTAGTCATTTTTCCGACTTAGTTTTCCTTCAACTTGACTTATTTTCATGTACTTACTTTTTTCTCAACCTAATTTTTTCTGGACTTAACTTCTCTCATCATGGCCCACACAAAGAGAACATTCATCGCCATCGATCCTCCTACCGCTCATCCCTCACATTAAGATTTACTAAACCCATCACCTTCTTAGGCTAGAGAATCTCCCTCATCTCTAGCTCAACCTTTGCGCAAGTACTTTAAGACAACCGCTACACACCCTGCCTATATCAAGGAGCCAGTGCTCCCCACTTTCGACTTCATTGAATGCATTAACACGCTTCCATCCCCCATAAGCAGAGCCATCGTAACGGGCGATCTTGAAAGACCTCCCAAACATGGTCGTGAATACGACTGGGAATAACGGCTGAAATCAATAGCACATCACCAGACTATCAGCCAGAAATCTCCCGCCAGGGAAGACACTCCGCCCCCTTCCAGAGCAAAGAAGACTCGCCGGAATAAGGCTAAGAATTTTATGATAAAATTAAGGAGCACAACCGGAAGAAATTGCATAATTCTTGGGAGTCAGTTCACGCAATTGAAGGTGTCATAAAATTTGATAACCCTTATAAGCAAGGCATCATAGTGATTCCAGTCAGTCTTCATCACCATCAGTCCATGCTGAATTACGAGCCTAACAATCACCTGGATGGAGAAAGACTAGCTTACACAGAGTCTTGGTTGTTCAGAGAACCAAGATTATTAGAAGACATTCTACAACCGACGAAACTGAGACAACAAATCAGTGATATTCATTCCATGATTTACCTCACCCCGTCTTACAATCCTCACAGCCTATACCCGACTTATTTTTACGAGATGCTACAGTAGCATTTCAACGAATGTCGCCTCATTTGGAGTCCTAAAGAATTCAGAACAAGGGACCCCTTGACTCCCCGTAACTATTATTCTCAATGGGCCATGACAATTCTTGTGAAGCATGGGGGACCTTATCCAAGATAGGCATCTACATCGCAATTGAAGCAACATCATACCCTTTCTATAAGGAGCCTTCCATTCTTAAGGCCTTTCTCAATTACTGGTGCCCCTCCATCAATTCTTTCCATCTTCTTGAAGGCGAAATGAGCATTATGCTCTGGGATATTCATAGGATTACCGGTCTGCCGATAACCAAAAAATTCTTCGATGAATTTGTCCCTACCAACGATGAATTATCCTTTTTCTCTTCCCCCGACCGCATCGCCTCTATCTCGAAAACGACAACTGAACTCTTCAAGGAGAGTCCAAGTTTTCAAATGTTCATAAGATCCATCCTATGCAATGGCTAGCCCATTTCAAATTAGCGTTTTCATTATGTATTGATACATATTAATCTTGGTTTTACTTACCTCTCTTTTTCTTACAGGTTCAATGGTAATCACTCACGAGAGCTGGAAGGCTTTCGTAAGAACATAAAAGAATGAGCCGAATATTCTGTTTACGGGGAGCTCGCAGCATTCGTCGTTTATTGGATAATCATAGTGGTCTTTCCCAGCTCTAAGTCAGCAGATGTCATCCGCCCTTCACTATTTGTAGTCATCGGTGCTATGGCCGAAGGGGTCAAATACTCCCTTGCTCCCTCATCTCAATGTTTAATTTATAGAGGTTTCGGAGAAATCGCTTCTCACATAAAAAGTCGCTCTGTCGGCTCTGCTTCTACTTAGATGCCATGTGACTACTTTATCAGCTGGCTCGGCATCTATTTCCCTTGAACCTTTGAAGTCCCAGAGAAAGCTTATGTTCATCCTTCTCAGATTCCCCTCTGGTTCTTTCAAAAGAGAGCCATAGCGAAGAGGTCCTATTACTTGGCGAAAGATGCCATCTCCTCCGATGCTAAGATTAATTATTTTCATTTTTGTCTGCCTTGCTACACAATAGACACAGACAAGTTAGACATAGAGTCACTTACTCAGGGCAAAAGGGCATTCTTTTTGTCAATTAGATCATGCAGTCTCCCGTTTAGGGAAGGAACAAAATTCTGGAGAGAACTGTAATATCCAAGTTATTTTGCTCATCAATTCGGGTTTGATCAGGGAGTTCCCGAAGATGGCGGACTAGTGACCCAAAGGATGCAGAGTTATGGTATTGGCCCATTTAATTGGCAATGGTATGGAAGCAACTGTTAGGCCGAGCTAATTCTTCTTTCATTATCCGGGGCTGCGACCGTATTCCTCGAGCTTCATATAACCATATGAGATGGTGGGTTCACCAGTCTTATCTGGTAAGGAAAGGTCTGCCAGTAACTAAACCCATCTAGCTTCTGCCACTAAGGCTTGAGGGTCGCACGATTGTAGAGGTAGTAAGCTTCATAGCGGAGACCAGTCCTGATACTTTTGTTGGTCAACTTTGCATTAAAATATCTGTAGATGACCCTATCCATGAGAAGAAGCCTGACAACACCTTGGAAAGATTGATAGCTTATAGTGCCATTTGTGAGTTTGAAAAAAATTCCTCGAGATCGCTTTGAAAAGGAGAAAATCACAGAGGTTGGTTCCCCTCTGCCAGAGAACGTTACCAATCTTCAAAACCAGCCAACCTCCTCTACCCATCTTCAAAATCAGCTGACCTCTTCTCTTGTCCCCAAGACTGTTCACCCCAGTCATTCTTCACCCATGACAAGATCTCAAACGCGTGCCCAAGCTTCTTCCCCTTCACCTCAAGAAGGGACTGTTGCTTCTATTTCTTTGGCTTTAGTTAGCGCAGATCCTCAACTGGGAAGCAGCCAGTCTCTTCTTTCTAAAGGGAAACAGGTTGTCATTGAAGAAGTCAGCGAAGGAGATTCAAAGAGCGAAGGTTCAACTTCCTCGTTTAAAAATACTGTTTCTGACGAATATAAGGCGGAAAAAGAGGATCAAGACAATGACTATGAGGGGGAAGTTAATATTAGCGGCGAAGAAGATGTCATTGCAGAAAATGTTCATGCTGATGAAGAACATATCCCTTCGATCTCTGAGGATGTTCTTGAAAAGACTTTACCAATAGTGGGGGAAGAAGAAGATGAACCCCTAGACTATGGGGAATATGGTTATTCACCATGTAAGAAAATCTTGCTTATTTCTTTTGTTTGCTTTCATTCTTTTCTCCTTCCCTATCTTACATATTTTTATTTCAGGTGATCATGTTGTCAATACTGGGCCAGATAGTATTTCCCCCGTAGATTTATCTCCCGCCGTACCAGCAGCTTCACTGAGATTCTCGATGCCTCTACGGGCAGTGGCATGTGAAATTGCTTTTTTGGTAGAATCAATTAATCTACCAACTCCCGCCACCATTGATTCGAGTACTGAAGCTAGGGCTCCATCTTTTGCTAAGATGGTGGGACCTGATCCCCTTCTTACTAGAGAGATACAACCTCCCACTGTTCCAGTACCAGTAGAAGGTATACCCTTTTCTTAATTTACACTTTTCATATTATCTACACTTATAGTTTTGTTATAACTTTATATCTTTTATTTCTTAACAGGGAACTTACCTCAATGTGGCACGACGAGTTCTGGTTCTATTGGGACTTCATTAAATGTGCTATCTCTTAAGAAGATCTATGTGTATAAACTGGCATTGATCAGGAATTCCATACTAGCTATTGTTGAGATATTTAAAGATCATGATCAATGGTCAGATCTGACTATTGCTCTAGATGTTCTGGACAGTGCTACACGGATGGCTAAAGTCAACGTTTCTTCCGTACGCGATGCTCTCCTAAGATTCCCTAATTTAATAATTGCTCTGTCATCAGCTAAAACAGTGATTGTCCCGCCTGAAATTTTTGAGTATAAGAAGCAACTTGCATACTCTAGGGAGAAGGTTTCTCAGATTACTCCCATCATCTCTCGTCACGACCAGGAACAATATCTTTACTAGAGCAACTGAAGACTTTTGTTGATAACAAGATGACTATTCAGAATCGTATTATCCTTTTGAAGTAATAAATCCCTCAGTTGGAGAAGCAGGATTTAGAGGAAGATCAAAACATTGAAAGAGTACAAGAAAAGATGCAATGTAGCCATCATTCCGTGGACATCGAAAGATCCGAATTGGGTAAGAATGAAAAATTAATTGCCTTCTTTGAAGAAAAGCTAGCTGGTATCCTAGATCCTACTAGAATTATTTCAAATGCCAGACTGGAACATGAAGCTGCTCAAGTTAATCTTCAAGAAAATTTGCAACAATACTTAGCAACATTATGTATAACGCAAGAATTATGAGATATATACTACTTTGACATTTTCTCTTTTGTTACTACAAGTACTCTTGGAATTGCAAGTTATATAAGTATTTCATGATATTTTTTATAATGGTTCTCTTGTTTGTTTATGCGATATTCTGATTGATGTGTTATAACTCTTTCTTTTATGAGCATTCTCTTATGACTTGTTAGTAAGGAATTCCTATATGATTCCTGTCTTAATTGGTGGTATTAAGTTTTAGTTTAGTCAGATAATCACACAGTTTATCCTCTTGAGTAGTGGAGCCACGCAATTTTTTAGACTCTTGAGTAGTGGAGTCGGGCCTCACGTGATAGTCTCTGTAACTCTTATGAGTCCACTGGACTTCTCACAGCCTGATAAGTTCACAAATTACGATTAATCAAGGGGCCCAGTGAAGCTACTAGGGCCATGAACTTAATTGGATTTACACACAGGGTTGGCCGTAGTAACCCTCTAGAGTTCACGGGGTGCACAAGGCGACCTTGGAGGTACAAAATCTAGGGCCGTCAGTCCATCAATGAGTAGGTTTAGGCCCTTCCTCATGATTTACTACTGAAATCAAGTCAACGATCTGGGAGGCTTACGCATAGTTGGCCTATCTATGGACAAGGCCAAAGAGCTCACATTATAGCCCGCATTTTCTTCACCTACAAGGTCAGACCCATTCACGGAAGGGCATTTTCATCTGTTCCCTGTAACGTTATCAGAAAGCTATACAGATGACATGAGTGTTACGCGTGACTAGCCGTTGAAGACTTTTGGCCCTTTTAGGGCTTTCAGTTGTTTGCTTCGTCCGTAACCCGCATGGGTATGCATATGATGGCCTTCACGGGCTTTTTAGGGCCACTAGCTTCTCACCGTTGCCGAATGATGAAAATGATAGGTCTTATGCGTAGCTGTCCGTCTTTAAGGCTTGGCTAGGTTGCCTTCAAAGATAATGGTAGGCGGTCATCGTTGTTGTGAGAATGATAGATATCTTTGATTGAGATTGATATATCACCACTTCTGTTAATATCTTTAACGATATTCATGTGTTGTTCACAATATATCAGCTTGGTGACAATACCAATTTCAACAAAATTCTGTAGAGCTCGTTTGATGATGATAACGATGGTCACTTTCTTTTTGTATCACTTGTTGATATGTAGTCTTGATGCGCTTGCAAATTTCTTCTTTATTCATTCATTTAACAGTACATGGCCATAGCCTTGCTTATTCTTGCCCCCTTTTGATACAAAAGCATTATTCTGATAATATTATGGATCAAAATCAGAAGTATCTTCAAGGACGATATCTTTTGATAAAGCAAGCATTGACCGGTATACTGATACCTTGTCCATCTTGGTCTACGACCCTGTACGCTCCATTGGAGTATACTTTTGTTATTATGTACGGCCTATCCCATTTGGGTTCGAATTTACCCCCTGTTCTGCGAGTGACCACTATCAGTGTTTTTAGCATCAACACCATATCCCCTTTTTTGGAAGAGCAATACTTGACTCATTTATCAAAGGTGGCCGATGTCCTTGCCTGATATGACTGCAACTGGTGCTAAGCTGCCAAGCATTTCTCATCAACCAAATCTAGTTCTTCCAACATTATTTCTTCATTTTCATCATCTGTAATTGACTAATGAACTGCCACTCTGAGTGACGCAACTTGTATTTTGATCGGGATGACCGCTTCTACACCATAAACCAGTGAATACGGTGTTGCTCATGTTGCTGTCTGGTCGGTAGTTCTGTATGCCCATAATGCTTCTTGCAACCTTTCATCCCATTCACGCTTGTTTGTTGTCACTTTTTCTTTAGTATCTTGACTATTATTTTATTAAACACCTCTGTTAATTCATTGGCCGGTGGATAGTATGGTGTTAAAAATGAATGATGAATGCAGAATTTCTGACACAGCTTTTCCATGCCTCTGTTTTTTAAAAGAGTGTCATTATCTATGACAATTTTCTTCAGAATACCATTGCGGTATATTATTGCGTGTCAGATGAAATTGTCCACATCTTTCTTCTTCACACTGCGCAGTGCAATTGCTTCTGTCCACTTGGAGAAGTAATCTGTCGCTACCAAAATATACTGTTTTCCTTTGGATGGAGGCGGATTTATAGGATCAATAACGTCAAGTCCTCAGGTAAAGAAAGGCCAAGAGGTGACTGACTGATGCAGGTCTTCTAGAGGAATGTGTATAACATCTCCGTGAATCTGACATTCATGACACCGCTTCGCATAATATATTACATCTTTGACATAGTGGGCCAATAATACTCCATTCGATGTATCTGATGAAATAAATTTTAGCCCGCTTAATGTGCCTCGCATTCTCCAGAGTGCGCTTCTCACAACATCTGGCCTGCTTCTTATTCATCTAGGCAACGTAGTAGCATCCTATTGTAATATTTTTTATACAGTACTTCACTACATATGATGAATCTACTCAACCTTTACTTGATTTGTTGTCTTTGCACTAAGTCTTCTGGCAAGATATCATATTTAAGGTAATCTATGAAAGGCTGACGCCAATCATCTGTCATTACCTCCAAACACGATATAGGAAGTGTCTCAACAATTTCATCAATGACCTCTGAAGAGGGTAAAATTCTTCTTTCTCCTATAGTCACTTGGGGAGGACTTCGATTCGGGCAAGGCAGAGCCGCTGTTAGGCTAGCCAAAGCATCTACTCTTGCATTTTCAGATCACAGTACGTGCTTGATTTCGACATGAAAGAACTACTCTAATAATTGTTGTGCTTTTCGATAATATGGCAAGATCTCTTGCTTTCCAATCTCAAACTCAGTCGTCAATTGATTTATAATCAATTTAGAATCCCTGAAGATATGCAGCATTTTTATCTTCATTTCTTGAGTAATTTCCATTCTGATGATGAGGGCTCTATATTTGGCCTCATTGTTTGTACACGCAGCACCCAACGTGAAAGAGTAAGGTAACAAGTCACCTTGAGGAGTAATGAATATCACCTCAGCTCCTGCCCCTGATACTCGAGAAGCACCATCAAAATACATCTACCATGGGCATTGTGACTCAGCCAACATAACCTGTTCATCGGGAAAATCATCACTAATAGTCTCGCATTCTGCTATAGGGTGTGCTACCAGGAAATCTGCTAGTGCTTACCCTTTACCTCTTTTGCTGGCTCATATGTAATAGTATATTCTGAAAGTAAACAACATCCATTTGACCAGTCTCCCAAATAGCATCGGTCTTGTTATCAAAAACTTTATCGGATCTGCTCTTGAGATCAAAGTTATGTCATGGGAGAGACAATAATGTCTTAACTTCTGCACCGCAAATATTAAGGCCAAACATTCCTTTTCGATCGGAGAATAATTGCATTTTGCGCCGATTAGCTGAAAGGCTTTGTCCCATACAAACTCTGTGCCTTTCTTCATCAAATGAGAAAATGGCTGACACCTCCCTGCAAATTTGAAATGAAACTGTGAATGTATGCCAGCTTTCCTTGTAAACTTTTTAATTCTTTCAATGTTTTCGGTGGTAGCATATTTTGGATGGCTTTAACTTCCCTAGATCGATCTCAATGCCCCTGTGCCTGATAACAAAATCGAGGAATTTTTCTGAAGACACCCCAAATGCGCATTTCACCGGATTCATTTTTAGCTGCTTCTTTCTGAGTTAAAGGAATACTAATGCCAAATGTTCGCGATGTTCCTGATGATTACCCGACCTGACCACTAAATCATCAACATAACACTCAACATGTTTGTGCATCATGTCTTGGAAGATATTCTGCATTGCCCTCTGATACGTCGTTCCAGCATTTTTGAGACTGAATGGCATAACTTTATAATAGTAAATCCCCAGCGAAGTTCTAAACGTTGTTGCTTCTTCATCTTCAGGTGCCATTCTAATTTGATAATAACCCGCAAGCCATCCATGAAAGACATGATAGCATACTAAGTCATACTGTCAATTAGTAATTCATTTATCAGGAGAGGAAAATCATCTGTCGGACATGCTTCATTCAGATCCCTGAAGTCAACGCACACTTTGACTTGTCCATTCTTCTTCTTTACCGGGACAATGTTTGATATCCACTTGGGTTACTTGACCTCCTTGATAAACCCAATTTTTATCAGCTTGTTCACTTCTTTTTCTATCAGGGGAACCAAGTCCGGGTGAAATCGCCTTTGCGCCTATTTAACCGGCCTTTTCTCCTTAGAAATGTTCAATCGGTGCATTGCTACTAACGGCTCCAAACCCGACATCTCAGCATATGTCCAAGAAAAGACATCTCTATTTTCTTTGAGAAGTTCAATGTATTTCTTAGCCTCCTGTTCAAAAAGACCGGTGCTGATGAATGTGTTCTTTGGCTCTTCCTCTATATCCAAAGTTTACTTCTCACAAACTATCTATCATTGGCAGTCCCCCATCTTTCATTTGATTTGGGGCCATTTCTGGATGCTCGATTATTTTAGGATCTTCCTTTGATAACTGTCCAATTATGACCATATTCATCGATGATTCTGCCCCCAATCCTTGTAATTTTCTTTGCTTTTCCTGACCAACCCTAATAGGAATCTGAATTCCTTTTCCATGATTTAGATCGGTAGGTTCTTCATAATCGAAACCCATGTTTTTCATGCTTTTCTTGCTTGTCGGGCTATATTTTTTAAGATCTTTCAGTGTCAGCTTGTGCAATACACATTATTCTTGACCTCTTCCCCTATCTTTACTTCTGCTGGGGCGTAGAATTCTATTGGTTCCAGGTATTTTGCACTGGCCCTGACCTGAAACCTTTCCGAAACAACAAAAAATGGTTTATTTCTTTCAGCATATGACAATGGCATTGTATAATTGGACTATAGAATTTTCAACTGTTCAGGTGATAACAGAGTTAGCGGCGGCTGCCCTGGTTGTCTCAGATATTTTGGCACAAAATAGAATTTCTTCTTTGTTTCTGCGGCTCTGGATGATTCTGCCTTTTCTGTTTCTTCTTTCATCATCTTTACTTGAATGTCCTTCAAGACTTTGTTTTCATCATTCTTTCTTTCTTCTTTAGTGAACCCCTTATAATAACTGGCGTCTGCAAAGAAGGCTTCAACTTCTATATAGGGCTTCGCATCGGCCATTACTTTATACTATATCCCATTTTTACAGTACTTGAAGCATTGATGCAAAGTAGAGGGTACAATGTCATACTGATGTATCCATGGCCTTCCTAGGAGAAGATTATATGTCGTCACTGCGTTTATAATGTGGCACACGACATCCGTATTTAGCTCTCATATCTCCAACATTATTGTAATTTTACCGAGTGCACGTTGCCCATCTTGATTGAAGCCTTGTATCATCATTCCACTAGGGCGTAGATCGGAATGACAATAACCTGTTTACTCAGCATTGAGAGTGGTAAGAGGTTCACTACAGACCCATTATCAAGCATAATCTGTTTAACCTTCTTACCACGGATATGACCCTCTATCATCAGTGACCTGTTATGCCCTTCGTCACAGATCAAATATTCATTGGAGAAGGAAACGATTAGCAGGTAGTCTTCTTGCTTTTTATACTCTTCGCCTTTCATCTCTGCCAGCAAGGTTTCCCTAACATCATGATTGGATAGCGCTTGAATCAAGCTCTACTAAAATTCCTCTGACAACTTAAGCACATCATAGACGCTTAATCGAGCCGGTATGCCCTTCAGATGACTTACCACATCGTAAGTCACTTTTGTTGTCTCATTCTTCTCTTCTTTCTTATCATTATCGTTCTTTCCTTTAGTAATTTCCCTTCTTATAGTTCCTATTTTCTGCTTCGTAGGGCTCACTATCTTCTTTCCTAATCGTAGCATAATCACTGTTACCTTTTTTGTCGTTTTACAGTCTTCTTTCTCCCTCCTTTCTCGGGCCTTTTCCCAGATTATCAGCATATTCACGGTTGTCGATGTATCCCTTTTTTTTTTCTAATCACTATTTCACCCCCGTTTATCATCCATTGTATTATACATTTCAACGTATAGTAATTTTCTGTCGGATATCCCATCAAGCAATGATAGTGGAAAAAAATCTCTCTCTCTCTCTCTCTCTCATTCTTATCATGTCTTCAGGGCACTTGGGTGTTGGTAATTCTATCGTACCGGCTTTTAGCAATTGGTTCATCATAAGGACAATATCTTCCCTATCGAACGCGAACCCTTCATGAGAATTGAGTGCTCTGCGCCTTTTCCGTTGTATTTGTTTCTTGGCTGATTCGATTCTTCCTTCTGTTCTGGCCTTTTATCTCTTGAGTCTCTTGCATCTTGATTTTTCTTTACACGATTGATGATATTTGTGGCCATCCTGTTACCTTATTTAATAATTATCAAGATGTTATCTTAGATTCAAGAAACACAATTGGAATTAGAGTCCTATCCTATCCAATTGGAAGATAAGATAATCAAATCTCTGAACTTTTCATTAACCTAATTCTCAATGGAGGAGAATTATGATGGTTAGAAGGAATTCCATCACCTAACCATGCCTAGGAGACGATGGTGAACAATAAGATTTACCAATCTCACAATCTCAAAACAGGAATAGAAAATATCCAAAGCCATCATAGCATATATTGTAATTTAAGTCACAATAAATCATAGAAAACTGAAAATATTCTTTTAATATCAAACTAGAAATAAATGAGGTTCAATAAGAACAAGAATCAAAGCAAGAATATCATCTCAACACGCTACAAGCTTCACCTTTTAGCCCTAGTTAAGAGGATTAGCCAACCATAGACATGATTGGATCTAAAACCCTAAAAGAAAGTATTAAAAATAGGAAAGAAGAGAAGAAAAAATCTTGGGAGGTTGCTCCACCCTTTAGCCCTGCTTCCCAAAACTTCCTATTTAGAACTCCTTAGAAAACCCATATTTATAGACTTGTTCGTCTAAATTTGAAAAATCGCTTCGTATTTACGTAGTCTGCGTAATTCCGCGTAACACCTTCGATGTCATTCCACAACCTTCAATGTCATCGAACGTAACTTGAATCTGAAAGTCGCGCCTTTTCACACTGCGTAACGCTTTTCACACTCATAACACTTCATGTCATCGAACATATCTTCGATGTCATCAAAGGGCCTTCAAGTAATCGAGAATGTGCCTGAAGTGTTCCAACAAGTTGCTCTAAAAATCCATAAAAATATTGATGTCATCGAACGACCTTCGATGTCATTGTGCATGTCTTCAAGTAATTGAATAGGGCTTCGATGTCATCGATAAATACATCTAATTTTTCCAGCGACCAAACTCAGTTTTCATGTGATTCTTTGATGTCATCTACTTGTGTTCGATGTTATCGAATGGTGGTCGATGACATAGACAGTAAAGTTCAGATTTTGTGAATTTTTCCACTTTGCACTTTCGACTTCCTTCCTTCTCCACTTAGTTTCCTTGAATCTTTGGGTCTTGAAATCTTCAATCTTGATCTCCTAAGATCCATCCCTTGCCTTGGTGATTCTTAAGCATCAAATCCATACTTGTAACATTCTTTTCAATCGAAACTCTTAGATTCACCTTACAATATAAACGTGTAAAAAATATACCCATTAAACATTATCATGTTTATAAAACCAATATATAAATAGGGGGAAATATGCAATATTTAACACTCAACATAGTTCCCTCATGAAGTACCAATGCAATGATTGCAGGGAATTCACGTATCTATCATCCCATAGACGATGGTGGATCATGAATTTTACAGATCACATAATTGCAAAATAGGTAAAAAGATATTAAAAGCTTCTCGAGTATCAACTGTAATTGCAGTCACAATAAATCATAGAAAATTGAAAATATTCCTTTATTTAAACCAAATAATTAATGAAAGTTCAACATAAACTTGAATCAAAGTAAAATAAGCATAAAAATAAACTATAAGTTTCACCTCTTAGCTCTATCTAAGAGATTTAGCTAACCGATTGAAACTAAACACTCAAACAAAAACATAAATACCAATTAGAAGAAGAAGATTGTAAAAGAATAAGAGACTCCTTGAGATTCCACCACTCCTTACACTACTCTTTCAACCCTAATTCGTGCTTAGGAGAACCTATAAAACTACTATTTATAAGCTTTGTAAGAACCGACTTTAATTTACACAGCTTCGATGACACCTTCTATGGGACTTCGATGACATTAAAGCCCTATCTTCGAGTTCAATTCAAATTTTGAAACTGACAATAACCGCATGCATAAGTCCTTTAATGAAATCGCCCGACCTTTGATGACTTTGATGTCACCAAACATATGTTCGATGAAATCGAGAATCATTCAAAATAGTCCAGCGAGTTTCTCCCAAAATTCACAAAAATTTCGATGAATCAAATGGGTCTTTGATGGAATCGAGAATTGCATCTTTTTGTCCAACAAACAAACTTGATTTTTTCTGAAATTTCGATGTGATTAAACCTCCTTCGATGGCATCGAACACTTAGTTCGATGACATCTATGTTCGATGTCATCAAATTGTCAAGTTCAACATTTCCTGATTTCTGCTCTTTGCAATCTCAATTTTCTTCCTTCTTCACTTGGTTTACTTGGATCTTGGACTCTTAAAATCTTCAATCTTGGCCACCAAAGATCCATCCTTTCTTTGATAATTCTTAAGCATTAAATCCATACTTTTAGCATCTGTTTCACCTTAAGCACTTGAAATCACCTCACAAGAAAGAATACACAAAATAAGTTCAGTTAATCATATTAATTCTCATAAAACTAAGTTACAACAGGGGGGAATTATGTAATATTTCTCACTTAACAATCTGTAGCTCAAGCCAGATCGAGCTGAGTTCATGCCAAGCTCGAGCTCGAACGTTGGAACCGAGTTCGAGTTTGACTATTTTAGTTGACTTCGAGTTCAAGGTCGAGCTTTCAAGTTCAAGGTTGTGAAAGTGCCCTGGTTTGTCAAGTTACGTGAGTCTTGAGTCAGATTGTCTACAGAGCCTGATAAGAAGATTAAGTCAAGCATCTGCCCCAACAGGATGTGTGCAAGCTCGCCATAGGTAAATTTAAAGCCTCACATCCCTTGTCCCAAAACACCAGGTAAATAAAACCCTTAAAAATAAGTTAGAAAAGCATAGGGTTTTTAGGTGAGAAAACTTTTTCAAAATAGGAAAATCTCTAAGTTTTTCTTGCCTTGTCGATTCTATCGAAACACTCTCGATATGATCAACCTGCGCTGTCGAGTCCTCGATGCTTCATCGATATGATTAGAAAGAGGACCAAATATATCCAGCAACTTCACAACATATCTGGATGACCTATCGATGTATCGATACACCTATTGATACCATCGATACTCAAATCTCGAGCCCAGCGAAAGTGGCTCGATAAGATCGACAGACAGATTTTCGACACCCCTGCTTTGTAGAGAAAATTTCAAATTTCTTCGATATATCGATGCACTGTCCGATATGATCTAAAATCAAATATCGATAAGATTGGAAGTCCATCGATGATATCAACTGTGGGCGCGTATTTTTTTTAACAGATATTTCAGGTTGTTTTTAACTTTGATCAGAGTCATTCAAGGAAATCGATATTCATATGTCGTTGATATCGAGGTCAAGTCGATTACATCGAAACTGGACACAAACTGTCCAACGAGTTTACTGGTAAATCTATTGGATTTATTGATGCATTGACACTACCTTCCATATCATCGATATACAAATTCTGATGACATCGGCTGACCCTCGATCATATCCTAAAAACCTGAAATATTTCATGTCAAGTCTCTCTCAATTTTCAAGTGTCGATTGATCGAACCTACCATTGACGGAATCAAAGTTCGAAATCCAATGATATCGACAGTTGTTTTAATTCATCAACCCGTTGGCAAAAGGTTTCAAAAGCGTAGTTCGAGTCATCGACCAGATCATCGATGCTATCAAGAGTATACACACGATGATATCGAACTTAGTCATAAATGTGACCGTTTTATATCCGCTGGAACCTTTACCTATATATAGAGGACTTGTCTATTGTTGTTGAGAGAGAAAGTAGAGAAAGCTTTTGAGTGTTTAACCTTAGATCGTATACCCAAAGCCCTTTCTCACAGAGAAGTTCATCCTCCAATCCACCCTTACCATTGATATTCAATAGAGTGGATTGGGGAATGAACTTCCACATTCAAGGATCCTCTAGCTACTACTTTAATGGCAAATCATTAAGCTGGAATGCCTTGAATGCTTAGATGATTGGAACTACTCTATCTTCCTTATAGGAAATCCTTCAGAGAGTAAGATTTCGTCATAACCTTGACCCAAGCCGTCACCATATATTGGTTCATATTTTGTGTTACTGATCAAGGGAGCAGAAGACTCTTCATCAACAAGGAGGAGGAGATCTTCAGCATTGTACTAAATGGGACTCATCAACTTATTTGTAAGTATCTAGAGTCCAAGAGGACACTTGTGATCATGTCTTTGTAGGATTGGGTCTTAAATGGTTCTCACCCTTTGAAGTCCTCAAGGAGGCCTCCAGCCGGAGTGTACGTGATGGGTGCGTTGTGTGGACCCTTCCTCTGTGGAGAGCATAAACATCTGGTTGAAGGTGAACCAGTAAAACCTTAGGTTTGAGGTCAACTACTGTGAAACCTCGGGTTTGAGGTGAACCATGTAGAAACCTCTAGTAGGGTCTTATGGAAGATCTTTGGCCAGTGTGACTAAAAGTGGGTGCGTTGTGTTGACCCTTGCTCGTAAGAGCATAAACTGTTAGCCTCAGTGTAGGTTGTAAAGGTTGAAGGTGAACCTGATTTAAAACCTTAGGTTTAAGGTGAATCGTTGTGAAACCTCCTTAGTGAAATTCGGTACACTCAAGGGTTGAGTGCGGTTACCACGAGTGGAGTAGATAAGTAGTCGAACCACTTTAAAAATGATTGTGTTTGTGATTGCTCTTCTTGTGTGTGTGTGTGATTTATGTCAATGCATTCATATTTATATATCTGATCACACCCCACACACATACATAGTCACATCCATCATAAACTAAGTTATATATATTATTATCTCTTGAATAGTTTGTGATTGGATCCTATACCAGGCTTGGAAGCTAGTAGAGTTACATTTGAGTAATCCTGATATATTGCATATTCATAGGATTAGTAAAATAGGATTTCTAAGTAAAGGTGTAAAAACTTTAAAATGTCTTATTCACCCCACTCTAGGACATATTGACATATTCCTTCTTCAACTAGTGCGGTCTTCACCGCAGTTTTCATTGGTATCAAAGCGGGTCTTTCTTTAAGGGCTTCACTGCCTAGAGAGTGATCTTGACTGAAATTTGAAATATGGCTAAAGGAGAGGGCTCATTAGTCACTTGACCTCCAGTATTTGATGGCTCAAATTATGCATACTGGAAGGCTAGGATGCACTACTTTCTGAGATCTTTGGACCATGATGTTTGGGATATAGTTGAAAATGGATATGTGCCACCAACTGAACAAATCGTACTTAATAGTAACACGACGATCACAAAGCCCAAACCCAAAGAAAAGTGGACGGCGTTCGACAAGGAAAAGCAGACTGTTGAAGCAAAAGCTATGAATGTCATCTACTGCGCCATGTCTTAAGACATCTTTAACCAAATAAGTATGTGTGGGACATCCAAGGAAGCATGGGACTTATTGGAAATAACCCATGAAGGCACAAGCACTGTGAAGAGATCTAAACTTCAACTCCTGACTTCACAGTTCGAAAGTTTCAGAATGGAAAAGCATGAGACATTTATGGAGTTTTTCACAAAATTGAATATCATTTGTAACTCCATGGGTGGATTGGGAGAAAAAGTTTCGGTACCAAAAATTTGTAGGAAAATCTTAAGATCCCTTTCGGAACGATTTAATCCCAAGGTTACAACAATTGAGGAGTGTAAGAACATTGATGAGATGAAACTAAAAGAACTGATAGGTTCCCTATAAACTTTTGAACTACACTTCAAACAAATCCCTAAATCTAAAACAATTGTCCTAAAAACCTCCAAGAAAACATTACATGAGGACAGTGAGAGTGAAAATGAAAATGAAGATAAGGAAGTGGCTTTGTTGGCCCAACGATTCAGGAAATTCTTTCAAAAGAATCGTGGTCGTCCTTCAAAAGGAAGAAAGGTGAACTATAAATCTTCTGCAGGCAAATTTGGTAAAAGAACTAAAGAACCACAATGCTACGCCTGTTATGAGTATGGACACCTGTCTACTGAATGCTCAAATAGAAAAACTAAGGGCAAGGCAATGGCTGCCACATGGGATGATACTGAGGAGTCAAATTCAGAATCTAGTGACTCAGAAAGCAATGGAGATCAGAAATCATTGAAAATACTCATGATCTCCACTGCTTCAATCATTCCCACTGAATCTGAGAACGAGAAAGAACAGGTAGCCACCGAATTATTTTCATCTGATAATGAGGGAACTGGGGAAGAAGAAGAAGAAATAAAAAAGGGTAAACTGCAAGATGCTTATAATCAACTTTATATTCATAGCATAAATATTCTTAAGAGACTCAGAATAGCGAAGAACAAAAGTAAGTTGTTGCAGAAAGATTTGGATAACACATTGGAAATCAACACACAATTGATAAATGATCTACAACAATATCATATGGATAATGATGACTTGAACGAATTAATACCTTTCTTGAAAATGAGCCTGATAAACTAAACAAATAGGTTGAACTGTTAGAAAATAAGAATAAACTTCTTTGTAATGAAAATCATACACTTCTGTTTGATCTAGAAGAATTCAAGAAGATGGCCAAGATAAACTACAAGTTTTCCCAGAGTGGCGAAAAACTAGAAAAACTGTTGAGAATGGGAAGACTTGGAAAGGATAAAAGCAGCCTAGGATATGAAAAATTTAAGCCAAAGGCTAGAAATGCAGCACCTAGATCTGAAAAATCTGCTGCTTCTGGAAGCAAAACCAGAATAACTCCAGTATGTCATTTGTGTGGTGATTCAGGTCATTATAAGGTTGAATGCATAACACATAGGAAGACTAAACCTAACTTTGGTTAGAATCATGTTAACGAATTATCAACCAGCGAAATACAGAACTTCAAAAGTCCTCTCAAGGATATGGATAGAAGCAATGCCCTTGCACCACCACTCAAATCGGTTAACAAAATGAAATGGGTAAGAATGATTTAGTTCAAATCATGCATCGGAATCTGAACCTGTGCTAAAATGAGGAAATGTTTATGCTGAGCTGTCAATGATATATCTGAGGTTTTTTACCTCCATGTTTTATATATAAACATTTAAATGCTTATATTATTAATGTGTATAGTAATTGTACATAATTATGTTATGATCAACCTGCGCTGTCGAGTCCTCGATGCTTCATCGATATGATTGGAAAGAGGACCAAAAATGTCCAGCAACTTCATAACATATTTGGACGAATTATCGATGTATCGATACACCTATCGATACCATCGATACTCAAATCTCGAGCCCATCGAAAGTGGCTCGATAAGATCGATAGGCAGATTTTTGGCACCCCTGTTTTGTGGAGAAAATTTCAAATTTCTTCGATATATCGATGTGCCGTCCATATGATCTGAAATCAAATATCGATAAGATCGGAAGTCCATCGATGATATCGATAGTGGGCGCGCATTTCTTTCAGCAGATATTTCAGGTTGTTTTTAACTTTGATCGGGGGCCATTCGAGAAAATCGATATTCATATGTCGATGATATGGAGGCCGAGTCGATTTCAATGAAACTGGACACAAACCGTCTAGCGAGTTTACTGGTAAATCTATTGGATTTATCGATGCATTGACACTACATTCGATATCATCGATATACAAGTTCTGATGACATTGGCTGACCCTCGATCATATCCTAAAAACCTGAAATATTTCATGTCAAGTCTCTCTCATTTTTCAAGTGTCGATTAATCGAACCTACCATCGACGGAATTGGAGTTCAAAATCTGATGATATCAACAGTTGTTTCAATTCATTGACCCGTTGGCAAAAGGTTTCAAAAGCGTATGACTTTGAGTTCGAGTCATCGGCCAGACCATCGATGCATCGAGAATATACACTCGATGATATCGAACCAGCTCGATGATATCGAACTCAGTCATAAATGTGACCGTTTTATATCCGTTGGAACCTTTTGCCTATATATAGAGGACTTATCTATTGTTGTTGAGAGAGAAAGTAGAGAGAGATTTTAAGTGTTTAACCTTAGATCATATACCCAAAGCCCTTTCTCTCAGGGAAGTTCATCCTCCAATCCACCCTTACCATTGATATTCAATAGAGTGGATTGGGGAATGAACTTCTACATTCAAGGATCCTCCAGCTACTACTTTAATGGAAAATCATTAAGCTGGAATGCCTTGAATGCCTTGATGATTGGAACTACTCTATCTTCCTTATAAGAAAACCTTCAGAGTGTAAGATTCCATCGTAACCTTAACCCAAGCCGTCACCATATATCGGTTCATATTTTGTGTTACGGATCAAGGGAGCAGAAGACTCTTCGTCAACAAGGAGGAGGAGATCTTCAGCATTGTACTAAACGGGACTTATCAACTTATAAGTATCTAGAGTCCAAGAGGACACTATGATCATGTCTTTGTAGGATTGGGTCATAACTGGTTCTCACCCTTTAAAGTACTCAAGGAGGCCTCCGGCAGGAGTGTACGTGGTGGGTGCGTTGTGTGGACCCCTTCTCTGTGGAGAGCATAAACATCTGGTTGAAGGTGAACCAGTAAAACCTTAGGTTTGAGGTCAACCACTGTGAAACCTCGGATTTGAGGTGAACCATGTAGAAACCTCCAGTAGGGTCTTATGGAAGATCCTTGACCAGTGTGCCTAAAAGTGGGTGTGTTGTGTTGACTCTTGCTCGTGAGAGCATAAACAGTCCGCCTCAGTGTAGGTTGTAAAGGTTAAAGGTGAACCTGATTTAAAACCTTAGGTTTGAGGTGAACCGCTGTGAAACATCCTTAGTGAAATCCGGTACACTCAAGGGTTGAGTGCGGTTACTAGTAGTGGAGTAGACAAGTAGTCAAACCACTTTAAAAATGACTGTGTTTGTTGTTCTTCTTCTGTGTGTGTGTGATTTATGTCAATGCATTCATATTTATATATCTGATCACACCCCACACACATACATAGTCACATCCATCATAAACTAAGTTATATATATTGTTATCTCTTGAATAGTTTGTGATTGGATCCTCTACCAGGCTTGGAAGCCACTAAAGTTACATTTGAGTAATCCTGATATATTGCATATTCATAGGATTAGTGAAATAGGATTTCTATGTAAAGGTGTAAAAACTTTAAAAAGTCCTATTCACCCCCCTCTAGGACATATTGACATATTCCTTCTTCAACTAGTGCGGTCTTCACCGATAGATCATTTATTAATATGATTTCCATAATATTATATAAAAATACTATTTACATGTACATAAACAAATTACAATAATTTATAAATAAAAGTAAATAATATTTAAATTTTTTATATGATGTATAATTAAAATTTTAATATAATAAATGAATTGAAAGTTAATAATAATAAATTAAGGTTAATATGTGTTAAGTAACATTGTTACATATAATATGTTTATAAAAGATATATTGTTAAGTTGTAAAATGGTAGTAATATAATCATTAATATTATTATATTCTTATATAATATACATATTTAATAAATATGATATATATTTTATATATAATGTATGGATTCAGTATATTATATAGATTCATTATTCAGGATATAAAAAAGGTTGTTATATAAAATTTTAATGATTATATTAAGTGGCATCATATGACTATGATATCATACAAAGTCGGCTAAATTTTATATGATATCATAGTCATATGAAGCCGAAGTGTGATCCAAATTTAAGTTATTATTGAGGGTGTCATGTAGGTCAATCGGATGCTATTAATTTAGGAAGAGTTGGTAAGCCTAAAACGGCTAACTTCACCCCTAAGGAAAATATTACCAAGGTGGGGGTCCTTATATTTTACACTAGGTCCATATGATGGTCAATCCAAGTCGCTCATATGGAGACAAATATCCTCCTACAACTTGTAAGTACTATGTTATATATTTATCACCCTGTATTGTTAAATTTCGTAGTGACAAACAACTTTGGAATGATGAACTTGTTCATAGATGGAAAGTTCACCTTCATATGAAGATGAGCTACAAGTCACGAAGATTGCTCTATCTACATCAACTTCAAGTGCTTCATCAACTTCAAGTACAACATCAACAGCAAATGCTACTTCAACTTCAAGTGCAAGTTCTACTTCAAGTCAAAGTGTATGTTCAACTACAAGTACTAGTTAAAGTTCAAGTACTAAACCAAGTGCAAGTGCTACTTCAAATGCAAGATCAAGTCCAAGTGCATTACATGGTCAAGATTAAGTTTCAAGTATACAAGATTAAGCTTCAAGTAC
Organism: Magnolia changhungtana; assembly: GCA_030180095.1. Classification (NCBI taxonomy): domain Eukaryota; kingdom Viridiplantae; phylum Streptophyta; class Magnoliopsida; order Magnoliales; family Magnoliaceae; genus Magnolia; species Magnolia changhungtana. Next base: position 11,632,742 of record JASAUF010000172.1, on the reverse strand, counting down.
TTCAAGTATACTACCTACCGAAGCTACCGAAGCTATAAGTTCAATGTTCAATATTCTAGGTATAAATGACCCTAAAAAGACCTTAGGTTTAGGTCATTCATATTGCACATTTAATATGTGTTATTGTACTTATTTTAGGCTTTACCTCGACTAGTTCTAGTCATTGTTCGACTAGTCCAGGCTCTGGCTCGACTAGTCCCGAATTTTTCTCGACGAGTCCAGGATTTATTGCAATTTTTTGTAATTTTTCTGGTAGGGTCATGACCAATCGAGCCCCTTGCTAGACCAGTCATGGGACCTGGCTCGACTTAAAGTCCAGTAACCATTTTGGGCCCCACTCGACCACTTGAGGGTTGGTTTTATCCGATCGCATTAGAATTTTTGAATTTTGGTTGCTCCCAGGACCAATCGAGGTTGACCTTAGACCAGTTGAACAAACCGGGTTTCAGCCTATAAATAAAGGTTTTTCCTCAGATTTTTTCATTCATTCAAAATAAAATCAAGCCACTACTTTGAGAGAAAGATCCCCGTGATTGTGAAGCTATTATCCGGTAAATTAAGAATCTTTTTATAGCTTTTTAATTTCTAATTTCTTGGTCTCTCTTAGCATAAATCTGATTTTATAAGGGTGTTCTTCTCTACCCCTTTTGAGATCCAAGAAATGGAATCAAAGTAGCCCGAGGTTGGATTAATTTAAAATTTATTTAGACCTAGAACCCTTCTATGTGTGTGATTGAACATTGGACATCTTCATCTTTAAAGAACTAGTTCTACCGGGCTACATCGAAGAAGAATCTTCAGATAAGTATTTTCATTTACATCTTTTGGTTTATTAGATTGCCAGAAAATCTCTATTCTGGTTTTGACCGAGATAGCCAGAAAATCTCAGCATGGGGTTTTTTAATTGTGGTAGCCCATTGAAAATGCAATTGTAAAGGTTTTTAACCTTGGAAAACCTTCTTTCATAGTGAAAGCCAATATCACGTGAGTTGTGATTATTGGTAGTGGAGTAGGTGCGGTTGTTTGAGAATAGTTGGTGTACACACCGAACCACTTTTCTTGGAGTTTGATGGATAAATATGATGATGATGTATGTATGTGATGTATGTGTGATGAATGCTTGTATTTATTTCATGTACATGTGGTGAATCCTTACGGAGTTCAAGACATCAGGTTGTCCTACCATAAACTTTAGTTTTTGGTGTAAGGTTGTCCTTTGAACAACGTTTGAATTAACCTCTCAATACTATTGCATTTGAGTTTATTATTTAAATTAGCTATTTACTTTTGTATTTTGCAATTTATTTTTATTTGACATAGTCCTATTCAGCGCCCCCTACCCCCCCCCCCCCCCCTCCCCAAATAGTACTGAGAGCCTGAGAGCTCACCCTTTTCAAGTGATATTAAAGCTAAGTTGCTCATTCTATTGGATTTATTTCCTGAGATTTTTGATATAAAGCTTTCAGTATGTCAAATTTTAATAGTCTTTTTATCACTAGGCCACCACCGTTTGATGACTCTAACTATGCTTATTGGAAAGCTAAAATAAAGATCTTTTTAAGATCCATTGATGAAAGCATGTGGCAAACCACCGTGATTAGATGGAATCCACCAATGTTTAATGTTCTAGGCAGTGATGGAATCAAGTCCATGAAGGAAACACCGTTTTACATGTGGACTACTATTCAGAAAAATGAGAGCAACGCTAATGCTAAGGCTTTAAATGCAATCACTTGTGCACTATTTCTTGTGATACTTCTAAACAAGCCTGGGACATTCTTGAAATGACACACGAGGAAACATCTATAGTAAAAAAGTCTAAAGTTCAGATCCTCACCACTAGGTTTGAGGAAATTCGTATGGCAGAAAATGAGTCTTTCATGGAATTCTATACGAAACTAAATGACATAGTTAACTCTATGTGGAGTCTTAGAGATGGCATCTCAGAAATCAAAGTCTGTGCAAAAAATTACGATCATTTCCCTAGAGATTTAATTCCAAGGTGACTGTCATTCAGGAACTGAGAGACACAGATCATATGAAAGGTTAAGGAACTTATTGGTTCACTTCAAACTTATGAGTTAAATTTCAAACCTCAAAAGGTAAGTCCATAGCTCTTAAATCATCCAAATTTATTTCTCAAGATTGTAATGTTAGTTTTGATTGTGAAAACTCGGAGGATGATATGGCTTTACTCGCTAAAAAGTTAAAAACGGGAAATCTCTAAAAAATAGTCAGTGCTTCAACTGCAATGAATATGGGCATTTGGCAAATAAGTGTCGAAAAAGGGACAATACAAAGAGAAAAGGCATGATAGACACATGGGATGAATCATCTAGCTCTAAAGCTTCTTCTGAGTCAGATGAATTAGAACCCAAAACTTCAAATGAAGTCAAGGCTTTAATGACTCTAGCCAGAGTCACTTCCATAGATAGTTACGATACAACCGAATATGAAAATCTAAGAAGTGACCCTGAAAATGATAATGAAAATGATCTTCAAGATGCCCATAATGCCCTATACAGTGAAAGTTGTAAGATTGTTGTTGTAAGACCCTACCTGAGTATCCATTTCGTTCCTTTTGGTCATGCGGTCATACCTATGGAATATTGGTGACCTACGATCTGTGGATTTCGTTTGCGGTTATCCTTAAGTCCCGTCATGTAGACTTAACCCGGATCAACTCGAAACCTATACCATTGCGACCGCATCAATGCCACGGTTCCAACGCTGCGTCTCACGCATAATTTTAACATATACATCTTAAGTTATGTGTCGCGCATTATATGGGCCATTGATCATGCTTGTGGGACCCACCTAGCCCCTTGCATGTTTCCCCATGTGGGCCCCACCCTAGTGCACTATCTCCCATGCAAGCTACCATGATCGCCTAGCCTAGCCTACCATTTTTACTTCCCCATGTATTTCTCTTCCCCAAGCAAGTTATTTCCTCAAAACCCATCATTTCCCTCCTAACTCATCATTATTATTACTACTTCCCTCTCTCTTTCTCCCTCATTCTTCCTTCCCTCCATAGCAAGCACCCCTTCGATGTCCCACCTCTCATCCATTCTCCAGCCCTCTTTCTCTCTAATCCCTCTCAATCCACCCATTACAACCCCATCTCCACTATTGAAAACCTTTCCTTAGAGCTAAAAGGTCATTATGTTGAAGAAAAGAAGAAGGATCAAGAGGTGGGTGCTTTTGTAGTTAGGATTTTCTTATTTTCTTTAATTCCATAGATGCTCCTTCCAACTTCTTCCATCTTCGAAGCATGTGGGGCCTATCAAATGATGGTGGAGGCCCCCATGTCTTTTTGGGTGTGGCCAATGGCCCATCCCTTGGGCATGCATGATCTATGCTCGGGGCCATCTTCCATAGACCCCATTATGGTTTTCTCTCTTATGATTAAGGATCCTTGGATCATCTAGACCCTTATTCCTTAGTGGAGATGGCATCTCCACCACAGATGTTGAGTAAGAAGAGTTATACTCATGTAGATCCATATAAATCATGAAATAGTGAATGTGTGTGGTTGTGTGATGAGGGGAAGGGCCTCAATGTGGCGGAGCCCCTTCTCTTGTAGACAGATACTTTTTATTTCTTTGTTTATCCCTTTGTTTTTTATGTGTCTGGCCCACCTTGTGACCTGGAAACATCTAGACTGTCCAAGGAGAGTGGACGCCCCTGGTAGTCCACTCTATGGATGCTAGTGCGCAAATTGCCCCGAAATGGGCACATGCAAAAAGTTTTTAGTGGTGGGAAGGGTCTGGATATTTGTGGGGCCCACTGAGGTGGGTCCATATCACAATTTCATGGGGTGATTTCCCCTTTTAGTAGTGTTTATATTCAATTTATTTCAGCTATATATTGTTGTCCAAAATTTCTAGACTGATTTTTAAGCTGTCTTAAGCTTAGATTTTGAAATTTTTTGAGGGGTATTTTAACCCCATTAATAGAATATTCTTGGAGGTGTGGACCTCACCTAGATGCATGCCAAGTTTCACCTCCATCTGACCTCATTTTAGCATCCAAAAGAGTGGGCCAAGAGGGTTGGACAGTCCATATTTTTCTGGACAGTCCAGTAATACTGTCTGATGAAAACTTAAATTCATAAATTTTTCTGGAAGGGTTGGACCACTTTTCTGGACCCCACCTTCATGTACACATGTTAGGGGATCTTAGCCCTCTATATTCCAAATTTTTGGAGGTCCTGGACCCACTCTAATGGAGTGCACAAGATGAGGATAACAATATGTAGTAGCAAAATTATTATTTTTTTAGAAAACCTTGCTGTCCATTATGTCATTGTAGAAGTTTTGTGCCCCAACCCATTGTTCATTATGACCATATTATTGGGGCCCACCTCTGATGTTTTAGGACCCATTGGGCCATGATTTTTGGGGGCCACCAGCTGGGCCAACAGCCCTGCTTGACGTCCCATCTGGGTTGACGTCCAGCATGGGCTGGCCGTCCCCAGCTCTTAGGCCCACCATGATGATGTGTTTCATCGAGCCGTACCCCCCATTTGGTGTGGCCCACGTGGGAGTGTCCACCCCTGGTGGACGTCCACTGTGGAACCCACCTTAATGTATGTATGGTCCAGGCTGTCCAAGACTTGGCCCACCTAACCATGGGGACACCCACTTTCTTGGGCTACTACTGGACTTGCAGTCCATCAGCTAGCCCACTTGATTTTTTTATGATGTATACACACTCTCCATCTGGTGGGGCCCCCTATGAGTATTGCTAGCCTTCATGAGATTATTTTTAACATAGTTTGACCAGTTTTTTAGACTTCAGCAGGTCCAGGAAGTTGGGTGGACTGAAAGTCTAGTAAGGGGCCTTACATGTACATTGTTGTGGCTAAAATTTTATTGGATGTGGGGCCCACCATATTGAGAAACTTGTGTATATGTTGCATGCTTATATTTTTAGAATTTTTGGGCTTAATTAGTGCATTTTGGGTCACCTTTGGTGATCATATGAGGACCCTAACTTAGATCAGATTTTTGGGACATCCAGCAGGCCCAGATTATGTTGGGACGTCCCAGCTTGGCCTAGCCATGTGTATGGGCTGTTTTCCATCATTTTTGCTAGACTTGTGGGCTGAGATAAGGGTGAAATTGGGCCCTTGATTACCCACTTATATTACCAATTCTTGGGCTGATGTTGTGAGGCCCGTTTTACCCAACTTAGACATGACTTTAGGCCATGTACTTATGTTTATGAGCTGCCCACCAAGTCTAACTTAATGCATGGATTCGGTGACCATTGAGACTTGGGCCTTGATTCCCTTCTTTTGGCCCATATTGTTGTATGTATATTGGATCATTTTTCTTATGGCCCATTATGTGGCCACCTATTTTTATCTTGAATGTGGGCTTTCGGCCTTGTATCTATATAGTTTATTGTTAGAATGCCTTTTGGGAAAATGGTGGTTAAATGTCCCCATTATGGACCCCTCTAGGCCCATTTCCATCTAAGAGTGGTTGAATGCCCACCTTAGACCTTGTTAGGCCCATCTATATCATTTAGGCCTATAGCTTTGTCTACATAGTCTTGTGGGCTACCCCAAACTATTGGGCCACCACTAGTAGTACATATCTTTCATATTTTGAGGAATTATCTAAGTATCTAACTTAATCTTGATGGAAGGAGAGTATAACATTGTCACATGTCATACCTAGTTACCTTCATGATTCATCCATATGCATCATATGTATGCTTGGAGCATAATATGATTGATCATGACTTATGTCATTGGATAAATTATTTTATGGGACTCCATATGTAATAGAGTTGCCCCTCTTCAGTGCACTAGATGCACAGGGTCAATGCATGTTTGACGGGTGTGGTTCATGCCTCTGACATATCATAGCACGTTCTTATCTGTCCTAGCTTCATCAAGGTCGTAGCCCCCACAGACATATTGTGGATGGCTGAGTTTTAGAAACTTAAAATGTTAAGCACTTAGGGCATGTAGGATGTCCTTGGGTGAAAGACCTAGAACCTCCGTGGTACCAGGGGACGCTCCAGCGCTGAGACCGAGTGAAAAACATGACCGCCGATGCCTACTACCATGAGGCCGCGTCTCCCACTGTGTCGTGGTCAGTTGGAAAGGGGTGTGGCCTTACCCGCCTGAGTGAGGGGGCAATAGCTAGGCTGAGTCTGACCAACTCATAAATGGGTTCGCTACCGTCAAGTCTTGTTGGTGATTGGTTATCCACAGGCGGGTAGTGAGATCTCTTGTACTCATTGGGCTATGTAGCTAGGAGAGCGACAGTCCATTTGTAGTGCATTTGACCCTGGTGGATTTCCCCAGAGTAGAACTATACTGATACGTTGGATTGATATGACGATGAGTTTTATCTGTAACGACCCTAAAATAATTCTTTTCTTTACATAAAATTTTAATTTAATAGGATGAACGACTCCCACTTGAAACAAACATTCCAACTAAAAATAACTAACTGACTTTAAACCACCCCATGATACTAACTAACACAACTAAACAAGAGCTAACTGTCTAACTGACATAGTCAACACTAAATCTCCTAGCGCAAGCTTCTACAAGAGTGGAAACAGGCTTAAAACAATTTATAAATCCATTTGAGAACTGGATGACTTAGATCTCACCACAAAGAAATCGAGAATTTCCAAATAACAATAGCTGTGGGTGAATAATAATCCCCCAAGGCCATTGTACGGTGCAGATCAGCTTAGATCAGATCGTCTAGCCCACTTTTAACGGGTACGTAAGCACAGATTAAGGACTCACGCGGTGCACGAGATTCACCATCGGGTCAAATGAGTGTTGACTTGATGTAAACATAGAAAAAAAATTACCGCCCATCTTCTGTTCAAAGTGGACCCCATTCATCGATGCAATCACTGTCTATCCGAATACATTAACCAAATCCACACCATCCACATGATTGGTAGGGTCCCACCGATCCTAACCACGCCTAGATTGGTGATTGAAAGTTCCCTATGCAAGCACAATAAACGACCGGTTGGGCGTTGCGAGTGGCGGGTGCTGACAGGGAAAGAAAAGCCACGTCGCCCTTGTTGCTGGAGAAACCTACTATTGGGAATGGTCGATTGTCTCCCGCGCACGCAAGAAATTCCATGCAAGCCCTACCCTTTCTAGAAATTCTCACCTACGTGTCGGATGGCGGAAAGAATATCTCCATTTATAGCAATAAACCATCTCACCCGTCCATTAACGCCTAGAAGCTTCTTTAGAGATTATCTGAGACGCTGAGATTAGGGCTGCCTGGTGTATCTCGTAAGAGAGTCGAGAAATCGGTGAGATGCAGCCACGCCTCAAACTGACCCTCAGCTTAATAAATGTACAAATCAATAGCCATCCTTCATCGTGAAATGGACCCCATAGTGTATATAAGCCTGATCAGGACCGTCCAAACGGCCATGATCCGTAGATAAGCCACCCATTCAAGATCTGCCATTTTTGCACCCCATCTTCCTCGAACCTGCTGCGAAACCCATCTTCTAAGTGTTGGCCCATGAACCCATCCAATCAGTTCATCGTGTGGCCCACCACATTTAATGTCCAACGGGGACAATCAAATGGACCGATGCACGAGATCTAAACTGTTAGGTGATACTAGTGCATTCGGTTAGCATAAGTGATCTCTGCACTAATCCTGGTGATTAGTTGTGGACATTTTTAGAAATGAAACGAGCTATAAAAGGCTTAGAATTAGGGCAGATCCCAAGATAAGAAAGAGAAAGAAATAGAAAGTGAAAGATGGAGAGAAAGGGAGAGCGCCGCATGAGTGAGTCGTTGGTTCAATAACAACTTGACTTAGCTGAGTCATTCTCTTCTGAGAAGAGCCAAGAGGGTGGGGAGAGATTGAGAGAAAAGAAGATGAAATAGAGAGAAAAGAGAGGAGGAAGCTTGAGAGGAAGCAGAGGAACCTGAGCGGCTGTTGGAACCAGTTTTCAGCCGATGTTTCAGCACACACTGAGGCTACTGAGTTCACCCTCCAACCACTGTCCCACTGCCTCATCTGCTGTGGTGCCGGTTGTTCCAAACCATCTATTAGCAACTAAACAGTATCCTAAGTCAGGTATATTCTCGTCGCTTCCCCTCTGTTAATGACGAACTCATCGGTTCGGCCGACTGCGTCCATAGTCACCTCGACCCGGTTTCTAGCTGAGTAAATCAGCTACACGTTCCAAGGTAACTAAGCTTCGATCTGACACCATGGTTGTGATCGGATTGCTCTAACATAACCACACCATCAGTCACCAAAGCTCTACACCCACTCAGTCGGCTACGTTCTCAGTTGCTTCCAACTCAGTCAAGAGTTGCCATGACTTAAAACAAAAAGCCTGGGTGAAACCTCTGATTTAGATTAGCAGTTGTAGCGAATCTACCTCGAGCTCCAATCGGTGCTTGGAACCAAGCTCGGGTGGCTCTGTTAGCTCAAATGTTTCATACCTATCTGCATATGGATCCCGACTATTTGAATTTCATCTCACCCAACTCTCTGCTGGGTTAACTCGCCTAGTTTTCTCCAATTGATTTGTCTCAGTTATGACCCACCGATGTCAGATATCATCTGAGAACAAATTCTATTCATCAGACCCAATAGAATTAATAATCTTACCCTAAAAGACAACTGCCTTGGGTCCTCACTCAACTAAACTAGGATTGGGGAATCCGACCTAGTCAACTCTGGCGTGACTCACTGGATATCTGTAACCTCCCATCCAGGGCTGTTTATCAGTCTAAAACCTTGCAGAATACTCCCCTTCTGTTGAATTCAAATCAACCAAGTAATGATGATCTCAAGTAACACTTAGCCCTTATAGGAATATAGTGTCTGAAACTCAATTGCTTGGATAAGGAAGTCATAAACTCCCATTACAGGAAGAATCAAATTAGGTGGAACACTCATTCAAGGTGAGGAGCATCCCCTATAGCTTCTTCCTTTCACTAATTTCCATGTGGATTAAATCTCTAATGTATAGAATTTTAGAAAATTATTAATTTCTAGCTATCTTGAATTTCACAAAATGATTGTTTTAATACCATATTTTCTTATGATAATGTGTATGATGTATATTGTCTTGCAAACTCCATGTCACATTTATAATTGTTTTCTTATGTTAAGAAAGAGAGGCTTTAATATTAGATCATCTATGAATTGTGAGACATTTCCTCCATGATTGTCTATATTCTTTAATCCCTAATTTAGTCGACATTATCATGTGGATAGATCTTACAATATGAATGAAAATTTGTTTACGTGTGGTGTAAAGTGATGATTGGAATTCCATCTTTCATAAATATCATGGTTTTGTCATAAAACAAAAATTCCTCTTATCATCTTTACATCATGAACATAACTTTAATGAGACGAATTGAGTTTTACAAACTCTTATTTTATTATACAGTGTGAGTAGTATGAAGTTTGAGTATGGGAAGAGTCCTTAAGGGATATAAGAGGACTCTTAGATAATCCGAATGATATGACCTCACTTGAAAATTTACATGACTCTTGGTGAGCCCACCTTTGAATGTAAAGAAATCATGGAAGTTCATATAGAATGCATAGTTGGATATTTCCTATTTAAAGGTTGAAGGTCATTATTATTCTATCAAAGTAATGTATATATGTGTCATGGTGCATAACATCCATGCATGACATGTGAGCTTTTCCGAGTGTCCATCATAAGCCACATCTTGTTGGGTTGTGCAAGGTTCTATTACCTAAGTCCAACCATCAGGTTTGTACACTTGTACACTTTGGGCCGCTCTTTCTTTACATGAGGCTTTTCCAGGATTTTATACCTCCTCGGGCATACCCCGAGTATTTTTCCAGGAGGTTGTCCTTAGGCGCAATCACCTTCATGACCTTTTCTAGGTAATCTACCTACCATGGGTGATCTTTTATTTTGACAGCTGGATTGCATACCCAGATCTATGACTTGAACATACATCCATACATTCATGCAAATGCATATGTATTATATGGCCATATGAATAGAATTGTTAATCTATTTTGGATTGACGTGTTATGGTTGAATCTATGAGGGAAAATTCCACTGAGTTTTCACTCACCCAATCGTGCAGTTGAACCAAATAGATACAAGTTTGACAAAGGAAAATGGTGCCTATGACAACACCTCTGGTGCAGCAGAAGAGGAGTACGGAGAGGAAGAACAGTATGCTGACCTGGTTGAGCCGTTGGAGCTCAACTAATGACCTAGGATTGTTTACTTTCATGCTTTTAGACATTACCTCAGTTTTTCTTACTTTGGGAATTGTAATTAAAAATCCCCTACTGTGGGATCTAGTGTTACTTGCTTTACTTTGTACTTTTGTCCATGCATGTTGAACTCATTTGGTTAGTCTATACTATGGTTATACCTTGTTATTATGAATTGTGTCGACGATCAGATGAATGGTAGTTTTATTTTATGACGTAACCTTCGGGTTCTCGTACTCGGATGACCGTCCTCAGGTCACGAGAATTAGGGTATTACATGATCATATTGCATATTTCATGTGGCATTGGCTCCATAAGCCTTGTATTGCATTGTTAGCCTTAGGAAGGCTGTCAGTATCCCTGCATTACGTTTCATAGCCTTGTTATGGCTGGCGGTGTTTATGGTTCTTATCACATATCCTTCACACTCTGTCATTACATTCACAGCGTTTGTCCTACACACACTTACACTGCCCTCTAAGCTTTGTATAAGCTTATGCACGATGATGCGTGCAGGTGATCCCAGGCCAGCGAGTGAAGTAGGAGCATGGCCAGTCGTTGATCTTCTTGGAGTTTTCTTCTTATTATCATTGTATTTCCCCTTTTGGAACTCTATATTGTAAAAGTTTAAATTTCTAGTGGATTTTGTGATGATGTTCCTGTGGTTATTTATCTGTAATTATGATATTATGATCTTAGGTATGCTCATTTTGAATTAGACTTGTATTATCAAAATCCTCCTTAGAGGATCCTAGGATCGAAACCTGGTGTATGGGCGCCAGGTGCTGAGAATGGGGTACTACAGACGCTGTCACTGCCAAATTCGGTGATCGGGAAGTTTGTGAGCCCTGTTTTACGGTATAAGGCACAAAAGGAGTTGGTATCAGAGCATAATAAGTAACCTATGGAATAACTTAAGACGACATCACATATCTGCTGTGAGCTTAGGACAAGTCGTGTCCTGAGTGCATTTTCCTTATTTTCGTTTGAGCCTTCGAGGTTTTGATCTCAATGCGTCCATTACCTTTGTTCTTTTGTAGACGACGTTGCCTAAACGAGGCATGAGAGGTAGAGGCACCCGTGATATTCGAGAGACCCGATCGACCTGAGCACATCCTGCTCCACTCGTTGAGGACCCTATTCCTGAGGTACTAATTCTGCCTCTAGTGGCACTCGTACCCCCACCTGAGCCTGCCGTACTAGTTCCCGAGGCTCCTACCGCACCTGTGCCTCTGCCAGATGCCAGTGTCACCCCTGCTTATCCTACGGTTCTGGTTGGGGTCGAGCATTTCCAACAGATGATACAAGTTGTCACTGCTGTTCTTCAGACCTGTCATCCAGTTCCTAAGACCCCCGAGCAGTCTCAGTAGTTACAAGTGAGCGCACTACTCTAAGATTTTAGGCAGCATGATCCCCCATGGTTCTGGGGTGAGCCAGACCCGTCTGCAGCAGAATTATGGCACACCGAGGTGGAGAAGATATTCGACACCATGCAGTGCACTAGTGAGCAAAGGGTTCCTTTGGTTGTCTTCCTTCTTCAGGGCGAGGCGAGGCATTGGTGGTTGTCAGTTTCTCGGATGGTTGGGTCAGATTTTGTGTGGACGTGGGAGGAGTTCATGGTCTGTTTTGACCAGAAGTTCTTCCTAGAGCATATCCGTGAGTAAAGGGCCCTAGAGTTAAAGACTCTGGTGCACGGTGAGATGACGGTGTCTCAGTATGAGGCCCGATATGTTGCACTTTCTTGTTTTTCCTCGTACCTCATCGATGATAAGAAGCGGAAGGCTCGCCGTTTTGTGAGCGGCTTGCGTCCCGCCCTTCACAGTTGCGTCGTGGGACATCTGTTAACGACATTTGATGAGTTCATGCATAGGGCCTTGGTTTATAAGGACTGGGCCATGATGCAGAGGTCTAGGTAGCATAGTTCTAGTGGAGACCGGAAGAGGAAGGAACCCTCCGGTAGCTCTTGTTAGTACTAGCACCAACAGCATCGGGACTGTTCTGGATTCAGACCGCCTACAGCGCAGCCAGCTTCATCCTCGTCATTGCCAGCTTCTTCATCTAGGTTGTTCTTAAGAGTATGTTATGGTTGTAGGCAGTCTGGGCACCGTAGGCGCGAGTGTCCTCATCCCCAGCAGCAGTAGAGGGCACTGCAGTAGCCCTCGTACCATCCTCCACAGCAGCAACAACCCCAGTATCAGACTCCTGTTCCTAGGCCTCCTTCACAGCAGCAGAGACGACAAGGTAGGCCGCCGTAGTGGCCATAACAATAGCAGAGACCGCAGCAGAGGGGACAGGCACCTCCCCCACAGACCCAGGGCGGAGTATATGCCGCACAGTAGGTGCAGGGTCAGGATCCGAAGTCTTCCGACTTGCTTCCCTTGCCAGCTCAAGGCAGATTCTACACTGCCCAACAGGACCTGTAGTCATCTTCTGGAAGAGTAGTTGAGGGTATTCTTCCTATCTTTGCTTGTATTGCTCGTGTGCTGTTTGATTCTGGCGCATCTCATTCCTTTATGGCCGAGGAGTTTTGCTGATCGACCGGTCTTCCGTCGGAGTCCGCACCTGAGACCCTATCAGTTTCAACTCCCTTGAGGAAGTCCGCATTTTTGAATCACCTCTATTCATCTTGTCCTGTTTTGGTTGGTGAGATGTTCCTGCCTGCTGACTTGTTTGTGTTGCCGATGGCCACGTATAATGTTATCCTGGGTATGGACTGGCTTGCCGAGTACCATGCTATCTTAGACTGTACCGCGAGGGCAGTCACGTTTCAGATTCTCGGATTGTTGATATTTCAGTTTGTTGCTGAGCCCAGAGGAGAGCCACTGTTGAGCTTGTTAGCCTATGTTGTTGAGGAGTCAGTGATAGGGTGTTTTGAGCAGCTACAGATAGTTTGCGGGTTCCCAAATGTGTTTCAGGAGATCCCGGGTTTGCTGTCTCACCGAAAAATAGAGTTTCAGATTGTTTTGGTACCCGGTACTACTCCTATTTCGAAAGCCCCCTACCGTATGACACCGATGGAGTTGTGGGAACTGCAAGAACAGTTAGATGAGCTCCAAGAGTTGGGTTTTATTTGTCCTAGTGATTCATCGTGGGTAGCCCCGGTATTATTCGTGAAGAAGAAGGATGGCTCGTTGAGGCTCCGCGTGGATTACCGCGAGCTCAACAAGGTCACTATTAAAAACAGATACCCGCTCCCCAGGATTGATGATTTGTTCGACTAGCTGCAAGGTGCTCAGTTCTTTTTCAAGATTGACTTGCGCTCTGGTTATCATCAGATTCGGGTCCAAGAGGAGGACATTCCGAAGACAGCTTTCAGGATGCGCTACGATCACTTCCAGTTTCTGGTCATGTCTTTTGGGCTGACCAATACGCCCGCCGTCTTCATGCAGCTGATAAACGAGGTCTTCCGGCGCTAACTCGACCAGTTTGTTGTGGTGTTCATCGATGATATTATGATAAATTTGAGGACCCGGGAGGACCATGAGATGTGTTTGTAGATTGTACTTGAGACCCTTTGTGCCCACCAGCTATATTCGAAGCTGGAGAAGTATGAGTTCTGGCAGAAGGAAGTGAAGTTCCTCAGTCATGTGGTGACGAGGGAGGGTGTCACTGTGGAGCCCTTGAAGATTGATGCAATGTGTCAGTGGGGCCAGCCGACGAACGCGTCCGAGATCCGTAGCTTCCTTGGTCTAGCGGGTTATTATCGACGATTCATTAAGGGTTTCTCTCGTATTGCAGCACCGTTAACTCGGTTGACGCGGAAGGGCGCTGAGTTCGTCTGGAGTGATGCCTATGAGGAGGCGTTTATGGAGTTAAAGGACCGCCTTACGTTTGCTCATGTCCTCATTCTTCCTGATGGGAGTGATGGTTTTGTGCTTTTCACCGATGCCTCGAGAGTTAGTTTGGTTGCTGTTCTGATGCAGCACGGGAAGCTATTGGTGTATGCCTCGCGCCAGCTCAAGGTCCATGAGCTGAACTACCTCACGCATGATCTGGAGTTGGTAATTGTTGTCTTCGCACTGAAGGTGTGGAGGCATTATCTCTATGGGGTCAGGTTCGAGATCTTTTCGGACCATAAGAGCCTGAAGTATTAGTTTTCACAGTCAAAGCTGAATATGCGACAGAGACGATGGATGGAGCTCCTAAAAGATTATGATTTCGACCTTCAGTACCACTCTGGCAAGGAAAACGTGGTGGCGAAGGCGCTCAACCGTCAGCCACGAGGCCTAGTGGCACAAATGATGGTTCGTGAATAGAAGATGCTCGAGGATGTATCAGAGTTTGACTTTCAGTTTAGCCTGCAGTCCTCTATTGTTTAGCTTTCGAGCCTATCGATTTAGCCCTTTCTTATCGCAAGGGTGATCAATGCTCAGCAGACAGATGAGTCGTTATAGGGATACTAAGTAGAGGCAGCATCCATGGACTACCCTACAGAGGTCGATTGTGTGTTCCGGACGTGCTAGAGTTGCGTAGAGATCTGATGACCGAAGGACACTGATCGAGACTTACGATCCACCCAGGCTCCACGAAGAAGTAAAAAGATATAAGGAGTCAATATTTCTAGTTAGGGATGAAGTGCCAGATTGCTAGTTTTGTGACCGAGTATGACACTTGCCAGCATGTCAAGGCCGACCACCAGAGACCCCCTGGTCCTTTGCAGTCGTTGAGTGTTCCACTGTGGAAGTGGGAGCACGTGTCGAATGATTTCATCATGGGCTTGCCGAGGACTCAGTGCGGTCACGACGCCATCTGGGTTGTCGTAGATTGTTTGACGAAGTCGGCACATTTTATTCTGATGTGTGCGACCTGGACATTGGATCGTCTTACGAAGGTATTCATTGAGAAGATAGTGAGACTACACAGCATTCCAATTTTGATCGTCTCTGACCGAGACCCTATATTCACGTCTCGGTTTTGAAAGAGCTTTCAGCAGGCGATGGGGTTTACTTTGTAACACAGCACTACTTATCATCCACAGACAAATGGGCAGTGTCACGCCCCAAACTCAGAAACCGGGCTCACAAAATTCCCGATCGCCCAATCCGGTGCCGACAGCCTCTGCAGTACCCCATTCTAGGCTCCCAGAGCCATACACCAGATTCCGATCCTAAGATCCTATAAGGAGGATTTTCAACATGAATTTTTTTAAAGCATAACCATAAGTTTACCCAAATCACGAAGGTAACATCATCATCACATATCCACTAATATAAACATTTGAATATAGTGCTGGAATGGAAACATATATATATCAAAAATCAAAGCTCCAGAAGACCACTAAACGCTCCAAGCTCAATGTTGTTGTAACCTAACATCACCTGTACGCATCTATTGTACATAAGTTTATAGAAAGCTTAGAGGGTGGTGTAAGTGTGTGCACAAGATAAGTGCCAAGTATTCAATGCAATGTCATAATCATACAATGTCAAAAATATTGGCAAGATCATGGATCATATGATAACAGAGCAAGTGAAAATACTACAAGTCTATAAATCATTCAATATCAGAATATGTAATGCGGATCGGCTATGTAAATACAGAATCATGGAGAGCCAAATATCAGATGCCAAGGATATAATGCAATATGTAAATCGTACTAAGTCCGTCTAGGCCATATAAGTGCAGAAACATAGCAACCCAAAATGCCATATGCCTGCGGATGTAATGCAATATGCGATGCGAATGAAATGACTAAGCTAGAGTGTGAAGTCAGGATGATAGTACATAGTATCACAGGCTACGGAGTCCACCATAAGGGACTTCTATCTAAAACAATCCCATACCTAAATTTGGATAGTCAAACTCAAGGTGGTAAACTCCTGATCTCATGTTAGCCGTAATCCTAGCCATTGTGAAGGTACACATAACAAACAGTTGCGCACCATCAGCCCAAGTGGATAGTAAATGAATAAATGAATGAGTATGCAACTCCTGCTCAATAAGTCCACATAACGATACCGTACAACTCTTAGATCATCACCGGGGTCTACTACACTTTAAGCTGGCTACCGCCCCAACCGGCCGCGTAGCCCAGCAAGTGGAAAAGACCTCCACCTGCTAGTAATATACCAATGCCTACCCGGCTCGTCGATAGTAGACCCATTTGGGAGGTGGTCAAACTCAGCCTAGCTTACAGCCCCCTCACTCGGGCGGATAAGGCTACACCCCCTCCCAATCGACCATGACACAGTGGGAGACGCGGCCTACTAATATTCGGCACTTGGGGGCTCATGTATCCACTTGGTCTAGACGTTGGGGAGTCTCCTGGCCTCAGAGGTTTAGGGACTTTCACCCACAGACATCCAAAGTGCCTAGATGCTCAAACTAAACATTTCGGTGTCCCATCTGTCCACTACGACATGCTTGTCGAGGTCACAGCCCTGATGTCGCTAGGGCATATAGTAATCACAATCACACAATATAATATTCATGAGTCATGTAGTCCAATCATGCATCATTCTTGCGCATACTATATGCTAATGTGGGATAACTCTACCTATCAGGGAGTCCCATAAACCAACTGTACTATGGCATATGCAATGGTTAATCACATCTCATAATAAACATGTAGATGAGGCGTATGGGTATGTATCATGATGCTATGTTGTCACATACTCATAATCGATATTAATAACCGGCATCAACAATCGGCCTCGACAACGTGGACATTTAACTAACATTGTCCCCAAGGAATGGCCCACATAGAGCCTAACATATAGTGGACCCATGACCTCACACAAGGGCTTAATATACAACACCATGGTCCTCACTCGAGAGCTTAATACACATCACGATGGGCCTCTCATATGGGCCTAATATCACGATGGGCTCCATGCCTGGCCCTCAAATGCCCCACAATGGGCCTCATCATATAGGCCTCATATACATCGCATTGAGCCTTAAACATGGGCTAAATACACAACACAATGGTCCTCAAATACAGGCCGCATATACATCACATTGAACCTCAAACATGGGCCGAATGTACATCACAATGGGCCTCAAATACGGGCTACATATACATCACATTGGGCCTCAAACACGGGCCGAATGCACATCACAATGGGCCTCAAATACGGGCCGCATATACATCCCATTGGGCCTCGATATCTGGCCTTGACAATTGGAATCGGAATCGGCCTCGACAATCAGAATCGGCCTTGATAATCGACCTCGATAATTGGAATCGGAATTGGCCTCAATAATAGGCCTCGACAATTGGAATTAGAATCGGCCTCAATAATCATCCTCGACAATTGGAATCTAAATCGGCCTTACCAATCGGCCTCGATAATCGCCCTCAACAATCGGAATCGGCCTCGATAATTGGAATCGGCCCCAACAATAGGCCTCGACAATCAAAATTGGCCTCGATAATCGAATTCATAATAGGCCTCAACAATTGGCCTCGACATTCGGAATTAGAATCGACCCCAACAATCAAAACCGGTCTCAATAATCAGCCTTAACAATCGGATTCAGAATCAGCCTCAACAATCAGAATCAGAATCGGCCACAACAATCGGCCTCGACAATCAGAATCGGCCTCGATAATAGGCCTCGACAATTGGAATCAGAATCGGCCTCAACAATTGGCTGGACAATCAGAATCAGAATCGGCCTCAACAATTGGCCTCGATAATCGAAATCAGAATCGGCCTCAACAATCAGCCTTGACAATCAAAATCAGCCTCGATAATCAACCTTGACAATCAGAAATGGAATTGGCCCCAACAATAGGCCTCGACAATCAGAATCAGAATCGGCCTCGACAATTAGTCTCGACAATCGGAATCGACCTCGACAATCGGAATCGAAATCGGCCTCAACAATTAGCCTCGACAATTGGAATCAAAATCGGTCTCGATAATTAGCCTCGACAATCGGAATCAGCCTCGACAATCGAAATCGGAATAGGCCTCAACAATCGCCCTCAACAATAGAAATCAGAATCGGCCTCGATAATTAAAATTGGCCTCGACAATAGGAATCGGCCTCGATAATCGGAATCGAAATCAGCCTCAATAATCGGAATCAAAATCGGCCTTAACAATCGACCTTGATGATCGGAATCGGCCTCGATAATCAGAATCGGCCTTGACAATCAGAATCGGCCTCGATAATCGGAATTAGCCTTGACAATCGGCTTAAGGGAAGGTCACAATGTGGACATTTAACCATCATTGCCCATCAATGTGGACATTTAACCAACATCGCTCCTAAGCAGTGACCCACATAAATATCATTACATACATTATAGTAAAATCACACATTACATCGGTTCGCACATTCATCGCATTAAGCCTCACTCACGGGCCTCATGTACATCACAATGGACCGTAATAATAAGCCCCATCATATGTGTCAAATGGGCCGAAAAATACATCTCATCGGGCCTTACTAAATGGGCCAGAAATACATCATAATGGGCCTTACTAAATTGGCCAGAAATACATCACGATGGGCCTTACTAAATGGGCTATAAATACATCACAATGGGCCTCATCATATGGGATGAAAATATATCACAATAGGCCTCGTATAGATCAAGTGGGCTGCACCAATGGGTCGCACCAATGGGCCTCATAAACATCAAGTGGGCCACATCAACGGGTCGCACCAATAGGCCTCATCAAGTGGGTTACATCAATGGGCCGCACTAATGGGCTCATATGCATCAAGTGAGCTGTCATACCCATCAAGTGAGTTGTATCAATGGGCCGCACTAATACACATCAAGGTGGGCCTCAGGGGTGGGCCACAAATATATCCAAGTGGGCCATAAAAACATCATATTAGGCCTTGATAAAAGGCCACGAACCCATAACAGGTGGGCCCTGCATATGGTCCCTCAAATACACCACATGAGCCATATAAACATCAAGTGGGCTGCATTACATGGGCCTCATATACAACACGTTGGGCCTCATAGACAGGCTACAAATCCATCGAGGTGGGCCTTATGGATGGGCCATAAATACATCAAGGCGGGCCTCATGGATGGCCACAAATACATCAAGGTGGGCCTCATCACATGGGCCGCACTAAAAATCATTTTAATATTTGTAGGTGTAACATGTGTATCACTACACACTATCATTTTATGGGGCACATGGCCAACTAATGATGATCAGCACTGTCCAAACATTGTCTATGTAAATCAACACCGTCCAAACATTATCCAGCACCATCCAACACTACTTGGACGGTGTGGATGAAATGAATACATCAGGGTGGTGTCCATGGTTCAGATGGGACCTACAAAACTTGCTGACGTTAATACATTAGCTAGATAGCTGATGTAAAGTACACCAACCAATCAGTTTCCATCCCAAGGTAGGTCCACACATGTGGCCCACCAGTCTAGCTAAATGGACAAACAGAGTGGATTACACATATATCACGGTGTGCTGCACCTACCACCATCCATATATGGACGGTGTGGATTAAGATACTTACATCAAGGTGGGTCCCACATGGGGCCCACATGATATAATAATAAATTATTAAATAATATAATATATATACCAACGTCCAATGTCCAGAAACACTGGACGGACGGCCAGGAGGTTGCACACATGAAACAAGTGGGGCCCATGTGATGTCCCACATCCCTTGCTGGACGGTGTGGTGCCACACATCCAAAGGATGGGGCCCATAATGAACGATTTAGATAAAACACATGCATCATATGTGGGTGACCCACAAAGCTCTTGATCAAGCTGCTAATTGTGTTTTCCTTTCTCGTCCAGGCTGCTAGCGGTGCCAACAGTACTGGACCATCCAGCCACCTTTTGGACGTCAGTAAAGTGGGCCCCACGGATGGTAAGCATGGATATAAAATACATACTTTGTGGTGGTGGGGTCCGTCAGGGTGGGCCACACATCAAAAGAGAAAGAGAGAGAGAAAGAGAGAGAACGAAATAGCGGAGGGACCCTGCCACTATGGGCCCCTCCATACAGTGCATACACCAATTGGGTCCCACCACGAGTGGGCTATCAAACTTAAAAATTGATGGATAAACACCCACTTTAAGATCCCTTCTTCCTTCTTCCATCAACATGTTCTATAGCTCCAAAGAATGTGATCCAACGGTTGAGATGAGGCTTAGAGAGTGGAGATGTGAGGTAGAAAGGTGGCCACACCAAGCTCTCTCATGGAGGTAGCTTAGACGTGGGTTGCTTGGGAGAAATGAGAGAGAGAAGAGAGATGAGAGATGTGAGTGATGGGTGAGTGAGTGATGACTATACTTGTGTAAGAGAGATAGTTGACTTTGGGGATGGGTAGTTGTACTTCAGGATAGGTGTGAGTGATGGGAGTGATGTGTACTTAATTGATATGATTGACAGGATTGATGTGATGGATTTTCTTGCGATTAGCAACATGTGGCATTTTCCTTGAATTGAATGCAGGCCTACATCTTCTAGCCCGGGTATCGCCTCAATGCGCGAGATGCGGCGTCGGAATCGCGACGATGGTGGGGTCGCTAGGGTACAAGTCTTAGGTCGAGCCGACTCTGAAATACAGGATATGACTCAGGGTCATGGGCAAATACCGATAATAGATTACGGATTATCGAAATTCGACCGGGAGGACCGCGGGAGCCTATGAAACAGTACAGGCTAGGATACAGGCCTTACAGGCAGACCAAAGGGGTCAACTAGATCCTTAAAGATATGCTCAGAGCTTACATGATCGACTTCGTGGGTAGCTGGGATGAGCACTTACGCATGCCCAAGTTCGCATGCAACAACAGTTATCAGGCGACCATTGGCATAACTCCTTTTGAGGCACTATGTAGTAGACTGTGCAGATCTCCTAGTTGTTGGACCAAGGTTAGAGAGTATTGTCTCCTAGGTCCCAAGCTTGTATAGCAGAATCTGAGATTGTTGATATTATCAGACAGAGGATACGTACAGCTTAGAGCCTGCAAAAGAGTTTTGCTGATCATCGGAGTTGACCCTTCGAGTTTGTAGTTGGGGACATGATATATCTCAAGGTCTCGCCTATGAAGGGCGTAGTGCAGTTTGGAGCGAAGGGCAAGCTTGCCCCGATATTTATTGGACCTTTTGAGATCATCGGGCGCGTGGGCGTCATAGCCTATAGGCTCGCCTTACCTTCTAAGTTGTCTGATATCCACGTCGCATTCCATGTATTGATGTTTTAGAAGTGTGGGTCGGATGTTATTCCAGTGATTGATTGGCAGCCCCTCGATGTCTATGAGGATGCTTCTTACATTGAGCAGCCTATTCGCATCCTTGATCGGAAGGAGCAGGTCCTCCGGATTAAGGTCATTCCCCTGGTGAAGGTTCAATGAGGTCATCATTCAGAGTCAGAGGCACCTTGGGAGCGAGAGGCAGAGATCGGGGAGCGTTATCCGCATTTATTTGTTGATTGATTGATTATTTTATACTTTATTATGTTGTATGATGATTGATATATATATATATATATGATGTTTTTGTCTCTATTCCGTGTTTTGTCCTGGATGGGGTAAATTTCAAGGACGAAATTTCTTTTGTAGGGTGGGAGAGATGTAAGACCCTACCTGAGTATCCATTTCATTCCTTTAGGTTACGCAGTCATACCTGTTAAATCTCGGTGACCTGCGACCTGTGGATTTCGTTTGTGGTAATCCTTAAGTCCCGTCATGTAGACTCGACCCGAATCGACTCAAAACTTATGCCATCGCGACCACATTTGCTCCGCGGTTCCAACGCCTCATCTCATAAATAATTCGGACATGTACATCTTAAGTTATGGGCTGTGCATTATATGGGCCATTGATCATGCTTGTGGGACCCACTTAGACCCTTGCACGTTTCCCCATGTGGACCCGACCCTAGTGCACTATCTCCCATGCAAGCTACCATGATTGCCTAGCCTAGCCTAGCAATTATGAGTTTCTGTTTTCTTAAATAATCATGAGATTTCTTTTTACTTCCCCATGTATTTCTCTTCCTCAAGCAAGTTATTTCCCCAAAACCCATCATTTCCCTCCTAACTCATCATTGTTAGTACTACTTCCCTCTCTCTTTCTCCCTCATTCTTCCTTCCCTCCATTGTAAGGACCCCTTGCACATACCACCTCTCATCCATTCTCCAACCCTCTTTCTCTTTAATCCCACTCAATCCACCCATTACAACCCCATCTCCACCATTAAAAACCTTTCCTTGGAGTAGAAGGTCATTGTGTTGAAGAAAAGAAGAAGGATCTTGAGGTGGGTGCTCTTGTAGTTAGGATTTTCTAATTTTCTTTGATTCCATAGACGCTCCTTCCCACTTCTTCCATCTTAGAAGTATGTGGGGCCCATCAAATGATGGTGGAGGCCCCCATGTCTTTTTGGGTGTGGCCAATGGCCCACCCCTTGTGCATGCATGATCCATGCTTAAGGCCATCCTTCATGGACCCCGTCATGGTTTTCTCTCTTATGATTAAGGATCCTTGGGTCATCTAGACCATTGATCCTTGGTGGAAATGACATGTCCACCATAGATCTTGAGTAGGAAGAGTTATACTTATGTAGATCCATGTAAATCATGAAATAGTGAATGTGTGTGGTTATGTGATGAAGGGAAGGGCCTCAATGTGGCGAAGCCCCTTCCCTTATGGTCAGATCCTTTTTATTCCTTTTTTTATCCCTTTGTTTCTGATGTGTGTGGCCCACCTTATGACCCGGAAACATCTAGACCGTCGAAGAAGAGTGGACGCCCATGGCAGTCCACTCTATGGATGCTAGTGCCCAAATTGCCCCCAAATGGGCGCTTGCAAAGAGTTTTTAGTGGTGGAAGGGTTTGAATATTTGTGGGGCCCACCAAGGTGGTCCATATCATAATTTTTATGGGGTGATTTCCCCTTTTAGTAGTGTTTATATTTAATTTATTTCAGATATATATTGCTATCCAAAATTCCTGGACAAATTTTTTGGCTGTCTCGAGCTTAGATTTTAGAATTTTTTGAGGGGCGTTTGATCCCCATTAATAGGATATTCTTGGAGGTGTGGACCCCACCTAGATGCATGTCAAGTTTCACCTCCATCTGACCTCATTTGGGCATCTAAAAGAGTGGGCCAAGAGGGTTGGGCAATCCAGATTTTTCTGGACAGTCCAGCAATACTGTCTGATGAAAACTTAAATTCATAAATTTTTCTATAAGGGTTGGACCACTTTTCTAGACCCCACCTTGATGTACACATGTTAGGGGATCTAGACCCCCTATATTCTAAATTTTTGGAGGTCCTGGACCCACTCTAATGAAGTGCACAAGATGAGGACAACAAAATTTCTTTTTTTAGAAAACCTTATTGTCCATTATGTCATTGTAGAAGTTTTTGGGCCCCAACCCATTGTTCATTATGGCCATCTTATTGGGGCCCACCTCTGATGTTTTAGGGCCCACTGGGCCATATTTTTGGGGCCCACCAAGCTGGGCAAGCAGCCCTGCTGGGTTGACGACCAGCATGGGTTGGCCGTCCCCAGCTCTTAGGCCCACCATGATGATGTGTTTCATCCAGCCGTCCCCCCCTTTTGGTGTGGCCCACGTGGGAGTGTCACCCTTGGTGGACGTCCACTGTGGAACCCACCTTAATGTATATATGGTCCAAGCCGTCGAGGCCTTGGACCACCTAACCATGGGGACGCCCACTGTCTTGGGCTGCTACTAGACTTGCAGTCTAGCAGTAGGCCCACTTATTTTTTTTTATGATGTATACATATTCTCCATCTGGTGGGGCCCCCTGTGAGTATTGCTGGCCTTCATGAGATTATTTTCCACATAGTTTGACCAATTTCTGGAATTCAGCAGGTCTAGGAAGTTGGGTGGGCTGAAAGTCCAGCAAGGGACCTTAAATGTACATTATTGTGGCTGAAATTTTATTGGATGTGGGGCCCACTATTTTGAGAAACTTGTGTATATGTTGCATGCTTATATTTTTAGAATTTTTGGGCTTAATTAGTGCATTTTTGGGTCACCTTTAGTGATCCTATGAGGACCTCAACTTAGATCAGATTTTTTGGACATCCAGTGGGCCCAAATTAGGCTGGGACGTCCCAGCTTGGGCCAACCATGTGTATGGGCTATTTTCCATCATTTTTGCTAGTCTTGTGGGCTGATATGGGTGAAATTGGGCCCTTAATTGCCCACTTATATTACCAATTCTTAGGCTGATGTTGTGAGGCCCGTTTTACCCAACTTAGACTTGACTTTTGGCCATGTACTTGTGTTCATGGGCTTCCCACCAAGTCCAACTTAATGTATGGATTCGGTGGCCATTAAGACTTTGTAACATCCTGGATTTTTGCCAACTTAGAGTTAGATGTCCTTAGGCAATGGGTCGATCCTAACACCTTATTAACTTCTTAGAACTAAATCCCTAAATCTCATATCCCCTTTTGAACCCATTTCCTTCAAAATCTCACCTTTCACCACCTTGTTCTTCAAATTTTTCTAAGTACTTTCACATTAGACACTAATCATAAAGTTTAAATGGTGAAGAACAATACTGAAACTAACACTTACCGTAAATGGTAAGTATATAAATAAAATGGGCTTTTGACCATTAACTGTATGGAATCTCACAAAATGATTAGGTTATTTGGAAAGATCAGTTTCTCCTACCCTATGACCTTATTCTGTCGTAATTAGGGAGAATTTAGTCAAGTACTAAACTAAATAATTGATGGATTTGTGTAATGCCCCGAATCTTTAGGACCTGAGTACACAACTCGTTTCCCAAAAACCTGAGTGTTCACCTTAAGGGATGGTTAGATATAATATTTTTCTTTTATCTTTCATCAGAGTAAGTAGATGAGTGCAGAATGGACAAGTAAGTATAAAAGGAAACTTCCAAATTTCATTTAGAATATACAAGAGGTTGCCCATACTATCTTATACAAACCACTGTCCCCATTCTGACAATTAGAAAATGAAATAATATTACATGTGAAATAAAGTAAATCACAACAAATTTGAGATATGAAATCCTGTAGCAACCCTTAGCAAATATAATCATGCACCCTTGTCAACCATAGCCTACTCCTCACCAATATGAGTGTGAACATTATCAGGGCCACTTATGCTACCTGAACGGTTGTATATTTAATGGATGAATGGCCAACTCAGTGTGAATTCCCCTCCAGATTACACACCGCCGCATTAGGTAAGAAATAGTATAAAATATCTAGACAACCAAAACAGAGTAAATGCAGTCTTATTAGATGCATGATGTGTTAATGCAATCATTGTCCCGGGTAAAACATCCAGACGGATAGGAGGGTCGTCACCCATGAAATCAACTGGTCGTCAGTGTAACACTCGGCGTAATCACATGGGTATGATGATCCAAATCATCATCATAAATCGAATGACTGGTCATAAGCGCAACACTCAGTGTAATCACAGGACAAAGTGATCCAAGTCATCATAATATGTCATGTATGCATGATTTGTCAGCCCATTATTAGTCCAATTGCAACCAGTTGATTTAAGTGAGCTCATAGTCACTACAAGGAGCACATGGCCCAGCGTAGGCCGACGGCTCGGGCATAATGTCCCATACCACCATCCCTGGCCCATGCGGCCACCATCTTAGGATGTTTAATGGAAACCCGTCGACTAGTGGCCAATCACATTACAGTATATGGGGCTTACCATCACATAGTTGTAAAGTATAAAACATCGAACCCATAGAGGGAAAATATCAGAACAAAACCACGTAGGGCAAGTATCAAAATTTGCCACATAGGGCGAATATCAAAACCATACGAGGAAGGCCATCCTTAAAAACCATTGGACACAACAACCCTGGATAGTAGGCCCACAAAATGATCCATCAAGACCACCACTCAATAACCACTAGATCGAAGGTCCATTGCAATCATCGTCAATCGAGTTACATCACAAGTATGGGCGTACATTTATAAGTGGGGGGTTTTCCACTAATGTACCAGTTTAAGTTCCATAAGCAATCCACAAAAAGAAATCCACAAGCATAAACAATTATACAAAATAATCATAAAACATGCAATACAGCAATTCAATTTCCACTAGCTAACACATGTGATTATAAAGGGAGATCTCAATTATGAATTTAAATAAAAATTATAACTTAAGTTAATGAGAAGATGGAAAGCTCTAGGGGAAGAATCATCACTTTATTTGTCGATTCATCTTCTAATGTCATTAGGAAGTGTGCATGCCCTTAGACGTAGACCCTACCACAAATTATGAATTTATATGGTTATATCAAAGTTCTATAAGACTATTTATGGTTTAGAGTTATACAACCTAGGGTTTGGATTACTTTTAGGGTTTTAATATAGGATTAGGGCTTCATCGTAGGGTTTAATCCTAATCTTCGATTCTAGGATTTGGATCCTAAATTATCTTTAATATTATTATTACTATTAATATTGTGTAATGGGTCAAATAATATTCCTGATGGGAGTATTAATCCATCAATATGCATAATGGTGGTTCATAAGTCCACCTTTAGATATTCCAACATTATCTAGACTTCTTATGATGACTGACAATCTATTAAATAATATAAATAATAGCAACAGAATATTTTCCAATGATAATATAATAAGGGCTATTACTAATAATTACGTATTATACTAATTCCATAAGGAAAAAGAGAAATGTTTTCTACTGCTATTTGTCTAAGTATCAATCATGGATCTGGCCATGCCGATAGATACTATTACCTATCATGAGTTATGAAATTCTATAATTAGCCCGATCCTAACACATTATCTACATTTAGGGTATTAACCTAGAGTTTAGTTTAGTTAGGGTTTAAGCCTAGGCTAGATGTTTAGGGTTTAGGTTTAGATTTTTAGATTCGATTCCCAGTTGATGGAATAACGATATTAATGATATTACTAACTTTTAAAAATAGTAATCTAATGATGGTTGGATAACAATATCACTAATTATAATATTAATTATAGTTTCTAGCCAATAACATTGAAATGACCTTAATCGTTATCCCAGATAGAAATAATAACAATGTTATTGATAACAATGGTAACTAATGATGAATATGACTGACGAAAGAAAATGGAAATTCTAACCTTGTTGACTCAGTTCTAGTCGAGTTAACTCGGCTCAAGCGCAACCACCAACACTTCTCCTCCACCTCTTTCTTTTGCTACGGTTGGAAGTATCGATCCATGTTCATCAAACCCGGCCTGACTCAGTCCAGTGAGTCAACGACTCACCTGACCTGTCGACAGCCACACGTATCTCCTCTCTTTCTCTTTCTTCTTCTCCTTTCTTCTTCCTTCCTCTCTCTTTTCTTTTATGCCTTTACTGATTCTTTTCCTGCCAAAAATGTCCAACAAGGTGACTGGATTAAGTGAGACCACCTCACCTAACCCGGCTCAACTCGGTGACAACAGCCGAGTCAGCAAGCTCGCACTCGGCCCATCCTCACTCCTTTTTCTTCTTCCCTCTCTATATTTCTTTCTTCTTTTCTTCTCCTTTCCCTTTCTCTCTCTCTCTCTCTCTATTATTCCTCTCTCCTCTCCATGTTGTAATGCCCATAAATGGACGTCGAGTCTAGTAAGGCTCGGTCCGAGTCACAGCCACGACTCAATTTGGGTCGGGCTGGTGCTGCACAACGAGTAGCTGGCTGCCTCCCTTTTGGGCTCTCTTACTCTGTCCTCTCTTCTCTTTCTTTCCTCTTTCATTTGTCCATGCAACTCCTCTACTCCTTTCTCCCCAGGCATACCCAAGAACAGCCAGCAAAGGTGCAATTTCGTCGGGAAAATGGAACGGTGGTAATGGCAAGCTCCCACACACTGCCTCTTTCTTAAATCCGGCCGCATGGGAAGATTCATATGGGCTCGAAGAAGC
Organism: Magnolia changhungtana; assembly: GCA_030180095.1. Classification (NCBI taxonomy): domain Eukaryota; kingdom Viridiplantae; phylum Streptophyta; class Magnoliopsida; order Magnoliales; family Magnoliaceae; genus Magnolia; species Magnolia changhungtana. Next base: position 11,604,637 of record JASAUF010000172.1, on the reverse strand, counting down.
TTAGGGATAAGCTTTTTCGAAGCTTGAAGGGGTTTAGGTTGGTGGGTTCACTAGAACAAATGAGACGGATGGTTTTCTCAGGCAGTTGTAATAACGGAGGGTGAGCTCCCATTTCTCAAACCACTCCCTCTTATACACACACCCAACATTCTAGAACTGTTGGATGGGCAATGGAAGGCCGGGATTAAATCCCAAAACTTGGTTTCTTTGAAACAGCTAACATGTTGCTGGTTTTGGGTGTCGGTTTCTCACAGACAACCCCTATCATGTGAACAACGAATGGATGGTCGGGATGGCATTGGGGTGAAAGGCTAAGATGCACTACTTTAACATCATGTGGATCGCCATCGTTGGACAGGGAGACGGTTTCCACTTTCGGAGGTTATGTGCTTTCGGGTCCTACTTGTGCCTGAGCTTGTGTTCATATGTGCATGCATCCACATGTAAAAACACCCAGGGTTTGGTCAGAAGGATCGTTCAAACCGGATGGACAGTTCAGATCATGAAGATGGGTCCCACTGGTGGGCCACCATTGCAACAAACGGACGTCAGTCTGTTCGCCGGAAGAAAATAAATGGAAAGGGAATCCTTTCCTATTGTGGGAGAACACAGGTCAGGCCCGTTTGACTGAGCTAGGTCATCCAGCGCATCGTAGGTGCTTTAGCACTGGTGCACATTCACCCTAATGTGGGCCCCGTGATAATGTTTGTGGGAAATCCGTACCATCCGTTAGCTTCTAGGGGCCTAAATGGGTCCTTATGCTAAAGATCAAGCATATCTAAGATTAAGGTGGGCCATACTAACAAAACTAAGGTCTTTTAGAACTGATTGTGTTGATCCGATGGTCAGATTGCATCCAAACCAATTATCAATGGTAAAAAGGTCCACGGGACCACTCAACTAAGGTTTAGCGGCTGGATTATGGATCACATGACCTAGTGCATTCTTATAATTTTAAATATCCTTATTTACAATGTTTTTAATATCGTTACTATTATTATTATTATTATTATTATTATTATTTACTAAGTTGTTTATCATGATTTGATCAATGCTATTTATTTATTCTATCAGTCGCCTATAGGGCTCTGGTAAGGAAGATTAGATCATTTTAGATTAGTGAGTCATACCAAGTGAATGTCTACTTAACGAATCTCAACATCCTAATGATCCAAGTAATTTAACGGTTGGATGTTTCCATGTAGAATCATCATTGACAAAGATTCCTAGGGTGTGTTTTAAGTGAAGTCCCAGGGTAGGTCTAATGTCTCGATAAATGAGTAATGTGTCCCAAGTGTTATAGGCCCTAATGAACAGTGGATCTTGTTATTTGGGTCTTGATTTAAGGTGACCTAAGGTTAGGGCCTTCTATTGTCCACATTAACTATTTTAATTGGTTTCTAGGGCGTGTTTTATTTGCAACCTAGAGGTCTATTTTATAATCCAATGGTTGGATTAGGGAAATCAGGTATTATGGTGATTGATAAGACGTTGTGGATCTAATCAATGGTGGAGCTTTAGTTCATGTCCTAAAATTGATGATGAACAGTTTAATTGGTCTACCACAACGAGTGAGATCCGAAAATAGATGTCATTAAAGTCCTGATGGACCTTTTGAGAATCAATTAAATGGATGGTTTAACATGTGGATCGGGATCACATTTGATGGTTGGATTTGGCTGAAATGCATGTGATCGTTTGCTTAAGCTAAGCTTACATCTATACTAAATTAGATTACACGATAACACTCGAGTACAGAAAAGTACGGGGTGTTACAATCTAACCCCCCCCCCCAAACATAAATCTCTCCCCGAGATTTGTCACGTGTATCCTTAAGTAATTTTATTTTAATAGTGTACTATATTTCATTTATGCCTAAGTGTGAAATTTCACTGCCATATTCCAATCTACCACAACCCTTAACTCTCCATCCTAGCAAATCAACTGATGCATTTTAGGCTCCTCTAATTGTTAGAAATCATTTCAGTATTAACTGGAACTAGGGGATCTTACTAATGCTTATCAGCATCAGGGTTTCTCATAGCACTTACTAGGGTTTTGAGTTCATTTGGGTGACTAATACTAACGTCCTAGCTTTGCCTTTATTTTCTTTTACCTTTAAAGGATAACTCTCAACATCTAGAGTACAACACAATTTTCTGGTTTTCTGTGTTCGAGCTATCATGAATAGATGGTTGTAGTGGGTTTGAGCCCGATACATTGATCATCTGCCTACAGAGAAGAGGATTTCAGTATCAATTCATCCTCCTGCTAAATCTCGATCTTCTACCTGATTAGGGCATCGAGATCATTGGAAATTTGCTGGGACTTAGAATTCGATCTAAACCATGTAAACTTAGTATAAATATAGTTCCATCTATTCGTGATCCTGATTATCCGAGACTCATGGGAAATATCATGTAATTTTCTACCTCCAAAACGGATAAGACCATGTGGCCCATTATGCTTCCAATGCACACTCTGATTATGTAACGTATTAACTGAAACTTTCATGATCAAAATTTCTACATGGAGTTTGAGTTTGAAAATTTTAAACTCATTCAGGATTTTGAATCTAATTCTAATATTCGTAACCTAAGGTTGAAAACTTACCCAAAATTTTATAACTTCACTTCTAATTAGTTTTACGTGCTGAGATTTGTGGGAAATATTATTTCTAAGTGAAGAGGCATATTGGGAAGTTTAAATTACAGTTCAATCTCTTAAGCTTAGGGAATGTTTATGCTTGACCTAATGTAAAATATGGTAGGTAAAGGTTTTCTTATAGTGCCCAAGTTCATTCCATTTGTAATTATTGTAACCATGTCATTTCCAGCTAATGAAACTTCCAGAAGAGTTCAAACTCTAGGTCTCTAAGAATCGTTTCTTGGGAGTCAAGTCTAGGGAATGTTCCTGCTTGTTCTTACGTATATCCCAGTGAGAAATTGTCCTCCCATGGTACCTAAGTTTAACTTCTAGTTCAAATGACTAAACATGAAATTTCCAAGGGAATCTAAGTTCCATTTCTAAGTCCTAAGATTGTCCAACAATGCGCTAGGGACCTAAGATTTGGAATTTCTATATTCTCAATTTCTCCTGACTATAGGGGAAGTTTAAATAAGTTCAAATGGCTATTCTAATAATTTTTAAGGGGGACCTAAGTTCATTCCTAAGTTCTTCAGTCCTCCAAACAAGTTTCTAGGGGGCCTAAAGTTTTGGGTTCCTATATTCTCAATTCCTTTTACATATAAGGGATTCCGCATCATTTCAACTAACCATCTTAATTATTTATGAGGGGAAACTAAGTTTGGGTTTTTATGTTCTTCAAAATTTCTCTAAGTCTAAGGGAGATTCACCTAAGTCCAATTTTAAATTTCAAACATCCAAATTTGAGACATTTAAAGTTTGTATAAGATCATTTCTCAAGGTTAAGTTTGTTCAAACTATGCTCTAATACCAACTGTAATGCCCCGAATCTTCAGGACCCGAGTACACGACTCGTTTCCCAAAAACCTGAGTGTTAACCTTAAAGAATGGTTAGATATAATATTTTTCTTTTATCTTTCATCAGAGTAAGCAAATGAGCGTAAATGAACAAGTAAGCATAAAAGGAAAATTCCAAATTTCATTTAGAATATACAAGTGGTTGCCCATAATGACTTATACAAACCAATGTCCCCATTCTTATAATTACAAAATGAAATAATATTACATGTGAAATAAAGTAAATGACAACAAATTTGAGATATGAAATCCTGTATGTAACATCCCAAATTTTTGCCAATCTAGAATTAGACGTCCTTAGGCAATGGGTCGCTCCTAACACCTTATTAACTTGTCAGAACTCAATCCCAAAGTCTAAAATGCTTTTGAACCCATTTCCTTCACAAATCCCACCATTCACCACCTTAATCTTTCAATTTTCTAAGTACTTTCACCCTAGACACTATCTTAAACTAGCTAAGTATTATAACTTGGATCACCTTATATACAAACTACAAAGACCCTAGTGCCACCTTAGACAGAAATTACTCAAGACTAAATCCTTTAGAAATTTGACAAAGTTAACTGAGTGCTAAACTAGATTAGCCATGAAATCCATTTAATCCACTTTAAATACGATCTGCAAGACCCAAAACTTGTAGAATCATTGACGCTAGGTTACCCTAAAATCTCGAATCAATCTCATTACCCAGCTGCTCTCGGGAGCATCTTGAAACTCCGTATCAAGTCTGGACCGCACATCGGGAGTCCGAATAATACGAGGTTAAAGACTTAGGACCGCTACGCTGGGCTTGACAACCATCTCGAAAATCAAATCCAGGCAGTGTCCCATGGCTATTCGCTTGAGTCCGGAGTGAGGAGAGTGAAAACCCTTGTTTTTCATTACAAATAAATATCTCAAATAGTAAGCTGAGACTTATCACTTGCGAGTCAGTATTAAGCAACCTGACCATCAGAATCAGGCCAAATTACACCATCGGATCAGGAAAAAATTTATAAACATATCCATGTACTTAGAATCTCCAATCGAGATCCACTAACCGTTGAACTGAAACTGGTCCGCCACGTGTGATCTGGGAATCCGACTGAAACGAAACTTAACTCCACCTAGATCCAGAGTCTGTGAGCTTAAGTCCAACCTTTGGCTCAAGGGGGGCTGCCAAAAGTCCTCCGTTGAGCTGAAAAATGGTCGCTTTGGCTATAACCTAAGTATACCTTGACCTGAAGTCTATTTCGGTGACTTTTTAGGCTATATAAGGACCTTAAAACCCTCTCTCTCACAGCCATACGAATTTGAGAGAAACCATGGAGAGAGAAGAGAGAAAAGAGAGAAAGTGTGGGAGATGTGGGAGACTCTTCCTGCCCTTCTTCCCTGTTGCTATCCATGCTCCACCACTCCGTTCTAATCGCTTTCCTGGCGATTCCAGTGTCATTTCTAGGTAAGAAACTCTAACCCTAATCTGATTTGAGGTGTTGATAATTGTAGGTTATGAAATAGCTAACCTATTTCATTCTATAGGTTGCCAAACTGCCGAATACGGAAGCTTAGCAAACCTATCGACTCCGTTACGATTCTATGACAAAAGGTGTGGACTTTAGGTGTATAGGTTATGATTTTCAATGCTTTCAATGTCAGATAATGATAGATTCATGATTTGCATGCAATTACACATGTACAAAGTGCTGCCCATTTTTCGTTTCGATTAAAGATGAAGAATATGGAATTTTACATATTCTAGGTATTCGTAGAAAATACCGTATACGTGTAAATTTTGGAAATGTGTTTGCCATGATTATTTGTTGTATGAATATAATATATATGGATAAAATACTTAGTTGGCGAAAGGACTCACCATAATACATGATTTGCTAATATACACTATGTATGTAGAAATAATGTATTCGAGAAAGTACCGTATACGTATAAATTTTAGAGATATGTTTGCTATGATTATTTGCTGTATGAATATATTATATATGCATAAAATACTTGCTTGGCGAAAGGACTCGCCCTCATACATATTTTGCTAATATACACTATGTATGTTGTAATAGTGTATTCTAAGTGTAACGCCCTGAAAATCGGGGGTCGAGTAGTAACTCAACTCTCGAGTTCCAGAACATCACTTATGCAACAAAATGAATGATGATTGAATGTTGACTGTATTAGAGTAGTGAACATGAGTGAGATTAAGCCAAAACAACATATCATACTCCAGAGACAGTTAAATTTGCAAGCGGAAGACTGTGATAGATAGATAAAATATATAAACTATGATGAGTCTCCAGAGTGTGATAACATTACCAGGTTAAATAATTACAAGTACAGTTCTAAAATATACCTAATGTGAGGAAGTGTAATGTATCCTATCCCAAATACCATAGCCCCGTCAATACAGTACCAGGTCTTCAGAGACCCGTCAGAGAGTTACATGATAGGAGAACTCCTCATCACCGTAGAAGTAGTCCGGCTCTGCTTCACAAGCATCGCCATCACCTGAAACTCAACAAATCTGTTTGGTGTGTACAACACCGTCCCGTAACGTGGGAGTGAGTAGCTAACTCAGTGGAACAATAAGGCATAAGTTATCATATTATCAATACAGTCAAGCAGTAATGATAAAGCAGTAAATCGAACACTCCTAGTTACTCTGATTAATGCAAGTATGAATGCATGTATGATGGATGCCCTCACCGACATACTCCCTCATGCGACACCATCTCACGTTCGCGGCATGCTTACATCCCACAGTGCTCCACATCTTCCAGGCACATGCGATGCATGATGAGCATGATTACCGAGTTGTTATTAGTCCATTTCAAACAGCAGGATTGGGAAACTAAGGTACCTCCCTTGTATCATTCCCAAACATGATCCATTCTAGGGTCGTCAGTCCTAGTTAATATCAGACGATGGTGTGTTTTCTAGGTCACTGCAGAGGCTGCAAGGGCTGTTACGCACAAAGGTTGCACCACTCCCCCATCACCCCTTAAACGATTCATCACTATACAGAAACAGGCCTAGTTCATACTCTATATATCGCGGCGAACCCTAAGGCGCACTGCGACTTCAGAATAGCTCGCGGTCACTATAAAGGGCTGTTACGCACAAAGGTTGCACCGCTCCCCCATCACCTTATCAATGTAGGCCGACAGCACGAATATACTGACCCATACCACCATAATCGGCTCACGAGTTTGGCTGCTCACTGGTCACTACGGGGAGGCACGTGGCCCTAGCGTAGGGCGACAGCTCGACCACGGTGTCCCATACCACCATGCCCGGCTCATGAGTCTTAGCGGATCGAGGTACCATGGTTAACGGGATTCTCACTGGTAAGTTTGGTACCCCAGGTTCAAGCATTAGCGACCAAACATGGTGAACATACATAAGACACACGGGTTACTTGACGAGTTCGGCTGGCTCGAGCGCACAACAAGTTGGGCGATATGAAGTGCAGAAGCACCTCGTGTGGCCAACCACTATCGCCAACCGTAGTACGACACGGGTTCACCAACACATCATGTGTGGTGAAACAAATCTTAACCACAACTCCAAGTCTGATACCGGATGCCTGGACAATGGACATAGTCCCAAGCTCAATTAATTCCTAACCATAGCATGTGAAGTACAGCATGATAACATGGTAATTCAAGAATACTAGCAATCATGTTATAAAGCATGTCATAAAGCATGTTAATAAACAAGTTACAAAGCATATTCAAAAGCATGTTGTAAAGCACTATACAAATAGGGATACAAATACATATATTTCATAAGTGAGTGGTTAGAGTAAACAACCACCTGGAGGGTATCATACATGACTCTAAGGTAGTTGAGAACCCCATCTCAGCACCTACCTAAGGCACTAACACTTAAGCACTTACACTCACAAGCAATTTCACCAACACTTGGAATGCACTATTTCAACATACATGACGTATATTAGAGGAAAGTGCACTAGGGTTGTCCCTTTACCAAACTAGTATTTTATACGTATATATCATATTCATACAGCAAATAATCATGATAATTACATCAGCAAAATTTATACGCATGAGGTATTTTCTAGGATACCCAATTTCGACATACATAGTATTTACAAGGGAACTTGTGTTACGGTGATTCCCTTTGCCAAGCAATTATTTTATACGCACATAATATATTTATACAACAATTAATCATGACAAACACCTCGCTAAAATATACATGTATTCGGTACTTCTTACAATACCGTATTTCTACATACATAGTGTTTATTAGTAAACATGTATTTAGGCGAATCCTTTCACCAATTAAGTATTTTATCCATACGTCATATATCCATACGACAAATAAACATGTCAAACACATTTCCATAAAAAATACGTATACGGTATTTTATACGAATACCTAGAGTATGTGAAATTCCAAATTCTACAATTTTAATCGAAACAGAAAACGGAAAGCACTTTGTACATGTGCAATTGCATGCAGATCATGAATCTACCATTATCTGACATTGAAAGCGTTGAAAACCGTAACCTATACACCTAAAGTCCTCACCTTGCCTCTTAGAATCTCAACGAATTAGCAAGGTTGGATGAGCTTCCGTATTCGGGAGTTTTCTAGCCTAAAGAGTGAAATCGGTTAGCTATTTCACAACCTATTGCCTATATACCTAAAATCAGATCCAGGGTTAGGGTTTCTCACCTTAAAATGGAGTTGATATCGCCGGGAAAGCGATGAAAATCAGGCGGTGGAGCCCGAATAGCGGCAGGGAACAGCAGCAGGGAGTTCCTCCCACATCTCCCACACTTTCTCTCTCTTTTCTCTCTCTCAATCTCAAATTCGTATGGCTGCCAAGAGAGAGGGTTTAAGGTCATTATATAGCCTAAAAATTTACCGAAATAGAATCCTGCTCAAAGTATACTTAGGTTATAACCAAAGCGGGGCTTTTTCAGCTCAATGGAGGACTTCTGGCGGGCCTCCTTGAGCCAAAGGTCGGACTTAAGCTCACTTACGCTGGATCTACGTTCTATTAAGTTTTCGTTTCGGTCGACATTCCAGATCACGCGTGGCGGACCAGTTTCAGTTCAACGGTCAGCGGATCTCGATCGGAGATTCCGAGTACATGTAAATGTGTATGAAATTTTTCCTGATCCGAGGGTGTAATTGGGTCTGATTCTGACGGTCTGGTTGCTTAATACTGATCCGCAGCCGAATGGTGCCAGATCACTATTCAAGATATTTATTTTGTAAAGGAAAGAGTGGTTTTCACACTCCCTCGCTCCGGACGCGATCGAATGGCCGTGGGACATTGTCTGGACTTGATTTCCGAGATGGTTGTCAAGCCCAGCGAGGCGGTCCTAGTTCCTTAACTTCGTGTTAATCGGACTTCCGACGTGCGGTCCAGATCCGATACGGAGTTTCGAGATGCTCCCGAGAGCAGCCGGGTAATGAGATTGATCCTAGATTTTAGGGTAACCTAGCGTCAATGATTCTACAAGTTTTGGGTCTTGCAGATCGTATTTAAAGTGATTCAAATGAATTTCATGGCTAATCTAGTTTAACACTTAGTTAACTTTGTCAAATTTCTAAAGGATTTAATCCTAAGTGATTTCCGTCTGAGGTAGTATTTAGTCCTTTGCAGTTTGTATCTAAAGTGATCCAAGTTATACTACTTAGCTAGTTTAAGATAGTGTCTAGGGTGAAGGTGCTTTGAAAAATTGAAAGCACAAGGTAGTGAAGGGTGAGATTTGTGAAGAAAATGGTTTGAAAAGGAATTTGAGGCTTTAATTGAGCGTTTAAGAAGTTAAACATGTGTTAGGATTGACCCATTGCCTAAGGACGTCTAATCTCAGGTTGGTAAAAATACGGGGTGTTACAATCTACCCCCCTTAAAATAAAATTTCATCCCCGAAATTGGCTAAGGGTAATAAGGAAAGATTTTATTATTCCTTTTGCCAAAGTTTTATTGATTTCGAGTTTCCACGTGTGGTAGGATATATACTAGCCTAGTTCATTTTAGTCTACCCCCCTTAAAACTTATTTCTTTATCCATTTCTCATACTCTGATAGTTTGCTACAATTTATTTCTTTACCTATTTGGAGTCTCGACGACAATCCCCAATTATCTAGAGTAATATAGCTGTTTTCATTGTTTGACCAACACGGAGAGACGGTAATAGTGGGCTCGATCCCGATACATCGATCATTTACCGGGCCAGGGTAGGAAGCTCATCGTATCACTTCCGAATCCTGGTGGATCCTGGTCTTCTGCTCGGCCAAGCAGTGAGTCCATTGGTAGTCGCCCAGGATTGAGAATTGGGTCAAGCCGCGAATGTTTCACAGTTGCATATTTCAGTAACTCCGTAGTCCGATCACTTTAAAACCGTAGGGAATGTCCATCATTGAAAGGTTCAAATTGTTTATTCTAAGGTTGCCCTTTAGGTCTTAGTCTAAGCGAGTCCTCGATATTAGCTATGTCAAAGGAAATGGTGAATTAAATCTTACTAGATCATCCTAAAACGGTTTCTCATAGTAGAACTTGTTAGGGCTTCTATAATGTGCGTATGTTAACGAGCACCGTTTCGATCCTGGGCCAGTGGAGTAGGGTCCACCACTCTTCCGCTGCGCCACCCAGATCAAGAGATACAATAGGTAACCTAACTAGATTTAGCTCATAATGTTCTACCCCCCCTTAAAATTTTATTTTCACCCTCAAGGCTCAAGATTTATGTCCTGCTCCGTATATCGGAACAAGGTGTAGTTTAGGATCTATCCTTGACATGAAATGGGAAATACAATGGTCTGACTTTCATCGACAATGTGTACTATGGCATTGATACCTGTGGTTACAGAAACGAACTAAAGAATGATGGGTATTGTAGTTGATTGCAGGGACAGGTGTGAGTTTGAGGCAAGATACCTAATTCTACCAAGGAGTTTTGTCACGGTCCAGAATTATCCTATTTAATCGTGTCTAGCTTAATAGGCATGCTATCTTTCTACGTTCATAAGCACAATATGTATGCCGACATGGCATGTGATTTAGGACCTGATTCTTAACTGTCTGCTGCTCACTTGGGAAATTTCTTAGGCCTAAAAGGAAATATTTCTATTGGCTATATATTCTTACACTTCTCAAAGACAAAGTTATAAACTTTTGGTTGTAAGTGGTCAAGCCAACACGGAAGGAAAATTGTATAGTGGGTCAGAATCGGAAACATGGACCTTCTGCCTCATGAAGACAGAAATTTGTTGTATCGGTTCTTAATCCTAGTTGATCCCGACCTTCTGCTTGATCAGAGCATAGAGTTCATTGGTCACCACCAGGATTGAGAATTCGATTCAAACCGCGAATACCTCGCTTATAGGTAGTGTCTCTGCTCCGTGTTCCTGATTGTACTAAGTCCTTGAGAAGGCAATTCTAAGGGTTATGTTGATTTGACCTAACATTAAATCCAAGGGATCTATAAGTTTTCTCTGGGCGTGAATAGGTTCTACGTTAAACAAGCTTCCTAAGAGTTGTTAAAGAAGCCTATGAGTACTAAGGGGATTTAACGAAGGAACGGGGTCTCGCTCCAACCTAATCAAGCCGACTTACGCTAGATGGTTTCTAATACAAGAAATTGGTTATCGCTTAGGGTTAAAGTTGTCTAAGTGGAATTGAGTTGCCCGAACTTGAATTTAATTATGCTTGAGCACTACACACCTGTTTATACTAGTTATGAAGGTCCTAGGGCTCATATTATGTATTTATTGGGTTTCCTATACTGTCAAGTCTGTCGAAATCTAGGAGCACCGCTCTAGGTCTAAATTCCAAAGGCCTACTTGGCCAGCGGTCTTAAGTTGTACTAAATGGAACTGCATTGCTAATCCGACTCTAGGATTGGCAGTGGCATGGTCGGTAGGAGGGTGGGTGGGATAAAAATAAATTGTATAGGCTTTGGAAAATGAGCCTGGTGTTGGAAGAGTGTGAGATGGGATTTCCATATCCCACGATGGGGAATTTCTAAGTGTAATTTGAAAGAAAATTTCGGGATTTACGTTTAACTGCATACACTCCAAATATGGTATTGGAAAACATGGGATACACCCAAACCCCATGAGATCGAGAAAATGGCCGTAACCAATTCGAATAGGGCCATGGAAAATGAATGAAAAGTGAAGGGGAGAGAAAGTAAGGGCTGGAGGTTTGTTCCTCCACGAGTTTGAGCCTCAACAGATGTTTGTAGAAGCCCAAATGAAAGGAAAGAAATGTAGGAAATGAAGAAATGGAAGGGGTAGGGAACTTACACATTTTTGAGCTTCAAATGGGGGGTGTAAGGACCCAAATGAGAGAGATCGGAGCAGGTAAGGAGGTGGGTACTGCTGTGAACGAAGGACGTGGATGGGTTGTGGTCGAAATCAAGTGATTGGGTGATTGGAAGGGAGTTTTGAGAGAGAGGACAACAACTTGGAGGGGAAAAGGGAGCTTGGAGGGGGAGTTTGTGAAGGAAGTAGGGATTTGGGAGGAAGGAAAAGGATGGGACCCATGCCAGGGGGGTCCCATAACCCCTAAAGAGAATCGGCCTGAGCCGCAGGCCCGACCCAGCAAGGAAACCGGCGAGGGCCTCGCCAAAAAAATTTAAAAATTTAAAAAGGGGGCCCTATGGTCTTGTTCGTACAGTCCCCTGGGCCCCAAAAATCACTGGGTCCCATCTTGGGTACCGCCGGAAGTGCTCCGTTTGGCCCCCCGACCCTGATTCGCTCAATTTCAGGTAGTTTCGGGCAAACCGGACATAACTTGCATTCTGGAATGAGTTATCTGACGTAAAATATATGAATTTGGGGTAGAACGAGCTAATGAAACCAACCAACCTAGCTATGCTAGGTTGCGCAGCCCGAAATTGTGAAAAAATCTCCGATTGATGGTCATTTCCCTGTTTTAATTTCGTTTTACTAAAATAGTAAATTTTTTTTTATTACTCTTCATCTGTTGGGTTTTAGGAGTTGCGCTCATCGCGTAAAGAGCCTGGAATAATTAAGAGGACGGTTTGGTGAAGTCAAATAGGACACTTACTATTTTTGGCCGAAAACCTTGCACACTAGTAGACATCACAACCTAGGAGTTTTAGTTGTAGCTTGTTTCTGATTTCTTTCCCATTACCAGGAATTCCTATTTAAAGGGTTGTGAACTCATTTTCTTTTATCATTCATTACTCAATTTTGAATTTGTTAGAATTTATTTCTATTTTCTGCTTTTCTTTCCTCATGGATTCGAGAAGTCTCTATGAGGAGTCTAGAGAAGCTCCGGGGATTCGGAGTAGTTATCCTCATCACGTTCATCCCTTATTCTACCGATTTTCAACGGTTGGGATGGGGTGGATTGTGATCTAGACTCATTAATAGACGGCCTAGGAATGTTTTAAGGTCGACCCGTGCGACCAAGGTTAATACGGACTCGATTTCGGCGTTTATTTTCAGCGAACTTCGCCAATTGGTGAAGTCGGGATACCTATGACTGTTTCTACATTCCGTTGCTCCCTCCTAAGTCAGAGTGTGTCAGTGTGCGTCGTGTGACCATAACCCAGGTCCGGTTTAATCCAAATCGTGCTCTGATACCATCTTGTAACGCCCTAAAAATTGGGGGTCGAGTAGTAACTCAACTCTCGAGTTCCAGAACATCACTTATGCAACAAAATGAATGATGATTGAATGTTGACTGTATTAGAGTAGTGAACATGAGTGAGATTAAGCCAAAACAACATATCATACTCCAGAGACAGTTAAATTTGCAAGCGGAAGACTGTGATAGATAGATAAAATATATAAACTATGATGAGTCTCCAGAGTATGATAACATTACTAGGTTAAATAATTACAAGTACAGTTCTAAAATATACCTAATGTGAGGAAGTGTAATGTATCCTATCCCAAATACCATAGCCCCGTCAATACAGTACCAGGTCTTCAGAGACCCGTCAGAGAGTTACATGATAGGAGAACTCCTCATCACCGTAGAAGTAGTCCGGCTCTGCTTCACAAGCATCGCCATCACCTGAAACTCAACAAATCTGTTTGGTGTGTACAACACCGTCCCGTAACGTGGGAGTGAGTAGCTAACTCAGTGGAACAATAAGGCATAAGTTATCATATTATCAATACAGTCAAGCAGTAATGATAAAGCAGTAAATCGAACACTCCTAGTTACTCTGATTAATGCAAGTATGAATGCAGGTATGATGGATGCCCTCACCGACATACTCCCTCATGCGACACCATCTCACGTTCGCGGCATGCTTACATCCCACAGTGCTCCACATCTTCCAGGCACATGCGATGCATGATGAGCATGATTACCGAGTTGTTATTAGTCCATTTCAAACAGCAGGATTGGGAAACTAAGGTACCTCCCTTGTATCATTCCCAAACATGATCCATTCTAGGGTCGTCAGTCCTAGTTAATATCAGATGATGGTGTGTTTTCTAGGTCACTGCAGAGGCTGCCAGGGCAATTACGCACAAAGGTTGCACCACTCCCCCATCACCCCTTAAACGATTCATCACTATACAGAAACAGGCCTAGTTCATACTCTATATATCGCGGCGAACCCTAAGGCGCACTGCGACTTCAAAATATGCTCGCGGTCACTACAAAGGGCTGCCAGGGCTGTTACGCACAAAGGTTGCACCGCTCCCCCATCACCTTATCAATGTAGGCCGACAGCACGAATATAGTGTCCCATACCACCATAATCGGCTCACGAGTTTGGTTGCTCACTGGTCACTACGGGGAGGCACGTGGCCCCAGCGTAGGCCGACAGCTCGACCACGGTGTCCCATACCACCATGCCCGGCTCATGAGTCTTAGCGGATCGAGGTACCATGGTTAACGGGATTCTCACTAGTAAGTTTGGTACCCCAAGTTCAAGCATTAGCGACTAAACATGGTGAACATACATAAGACACACGAGTTACTTGACGTGTTCGGCTGGCTCGAGCGCACAACAAGTTGGGCGATATGAAGCGCAGAAGCACCTCGTGTGGCCAACCACTATCGCCAACCGAAGTACGACACGGGTTCACCAACACATCATGTGTGGTGAAACAAATCTCAACCACAACTCCAAGTCTGATACCGGATGCCTGGACTATGGACATAGTCCCAAGCTCAATTAATTCCTAACCATAGCATGTGAAGTACAGCATGATAACATGGTAATTCAAGAATACTAGCAATCATGTTATAAAGCATGTCATAAAGCATGTTAATAAATAAGTTACAAAGCAAATTCAAAAGCATGTTATAAAGCACTATACAAATAGGGATACAAATACATATATTTCATAAGTGAGTGGTTAGAGTAAACAACCACCTGGAGGGTATCATACATGACTCTAAGGTAGTTGAGAACCCCATCTCAGCACCTACCTAAGGCACTAACACTTAAGCACTTACACTCACAAGCAATTTCACCAACACTTGGAATGCACTATTTCAACATACATGACGTATATTAGAGGAAAGTGCACTAGGGTTGTCCCTTTACCAAACTAGTATTTTATACGTATATATCATATTCATACAGCAAATAATCATGATAATTACATCAGCAAAATTTATACGCATGAGGTATTTTCTAGGATACCCAATTTCGACATACATAGTATTTACAAGGGAACTTGTGTTACGGCGATTCCTTTCGCCAAGCAATTATTTTATGCGCACATAATATATTTATACAACAATTAATCATGACAAACACCTCGCTAAAATATACATGTATTCGGTACTTCTTACAATACCGTATTTCTACATACATAGTGTTTATTAGTAAACATGTATTTAGGCGAATCCTTTCACCAATTAAGTATTTTATCCATACGTCATATATCCATACGACAAATAAACATGTCAAACACATTTCCATAAAAAATACGTATACGGTATTTTATACGAATACTTAGAGTATGTGAAATTCCAAATTCTACAATTTTAATCGAAACAGAAAATGGAAAGCACTTTGTACATGTGCAATTGCATGCAGATCATGAATCTACCATTATCTGACATTGAAAGCGTTGAAAACCGTAACCTATACACCTAAAGTCCTCACCTTGCCTCTTAGAATCTCAACGAATCAGCAAGGTTGGATGAGCTTCCGTATTCGGGAGTTTTCTAGCCTAAAGAGTGAAATCGGTTAGCTATTTCACAACCTATTGCCTATACACCTCAAATCAGATCTAGGGTTAGGGTTTCTCACCTTAAAACGGAGTTGATATCGCCGGGAAAGCGATGAAAATCAGGCGGTGGAGCCCGAATAGCGGCAGGGAACAGCAGCAGGGAGTTCCTCCCACATCTCCCACACTTTCTCTCTTTTCTCTCTCTCAATCTCAAATTCGTATGGCTGCCAAGAAAGAGGGTTTAAGGTCTTTATATAGCCTAAAAATTTACCGAAATAGACTCCTGTTCAAAGTATACTTAGGTTATAACCAAAGCGGGACTTTTTCAGCTCAACGGAGGACTTCTGGCGGGCCTCCTTGAGCCAAAGGTCGGACTTAAGCTCACTTACGCTGGATCTACGTTCTATTAAGTTTTCGTTTCGGTCGGGATTCCAGATCACGCATGGCGGACCAGTTTCAGTTCAACAGTCAGCGGATCTCGATCGGAGATTCCGAGTACATGTAAATGTGTATGAAATTTTTCCTGATCCGAGGGTGTAATTAGGTCTGATTCTCGACGGTCTGTTGCTTAATACTGATCCGCACCGAATGGTGCCAGATCACTATTCAAGATATTTATTTTGTAAAGGAAAGAGTGGTTTTCACACTCCCTCGCTCCGGACGCGATCGAATGGCCGTGGGACATTGTCTGGACTTGATTTCCGAGATGGTTGTCAAGCCCAGCGAGGCGGTCCTAGTTCCTTAACTTCGTGTTAATTGGACTTCCGACGTGCGGTCCAGATCCGATACGGAGTTTCGAGATGCTCCCGAGAGCAGCCGGGTAATGAGATTGATCCTAGATTTTAGGGTAACCTAGCGTCAATGATTCTACAAGTTTTGGGTCTTGCAGATCATATTTAAAGCGATTCAAATGGATTTCATGGCTAATCTAGTTTAGCACTTAGTTAACTTTGTCAAATTTCTAAAGGATTTAATCCTAAGTGATTTCCGTCTGAGGTAGTATTTAGTCCTTTGCAGTTTGTATCTAAAGTGATCCAAGTTATACTACTTAGCTAGTTTTAGATAGTGTCTAGGGTGAAGGTGCTTTGAAAAATTGAAAGCACAAGGTAGTGAAGGGTGGGATTTGTGAAGAAAATGGTTTGAAAAGGAATTTGAGGCTTTAATTGAGCGTTTAAGAAGTTAAACCTGTGTTAGGATTGACCCATTGCCTAAGGACGTCTAATCCTAGGTTGGCAAAAATTCGGGGTGTTACACTAAGTGTTTGTGAAAATGCTTGTGAGAGTAAGTGTTTGGATGACGATGCCTTAGGTAGGTGTTGAGATGGGATTCTCAACTACCTTAGAGACATGTATGATTTCCTCTTGTTTACTTAAACTACTTACTTGTGAAATATATGTGTTTATATTCTTGTTTATATGGTGTTTTATGACATGCTTTATACATGCTTATGACATGTTTGTTAGCATGCTTGAATTACTTTGTTTATTATGCTTTACTCCACATGCTTTGAATATGGAATAATTGTGATTGGGACTATGTTTATAGTCCAGACAATCGGTACCAGACGTGAGATCGTGGTTGAGATTAATTTCGCCACGTAAGATGTATTTGACGAACCCGAGTCGTACTTCGGTTGGCGATAGTGGTTAGGCCACACGAAGTGCTTATGCACTTCATGTCATTCAGTTGATTGTGTGCTCGAGCTAGTCAGGCCCGTCAAGTAACTCGATATGTCTAATGTATGTTCACCATGTTTGGTCGCTACTACTTGAACCTAGGGTACCAAACTTACCAGTGGAATCCCGTTAACCATGGTACCCGATCCGCTAAGACTCATGAGGCGGGCATGGTGGTATGGGACACCATGGTCGAGCTGTCGGCCTACGCTGGGGCCACGTGCCTCCCCGTAGTGACCAGTGAACAACCAGACTCGTGAGCCGATTATGGTGGTATGGGACACTATATTCGAGCTGTCGGCCTACACTGCTTTGATGGGTGATGGGGGAGTGGTGTAACGATTCCGTGTAACAGCCCTGACAGCCCTGACTGTACCCGGTGTAGTGACCTCGAGCATACTCTAAATTTACGGTGAGGCGATGAGCCTTCCCGTAGTAGTAGAGTATAAACTAAGCTTGTATTGATAAGGTGATGGGGGATTGGTGTAACGATTCCGTGTAACAGCCCTGGCAGCCCTTGCAGCGATCTAGAAACACACCTTCGTATGAGATTAACTAAGACTGACGACCCTAGAATGGATCATGTTTGGGAATGATACAAGGGAGGTACCTTAGTTTCCCAATCCTGCTGTTTGAAATGAACTAATAATAACTCGGTAATCGTGCTCATCATGCATTGCATGTGCCTGGAAGATGTAGAGCACTGAGGAATGCAAGCATGCCGCGAACGTAAGATGGTGTCGCACGAGGGAGTATGTCGGTGAGGGCATACATCATGACTGCATTCATACTTGCATTAATAAGAGTAATTAGGAGTGTCTGATTGTATTTCTTTATCATTACTACTTGACTGAGTCGATAACATGTTAACCTATGCTTTATTGTTCCACTGAGTTAGCTACTCACTCCTACGTTACGGGACGGTGTTTGCAACACCAACCAAACTTGTTAAGTTTCAGGTGATGGCGATGCTTATGAAGCAGAGCCGGACTACTATTATGATGTTAAGGAGGAGTTCTCCTACATGTAACCCTCTGATAGGTCTATGAAGTCTTGGTATTGTGTTGACGAGACTATAGTATTTGGGATAGAAGACATTCTACTTCCACAACTTGGTATAATTTGAAATTGTACTTGTAATTCATTAACCTGGTAACCTTATCACACTCTAGAGACTCACCACAGTTTATATATTTTATCTATCTATCACAGTCTTCCGCTTACAATTTAACTGTCTCTAGAGTATGATATGTTGTTTTGGCTTAATCTCACTCATGTTCAATGCACGAATACAGTCAACATTCAATCATTATTCATTTTGTTGCGTAAGTGATGCGTTGGAACTCGGGAGTTGAGTTTATGCTCGACCCTCGATTTTCAGGGCGTTACACTGTAGCAACCCTTAGCAAATATAATCATGCACCCTTGTCAACCATAGCTTGCTCCTCACTAATATGAGAGTGAACATCATCAGGGCCACCTGTGCTACCTATTTTGTTGTATATTTGATGGATGAGTAGCCAATTCAGTGTGAATTCCCCTCAAGATTACACACCGCCGCATTAGGTAAGAAATAGTATAAAACATCTAGACAACCAAAACAGAGTAAATGCAGTCTTATTAGATACATGGATATGTGAATGCAATCATTGTACCAGGTAAAACATCCAGACGGACAGGAAGGTTATCACCCATGAAATCATAAACCCGGGTAAAACATCCAGACAGTCTGTGCCTCGGTTAAAACATCCATACAGGCATGAATGTGACTGGTCATCAGCTTAACACTCAGCGTAATTGCTTGGGCATGATGATCGAAGTCATCATCATAAATCGAATGACTGATCATAAACACAACACTCGGCGTAATTGCAGGGCAAAGTGATCCAAGTCATCGTAATATGTCATGTATGCATGATTTGCCAACCCATTGTTAGTCCAATTGTAACCAGCCGATTTAAGTAAGCTCACGGTCACTATGGGGAGCACATGGCCCAGCGTAGGTCGACGGCTCAGGCATAGTGTCCCATACCACCATCCCCGGCCCATGAGGCCACCAACTTAGTATGTTTAATGAAAATCCGTCAACTAGTGGCCAATCATATTACAGTATATGGGGCTTACCATCACATAGTTGTAAAGTATAAAACATCGAACCCATAGAAGGAAAATATCAAAACAAAACTACGTAGGGTGAGTATCAAAATATGCCACATAGGGCGAATATCAAAACCATACAATGAAGACCATCCTTAAAAATCATTGAACACAATAACCCTGGATGGTAGGCCCATATCAATGATCCATCTAGACCAGCACTCAATAACCACTAGATCGAAGGCCATTGCATTCACCGTCAATCGAGTTACATCCAAAGTATGGGTGTACATTTATAAGTGGGGGGTTTCTCACTAATGTAACAGTTTAAGTTCCATAAGCAATCCACAAAAATAAATCCACAAGCATGAATAATTATACAGGATAATCATAAAGCATGTAATACAACAATTCAGTTTCCACCAGCTAACACATGTGATTATAAACGGAGATATCAATTATGAATTTAAATAAAAACTATAACTTAAGTTAATGAGAAGATGGAAAGCTCTAGGGGAAGAATCATCACCTTGTTTGTCAATTCATCTTCTAATGTCATTAGGAAGTGCGCACGCCCTTAGACTTGGACCATACCACAAATTATGAATTTATATGGTTAAATCAAGGTTCTGCAAGACTATCTATGGTTTAGATTTATACAACCTGGGTTTTGTATTATTTTTAGGGTTTTAGTATAGGATTAGGGCTTCATCCTAGGGTTTAATCCTAACCTTCGATTCTAGGATTTGGATCCTAAATTATCTTTAATATTATTATTATTACTTTTAATATTGTGTAATGGGTCAAATAATATTCCTGATGGGAGTATTAATCCGTCAATATGCATAATGGTGGTTCATAAGTCTACCTTTAGATATTCCAACATTATCCAGACTTCTTATGATGACTGAAGATCTACTAAATAATACAAGTAATAGCAACAGAATATTTTCATGATAATATAATAAGGGCTACTACTAATAATTACGTATTATACTAATTCCATAAGGAAAATGATAAATGTTTTCTACTGCTGTTAGTCTAAGTATCATTCATGGATCTGGCCATGGCGATAGATACTATTACCTATAATGAGTTATGAAATTCTATAATTAGCCCATTCCTAACACATTATCTACATGTAGGGTATTAGCCTAAAGTTTAGTTTACTTAGGGTTTAGGCCTAGGATAGATGTTTAGGGTATAGGTTTAGGTTTTTAGATTTGATTCCTAGTTGATGGAATAATGATATTAATGATATTACTAATTTTTAAAAATAGTAATCTAATGATGGTTGATAACAATATCACTAATTATAATATTAAATATAGTTTATAGCCAATAGCATTAAAATGACCTTAGTCGTTATCCCAGATAGGAATAATAACAATGTTATTGATAATAACAGTAACTAATGATGAATCTGACTGACGAAAGAAAATGGAAATTCTAACCTTGTTGACTCAGTTCGAGTCGAGTTGACTGGGCTCAAGCGCAACCACCAACACTTCTCCTCCACCTCTTTCTTTTGCTACTGTTGGAAGTATCCAGCCATGTTCATCAAACCCGGCTTGACTCAGTCCAGTGAGTCAATGACTCACCCGACCCATCGACAGCCACACGTATTCCCTCTCTTTCTCTTTCTTCTCCTTTCTTCTTCCTTCCCCTCCCTCTCTCTTTTCTTTTATGCCTTTCCTAATTCTTTTCCTGCCAAAAATGTCTGGCAAGGTGACTGGATTAAGCCAAACCATCTCACCCAACCAGGCTCAACTCGGTGACAACAGCCGAGTCAGCAAGCTCGCACTCGGCCCATCCTCGCTCCGTTTTCTTCTTCCCTCTCTCTATTTCTTTCTTCTTTTCTTCTCCTTTTCCTTTCTAGTTCTTTCTCTCTCTCTCTATTATTCCTCTCTCCTCTCCATGTTGTAATGCCCAGAAATGGACGTCGAGTCTAGTCAGGCTCGGTCCGAGTCACAGCCATGACTCAGTTTGGGTCGGGCAAGTGCTGCATAATGGGCAACTGACTACCTCCCTTTTGGGCTCTCCCACTCGTTCCTCTCTTCTCTTTCTTTCCTCTTTCATTTGTCCATGCACCTCCTCTACTCCTTTCTCCCCAGGCATACCCAAGAACAACCAGCAAAGGTGCGATTTTGTGGGGGAAGATGGAGCAGTGGTAATGGCGAACTCCCACAGACTGCCTCTTTCTTAAATCCGGCCACATGGGAAGATTCATATGGGCTCTAAGAAGCTTAGGGATAAGCATTTTCGAAGCTTGAAGGGGTTCAGGTTGGTGGGTTCGCTAGAACAAATGAAATGGATGGTTTTCTCGGGTGGCTGTAATAACAGAGGGTGAGCTTCCATTTCTCAAACCACTCCCTCTTATACACACACCAAACATTCAAGAACCATTGGATGGGCAGTGGAAGGCTAGGATTAAATCCCAATACCTAGTTTCTTTGAAACAGCTAGCATGTTGCTAGTTTTGGGCGTCGGTTTCTCACAGACAACCCCTAACACGTGAGCAACAAACTGACGGTCGGGATGGCATTGGGGTGAATGGCTAAGATGCGTTGCTTCAACATCACGCGGATCGCCGTGGCGCAAGGAGGCAGTTTCCACTTTCGGAGGATATGTGCTTTCGGGTCCTACTTGTGCCTGAGCTTGTGTTCATATGTGCTTGCAGGCACTTGTAAAAACACCTAAGGTTTGGTCAGAAGAATCGTCTAAACCGGATGGATGATTCAGATCATGAACATGGGTCCCACAGGTGGGCCACCATTATAACAAATGGACGTCAATCTGTTCGCTGGAAGAAAACATACGGAAAGGGAATCCTTTCCTATTGCGGGAGAACACAGGTCAGACCCGTTTGACTGAGCTGGGTCATCCAGCGCATGCAGGTGCTTTAGCACTGGTGCACATTCACCCTAATGTGGGCCCCATGATAATGGTTATGGGAAATCCACACTGTCCATTAGGTTCTAGGGGCCTAAATGAGTCCCTATGCTAAAGATCAAGCATATCTAAGATTAAGGTGAGCCATACTAACAAAACTAAGGACTTTTAGGACCGATTGTGTTGATCCGATGGTCGGATTGCATCCAAACCCATGAACAATGGTAAAAAGGTCTAGGGGACCACTCAACTAAGGTTTAGCGGGTGGATTATGGATCACATGACCTAGTGCATTCTTATAATTTTAAATATCCTTATTTACAATGTTTTTAATATCATTAC
This sequence comes from Magnolia changhungtana, assembly GCA_030180095.1. NCBI lineage: Eukaryota > Viridiplantae > Streptophyta > Magnoliopsida > Magnoliales > Magnoliaceae > Magnolia > Magnolia changhungtana. The sequence goes on along the minus strand of JASAUF010000172.1, from coordinate 11,581,975 downwards.
TATTATTATTATTATTATTATTATTATTATTATTATTATTATTATTATTATTATTTACTAAGTTGTTTATCATGATTTTATCAATGCTGTTTATTTATTCTATCAGTCGCATACAGGGCTCTAGTAAGGAAGATTATATCATTTTTTATTAGTGAGTCATACCAAGTGAACGTCTACTTAACAAATCTCGACATCCTAATGATCCAAGTAATTCAACGGTTGGATGTTTCCATGTAGAATCATCGTTGACAAAGGTTCTTAGGGTGTGTTTTAAGTGAAGTCCCAGGGTAGGTCTAATGTCTCAATAAATGAGTAATGCGTCCCAAGTGTTGTAGGCCCTAATGAATAGTGGATCTTGCTATTTGGGTCTTGATTTTAGGTGACCTAAGGTTAGGGCCTTCTATTGTCTACATTAACTATTTTAATTGGTTTCTAGGGCGTGTTTTATTTGTAACCTAGAGGTCTATTTTATAATCCAATGGTTGGATTAGGGAAATCAGGTATTATGGTGATTGACAAGACATTGTGGATCTAATGAATGGTGGATCTTTAGTTCATGTCCTAAAATCGATGATGAACAGTTTAATTGGTCTGCCACAGCGAGTGAGATCCTAAAATAGATGTCTCTAAAGTCCTGATGGACCATTTTAAGAATGAATTGAATGGATGGTTTAACATGTGGATAGGAATCACATTCGATGGTTGGATTTGGTTGAAATGCACGTGATCGTTTGCTTAATCTAGGCTTGCATCTATACTAAATTAGATTACATGGTAACACTCGAGTACTGGAATGTACTGGGTGTTACAATCTACCCCCCCCCCCCCCCAATAGAAATCTCACCTCGAGATTTGTCACGTGTATCCCTAAGTAATTTTATTTTAATAGTGTACTGTATTTCATGTATGTCTAAGTGTGAAATTTCACTGCCATATTCCAATCTACCTCAACCCTTAACTCTCCATCATATCAAATCAACTAATGCGTTTTAGGTTCTTCTAATTGTTAGAAATCATTTCAGTATTAACTGGAACTAGGGGATCTTACTAATGTCTATCAGCATTAGGGTTTCTCATATCACTTACTAGGGTTTTGAGTTCATTTGGGTGACTAATACTAATGTCTTAGCTTTGCCTTTATTTTCTTTTACCTTTAAAAGATAACTCTCAACATCTAGAGTACAATACAATTTTCTGGTTTTCAGTGTTCGAGCTGTCACGAATAGATGGTTATAGTGGGTTTGAGCCTGATACATCGATTGTCTGCCTGCAAAGCAGAGGATTTCGGTATCAATTCATCGTCCTGCTAAATCTCGATCTTCTAACTGATCAGGGCTTTGAGATCATTAGAAATTTCCAAGGACTTAGAATTTGAGCCAAACCATGTAAACTTGGTATAAATATAGTTCCATCTATTCGTGATCCTGATTATCCGAGACTCATGGGAAATATCATGTAATTTTCTACCTCCATAACGGATAAGACCATGTGGCCCATTATGCTTCCAATGTGCACTCTGATTCCGTAACGTACTAACCGAAAATTTCATGATCAAAATCTCTACATGGAGTTTGACTTTGAAAATTTTAAACTCATTTAGGATTTTGAATCTAATTCTAATATTCGCAGCCTAAGGTTGAAAACTTACTCGAAATTTTATAACTTCACTTCTAATTAGTTTTACGTGCTGAGATTTGTTGGAAATATTATTTCTAAGTGAAGAGGTGTATTGGGAAGTTTAAATTACAGTTCAATCTCTTAAGCTTAGGGAATGTTTATGCTTGACCTAATGTACAATATGGTAGGTAAAGGTTTTCCTATAGTGCCTAAGTTCATTCCATTTGCTAATTATTGTAACCATGTCATTTCCAGCTAATGAAACTTCCAGAAGAGTTCAAACTCTAGGTCTCTAAGAATCGTTTCTTGGGAGTCAAGTCTAGGGAATGTTCCTGCTTGTTCTTACGTATATCCTAGTGAGAACTTGTCCTCCCATGGTACCTAAGTTTAACTTCTAGTTCAAATGACTAGACATGAAATTTCCAAGGGAATCTAAGTTCCATTTCTAAGTCCTAAGATTGTCCAACAATGCGTCAGGGACTTAACATCTGGAATTTCTATATTCTCAATTTCTCTTAACTACAGGGGAAGTTCAAATGAGTTCAAATGGCTATTCTAATAAATTTTAAGGGGGACCTAAGTTCATTCCTAAGTTCTTCAGTCCTTCACACAAGTTTCTAGGGGACTTAAAGTTTTGGGTTCCTGTATTCTCAATTCCTTTTACATATAAGGGATTTTACATCATTTCAACTAACTATCTTAATTATTTATGAGGGGAAACTAAGTTTGGGTTTCTACATTCTTCAAAATTTCTCTAAGTCTAGGGGAGATTCACCTAAGTCCAATTTCTAATTTTAAACATCCAAATTTGAGACATTTAATGTTTGTATAAGATCATTTCTCAAGGCTAAGTTTGTCCAAACTATGCTTTGATACCAACTGTAACGCCCCGAATCTTCAGGACCCGAGTACACGACTCGTTTCCCAAAAACCCGAGTGTTAACTTTAAAGGATGGTCAGATATAATATTTTTCTTTTATCTTTCATCAAAGTAAGCAGATGAGCGTAGAATGGACAAGTAAGCATCAAAGGAAAATTTCAAATTTTATTTAGAATATACAAGAGGTTGCCCATAATAACTTATACAAACTAATGTCCCCATTCTTACAATTACAAATGAAATAATATTACATGTGAAATAAAGTAATTCACAACAAAATGTGAGATATGAAATCCTATAGCAACCCTTAGTAAATATAATCATGCACCCTTGTCAACCTTAGCTTGCTCCTCACCAATATGAGTGTGAACATCATTAGGGCCACCAATGCTACCTGTACGGTTGTATATTTGATGGATGAGTGGCCAACTCACTATGAATTCCCCTTAAGATTACACACCACCGCATTAGGTAAGAAATAGTATAAAACATCAAGACAACCAAAACAAAGTAAATGCAGTCTTATTAGATGCATGGATGTGTGAATGCAATCATTGTCTCGGGTAAAACATCCAGATGGACAGGAGGGTTGTCACCCATGAAATCATCGACTCGAGTAAAACATCCAGATGGTCTGTGCCTCGTATAAAACATCCAGACAGACATGAATGTGACTGGTCATCAGCGCAACACTCGGCGTAATCACATAGGTATGATGATCCAAGTCATCATCATAAATAGAATGACTGGTCATAAGCACCACACTCGCTGTAATTGTAGGACAAAGTGATCCAAGTCATCATAATATGCCATGTATGTATGATTTGCCAGCCTATTATTAGTCCAATTGCAACCAGCCAATTTAAGTAAGCTCACGATCACTACGGGGAGCACATGGCCCAGCGTAGGCTAATGGCTTGGGCATAGTGTCCCATACCACCATCCCCAGCCCATGAGGCCACCATCGTAGGATGTTTAACGGAAACCCGTCAACATCGAACCCATAGTGGGAAAATATCAAAACAAAACCACGAGGCCGAGTATCAAAATATGCCACATAGGGCGAATATCAAAACTATACGATAAAGACCATCCTTAAAAACCATTGGACACAACAACCCTGGATGGTAGGCCCACATCAATGATCCATCTAGACCACCACTCAATAACCACTAGATCGAAGGTCCATTGCAATCACCGTCAATGGAGTTACATCCCAAGTATGGGTGTACATTTATAAGTGAGGGGTTTCCCACTAATGTACCGGTTTAAGTTCCATAAGAAATCCACAAGCATGAATAATTATACAGGATAATCATAAAGCATGTAATACAACAATTCAATTTCCACCAGCTAACACATGTGATTATAAACGGAGATATCAATTATGAATTTAAATAAAAACTATAACTTAAGTTAATGAGAAGATGGAAAGCTCAAGGGAAATAATCATTACCATGTTTGTCGATTCATCTTCTAATGTCATTAGGAAGTGCGCACGCCCTTAGACTTGGACCCTACAGAAAATTATGAATTTATATGGTTAAATCAAGGTTCTACAAGACTATCTATGGTTTAGAGTTATACAACCTAGGGTTTGGATTACTTTTAAGGTTTTAATATAGGATTAGGGCTTCATCCTAGGGTTTAATCCTAACCTTCGATTCTAGGATTTAGATCCTAAATTATCTCTAATATTATTATTACTATTAATATTGTGCAATGGGTCAAATAATATTCCTGATGGGAGTATTAATCCATCAATATGCATAATGGTGGTTCATAAGTCCACCTTTGGATATTCCAACATTATCTAGACTTCTTATGATGATTGATGACCTATTAAATAATACAAGTAATAGCAACGGAATATTTTCCAATGATAATAAAATAAGGGCTACTACTAATAATTACGTATTATACTAATTCCATAAGGAAAATGATAAATGTTTTCTACTGCTATTAGTCTAATTATCAATCATGGATCTGGTCATGGCGATAGATACTATTACCTATCATGAGTTATGAAATTCTATAATTAGCCCGATCCTAACACATTATCTATGTTTAGGGTATGAGCTTAGAGTTTAGTTTACTTAGTGTTTAGGCCTAGGCTAGATGTTTAGGGTTTAGGTTTGGGGTTTTAGGTTCGATTCCTAGTTGATGGAATAATGATATTAATGATATTACTATTTTTTTTAAAAAGTAATCTAATGATGGTTGGATAACAATATCACTAATTATAATATTAATTATAGTTTCTAGCCAATTACATTAAAATGACCTTAATCGCTATCCCAGATAGGAATAATAACAATGCTATTGACAACAACAGTAACTAATGATGAATCTGACTGACGAAAGAAAATGAAAATTCTAACCTTGTTGACTCAGTTCGAGTCGAGTTGACTCGGCTCAAGGGCAACCACCAACACTTCTCCTCCACCTCTTTCTTTTGCTACTGCTGGAAGTATCCAACCATGTTCGTTAAACCTGGCCTGACTCAGTCCAACGAGTCAGCGACTCACCCGACCCGTCGACAACCACACGTATCCTCTCTCTTTCTCTTTCTTCTTTTCCTTTCTTCTTCCTTCTTCTCTCTCACTCCTTCCTCTCTTCCCTTTCTTTCCTCTTTCATTTCTCCATAAACCTCCTCAACTCCTTTCTCCCCAGGCATACCCAAGAACAGCCAGCAAGGGTGCAATTTCATCAGGGAAGATATAGCAGTGGTAATGGTAAACTCCCACACACTGCCTCTTTCTTAAATCCAGCCGCATGGAAAGATTCATATGAGCTCTAAGAAACTTAGGGATAAGCTTTTTCGAAGCTTGAAGGGGTTTAGGTTGGTGGGTTTACTAGAACGAATTAGACGGATGGTTTTCTCGGGCGGCTGTGATAACGGAGGGTGAGCTCCCATTTCTCAAACCACTCCCTCTTATACACACACCCAACATTCCAGAACTATTGGATGGGCAGTGGAAGGCTATGATTAAATCCCAAAACCTGGTTTCTTTGAAACAGTTAGCATGTTGCTGGTTTTGGGCATTGGTTTCTCATAGACAACCCCTAGCACATGAACAACGAATGGACGGTCGGGATGGCATTGGGGTGAACGGCTAAGACGTGCTGCTTTAAAATCACGCAGATTGCCAGCCTAGCACAGGGAGACAGTTTCCACTTTCAGAGGTTATGTGCTTTCGGGTCCTACTGGTGCCTGTGCTTGTGTTCATACATGCATGCAGCCACGTATAAAAACACCTAGGGTTTGGTTAGAAGGATCGTCCAAACCAGATGGACGGTTAAGATCATGAAGATGGGTCCCACTAGCAGGCCACCATTGCAACAAACAGATGTCAGCCCGTTCGCTGGAAGAAAACGAACGGAAAGGGAATCCTTTCCTATTGCGGGAGAACACAAGTCAGACCCATTTGACTGAGTTAGGTCATCCAGTGCATTGCAGGTGCTTTAGCACTAGTGCACATTCACCCTAATGTGGGCCTTGTGATAAAATTTGTGGAAAATCTGCACTATCCATTAGGTTTTAGGGGACTAAATGGGTCCCTATGCTAAAGATCAAGCATATCTAAGATTTAGGTGGGCCATACTAATAAAACTAAGGCCTTTTAGGACTGATTGTGTTGATCCGATGGTCAGATTGCATCCAAACTCATGATCAACGGTAAGAAGGTCCCCGGGACCACTCAACTAAGGTTTAGTGGCTGGATTATGGATCACATGACCTAGTGCATTCTTATAATTTTAAATATCCTTATTTATAATGTTTTTAATATAATAATAATAATAATTATTTACTAAGTTGTTTATCATGATTTGATCAATGCTGTTTATTTATTCTATCAGTCGCCTATAGGGCTCTGGTAAGGAAGATTAGATCATTTTAGATTAGTGAGTCATACCAAGTGAACGTCTACTTAACGAATCTCGACATCCTAATGATCCAAGTAATTCAACGGTTGGATGTTTCCATGTAGAATCATCATTGACAAAGGTTCCTAGGGTGTGTTTTAAGTGAAGTCCCAGGGTAGGTCTAATGTCTTGATAAATTTGTAATGTGTCCCAAGTGTTGTAGGCCCTAATGAACGGTGGATCTTACTATTTGGGTCTTGATTTAAGGTGACCTAAGGTTAGGGCCTTCTATTATCCACATTAACTGTTTTAATTAGTTTCTAGGGCATGTTTTATTTGCAACCTAGAGGTCTATTTTATAATCCAATGGTTGGATTAAAGAATTTAGGTACTATGGTGATTGACAGGACGTTGTGGTTCTAATGAATGGTGGATCTTTAGTTTATGTCCTAAAATCGATGATGAACAGTTTAATTGGTCTCTAAAGTCCTGATGGACCATTTTGAGAATCAATTAAATGGATGGTTTAACATGTGGATAGGGTTCACATTCGATGGTTGGATTTTCCTGAAATGCACATGATCGTTTACTTAAGCTAGGCTTGCATCTATACTGAATTAGATTACACGGTAACACTCAAGTACTGGAAAGTATGGGGTGTTACAATTTGGCTCGAACCACTTTCTATACAAACTACAAGACCTAAAATAATTAGAATCGCTAACCCAACATTACCTATAAATCTAGGATAAATCTCAAAACCCAGTTACTCTCGGGAGAAATTGAAACTCCGTATCGGACCTGGACTGCGCGTCGAAAGTCCGTTTACTACGAAACTATACAGTTATGACCGCCTTACTAGGCTTGACAACCACATCAAAAATCAAGTCCAAATAGTATCTCAAAACACACAACTTGAGCCTGGAGCTAAGTGTGTGAGAAACATGAATATCTTTAGAAAATGAACTAAAACTTAAGTGATTTGGGTTGTTTGCTTGCAGGCTAAATATAAGATTTTAGGACATCAAATTCTGACCCAACTACACCCTTGGATCTGGGAAATTTCCCTACACAGGTCAGTGTACTTGTGGCCCTGATCGAGTGACGATAGCGTTGAACTGAAACTTGTCCTCTACGGTCGATCCAGAAATCCAATCAAACCGAAATCTTAACTTGGCATAGATCCAATGTCAGGGAACTTTTCTCAGACTGTATGCAGGAAATGGGCCTCCAGATGATCTCCGTTGGATCGAAACAGCCACTCTTTGGCTATAACCCAAGTATACCATGGCCCTGGGGCCATTTTCATCAGTTCTGGGCCTATATAAGGACCTAAACCCACCCCTCTCTCATTCCATACGAAATTTCAAGCCCTAGGAGGGAGAAAAGAGAAAAAGAGGAGAGAAGAGTGAGGAGAAGGGAGGGAGATAGGGAGATCATTGTTGGGATTCATTCCCACGACTCCACACGCCGTTTCGCCTCCCCACCATCCCTACACCATCTGTTCTAACTTCGATTTGGGTAAGGAATCCTAACCCTAATCTTGTTTTAGAAGTTCAGATGGGGTAATCAGTGAAATAACTAACTTATTTTGATGATTTAGGTATTGTTATTCCATATTCGAGTGTGTAGGATTCAAACCAAGTTCGAAACGAGAAATCCGATGGAAGGTGCGGACTATAAATGCTTAGGTTATGGTTTTCAAGGCTTTCAATGTCAGCTAATGATTTATGTCTGACTTGATTACCGCCATATGATCTTAGTTATGATGTATTCGATAATTTATACATGTGTGTGAACTATGTTGAAATTAATACATTCCATGTGTTTGTTGAAATGTTTTTATGAATATGAAATTATTATTTGAGCTTGCCATGATTGTTGTTTGAGAATATATGATTGTTATACGTGTGGCAACTCCCTTGTGAAAGGATTCACTATGATATACATTATGACTAATTTATTACATGTATGTTGCTATGTGTAGTCTAAGTGTTTGATTAAATGCCTGAATGAGAAAATGCTTGTGGAAATGTATTTAATGAGGGTGTTGAGATAGGATTCTCAATTACCTTATCTTTAGTTACAGTTTCCTTCATGTAACCTATCTTACTACTACGTGCTTTATGGATGAAATGCCTATGAATGACAATATGTGTACGATGTGTTTGTGAAAATGCTTAAATGAGATTTATACTAAAATTGGTTGTCACATGCTATTTGACTATCACATATGAATGCCTATTGTGTATGAATATGATTGGGACTATTGTGTAGTCCAGGTAATCGGTAATAATTTCTATTTGGGGGGCGAATTAGTCTTACCACATTTGATGCGTTCAGTGAATCTGAGTTGTACGATGATCGTTGACAGTGGTACCATGTTGATTAATTCAACGTACGCTCATACCAGTCGAACTTGTCTAATAAACCAATTGGACTATTGTGTGTTTACCATGTGTGGACGCTACTGCTTGAAATTAAGGTACCACTTACCAATGTAAATCCCGTTTCAACCATGGTACCACGATCCGCTAAGACTCATGAGTCGAGCATGGTGGTATGGGACACCGTGGTCAAGCTGTCGGCCTACATTGGGTGACGAGCCTCCCCGTAGTGACCAGTGAGCTACCTAAACTCGTGATCTAAATATGGTGGTATGAGACACTGTATTTGAGCTGTCGACCTACACTAAGGTGATGAGCCTTCCCATAGTGACCTCAAGTGTAAATGAGGCCTACCTCGACGCAGCCTGGCTATGGTCCCCAGTCGGGTTGGTGATGAGCCTTCGAAAATAGACTGCCAGTTGGTAGGGCATCGGTGGAGTAGCCTTGGGTGTAAATCAGGCTTACATAGAGGTGACGAGCCTCTCCGTTGCGACCTGAACTTGCCATCGTATGTGACAAGCTAGGATTGACGACCCGAGATGGATTATTGTTTGGGTAAATGATATAAAGGGAGGTACCTTAGCTTCCCAAATCTGCTATATGAATAAGCCTAAATAAGAACTTGGGTAACACGATCATGCGCCGCATTGCATGTGCTTTAGTGAGGAAGCGCATGTTTACTAGGAGTGTTGCATGCGTGATCGTGAGATGATGTTGCTGAGGGAGTGCAGGCGAGGGCATACATCATTGTCGCATACCATTCTTGCATTAACAAGAGTAATTAGGACATGATTGTTATACTGCTTTATCATTACTGCTTGACTGAATTGATAACATGTTAACCTTTGCTTTATAGTTTCACTGAATTAGCTACTCATTTCCACCTGGGATGGTGTTTTAAAACACCAACCAGACTTTATTGTAAATGCAGGTAATGTTGGAGTCTATGTAGCTTAAATGGACTCCTCAGATGAGGGGGAGGAATTCTCCTACGTTCAGCTATTAGGCGGGTCTTCATAGACCTTGTTCTGATTCGATGGGATTATAGGGTTATAGGGATTAGTTGGACATTTATACTTCGATATTTTGTAAATTTTGGAACCATGCATGTATGTATTCAGCCTGGTAATATACTCATACTCTGGAGGTTGTGAAATACTTATATACTTTATATATCTATCTCAGTCTTCTGCTTGCCTAATTACGTTAACTCTGGAGTATGATATGCTGATTTAGTATAATCCCACTCATATTTAAATGCACTAATATGGACAACATTTAATTATCATTATCTATTTTGCATAAGTGATGCATTAGAACTCGGGAGTTGAGCTTTGCTCGACCCCCAATTTTTGAGGCATTACAAACTTGGGCCTTGATTCCCTTCTTTTGGCCCATATTGTTGTATGTAGATTGGACCATTTTTCTTATGGCCCATTATGTGGCAACCTATTTTTATCTTGAATGTGGGCCTTGGGCCTTATATTTATTTAGTTTATTGTTAGAATGCCTTTTGGGAAAATGATGGTTAAATGTCCCCATTATGGAGCCCTCTAGGCCCATTTCCATCTAAGAGTGGTTGAATGCCCACCTTATACACTTGTTATGCCCATCTGCCCATAGCTTTGTCTACTTAGTCTTGTGGGCTACCTTAAACTGTTGGGCCCCCACTAGTAGTATGTATCTTTCATATTTTGAGGAATTGTCTAAGTATCTAACTTAATCTTGATAAAAGGAGAGTACAACACTGTCACATGTCATACCTAATTACCTTCATGATTCATCCATATGTATCATATGTCCACTTGGAGCATGGTATGATTGATCATGACTTATGCCATTGGGTAAATTATTTTATGAGACTCCATGGATAATGGAGTTACCCCTCTTGAGTGTGCTAGATGCGCAGGGTCAATGCATATTTGACATGTGTGGTTCATGCATTTGACATTATCATAGCAAATTATTATCCGCCCTAAATTCATCAAGGACGTAGCCTCCACAAATATATCGTGGATGGCCGAGTTTTGAACAACGAAAATGTTGTTTGAGCACTTAGGGCACGTAGGATGTCCTTGGGTGAAAGTCACAGAACCTTCGTGGTACCAGGAGATGCTCTTGCGCTGAGAGTAAGTGAAAAACATGAGCGTCGATGCCTACTATCATGAGGTTGTGTCTCCTACTGTGTCATGGTCGATTGGAAAAGGGTGTGGACATACCTACCTGAGTAAGGGGGCAATAACTAGGCTGGGTCTAACCAACTCATAAATGGGTCTGCTACCATCGAGCCTTATTGGTGATTGGCTGTTTCTAAGCGGGTATTGAGATCTCTTACGCTCGTTGGGCTGTGCAGCTAGGAGAGTGGTAGTCCATCTGCAGTGCATTTGACCTTGGTGGATTTCCCCAGAGTAGAACTATACTGATACGTTAGATTGATATGAGGATGAGTTTGATCATATTGCATATTACACGTGGCAATGGCTCCATAAGCCCTGTATTGCATTGTTAGCCTTTGGAAGGCTGTCAGTATCCCTGCATTACATTTCATAGCTTTGTTATGGCTGGCGGTGTTTATGGTTCTTATCGCATATCCTTCACACTCTGTCATTCCATTCACGGCGTTTGTCCTACACACACTTACACCATCCTCTAAGCTTTCTATAAGCATATGCACAATTGATGCGTGCAGGTGATCCCAGGCCATTGAGTGAAGCAGGTGCAGGGGCCAATCGTTGATCTTCTTAGAGCTTTCTTCTTGTTATCATTGTATTTCCCCTTTTGGAACTCTGTATTATAAAAGTTTAAATTTCTAGTGAATTTTGTGATGATGTTCCTCCGGTTATTTATCTATGGTTATGATGTTATGATCTTGGGTATGCTCATTTTGAATCAGACTTGTATTATTGAAATCCTCCTTCCAGGATCAGAACCTAGTATATCGGCGCCAAGAGCCGAGAATGGGGTACTATGGAGGCTGTCGCCGCTAGATTCGGCGATCGAGAAGTTTGTGAGACCGGTTCTTGACTCTGGGGCGCGACAGCTGTCAAGCTAAAACTTCGAAAAGAGAAATTTCTAAAATTAAAAAAGGAATTTGAAAATTCTGTTTTAGAAAAATCTCATATTTTTTATTGTTTTGAAAAAACAAAATGCGATTTGAATTTCAGAACATCTGAACTTGAAAAATTAAGAAGAGAAAATGAGAAACTAAAATGTGAAGTGTCTTCCTTATTGAGTTTAAATGATACATGGAGGTATGCCTAGGGAGACCCTAAACTTGAAAAGTTAGTAACCGCATATAGAACATGCAGAGACAGATCGGGTCTGGGATATGTCAAACACATGCCTCTGAGAAATAAAAGTGTATCTCATACATTTGTCAAAGGAGAATCCTCTAACTCAAAAGGAAAGGGTTTGAAATATTATAATCAAAATAACTCTAAAAATGTAAAAACTATTCAAGCTCTAAAGTCAATACTAATAATGTCAGCTTTAGAAAACAATGCTATAATCCTTTAGCTGAAAAAATTGTGGACTTACTCAATGAGCTTCTCAAATCTAACTCTAATGTTAGAATTAATAATAATTTCAAGAGAAGAAAAACCAATAGTGCTGTAAAACCCAAAACTACAATGAAATGGGTTCCTAAGGTTACTTGTCTGGTTGCCCACACCGCCTTCAAGGCTTTGAGTCAATCAAAGTGGTGCCTAGACAGTGGTTGCTCAAGACACAAGACAGGTGACAGAGATTTGTTCACCAACTACAAAGAAATGACTGATGGTTCAGTCACTTTTGGTGATGGAAGCAACTGCAAGATAATTGGCCAAGGTACGATTCATATCTCTAACCTTCCTCCTTTTGAAAATGTTTTATTTGTAGAAGGACTTAAGCATAATCTTTTGAGTATTTCTCAAATCTGTGATAACAAGCATAATGTGAAATTTACAAATTAAGGATGTGAGATCTCAAATGAGAAAGGTTGTGTGATATTAAATAGTTGTAGAACATCTGAGAATTACTATATCGTGAATAAATCTTGCTCATCTAAATTAACTTGTTACATGGTCCAAACCAATGATAACGAATTATGGCATAAATACCATGGACATGTTAACTATCAAAATCTATATAGATTGAGCAAAGCTGATCTTATTAAAGGTCTACCCAAATTGAAGAAAATAGCTAAAATATGTGACACATGTCAAATTGGAAAACAAACAAGGAGTAGTCATAAGAAAGCGAACTCCTCTGCCACATCCAAACCTCTTGAACTTCTCCACATGGATCTTGTTAGACCAACCAGAATGGAGAGTAGAGGTGGTAAGAAGTATTTCTTAGTAATTGTGGATGACTTTACTAAATTTACTTGGGTTGTATTCATGAGAAAAAAATCTGAAACCCTCAACGAAGTCAAAAGAATACTCAAGCGTATTCAGACTAAAAAAAAAATGAATGTTGTTAAGATCAGAAGTGATCATGGATTAGAATTTGAAAATAGCAATTTTGAGAAGTTTTATAACGATCATGGTATATCGCACGAGTTTTTAGCTCTTAAGACGCCTCAACAAAATGGGGTCATTGAAAAGAAAAATAGTCCTATAAGAGATGGCTAATGTAATGTTAAATATCATGAAGTTACCTAAACATTTATAGGCCGAAGCTGTTAATATTGCATGTTATATTATAAATCATGTTTACATTAGAAAATCTAAAGATAAAATGGCTTATTAATTATGGTTTAATAAGAAACCTACAGTTAAATACTTTCAAATTTTTTGAAGTAAGTGCTATACTTTACGAGACCAGAAAAATTTAGGGAAGTTCGATACTAAAGTGATGAAGGATATTCCTAGGTTATGCTCTGAATAGTCGAGCATATCATGTTCTTAACAAGAGAACTAGTGTCATTCAGGAGTATAAAATGTTGTTATTGATGATCACCTAAACACACCAACATCTAGTTCAGAAGATGATGAAGTCGATATAATTGAAAAATCTAACTCCTCATCTTATCAAGTCAACATTGAACTACGATCAGTCAAAGACCATCCTACTGATCAAATTCTAGGCAACCCTCTTATTAATGTGCGTACTTGAAAACAAATGGAAAACATATGCTATTATGTATGTTTTACTTCCCAAGTTGAACCAGCCAACGTAAAAGAGACACCGTAAGGTCCATATCCTAGTTCGTACCATTCCTTAGACTTCCTTGATCATCCCCATCAAATTTCGAGAACCTGTGACCTGTAGTCAGCGTTTATGAGCGACCTTAAGTCGCATCCCGTAGATCTGAGTCGACTCGACCCGAGACTTGTACCATTGTGACCTCGTCGTCGTTGCGGTTTCAACGTCGTGACTTGCGCACTGATGTAATACCCAGGCTAGGAGTTGTGGGCACGCATTTATTTCGAGAAAAATGTCATATGTTGTAAATCCCAAGATAATCTCTACCATCCATCATATGAATCAATCAAGTACTAGTCAAGTACACAAGCCATCCCTCTCTTACACAAGCCATCCCCAAAGTCAACTTTCTCTCTCTCCACCCATCCCTTTCTTACACACATCCCATCCCTTTCATCGCATCACATTCTCTCTCTCTCTCTCTCTCTCTCATTCTCTCTACCATTCCAAGCTACCAAGGAATGGATGTCCAAGAATTTCTAAGAGGAGAGCCAAGTGTAGCCCACTTCCTACCCCCAAACCTCTCATCCTAGCCCTTCAATCTTTATCATCCTCCATCAAAGTTGAAACCAAGGAGCTTAGCATTCTAATGAGCCTAGAAAAAGTGGAATCGGTGGGTGACTTGTTGGATTAGATTGTGTTTTTTATGATGGGCCAAAATGGGGCCTCCCGATTGATAATATGGATCTCACTTTGGACCTTAGGTGTGGCCGATGGCCCACCATAATTCATATGTTCATCCCATGATGGGGCCATTCTCCATGGACCCCATCATGATGTTTACTTTTCCCATTGTGAAAAGGTCATCTAGACCTTGCATTTTTTATGGAAAAGGGATCTCCATCGTTGATTTTTACAATTTAGGGCCCACATGATTTGGGACCTATTTTGATGTATGTATTGTATTTACATGGCCCACTTAGGGAGGGCTCATAGTGGCGGAGCCCCTCCCCTCCATCGCACGTCGTCTCTCTCTCTCTCTCTCTCTCTCTCTCTCTTTCCATGTTACTTCCCACAATGATGAATGGATTAGATCCTCACCATCCAATCATGGGGCCCACCTTGATGACATGTTGCATCCAGCACGTGGGACCCACCATACTGTGGAAGCGGATTGGCTAGTGTACCTTACAATAATTAAATAGTTGTTGTATTGACGTTAACAAGTTATGTGGGTCTGATCATGAGACATGTGTTATATCTACACCGTCCACCTAACTGAACAGTGGGACCCATGTACATGTGTGGAGTCCAACACCGTCCGGTAGGGATGGTGGGACCCCACCATGATGTATATGTGTATATCCACACCATCCAGTCTGTTGCATGGTGGGAACCCACCTCATGTATGTGTTTTAGCCACATTGTCCGTCCGTTTTCTGGACGTGGGACCCACCCTACACGTGTTGCAGATGTGGGGGGTGGGTCCCACATTAAGGTATGTGTTGTATATTCACACCATCCATCCCTAAACGGTGATATGTGGGGCTTACCTTGATGATATGTGTGTATCTGCACCGTCCAGTCCATGGATGGTGGGACCTTCATGATGTAAGTGTTGTATCCACTGTCCACCCATAGACCCCACCTAATGTAGGTGTTTAATCCAAACAGTCCGGTAAGGACATGGGGCCACCATGATATATGTGTTGTTCATCCACGCTGTCCGTCTGACCATCTTAGGGCGGTGGGACTCACCTTGATGTATGTGTTCCATATCCACGCTGACCATCAGTGGTGGAGCCCATTTTTGTGATGCAATAGGCCTACCATGATGTATGTTGTATCCAGGCCGCCCAGCTTAGGCCCATTTTGCAGGCCACTAAGTTGTATGTGTTTTAATACTCATGTTGCCCATTTATTTTCTAGACTATATCGGCTGCCCCATCAGGCCCATTATGATGTATGTGATGCACTCACTATTCATCCCTTGCATCACGTCCCAAACCCGGAAATCGGATTCACAGGAATCCCGATCGTCGAATCCGGTGCCGACAGCCTCCATAATACCCCATTCTTGGCTCCTAGTGTCTATACGCCAGATTCCGATCCTGGGATCCTACAAGGAGGATTATTTTTTTTTACATTTAACTTGTAATAACCATAACCACAAGATTACCCAATTCACAAAGACAACATCATCATCACCTATCCACTAATACAATCATTTGAGTACAATGCTAAAAGGAAAATACATAAATAGAAAATCAAGCTCCAGAAGACTGCTGCATAGTCCAAGCTCAACACTGTTACAACCTAACATCACCTGCAAGCATCTATCGTGCATAAGCTTATAGAAAGCTTAGAGGATGGTGTGAGTGTGTGCACAAGGTAAGTGTCAAGTATTCAATACAATGTTATCATCATACAATACCAGAATTATTGGTATTCTATAAATCGTATAATATCGGAATAGGTAGAAATACTGACGAGATCATGAATTATCAAAGTAAGCAGAAATATTGACAAGATTATGAATTATCAGAGTAAGCATAAATACTGACAAGATCATAAATTATACGATAACAGAGTAAGCGGAAATACGGACAAGTCCATGAGTCAACCAATATCAGAATATGCAATATAGGATAGCTATGCAAATGAGGAGTCATAAAGAGCTAAATATCAGATGTCGAGGATGCGATGTAATATGTAATTCCTGATGAGTTCACGGATAGCGTCAGCCGTATCTAGACCATATAAATGCAAAAACACAGTAACCCAAAATGTCATATGCCGTAGATGTAATGTAATATGCAGTGTGAATGGAATGACCATGCTGGAGTGTGAAGTCGGGATGATAGTATGTAGTATCGCAGGCTATGGGGTCCATCATAAAGGACTTCTATCCAAACCAGTCTCATACCTACATTTGGATAGTTAGACTCAATGTGGTAAACTCCTGATCTCAGGTTAGTCATGCACCCAACCAAAATCCTGGCCATGTGAAGGTACACAACAATTAGTTGCACACCACCAGCCCGAGTGGATAGTGAATGAAACGAATGTATGAATATGCAACTCCTACTCAATAAGTCCACATATCAGTACAGTTCCTCTCTGGGATTATCATTGGGGTTTAGTACACTCCAAATGGCACTGCCGCTCTCCCAACCGCACAGTCCAAGTGAGCGTAAGAAACCTCACTATCTGTCTGGCCAATAGTCTGTCAATACCTATCCAGCACGTCGATAGCAGACCCATTCACGAGCTGGTCAAACTCAGCCTAGGAATGCTCCCTACACTCAGGCGGGTAAGGCTACGCTCCCTCCCAACCGACTACGATACAGTGGGAGACGCGACCTCTTGGTATTCGGCACTCGGGCGCAGCGTCCTCTAGTACCAAGAGGGTTTTAGGGATTTTTACCCAGGGCCATCTATGGTAGCCCGATGCTCGAACCAAACATTTTTGGTGTCCCATCTGACTATCCACGATATGTCTGTGGAGGCTACGACCCTGATGTCGTTAGGGCGTATAGTGGTCATCTCACACAAATGTAAGATGCATGAGCCACACAGTCCAATCATACATTAATCCTGTGCATGTCATGCTCTCATGTGGGGCAACTCAGCCTATCAGGGAGCCCCATGAACAACCTGCCCTATGGCATATGCAATGGTCAATCACATCTCATAACAAACA
Source organism: Magnolia changhungtana (assembly GCA_030180095.1). Taxonomy (NCBI): domain Eukaryota; kingdom Viridiplantae; phylum Streptophyta; class Magnoliopsida; order Magnoliales; family Magnoliaceae; genus Magnolia; species Magnolia changhungtana. The sequence goes on along the minus strand of JASAUF010000172.1, from coordinate 11,564,397 downwards.
TGTAGATGATGTGTATGGGGATGTATCATGATGTTATGTTGTCACATACTCATAATCGGTATCAACGATCGGCCTCGACAATGTAGACATTTAACCAACATCGCCCCCAAGGAATGGCCCACATAGAGCCAAACATATAATGGGCCTACGGCCTCACATAAAGGTCTAATATTCAACACAATGGGCCTACTCAAGGGCCATGTATACACAACACAACAGGTGGGCCCTGCTCATGAGCCTCAAATACATGACATGTCGGTCCTGCAAATGAGTCTCGAATACATCAAATGGGCCATGCATCATAGGCCTAATACATATCACAGTGGGCCTTGCCTATAGGCCACAAATACATCACATTAGGTTGCAATACTTGGATCTCATATACATCAAATGGACTGCACTATAAGGGCCTCATATACATCAAATGGGCCGCATCACACGGTCCGCACCAATGGGCTAATATACATCAAATAGGCCGCATCACATGGTATGCACCAATGGGCCATTATACATCAAGTGGGCCATATCAATGGGCCACGCAACGGGCCTCATATACGTCAAATGGACCACATCAATGGGTCTAATACATCACAATGGGCCACAACCCATGGGCCTCAGATACATAGTAGGTGGGCCATGCACATGGGCCTAATATACATCACAAGTGAGCCTAGCACTGGGCCTCATACACATCAACTGGGCCGCACTAATGGGCTTCATAGATGGGCTACAAATATATCAAGGCAGGCCTCATAGATGGGCCATAAGTATATCAAAGTGGTCGGTATCACATAAGCCACAAAATACATCAAAGTGGGCCTGACGAATGGGCCATAAAAATACATCAAGGTGAGTCTCACATATGGGAGTTTGGATTACATCAAAATCATTTCAATAGTGGCAGGTGCAACATGTGTATCATTGAACACTATCATAGGGGTACATGGCTCACTAGTGTGATCAGCACTGTCCAAACATTGCTTAAGTAAATCAGCACCATCCAAATATAATCCATGTAAATCAACACTTATCCCAACATGGTCCAGCACCATCCAAATATGTGGACGGTGTGGATGAAATGCATACAACATGGTGGGGTTCCACATAACCTGCTGACATCAATACAGGTGGGACCCACAAAAGTTGGGGACGTCATGATAGCATAATGCAGCTGCTGTCAGCACTCACCAGTCATTCCGTTTGAAAGGTAGGTGGGTTCCCACGTGGGGCACACCAGATATGCATCATACATAATATATATTATATAATATATAATATATAACGTAATACTATATATCATGTAATGTATTATATATAATATTTAATACATATAGACACCAGCGTCGTCTAGGCCATGGACGGCTAAGATGCGATACACACTCCAGGTGGGTCCTGCTCAAATGGACAGATGTCACAGGGTAGGCTGGCCCATTGCCCAAATGATGGACGGCGTAGATTGAAGAGATACATCACGGTGGTCCTTGCACAGCAGCACAACAGATGGACGGCTGGGTGTGCACCTACAACAATACAAGGTAGGCCCCACATGCTACTGATGAGGGTCGAATATGGCATATTAAATCTCAATTATTACTTGATTTTGTGTACATGATACTATTTAACGCCCTGCTTTAATCATGTTTGTGATGCAAGGTATATTTTGGAGCATGGACTACAAAAGGGTGCTCAAAGCATGGATTTAACGATCATAATTCACTAAGGCAAGGGACGGACCCCAGGGGACCAAGATCGACGGATTTACATGCCAGTGATATGAAATTTTCGATAAATTGAAGCTCCAATGGCCTAAAAGTCAGCCAGAATGCTTCATCACGGGGTTTCCACCATCCATTCAGCTTGAAACTTTATATATGGCCCGATGATCACAAATTAGCCATAAACGTCAAAATTCATCCCTTTGATCAGTTTATAAGTGACCCAATGGGTAAAATCAGACAATAAACATTAAGAAAGCATCTTAGACATCCTTGGGCAATTGGGACCCAAACTGAACTGATGGAAAGAGCACGAAAAACGGTGGATATTCACCAAATTTCACTTCTTTTGGATGGTGCAGTAGGGAGGAACGAACGACAAACTATTCTAGAAGGGAGAGTGGCAAATTTGTAAATAAACAAAATTCCATATCCATGCACGTAAGGATAATAGAGGGTTGCTTCAACTATGATTAGTGCCTCATCACAGGTGGATAGTGTGACCCACATAGAGTTTGGATATACTTCATACTTTAATCCATGGGCTTACATGTTACTGAGAAAATGATGAATAGAGTAGATCCCCAAGAATATCATCGGAAGTGGGCCCCACCTATTTTTTTGAACAAAGCATCCGAATAGTTCCTTCTGGCATAAAACGTCCAGTGACAGATGTGCTTACTACTGGGTGTTGACAGTGGGCCTCACCCATCATCACTTTTCATGATCTAGACCGTCCAAGGTGTCCCATAGGGCGGCAGCAACCCATGCCTAGGTGGCAGAATTGTAAAAGATCGTGAAGGTTGGTTTTTCAGCTATTCAAACTAGGACGGACGGACGCTACCATGGTGGCATCCACGTCTAATGGGTGGACGATTTAGATATAAAATATATACATTTATTGGGTGACCCAGTACAGCCCCGTCCTAATCAGTTCAGTACCATCCAGATATGTCTAGATGGTGAAGGATATAACACACCCTTCGTCAGAGTCAACCATAAAATATATTTCCCATCCAATCTGATCATAAGGTCACACGGACCTGAATGAAGAGGAAAAAAAATATCCTAGTGATCCAAAACTTCTGCATTCTCAAAGGATTTCAATGGTAGACATTCAATCCTCACAGTGCAGTGTGGTCCACTTGATAGATAGATCTGTTTTATTTTTGTTTCAAGCTTTGAAATGAACTTCCAAAATGGTTGAACAGCTTGGATGCAACACATGTATCATGGTGGGTCCCACCGTCCAAGTGTGGATAAAACACATAAATCATGGTGGTTTCCACCGTCCACTGCTATGGACGGTGTGACTAAACACATACATCACAGTGGGTTCCACCATCCACTGCAATGGATGGTGTGGATAGAACAGATACATTTGGGGTCCCACGTGGAGCCCACCATAGTGTCTATATGCTGTCCAACTCGTTGATAAGGTCACACGTGACTGGATGAAAAGGAAAAATAAATTTGGTAATGGTTCTGGATGCCCAGAAAGGTTTCAATGGTAGACGTTCATCCCTACTGTTTCCTGTGATGTGGGCCACTTGAGTTCCAGATAAGGATGATTTTTGGAGGGGGCCCACTTCAAGAAGGGGCCCACAAAATGAACGGTGTTGATCACGACACACATCACGACACAAAATATTTTTAAGGGGGGTAAATTGTAACATCCCAGATTTTTTTCAACCTGAAATTAGACGTCCTTAGGCAATGGGTCGATCCTAACCCCTTATGAACCTCTCAAACCTCAAATCCTTTAGGAATTAGACAAAGTTAACTAAGTGTTAAACTGAATTAGCTACGAAATCCGCACTAATCACTTTAAATATGATCTGCAAGACCCAAAACTTGTAGAATCATTGACGCTAGGTTACCCTAAAATCTAAGATCAATCTCATTACCCAGTTGCTCTCGCGAGCACATTGAAACTCCGTATCATATCTAGACCGCACGTCGAAAGTTCGAATAATACGAAGTTATAGAATTAGGACCGCCTTGTGGGGCTTAACACCCATCTCGAAAATCAAATCTAGATTGTGTCCCAGTGCTATTCGCTTGAGCCCGGAGGGAGGAGTGTGAGAAAAAGTGGTTTTCTTTAGGAATTTAATTTAATTTAAGAAATCCGAGACTTGTCACTTGTGGGCCAAATATAACCAATCAGACCATCAGAATCTGACCCAAATACACCCTTGGATCAGGAGAAATTTCATACACATGGTAGTGTACTTGTGGCCCTGATCGAGTCTTAGTGACCATTGAACTGAAATTGGTCCGCCACGGGCGATCTGTAAATTCGATCAGACCGAAAACGTAACTTGACCTAGATCCAATGTCTGTGAGCTTAAGTCCGACCTTTGGCTCAAGGGGGGTTTCCAGAAGTGCTCCGTTGAGACAGAACTGTCCGTATTTGGACATAACCTAAGTATACCTTGGCCCTGGGTCTAATTTGGTGAGTTTTGGGCTTATATAAGGACCTTAAACCCTTAATCTCTCATCCCATACGAATTTGAGAAAAACTTAGGAGAGAGAAAAGAGAAAAGAGAGAAAGTGTGAGAGAAGTGGGAGCATCTTCCTGATACTCCATCCCCCTGCTATACGTGTTTAACCATCGCTATCCAATCGCTTTTTCAGCGATTCCAGCTTCGTTCGTAGGTAAGAATACCTAACCCTAAGCTGATTTAGGGTTTCCAAGAGTGTAAGTGAAGAAATAGCTTACCTGTTTCATGATTCAGGTTGTCGTTGTGCCATAGACAAAGGCGTTGGGTTCAAACTAGTTTCGGTTCAAGTTTACAGACAAAAGGTGTGAACTTTGGATGTATAGGTTATGGTTTTCAACACTTTCAATGTCAGATAATGATAGATTCATGATTTGAGTGTGATTGTACATGCACAAACCAATATTCGTTTTGTGTTTCGATTGCGTATACAAATTATGGTATATTGTGTATTCTATATAATTGTAGAAAATACCGTATACGTACAAATTTTAGAAGTATGTTAGCCACGATTAATTACTGTATGAACATGCTATATAAATGTATAATACTCACTCGGCGAAAGGATTCACCCTAATACATGTTTTTGCTAGTATACGTTAAGTATGTTAAAAGAGTGTATTCTAAGTGTTTATGAGAATGACCGAATGAGTATAGAATTCACATTCGTGCTCACCATGACTAATTGTCATGGATATATGATTGTTGTATAGGCGATACCCCTTTGACAAAAGGATTTGTCCTAAATCACGCCACGGCCAATATACACTATATATGTTAAAATGTGTAGCCCAAGTGTTTGTGGAAATGACTGAATGAATATGGAACTTGGATTCCTATTTGCCATGTCTATCCGTCGTGGGTGCATGCATGTTATTAATGGGGCAGCTCCCTAGTGAAAGGATTTGGCCTTATACCTATGTGATCAACATACGTCATGTATGTTGATGTATGTAGTCTAAAGTGTTTTTTTGAAATGTCTAAATGAGTAGTAGTTAGTAAATTGTAATGTATAAGGGTGTTGAGATATGATTCTCAACTACCTTAGTGATGTGTATGATTTCTTTCATGTAAGTGTTTAGTTTAATCACTTACTGGTTTATGAAACGTATGTGTTTGGATTTCCTGTTTGCATTGTGTTTTATAACCTGCTCGTTAATATGTTTGAATTACTTGTTTATTTAATTCTACTCTGACTACTTCACGTGTTTAAGTTGTATTCCATAAAATCCGTGAAGGGTGATGGGGGAGTGGTGTAACGATTCCGTGCAACAGCCCTGACAGTCCTAAGTGGACAATATTGGATATTTGATTGTATGATTTGAAATCTTGATCCATTACTGCTTTAACTGTTCCATAATTGAATGTGATTGGGGCTATTGGATAGTCCAGGCAATCGGTAACGGGATTGAATTCATGGCTGAGATTCATTCGCCACGTGAGATGTGTTTGACAAACCCGAGTCGTACTTCGGTTGGAGATAGTGGTTGGCCATGCGAAGTACTTATGCACTTCATGTCGTTCAACTTGTCGTGCGCTCGAGCTAGCTGAGCTCGTCAAGTAACCCGATCTGTCTAATGTATGTTCACCATGTTTGGTGCTACAACTTGAACCTAAGGTACCGAACTTACCAGTGCAACCCTGTTAACCTTGGTACCTCGATCCACTAAGACTCATGAGCCGGGCATGGTGGTATGGGACACCGTGGTCGAGCTGTCGGCCTACGCTGGGGCAATGTGCCTCCCCGTAGTGACCAGTGAGCAACTCAGACTTGTGAGCCGAATACGGTGGTATGGGACACTGTATTCGAGCTGTCGGCCTACACTGTTTTGATCGGTGATGGGGGAGTGGTGTAACGATTTCATGTAACCGCCCTGGGAGCCCTGACCGTACTTAGTGTAGTGACCTCGAGCATACTCTGAATCTGTGGAGAGGCGACGAGCCTTCCTATAGTAAATAGAGTATAAACTAGGCCTGTGTTGATAAGGTGATGGGGGAGTGGTGCAACAATTCCATGTAACAGCCCTTACAGCGACCTAGAACCGCATCATCGTATGACATTATCTAGGATTGACGAACCTAGAATGGATCATTGTTTGGGAATGATATAAGGGAGGTACCTTAGTTTCCCGATCTTGCTATATGAAAAAGATTAATAACAACTTGGTAATCCTGTTCATAGACCACTGCATGTGTCTGGAAGATGTGGAGCACTGAGGGATGAATGCACGCTACGGACGTAAGATGGTGTCGCATGAGGGAGTATGTTAGCAAGGGCATGCATCATGACAGCATTTCATACTTGCATTAACAAGAGTACTTATGATTGTTGATTGTACTACTTTATCATTACTGCTTGACTGTTTTGATAACATGTAACCTATGCTTTATTATTTCACAAAGTTGATCACTCACTCCCACGTTATGGGATGGTGTTCTGGACACCCACTAGACTTTGTCTGATTGCAGATGGCGACACTACTCCTGAGGCAGAGCCGGACTTTTGTGATGATGAGAATACTTCCTCGTATATGCTGTTTTATGGCAGCTTCATGTGATGTGTAACGCCCTGAAAATCGGGGGTCGAGCATAAACTCAACTCCCGAGTTCCAACGCATCACTTATGCAACAAAATGAATGATAATTGAATGTTGACTGTATTTGTGCATTGAACATGAGTGAGATTAAGCCAAAACAGTATATCATACTCTAGAGACAGTTAAATTGCAAGCGGAAGACTGTGATAAATAGATAAAATATATAAACTGTGGCGAGTCTCCAGAGTGTGATAAGGTTACCAAGTTAAAGAATTACAAGTACAATTTCAAATTATACCAAGTTGTGGAAGTGTAATGTCTTCTATCCCAAAACCATAGTCCTGTCAACACAATACCAGGTCTTCATAGACCTGTCAGAGAGTTACATGTAGGAGAACTCCTCCTCAACATCATAGTAGTAGTCCGGCTCTGCTTCATAAGCATTGTCATCACCTGAAACTCAACAAGTCTGGTTGGTGTTACAAACACTGTCCCGTAACGTGAGAGTGAGTAGCTAACTCAGTGGAACAATAAAGCATAGGTTAACATGTTATTGACTTAGTCAAGCAGTAATGATGAAGTAGTATAATCAAACACTCCTAACTACTCTTGTTAATGCAAGTATGAATGCAGTCATGATGGATGCCCTCACCGACATACTCCCTCATGCGACACCATCTTACGTTCGTGGTATGCTTGCATTCCTCAGTGCTTCACATCTTCTAGGCACATGCAATGCATGATGAGCATGATTACCGAGTTGTTATTAGTCTATTTCAAATAGTAGGATTGGGAAACTAAGGTACCTTCCTTATATCATTCCCAAACAATGATCCATTCTAGGGTCGTCAGTCCTAGACAATCTCATATGACGGTGTGTTTCTAGGTCACTGCAAGGGCTATCAGGGCTGTTACATAGAATTGTTACACCACTCCCCCATCACCTTATCAATACAGGCCTAGTTTATACTTTGTTACTACGGGAAGGCTCGTCACCTCACCGCAGATTTAGAGTATGCTCGAGGTCACTACACCGGGTACGGTCAGGGCTGTCAGGGCTGTTACACGAAATCGTTGCACCACTCCCCCATCAGCCATCAAAGCAGTGTAGGCCGACAGCTCTAATATAGTTTCCTATACCACCATAATCGGCTCACGAGTCTGATTGCTCACTGGTCACTACGAGGAAGCACGTGGCCCCAACGTAGGCCGACAGCTCGACCACGGTGTCCCATACCACCATGCCCGGCTCATGAGTCTTAGCGGATCGAGGTACCATGGTTAACGGGATTCCACTGGTAAGTTTGGTACCCTAGGTTCAAGCAGTAGCGACCAAACATGGTGAACATACATTAAACATATCGGGTTACTTGACGGGCTTGACTAGCTCGAGCACACAATCAACTGAACGACATGAAGTGCATAAGCACTTCGCGTGGCCTAACCACTGTTGCCAACTGAAGTACGACTCGGGTTCGTCAAACACATCTTACGTGGTGAAATGAATCTCAACCACGATCTCTAGTCTGGTACCGATTGTTTGGACTAAAAGCATAGTCCCAAACTCAATCGATCCTTATTTAGAGCATGTAGAGTAAAGTATATTAAACAAAGTATTTCAAGCAAGTTAACAAGCATGTCATAAAGCATGTTAAAAAGCATGTTGTAAAGCACTATATAAACAAGAATACAAACACACATATTTCATAAGTAAGCGGTTAAAGTAAACATCCAACGTGGAGGAATTCATACATGTCTCTAAGGTAGATGAGAATCCCATCTCAACACCTTCCAAAGACACTATTATCCAAACACTTTCTCTCACAAACATTTTCACAAATACTTAGAATACACAATTTCAACATACATAGTGTATGTTAGCAAAACAAGTATTAGGGCGAGTCCTTTCGCCAAGCAAGTATTTTATGCACATATGATATATTCATATGGCAAATAATCATGGTAAACACATTTCCAAAATATATACGTATATGGTACTTTCTACAATACACTATTTCTACATACATAGTGTCTATTAGCAAAACATGTATTAGGGCGAATCCTTTCACCAAACAAGTATTTTATCCATATATCATATATTCATACAACAAATAATCATGTCAAACACATTTCTAAAATATATACGTATACGGTATTTTCTACGAATACCTAGAATATATAAAATTCCATATTCTACATCTTTATTTGAAATGGAAAATAGACGGCACTTTGTACATGTGCAATTGCATACAGATCATGAATCTATCATTATCTGACATTGAAAGCATTGAAAACCATAACCTATACACCTAAAGTCCTCACCTTTTGTCGTAGAATCGTAACGAATACGATAGGTTTGCCAAGCTTCTGTACTCGGCATTTTGGTAACCTATAGAATGAAATAGGTTAGCTATTTTATAACCTACAACTATCAACACCCCAAATTAGATCAGGGTTAGGGTTTCTTACCTAGAAATGATGCCGGAATCGCCGGGAAAGTAATTAGAATGGAGTGGTGGAGCTGGTAGAGTGGCAAGGTAAAGTAGCAGGGAAATTCTCCCACATCTCCCACACTTTCTCTCTCTTTTCTCTCCTCTCTCTAGGGTTTCTCTCAAATTTGCATGGCTGTGAGAGAGAGAGAGAGTTCTAAGGTCCTTATATAGCCTAAAAAGTCACCAAAATAGACTTCAGGTCGAGGTATACTTGGGTTATGACCAAAGTGGGTTAGTTTCAGCTCAACGGAGGACTTCTGACGGCCCCCCTTGAGCCAAAGGTTGGACTTAAGCTCATAGACATTGGATCTAGGTTTAGCTGAGGTTTCGTTCCAGTCGAATTTTTAAATCGCACGTGGCGGACCAGTTTCAGTTCAACAGTCAGTGGATCTCGATTGGAAATTCTAAGTACATGGATATGTTTATGAAATTTTTTTTGATCCAAGGGTGTAATTTGGCCTGATTCGGATGGTCGGGTTGCTTAATACTGACCTGCAAGCGACAAGTCTCAGATTACTATTTAACATATTTATTTTGTAAAGAAAATATGTGTTCTCACCCTCTCACGCTCCGGACTCAAGCGAACAGCCATGGGACACTGTTTGGATTTATTTTCCGAGATGGTTGTCAAGCCCAGTGAGGCGGTCCTAAGTCCTTAATTTCGTATTACTCGGACTCCCGATGTGCGGTCTAGATCTGATACAGAGTTTCAATGTGCTCCCGAGAGCAACTGGGCAATGAGATTGATCCTAGATTTTAGGGTAACCTAGCGTCAATGATTCTACAAGTTTTGGGTCTTGCAGATCGTATTTAAAGTGGATCAAGTGGATTTCGTAGCTAATCTAGTTTAGCACTTTGTTAACTTTGTCAAATTTCTAAAGGATTTAGCCCTGTAAGATTTCTGTCTGAGGTGGTACTTAGTCCTTTGTAGTTTGTATATAAAGTGATCCAAGTTATACTACTTAACTAGTTTAAGATAGTGTCTAGGATGAAAGTACTTAGAAAAATTGAAAGATCAAGGTGGTGAAGGGTAGGATTTGTGAAGAAAATGGGTTCAAAAGCGGCTTTAGACTTTGGGATTGAGTTCTGACCGGTTAATAAGGTGTTAGGATCGACCCATTGCCTAAGGACGTCTAATTCTAGGTTGACAAAAATTCGAGATGTTACATGAGGTGTGCCTTGATCGACGGGGTTACAGGAATGTTGACTAAAGGACCTTACACATTTGGTATATTTTGGAATTGTACTTGTCATTCATTAACCTGGTAACATTAACATACTCTGGAGACTTACCAGAGTTTATATATTTTATACATCTATCACTGTCTTCTGCTTGAAATTTAACTGTCTTTGGAGTATGATATGTTGTTTTGGTATAATCCCATTCATATTTCGATGCTCTCATCATAATCATCATTATCTATGTTGCATAAGTGATGCATTGGAACTTGAGAGCTGAGCTTTGCTCGACCCCCGATTTTCAGGGTGTTACAAGATGGTATCAAAGCATGATTTGGATTAAACCGGACCTGGGTTATGGTCACACGACATACACTGAAGCATTTCGACATAGGAGGGTGCGAGAAAATGTAGAAACAATCGCAGGTATCCTGATTTCTCCAATTGGCGAAGTTCATTGAAATCGGTCATATTGTTTGATTCTGTACGCAACCGTGATCGCACGAATAGACCCCAAAACACTTCTAGACTGGAAAACGACGGGTTTAGATCACAATTCATCCCATCCCAGCTGTTAGAAATTGGTACATACAGGTATGTATCAGAAACATCCCAAAACTACCCGAAACGACCCAAAACAGGATCGGGCCTACCCACGCTTATCTAGAGGGACCCAGGGTGGGACCCACATCATTTTAGGGCCTAGGGCTCATGAGGACCTCGCCCATATGGCGAGGCATTGCCGGCTAGTCCAGGGAGTGGCGAGGACCTTTCCAGGTCGGCGAGGCCTCGCCGATCAGCGAGCTAGACCGGGCGAGTTGCTCGGGCCGATGGCCTTTGGGGTCTAGTGGGACCCCCTAGTATATGGGTCATTCGTTAAAACCCCCCAAATGCACACTTCCTTCACAAAGTGACCCTCCAAGCTCTCCCTTTCCCTCAAAATTTTCATTTTCTCTCTCAAACCTCCCCTCCAATCACCCATTCCTTCATTTTCGGTCACAACCCATTCACTTCCAACGTTTGCAGCTGTACCTACCCTCTACCCTTTCCATTTTCTCTCATTTGAGCTCCTACACCCCCTCATTTGAAGCTCAAAATCGTGTAAACTCTCAACCCCTCCCATCTCTTCATTTCCTTTCTTCAAACTCTGTCATTTGGGCATGTACAACCTCTATTGAGGCTCAAATCCGTGGAGAACCCAAAACTCCAACCCCTCCTCTCTCTTTTCTTCCCTTCCCATGGCCTTTTTGAGATCATTACGGCCGTTTTCTCGATTTCAACATTTTTCTCTCTCTCATGGGAAAGAGAAAGGGTGCCCCTCCTCCGTCGCCAGACTTGGATGCCTAGTCATCTATGCCGATGTTTGCAACTTATTTTGGTTACTTCTTTAGGAAATGTTTGTGATTTCATGTTGATAGGCCTAGTAGTGTAATGTTTGATAGAATGATATAAGTGTTTGAAGCCCTGGTTGTATTAGCTCACATGTATCTTCATTTGTGTCCCATAACCTTCACAACCTCCAAATGTTAGGACGTTTAGGGCCCGTTTGGCCAACTGCATTAGATGAGTAAGGTGAATAGAATTGTAAACATAACAATAAATGCATGTGTAAGGTATGGTCCCTAGATTAGGTGTATCCCATGTTTTGCAATACCATGTTTGGAGTGTATGTAATTAAAAGTAAATCCTGAAATTTCCTTTCCAAGTACACTTGGAGATTCATTATCATGGGATTTGGAAATCCCTTCTCACAGTTTCCAACACAAGAATCATTTTCTAAAGCCTATGACATTAATTTTAATCCCCTCCCACCCTCCTACCAAACATACCACTTCTAATCCCGAGGCGAGATTAGCAACACAATCCATTTAATACAACTTAATACCTAAATAGGCCCTTAGAGTTTTGGACTTAAAGTTGATACTTTTAGATTTCAAAGAATTTAATAGTATAGGAAATCCCATAAACTAATAACGCGAACCCTATGACCTCCTTAGATAGTACGAGCATGTGTGTAATGCTCGAGCTCGATTACATTCAAGTTCGGGCAACTTGATTTTAATCAGACAACTTTCGACCCAAAATGATAAAACATCTTCTTGTATTAGAAATGGTATGCAATCATCTCGCGTATGAGTGTAAACTTCAAATTACAACTATTGGATTATTTCTAAGTGTGTACATTAACACTAGGCTACTGGTTTTACTAAGGAATAGAAACAACTGACTATGCTAAGATAATTGAAAGATAGTTGAAAGATAGACTTAGTTAGTTGACTTAATTAGGTTAGAGTGAGACATTATTCTTTCATTAGACCCCCGAATTTATTTTTAACGGGGGTAGAATGTATGAACCCATGGTAGTTAGGTCGGTTTATACATCCACTTGATCAGAGTGGCGCAGCAGAAGCATGGTAGTCCCATAACCCACAGGTCACAGGATCGAAGGAAGTTGATCTAGGCTGTGCGTAGGGATAGGTCACTAAATAGGATCTGAATCTTCCTTAGAATGCCAATAATGAAGTCATGGAAGGAAATCAATTAGGGTTCAAGTATTAAACAAATTCATAGTACAGAATGGGCTGGGTGCGAACTGAGTTACAATAGCCAAGGTCAACTCACCTACAACTGTGCTCGTTGAATACGAACATAATAGAAGCCTTAACAAGTTCTACTATGAGAAACTGTTTTAGGATGATCTAGTAAGATTTAACTGACTGTTTCCTTGGACATAGATAATATCGAGGACACTCCTAGACCAAGACCCAACGGGCAACTTTATAGATAGGAAATTTGAGCCGTTCAATGATGGACATTCCCTATGTTTTTAAAGTGATCGGACTACGGAGTTAATGACATATATAACTGCGAAGTATTCGCGGCTTGACCCAATTCTCAATCCTGGACGACTACCAATGGACTCACTACTTGGCCGAGCAGAAGACCAGGATCTACCAGGCTAGGAAGGGATACGATGAGCTTTCTACCCTGGCCAGGTAGATGATCGATGTATCAGGATCAAGCCCACTATAACCGTCTCTTCGTGTTGGTCAAACATTGAAAACAACTATCTTACTCTAAATAGGTGAAAATCGTCATCAAGACTCCAAATAGATAAAGAAATAAATTGTAGCAAACTATTAGGGTATAAGCAAGGGATAAAGAAATAAATTTTTAAGGGGCGTTGCCTAAAATGTACTAGACTAGCATGCACAAGATACACCCTACCATGCATACAAAATTGAATCAATAAGTCTTAGGCAAATGAAATAATAGAATCCTTACTTATTGCCTTTAGCCAATTTCGAGGAAGAAATTATTTTTAAGGGGGGTAGATTGTAACATCCCAAATTTTTGCCAACCTGGAATTAGACGTCCTTAGGCAATGGGTCGATCCTAACCCCTTATGAACCTCTCAAACCTCAAATCCTTTAGGAATTAGACAAAGTTAACTAAGTGCTAAACTGAATTAGCTATGAAATCCGCACTAATCACTTTAAATACGATCTGCAAGACCCAAAACTTGTAGAATCATTGACGCTAGGTTACCCTAAAATCTAGGATCAATCTCATCACCCAGTTGCTCTCGGGAGCACATTGAAAATCCGTATCAGATCTGGACCACACGTTGAAAGTCTGAATAATATGAAGTTATAGAATTAGAACCGCCTTGCAGGGCTTGACAACCATCTCGGAAATCAAATCTAGATTGTGTCCCAGTGCTATTCGCTTGAGCCTGGAGCGAGGAGTGTGATCAAAAGTGGTTTTCTTTAGGAATTTAATTTAATTTAAGAAATCTGAGACTTGTCACTTGCAGGCCAAATATAAGCAATCAGACCGTTGGAATTTGACCCAAATACACCCTTGGATCAAGAGAAATTTCATACACATGGCAGTGTACTTGTGGCCCTGATCGAGTCTCAGTGACCGTTGAACTGAAATTCATCCGCCACGGGCGATTTGTAAATTTGATCAGACCGAAAACGTAACTTGACCTAGATCCAATGTCTGTGAGCTTAAGTCCGACCTTTGGCTCAAGGGGGGTTTCCAGAAGTGCTCCGTTGAGACGAAACTGTCCTTATTTGGACATAACCTAAGTATACCTTGGCCCTAGGTCTAATTTGGTGAGTTTTGGGCTTATATAAGGACCTTAAACCCTCACTCTCTCATCCCATACGAATTTGAGAAAGACCTAGGAGAGAGAAAAGAGAAAAGAGAGAGAAAGTGTGAAAGAAGTGGGAGCATCTTCCTGATACTCCATCCCCCTAATATATGTGTTTAACCATCGCTATCGAATCACTTTTTCGGCGATTCCAGCTTTGTTCGTAGGTAAAAAAACCTAACCCTAAGCTGATTTAGGGTTTTCAAGAGTGTAGGTGATGAAATAGCTGACCTGTTTCATGATTCAGGTTGTCGTTGTCCCGTAGACAAAAGCGTTGGGTTCAAACTGGTTTCGGTTCAAGTTTACTGACAAAATATGCAGACTTTAGATGTATAGGTTATGGTTTTCAACGCTTTCAATGTCGGTTCAAGTTTACTGACAAAATGTGCAGACTTTCTACAATGTTGGATCTGAGTGTGATTGTACATGCACAAACCAATGTTCATTTTGGGTTTCGATTGCGTATACAAATTATGGTATATTGTGTATTCTATATAATTGTAAAAAATACCGTATATGTACAAATTTTGAAAGTATGTTAGCCATGATTAATTACTGTATGAACATGCTATATATATGTATAATACTCACTCGGCGAAAGGATTCGCCCTAATACATGTTTTTGCTAGTATACGTTAAGTATGTTAAAAGAGTGTATTCTAAGTGTTTGTGAGAATGACCAAATGAGTATAGAATTCACATTCGTGCTCGCCATGACTAATTATTATGGATATATGATTGTTGTATAGGCGATACCCCTTTGATGAAAGGATTTGTCCTAAATCACGCCACGGCCAATATATACTATATATGTTAAAATGTGTAGCCCAAGTGTTTGTGGAAATAACTGAATGAATATGGAACTTGGATTCCTACTTTCCATGACTATCCGTCGTGGGTGCACGCCTGTTATAAATGGGGTAGCTCCCTAGTGAAAGGATTTGGCCTTATACCTATGTGATCAACATATGTCATGTATGTTGATATATGTAGTCTAAAGTGTTTTTTTGAAATGTATGAATGAGTAGTAGTTAGTAAATTGTAATGTATAAGGGTGTTGAGATAGGATTCTCAACTACCTTAGTGATGTATATGATTTCCTTCATTTAAGTGTTTAGTTTAATCACTTACTGGTTTATGAAATATATGTGTTTGGATTTCCTGTTTGCATTGTGTTTTATAACATGCTCGTTAATATGTTTGAATTACTTGTTTATTTAATTCTGCTCTGATTACTTCACATGTGTAAGTTGTATTCCATAAAATCTGTAAAGGGTGATGGGGGAGTGGTGTAACGATTCTATGCAACAGTCATGATAGCCCTAAACGGACAATATTGGATATTTGATTGTATAACTTGAAATCTTAATCCATTACTACTTTAACTGTTCCGTAATTGAATGTGATTGGGGCTATTGGATAGTCCAGGCAATCGGTAATGGGATTGAATTCGTGGCAAAGATTCATTCGCCACGTGAGATGTGTTCTACGAACCCGAGTCGTACTTCGGTTAGCAATAGTGGTTGGCCACGCGAAGTGCTTATACACTTCATGTCGTTCAACTTGTCGTGCGCTCGAGCTAGCCGAGCTTGTCAAGTAACCTGATCTGTCTAATGTATGTTCACCATGTTTGGACGCTACTACTTGAACCTAAGGTACCGAACTTACCAGTGCAACCCCGTTAACCTTGGTACCTCAATCCACTAAGACTCATGAGGCCGGCATGGTAGTATGGGACACTGTGGTCGAGCTGTCGGCCTACGCTGGGGTGATGTGCCTCCCTATAGTGACCAGTGAGTAACCCAGACTCGTGAGCCAAATACGATGGTATGGGACACTGTATTCGAGCTGTCGGCCTACACTGTTTTGATGGGTGATGGGGGAGTGGTGTAACGATTCCGTGTAATAACCCTGGTAGCCCTGACCGTACCCGGTGTAGTGACCTCGAGCATACTCTGAATCTGCGGAGAGGCGACGAGCCTTCCCATAATAAACAGAGTATAAACTAGGCCTATATTGATAAGGTGATGGGGGAGTGATGCAACGATTCTGTGTAACAGCCCTGGCAGGCCTTGCAGCGACTTAAAACCGCATCATCGTATGAGATTATCTATGATTGACGACCCTAGAATGAATCATTGTTTGGGAATGATATAAGGGAGGTACCTTAGTTTCTCAATCCTGCTGTATGGAAAGGACTAATAACAACTCGGTAATCATGTTCATATCGCACTGCATGTGCCTGAAAAATGTGGAGCACTGAGGGATAAAAGCATGCCGCGGACATAAGATGGTGTCGCATGAGGGAGTATGTTGGCGAGGGCATGCATCATGACAACATTTCATACTTGCATTAACAAGAGTACTTAGGATTGTTGATTGTACTGCTTTATCATTACTGCTTAACTGTTTTGATAACATGTTAACCTATGCTTTATTGTTCCACTAAGTTGATCACTCACTCTCACGTTACGGGACGGTGTTTCAGACACCCACCAGACTTTGTTTGATTGCAGATGGCGACGCTACTCCTGAGGTGGAGCCGGACTTTTGTGACGACGAGAATGCTTCCTCGTATATGCTGTTTTCTGGTGGCTTCATGTGAGTCGTACCTTGATCGATGGGGTTACAGGGATGTTGACTAGAGGACCTTACACATTTGGTATATTTTAGAATTGTACTTGTCATTCATTAACCTGGTAACATTATAACACTCTGGAGACTTACCAAAGTTTATATATTTTATACATCTATCACAGTCTTCTACTTGAAATTTAACTGTCTCTAGAGTATGATATGTTGTTTTGGTATAATCCCATTCATGTTTCAATGCTCTCATTATAATCATCATTATCTATGTTGCATAAGTGATGCGTTGGAACTCGGGAGCTGAGCTTTGCTTGACCCTCGATTTTCAGGGTGTTACACCAATAAACCATCAACTAGGCACATGTATGATGCTCATGAGTCACTAAGTATGCCATGTGGTGATGAAGCTATACTCTCACCTCAACAAGGTAGGGCCTAGGTACTTGGACAAATTTTTTTTATGTGGAATTGAAAGAGCACAACTACTAGTGGGGCGCAACAATTTAGGGTAGCCCACTAGGACTAAAAAGGCAATACCATGGGCCTAAATAATAAGAATGGGCCTAACAAAGGGTGGACATTCAACCACCAATAGATGAGAATGGGCCTAACAAATGGTCCTAGAGGGGTCCGCAATGGGGACATTCAACAACCATTGTCCCCTAGAAGGCGGCCCAACTAAAATCTACCTATAAGCAAGGCCCAAGGTCCAAGTACTAATATAAAAATATAATGGGCAACAACATGCATATATGTTATCCCACATAATGGGCCTCAAGGAACGGCCTAAAGTCCTCATACAACATTATGGGCCCATAGGGGAAAGTATGGCCCAAGAACAAAACCACCGAATCCATACATTATGTTGGACTTAGTGGGTAACCCATGAGTCCATGTACATAGGCAAACACATATCTAAGATGGGCCAAATGGGCCTTACAACATCAGCCCAAAACTAGCTAAATTAGGTGGGTAATCAAGGACCCAATCACACATACAAATTAGCCCACAAGTCCAGCATGATGATGAAAATAGCCCACATACACAACCTGGCCAAGGCTAGACGTCCCTAACCCATCTGGGACTGCTGGACATCCCAAAATCTGGTCTATTTATTTGGGGCCAAAAAATCAACTAAAAGGTGGGCCTTACTTATCACTAATTAAGCCCAAAAAGCCTTAGAATAAAAAATATAGTATATGCACACAATACTTCTCCATTTGGTGGGCCCCACATCCTTCAAATATTCAGCCACATAAATAATTTCTTTCTTAGTACCTTGCTGGACTTTTAGCCCACCCAACTTCCTGGGCCTGCTGAGGTCCAACAGATAATAATTTAGGGGTATAAAAAATATATTTTATTGTGGTCCCTGTTCATCATGGTGGACCCCAACAGATGGAGAGGGTGGATACAACACACAAAATCAATTGGGCCTGCTACTAGAAGGCAAGTCCAGCAGCACCCCAAGAAATTCTAAACGTCTCATGTGAGCCTGGGCATCCCAATGGCCTGGATGACCAGCAAAATACACATCAAGGTGGGCTCCAAAGGTGGACATCCCACTAGGGAACGGTCCACACCAGGGAGGACAGTCTAAAGGAAATACATACATCAAGGTGGGCCAGGGAGGGGATGACGGCCAGCCCATTGCTGGACGTCAGCACAGCCGGGCATCCAACATGGTGTTATTGTTCCAGCCCCAAAAATTTGCAAGTTCAAGTAGCGCACATGCATCTGAGATGGGTCCCCACAAGGTGGACCACAAAATGGGTAAGGAGTAAGGCCATAAACTCAATTAAACACATTTTATAAAAATGGACAGCCAGGTCCAGAAATAAATTGTAATACCCCGGTTCCTGAAACCCGAGTACACTACCCATGTTCGAAAACCCAAGTGTTAACCTTTGAAAATACCCAAATTTCACGTAGATTTTTTTCTTTTATTAGAGTTAAAAATATAGTGGGATGGAAATTAATCAGATATTAGAGGGAATCCAATGCTCATAACCAAGATTTCAAATAGTTACCCAAAAACTTATACAAATCCATGTCTTAACATTTACAAAACATGGCGGTACAAATTAAATACAAATGTAATTGAGGATAGAGAGTCGCAAGGTAGTTTGGCTCCTCCTATTCCACATGCCGACCAACATGCGCATCCTCTTCGTCCCCTGCACACTGATTACAATTTGATAGCGTCAATGGCTATCCAGTGAGGTATAACCCCCAAGATTATGGCATCATCAAGATAATTACGCATAGTTATCAGAGACAGTATTTAACAAATATAACACAATGATTTTCACAGGAATCAGGTAAGGTTCATCAGATATGCATTTATTAATAAATCACACAAGATAATCTTGTTTAAATGCATGGATGCATGCACATGCTCACAAACCTGGAGATGCACATCCAGCTGGTAAAAAGTCGTCCAAGGAGAACCAGCCACCTAGAAAATTGCTCAAAGGTACGCCCAAGGAGAACTAGCCACCTGGAAAAGACTATGATATATAGATTAACCAAGGAGGAATAGTCACTCGGAAAAGTGCATGAAGGTACGCCCAAAGAGAACTAACCATCTAGAAAAGACCATAATAAATAGATCGCCCAAGGAGATCTAGCCGCCTGCAAAAGTACACAAGGTACGCCCAAGGAGAACTAGTCACCCAAAAAAGACCATAATAAATAGATAGCCCAAGGAGATCTAGCCACCAGGAAAAGTACTCGAAGTACGCCCAAGGAGAACTACTCACCTGGAAAAGATCATAATAATATATAGATCGCCTAAGAAAATCTAGCTACTCGAAAAAGTACTCGAAGTACACCCAAAGAGAACTAGTCACTCGGAAAAGACTGCATGCCATGAAAATGCATGATTAGCCTAACCATTATTATTCCAAATTTAAACAATCAATTTAGGAAAGCTCAAAGGTCACTATAGGGTTTAGTCACCTAGCATAGGCCAACAACTCTGGCATAGTGTAACATTGCACCATCCCTGGCTCATGAGACTAATAAATATGATGTTTTAATGGTAACCCCTTTAACTAGTGGCTAATCATAGTTTAACGAGTGGACTTACCATCAAAGGGTTATTTAATAGTAATTCATTAAAGGTGCAAAGGTAAATAGCCAATTAAAGCCACAAAGGGCAAATACAAGCCGCAAAAGGGCAAATAACTCATCCTAAGGATGTAATAAAAGAAGATTATCTCAAAAGCCTCTTAAGCAATAAATGGTCCATAAGATGGTTATTGCACAACAAAAACTCCATTTGACTTATAAGACGAAATAGCCACTAGTACGAGGATCTCTAAACATCCATACAGTAATCACAAGTGGTAAAACAAACCTCAACAAATTCAATACACTTATCCATATACAATGTTACATTTAAACTAAGATAGAGATACTCGTGATCTATAGCATGTACAGATACTTGAATGTAAATCCAATGATTAGTCATTTAGGAAGAATTTGCTCAAACATAAACTACCATGCATCATCATTTTAACCAAATAATCAATTAAGCAATTAATGGAATACATGAACTAGGATAATTATTATGATGCAGAAAAAGCTTGAAGGTAATCCTCACCTCGGGGTCAGACCCCGCTCTCGGGTTTGATAGATTTGTGCATACTCGTTCAAGAATTGAATCCTCAACTGAACTTGCACTCCCAGCTTGACGCGGTTGATCAAAATTCCAAGTTGAGGGAACATGTTATCCTAGTCGTTGACTCAACCCGACTCGGCCTAACTCGGTAGAACCACGAACTTGCCTTCAATACCAACCCTCAGAGTATGCAAGCCTTAAACAACCCCACTTCGGATTTCCTTAATGATAGACTCAGTAAACCCGACTGAGTCAACTTGAAAATGCTTGGATTGATCCCGGTTTTGAACCAGATGCACCACTCTCCTCATTTCTTCTTCTTCCTCATCTTTCTTTCCTTCTTCTCTTTTCTTTGGCCTTCTACAATGTCTGAATTTAAGCCATACTCGGACCCAGCAACCTAACTCGTCGTTGAAATGGTGGGTCAACTCAGCTTGATTCACTTTCCCTCTCTATCTCTTTTTCTTTTCTTTCTTCTCCTCTCTTTCCTTCCTCCTCATGCTTCTCTATCTTTAATGTCCAGCAACTGGACTGATGATCTCGACTTAACCGACTCGGATTCGAGTCAGTTCAACAACCTAACTCTTCTGGACAACAATCTCTCTTCTTTCTTTCTTCATTCTTCTCCTTTCTTCGTGCTTCCTTCTCCATTCTCTCTTCATCTCTTCTTTCTATTTTTCTCTGATGGTCTAGCAATGGACGTCAGATCATTCTGACTCGACCCATAACTTGGCTTGACTTGGGCACGAGAGCAACAACATTTGATTTGTCTTCTCTCTCTCTACTTTCACTTATTCTCCCTTCCTTGCTCCTTCTTCCATTTCTTTCTTTCTCTGGCAGGGATATCAGGAGAGGAGCTGGACTTGGCCCGAATTCATGGTGACTCGAAACCGAGTTAACTCAACTCATTATAGCTCTAAGAGCGGCACCCATTCCTCTCTTTCTGGCTTTTCTTTTTCAGAAATGGTGCCCTAAAAGTGGCCTTTTTAAAGGCTCTATTAACCTCGTTCTAGAGGGTTCGGAGTAACTAATCAAAGGATTAGCTACATTCACTAATGACTTGATGGTTTAATCATTAATGCCTATAGAGGAAATCTGATTTCATGGCTGTATTCTACTCATTCTAGGAGATTTTTGGTGCTATGGGCCACTTGATGGTCATCTCTGATCAAGAGATGGGGTCCACCTACTGATGTGGGTTTTTCCAGTCACTTTGAGGAAGATGATCCAATGATCATGGTGGATTTTGATCTAATGGGCCATCCTTCGTGCTGAAGCACTTGGATGGTCTAGATGGGTTCAAGGATCATTGTGGGACCTACCTTTCTGACAGTGATGGACGTTATCTCAATGGGTCCCAAGATATTCGTTCTCGGGCTATTTTCTCGCAAGAAGGAAATCTCATGCGAGATCTTCAACTCACTGCGAGTAAGGTCATGAAAATGCCCTAAGATTGATGCCTAGGATGCTCCAAGAGAGGTTTTTAAAGACTCCCAATGGTCGCGATCTCGACAGCTGTCTTAACCAAAAAGATTCCCTTGAATCTTTCCTAGCGGCGGAGAGAGAGAATGTTGGTTGCCCTAAGAATTCGTAAGCGCGACTACGGTTCAATGAAATGAACGGCTGAGATCGCTCCTAGTGTACGGTTAGGATTGCAACGAAACTCCCATTTCCCAAAACAACAACCACATGTGGCATTCTTGAGCGTGAGCTCACACGTACACACGTGTAGTAATGTGCAAGATGAGTATGGTGTCGGTCCGACCTATGTGTTCTCCAAGATGAACAGTTCGCATTATACATCTGATCTCAGATGGTGAGCCATTACGACTATGAACGAATGGCGTCCGTTTAAAAACGTCTGTAGGTGGGAAAGAGAAAGGAAAAGAGGAAGTTTCCTCTTTTGTTCGGGTCAGCGAGTCAAACCCGACCTGGCTGGGACTTGTAGTTGTGAGTGCATGTGCGTCGTTGTACACATGCAGAGCTTGTGGGGCCCACCACGATGTATTCAATGAATCCACTCCATCCACTCGACTCCATGGGTCCAATTAGGACCCCTGGCCAGAATGGGAGAAATCTATAACTCAGGTGGACCATACTTAGTCAATTTGAGTTGTTCCATTGATCTTTAGTAATTCAATGGTTGGATCATTTCTAAATCTAAACATCAACGATTAAAAGGGTTTAAGGGACCACTTTAACAAGAAATCAATGGATGGATTATGGATCAGGTAGCCTAATATACATTTATAATGTTAAATATCATTTTTTACATTTTTTTAATATCCTAATTATTATTCAAATTGTTGTTATATTTTTAATCATCATTTATTTATATTTAATCCGATGGTTCTCTCCTTAGGAGTTGTATTATAGGCTTTTTCAAACTAATTTATCTATTTATTTATTTATTACACTTAGTATATTTTATTTTAGATTAACGGTTGGATGTGACGATACAAATAACCATGTTATTAACCTTCATTAGATAAGTCCCAACCTACCACTAAATTTCTATTTGATCATTTAGATTTATTTTTTCTTATTCAATGATAACAATATAGTGACCTTAAAATTTGTTATTTGAGTGGCTCACAAGACTTTGTAACTATTGAGATGAAGATCTACGGTGAATCCCCCAAATTAATGATCAGTTGGCGTAATCTTTGTTTGAAGATTACTCTTAATGGTCAATTTAGGTTAAAATGAAGGTAAATGTTCAAATAGGCTAGTTTTGTATTTATACTAAGTTAGGTTATAAGGTAACACCCGAGTACTAGAAAGTACGGGTGTTACAATCTACCCCCCTTAAGGAAAATCTCGTCCTTGAGATTCCACATTCATACTTTTAATAGGAATGAGAATATCCATTTTTACAGTATTTCTACTCATTCACTACTTTCCCTTTGAAATATGTTTTGGTGTACAAATGTATACAACTAATTGTCAAAATTAAGGGTCGTTACAATCTACCCCCCTTAAAGGAAATGTCGTCCTCGAGATTCAGCGCTTCTAATACACATTCACCAAGAATCCTACATATGGCATTCTAAGTAACTCAAACAATCAAACAAACAATGATTTGATGGTCTAAACTGTCGATTCTATGATAGGCAATAGCCCTAATTCAGCAAACTAAGTGTCCATAATAAGAATATAAGATTATTTAGCAAATCTAATTTTTTGACTACAGGCCTATGACAGTGTTTCCATAGTTTAGGCAGTCTAATTTAGGGTTAGCCAATAAAGAGTTCAATTTTTCTAGTGCTTGGACTTCAACAATCTAAGGTGCCAAACATGACCCATATCACTATTCATGCGTTATGAAGTTTGAATGCATCATACACGAGGTCATAAGTATCTACTCTCAACCTTTTTTAGTGGGTGTTTGGTTGCTGAGTTTTACATTTCTCAGCCTAGTAATTCCTTGGTTTCTTAATTAAAAAAAAAAAAATCAGTTATTGGTTGGTTTTTACATTTCCT
Organism: Magnolia changhungtana; assembly: GCA_030180095.1. NCBI lineage: Eukaryota > Viridiplantae > Streptophyta > Magnoliopsida > Magnoliales > Magnoliaceae > Magnolia > Magnolia changhungtana. The sequence continues at coordinate 11,540,114 of JASAUF010000172.1, read as the reverse complement.
ATGAATTCCCTTTGGTCATAAATCTTACCCCAACTTCTAGGTGGGAAGTGGAAAACTTGGGGAATTAAAATAGGATTTTAGGCTCTTCTAAGGTTTCCCCTAACTTTCATGAATAAAGTAGTGGCACGAGTGTTAAAAGTGCCCTGGTTTGTCAAGTTACGTGAATGTTAAGTCGGAGTGTCTACAGAGCCTAATAAGAAGATCAATTCAAGCGTCTGCCTCAACCGGATGTGTGCAAACTCGTCACAGGTAAAACTAAAGCTTCACATCCCATGACCCAAAACACCAAGTGAAGAAAACCCTTAAAAATAAGTTAGAAATCATATGGTTTTAAGGTGAGAAAACTTTTTTCAAAATAGGAAACTTTATAAGTTTTTCTCACTTTGTCGATTTTATCGGAACACCCTTGATATGATCGACTTGTTCTATCGATGTCCTCGATACCTTAACGATATTATCGATGTAAGGACCAAAAGTATCCAGCAACTAAATATTCATCTAGACGGATTTATCGATGTATCGATACATCTATCGATATCATCGATATAAGCACTAAATATGTCCAGCAACTTCACAACATATCTGGATGAATTATCGATGTATCAATACACCCATCGATATCATCAATATTCAAATCTCGAGTCTATCGAGAGTGGCTCGATAAGATTGACAGGCAGATTTTCGGCGCCCCTGTTTTTTAATGAAAATCTCAAACTCCTTCGATATATCGATGCTCTTCCGATATGATCTAAAATCAAATATCGATAACATCAGAAGTCCATCGATGATATCGATCGCGGGAGCACATTTTCTATAGCAGATATTTCTGGTTATTTTTAACTATGATCGGGGGCCCTTCAATAGAATCGATATTCAAATATCGATGATATCGGCACCAGGTCGATTGCATCTTACAAGGTCATAAACTGTCCAGCAAGCTTAAAGAAAAATCAGCTGGATTTATCGATGCCTCGACTCTGATCTTGATATCATCGACATTTAAATTCTGATGATCTCGATGGTTCCCCGATCATTCATGAAAACCTGAAATATTTCAAAGTCAAGTCTCTCTCACTTTTCGAGTGTCGATGGATCGAACCTGCCATCGATGGAATCGAAGTTTGAAATCTGATGACATCGACAATAGTTTCGATTTATCGACCAATTGGCAAAGAGTTTCAAAAGCATATGACATTGAGTCCGAGTCATCAAGCAGACCATCGATGCTATCAAGAGTATACGCTCGATGATATCGAACTTTATCATAAATATGACTGTTATATATCCGTTGGAACTTTTTGCCTATATATAGAGGACTTGTCTTTTGTTGCGGTGAGAGAAAGAAGAGAGAGCTTTTGAGTGTTTCAACTTATATCTTATATCTAAAGCCCTTTCTCTTAAAGGAGTTCATCCTCCAATCCACCCTCACGATTGACATTCAATAAAGTGGATTGGGGAATGAACTTCCGCATTCAAGGGTCCTCCAGCTACTACCTTAATGACAAATCATTAAGCTGGGATGCCTTGAATGTATAAGATTGGAATCGCTTTACATTCCTAATAGGAAAAGATTTTGAGAGTAGGATTCCATCTTCACCTTGACCCAACCCGAAGCCGAGTATTGGTACATCATTTTGTGTTGCGGATCAAGGGAGTAGAAGACTTCATCAACAAGGAGGAGGAGATCTTCAGCATTGTGTTAAACGGGACTCATCAGCTTATTTGTAAGTATCCAGAGTCTAAGAGGACATTTGTGATCATTCCTTTCTAGGATTGGGTCTTAAGTAGTTCTCACCCTTTGAAGTCCTCAAGGAGGCCTCTGGCGGGAGTGTACGTGGTTGGTGCATTGTGTGGACCCTTGCTCTATAGAGAGCATAAACATCTGGTTAGGAGTGAACTAGTAAAACTCTAGGTTTTATGTGAACCAGGTAAAACCTTAGGGTTTGAGATCAGCCGTGTAGAAACCTCCAATAGGGTCTTATGGAAGATCCTTGGCCAGTGTGCCTAAAAGTGGGTGCGTTGTGTTGACCCTTGCTCGTGAGAGCATAAACATTCAGCCTCAGTGTAGGTTGTAAAGATTGAAGGTGAACCTGATTTAAAACCTTAAGTTAGAGGTGAACCATTGTGAAACCCCCATAGTGAAATCTGGTACACTCGAGGGTTGAGTGCGGTTACTAGGAGTGGAGTAGACTTATCGTTAAACCACTATAAAATGACTATGTTTGAGATTGTTATTTTGATTAAGTGATTTGCTTTAATACTTCCATATCTGATTATCTGATCACTCCTCACACACTTACACAGTCATATCCATCATGAACTAGATTGCATATTGTTTACTCCTTAAGCAGTTTGTGATTGGATCCTTTACCAGGCTTGGAAGCCAGTAGAGTTACATTTGAGTAATCCTGAGAATTGCATGATCATAGGATTAGTGAAGTAAGATTTTTAAATAACTCATAAAAACTTTAAAAAGTCCTATTCACCCTCCCTATAGGACATATTGGCATATCCCTTCTTCAACTAGTGCGGTCTTCACCGCCATTTCAAGTGTATGCATAGAGTCCAAATATTGATGTATGGATCTCTATAAATACAGCCTTACCGTTTGGGTGTAGAGGCCAAAATCATGCATCTGAATGATACAAAAAGTCCTATGCAACTCCCAATAGGTTCTCTGGATCTCATAGACGAATTGGACCATACATGTGTGGGTCACTTGGGGATTCCACAGTCTAAGATGAAGTGGGTTCCACATGTGGACCTAGTTGACGTAGTGGCCCTCCATCAAAGGAGACTATGATTTCACTGTCTAATGGACACCCATTTGGCACAATCATCAGGTTGCTCTATCTATATACCTGACCAACATGAAAGCCTTGGGCGTGCCCATGCTTTTATCCCATATCCATCAGGTTTGGCTCTTGCCACATGGGAGTTTAAGAGTCCAATCCTAGCTTACCAACTGGAAAAGAAAAGGACAAACATGCACTAAAATGGTTGTGCAGATCACAATCTCACCCAATAGCTAACTTAGAAAATGCTGCAAAAGCATGGAAAGTATATCTAATTTTATTTATTTTATTTTATTTTTATTTCAGGAGGCAATACTAAATGGAATACTTAAAGAAGCAAAATCAAGAATGCCTGTTTGGATGCGCATGTGAGATGAGTTGTGAACATTCTGTTTAAACAGTAAGACTGCAAGAAGTTAGGAAGTAAATGACTAAATGATGTCAAATTGTAGGTGGTGTTCCTCCAATTCCTCAGTATCATAAAAGAAATTAATTGCAATTGGGTCATTCCATCTTTATTAGAGCGGTATTCATCCAAATGTGCACACACCCTAAAGATGCTGGAAATTAGAGCCTTGAACAATATCAACAATCACAAAACAATACGACGACATTCAACAATCGAATTTTAATGGCTTAATAAACATTAAATGACACTTGAATTGAATATTCACTAGTTAAAACACAAACTATATCACACATAAGATTTTATTTTATTTTTTTAACCTCAAATTCAAACTTCACCTCTAATTAGTTCTAATTGCTGAAATTTATGTGAAATATTATTTCTAATCAAAGAGATGTTTAGGGAATTCAAATTACAATTTCTATTACGGTTCCCTACATTTAGAAAGTGTTAATTTTTAGTCTAATGTACCATGCGGTGGATGAGGAATTTTCTATAATGCCTAAGTTCACTTATTGTGGCAACGTTATTTTTAAGTAAGAAAATTTTGAGGAAGCCCTAGATTTCAAAGAAAATTTGTTCATTAAGTGTCATGTTCAAGGAAACTCCTTGATAATCTCAATTGTATAATGGTGGCATTTGTTCTCATACGGTACCTAAGTTTAGTTTCTAAGTTCAAACAACTAAGTTTAGAGGTTTCAAAGGAGACAAAAATTTTGCATCACTATGTTCAAAATTTTCATAATTCCTAAGTAATTCCAACCAACTTTGAATGACTATCCTAATGATTTCAAGGGAACCTAAGTTTAGATTTCTATGTTCTCAAACTTTCTCTAAGTCTAGAGAGAATTTAAAATACATTAATGGCTAAATAATTTCAAATGGGACCTAAGTTTAGGTCTCTTTGTTTTTAAAAAATTTTCTAGTCTACGTGAGATTCACCTAAGTTCAAGTCTCTAAACTCTCCAACATTTTAATTGGAGACATTTGAGGTTTGTATAAGTTTGTTTCCTAAAGGCAAGGTTTGTATAGACTCTCTCTGATACCATCTTGTAACACCCCAGTTCCCGAAACTTGAGTACACTACTCGTGTTCCAAAACCCGAGCGTTAACCTTTGAAAATACCCAAATTTCACATACATTTTTTTTCTTTTATTAGAGTTAATAATATAGTGGGATGGAAATAAATCAGATATTAGAGGGAATCCAATGTTCATAACCAAGATTTCAGATGGTTACCCAAAAACTTATACAAATCCATGTCTTAACATTTATAGAACATGACAGTACAAATTAAATACAAATGTAATCGAGGATAAAGAGTCACAAGGTAGTCTGGCTCCTCCTATTCCACATGCACACCAACATGCACATCCTCTGCGTCCCCTTTACACTAATTACAGTTTGATAGCATCAATGGCTACCTAGTGAGGTATAACCCCTAAGATTTATCGCATCATCAAGATAATTAAGCATAGTTATCAGAGACAGTATTTAATAAATATGACACAATAATTTTCACGAGAATCAGGTAAGGTTCATCAGATACGCATTCATTAATAAATCACACAAGATAATCTTGTTTAAATGCATGGATACATGCACATGCTCACGGACATGGGGATGCACATCCAGCTAGTAAAAAGTCACCCAAGGAGAACCAGCCACCTGAAAAAGTACTCAAAGGTACGCCCAAGGAGAATCGGCCACCTGGAAAAGACTGATATATAGATCACCCAAGGAGGACTAGTCACTCGAAAAAGTACAGGAAGGTATGCCCAAGGAGAACTAACCAACAGAAAAAGAACAAAATAAATAAATCACCTAAGGAGATCTAGCCACCCAAAAAAGTACACAAGGTACGCCCAAGGAGAACTAGTCACCCAGAAAAGACCACAATAAATAGATCGCCCAAGGAGATCTAACCACCCGAAAAAGTACTCGAAGTACACCCAAGGAGAACTAGTCACCCGAAAAAGATCATAATAATATATAGATCACCTAAGAAAATCTAGCTACCTGGAAAAGTACTCGAAGTACGTCCAAGGAGAAGTCACCCGAAAAATACCGCATGCCATGAAAATGCATGATTAGCCCAACCATTATTATTCCAAATTCAAATAATCAATTTAGGAAAGCTTAAAGGTCACTATGGGGGGTTTATCACCTAGCATACGCCGACAGCTCAGGCATAGTGTCCCATTCCACCATCCCTAGCTCATGAGACTAATAAATATGATGTTTTAAGGGTAACCCCTTTAACTAGTGGCTAATCGTAGTTCGACGAGTGGACTTACTATATAAGGGTTATTTAATAGTAATTCATTAAAGGTGCAAAGGTATGTAGCCAATCAAAGCCATAAAGGGCAAATACAAGCTGCAAAAGGGCAAATAATTCATCCTAAGGATGTAATAAAAGAAGATTATCTTAAAAGCCTCTTAAGCAATAAATGGTCCATAAGATGTTAATTCCACAACAAAAACTCCATTTGACTTATAAGACAAAATAGCCACTAGTACAAGGATCTCCAAACATCCATACAGTAATCACAAGTGGTAAAACAAGCCACAACAAATTCAATACACTTATCCATATACAATGTTACATTTAAACCAAGATAGAGATAATCGTAATTTATAGCATGTACAAATACTTGAATGTAAATCCAATGATTAGTCATTTAGGAAGAATTCACTCAAACATAAACTACCATGCATCATCATTTTTACCAATTAATCAATTAAGCAATTAATGGAATACATGAACTAGGATAATTATTATGATGTAGAAAAAGCTTGAAGGTAATCCTTACCTTGGGGTCAGACCCCGCTCTCGGGTTTGATAGATTCATGCATACTCATTCTAGAATTGAATCCTCAACTCAACTTGCACTCCCAGCTTGACTCGGTTAATCGAAATTACAAGTTGAGGGAACAGGCTATCCTAGTCGTTGACTCAACCCGACTCGGCCTAACTCGGTAAAACCACGAACTTGACTTCAATACCAACCCTCGGAGTCTGCGAGCCTTAAACAACCCCACTTCAGGTTTCCTTAATGATAGACTCAGTAAACCCGACCGAGTCAACTCGAAAATGCTTGGATTGATCCCGGTTTTGAACTGGATGCACCACTCTCCTCATTTCCTCTTCTTCCTCATCTTTCTTTCCTTCTTCTCTTTTTTTTGGCCTTCAACAAGGTCTGAATTTAAGCCAGACTTGGACCTAGTAGCCGGACTCGTCATTGAAATGGTGGGTCAACTCAGCTTGATTCACTTTCCCTCTCTATATCTTTTTCTTTTCTTTCTTCTCCTTTATTTTCTTCCTTCTCCTGCTTCTCTATGTTTAATGTCCAATAGCTGGACTATTGATCTTGACACGACCGACTTGGATTCGAGTTAGTTCAACAACCCAACTCATTCAGACGACAATCTCTGTTCTTTCTTTCTCCTTTCTTCTCCTTTGTTCGTGATTCCTTCTCCATTCTCTTCTTCTTTCTTCATCTCTTCTTTCTATTTTTCTCTGATGGTCCAGCAATGGACGTCAGATCATTCTGACTCGACTTAGAACTTAGCTTGACTTGGGCATGAGAGCGGCAACGGGCAACCAGCACCCGATTTGTCTTCTCTCTATCTCTACTTTCACTTCTTCTCCCTTCCTTGCTCCTTCTATTTCTTTCTTTCTCTGGTAGGGATATCAGGAGAGGAGCTGGACTTGGCCCGAATTCGTGGTGACTCGAAACCGAGTTAACTCAACTCGTTATAGCACTAAGAGTGGCACCCATTCCTCTCTTTTCGGCTTTTCTTTTTGGGAAAGGGTGCCCTAAAAGCAGCCTTTTTAAAGGCTCTACTAACCTCGTTCTAGAGGGTTCAGAGTAACTAATCAAAGGATTAGTTACATTAGCTAATGACTTGGTGGTTTAATTGTTAATGCCTATAGAGGAAATTTGATTTCATGGCTGTATTCTAGTCATTCTAGTAGATTTTTGGTGCTATGGGCCACCTGATGGTCTTCTCTGATCAAGAGATGGGGTCTACCTACTGACGTGGGTTTTTCCAGTCACTTTATGGAAGATGATCCACTGATCATGGTGGATTTTGATCTAGTGGGCCATCCTTCGTACTGAAGCACCTGGATGGTCTAGATGGGCTCAAGGATCATTGTGAGACCTACCTTTCCAACAGTGATGGATGTTATCTCAATGGCTCCTGAGATATTTGTTCGCGGGTTGTTTTCTCGCAAGAGGGAAATCTCGTGCAAGATCTTCAAATCACAGTGAGTAAGGTCATGAGAATGCCCTAAGATTGATGCCTAGGATGCTCCCAGAGAGTTTTTTAAAAACTCCCAACCATCGCGATCTCGACAGCTGTCTTAACCAAAAAGATTCCCTTGAATCTTTCCTAGCGGCAGAGAGAAAGAACACTGGTTGCCCTAAGAATTCGTAACTATGGCTAGGGTTCAATGAAATCAACGGTTGAGATTGCTCCTAGTGTACGGTTAGGATTGCGATGAAACTCCCATTTACCAAAACAACAGCCACATCTGGCATTCTCGAGCATGAGCTCGCACGTACACACGTGTAGTAGTGTGCAAGACTAGTATGGTTTTGGTCCAACCCATGTGTTCTCCAAGATGAACGGTTCGGATTATACATCTGATCTCAGCTGGTGGGTCATTACAGCTACGAACGGATGGTGTCTGTTTAAAAACGTCTACAAGCGGGAAAGAGAAAGGAAAAGAGGAAGTTTCCACTTTTATTCAGGTCAGTGGGTCAAACTCGACTTAGCTAGGACTCGTAGTTGCGAGTGCATGCGCATCGTTGTACACATGCACAGCTTGTGGGGCCCACCGCGATGTATTCAACGAATCCACTCCATCCACTAGACTCCATGGGTCCAATTAGGACCCCTGGCCAAAATGGGAAAAATCTATAACTCAGGTGGGCCATACTTAGTTAATTTGAGTTGTTCCATTGGTCTTTAGTAATTCAATGGTTGGATCATTTCTAAATCTAAACATCAATGATTAAAAGGGTCTAAGGGACCACTTTAACAAGAAATCAATGGATGGATTATGGATCAGGTGGCCTAATATACATTTATAATATTAAATATCATTTTTTATACGTATTTTTAATATCCTAATTATTGTTAAAATTGTTGTTATATTTTTAATCATCATTTATTTATATTTAATCCGATGGTTCTCTCCTTAGGAGTTGTATTATAGGCTTTTTCAAACTAATTTATCTATTTATTTATTTATTACACTTATTTTATTTTATTTTAGATTAACGGTTGGATGTGATGATACAAATAACCTATGTTATTAACTTTCATCAGATAAGTCCCAACCTACCACTAAATTTCTATTTGATCATTTAGATTTATTTTTTCTTATTCAATGATAACAATCTGGTGACCTTAAAATTTTCTATTTGAGAGGCTCACAAGACTTTGTAACTATTGAGATGAAGATCTATGGTGAATCTCCTAAATTAACGATCAATTAGCGTAATCTTTGTATGATGATTACTCTTAATGGTCAATTTAGGTTATAATGAAGGTAAATGTTCAAATAGGCTAGTTTTGTATTTATACTAAGTTAGGTTATAAGGTAACACTCGAGTACTAAAAAGTATGGGTGTTACATAAATTTTTGCAAAAATAATGTTGTTGTCCCCCAACTCGTACACCTCATTAGAGTGGGCTCAAGTCTGCCAAAAATTGGAAAAATATGGGGCCAACCTCCCTTTACTAGAATAAATCAAAGTGGGGTCCACAAAAGTGGCCGACCAATTCACAATCAAACTGATATTTTAATTTTTACAACATGCAGATTGGCAGGACACTAAAAAAATCTGGACTGTCCACCCCTCTTGGCCCACTCTTTTGGGTGATCAAACAGAGACGAATGGAGGTGAATTTTAACATACTTCTAGGTGGGGTCTACACCTCCAGAAATCATCTAACAATGGGGGTAAAACATCCCTCTAATCAGTCCATAATCCATGCCAAAGGCAACCCAAAAATAGTCCAGAATTTTTCTGGACAGCAAGGTATGTCTGAAAATAACTAAACATAACTACTGAATTAAGGGGGAAATACCCCATAAAATTTGTGTTATGGTGGGCCCCACAAACATCCAAGCCATACCCCCTTCATAAAACCCATTGCATGTATCCAATATGGAGCAAATGGGACGCTAACGTCCATTAATGGACAGCAATACGCATCCACCTTGCTTGGACAGTCTAGATATTCTAGGGCCACTAAGTGGGCCACACACATCACGAATCAAGAATAAAATAAGGGAAAAATAAAAATCCAGCTACAAGAGATGGTCTCCATCACTATTGAGGCCTTCCCGCCATCACACACATACATATCATCCATTATATCATTTACAACCTAGATTTTACCACATGCATGCATCAAGAAAATCAACTCTAAGGAGGGGATGCCATCCCCAATGAGATCTAGGGTCTAGATGACCCCAAAATGACATGCATAAAACAAAAAAAAAGCCATGATGGGGTCCATGGAGAATGGCCTTATCCATGGAACATGCCTGCAAAAGGGGTGGGCCATTGGCCACACCCATGGAGACTTGGGGACCTCCACCATAATTTGATGGGCCTCACAAGCTCCTAAAGATGAGATGAAGAAGATCTACAAATAAAAACTAGAAAACCTAAGCTAAGTGTGTACCCACCTTAAGGGATCTTCAAGATTCTCCTAGTAATGAACTCCTTAGGTTCCAAGGTGTAACGATCTATGGTCGAGATTAAAAGTTGAGGGTTAAATGAGGAGGGAAATGAGAGAAAAGGTGCTAGAATTTTTAGCTAGGGTGGGATGGCCATGGGTGCTCTATCAAAGGAGAAGGAGAGAAACGAGGGAGAGAAAGAGACATGGAAGACTTGTAGCATGGGAGCAATGATTTGTTTTCTAGAGAAGGTAAGTAATGATGGCCTAGATAAAAGAAAATTCATGATTTGCTTAGGGGAGATCTCCCATGCCTTACTAGGGGCTAGAGCCTAGGCTAGCTATAGGGTGGCTAGGCAATTATGGATGGATGATGTCATGCATGCATGGGAAAATGTGCTAAGCTAGGTGGGTCGTACCAAAACACAATTAATGGTCCAAATAGAGCACAGCCTATATCTTTTAATGTACACATCGGATTTATGCACGAGATGCTGTGTTGGAACTGTGGCGTCGATGCGGTCGCAACGGTATAGGTTTTAGGTCAATTTGGGTTGGGTTTATATAATGGGACTTAAGGATGATCGTAAATGAAATCTACAAGTCGCAGGTCACCGGGATTTGACCGGTAGGACGGCGGGACGTAACGAAACAAAACGGACACTAAGGTTAAGGGTCTTACATCTCTTCCCTCCTACAAAGAAATTTCATCCTCAAAATTTACCACATTCAAGACAAAACAGGGAACAAGCAATAGGGCAAAACATCATCGCATATATATACGTAAGCAGTACATAACATAATACAAATAATCAATTGAACAAATGAGGATAGCGCTCCCTAATCTCTGCTTCACGCTCCCAAGACGCCGCTGCCTCTAAATGATGACCCCACTGAACCTTCACCAGGGGAATGACCTTGATCCGAAGAACCTGCTCCTTCCAATCAAGGATACGAATCACCTGCTCAATGTAAGAAGCATCCTCATGGACCTCAAGGGGTTATCAATCAATCGCCGGAATAATGTCCAACCCACACTTCCCAACATTGAAATATGGAATATGTTGTGGATACCGGACAACTCAGAAGGTAAGGCGAGCCTATAGGCCATGGCGCCCACGCTCCCAATGATCTCAAAAGGTTCTATGAATCTCGGGGCAAGCTTACCCTTCACTCTAAATCGCATCATGCCCTTCATGGGTGAGACCTTGAGATACACTATGTCCCCAACCGTAAACTCGAGGGGTTGACGCTGACGATCAATAAAGCTCTTCTTTCAGCTCTGAGCTATGTGCATCCTCTGCCTGATGATGTCGATGACCTCTGACGGCTGCTACACAAGCTCGGGACCTAGGAGACGACGCTCTTCAACCTCGGTCCAACAACTTGGAGATCTATACGGTCTGCCATATAGTGCTTCAAAAGGAGCCATGCCAATGGTCGCCTGATAACTATTGTTGAATGCGAACTCGGCTAGGTACAAATGCTCGTCCCAGCTACCCATAAAGTCAATCACATATGCTCTGAGCATATCCTCGAGGATCTGGTTAACCCTTTCAGTTTGCCCATCGGTCTGTGGATGATAAGCGGTGCTGAGCTGCAAAGTAGACCTCATTGCCTGCTGAAAGCTCCTCCAAAAATGTTGAATGCAAACTTGGCTAGGTACAAATGCTCGTCCCAGCTACCCATGAAGTTAATCACACATGCTCTGAGCATATCCTCGAGGATCTGGTTAACCCTTTCAGTTTGCCATCGGTCTGTGGATGATAAGCGGTGCTGAGCTACAAAGTAGACCTCATTGCCTGCTGAAAGCTCCTCCAAAAATGAGACATAAACTTGGGGTCTTGGTGTGAAACGATCGAAACGGGAATGTCATGCAGTCTCACAATCTCCTCAATGAATACCTTCATAAGTCAATCCAATGTCTAGGTGGCACGAATTGGAATAAAATGTGTCGACTTCGTCAGACGATCGACGACAACCCAAATGGTGTCATGACCGCATTGAGTCCTCGACAAGCCCATGATGAAATCAGTCGACACGTGTTCTCACTTCCATAATGGAATGCTCAACAGCTGTAAGGGACCAGGGGGTCTCCGGTGGTAGGCCTTGACACGCTGGCAAGTGACAGACTCGGCCACAAAACTAGCAATCTGATGCTTAATCCCCAGCTAAAAATACTGCCTCCTCATATCTTAATACATCTTCATGGAGCCCGAGTGGATAGTAAGTCGCGATCAGTGTGCCTCAGTCATCAGATCTCTATGCAACTCTAGCACGTCCCGAACACATAATTGGCCTCTAAAGCGAAGTCCACCATCGGAACCAATCTGTCATTCTGACTACTCCACGGATGTTATCTCTGCTCGGTATCCCTGCAACGATTCGTCTGTCTGCTGAGACTCGATCACCCTTGCGACAAGAGAGGGTTGAATCAAAAGGCTCGAAAGCTGAATAATAGAGGACTGCAGACCAAACTCAAAGTCAAACTCTGATACATCCTCAAGCATCTTCCATTCACGAACCATCATCTGAGCCACCAGGCCTAGTGGCTGACGGCTGAGCGCGTTCGCCACCACATTTTCCTTGCCTGAGTGGTACTGAAGGTCAAAATCATAATCCTTCAGGATCTCCATCCATCGCCTTTGTCGCATATTTAGCTCCGACTGTGAAAACAAATACTTCTGACTCTTCTAGTCTGAAAAGAGCTCTAACCTAACCTCATAGGGATAATGCCTCCAGACCTTCAGTGCGAAGACAACTGCTGCTAACTCCAGATCATACATAGGGTAATTCAGCTCATGGACCTTAAGCTGGCACGAGGCATATGCCATTGGCTTCCCTTGTTGCATCAGGACAGCACCCAAACCAACTCTCGAGGCATTGGTAAACACAATGAACCCATCACTCCCAGAGGGAAGAGTGAGGTTAGGAGTGGACGTGAGGCGGTGCTTTAACTCCACAAATGCCTCCTCACAGGCATCACTCCAAACAAAATCGGTGCCCTTCCATGTCAATCGGGTCAATGGTGTTGTAATGCAGAAGAATCCCTCAATGAATCACCGATAATATCCCGTGAGACCAAGGAAACTACGGATCTCAGATGCATTCATGGGCTGACCCCACTGACGCACTGCATCAATCTTCGAGGGGTCCATAGAAACACCCTCCCTCATCACCACATGATCGAGGAACTTCACCTCCTCCTATCAAAACTCGCACTTCTCCAGCTTCGCATATAGTTGGTGGGCACGGAGGGTCTCCAACACGATTCCCAATACTCATCATGGTCCTCCCGGGTCTCGAATAGACCAGAATGTCATCGACGAAGACTAAAACAAACTGGTCGAGGTAGGGCCGGAAGACCTCATTCATCAGCTATATGAAGACGGCAGGCGCATTGGTCAGCCCAATAGACATGACCAGAAAATCGATGTGACTATAGTGCGTCCAAAAAGCTATCTTCGGAATGTCCTCCTCTTTGACCCGAATCTGATGATAGCGGGACCATAGTTCAGTCTTTGAGAAGAACTGTGTACCCTGTAGCTCAAATAAATCATCAATCCTCAGGAGTGGGTATCTGTTCTTGATGGTGACTTTGTTGAGCTCGCTGTAATCCATGCAGAGCCTCAACAAGTCATCTTTCTTTTTCACGAACAATACTGAGGCTCCCCGCGGTGAACTACTAGGGTGAATAAAACCCAACTCTTGCAACTCATCTAACTGCGCCTGTAGTTCCTGTAACTCCATCGGTGTCATACAATATGGGGCCTTTGAGATAGGCGCGGTACCGGGCATAAGATCTATCTAAAACTCTATCTATTGGTATGGTCGTAATCCCAGAATCTCCTGAAACACATCAGGGAACTCATAAACAACTGGCAACCAGTTAAAACACCAAGCCACTAACTCCTCTACTGCACAGGCCAATAAACTAGACAGCGGCTCTCCTCCGGGCTCGGCAACAAACTGGAATAATGGCAAGCCAGGCATGCAGAACGTGACTGTCCTTGCAAAACAGTTCAACACTGCTTGGTACTCAGCAAACCAATCCATACCCAAGATAACATCATTCTCGATCATCGGTAAAATGAACAAATCTACGGGCAAAAATATATCCCTAACCAGAATGCGACACGACGAACAGAAACGAACCAAAATTGTAGACTTCTCCAAGGGAGTCGATACTAATAAGGCCTCATGAGCAGACTCCGATGAAAGATCGGTCGATTGGCAGAACTCCTCGGCTACGATGAATAAGACGCTCCCGAATAAAAAAACACACGAGCAATAGAAGCTGAGATAAGAAGAATATCCTTAGCTACTCCTCCCGGCGACTGAGGATCCTGACCCTGCACCTGCTGCGTGGCATAGAATCTATCCTGGACTGGTAAGGGAAGTAAGCCTGACAACTGAGGGTCTGTGACCTGTTGAGTGGCATAAAACCTGCCCTGGGCCGATGGGGTAGGTGCCTGTCCCCTCTACTGCAGTCTCTGCTAATGCGGTCGCTGCGACGGCCTACCCTGCTGCCTTTGATGCTGCAGAGGAGGCCTAATAAGCTGGTGTTGGGGTCACTGGTGTTGTGGAGGGGGCTAGTGCGGGGGCTGATGTGGTGCCTTCTGTTGCTATTGCTGCTGGGGATGGGGACACTCGTGCCTACGATGCCCCATCCGTCAACATCCAAAACAAACTCTAATAAACAGACTAAAAGAAGAAGCTGGTTGTGCTGCTAAGCTCTAAGCCCTGAACGGCCCATTTGTCGATGTTGCTGACTCTGGCAGGAGCTACCGGAGTGCACCTTCCTCTTTCAGTCTCCTCCCTGATCTCGAGACCTCTGAAAAGTGGCTCAATCATCCTCATAAATTAGGGCCCTCTACACAACGTCAGTGAATGTCGTAAGAAGATGCCCAACGACTTGACTCCTAAGAGCGAGATGCAAGCCTTTTACAAAATGGTGGGCCTTGCGCCTCTCACCATCCATTAAGTAGATCGCAAATCGGAACAAGGCAAGAAAATAAGCTTAGGGTCTCAAACTCTAAAGCTCTCTACTGCTGAATGTGCTCAGGGAAGAACTTCTGATCAAAATGATCCACAAAGTCCTCCCATGTCCATACAAAATCTCTCCCAACTGATCTGGAAACAGAAGCCCACCACTATTGGGCCTCACCCTGAGGAAGAAAAACTGTCAACTGAACTCGCTACCGTGATGTGCATGTCATGGTGTCGAAGATCTTCTCCACCTCGGTACGGCATAACTTAGCTGTGGAAGGATCCCGCTCACCCCTGAAACGTGGGGGATCATGCTGATGAAAATCCTGAGGAAGAGCACTCGCATGAGTCTACTCCCTCTACTCTAGGGTCTCCTCTAATAGTCAGTTCTGCCCCTGGAGGCTGGCTGTAACTGCCTGGAGCATCTGCTGCAACTTCTTAGCTCCAATAGGTATATTAGGGGCTAGAGGGGTGGCACTGGCCTTAGGCAGAGGTGCAGGAATTGCGGGAGCCTCTAGCATAGGCACGACAGGCTTCAACGGAGGAATAGGATCAAGTGGAGGTGGAACAAGAACCTCCGAAATAGGATCGGGACTAGGATCTGCAACAGATGGAGCGGGATGTGCTCGAGTCGATCGGGTCACTCGAGCACCACGGGTGCCTCTACCTCTCGTCCCTCGACCACGGGTGCGTCGTCTAGGTGGTACGGTCTATAGAAACAACAAAGGCGTCCAACGCTGATGGACGTTAGAAAACCAAATCAGAAGAGTACGCACTCGGGACGCTACTTGTCCTAAGTCCGAAGTGGATATGTGATGTTATCCTGAGTTATTCCTGGGTTATTTGTTATGCTATGATACCAACTCCTATCGCGCCCCAAACTCGAAAATCGGGCTCACAGAATTCCTGATCACCAAATTCGGTGGCAAAAGCCTCTGTAATACCCCATTCTCGCGCTTATTCACCAGGTTCCGATCTTGGGATCCTACAAGGAGGATTTCTAAAACATAAGTCTGATTCAATTGAGCATACCCAAGATCATAAAATCATAACCACAGATAAATAACCACAGGAACAACATTACAAAATTCACTAAGAATTTAAACTTTTACAACACAAGGCTCGAAAAGAAAAGATACAAAGGCTATAATCAAGAACTCCAAAAGATAGCTCCACTGCTCACTCCTGCTCCTGCATTACTACTACCTAGCGTCACCTACACGCATAAATTGTGCATAAGCTTACAAGAAGCTTAGAGGGTGGTGTAAGTGTGTGCTGGATAGGTGCCAAGAATGTAATATCAAAGTATGGGGAAAATGCTGGCAAGACCATGAATACCAATAGCTGTAACAAGGCTATGCAATACCATACAGGAGTGCCATCAGCCATCCTAACGCTAGGCAATGCGGGGCCTATATAGCTAATGTCATATACAATTTGCAATGTGATCATGCCAGTCCTCATGTCAAGTCCACATATCAATACAGTTCTTCTCTAGGAAATCACTGGGGTCAAGTACACTACATGTTAACTGTCGTCCAACGAGCATAAGAGACCACACTACCTGCCTGTGGACAACCAATCACCAACAAGGCTCGACGGTAGCGGACCCATTTACGAGCTGGTCAAACTCAGCCTAGCTTAAATGCCCCCTCACTCAGGTGGGTAAGGCCACACCCCCTCCCAACCGACCACGATACAGTGAAAGATGTAGCCTAGAGGTAAAGGTACTGGCACGCATGTTTTCCACTTAGTTTAGACTTTGGTGCATCTCATAGTACCATGAAGGTTCTGGGACTTTCACCCAAGGACATCCTACGTGCCCACAGTGATCAAACTAATATTTTTGGTGTCCAAATTTGGCCCTCCACGATATGTATGTGGAGGCTACGGCCCTGATGAAGCTAGGGTGAATACTAACTAAGTTATGCAAATGCTAGGTGCATGAGTCTGACCAATCAACCATGCATCAATCCTGCGCATATGGCGCGCTCAAATGGGCCAACTCCGTCACTCTTGGAGTCCCATAACAACCTGCCCAAAGGCATATTACCATGAGTAATCAACCATCAACCAAGCACACATATGATGCTCATGAGTCACTAAGTATGGTATGCGGCGATGAAGCTGTACTCTCCCCTCAACAAGGTAGGGCCTAGGTACTTGGACAATTTTATTTACATGGAATTAAAAGAGCACAACTACTAGTGGGGGCCCACCAATTTGGGGTAGCCCACTAGGACTAAACAAGCAATACCATGGGCTTAAATAATAAGAATGGGCCTAACAAAGGGTCCAGGGTGGACATTCAACCACTAATAAATGAGATGGGCCTAACAAATGGGCCTAGAGGGGTCCACAATGGGGACATTCAACCACCATTGTCTCCTAGAAGGTGGCCCAACTAAAATCTACCTATAAGCAAGGCCCAAGGTCCAAGTACTACTATAAAAATAAAATGGGTAGCAACATGTATATATGTTATCCCACATAATGGGCCTCAAGGAATAGCTCAAAGCCCTCATACAACATTATGGGCCCATAGGGGAAACTATGACCCAAGAACAAAACCATTGAATTCATGCATTATGTTGGACTTCGTGGGCAGCTCATGAGCCCAAGTACATAGGCAAACACATATCCAAGATGACCCAAATGGGCCTTACAACATCAGCCCAAAACTAGATAAATTAGGTGGGTAATCAAGGACTTAATCACACATACAAATCAGCCCACAAGTCCAGCATGATGATGAAAACAGCCCACATACACAACCAGGCCAAGGCTAGACGTCCCCGGCCCATCTGGGCCTGTTGGACATCCCAAAATCCAATCTATTTATTTGGGGCCAAACAATCAACTAAAAGGTGGGCCATGGCATTAATTAAGCCCAAAAGTCCTTATAATTAAAAATATAGTATATGCACACAGTACTTCTCCATTTGGTGGGCCCCACATCCTTCAAATATTCAGCCACATACACAATTTCTTTCTTAGTACCTTGCTGGACTTTCATCGCACCCAGCTTCCTATGCCTGCTGAGGTCTAGCAGATAATAATTTTGGGGTAAAAAATATATATTTTATAGTGGTCCCTGGTCATTATGGTGGGCCCCAACAGATGGAGAGGGTGAATACAATACACAAAATCAATTGGGCCTACTACTGGACTGCAAGTCCAACAGCACCCCAAGAAATTCTGGACGTCCCAGGTGGGCCTGCACGGCCAGCAAAATACACATCAAGGTGGACTCCAAAGGTGGACGTCCCACCAAGGAACGGTCCACACATCAGTGAGCCACACTAGGGAGGACGGTCTAGTGGAAATACATACATTAAGTGGGCCAGGGAGGGGAGGACGTCCACCTTTGGAGCATGGTGCTGCTGTTCCAACCCCCAAACCCCCCCCCCCCCTAAAAAAATAAAAAATTGTAAGTTCAAGTGGCCCACATGGATCTGATATGGGTCTCCACAAGGTGGACCACAAAATGGGTAAGGATTAAGGCCATAAACTCACTTAAACACATTTTATAAAACTGGACAGCAAGGTCCAGAAATAAATTTATGCAGAAACAATGTGGGGTCTAGATAATCTGGACCATCCACCCCTCTTGGCCCACTCTTTTGGGTGATCAAACAGGGACGGATGGGGGTGAAATTTAACATACTTCTAGGTGGGGTCTACACCTCTAGAAATAATCTAACAATGTGGGTAAAAACATCCCTCTAATCAGTCCATAATCCATGCCAAAAATAACCCAAAAACAGTCCAGAATTTTTCTAGACAGCAAGGTATGTCTGAAAATAACTAAACATAACTACTGAATAAAGGGGAAAATACCCCACAAAATTTGTGTTATGGTCCACCTTACTGGGCCCCACAAACATTCAGGCCATACCCCCTTCATAAAACCCATTACATGTATCTAATATGGAAAAAATGGGACACCTTGCTTGGATGGTCTGATATTCCAGGTCCACTAAGTGGGCCACACACATTAGGAATCAAGAATAAAATAAGGGGAAAATAAAAATCCGGCTACAAGAGAGGGTCTCCGCCACTATTGAGGCCTTCCCTTCATTACACACATATATATCATCCATTATATCATTTTGAAAAGGCCAAGCTATATGTCCTAGAGGGGGGGGGGGGGGGTGAATAGGACTATGCCAAATTTAAAAATAAATCAGCGGAACTAAAGTAAATCAATACCCTTACAATAATTAATCAATTCACAATGCTAAATATTAATCACCTTGATAAATAATTATTGAGAGATTGATACAAATTCAGTTCTAAGGACAACCTTACACCATAATAAACAAGGGCTTATGGTAGGACAACCTTATTTCTAGAACCTCTTTTGAATCAAGAACTCAATGTTAATATAAGTAAATGAAATAGCAAGGAATTGAAAATAAATGCAGAAGTAAAGATCTAAATTATTACAACAATCCCCACACTTACTTGAAAATGTAAATAGTTACAACATTCACATCCACTTGTACATTCCACACAATCGAATGATAAAAGATATAAAAATTAATCAAGCATTCAATCCACAAGACAAAGAGTTATAGTGGTTCGCCTGTGTGTACACCAACTGTTTTACAACAGCCACACAGAATGCTACTCCACTCCTAATATCCTCACACAGGGGATATTAGCGTTCACTATCAAATAGGTTTTCTCAGGTTCACCAAAAACCTTTACAATTGTGTCTTTTTCACTTGGGCTTACACAATTCAAAAACCCCTTTTTCTGAGTTTTCTGGTTTTCCTCAGACAACCAATACAATGAGATTTTTCTGGCTCAATCTCAAACAAAACCAATACAATGAGATTTTTCTGGCTTAACCTCAAACAAAACCAAAAATAAAAGAATTTTACAGAATTGTAAAATACCTGGATTTCTCCTTTAGCAGCCCGGTAGAACCAATCGGAGTAGATGATTGAATATCAAAGTTCAATTTCCAATACTCACATTCATAGGGTTCTAAATTCTAATAGATTTTAGATTTTGACTTGTTGGGCGTAGCTATATTTGATTTTGATTCCAAGAAGAAGGAATAATATAATTCCTCTTTTCAAATAAGATTGGAATAGAGAAACAAAATCAAATTAAATAAGCTAGCAAAAAGGAATATTAAATAAGCACAATTTAGCTTAAAATAAACACAGACTTATCTCAGAGTGATTACTTGAAAATTCTTGAATGGAATGGAGTTCTGAATATCAAAACTCTGAATTTCGTGTTCAATTTATAGAAGAAAAAATCGTTCCTACGACTGGTCTTAGAAACCTAGGACTGGTCGTAGCTCTAACAGATTTTTGAAAATTTGAGCGCGATCTTTGAAAACCGTTCTACGACTGGTCGTGTGACACCTACGACTGGTCGTGGGACACCTACGACTGGTCGTAGGACCATGAAATAGGTTGCTGGAATTTCAGTCGTAGCTCCACGACTGATCGTGGACAAGTCGAAGCCAACCTACGACCGGTCGAAGGACCTCCAGGACTGGTCGTGGGCGTTCCAAAAAAAAATCTGAAAAATCTTCAACAAATTAGGACTGGTCGTGGAATTTCTTGGACTAGTCGAACCAATGCTAGGACTGGTCGAACAAGAGCTAGGACTGGTCTTGGAACAGACTAAGCTTATGTAGAATAAACATTTGACTTATGTATCCAAAATGACCTACTTAAAGGGTCAACCTAAGGTCAATCAAACCTGAAACATGTCGTATGGACATTGAACTTTAACCATTCAGCGAATGTAGATTGTTTGAACCAATATCAGGCTTGAAATCTTGAACAATATCAGGCTTGAAGTCTTGAACAATATCAGGCTTGAACTTTGACATCTTGAGCTTCATCTTGTAGCTTTTTGAACTTTAACATCTTGTGCTTCATCTTGTAGCTTTTTGAACTTTAACATCTTGTGCTTCAACTTGTAGCTTTTTGAACTTTAACATCTTGTGCTTCAACTTGTAGCATCTTGAAGTATAAAATCATCATACCAGCACAAGACACAAATAGATGTTTTGACACATCAAAATTTGACAACCAAAGGAGTATGAGACCATAACACTTACAATCTCCCCCTTTGTCAAATTTGTGACAAAACACCACACCAAGTAATAATTCTTCCAATAGACATAAGAGAAGTACAAAGCAAGCACAGATGTACAGATGATAAGCAATGTATAGACATGTGTACAGATGATAAGAAATAATCAATTTCCCATAACTCATGAGAAGTTTTAACTCCCCCTGAGTAATAGCTAGCACAAAATTTATAACATTTAACATTCACATTCACCAAACTTCTCCCCCTTTTTGACCCAAAATGACAAAGGAAGAAAAGCAGTTAAAGTGCATAACCAAGTCGGAGTTGAAGAAGAAAAAAAATAGTCCATAACCAACAAAAAGGTTTGAGATGCAAGCTAATATCAGTAAATATTACAGACCAAAAAAAAATTCAGTCAGAACCAGAAGACGGTGCAGGATTAGAAGGATCAATTTTGTGTAATCCCTTAGCAATTCGCCTCATATATTTACGCATATAGGAAAATTGTGTATCTTGAGTAACACGAATTTGAGCCACCTGCTCTTGAAGAGAATTCAACCTTTCATCAAAATCAGAAGGCTGAAAATCAGGATCATCAGCCGAGTCCGACTCAAGTTCTTCAAATAAGTCATCCATATTCACGTCCTCAGGAAGATCACTAGCTTCAGCATTACCTGCTTCACCACCACTGCTACCAGCATCCACTTGGCCTCTAGCCAAATCTAAAGTCATCTTATTAAGATTGGAGTTATTAAAAGGGAGATGGTGGATGGGTTTTTCTCTAGTAGGCATGGCTATGAGCATATGATTCGCTAACCTAGTCAGTAAATAACCAAAGGGTATATCACTATGTCCAGGATGGTGACGTGACAGAATAATGGAATGACAGATTAAAGAAGGGAGGCATATATTAACACCAGAGACAACAGAATGCAAAACACGAACCATAAAAGAAGTGAGTTCGGTTTTGTTACCAGAACGTGGATAAAGATTTGAAATGAATATCTTATGAAGTACTCTGTGTCTGGGTAACAAATACCTTGAGGGAAGTACATGACCTTTATGAGTCCAATGAACATCCATATTACATAAATCTCTAGTAAGCATTCGTCGTTCAGATTCTGAGAGACTATCATGTAAAATATTAATTGGAATGCTCTCATCATTGATAGGTATTTCCATAATATCTGCAATCAAATGTCGATCTACAACAAACAAACCCTCTTGAGTATCAACTTTAAATATTAAATTCTCAAGAGAAAAATCGCAGATACATGCAAACATGGATTGGGCAATGGACTGGTATGCAGCTTCACCCCAATGTAGAATGTTATCCCATCCCACAGATTCCAACAAAGAAGGAATACCAAAAGAAGCAATGTGATTGACATTAACATGACGTTCAACAATTACATTACGCATACGCAAATCTCGAGCATCAGTAGGATCATTTTCAGGAGAACGAAGATGACGTTGAACAATAGAAGTTGATCTAGAAGAAGATGGACCTCGAGTAGTTTTCTTTTTACCTCTAGGATCCATTTTCAAAGAAAGATTTCAAGGGAACAACAAGATGCAAGATAGAAGGAATGAGATTTAGATAGAACAGATTTTTTAAGAGAAAAACCCCAAATCCTGCAATCAATGATCAAATAGATTCTACAAACATGAGTTTTGAAGCACTAATAGTAAGAATCTACAAGAAAAATGTAAAAGAATCACTAACCTTGAAGAACAATGAAGATGGGTTGGGGCAGCCGTAGCTAAGACGGTTGGAAAGAAATGAAGAATTGAAGAAGAAGACTAAAATCCCCAATTTTAAGTGAAATCCCGTGCTTTACGACAGGTCGTGTACGTGTTCGACCGGTCGTGGTACGACCGGTCGTGTATTCTCACGACAGGTCGAGTATGACAAAAAATTTGCAATTTTTTTTTTTATTAAATAATTTCAAGCAAATAAAACATAAAACTTATGCTACACAAAATCATGCAAATTCAATTTAAATTGCACATACCGAGATCAAATTTTAATTTATTAAACCTTTTTGTCGAGCGGTTTAGTGAAAATGTCCGCAAGTTGAATCTCGGTTGGAATGTAATCCAAATTTATTAATTTTTCTTCCACTAATTCACGAATGTAATGAAATCTAATGTCAATATGCTTAGTACGTGAATGCTGAACTGGATTTTTAGAGATATTTATTGCACTGGAATTATCACAAAATAAAATCATAGAATCTTGAGAAATTCCATAATCGCTTAACATTCGTTTCATCCAAACAAGTTGAGTACATGCATTTCAAAGAAGAATGTATTCACCTTCAAATAGATTGATAGCGATATAGAACTTTGCTTCTTGCTAAACCAAGAAACAAGACAATTTCCAATGTAGAAACAACCACCACTGGTTGATTTCCTATCATCAATGTTTCCACCAACAAGATCGCATGCATTCGCTAATTGAACATTAGTCTCATGTGGATACCAGAGACCCAATTTAGTAGAACTTGCGACATAACGCATAATCCGCTTAACAAGAAGTTAAGTGAGATTCTTTAGGATTTGATTGATAACGAGCACAAATACCAACACTCAAAGCAATATCAGGTCTACTAGCAGTTAGATAAAGTAAACTACCAATCAAACTACGATACAATTTAGGATCCACATCATTACCTGTAGAGTCTTTTGAGAGTCTTACCGTTGTACTCATTGGAGTATCAAAATTTTTACCTTTCTCAAATCCAAATTTTTTAATTAAACTCTGAGCATATTTGGTTTGTGAAATAAATATTCCATCAGGTTGTTGTTTTACTTGCAATCCTAGGAAATAGTTTAATTCTCCAACCATGCTCATTTCGAATTTAGACTTCATCAAATCTGCAAACTCAACAGTCATGTTAGTACAGGTTGATCCATAAATAATATCGTCAACATATATTTGAACCATTAGAATATCATCGTTATGTTTCTTAACAAAAAGTGTCTTATCAACACATCCCATCTGAAAATTATGACTCAGTAAAAACTTAGTCAGTTTTTCGTACCATGCTCTGGGAGCTTGTTTCAGACCATAGAGAGCTTTCTTAAGACGATACACATGATCAAGAAATTTAGGATCTTCAAACCACGTAGGTTGTTCAACATATACCTCTTCATGTAAATCACCATTCGAAAGGCACTCTTTACATCCATTTGATAAATTTTAATTTTCTTAAAACATGCTATGGAGATAAAAAGTCTGATCGATTCAAGACGAGCTACGGGGGCAAATGTTTCATTATAGTCAATACCTTCGATTTGTGTATATCCTGTACAACTAATCTTGCTTTATTTCGAATAATATTTCCAAGCTCATCGATTTGTTTTTGAAAATCCATTTTGTTCCAATAATATGTTTATCTTTAGGTCTAGGAACAAGTTGCCGACATCATTTCGACAAATCGATTAAGTTCTTCTTGCATCGCAAGAATCCAATTTTCATCGAAAGTGCTTCTTTTACGTTACCGGTTCAATCTGGGATGTAAAGCATACGTAGTTACATATGTCCTCTAATTGTCTACGAGTGCGCACACCAAAGTGAGAGGGTTTCCAAGTATTTGAGAGGTTGGATGATCTTTAACAAATCCTTAATTCAGATTAGTTTCACTTGATGAAGTTTCTTGTTTTTCAAGTATAAGAACTTCATCATTATCTAAACTCGGGACAGTGTCTTCAAAAGATCGTCAATCACAACATTTATTGACTCTTGAATCACACCGGTCTGTTGTTGAGAACACGATAAGCACGACTGTTTAAAGAATAACCTAAAAAGATCCCTTCATCACTTTTAGTGTCGAATTTTCCCAAATTTTCACGGTCACGCAAAATATAGCATTTGCTGCCAAAAATTCGAAAATATTTGACAGAAGGCTTTTTCTCAAACCACATTTCATAAGCCGTTTTATTATTAGATTTACAAATATAAACACGGTTAATAATGTAGCAGGCTGTATTTACAGCTTCAGCCCAGAGATTCCTAGATAGCTTCATGCTATTTAACATAACACTTCCCATTTCTTGAAGCACTCTATTCTTCCTCTCGACAATTCCATTTTGTTGAGGAGTTTTAGGTGCAGAGAATTCATGCGATATTCCCTGATCGCTACAAAATTTCTCAAAACTGCTATTTTCAAATTCAGATCCATGATCACTACGGATCTTGCTGACTTGAGTACCTTTTTCAGTTTGAATCCGTTTTATAATCTTTTTCACTTCATCAAAGGTTTCTGATTTATCTTTCAAGAATGAAACCCAAGTGTATCTTGTATAATCATCTACAATAACTAAGATGTACTTTTTGCCACCTCGACTTTCCGTTCTTGTAGGTCCTATAAGATCCATATGGAGAAGCTCGAGTGGTCTTGTGGTGATATTGGAGTTCACCTTTTTGTGAGAGCTCCTAGTTTGTTTACCATACTGACATTCACCACAGATCTTGTCTACTTTTTGCATTTTAGGTAGACCTTTTATTAGTTCACTTTTGCTCAATCTGTATAAATTTCGGTAGTGTACATGTCCAAGACGTTTATGCCATAAATCTGTCTCATCGGTATGGACCATGTAGCACGTTTGATTAGATGAGCTACCGTTGCTTACTATATAGCGCTTTTGAAGTTCTCACGACCACTTAATATTACAGAACCCTTTTCATTTGTAATTTCACAACCTTGATTAGAAAATTTAACATTATGGTTGTTATCGCATATTTGAGATATGCTCAACAAGTTGTGTTTTAAACCCTCAACATATAACACATTTTTAAATAAGGGAAGGTTATAGAGTTGGACCGTACCTTTGCCAATTATCTTGCATAGCTTGCTACCATCACCAAATGTGACTGACCCATCACCATATCTTTAAAATCGGTGAATAGAGCTTTGTCGCTTGTCATATGTCCGGAGCATCCACTGCCTAGGTACCATTTTGAATGGCTTGTAGCTTTGAAAGCAAAGTGAGAGCAACCAAACAAGTAACCTTAGGAACCCATTTCAAGATCTTGTTTTGGGTTTAGGAGAATAATTGGTCTTCTTTTGTTTATAGTTATAAGAGTGACCTACTTGAGTTAGATTTTAATAGCTCCTTAAGTAAATCAATAATTTTTTCAAATAGCGGGTTTCGAATCGATTTTTGAAATTTATATAGTCGCTTTTGTGTTTTTGAAAGGTTTTTGTATTTTTAGAAACAACTTGATTAGTACCTTTTCCTTTTGAGTTAGAAGTCTCTCCTTTCACAAAATGGAAGGAGCATTCTTCTGTTTAGGAGATGTGTTTTTGTCAAAGCCCAACCCGGATCGATCACCACATTTTCTTGATCCGGATAATAATTTTTCTAATTTTGGATCACCTTGGGCATATCTCCATGTGTCCTTCAAACTCAGAAGAGAGGATACTTCATTTTTAAGTTTCTCATTTTCAGATTTTAAATTTTCAATTAGTGAGGTTTTGAATTCTAAATCACACTTTGATTTTTCAAAACAATCTGAAATTTGAGATTTTTCTAAAACAAGAGTTTCAAAACATTCTTTTAGTTTAAAGAACTTTTCTTTTGAAGTTTAAGTTTGACAAAGAATTTTACAACTTTCCTTATATAAGGCATTGTAAGCATCTTGAAGATCTTCATCATTTTCATGATCACTATCCAAATTTTCTTCACTTGTTGAATCATCGTGATCTGAAAAGGTAAACTTGGCTAGAGTCATAAGGGCCTTAAATTCACTGCCCGACTCGGTTTCCGAATTTTCTTGATTCAGAAGAGGCTTCAGAATCGACGATTCATCCCAAGTAGCCAACATACCCTTCCTTTTGGATCTGTCCTTTTAGGACATTTGTTTGCTAAATGCCCATATTCTTGACAGTTGTAACATTGACTATCTTTCAATGATTTTCAAGTTTTAGACTTAGGTTTAGAACGTTTCTTTTCATTTGCCTTTTGAAAGTCGACTCTTTTCTTGCTTTTGAAAATCTTATAAAACTTTTTCGCTAAAAGGGCCATATCATCTTCAGACTTTTCTAATCAATTTTCTTGAGTAATACTTTTAGATGACTTCAAAGCAATAGACTTACCTTTAGGAGCTTTAAAACTTAATTCATAGGTTTGCAAAGAACCAACTAATTCTTCTACCTTCATATTATCCGTATCACGAAGTTCCTGGATTGCGGTTACCTTTGAATTGAACCGTTCAGGAAGAGAGCGTAGTATTTTTGCACACACTTTACTTTCTGAGATCTTTTCACCAAGACCCCACATAGAGTTTACAATGTCATTCAATCTAGTGTAAAAGTCCATAAACATTTCATTTTCCTCCATATGAATTTCTTCAAATTTAGTTGTGAGGAGTTGGACTTTAGATTTCTTGACAATTGTAGTACCTTCGTGTGTCATTTCTAAAATATCCCAGGCTTGCTTTGCAGTATCACAGGATATGATTCTTTTGAACTCATCCGGTGATAGTGCGCAAGTGATTGCATTTAGTGCTTTAGCATTAGCACTACTCTCATTTTTCTGAAGAGTGGTCCATTGGAAAAATGGTGTAATTTTCATAGATTTTGAACCATCAACACCAGTTACTTCCATGGTAGGAGGATTCCATTCAGTCACTGTGGCTAGCCACACACTTTCATCCATTGATCTGAGGAAGATTCTCATTCTGGCTTTCCAATAGGCATAGTTGGAGCCATCAAAAGGTGGAGGCCTAGTAACTGAAAGGCTATCAAAATTTGACATCTTTTTAAATAGCTTAGATCGTTAGCTCAGGAAATAAATCCAAATAAAAAGTAACAAGAAATGAGCTATTAGGCTCTGATACCACTTGAAAAGGCCAAGCTATATGTCCTAGAGGGGGGGGGGGGTGAATAGGACTATGCCAAATTTAAAAATAAATCAGCGGAACTAAAGTAAATCAATACCCTTACAATAATTAATCAATTCACAATGCTAAATATTAATCACCTTGATAAATAATTATTGAGAGATTGATACAAATTCAGTTCTAAGGACAACCTTACACCATAATAAACAAGGGCTTATGGTAGGACAACCTTATTTCTAGAACCTCTTTTGAATCAAGAACTCAATGTTAATATAAGTAAATGAAATAGCAAGGAATTGAAAATAAATGCAGAAGTAAAGATCTAAATTATTACAACAATCCCCACACTTACTTGAAAATGTAAATAGTTACAACATTCACATCCACTTGTACATTCCACACAATCGAATGATAAAAGATATAAAAATTAATCAAGCATTCAATCCACAAGACAAAGAGTTATAGTGGTTCGCTGTGGTACACACCAACTGTTTTACAAATGACCACACAGAATGCTACTCCACTCCTAATATCCTCACACAGGGGATATTAGCGTTCACTATCAAATAGGTTTTCTCAGGTTCACCAAAAACCTTTACAATTGTGTCTTTTTCACTTGGGCTTACACAATTCAAAAACCCCTTTTTCTGAGTTTTCTGTTTTCCTCGGACAACCAATACAATGAGATTTTTCTGGCTCAATCTCAAACAAAACCAATACAATGAGATTTTTCTCGCTTAACCTCAAACAAAACCAAAAAAATAACAGAATTTTACAGAATTGTAAAATACCTGGATTTCTCCTTTAGCAAATTAGGTAGAACCAATCGGAGTAGATGATTGAATATCAAAGTTCAATTTCCAATACTCACATTCATAGGGTTCTAAATTCTAATAGATTTTAGATTTTGACTTGTTGGGCGTAGCTATATTTGATTTTGATTCCAAGAAGAAGGAATAATATAATTCCTCTTTTCAAATAAGATTGGAATAGAGAAACAAAATCAAATTAAATAAGCTAGCAAAAAGGAATATTAAATAAGCACAATTTAGCTTAAAATAAACACAGACTTATCTCGAGTGATTACTTGAAAATTCTTGAATGGAATGGAGTTCTCAATATCAAAACTCGAATTTCGTGTTCAATTTATAGAAGAAAAAATCGTTCCTACGACTGGTCTTAGAAACCTAGGACTGGTCGTAGCTCTAACAGATTTTTGAAAATTTGAGCGCGATCTTTGAAAACCGTTCTACGACTGGTCGTGTGTACCCTACGACTGGTCGTGGGACACCTACGACTGGTCGTGGGACACCTACGACTGGTCGTAGGACCATGAAATAGGTTGCTGGAATTTCAGTCGTAGCTCCACGACTGATCGTGGACAAGTCGAAGCCAACCTACGACCGGTCGAAGGACCTCCAGGACTGGTCGTGGGCGTTCCAAAAAAAAATCTGAAAAATCTTCAACAAATTAGGACTGGTCGTGGAATTTCTTGGACTAGTCGAACCAATGCTAGGACTGGTCGAACAAGAGCTAGGACTGGTCTTGGAACAGACTAAGCTTATGTAGAATAAACATTTGACTTATGTATCCAAAATGACCTACTTAAAGGGTCAACCTAAGGTCAATCAAACCTGAAACATGTCGTATGGACATTGAACTTTAACCATTCAGCGAATGTAGATTGTTTGAACCAATATCAGGCTTGAAATCTTGAACAATATCAGGCTTGAAGTCTTGAACAATATCAGGCTTGAACTTTGACATCTTGAGCTTCATCTTGTAGCTTTTTGAACTTTAACATCTTGTGCTTCATCTTGTAGCTTTTTGAACTTTAACATCTTGTGCTTCAACTTGTAGCTTTTTGAACTTTAACATCTTGTGCTTCAACTTGTAGCATCTTGAAGTATAAAATCATCATACCAGCACAAGACACAAATAGATGTTTTGACACATCAAAATTTGACAACCAAAGGAGTATGAGACCATAACACTTACACATTTACAACCTAGATCTAGCACATGCATGCATAAAAAATAATAATAATAATAATAATATCAAATCTAAGGTGGGGATGCCATCCCCACTGAGATCTAGAGTTGAGATGACCCTACAATGACATGCATCAAAGAAAAAAAGCCACGATGGGGTCCATAGAGAATGGCCCCATCCATGGAACATGCATGCAAAAGGGGTGGGCCATTGGCCACACCCATGGAGACTTGGTGACCTCCACCATCATTTGATGGGCCCCACAAGCTCCTAAAGATGACATGAAGAAGATCTATAAATAAAAACTGGACAACCTAAGCTAAGTGTGTACCCACCTCAAGGGATCTTCAACATTCTCTTAGCAATGGACTCCTTAGGCTCCAAGGTGCAAAGATCTATGGTTGAGATTAAAAGTTGAGGGTTAGATGAGGAGGGAAATGACGGAAAAGGTGCTGGAATTTTCAACAAGAGTGGGACGGCCATGGGTGCTCTAACAAAGGAGAAGGAGAGAAATGAGGGAGAGAGAGATATAGAAGACTTGTAGCATGGGAGCAATGATTTGTTTTCTAGAGAAGGCAAGAAATGATGGCCTATATAAAAGAAAAGTCATGATTTGCTTGGGGGGATCTCCCATGCCTTGTTAGGGGCTAGAGCCTAGGCTATCTATAAGGTGGCTAGGCAATTATGGATGGATGATGTCATACATGCATGGTAAAATGTGTCAAGCTAGGTGGGTCCCACCAAAACACAATCGCTGGTCCAAATAGAGCGCGGCCTATGTCTTTTGATATACATGTCAGATTTATGCATGAGACACGGCGTTGGAACCGCAGCATCGATGCGGTCGCAACGGGATAGGTTTCAGGTTGATCTGGGTCGGATTTACATGATGGGACTTAAGGATGATCGCAAACGGAATTTACAGGTCACGGGTCACCAGGATTTGACTGGTAGGACCGCGAGACCTAACGGAACAAAATGTACACTAAGGTTAAGGGTCTTACAAGATATCTTTACCTAGCAGTGACTAGTTAATTGAATGGTTGGTTATGATGAACAAGTGATAATACTTGGATATATGACGATCGTGTCCTAAAAATCAACAGTCGGATGACTTGATCTATGGATGAAGATTATTCCCAATAGTTAAATTCAGGTTAGATGATAGATGTAAGGTTAGGATAGGCCAAATTGGTGACATACACTTGTATATACTAAATTAAATTTCCTGGTAACACTCAAGAACTTTCAATACTCGGGTATTGAAAAGTCTGGGGTGTTACAATCTACCCCCCTTAAACAAAATTTTGTGCCCAAAATTTAATTATTTCTAACATTTATACTGATTCGTTGTGTTTAAGTTTTCACTGTATTCCTTATGAGGTATATATATATATATGTGTGTGTGTGTGTGTGTGTGTGTGTGTGTGTCTAGATGTGAGTAATCTACACTATATGAAATCAATACGTTATAATCTAGCCCCCTTAATTGAAAATCTCGACCCCGATATTTATATGTGTATAATTTATTTATTTATGTATTTAATTTTATAGCATTTCACACATTAGTTTCCCCACTGTATAGAGTAATTTTTTTTTCAGTTCTTCATGTTTTGGAGCAACATGGAAAAATGATTATTGTATGTCTAATCCTGATACACTGAACTCTTACCTGGCTAGGGTGGTGAGTTCTTTAGTATCATTCATTCCAGGTGAGTCATGAACTTCTTCTTGATCAGGGCATTGAGTTCATTGATAAGCACCCGGGATTTGGTATTTAGATCAAACCACCTATAACTTGCTTGAATATGGTTCCATAGTTCCGTGGTCCCAATTCATCTATATCCTTGAGGAATATTATGTATTATCTTTTTATTGACTAGAAAAGTACCTTATGTTTCAAAAAAGAAGAAGCCCAAATGGCCCATCACTTGTTGAACCTAAGTTTAATGCTATCATTTATATGAACAGTTGTAATTCCCAAAATTGTTTTATATTGACAGCCTATCACTCAGAAAATTTTTATTTCTAAACCATATATTTAATTTGTCTAAAGTTTTAAACCTAAGTCCCTGACTTATTTTTAAGACTCTAAAAAATTTTTTGAAGAAAGATTCTACAATTTGGTGAGCCATTCATCCATGTAAGTTGTAAAAATACTTGTTGTCCAGCAGTATTTTTAATCAAATTTGACATTATTGGATTTTTCTAGAGTTTTGTGTAAATCCAATAAATCTAAAATTTTAGAGGTAGGTTTTTGGAGACCTATTTGAGATACTAAAAAATTTTCAAAATTTTCCAATAATTCTACCTACTGAGACTAGCAGAAGTTTCCTCACATGTCAGTTTTCACTGAAACAATAAGAAAATTAGGAAAATTGGAAAATATCCAATTCCAGTTTGGGATTCTTGTTTTTCTTGCTTGGAAATTTGTTTAAGGATGAATTTTACTCCACAATAAATTTATTTGAGAGTTTCAAAATTTATTCTGAAGGTACCTATATTCATAATCTCTAAATTCAACGTCTAACTTAATATTTCCAATGGGGAATTTGAATATGTGTTTCTAATTCAACAACTTCCTAGTTCCTTTCTGAATTCAATTAAGTATATGTATCTAATTCATGATCCTATTCTAGTCGCATAAAGCTTATGATGGCCCATTCCCTTAGGCCCAGTTAATCTCATTTTCTTGCTCTGACACCGACTTTAACAGCCTAAGTTTTCTAGGCCCGAGTACATACTCGTGACCGAGAATTTCGGGTGTTAATAATGTAAAACTTAGATACTTCAAAATTGCACCTTATTATTATTATTTTAAATTACATCTAGTTACATTCACGAAGGTAACCAGTCATGAGCATAAAATCAACTATATTTATTATTTCATTAGAGTAAAAGAATTCAACAAATCATCAAATGCCCTCTCAACGGGAGCTTATTACATTATCAAAGTTTGCAGTGGAAAATAAAGAAAACTAATTGTGCCATATTCTTCTTCTCAATTCGAACCCGTCTTCCACAGAACGGTCGTCGTCCTTTACATCAACCTGTAATTCACCTGCAACAACCTATTTTGGCGTCTATTACTAACCTAAACAAACCAATGATCCAGCGTATACACTTGCTGAGTTGACTATATTCGACTTGGTCCTTCAATCTTTGCTACTAAAAAAAGAAGAAAAACTGAATCTTGGACACCACTCGTGACTTGGTGAATCGACGATTGAACCCTCTGTACTTCCTCTCGCCACTTCTCTCTCTCTCTGTGATTTCCTCCATGTTGGTCATCAATTGCTAGAGAATTCTCCTTTTTATAGTATTTTTGGAAAGGCTTTCTGTGTAAGAAAGGGATTGGTCTGCATTAAGGTTTCGTGGAAGTTCTTGCACATACGATGGATAAGCTGCGCAAGACTTTTGGCTGACTCTATCGGGCCATTGTGTTGGACCCACCCTTCTCGTCTTCTCCAATCATCTGTTGTATTTGTGGGCTGCATGATGATCGGATGTGATATGATAATGGTGGTCGGACAACTCTCTTTGACTGACGCTCTTTCGGCGAGGAAGACAACCTGCATTAATGGAAGATTTTGTTCCTTTCCTTCTTTCTACAAACCGTTTCTTCCAGACTGTCCAGATTAATCAGTGGAAGCTTAAGAGAGCCTAAGATGAAGGCTTCAATTGATCTCTTGGTGGGTTCAACGAATACTTACGGCAATTAGTGTTTTGCACGCCATTATAACAAGCCCACAGAAATCGGCAATCCCGAGCTTGGTTGGATTCTCCTGGTTCCTTTAGACTTCCAAGTTTTGTTCGAAAACATTCTTAGTGAGGAATGGATGGTTCGGATCTTACTTGAGTGGAATTTGAAAGTTCTAGTGGGAGGATTTATCTCAAGCACGAATTTCTCATGTGCTATTAGAGTGTGCAGAAGCTTCTTACTTCCAATTCGATTGTAAGGGATAGGTGGGGTCCACTTTGGTGAGTTATCAGGAAATCAACTCCCTTCATTGATTGCACAAGGTCATGTTAGGCCATGGTTGCGAATACAGACTTGATCGAAGGCTTATCTTGAATGTTCTCTTAGCGGATGTCGAAAGGGACTGAATGTCGATTAGCAGACCACGCTTAATGATCAGGGCCTAATTTTAGAGGAAATGTCTAGTCGGGATAGGCAAACGATTGGACAAAATTTGGTGGTTGATCAATGGTGGAGAAGGCCTAAATTTGAAATTTCACCTTTTGCACCAAAAGGAAGGAACTGAAGTCAAGGCAGTCATCATTCAATGGTGTAGGATAATAGATTAGGGTCTAAATTTTGTATGATATTGTAGTCATATTAAGCCAAAGTGTAGTCCAAATTTAAGTTGCTATTGAGTGTGTAATGTGGGTCAATCGAAAGCTATTGATTTAGGAAGAGTCGGTAAGCGTAAAACGGCTTACTTCACGCCAAAGGAAAAGCCTAAGAAAGTGGGGGTCCTCATATTTTACACTGGGTCTATATAATGGGCGATCCAAGTTGTTCATATGGGGGTAAGTATCCTACTACAACTACCCACGAGCTTTCCTCACTCGATGGACACCAAAATCAACGGTTAAGGGAAAGATTTGTTAATTGGGTCACTTTTACAATGATCTAAGGGATGATATTTGACGTGTATGGTTAATTTATGATAAATAGGTATGGTATAAAATTTCATATAAAACGGATAATTAGAACTACGTGATCTAGAATTCAAGAGTATAGGTTAATGACATTAAGTATTTACAATTTTATTTTTTATTCCTCCAACTTCCATCATCCGTAACGTTGGACGACACCATCCAAATGCATTGAAATTTGACAGACATTCTTTATTTTTCATTCTTTTTTCATCGTCCCATTTTGGGGCTTGATCACTTACAGATGACCAAGATGCATTTCTAATGGGCTATGCCACTCCGAGGTCTAAATCAATGATTTCATATATCTAATAGAGAAGTTAGTCGGTAGTTGTGGCACATACCTTAGGATCTTCAAACTAAGAAGTTCATTCTGATATTTATCCAGCCCGTTTGGCATATTTAAATATGATGGACGGTCAAATGACATGTTAAAAATAGGAAAACTTGATGGTTAGTACTCTAATCATGTATGTAGGGAGGGGTACGGTCGGTTTTGTAAACGGATGAACACAAGTAGGTTTTTAGAGAGATTAAGAGTTAGAACATGTACACCGTTAGATTCAAGTGACTTGTTTACATGTGTAATTTCTCAAATTATAGTCCCGATGGTGGGTTAACTATATTCATAGGTGGTGTGGGTCTAACACACATATTATGATAAAATTTTAAGAGGTTTTAATGGTGGACATTACAACAACACTGTTTCTTATGCCGTTAAAATAGACAGATGGTTTGGATGTAGCCCATACATCACAGTGGGCCCCATGGTCTGGTGGGCCCTGCACGAGTATCAAAAGAAGCACCTACTTATCCCCCTTAAAACATTCACAATCATTTATTGGGTCATCAAGGCGTGGTTCACAAATCTATCCCATCCATTATGTGTGTCCGACTAGGTTAAGGGGTTGAACCAAGTTTCAGATGCATCAAAATTTCAAGTGGAGCCCAACAAGTGATTTTATATCCTCAAGCTCCAAGTTGTACGAACAGTTTAAGGAGATCAAAGTTACATGGGTCCCAAAGTGATGTATTTATTATATCTACACTATTCATCTACATTTAGAGATAATTTTAGAGCATTATCTAAACAAAAATGAATCATATCCAAAGATTATCTAGACCACACCACAAATAGTAGTGGAAAAAATGATTTCACTGTTAAACAATTTACAGGGCCCACCATAACATTTATTTTCTATTCAATCTGATCATAAGGTCACAATGAGACCTGAATTAAGAGGAAAAACAAATTTCATATTGGCCCAAAACTTCTGTGACCCAGAAAGGGTTCCAATGGTAGACGTTTAATCCCCTACTGTTTTTGTAGTGTGGACCACTTGATAGTTAGATATGTCTTATTTTTCTTCTCAAGCCTTAAGATGAGCTCGCAAATGGATGGACGGTTTGAATATAAGACATACCTCATGTTCAGACCCACAAATCTTGGTGATTTATCCAGCTTCATATTATTATTATTATTATTCATGGTGTGGGCCACCGGGGTTTTGTGTACGACTAATTTTTGGGGTATCTCACTTTTCAAAGGGGACTTATCAAATGCAAGGTGTAGATATCTGACATACATCACAGTGGGACCAATGGTGGGGCCCACTATCCTAACCCGTTCCAAGCAGCAGGACGCTGCTTGCTGCAACATCCTCTGGACGCTTGCACCAACAAGGTCCAGCACCCCCTTTGTAATTTTTTTATTTTCCTAAGGTTTTCATAGGTGGGGCCTACATCAGGATGATTCACCCCATCTGTTAGATTCTATGACTCGTGACAGCCTAACAAGCCTAATATTCAGCATTTTTTGGCGCACAGAAACATCACAACGGGCCTTAACAATTTATCACTATTAAAATAACATTTTTGATGGTGTGACCTACCAGAGATTTGGATTGGCTTCATTTTTCGGCTCGAGGGATAAAATGAGCTAGAAAATTAAATGGACGATGTGGATTAAATACATACATCATGGGGAGGGGCCTGCTGTGGTCCCACAACCCTTGCCTAGTTGAAGTGGCTAGGACGATGCTTGCTGCAGTGTCCTCCTTCTCTCTTGTATTTTTTTATTAGATATGTGCAAGTGTGTGCATGGGTGTGTGTGTGTGTGTGTGTGTGTGTGTGTGTTTCGATGGCATACAAAATTCTGGTGGGGCCCACTATCAATGGGTCCCACATAAAGTCTATAACAAAATAATTTTTCTCCCATACATCCACACCATTAATCACATCATTATCATCAACATCATCTCCACCATACATAAACACAATGAAAGCAAAATAAGAATGAGTGGGGTGGGTGTACTCACCTTGATGGATTAGATGGATGGTTGAGATAGATGGAAGGGGTGGGATTGATAGAGTTGATAGCCCACCAAGATTATAAGGCCCGTATCCTAGCTCGAACCGTTCCGTAGGCTTCCGCGGTCCTCCTGGTCGAATTCTGGCGACCTGCTTTGCGTAAATAGCAGTTGCGCATGACCATAAGTTGCATCCCGTATATCAGAGTCAGCTTGACCCGAGACTTATACCAGTGTGATTGTGTCGTCACCGCAGTTTCAATGTCGCATCTCACGTGCTGAGGCGATACCCGGGCTAGGAGATGTGGGCCTGCGTTCAGTTCAAGAAAAATGCCACGCTTTGCAAAACCCAAGAGGACATGTCCCATCAATCCCGTCAATCAAGTACATGTCCCATCCCCAAAAGTAACCCCTAAAGTTAACTCTCTCTCCACCCATACATGTCAAGTACACACCTATCACTCACCCACCATTCCCCATCACTCCATTACCTCTCTCTCATCCCTCTCTCTCTCTCTCTCTAACAACATCATCTATCTCTCCCTCTTTCTCAAACCCATCTCCCAAGCAAGCAACTGTCCAAGTTCTATATGAGAAGAGCTTGGTGTGGCCCATCTTCCTACCCCTTCATCTCCCACCTCCACCATCCAATCTCCATCATCCTCCATCAAAGTCAAAGCTTTGGAGCTAGGGAGTCCAAGAAGAAGTCTAGGTGGGCGATTTTGTTAGAATTTGATGATTTGAGGGCCCCACATATGGTGGGACCTATCTTGAAGAATGATTTGTATCAAAGAGAGGCCCATAGTGGCGGGGTCCCTCCATTACATCGTCTCTCTCTCTCTCTCTCTCTCTCTCTCTCTCTCTCTCTCTCTCTCTCTTTCTTTTGTTGTTGATGATGATAGTGATCGTATGGCCCACCTTGATGTTTTATCCAAACCACCCGATCATGAGGCCCACCTTGCCGTCGGTCCGTCTGGACCTCCTAGATGACGGGAAACATAAATATTAGACTGATACAAGTTGGTGGGCCACACGTGTGGCCCCACCAGATGTATGCATTCCATCCATCCCTCCACTGTCTAGCTATGGATGATGGAGCCCACCTTGATATGTGATTATCCCAGCCGTCCGTCCAAGTGGGACGTACGAACCTCATGAAGCCATCAGGTTCTGTGGACCCCACTATGATTCATCTGTTAATCCAAGCCGTCCATCCTGGATGTTAGCAGGCTCGGTGGACCCCACCTATGATGTATGTTCCTTACATCTACACCATCCATCCAGTTAGGCCTTGGATGAAGCATATTCAAAATTCAGGTGGAGCCTACCGTGCTATACCCAACACGTGGAATCCACCTTGATGTACGGATTTAATCCACACTGTCCATCCATTTTTTGGACGGGTGGGCCCACCTCGCTGATAAGTTGTATAGCCCACCGTCCATTTGGATGGTGGGCCAGCAGCCTCACACCAGCTAAACAACTGCTGTGTACAATGTGGTTTGATCCACACCGCCTATCTATGCGGTCCACCTTAATGATGTATTGTATATCCTCACTGTCCAATCATTGGACGGTAGGAATAAGATCGGTTGGTGTACCTCACTCCAGCTATATAGTTCCGCATGATCAGTGGGACTGATCATATGGTATGTGTTATATCCACACCATGCATCAGTGGGCCACACATGATATATATGTGTTTTATCCATGCTACAGAGCAGCCGTGGAACCCACGCACGTGTGGACTCCACATGATGCATGTGTTTATCAATGTCGTCCATCTATTTTTCATCAGTGTTGTCCACCTATTTTGCAATTCCCACCGTCCAGATGGCTGGACGGTGGTGAACACCGTGATGTATATGTTATATACAACTGTATACAAGGTGGATGACACTGCAAAAATTAGTGGAGATTGAATGCCCACCCTTGAAAATCAGTGGATCAATATGAAATTGTTTTCCCTCTTAATTCAGGCCCTTGTGACCTTATGAACAAATTAGTCAGAAAATAAATGTTGTGGTGGGCCCTGTACATTGTTTAATGGTTAAAATCATTATCACCACTGCTATTTGTGGTATGGTCAAGTTGATCTTCCTGTATGATTTATCTTTTTGGGTAATGCTCTAAAAAATAGATGAATGATGTAGATATAATATAGTGTATGGCTCCCACCTTGATGTGATGTGTATTGGGCCCGTAAGAGAGGCCCATTGTGATGTATTCGGGGCCCATGGGTTGTAGCCCATTGTGATGTGTTTGAGGCCCATATATTGCAGCCCGTTGGTGCGGCCCGTTGATGCAGCCCACTTGATGTTTACCGGCCCATTGGTACAGCCCGTTGATGCGGCCCACTTGATGTATATGATGCCCATTGGTGTGGCCCATTAATGCGGCCCACTTGATGTTTATCGGCCCATGTGATGAGGCCCACCTTGGTGTAGTATTCTATATTCACACCATCCAAGGGCCTACCATTGATGCATGTATTGTATATTTACTGTAAGGCCCGTATCGTAGTCTGTGTCATTCCGTAGGTTTTTGCGGTCCTCCCGGTCGAATTCTAGCAACCCTCGACCGGTATTCGATGTTTGCGCGCGATCCTAAGCCGAGGCCTGTATACTGAAGTCAGATCGACCCAAAACTTGTACCTTAGTGACTGCATTATCGTCGTGGTTCCAACGCCTGACTTGCGAACCGATCCGATACCTAGGCTAGAAGATGTGGGTCCGCGTTTATTTCAAGAAAAATGTCACGCGTTGTGAATTTTGAGCGAATTTCTACAACATGTCTCATCAATCAATCAATCAATACACCCATACCTCAAGTACAAGGTCAAATCCTTTTTCCACAAGTCAACTCTCTCTCTCCCCTGCCCATCCCTCTTTTACAAAATTTCAAACACACCCATGCTTCCCC
Source organism: Magnolia changhungtana (assembly GCA_030180095.1). Taxonomy (NCBI): domain Eukaryota; kingdom Viridiplantae; phylum Streptophyta; class Magnoliopsida; order Magnoliales; family Magnoliaceae; genus Magnolia; species Magnolia changhungtana. The sequence continues at coordinate 11,500,420 of JASAUF010000172.1, read as the reverse complement.
CTCTCTTTTCCTTACAACCATCACTCCACCCATCCCTTCATCCATTATTTCTATCTCTCCCTCTCATTCTCTAGCAATTTCTCAAAATCTCATGAGAGCCCCAACATCCAAGCTCTCTCCCAAATAGTAAGTGTAGCCCACCTTCTCATCTCCCATCTCAACCTTCCAATACCCATCAACCTCCATTAAAAGTTAAGCCAAGGAGCATAGGAGTTCAAGGAGCTAAGGAGAAGGCTGATATGTGGGTGATCGGTTGTTGATTTTAAATCTTAGGGCCTATTTGATGTGGGACTCACATGATGTATGCATTGTATAAAGGAGGGGCCATTAGTGGCGGGGTCCCTCCCCTTCACGCTTTTCTCTCTCTATCTTTTTTTCCTCTTTTGGTGATGGTTTGCAGCCCACTTGATCTAGACCGTCCATTTATTGGGGCCTGACTCGCCGCCTTGGATTAAGGAAAAATACAAACATCAGATTGATCAATGGAGGCCCACTGGTGCGGACCCCACCATTTGTTCGTGTTGCCTATGCACCATAGTAAAAAAAAAATTAAGGTTATTTGGTGGGCCACACCACGTGGACCCACCCTATTGGACGTGAGTATCCAACCAACCATCCAACGTCCAGATAGTCTCTGGGCACTGGAAGCCTTCTTGTTTTGTTATAATAGTATAACATAATATATTATCTTTTATATATATTATAGATATAATATTAATATATTATATTAACATATTAGCTATGGTGGGCCACCCTCCCGTGTGTGGACCCACCGCGATTTCATGCACTAGATGATCAGCACCGTCCAGAGCACCCTAGGGTCGTAAGTCAGGTATGATATGCATATTATAATATAATATAATATATTATATTATATTATATTATATTATATGTACCTTGAAGCTTACGTCTGCAACTTATCGGTCCCACCAGATATGTGCAGCAGGCATGAGATCCACGCCGTCCATCCAAAATTCGTGAGACCCACCGTACCTACAGCAGCTATCTAGCAGCTGTAATGACATCAGCTGTAGCTGACGTGAGGTGAGATCCTCATCGTCCAGAGTTTGGATGGTGGGATTCCTATTGACGGATGGATCTCATCTAACCGTCCATCCATTTGGCATGCCCGTTTTAGTGGGCCATGCTCGTGGACCCCACCCCTGATGTATATGATCTAACCTAACCGTCCATATGGCGTGCTTGTCTCAAGGCTTGAGATAAGACAGATCCAGTTATCAGATGGACCACACTACAGCATACAGTGGGTTTGACCGTCTACCATTGGAATCCCATTTTGAGTCATAAAAGTTTTGAATTAATATGATATTTGTTCCTTTCCCCTGTCCAGGTCTTTGTCACCTTGGAACAGACTAGATGGGAAAATAAACACTATGGTGGGCCTACTGGAAATTATTAACACCACTTGCCATCTGTGGTATGGTCTGGATGATCTTTTGATCTGATTTATTGTTTGGATAATGCTTTGAAATGATAATTATAGATGGATGAATGGTGCGGCCCTAGTTGTGCGGCCTACTTGTTATATTTGGGAGGCCTAATACCACATATTTAGGGCTCATGGGTTGAGGCCCACGGTAATGTATTTGGAGCCCATGGGTAGAAGCCCATAGTGTTGTGTTCTAGGACCATTTGTATCGGCCCATTGAATTTGGCCCATCTAATCAGCCCATTAAATTTGGCCCATCTAATCGGCCCATTGAATTTGGCCCATCTAATTGGCCCATTTGTATCGGCTCATTGAATTCGGCCCATTTAATCAGCCCATCTATATCGGCCCATTGAATTCGGCCCACTTAATTAGCCCATTTGTATTGGAACATTTGATTCAGCCCATTGGTATGACCCATTTAATGTATTAGGGGCCCACTTAATGAGGCCAATTTGTTGTATTAGGGGCCCACTTGATGAGGCCCGCTGTAATTTAGTTGGGGACCCAATTGACTCGGCCCATTTGTATCAGCCCATTTGATTGACCCAATTGGCTTGGCCCATTTGATTTGGTCAATTGGCTCAGCCCATTTGTATCGGTCCATTTGATCGACCCAATTGACTTAGCCCATTGACTCAGCCCATTTGTACCAGCCCATTTGATTCGACCCGTTGATACAGCTCAATGTTATATACATTGGCCCATGAATGAGGCCCAATATGATGCATATATGCCACATAAGCGAGGCCCATGATGATGTGTATTAGACCTGAAAGGGCCAAGCTATATGCCCTAGAGGGGGGGTGAATAGGGCAATGCCAAATAAAACTTAAAACAGCGGAATAATAAAAGATATAAATAACAATGTTGAAATAATAACAATCTCAAAGCATATGAAATATGAAAATGATAATAAATCAGTTCTAAGGACAACCTTAAACAAAAAACCAATGACTTATGGTAGGACAACCTTATTTCTAGAACGATCTAGAAAACACAAATAATATGGAAAATAAATCAAGAATAACTTAAAGAAATAAATCCTAAGTTATTACACCATTCAACCACACTTGCTTGAAATGAAAATTACAACATTCATCCACAAAAGCAATCTACAATAATAAAGGAATAAATGAATAAAGAAATCAAGCACATCCACAACACAACGATATATAGTGGTTCGCCTGTGTGTTCACCAACTGTTAGCCAACAGCCAAACAGAATACTACTCCACTCCTAATATCCTCACACAGAGGATATTAGCATGCACTATCAAAATAGGTTTTCACATGTTCACCCAAAAACCTTCACAATTGTGTCTTTTTATCTCGGGCTTACACAATCCAAAAACCCCCACAATCTAAGTTTTCTAGCTCTCCTCAGATAACCAAAACAATGAGATTTTTCTGGCAAATCTCAAACAAAACCAGAGAAAGTAAATTATAAAGTAAAATACCTGGATCTCCTTTTGAAGTAGCCCAGTAGAACCAATCGGAGTAGATGAATGATACGTCGTTCAATGTCCAATACTCACATAAAGAATGGTTCTATGTCTAATTAATTTTAGATTAAATCAAGAAGAGCAAGGTCTATTTGATTTTGATCCCTGAAGAAGGAATATCACAAATTCCTCTTTTCTAAATAAGATTGGAATATGGATCAAAATCACAATAGAAAAATGCTGACAAAAGGAATATTAAATATGCACAATAGCTTAAAAAATAATCACAACTTATCTCGAATATAGCCTTAAATCGCTTGAATTGAATGGAATGGAATGAGTAAACTCAAATTGCGTGCATTATTTATAGCCTCAAAAATCCCATCTTCGATCGGTCTTAATCCTAGACTGGTCGTAGGCCAAAGATTTTGAAAGATTTCTCATGGGATTAGATTTGCTATTCTCACGACCGGTCTTAGGTAGCCTACGACCGGTCGTGGACCACCTACGACTGGTCGTGAGACACCTACGACTGGTCGTGGTACTCGAGATAAGTCGCTGGAGTTCGAGTCGTAGAACTATGACTGGTCGAAGGATGAGTCGTAGGACTTCCCAGGACTGGTCGAAGAAAGTCCAGGACTAGTCGAAGGACAACCAGGAAAATCTGAAAATCAGAATAACCTAGATCGGTCTGAGAAACTTAAGACTGGTCGAAGTAAAGCTAGGACTGGTCTTAAGATTTCTAGGACTGGTCTTAGAACAGTCACACCAAGTAAATTAAAATATTCGGATTATGTATCCAAAATGACCTATCATACAGACCAACCTAAAGTCAATCTAAGGTCAAACAAACCTTGAAGTGAGATGGACATTGAAGTCTTGAAGGTCTGTATTCTCAGATGATCTTGAAGTAGAAGCTTGAATCGAGTTGATCGTCTTTCTCGAGCTTGGTACATTCTTGACTTGTCTTAATGAAGTCTTCTAATCTTGAACTTGATAGAAGCAAACTTGGAGTCTTCTATTCTTGTAGACTTCATTCATGACATGTCTTGCAACCATTCTTCATTTATGATCTTGTCTTGAAAACATTCTTCATTCATGATCTTGTCTTAAAAACATTCTTCATTCATGATCTTGTCTTGAAAACATTCTTCATTCATGATCTTGTCTTGAAGCAGTGTGTAGTCACAAACAAGAAACACAAGAAGTACAAGACATATAGGTTTTGACACTACAAAATTTGACAACCAAAGGGATATGAAATCATAGCACTAACAATCTCTCCCTTTGTCAAATTTGTGATAAAACACATTTATAAATATAAGAGTAAAATGAAGAAAGAATCATGAGCCATCAGAGTGAGAAAAAAAATACTCTACTCCCCCTAAGTGAGTAGAAACAATCAAGCATTTTCAAGTAATCACTTTCTTCATTTCTCCCATTCTCCCCCCTTCCATACTATTCCATACTACTCCCCCTTTTTGTCACAAAATGACAAGGGAAGACCAAAGGAGAGAAGAGAACACCATATGAAGAGTCAATATTTAATTACCAAATTAGTACAACACTTCAATGTCATCAATCCAAACCATACAACCAAAGTCATCAAACGTAATAGTAATACAGAATCCATCATATTCAAACCAAAAAAAAAAAAATAATCCACCTAATCTGATCCAGATGAAAGAGCAGGGATGGTTGGATGAATCTGATGTAAACCCCTATTAATGCGACGAAGATATTTTTGCATATATTTAAATTGCATATCATGGGCTATACTCAGGTTATCAACCTTCTCCTCCAATGCACTTAGACGTGCATCATAACCAGAAGATGGATCGTAATTAGAATCATTTTGGGAGTCAGTTTCAATTTCTTCAAATATATCATCCATATTTATATCAGCCTGTGCAGGAAGATTAGCAGCTTCTCCTTCATTTCCTGCTTCAGCACCTTCACCACCACCTTCATAGAATTGACCAGGAAGCAAATCCAACTTCATCTTATTTAAATTAGTATTATTGAATAAAAGATGATGAATTGGTGCCTCATTCTCAGGTAAAGCAATGAACATATTTGTGGCTAAATAAGTCATAAGATAACCAAATGGAATATCACTATGACCCGGATGAAGACGAAACTGAATGATGAAATGACATATCAAAGAAGGTAAACAGACAACAATGCTGGACACAATAGAGTGCAATACCCGAACCATGAAGGCAGTTAACTCGATTTTATTGCCTGACTGAGGATACACGTTTGAAGTGAAGATCCGGTGCAAAACTCTGTATCTGGGTAATAAAAATTTTGAAGGGAGCACATTTCCTTTGTGCGTCCAATGCACTTCCATATTGCATAAATCTCTTGTCAACATTTTTTTTTCCGATTCTGATGGTTTGCAATATAATGTATGAATCGGAATACCTTCATCTTTGACAGGTATATCCATAATACCTGATATCAAATGTCGATCTATCAAAACTTTCCCTTCTCTAGTAGCAATTGAGAACGTTAAATTATCAAGGGAAAAATCAGAGATACATGCAACCATATATTGTGCAATGGACTGGCATGCAGGCCCACCCCAAAACAAAATGTTAGTCCAGCCAATAGATTCAAGGAGAGGTGTAATCTCAAATTGTTCAATGTGACTGAGACTTACAGGACGCTCAACGATAACTTTACGGTTACGTAACTCCCGTACATCATTGGGATCATCTTCAGGTGACCGAAGGTGCCGTCTTGTTATAGATGTATATCTAGATGAAGATGGACCACGGGATGTTTTCTTTTTCCCTCTAACATCCATTTTCAACAAGATTTACCAAGGACCAAGCACAAAGAACACTAGAAGTGGTGGATTTCTCTAAATCAGATTTTTAGAGAGGAAACCCTAAACAATCAACAAAAGACAAAATCTAACTTATGGAATAAACAAATCAAATCATAGAAGGCATAAATCTTCAATAAAAATGAAGAAAAGCGACTTATCTTGAAGAAAATTACGAACTCTCAAGACTGGTCGAGCCACGACTCGTCGAAGGAAGAAGAGGAAATGAAGAACAAAGTGATTTTCTCCAAATTATATGATGCTCACGATCTCTACGACCGGTCGAGTGCAGTCCATGACCGGTCGAGTCAGGACCGATCGTGTATGGCAAAGGCCGGTCGAGCATCGACAAAAATAAATATTTTTATACAGAAATTGAAATTTATACACATAAAAATTTAAAATATAGTACATTATGATACATGCAGACAAGTATATTCAATTTAAAATGCACATACCAAGATCAAATTTCATTTTAGTAAACCTGCTTTTGTCGAGCGGTTTAGTAAATATATCAGCAAGTTGGACATTAGTTGGAATATATTCCAAAGAGATAGCTTTTTTTCAACTAATTCACGAATGTAATGATACCTAATGTCAATATGCTTAATACGCGAATGTTGAATTGGATTTTTGGAAATATTGATAGCACTGGAATTATCACAATGTAAGATCATTGAATCTTAATTAATTCCATAATCGCTTAACATGCGTTTCATCCATACGAGTTGTGTACATGCATATCTTGCTGCGATATACTCAGCCTCAGCAGTGGAAAGCGATATTGAACTTTGCTTCTTGTTAAACCAAGAAACCAAACAATTTCCAATGTAAAAACAACCACTACTGGTTGATTTTCTATCATCAATATTACCAGCCCAATCAGCATTAGAATACCCAGCTAATTTAACATTAGTATCAAAAGGATACCAAAGACCCAAATTAGTTGTACTTGCGACATATCTAATAATCCGTTTGACAGGAGTAAGTTGTGAATCTTTAGGATTAGACTGATATCTCGCACAAATATCAACGCTAAAAGAGATATCAGGTCTACTAGCAGTTAGATATAAAAAACTACCAATCATACTACGATATAACTTAGGATCTACATCTTTACATGTAGAGTCTTTTGAGAGTCTCAAGGTTATACTCATAGGAGTATCAAATTTTTTACCATTTTCAAATCCAAACCTTTTAACCAAGTTTGTAGCATACTTGGTTTGAGAAATGAAGATTCCATTAGGTTGTTGTTTTACTTGTAACCCTAGGAAGTAATTTAGTTCACCAACCATGCTCATTTCGAATCTTGATTTCATCAACTCTGCAAACTCAATAGACATGTTAGAACAAGTTGATCCATAAATAATATCGTCTACATAGATTTGAACCATTAAAATCTCATTATTATGTTTCTTAACAAATAGCGTCTTATCGACACTTCCCACTTGAAAACTATGACTCAGTAAGAATTTCGTCAATTTTTCATACCATGCCCTAGGCGCTTGTTTCAGACTATAGAGAGCCTTTTTAAGACGAAATACATGATCAGAAAGCTTGGGGTCTTCAAACCCTGAGGGTTGTTCTACATAAACTTCTTCATGTAAATTGCCATTTAAGAAGGAACTCTTTACATCCATCTGATAAATTTTAAACTTTCTAAAGCAAGCGATAGAAATAAAAAGTCTGATAGATTCAAGCCGAGCGACTGGAGCAAAGGTTTCATCGTAATTGATGCCTTCAATCTGAGTGTACCCTTGTGCAACCAGTCTAGCTTTGTTTCATATAACATTTCCAAGTTCATCAGACTTGTTTTTAAAGATCTATTTTGTTCCAATTATGTGTTTATCTTTAGGTCTAGCAACAAGATACCAGACATCATTACGAACAAATTGATTAAGTTCATCCTGCATAGCTACTATCCAATTTTCATCAGAAAGAGCTTCTTTTACATTGACCGGTTCTATTTGGGATGTAAAACAAACATCATTGCATACGTTTTCAAGTTGTTTGCGTGTACGAACTCCAGTGAGAGGATTTCCAAGGATTTGATTAGTTGGATGATCTTTGACAGTCCTAGGTTCAAATGAAGAGGTATCTTGATTTTCAATTATAAGAATTTCATCATCATCTGAACTCGGAGCAGGTGTATTCAAATGATCATCAATGACCACATTGATGGACTCTTGAATCACACCTGTTCTTTTATTTAGAACCCTATAAGGTCGACTGTGTAAGGAATATCCAAGGAAAATATCTTCATCACTCTTCGTATCAAATTTTTCCAAATTTTCACGATCTCGTAAAATGTAACACTTACTGCCAAAAATTCGAAAGTATTTGACAGTAGGTTTCTTTTCGAACCATAACTCATAAGCAGTCTTATTTTCAGATTTACTAGTATAAACACGATTAATAATGTAGCAAGCAGTATTAATTGCTTCGGCCCAAAGATTTTTGGAGAGCTTCATACTATTTAACATGACATTAGCCATATCCTGAAGCACTCTATTTTTTCTCTCAACTATACCATTTTGTTGAGGAGTTTTGGGCGCAGAGAATTCATGTGATATTCCCTGATCGCTACAGAATTTCTCAAAACTGCTATTTTCGAATTCAGAACCATGATCACTACGGATCTTATAAACTTGAGAACCTTTTTCATTTTGGATTCATTTGATGATCTTCTTTACCTCATCTAGGGTTTCAGATTTGTCTTTTAAGAATGATACCCAAGTGAATCTAGTAAAGTTATCTACGATAACCAAGATGTATTTTTTGCCACCTCGGCTCTCCGTTCTAGTTGGTCCAATGAGATCCATGTGGAGAAGCTCGAGAGGTCTGGATGTGGTATTGGAGTTCACTTTTTTATGAGAGCTCGTAATTTGTTTGCCCAAGTGGCATTCACCACATATTTTGTCTACTTTTTGTAATTTGGGTAGACCTCTTATAAGTTCTCTTTTGCTCAATCTAAATAAGTTTCGGTAGTGTACATGTCCAAGGCGTTTATGCCATAATTCAATCTCATCAGTATGGACCATGTAACACGATTGAGTAGATGAGCTTGCATTACTAACGTGTAGCAGTTTTCAGAAGTTCTATGCCCAGTTAATATAACAGAACCCTCTTTATTAACAATCTCATAACCTTGATTAGAAAACTTTACATTATGATTGTTGTTGCATATCTGAGATATACTCAGTAGGTTGTGTTTCAAGTCCTCAACATATAATACATTTTTAAATAAGGGAAGGTTATAAAGCTGAACCGTACCTTGGCCAATGATTTTGCAATTGCTTCCATCACCAAAAGTGACTGACCCATCAGTCCTGTCTTCAAGATCGGTGAATAAAGCTTTGTCGCCGGTCATATGTCTGGAGCATCCACTGTCAAGGTACCACTTTGAATGGCTTATAGCTTTGAAAGCAGTGTGGGCAACCAAGCAGTCAACTTTAGGAACTCATTTCAGTACTGTTTTGGGTTTAGGAGTGTAGTTGGACTTTTTCTGTCTATTGTTATATGAATGACCTATAGAGTTAAATTTTAATAGCTCATTGAGAAGATCAATAATCTTTTCAACCAAAGGATTTTGGTTTTGATGATTGAAGTTGGCATAGCTATTTTTAGATTTTTGAAAGGTCCTTGAATTTTTTGAAAACCTTGATAAGTATACTTTACTTTTGAGTTCGAAGACTCTCCTTTCACAAATTTAGGAGCAGTAATCTTTTGTTTAGGAGTAGTATTCTTATCATAGCCTAACCCGGATCTATCGCCACATTTTCTCGATCCGGATAACAATTTTTCTAATTTAGGATCACCTTGGGCATATCTCCAAGTGTCTTTTAAACTCAAAAGAGAAGCTACTTCATTTTTGAGTTTCTCGTTCTCGGTTTTCAAATCATCAACTTAGGAGGTTTTGATTTTTAAATCACATTTGGTCTTTTTAAAAAAATCGAAAATATGAGATTTTTCTAAGACAAGAGACTCATAATCTTCTTTAAGTTTAGAAAATTTTTCCTTTTGTAATTTAAGCTTGACAGCAATTTTACAACTCTCCTTATAAAGGGCATTGTATGCATCCTGAAGATCATCTTCATTGTCACGATCACTATTTAGATTTTCTTCGCTAGTTACTTCATCATAATCTGAAAAAGTGACTTTAGCTAGAGTCATAAGGGCTTTAACATCATCTCCCGACTCGTTTTCAGAATCTTCTGATTTCGAAGAGGATTCCGAATCAGATGATTCATCCCAAGTAGCCAACATACTCTTCCTTTTTTATTTGTCCTTTTTGGGACATTTGATAGCCAAGTGCCCATACTCTTGACAGTTATAACATCGACTATCTTTCAAAGTTTTTCGAGCTCTAGGTTTAGATTGTCTCTTATCATTTGATTTTTGAAAATCTCCTTTTTTCTTCTTTTTCAAAATTTTATAAAACCTTTTTACAAAAAGTGCCATATCATCTTCGGAATTTTCAAAGTCTGAAGTGCTCTCTTGAGGAATAGTTTTAGATGACTTGAGAGCAATTGATTTTCCTTTTGGAGCTTTAAAGTTCAATTCGTAGGTCTGTAAAGAACCAACTAGTTCCTCAACCCTCATGTTATCCGTATCACGAAGTTCCTGAATCGCGGTTACTTTTGAATTGAACCGTTCAGGAAGTGAGCGTAGTATCTTTGCACATACTTTACTTTCTGGGATTCTATCACCAAGACCCCACATTGAGTTTACAATGTCATTCAATCTAGTATGGAAGTCCATAAACATTTCATTCTCCTCCATATGAATTTCTTCAAATTTAGTTGTGAGGAGTTGGACTTTAGATTTCTTGACAATTGATGTACCCTCGTGTGTCATTTCTAAAAGATCCCATGCTTGTTTAGCATTTTCACACGAGATGATTCTTTTGAATTCATCTGGTGACAATGCACAAGTAATTGCATTTAGTGCTTTTGCATTGGCACTACTCTCACTTTTCTGAAGTGTGGTCCAAAGAGCATAAGATATTACTTTCATTGATTTTGAACCATCTTCATCAATTACTTCAGTGATAGGTAGTTTCCATCCGTTCACTGTGGCCAGCCACACACTTTCATCCATGGATTTGAGAAAGATTCTCATCCATGCTTTCTAATAGGCATAGTTTGTGCCATTGAAGGGTGGTGGCCTAGTGACAGATAGGCTTTCAAAATTTGACATCTTAATATAGCTTAGATCCTTAGCTCAGGAAATAAATCCAATAAATAAGCAATAAGCACGAGTTATTAGGCTCTGATACCACTTGAAAGGGCCAAGCTATATGCCCTAGAGGGGGGGTGAATAGGGCAATGCCAAATAAAACTTAAAACAGCGGAATAATAAAAGATATAAATAACAATGCTGAAATAATAATAATCTCAAAGCATATGAAATATGAAAATGATACTAAATCAGTTCTAAGGACAACCTTACACTAAAAACCAATGGCTTATGGTAGGACAACCTTATTTCTAGAACGATCTAGAAAACACAAATAATATGGAAAATAAATCAAGAATAACTTAAAGAAATAAATCCTAAGTTATTACACCATTCAACCACACTTGCTTGAAATGAAAATTACAACATTCATCCACAAAAGCAATCCACAATAATAAAGGAATAAATGAATAAAGAAATCAAGCACATCCACAACACAACGATATATAGTGGTTCGCCTGTGTGTTCACCAACCAAGCCAACAAACATACCACACGAGAATGCTACTCCACTCCTAATATCCTCACACAGGGATATTAGCATGCACTATCAAAATAGGTTTTCACAGTTCCCCAAAACCTTCACAATTGTGTCTTTTTATCTCGGGCTTACACAATCCAAAACCCCCACAATTTGAGTTTTCGGCTCTCCTCAGATAACCAAAAAACATGAGATTTTTCTGGCAAATCTCAAACAAAACCAGAGAAAGTAAATTACAAAGTAAAATACCTGGATCTCCTTTTGAAGTAACCCAGTAGAACCAATCGGAGTAGATGAATGATACGTCGTTCAATGTCCAATATTCACATAAAGAATGGTTCTATGTCTAATTGATTTTAGATTAAATCAAGAAGAGCAAGGTCTATTTGATTTTGATCCCTGAAGAAGGAATATCACAAATTCCTCTTTTCTAAATAAGATTGGAATATGGATCAAAATCACAATAGAAAAATGCTAACAAAAGGAATATTAAATATGCACAATAGCTTAAAAAAATAATCACAACTTATCTCAGAGTATAGCCTTAAATCGCTTGAATTGAATGGAATTGAATGAATAAACTCTGAAATTCGTGCATTATTTATAGCCTCAAAAATCCCATCTTCGACTGGTCTTAGAATCCTAGGACTGGTCGTAGCGTCAAAGATTTTGAAAGATTTCAACGGGATTAGATTTTCTATTCTCACGACTAGTCTTAGGTAGCCTACGACCGGTCGTGGACCACCTACGACTGGTCGTGAGACACCTATGACTGGTCATGGTACTCGAGATAAGTCGTTGGAGTTCGAGTCGTAGAACTACGACTGGTTGAAGGATGAGTCGTAGGACTTCCCAGGACTGGTCGAAGAAAGTCCAGGACTAGTCGAAGGACAACCAGGAAAATCCAAAAATCTGCAACAACCTGGGACTGGTCCTGAGAAACCTAAGACTGGTCGAAGTAAAGATAGGACTGGTCTTAAGATTTCTAGGTCTGGTCTTAGAACATCACACCAAGAAAATTAAAATATTCGAATTATGTATCCAGAATGACCTATCAGACAGACCAACCTAAGGTCAATCTAAGGTCAAACAAACCTTGAAGTGAGATGGACATTGAAGTCTTGAAGGTCTGTATTCTCAGATGATCTTGAAGTAGAAGCTTGAATCGAGTTGATGGTCTTTCTCGAGCTTGGTACATTCTTGACTTGTCTTAATGAAGTCTTCTAATCTTGAACTTGATAGAAGCAAACTTGGAGTCTTCTATTCTTGTAGACTTCATTCATGACATGTCTTGCAACCATTCTTCATTTATGATCTTGTCTTGAAAACATTCTTCATTCATGATCTTGTCTTGAAAACATTCTTCATTCATAATCTTGTCTTGAAGCAGTGTGTAGTCACAAACAAGAAACACAAGAAGTACAAGACATAGGTTTTGGCACTACAAAATTTGACAACCAAAGGGATATGAAATCATAGCACTAATAATCTCCCCCTTTGTCAAATTTGTGATAAAACACATTTATAAATATAAGAGTAAAATGAAGAAAGAATCATGAGCCATCAGAGTGAGAAAAAAAATACTCTACTCCCCCTAAGTGAGTAGAAACAATCAACCATTTTCAAGTAATCACTTTCTCCTTTCTTCCATTCTCCCCCTTTCCATACTATTCCATACTACTCCCCCGTTTTGTCACAAAATGACAAGGGAAGGCCAAAGGAGAGAAGAGAACACCATATGAAGAGTCAAGATTTAATTATCAAACTAGTACAACACTTCAATGTCATCAATCCAAACCATACAACCAAAGTCATTAAACGTAATAATAATACAGAATCCATCATATTCAAACAAAAAAAAATAATCCACCTAATCAGATCCAGATGAAGGAGCAGGGATGGTTGGATGAATCTGATGTAAACCCCTATTAATGCGACGAAGATATTTTTGCATATATTTAAATTGCATATCATGGGCTACACTCAGGTTATCAACCTTCTCCTCCTATGCACTTAGACGTGCATCATAACCAGAAGATGGATCGTAATAAGAATCATTTTGGGAGTCAGTTTCAATTTCTTCAAATATATCATCCATATTTATATCAGCCTGTGGAGGAAGATCAGCAGCTTCTCCTTCATTTCCTGCTTCAAAGACCTTCACCACCACCTTCATAGAATTGACCAGGAAGCAAATCCAACTTCATCTTATTTAAATTAGTATTATTGAATAAAAGATGATGAATTGGTGCCTCATTCTCAGGTAAAGCAACGAGCATATTTGTGGCTAAACAAGTCATAAGATAACCAAATGGAATATCACTATGACCCGGATGAAGACGAAACTGAATGATGAAATGACATATCAAAGAAGGTAAACAAACAACAATGCTGGACACAATAGAGTGCAATACCCAAACCATGAAGGCAGTTAATTCGGTTTTATTGCCTGACCGAGGATACACGTTTGAAGTGAAGATCCGGTGCAAAACTCTGTATCTGGGTAATAAAAATTTTGAAGGGAGCACATTTCCTTTGTGTGTCCAATGCACTTCCATATTACATAAATCTCTTGTCAACATTTGTTTTTCCGATTCTGATGGTTTGTCATATAATGTATGAATCGGAATACCTTCATCTTTGACAGGTATATCCATAATACCTGATATCAAATGTCGATCTATCAAAAATTTCCCTCTCTAGTAGCAATTGAGAACATTAAATTATCAAGGGAAAAATCAGAGATACATGCAACCATAGATTGTGCAATGGATTGGTATGCAGGCCCACCCCAAAACAAAATGTTAGTCTAGCCAACAGATTCAAAGAGAGGTGTAATCTCAAATTGTTCAATGTGACTGAGACTTACAGGACCCTCAACGATAACTTTACGGTTACGTAACTCCCGTACATCATTGGGATCATCTTCGGGTGACCAAAGGTGCCGTCTTGTTATAGATGTAGATCTAGATGAAGATGGACCATGAGATGTTTTCTTTTTCCCTCTAACATCCATTTTCAACAAGATTTACCAAGGACCAAGCACAAAGAACACTAGAAGTGGTGGGTTTCTCTAGATCAGATTTTTAGTGAGAAAACCCTAAACAATCAATAAAAGACGAAATGTAGCTTATGGAATAAACAAATTAAATCATAGAAGAAATAAATCTTTAATAAAAATGAAGAAAAACGACTTATCTTGAAGAAAATTACGAACTCTTAAGACTGGTCGAGCCACGACTCGTCGAAGGAAGAAGAGGAAATGAAGAACAAAGTGATTTTTCCCAAATTATATGATGCTCACGATCTCTACGACCGGTCGAGTGCAGTCCACGACCGGTCGAGTCAGGACCGGTCGTGTATGGTAAAGGCCGGTCGAGCATCGACAAAAATAAATATTTTTATGAAGAAATTGAAATTTATACACATAAAAATTTAAAATATAGTACATTATGATACATGCAGACAAGTATATTAAATTTAATATGCACATACCAAGATCAAATTTCATTTTAGTAAACCTGCTTTTGTCGAGCGGTTTAGTAAATATATCAGCAAGTTGGACATTAGTTGGAATATATTCCAAAGAGAGCTTTTTCTTCAACTAATTCACGAATGTAATGATACCTAATGTCAATATGCTTGTACGCGAATGCTGAATTGGATTTTTGGAAATATTGATAGCACTGGAATTATCACAATGTAAGATCATTGAATCTTGATTAATTCCATAATCGCTTAACATGCGTTTCATCCATACGAGTTGTGTACATGCATATCCTGTCATGCGATATACTCAGTTCAAGAAGTGGAAAGCGATATTGAACTTTGCTTCTTGCTAAACCAAGAAACCAAACAATTTCCAATGAAAAAATAACCACCACTGGTTGATTTTCTATCATCAATATTACCAGCCCAATCAACATCAGAATACCCAGCTAATTTAACATTAGTATCAAAAAGATACCAAAGACCCAAATTAGTTGTACTTGCGACATATCTAATAATCCGTTTGACAGTAGTAAGATGTGAATCTTTAGGATTAGACTGATATCTCGCACAAATACCAACTCTAAAAGCGATATCAGGTCTACTAACAGTTAGATATAATAAACTACCAATCATATTACGATATAACTTAGGATCTACATCTTTACATGTAGAGTCTTTTGAGAGTCTCAAGGTTGTACTCATAGGAGTATCAAATTTTTTACTATTTTCAAATCCAAACCTTTTAACCAAGTTAGTAGCATACTTGGTTTGAGAAATGAAGATTCCATTAGGTTGTTGTTTTACTTGTAACCCTATGAGCGTCATTCCTCGGGAGTAATGTTGGTTAAAGGTCCACATTTATGGGTAATGATGGTTGGATGCCCACATTGTGACCTTTCCTTCGGCCTTGTTGGGCCCTTCCTCATCATTCTCTCCTGGGTTAACCCTAATCAGTGGACCCTATTCGCCATAGATGGATGGTTTCGCGCTATCGGGTTTGATATAACCACGGCCAAGGGATGATCTTTATATTATAGTTTGATCGGCTATTCATATATGGGCCCCGCCTTATAGGCGACTTATCGGTGTCAATTATCGATGTTGATTATTGGGGCCGATTGTCGAGGCCGATTCTGATTATTATTAAGGCTGATTCTGATTATCAAGGTCGACTCCGATTGTCGAGACCGGATATCGAGGCCAATTGCTGAGGCCCATTGTGATGTATATGCGGCCCATATTTGAGGCCCATTCTGATGAGCATTTGACACAAAATGAAGGCAGAACATTATCCCACATCGGAAGCATTATCTGATGTTGAGGTGGCTATAAGTTAGATTCTTTCCTTAACTATCATGACGCGTTTTAAATCAGTGAGCCTATCTTGATATTTGGATTAGATCCGCTATCCTTCTGTGGACCCCCATCATTCGTATACATGTTGTGATGGATGATTGATTAAAGTAGATGTCATTGGGCTGAGATATTTATGGGACTCCTTGTAAGACGGAGTTATCCCCACATGATCGTGCGATACGCGCAGGTTTGATGTATGGCCTAGATGAGGTTGATGGTTTCGTGGCTCTTCAGGATTTGTATATTGCATTGCATCATCAACATCTTATATTTAACTCTCTATGATTTCGCATTCGCATAGTCGATCCGCATTACATATTCTGATATTATACGATTTATGGATTACCAGTATTTCCGCTTACTATGATATCTATATGCTTGACACTTACCTCGTGCATTCACTTTCACCACCATTTAAGCTTTCTATAAGCTTATGCATGATAGATGCGTGCAGGTGGCATTAGGTCGCAGTATCGTTGATCTTGGAGCATGCAGCGAACTCCAGGAGCTTTGATTTTGACATATGTATTTTCCTTTTAGCATTGTATGCAAATGTTTATATTAGTGGATTTATGATGTCGATGTTGCCTTTGTGATTTGGGTAAACTTGTGGTTATGCTTCTTACGAGATAAATGTATGTTGGAAAATCCTCCTTGTTAGATCCCGGGATCGGAATCTGGCGTATAGGCACTGAGAATCGAGAATGGGGTACTATGGAGGCTGTTGGCACCGGATTCGGTAATCGGAAATTTTGTGAACCCGGTTTCTGAGTCTGGGGCATGACGAAAGATGGTATCAGAGCATAACTTGGGAATACCTGAATGTAACATAACATATCTGCTGATAGCTACCCTACACTCTATGATTGTTGAGGACTTAAAATGATTAGGTCCTCGAGTTCGAATAACTTAGAGACTTTCTAATATATCTCCCCACCATTGAAATTATGAGGCTGCATAGTATTCTAGTTTCGATCATTTCTGATCCTGGATGCGAGGATCAGTGAGGTCATCATAGTGTTGATGATGCGTCTTAAGAGGGCGAGGTGAGATTAGAGAGCATTATCTTCATCCTTTTGTAGATTGATTGTGCCTTAACATATATACTGGATGATGTTTCCTCTTCCCTTGTCTATTCTGTAAATTTCGAGGATAAAATTTTTATTACAAGGGGAGAACTGTAAGGCTCGTATCCTAGCCCGTACCATTTTGCAGGCTTCCGCGGTCCTCTCAGTCGAATTCCGACGACCCGCAATACGTAGATAGCAGTTGCACGCGACCCTAAGTCGTATCTCGTATATCAGAGTGGCTTGACATGAGACTTGTACCAGTGCGACCACGCCGTCACCGCAGTTCTGAAGCCTCGTCTCACGCACTAAGGCGATACCCAAGCCAGGAGATGTGGGCCCGCGTTCAATTCAAGGAAAACGCCGCGCTTTGTAAAACCCAAGGGAACATGTCCCATCAATCTCATCAATCAAGTACATGTCCCATACGCTAAAGTCAACTCTCTCTCCACCCATACATGTCAAGTACACACCTATCACTCACCTATCACTCCCCATCACTCCATCACCTCTCACCCATCCCCCTCTCTCTCTTACAACATCATCTCCCTCTCTCTCTCTTTCTCTCTCTCTCTCTCTCTTAAACCCATCTCCCAAGCAAGCAATTGTCCAAGCTCTCCATGAGAAGAGCTTGGTGTGGCCCATCTTCCACCCCCTCATCTCTCATCTCCACCGTCCAATCTCCATCATCCTCCATCAAAGTCAAATCTTTGGAGCTAGGGAGTCTAAGAAGAAGTCTAGGTGGGTGATTTTGTTCGGATTTGATGATTTGATGGCCTACATATAATGGGACCCATCTTGATGTATGATTTGTATCAAAGAGGGGCCCATAGTGGCAGGGTCCCTCCACTACATCGTCTCTCTCTCTCTCTCTCTCTCTCTCTTTCTTTTGTTGATGATGATGATGGTGATCATATGGCCCACCTTGATGTTTTATCCAAACCACCAGATCATGAGGCCCACCTTGCCGTCGGTCTGTCTGGATGGCCCAGATGACAGGAAACATAAATATTAGCCTGATACAAGCTGGTGGGCCACATGTGTGGACCCACCAGATGTATGCATTCCATCCATCCCTCCACCGTGCAGCTATGGACGGTGGAGCCCACCTTGATATGTGATTATCCTAGCCGTCCGTCCACGTGGGACTGGCAGACCTCATGACGCCATCAGGTTCTGTGGACCCCACCATGATTCATCTATTAATGTAAGCCATCCATCCTGGATGTCAGCAGGCTCGGTGGACCCCACCTATGACGTACATGCCTTACATCTACACCATCCATCCAGCCGGGCCTGAGATGAGGCAGATTCAAATTTCAGGCGGAGCCTACCATGATGTACCCAACACGTGGAATCCACCATGATGTATGGATTTAATCCACACCGTCCATCCATTTTCTGGACGGGTGGGCCCACCTCGCAGATATTTTGTATATCCCACCGTCCATTAGACGGTGGGCTAGCAGCCTCACACCAGCTAAACAGCTGATGTGTGCAATGTGGTTTGATCGACACCGCCTATCTGTGCGGCCCCACCTTAATGATGTATTGTATATCCTCACTATCCAATCACTGGACAGTGGGAAGAGGATCAGTTGGTGTGCCTCACTCCAGCTATATAGTTGTTGCATGATTAGTGGGACTAACCATGCGGTATGTGTTATATCCACATCGTGCATTTGTGGGCCACACATGATATATGTGTGTTTTATCCATGCTGTAAAGTAGCAGTGGAACCCACGCACATGTGGACTTCACATGATCTTTGTGTTTATCAATGTCGTCCATCTATTTTTCATCAGTGTTGTCCACCTATTTTGCAATTCCCATAGTCCAGATGGCTGGACAGTGGTGCACAACGTGATCTGTATGTTATATACAAATGTATACAAGGTGGACCACAATGCAAAAATCAATGGAGATTGAACGCCCACCCTTGAAACTGTTTGGGGTCATAGAAGTCCTGGATCAATATGAAATTGTTTTCCCTCTTAATTCAGGGCTTTGTGACCTCAGGAACTGATTGGTCGGAAAATAAACATTGTGGTGGGGCCCTGTACATTGTTTAACAGTGAAAATCATTATCACCACTTCTATTTGTTGTATGGTCGAGATGATCTTCCTGTATGATTTATCCTTTTGGGCAATGCTCTAAAATGATCTCTAAAAAATAAATGAATGATGTAGATATAATATTGTGTATGGGTCCCACCTTAATGTGATGTGTATTGGGCCCGTAAGAGAGGCCCATTGTGATGTATTTGGGGCCCATGGGTTATGGCCCATTATGATGTGTTTGATGCCCATGTATTATGGCCCATTGGTGAGGCATGTGATGCAGCCCACTTGATGTTCATTGGCCCATTGGTGCGGCCCATTGGTGTGTATCGGCCCATGTGATGGGGCCCACCTTGGTGTACGTATTCTATATTCACACCGTCCAAGGGCCTACCATTGATGCATGTATTATATATCTACATCATCCATTTGTGCGGCCCACTGTGATGAATGTATTGTATATCTATGTTGTCTATTGATACGGCCCACTTGATGTATATGAGGCCCATTGGTGTGGCCCATTGATGCAGCCCACTTGACGTGTATGAGGACCATGTGCAGGGCCCACCTATTGTGTATTTATTGCCCTTTTTGACATGGTCCATTGAGTTGTATTCAAGGCCCATATGATGTGTGTTAGGCCCATGTGATGCGACCCATATTGATGTGTATCAGGCCCATGTGATGCGGCCCATAGTGATGTGTTAAGCCCATGTGATGTGGCCTATAGTGATGTGTGTTAGGCCCATGTGAGCGGTCCATAGTGATGTGTGTTAGGCCTGTGTGAGCAACCCATAGTGATGCATGTTAGGCTCGTGTGATGTGTATTAGGCCCATGTGATGTGGCCTATAGTGATGTGTATTAGGCCCGTGCGATCGGCCCATAGTGATGTGTTAGGCACACGTGAGCGGCCCATAGTGATGTGTATTAGGCCCTTATGATGTGGCCCATCATGATGTGTATTATGCCCATGTGATGCAGCCCGATGTGTTGTATATGAGGCCTATATGATGAGGCCCGATGTGATGTATAAGGCCCATGTGATGCGGCCCACTTAATGTATGAGACCCTTGTGTAAGGCCCATTGTGATTGTATAGGGCCCAATGTGATGTATTTGTGGCCATTGATGAGGCTCGATGTGATATTTTTATAGCCCAATGTGATGTATATTAGGTCCTTATGTGAGGCCATGGGCCCACTTTATGTTTGGCCCCATGAGGGCCACTCCTTAGGAGCAATGTTGGTTGAATGTCCACATTGATGGGCAATGATGGTTAAATGTCCACATTGTTACCTTCCCTTAAGCCCTTTGAGGCCGATTGTTGATGTCAATTATCGATACCGATTATGAGTATGTGACAGCTTAACATCATAATACCTATACCTTGGAGCTCACCTTGTGTATAAATTGGGCCCCATAAGGAAGTCCAGTTTATTACGCGATAGAGAGGGTAAGGAATGCCAGTTATTGCACTTAGACTCAGATCTTCCCTCGGTGGGGGATATTGTGATGCTCCATCATAGTGATCACATTTGGACGGGCGCATGTGGGCGGACACTGAGTGGGCGGGGCATGAGGACCTGAGCAAGCTATCAGTGATTGGCTGGCTACCAAGCACACAGTGAATGCAGAACATTATCCCACATCGGAAGCATTGTTCGATGTTGAGGTGGCTATAAGTTAGATTCTTTCCTTAACTATCGTGACGTGTTTTAAATCAGTGAGCCTATCTTGATATTTGGACTAGATCTGCAGTCCTTCTGTGGACCCCCATCATTCGTATACATGTTGTGATGGATGATTGATTAAAAAAGATGCCATTTAGCTAAGATGTTTATGGGACTCCTTATGAGATGGAGTTATCCCTACATGATCGTGCGATACACACAGGTTTGATATATGGCCTAGTTAAGGTTGATGATATTCGTGGCTCTTCAGTATTTGCATATTGCATTGCATCATCGGCATCTTATATTTAGCTCTCTATGATTCCGCATTTGCATAGTCATCCGCATTGCATATTCTGATATTGAACGATTTATAGATTGGCAATATTTCCTCTTACTCTAATATTTATATGCTTGGCACTTATCTTGTGCACACACTTTCACCGCCCACTAAGCTTTCTATAAGCTTATGCATGATAGATGCGTGCAGGTGGTGTTCAGTCACAACAATGTTGAGCTTGGAGCGTGCAACGGACTCCTGGAGCTTTGATTTTGACATATGTATTTCCCTTTCAGCATTGTATTCAAATGTTTATATTAGTGCATATATGATGTTGATGTTGCCTTTCTGATTTGGGTAAACTTGTGGTTATGCTTCTTACGGGATAAATGTATGTTGAAAAATCCTCCTTGTGAGATTCCGGGATCGGAATCTGGCGTATAAGCGCTGGGAGACAAGAATGGGGTACTACGGAGGCTGTCGACAATGGATTCAACTATCGGGCATTTTGTAAACCCGGTTTCTGAGTTTGGGGCGTGACAGAAGATGGTATCAGAGCATAACTTAGGAATACCTGAAGTTAACATCACATATCCGCTGATAGCTACCCTACACTCTATGCTTGTTGAGGACTTAGAATGATTAGGTCCCCGACTTCGAATAACTTAGAGACTTTCAGATATAGCTCCCTACTGTTAAAATTGTGAAGCTGCATAGTATGCCAGTTTCGATCGTTTTTTATCCGGGATGTGAGGATCAGTGGGGTCATCATAGTGTTAATGATACGTCTTGAGAAGGCGAGGTTGAGATTAGAGAGCGTTATCTTCATCCTTTTGTAGATTGATTGTGCCTTGACATATATACTTGATGATGTTTTTTCTTCTATTGTCAGTTCTGTAAATTTTGATGATGAAATTTTTATTAAGAGAGGAGAGCTGTAAAGCCCCTATCCTAGCCCGTACCATTCTGTAGGCTTCCACGGTCCTCCCGATCAAATTTCGACGACCAGCGATGTGTAGATAGCAGTTGTGCGCGACCCTAAGTCGCATCCAGTATATCAAAGTCAGCTTGACCCGAGACTTGTCCTAGTTTGACTGCGTCATTGTCACGGTTCCGATGCTGCATCTCGCGCGCTGGGGCGACACTTGGGTCAGGAGATGTGGGTCTACATTCAATTCGAGGAAAACGCAGCGTTTTGCAAAACCCAAGAGGACATGTCCTATCAATCCCATCAATCAAGTACAAGTCCCATCCCCAAAAGTAACCCCTAAAGTTAACTCTCTCTCCACCCATACATGTTAAGTACACACCTATCACTCACCCATCACTCCACATCACTCCATCACCTCTCACCATCCCTCTCTCTCCTACAACATCATCTCTCTCTCTCTCTCTCTCTCTCTCTCTCTCTCTCTCTCTCTCTCTTTCTCAAACCCATCTCCCATGCAAGCAACCATCCAAGCTCTCCATGAGAAGAGCTTGGTGTGGCCCATCTTCCTACCCCCCTCATCTCCCATCTCCACCGTCTAATCTCCATCATCCTCCAACAAAGTCAAAACTTTGGAGCTAGTGAGTCCAAGAAGAAGTCTAGGTGGGCGATTTTGTTCGAATTTGATGATTTGAGGGCCCCACATATGGTGGGACCTATCTTGATGAATGATTTGTATCAAAGAGAGGCCCATAGTGGCGGGGTCCCTCCACTACATCGTCTCTCTCTCTCTCTCTCTCTTTTGTTGATGATGATGATAGTGATCATATGGCCCACCTTGATGTTTTATCCAAACCACCCGATCATGAGGCCCACCTTGCCGCCGGTCCGTCTGGACGGCCCAGATGACGGGAAACATAAATATTAGCCTGATACAAGCTGGTGGGCCACACGTGTGGACCCACCAGATGTATACATTCCATCCATCCCTCCACCGTGCAGCTATGGATGTGGAGCCCACCTTGATATGTGATTATCCTAGCCGTCCGTCCACGTGGGACATGCAGACCTCATGACGCCATCAGGTTCTATGGACCCCACCATGATTCATCAGTTAATCCAAGCCATCCACCCTATATGTCAACAGGCTTGGTGAACCCCACCTATGGCGTACGTGCCTTACATCTACACCATCCATCCAACCGGGCCTAGGATGAGGTAGATTCAAATTTTAGGTGGAGCCTACCGTGCTATACCCAGCATGTGGAATCCACCATGATGTATGGATTTAATCCACATCATCTGTCCATTTTCTAGACAGGTGGGCCCACCTCGCTGATATGTTGTATATCCCACCGTCCATTTGGATGGTGGGCCAGCAGCCTCACACCAGCTAAACAGTTGTTGTGTGCAATGTGGTTTGATCCACACCGCCTATCTGTATTGCCCACCTTAATGATGTATTGTATATCCTCACCATCCAATCACTAGACAGTGGGAACAGGATCGGTTAGTGTACCTCACTCTAGCTATATAGCTGATGCATGATTAGTAGGACTGATCATGTGGTACGTGATATATCCACACCGTGCATCCATGGGCCACACATGATATATATGTGTTTTATCCATGCTGCAGAGCAGCTATGAAACCCACGCACATGTGGACTCCACATGATGCATGTTTTTATCAGTGTCGTCCATCTACTTTTCATTAGTGTTGTCCACCTATTTTACAATTCCCACCATCCAGATGGCTGGATGGTGGTGCACACCGTGATGTATATGTTATGTATAACTGTATACCAAGTGGACCACACTACAAAAATCAGTGGAAATTGAATGTGTAAGACTCGTATCCTAGTCTGTAATGTTCCGTCGACTCCCACGATCCTTCCCATCAAAGTCTAGCAACTTGCAACATATAATCAACGTTTGCGATCGACCCTAAGTCTTATCCTATAGAATTGAGTCAGCTTAATCCGAGACTTGTATCATTGCGACCGCACCGTCACCGCGGTTCCAACGCCGCGTCTTACTCACCAATCCGATACCCTGGCCTAGAGATGTGGGTCGGCGTTTATTTTGAAGAAAATACTACTTGTTTGCAATCCCAAGAAAATCTCTACAACATCTCCCATCAATCAATCACCTCATGTCAAGTACGTACAACCCATGCTTTCTTTCTCCACAAGTCAAGCAAACCCAAAAGTAAACCAATCTCTCACCTCACCCATCACTCACCTCACATCCATCACTCACATCTCTCTTACAACCACCACACCTCTCTCTCTTTCCCTTTATGTTTTCCAAGCAACACCAAAGTGCAAAAAAAGGGTACTTCCAAGCATCCCAAGTGAGAGAGAAAAATGACTTTGTGTGGCTCACCTTTCCCATCCCAAAAACCTTCCTCCTAGCCATTCAATTGTCATCACCCTCCATCAAAGTGAAGCACAAGGAGACTGGCTTTCCAACGAACTAAGAAGATCGACTGGTGGGTGCTTATTAGGCTAAATCTTTCCATGTTTTGATGATGGGCCAAGTGAGGCCTACCGATTGATGGTATGAATCTCACTTGGGACCCTAGATGTGGCCGATGGCCCATCTTAATTTTATTATCATTCCATAATGGGGCCATTCTCCATGGACCCCATCATGATGTTTACTTTCTAGTCTAAAAAGGGGTCATCTAAAACTTACATCTTGGTGAAGAAGGGATCTCCACCGTTGATCTTTGATTTGGTGGGCCCACATGCAATGAGACCCACTTCTTGTATGATTAAATGCAAGGGAGGGCTCATAGTGGTGGAGCCCTCCATCACGCGTGTCCCTCTTTCTCTCTCTCTCTCTCCCTCTCTCTTTCATTTTCTTTTTCCCTATCATATGTGATGATGTGGTCGTGTGGCCCACCCGAATAGGCCCCACTATGAAGCATGTTTTTCATCCAAACCATTTATAAGTGGGGCCCACTTTATATGTGTTATTCCACACCACCCAGCCATGTGGTAGCCCACCTAAGCAGGGCCCACCTTGAATGCATTTGTTAAGCTCAGAACCGTCCAGCATCCATCTGGACGTGAACTGGGAAAAAAACAAAAATATTAGCTTGGTTCTCAAGCCTTGGAGAGGGCGGTCCATGTAGGCCCCACCTTGACGTGTGTTTTTAATCCAAGCTGTCCATTCCATTCCTTAGATCGTTTTAGGCGTCGAGCTGAAAAATGAAGCTGATCCGACTAACTGGTGGGTCATACCTTAGTAAATAGTGATTTTCACCGTTTAAATTCATTGAAAATTTTCTACACACTGAAAGATGCCCAATATTGGGCTTGATGGATTTGTGATGGGCTATAGAAACCGGTGGGTGGGGTGGATTCTTCCAGTGTGGGCCCCATGTATGAAAAACCTCAAAAAATGAGATTTTAAAAAAAACTAAAAATAAAAATTTTTAGGTGCAGCACCTGCTGCTGCTGTATAGCTGGACGTTACTGGCATCACCGTGAAACGGGCAGGGACCCACTGTCCCAGCCGTGGGCCCCACCATGATGTTGTTCGCCATCCAACTCGTTCATTACATGGGCCCCTCCCTGAAGTAGGCCCCCTCCAAATATCAGGCCGATCTGACACTCAGGTGGCCCACATCATAGGAAACAACAGTGATTGTACGACTGCCATTGGAACCCTTTTCTGGGCCACAGAAGTTTTGGATCAAGATGAAATTTGTTTTTCCTATTTAACCAGGTCCGTGCGACCTTATCAACCGGTTGGATTGCAAATAGACATTATGGTGGGCCCCACGTGGGACCCACAGTGATGTATGTGTTTCATTCACACTGTCCACTGACGGTGGACGGTGGAACCCACCCTAATTTTTGTGTTTTATCCGCACCGTCCATTGCACTGGACAGTAGGACCCACCCTACGTGTGTGGCTGCACATTTATGTGTGTGTGTGTGTGTATATATCTATATATATATATCATATATTATATACATATTATATTGTATATATTATATATATTATATATATTATATACATTATATTTCATAATATATACATGATGGTGGGCCTTCATGGAATCCACCATGATGCATGTGTTGAATCCAACCCATCCAACCATTTTGAAAGATAATTTTTTTGGCATGATACAAAAAAAAATGAGACAGATCTAGGATTAGGTGGACCACACTATAGAAAATAGTGGGTTTGACCGTCCACCATTAAAACCCTTTCAGGTCAGTATGACCTTATGATTAGATTGGATGGGAAATAAATGTTATGGTGGGCCTTGAGAATTTATTGGTGGAAATCATTCTTGCCACTGTTATTTGGGGTGCGGTCCAGTTAATCTTTTGATATGATGCATTTATATATATTATATATACTTTTTAATTTATTTGTGGCCCGTTGTTGAGGCCCACCTTGATATGTATGAGGCCGTTGTTGAGGCCCACCTTGATATGAATGTAAGGCCCATGTTATAAGGCCCATTGTGATGTATTCAAGGCTTAGGGGTTATGGCCCATTGCAATGTACATAAGGCCCATTGATGTGGCTCACTTGATTTATATAAGGCCCATATGAGGCAGCCCATTTGATGTATTTAAGGCCTATGGGTAGAGGCCCAATGAGATGTATATAGGTCCATTGTAATGTGTGATTCCCTTTGGTTTGTGTAATGATATCTTATGGCGGGCCATGCCTTAGGAGCAATGTTGGTTTGACATCCACATTGTAAGAATAATGTTGGTTTAATGTCCGCATTATAAATCTCCCTAGGGCCCATTGATAGGCCCATACTGGTTATGTGTAGGCCGTCTAGGCCCATCTTCGGTGTAAGGATACTTCATTACTTTATAACATGCTTAGTACACTTCCATGATTCATGCGCATATGCGTTATATGTATGCTTGATATGAGGAATGTTTGATTATAGCATAAGTCGTTGGGCTGAGACATTTACGGGACTCCTTATGAGATGGAGTGCCCCACATGAGCGCGTGGTACGCGCGAAATTGCTGCATGACTGACGGTGTGACTCATGCATTCGCATTATGTGTCGTGATTCACTGCACTCCCTTGTGACATCGGGGCTGTGGCCTCTACTGGCACATCGTGGATGGTCGTATCGGATACCAAAAATATTGGCACTAGCATTGTGGGCACTTAGGATGTCCTTGGGTGAAAATTTCAGAACCTTTTTGGTACCAGGGATGCTCTAACGTCTAGACCGAGTGGATACACGAGCGCCCGAGTGCCGAATACCAGTAGGCCGCATCTCCCACTGTGTCGTGGTCGGTAAGAAGGGGGTGTGGCCTTATCCGCCCGAGTGAGGGGGCTATAAGCTAGGCTGAGTTTGCCCAGCTCACAAATGAGTCCGCTATTGATGAGTCAGGTAGGTATTGGTAGACTACTAGTCAAGCGAATAGTGTGGTCTCTTCCACTTGCTTGACCATGCAGCTAGGGAGGAGGCAGTCAGTGTGAGGTGTATTAGACCTCGTTGATATCCAGAGAGGAACTGTACTGATATGTGTACTTGATGAGTACTGACATGCTTGTATTGTATCTCACGTATGACATTTGGCTACATAGGCCTCGCATCGTATGGCCTTGGTATGCCGATAGCATTCATGACTTGCATTACATAGCTTTGGTACAGCTGATAGCATTCATGGACTTACCGCATATTTTCGGTATACTTGGCCCTCGCCTTGCACACACACTTACACCACCCTCTAAGCTTTTATAAGCTTATGCATGACCGTTGCGTGCAGGTGTCGTTGGACAGCAGCAGCGCTGAGGCAAGAGCATGTACCAGACTATTTTAGAGCTCTTTGATCACCCTGTATTTCCCTTTTCGCATTATACTTAAAGTTTTGATATAGTTGATATGTGGTGATGTTGTTTTGTGACTTGGTTATGCTTGTGGTTATGCTTAATTACTAAAAAAAATTCCATACTGAAAATCCTCCTTGTAGGATCCTAGGATCGGAACCTGGCGTATGGGCACTGAGAGCTGAGAATGTGGTACTACGAAGGCTGTCGGCACTGGATTCGGCGATCAAGAATTTTTGTGGGACCGTTCTCCGAGTTTGGGGCATGACAGAATGCCCACCCTTGAAACTGTTTGGGTTCATAAAAGTCTTGGATCAATATGAAATTGTTTTCCCTCTTAATTCAAGCCTTTGTGACCTTATGGACAGATTAGTTGGAAAATAAACGTTATGGTGGGCCCTGTACATTATTTAACGATGAAAATCATTATCACCACTACTATTTGTTGTATGGTCGAGATGATCTTCCTGTATGATTTATCTTTATGGGTAATGCTCTAAAATGATCTCTAAAAAATAGATGAATGATGTAGATATAATATAATGTATGGGTCCCACCTTGATGTGATGTGTATTGGGCCCGTAAGAGAGGCCCATTGTGATGTATTCGGGGCCCATAGGTTGTGGCCCATTCTGATGTGTTTGAGGCCCATGTATTGCTACTCATTGGTGCGGCCCATTAATGTGGCCACTTGATGTTTTTCGACCCATTGGTTCCGGCCGTTGATGCAGCCCGCTTGACGTATATGAGGTCCATTGGTGCAGCCCATTGATGCGGCCCACTTAATGTTATCGTCCCATGTGATGGGGCCCACCTTGGTGTATGTATTTTATATTCACACCATCCAAAGGCCTACTATTGATGCATGTATTGTATATTTACACCGTCCATTTGTGCGGCCCGCCATGATGAATGTATTGTATATCTATGTCGTCCATTAATGCAGCCCACTTGATGTGTATGAGGTCCATGTGCAGGACCCACCTGTTATGTATATTGGGCCCATGTGCAAGGCCCACTTGTTGTGTATTTATGGCCCTTTTTGGCGTGGCCCATTGAGTTATATTCGAGGCCCATGTGATGTGTGTTAGGCTCATGTGATGCGGCCCATAATGATGTGTATTAGGCCCATGTGATGCGGCCCATAGTGATGTGTTAGGTCCATGTGATGTGGCCTATAGTGATGTGTGTTAGGCCGTGTGAGTAGCCCATAGTGATGCGTGTTACGCCCATGTGATGTGGCCTGATGTGCATTACGCCCATGTGATGCGGCCCATAGTGATGTGTATTAGGGTCGTGTGAGCGGCCCACAGTGATGTGTTAGGCCTACAGTGATGTGTTAGGCCCACAGTGATGTGTTAGGCCCACAGTGATGTGTTAGGCCCACAGTGATGTGTATTAGCCTCATGTGATGCGGCCCATAGTGTAACGCCCTGAAAATCGGGGGTCGAGCATAAACTCAACTCCCGAGTTCCAGAACATCACTTATGCAACAAAATGAATGATAATTGAATGTTGACTGTATTCGTGCATTAAACATGAGTGAGATTAAGCCAAAACAGCATATCATACTCTGAGAGGCAAGTTAAATTGCAAGCGAAAAAGACAGATAGACATATAAAATATATAAACTATGGTGAGTCTCCGTAGTGTGATGATGTTACTGTGTTAATTAATTAATTACGGTACAATTTTAAAAATATACCTAATGTGAGGAAGTGTAATGTCTTCTATACCAAGTACCATAGCCCCATCCAATATCGTCTTCATAGACTCACAGAGAGATACTGAGATAGAGAACTCCTCCTCGACATCATAGTAGTAGTCCGGCTCGCTTCAGAGTAGCGTAGCCATCTGCAATCAGATAATGTCTGGTGGGTGTTCGAAACACCGTCCCGTAACGTGGGAGTGAGTGATCAACTCAGTGGAACAGTAAAGCATAGGTTAACATATTATCAATTCAATCAAGCAGTAATGATAAGGCAGTACAAATCAAACAATTCTAACTACTCTTATTAAGTGCGAGAATGAAATGACATGATGCTGTATGCCCTTGCCAAACCACCCTCATGCGACATCATCTTACGTTCGCGAATGCTTAACTCCCTCAGTGCGCCACATCTACTAAGCACATGCGGTGCGATGATGATCATGATTACCGAGTTATTATTAGTCCATTTCAAACAACATGTTGAGGTATAAAATAAGTAAGAAAGTAAAGACAAGAAAGATCAAGAAATCAGTTTAGAAGATCAACAAAACAGCTTTAAAACCACTTTGCGCGTGTTCGCGCAAAAGTGAATCGATTGCGCTGAACCGCGCTAAGTGTAGAGTTTGCGCGGGTTGATGAGTAAGGCGGTTTGCGCGGGATTGGTAGTTTGCGCGAGACCGCGCAAAGTATGTCATTTGCGCGTGTCCGCGCAAAGTCTATGATGATGGGATAAAAAATGGTTGAATAATATTTTGTCCCACATCGACCAGATCTGAGATTTCCACTGGTGAAAATGTCTATAAATACCCCGTTCATTCTCTAAAAAGGGGTTCGAAGATTTCAGAGTGAAAGAAAGACGAAGGAGAAGACAGAAGGTGCGGAGTACTGGACTCCTGCACTTTGAGCGGATCTGCGCAGAGCAAGCATTGTGCCTCTACAGTTTGCACGGATCCGCACAAAGCATATCGTTTACGCGGATCCGCAAAACCGATCGCTGCTAGGCGGTCCTATAACAAAGAATGGGTCATCTTTGTCGAAATGGCTTGAGTCTTCAGATCTTCAAGTTCTTCTTATTTAGAGGAAAAGGAAGAGTCATCGACGAAAAGACGTATTCCTCCTAAGTTTCAGGAGATGACCAAAATAGCACCGAAATGCTGCCGGAATCTTCGTGCTCTTGAAGACTATTGTTTGACTTATCTATTCCTCCTAAGTCATTGGAGATGATTGAGATCATTGCCGTTATGCTGCTGAAAATTATATTTAGCTATAATAATTGTCATTTATAATAAATTCTTTGTAAACTATCTTAGAATCAAGGGATACCAGAGGATGTAAATGAATTCAGAATCAATAAAGTGTGATGATTGTCTTTATAATTATTCCATTGTTATGTTTGAATAAGATGATTCTCCTAAATCAAATGCATTTGTTTCCTTGTCGAAACAAAATGGCGACTCCGCTGGGGAACTTATCTTATTTAACATTAACATTGGGAAAGTTGTAAGACTCTCGTCACTATTTTTGGCGTCTATTAAATGCCAAAATGGTGACTCTCAAGAGGGAACATCCTCCCCTTCATCTCCAAGATAGTTTACTTAGTCTTTCATGTACTAATTTCAGATATGTTTTATTATTGAAGGTACCCAAATTCAATCACCTAACATCGCTAATGGCTAACATTGTGAGAAAAGTGAACTTCCGATTCACCGCTACTGGGTTTATAATTGAGTATGCTTCAAGCCAAATTCCTGAGCATACGAAAGCAAGCACTATAAGCAGGCACAAAATGACTCCAGTAACAGCGGGAGTCATTTCCGTTTCACCTCAACCACAAGAAAGTGATGAAAACTGGACTCTGGTTTTGTCCAAAAGGACAAAAGCAAAGACCTTAAAAAGTCGCAAGGAAAAATTGCTGGTACCAAGAGCTGAAGGACCAATTACACGAAGCATAGCAAGAAGAAAACCCGAGCTCGCTCCTCCGGCGATTTATCCTGAACAAGCTGCTCCACAATTCTCGTCACAAGATTTTCCAGCTTTGGCCGTCCCGAAGACCAAATGGACAGAAGCACAGAAAGGTAAAGCACTGATGATAGGATCCCCGATGCCCACATCGCCTCAAACAAGCTCGCCTATAACTGTATCACCTCAATCGGTTAAAAGCACGGGAAGTACATAAGAGTCAAGCGAGACTCCAATTTCTCCCCTCTTTACAAGTCCTGTTACGTCAACATACTCTCGTTTTACTCCAATAACAGCTTCGACAAACAGTCAAGAGGCCATGGTATACATGGCAGAGACAGGTCAAGGAAATAGACCAACCACTGAAGAACATGTTGATCAAATGGCGGAGGCATAAAGAGTGCTAATGGATGAATGCCGGAACCTCAGAGAAGCTCTGGCAACTCTGGCACATAATGTAGCCCAAATAGTGGCTCCACCCATGATGGGAGCAACAAATGGACAAGAGAACCAACCTGAAGGTTCCCGTCCACAGGGGATAGGATCCCGAGGGTCCGTTCCAGTGACAAGAGCTATAACACAAGATGACGTAAGGCAAGTCGTCGAAAAAGCGGTCAGAATAGAAAGGGAGCACGCAAATACCGGTCATTTTAGATATCGAACACCCTACCCGAGAGAGGTAGAGGATGTTCCGTTTCCAGCCAATTTTAAGCACCCAGATTTTCAGAAATTTAATGGGGAAGGATCACCAGAAGAACACCTGATGCATTTCATCACCAGCATGGGGAATTTCTCCACGATACCTCAATACTGTTTACGCTTATTTGGGTCATCATTGACAAGTAAAGCTTTTAGGTGGTATTCAAATTTAGCACCAGGATCCATACGCACATGGGAAGAAATGCAAGATGCTTTCATGTCAAACTTCTTCTCGTCAGAGCGTGATGTTAGCATCACAGAACTAGCTTTAGTACGACAGCGAGAAGGAGAACCAGTAGAAAAATTCATAGACAGATGGAAGACACTGGGGGCATCATGCAGGCAGTTGCCGGAAGAAAAAGAACAAGTCAAAATGTGTCTGAACTCTATGGAAACATGAATTGCATTTGGACTCACCGGCGCTGATATCGGAACCTTTCGCGATTTGGCTACTAAAGCTCATGCATTGGAACTGATGACTCGCAAGATGCCGACATTTCATCATGAAACTGTCAGAAGAATAACTGGCAGGACAACCGTCAACACCATCGACCGAGATAAAAAAAATCAAGACGCAAAAGGTTCAAGAGATAAAAGGCCAGAAGGAAAAGAAGGCTGGAATCAATCAAGGGATAGATATGGTGGAAAAAAGCTCAGAATGCTCGATTCACATGAAGGATTTGAGTTTGATAAAGAAGACGTGGTGCCTATGATGCAACAATTGTTAAAAGCAGGTACCTTGGAATTACCAGAACCAAAATGCCCTGAAGATGCGACGAGGACTCGAGAAAGAAACTTTTGCCGTTATCATCGCCTAGTGGGGCATCCGACAGAAAATTGTTATACGTTAAAATGCATCATACAGCGAATGATAAACAGAGGTGACATAATAACCAGCGGAAGCAAAGAAAAGAATGCAAGGGCAACAGTAAATGTATTGTCAATACAAGAAAACACGCGGGGAATGAAAGAGGAAAGGTCGATAAGAAATGCAACAATGATTACGTTGCGATCAGGGAAGAAAATAACAAGTCCGGTAAAGCAAAAAGCAGGAATCATAAGGAAAGAAGTGACTGAAAGATAGAATACTGAGGACAAAAGTAGAAATGGAGATGCAGTGACAAAAGTGGCTTATGATGTAGTCAGCCACTTGAAGGGTATACCGGCTCGATTAAGTATTTATGATACACTCAAATTATCAGAAGAATTTCGTCAGAGTTTGATTCAAGCACTGTCTGATCATGATGTAAGAGAAACTTTACTGGCAGAAATGAAGAATGAAAGGAACAGTGAAAAGATGAATTGTCTACCAGTAATATCTTTCTCTGAAGATGATTTAATTGGTGAAACAGAACATAACAGGCCATTGATGATAGAAGGATATATTTGCGAGAGGAAGATAAAAAGGATTATGATAGATAATGGGTCTGCAGTGAATCTTTTACCACTCTCTATGATTACTAAATTGGGTTTTCGCCATTCAGATTTGCGCCCCAGCGGAATGATGATACAGGGGTTTAATCAAGATGGACAACGCGCGCTCGGTAAAATTACGGTGACATTAGAAGTGGGAGAATTAATTACTACTGTTGTATGTCATGTTATAAATGTTGTGAAGACATATAATCTTCTCTTGGGAAGGCCGTGGATACATCAGTACAATATCGTACCTTCTACTCTACACCAATGTTTCAAGTATTGTAAAGATGGAATACAGTGTAAAGTAATGGCCTATGCGAAACCCTATACAGAAGCTGAGTCATTCTTTGCGGATGCTAGTTATTATAAATGCTTCTCCAAAGAAGTGGAAAATGATGATGGAAAGAGAGCCTTCAAAAATGTCCGAATAAATAAAGATAAAGGAGAAAGAGCAGAATCTTCTGGGACTGTAGAAGAAAGAAAGAAGTTCTATTTTGTACCAAAGCGCCTGAGACAACCAGGACAACCGCCGTTGACATTATTGTCAACAGAACAGCTGAAAGTCTTACAGTCTAATTACACAGTGCCATTACCCAATATCGAAAGATGTAAGCCATTTGCAGCCACTCCAAGAACATTTCAAGTCAAAGCCAGTGTTAAATATCCTGAACCAATAGAGTTTCACACTGCATCAGAAGTGAAGGATGAAAACACAAGCAATGTATATCATGGAGAGTTAGCGCCGCAGAATTTAAGAAAGTACAGTGCAGTAAGTAAGAAAATCATGAGAAATATGGGTTTTGATTGTGACAAACCCACTGGCTTGAATCGTGGAAAAGGAATTCAGATCCCTCTCGGGGTTAACCAAGAAAAGCGAAGAAAATTCCAAGGATTAGGAGCAAGATCGCAGAAGAAATATGGTATCAGTTAACATGACTTCAGCCACACCAGATACTAAGGTAGTTGAATATCCTGAAACCGCTCCAAGACAAATAGAAGACGAGGGGCAACCGACGATAGATGGCCTGCGAGAAAGAAATTTGGGAACAGCAGAAGAGCCAAGAAACACATTCATCAGCGTCAGCCTTTTAGAGCAGGAATTTGAGAAATATGGCTAACTTCTCAAGGAAAATAAAGACGTTTTCGCCTGGACATATGAAGAAATGCCTGGACTGGAACCTTCCGTAGCAATGCATCGATTAAATATTTCTAAAGAAAAGAAACCAATAAAGCAGGCACACAGGCGATTTCACCCAGACCTAATTCCA
Organism: Magnolia changhungtana; assembly: GCA_030180095.1. Lineage (NCBI taxonomy): Eukaryota > Viridiplantae > Streptophyta > Magnoliopsida > Magnoliales > Magnoliaceae > Magnolia > Magnolia changhungtana. Next base: position 11,465,234 of record JASAUF010000172.1, on the reverse strand, counting down.
TTAATCGAAAAAGAAGTAAATAAATACTAATAAAGGTTGGGTTCATCAGAGAAGTTAAATATCCCAAATGGATATCAAACATTGTTCCGGTGAAAAAGAAGAACGAGCAGATTAGAGTATGTATTGACTTCAGAGATCTGAATGAGGCATGTCCAAAGGACGACTTCCCTCTCCCGATAACAGAGTTACTAATTGATAGCACTACTCAGTATGTTATCATGTCCTTTATGGATGGATATGCAGGCTATAATCAAATCAGGATGGCGCCTGAAGATGAAGAGGCGACGGCCTTCAGAACGCCGCTTGAAATTTACTGTTATAAAGTTATGCCTTTCGGTCTTAAAAACGCTGGGGCAACATATCAAAGAGCAATGAAGAATATCTTTCAAGATATGATGTATAAACATGTTGAATGCTATGTTGATGATTTGGTGGTCAGATCTGAAGATCATCAAGAACACCGCGAACATTTGGCATCAGTCTTCCGAAGACTCAGAAAGAAGCAATTAAAGATTAACCCAGCTAAGTGTGCATTCGGAGTCTCTTCTGGCAAATTCCTCGGTTTTGTTGTACGACACAGAGGGATCGAGACTGATCCAGAAAAGATCAAGGCTATTCAGAATATGCCGCCACCAACGACATTGAGGGAATTAAAAAGTTTACAAGGAAAATTGGCATACATTCGCCGTTTCATTTTGAACCTCGCAGGAAGGTGTCAGCCATTTTCTCGGTTAATGAAGAAAGATACAGAATTTGAATGGGATCAGGCTTGTTAGAATGCCTTTGATTCAATTAAAGAATTGTTGAAACAGCCGCCGGTGTTAACAGCTCCAGTAAAAGGTAAGCCACTTATCTTATATACATCTGTAGCCACAAATTCTTTGGGTGCTTTGTTGGCATAGGTAAACGAAGCAGGAAAAGAGACTGCTCTTTATTATCTAAGCCGAACACTGATGGGGGCAGAATCCAATTATTCTCTGATTGAAAAAGAATGTTTGGCGTTAGTATTCGCTGTGCAAAAGTTGAGGCATTATTGTCTCTCACATGATATAACTCTGATCTCAAGAGCAGATCCGATAAAATTCTTGATGACCAGGCCAATGTTATCGGGAAGACTAGCCAAGTGGATGCTGTTGTTATCAGAATATACTATTTCGTATAAGCCTGCGAAAGCAGTGAAAGGACAAGTTTTGGCAGACTTCCTCACAGCACATCCTATAGCAGAAAATGAAGAAATCAATGATGAATTCCCAGATGAACAGGTTATGTTGGCTGAATCTCAGAATCTTTGGCAAATGTATTTTGATGGTGCTGTTCGAGTATCGGGAGCGGGGGCAGGAGTGATATTCATTACACCTCAGGGCGATTTATTACCATATTCTTTCACATTGGGTACCGCATGCACAAACAATGAAGCTGAATACAGAGCTCTTATCATCGGAATGGAAATAACACAGCAAATGGAAATAAAATCATTGCATATCTTCGGAGATTCTAAATTGATTATAAATTAATTAACAACAGAATTTGAAGTAAGGAAAGAAGAACTTTTGCCTTATTATCGAAAGGCACAACAGTTGCTTGAACAGTTTTATTATGTGGAAATTAAACACATACCGCGGTCGGAGAATGCAAAAGCAGATGCTTTAGCCAGTTTGGCAGCGGCTTTATCCTACACAAACTGGAGTCCTCTTCAGGTAACTATAGAAGAAAGAAGATTCCTGCCATCTGCAGAGGTTATCGAAGAAACCGTTGAAATGTTGCCTATATCCTGTTTGGAGATAACAATGGATGATTGGCGGCAGCCTTTTGTTGATTATCTCAAATATAATATCTTGCCAGAAGACAATGCACAAAGACAGCAGATTAAGCAGCGATCGAGCAAATTTGTCATATGCAGCGAAGTATTGTATAGAAAATCTTATAATGGAATGCTGTTGAGGTGCTTGGACAAGCAAGAAGCAAACCAAATACTGCGGGAGGCACATTCAGGTGAATGTGGAGCACATCAAGCTGGCCGGAATTTATGTCATAGAGTGCATTGAATGGGTTATTATTAGCCTACTATATTTAAAGATGCGATAGAATATGCAAAACGATGTCATGAATGTCAAATACATGGAGATGTAATACATGTTCCTCCAGAAGAATTACATCAGTCTGTGGCTTCTTGGCCTTTCTCAGCCTGGGGACTCGACATAATCGGTCCCATAAATCCCCCTTCATCTAAAGGAAAACAGTATATTCTAGCAGCAACAGACTATTTCTCCAAATGGACCGAAGCAGTCGCTTTGCGTAGTATTAAAGAGAAAGACGTGGTCAATTTTATCCGGCATGCTATAATATACCGTCATGGTATTCCGAAGAATATCGTCACTGATAATGGCACCCCTTTTAAAAATAGAGGTATGGAAAAGTTATGTCAGAAGTTCGATATCCAACATTCTTTTTCAACACCTTACTATCCTCCGGCCAATGGACTAGCAGAGGCGTTTAACAAAACAATTGTCAAAATAATGAAGAAAACGGTGACAGGCAATAAGCGCGATTAGGATGAAAAGTTACAAGAAGCATTATGGGCCTACTGAACTACTCATCGTACAGCAACAGAGGCGACACCGTATTCATTAATCTACTAGTATGGAGGCAGTTATCCCAATTGAAATGCGGTGGCATCACTACGAATAGCAGTACATCAATCTATAACAGATGATGAAAATGCAAAAATAAGGCTGAAAGAATTAGATTTGCTTGATGAGAAACATCTTGCAGCTCAGCAATGATTGCAATCATATCAGGCCAGAATATCGGCTGCCTTTGATAAACAGGTCAAATACCACTCTTTCAAAAAAGGGAATTTGGTGTTAATGTTGAAAAGACCTATAGTGGTCACTCGCCGGACAGGGGGCAAGTTCGAGCCTAAATGGGGTGGTCCATATGTGGTAAAAGAAGTATATTCCAATGGGGCATATAAAATCACAAATAAAGAAGGACAGGATACTGGTGTACTCGTCAACTCCCGCTTCATCAAAAGATACTATCCCTAAAAATAGACGTATGGATTTTGATCCGGAATATTATCAGCATAATGATTCTGCATCAAAAGGGGGCAAAGATGAATAAAATCATGTCTATATGTCAACAAAAGAAGCTATGAAGAGGAAATTCACAAGCACGTCAATTATCAAGCATCAAAATCTGGAAAATATATATGATCATCATCATCACCAAATAAGTATGATAAAGACAATATCATTATCTTGAAGATTCATGATCATTGTCATCACCAAATAAGTATGATAAAGATAATATCATTATCTTGAAGATTCTCTTGAAAATTGCCTTACAAGGCTACAAGGCACGGATTTTCTTGCAAGGATATGACAAAAACATTATTGCCTTACAAGATAAGGATCTTCTTGAAAATACTATCAAAAGTATAAATATTATTGCCGGTCTTCTTGAAGATATTTCGAAAATATATATTATATTGGCAATGATGATGATCATAAATATTATGGCCTTACAAGGCATGGGATCTTCTCGCCTTACAAGGCACGGATCTTCTTGAAGATTGAAGATAAATATTATCGCCTTACAAGGCACGGATTTTCTTGAAGATATTATTAAAAGCAAGGATGTATCAATATCAATTAAAGAGGCAGTATAGTCAAGCCAAATCCTAAAAGAGCCAAATTGAGCCAAATCAAAAAAAGAACAAGCTCGCAAAAAAAAAAATGCTCTCAAAGGATCAAGCTCTAAAAGGGTCGGCCAACTATACGTAAGACCTATGAAGATCACCATTCGGGTAGCGGCGAGGAGTCAATGGCCCTAAAAATCCCGCGAAGACCATCGTGCGCACCCATGCGGGTAGCTGACGAAGTCAAGAATTCAAAGCCTAAAAGGCCATAAATCCGCGAAGACTAGTCACCGTAATTCCCATGCCGTCTGTATAGCTTCCGGCAGCGCCATGGGGAACGGATGAAAATGTCCTCCCGTGAATGGGCTCGACCTTGCAGACGAAGAAAACAAGGGCTGCAGTGCAAGCTTTATGCCAACCGTGCGTAAGACCCTCCAGGTCTAGGGTTTGATTTCAGTAGTAACTCGTGAGGAAGGGCTTAAACCTACTCATTGATGGACTGACGACCCTAGATTTGGTGCCCAAAGGTAGCCTTGCGAGCCCTGCGAACTCCAGAGAGTTACCGTGGCCAACCCTGTGCGTAAATCCAACAGTTCACCGTCCGGTAGCTTCAATGGGCCCCTCTAATGGACCGTGACCGTGAGCTCAAGGCAGTGAGAAGTCCAAAAGCGAACTCTAGAGAGTTACAGTGGCCATCACATAAGACCCATAAATGCTCCACTACTCATGAGCTTAAACTGTGTGTGTGCGCACGCTCCACTACTCATGAGCATAAACTGTGTGTGGCTAATTGAATTGAAACTTAGTACCGCCAATCTAAATACTCACCTAGAGAATCCCATACTAACAAAACATAAAAGGTTTAGAAATTGTAAAGAATGTAGAAAATATTATATAAAGTATAAATATAATTTAATAATATTAGTAATGAAAATATTATACAAAGTATAAATATAATTTGATAATATTAGTATAAATATCATCAATATGCAAGGTGGAAAATACCATCATAAACATCCCAAAAATAATCTCATGAAATATATCATAAATTACGTCCAAGAAACACGAAAGCAAATATCACACGTTTAAAATTACATGATTCAAAGATCCTCTGTAATCCCCATTGCTTCTGAATACCTGAGCAAATCTTCTTTCAATTGCGCCTGAGCTGCATCATGTCTAGATTTTTCTTCAAAAATAAGTCTCGCATGATCAGGAACGCCAGCAAGTTTATTCTCCAAGGAAGCAATCATTTCTTTACCTTGAAGTTGTGCAGATTTTTCGATATCAATAGATTGAGCATTCTCCCGTATCTTCTTTTCAACATCTTGAATGATTAAGACCTGCTCATGATTCTTCCTCTCCAGCTGAGAGATTTCTTCCCTCAAAGCAGCAATGCGATTTTGGATAGTTGTACTTTCATCAACATGAATCTTTAGTTGATCTTGAAGAATTATATGCTCTTGTTCAAGTTTAGAAATTGATGAAGCTGCCAGAAAAGCCTGTTCTTGAGATAAAGCCAGCTGCTTTCTACACTCTAAAATCTCAGGGGCAATTGTAATACTCTCTACCGACGCCAAAGAAATTACGGAATCACGAAATTTAAGGAGTGAATCCCGCAAAGGAGATATGTTAATTCTGGCCATCCTGGCAGAGCTCTCCAAAATCTCTATAGCAACATCCAAATCCGACCATTGATCAGGATTTCTGAAGATATGGATTATTGCTAACAGAGAATGTTTCACCATAAGCATTTTGTGAGCAGGAATCTTTGCAAAGGATGATAATTCAGAAGTAGTGGCTACAGAATCAGAACTAGCCGCACCGCTGCAAGAATGAGTTCCTATAGTAAAAAAAGAAGGATATTCAATATATTATTATGAAATATATCTAATCTTGAGTAAAGATATTCAGTGTATATATATACCTGTCGCTGGAATACGACTAACAGAAGGAGAAGTTCTTTGAGTTATAGAAGGGCCAAATTCCACCATATCAGCGAAAGATGGTGCTCTAGCTTCCGTACTAGAATCTCTGGTAGCCGGAGTTGGCAAGTCAGTAGTTTCTGTAGCAAAAATGATTTCACGAGCCACTACTCTCTGTACTACCAACGGAACTATAGGTGCTCTTGGTGAAGATACCACGAGAGGGATCACTGAAGAGATAGCACCTACTTCTGCAACTTGGGCACCTAAAAAAGGGAGATGCAATGATTTTAAATAAATAATAGTTGTTATAATATAAATTAAGATATGTATATGAAAATTTTCCTTTACCTGGTGAATACCCATATTCTCCATAATCTAAAGGCTCCTCTTCATCTTCCTCAGCTGCAGGAGATTTAGCAGGAACATTAATGCTAGAAGGAGTCTTAGCAGTTGCAGGGGAAGATTCTATCTCAACTTCTTTCGCAGCTGTTTCCTCTTCTTCGCCAATATCAACTTCACCTTCTTCAAAGTCATCATCTTTATCTTCACCATTATCACTATCTCCGCTATCTTCATCTTGCGAAGATTCAGTTGTACTTGATGATGAAGTTGAACTTTCATCTTCCAAAATTTCTTCGTCAACTTCTTCAACGATAACCTGCTTCCCTTTATAAGAAACAGGTTGGCTGCTCTCCGGTGCAGGCTCTTGGACTATAGGGGAAGCAGAGGCTGGTCGAGTTCTTTCTGGAGGAATAGGGGATGATGATTGCAAACGTGTTCTTGATCTAGTCATCGGAGAAGATGGACTAGGACCAAGGGGCTGTGGAGGAGATGTGGAAGTACCAATAGCCGGTCCTTCCTGAACCACTACAGTCTCTGCAAGAATTGGAGAAGACGTACCTTCAGCATTATCTGTAGCTTGGTTTGAAGAATCCCGACGAGATTTTTCGAATTCTCTCAGATCTCCGTGGGCAAACCAGCCATCCAAAGTGTTGATGGGCTTGATTTCACGGATGGGATCTTTCAATGATATCTTTCTGCAAATCTCTCCAGGATGAGATGCATGGCTCTTCTCCGGAATATAGCCAATTCCGCTCTCTAAATTTCTGCCCTTCAGCCTGGGTGGATGAAGAAAGATAGAAGAATCTACTGGCAAGCATTTATTGACCAGGTATGATTGGTGATCCCACCATCGCATCTAGCTATATGATGTACGGACTATGCGATCACAGCCTGGAATTATGAAGAAGGAGCCAATGCAGCCATTCAGCAATTGTTTCCATATCATGGCCCAGTTAAGAGGACCAGTTCCATAACAGCGCATTTTTCTGGTAACCAACCCGCAGTCTTGTGGCACAGTTTGATCATAACCAAATTGACGAGCAAAACAACTGGGGTAGTAAGGTTCTCTCCAGAATTCTGTCCCTTCCCGTAGAGGTAAACTGCATGAACGAATAGAGAAGAAGAAAGCTCTCTCTGCTGCAGTAAGAGTTTCGTTGTCCACCATGTCTGTGTCTGCGGTATAGCGATAAAGGCGGAACTGAAAAAAGTTTATCTGATCATCATCTCGAATCTTATTTGCAACCCACTCATATGCTCTTCTAGCCATTGCTCTTTGCTGAAAGAACCAGAGTGGAAGATGAGAAGGATGAGAATATGCTTGCTCTGAAGCCTCGAAAGTCCAAGGGAAATAAACTCCAAGCCACCTCGTAAAATAATGCCAAGAAGTATGTGCAGATGAAGCCCCCAGAATCGGGTCTTTTACGTGGGTAGCTATTTCTCCAAGGGCCCTGTAGATAGAACATAATACAGGAGGAGCAAGAGAATATTTATGGCCCTCCGCTAAAGCACCAGCTACAACAAAGACAGTGGGACGAACAGCATCTGCCCACTTGGAGCTGGGCAATACGACCAAGCTTAGCCAGTAAGCCAAGAATGCTGCGAGTTCTCCGAAAGGGCTATATTCTGGCTTTCCTCTTATTGCATCTCGAAGCTTAGTTAATTCTTTCGAGCGGCAGTCACGAAACCTTCAAAGAAAAATGAAGGAGGTTAGGTTAATATGTGGAAATGGCTAAGTAGCAAGAATATGAAGATGAAGATCAATTATCAGATTGTTAAATACCTGAGACCTCTAGAGAAATGTGCTAGCCATTGTAGAGGGGGAATTTTGTGGAAGTTGGGAAATTTGCTCATCTCTTTGAATAACTCTATGGTAGTCTCAGAGATAGAAGGCTTGCGGTCCGGAGAAGATACGAAGGCTAATTCTCTGTTGGTAGGAATGAACTCATCATAGAACTTGCCTGTTATTGTGAGACCAGCTATGCGATGAAGGTCCCAAAGAGATATGCTCATTTCGCCATAAGGAAGATGGAAGGAGTTGGTTGTGGGTGACCAATATTAAAGGAAGCCTTTCAGAATATTGGGTTCTCTATAGAAGTATTTTGAAGTTACTTCTATTGCATCATAAAGCCCGATCTTTGCGAGAGTGCTCGTATGTTTCAGCAATATGGCCTCCGCCCATTCAGAGTAATAACGGCGAGCAGTCAACAAACCCCTGATACGGAATTCTGCTTGTCCCCAGAGTTGCTCTCGATCTCTGAAACGCTGTCGCACTGTCTCATAAAAATGAGAAGGAAAGAGATCATGAGGACTGTGGAAAGGAGCTAAGAAGATCATGGGATGAGCTTCTCCTATCCTCTGTCGCGGCTTCTGAGTTTGAATGGTTCCTTCTAAGATTCGGGGCTCTCTTGAGGCCCATGATTCAGTGTACATCAATCTTTCGCCATGGACGTAGTCTCTGGACTCACAGTCTAGCATAGACTGATGGCGATATACCTTTATGGGAATGATTGTCATGCCCTCTGCATGAGGGTTGTCAAACTTCATGACTCCTTCAACAACTCGTACTGAGTCCCACGAGTTTTGAAGTCGTTTCTTCTTATGTTCTTTGATTTTTTCTGCAAACTCTTTCGCCTTATTGCGGCGAGTTTTCTTCGAGCGGGAAGCGGGAGGAGTATCTTCTCGGAGGTGGTCTCTCACTATCGGTACGAATGTGAGCTGTGGTTTTCAACCATTCGTCCCAGTCATATTCTCTACCATGCTTAGGAGGACATTTAATATCTCCTAATGATATGGATCTGTGAATGGGAGAGGGTAAAGACTTAATGCGATCGGAAAAATCAAAGGTGGGAAGAACAGGTTCTTTGAAATAAGCGGGATTTCTGGAAGTTGTCTTTGTCCGCTTAGCAGGAGGTTGATCAGAAGGTGAATCAGAAGGAGACACAAGACGGGCTGTTTGTTTAATACGAGCCATGGAAAAAGGACAGAAGAAGAAAGAAAGGTGACAGAGTAAGAAAAGAAGAACGAAGAAAAATGGCTAAGTGTTGGAAAATTTTGAAAAATTGGTTAAGTACAGAGTACTTTGCGCGAGGTCGCGCAAAGTATGCAGTTTGCGTGGAAAATCTCTAAGTCCAAAGGACGTCGCGCAAAGTTAAACAGTTTGCGCGGGGTCGCGCAAAGTGGAGGTTTGCGCGGAAGCAAATCGCCAGAATAAAGTTTCAGTAGAGAGCAGTTCGTGAAAATGACTAAGTCGTTGGACTATTTATAGCCTTTATGGCCGAGTACGGTACTCGAGTGGATCTTTGCGCGGGGTCGCGCAAACCCTGGAGAAAAAGAATGGTTTGATCCTTTTCTTTGATTTTCTGAACAAACAAAGAACGGATCAAGGGGGCATCTGTTGAGGTATAAAATAAGTAAGAAAGTAAAGACAGGAAAGATCAAGAAATCAGTTTAGAAGATCAACAAAATAGCTTTAAAACCACTTTGCGCGTGTTCGCGCAAAAGTGAATCGATTGCGCTGAACCGCGCTAAGTGTAGAGTTTGCGCGGGTTGATGAGTAAGGCGGTTTGCGCGGGATTGGTAGTTTGCGCGAGACTGCCCAAAGCATGTCATTTGCGCGTGTCCGCGCAAAGTCTATGATGATGGGATAAAAAGATGGTTGAATAATATTTTGTCCCACATCGACCAGATCTGAGATTTCCACTGGTGACAAGGTCTATAAATACCCCGTTCATTCTCTAAAAAGGGGTTCGAAGATTTCAGAGTGAAAGAAAGACGAAGGAGAAGACAAAAGGTGCGGAGTACTGGACTCTTGCACTTTGAGCGGATCCGCGCAGAGCAAGCATTGTGCCTCTACAGTTTGCGCGGGTCCGCGCAAAGCATATCGATTGCGCGGATCCACGCAAACCGATCGCTTGCAGGCGCCTATAACAAAGAATGGGTCATTATCTTTGTCGAAATGGCTTGAGTCTTCAGATCTTCAAGTTCTTCTTATTTAGAGGAAAAGGAAGAGTCATCGACGAAAAGACGTATTCCTCCTAAGTTTCAGGAGATGACTAAAATAGCACCGAAATGCTGCCGGAATCTTCGTGCTCTTGAAGACTGTTGTTTGACTTATCTATTCCTACTAAGTCATTGGAGATGATTGAGATCATTACCGTTATGCTGCTGAAAATTATATTTAGCTATAATAATTGTCATTTATAATAAATTCTTTGTAAACTATCTTAGAATCAAGGGATACCAGAGGATGTAAATGAATTCAGAATCAATAAAGTGTGATGATTGTCTTTATAATTATTCCATTGTTATGTTTGAATAAGATGATTCTCCTAAATCAAATGCATTTGTTTCCTTGTCGAAACACAGCAGTATTGGGAAACTAAGGTACCTCCCTTGTATCATTCCCAAACATGATCCATTTTAGGGTCGTCAGTCCTAGTTAATCTTATACGATATTATGGTTTGAGAGGCGTAGCGAAGGCATCACAAAGGGCTCGTCACCCGTCAGCACGGATACAAATCTCACCGTATGCGGCTCAATTGCTGACCGTCAGCTCGAGTACAGGTCTCACCGTACTCGGCTCAATCACTAGCCGTCAGCTCGAATACAGGTCTCACCGTACTCGGCTCAATCACTAGCCGTCAGCTCGAATACAGGTCTCACCGTACTCGGCTCAACTCATACTCTAGTTGCTGTGAAAGACTCGTCGTCAATCACAGACCTTGGAGTATACTCGAAGATACTACGAGGACTCGTCACCGTCAAAGACGAGTACGGGTCTCACCGTACTCGGCTCTCACCGTAAGTATCGACAAATCGAATATAGTGTCCTATACCACCATAATCGGCTCACGAGTCCGGTTGCTCACCGGTCACTACGGGAGGCACGTGGCCCCGGCGTGGCCAGAGTCGACAACTTGACCACGGTGTCCCATACCACCATGCCCGGCTCATGAGTCTTAGCGGATCGAGGTACCATGGTTAAAAGGGATTTCACTGGTAAGTTTGGTACCCTAGGTTCAGGCAGTAGCGACCAAACATGGTGAATATACATAAGACAGATCGGGTTACTTGACGAGCTCGGCTAGCTCGAGCGCACAACAAGTTGAACGACATGAAATGCATAAGCACTTCGCGTGGCCAACCACTATCGCCAACAGAAGTACGACTCGGGTTCGTCGAACATATCTCACGTGGCAAATGAATCGCAGCCATGAATTCAATTCTGGTACCGATTGTCTGGACTATAAACATAGCCCCAAACACAATTAATTTCAAATAGTAAAGCAGTAATGGATCAAGGTTCAAACCATACAATCAAAGTTTGATAATATCCATTTAGGGCTGCCAGGGCTGTTGCACGCATTTGTTGCTCCACTCCTCCATCACCCATGACGAATCGTACAACGTAAACATGAATTTAACATATACATTACATAGATAAAATCATAAAAGCAGTTGAGCATGTTATAAAGCACAACACAAGCATGAGTTTGTACATATTCAATTCCTAATCACACAGCTATTCAAGGAAATCATACACATAGTTAAACGAGTTGAGAATCATATCTCAACACCCTTAAACATTACAATTTACTAACTACTACTCATTCAGACATTTTCACAAACACTTAGAATACACTATTACAACATACTTGGTGTATATTAGCAAAACATGTATTAGGGCTATCCTTTAGCCAAGTGAGTATTTTATCCATGTATAATATATTACTACAGCAAATAATCATGATAAATGCATCTCCAAAATTTATATGTATACAGTATTTTCTAGAATATGCATTTTCAACATACATAGTGTATACAAGCAAACATGTATTACGGCGATTCCCTTCGCCAAGCAAATATTTTATACGCACATAATATATTTATACAACAATTAATCATGACAAACACATCGCTAAAATATACATGTATACGGTACTTCTTACAATGCCGTATTTCTACATACATAGTGTTTATTAGTAAACATGTATTTAGGCGAATCCTTTCGCTAAATAAGTATTTTATCCATACGTCATATATCCATACGACAAATAAACATGTCAAACACATTTCCATAAAAAATACGTATACGGTATTTTATACGAATACCTAGAGTATGTGAAATTCTAAATTCTACAATTCTAATCGAAACTGAAAACGGAAAGCACTTTGTACATGTGCAATTGTATGCAGATCATGAATCTATCATTATCTGACATTGAAAGCGTTGAAAACCATAACCTATACACCTAAAGTCCACACCTTTTGTCGTAGAATCGTAACAGATCGACAAGGGTTGAGGAGCTTCCGTATTCGGGAGTTTTCTTGCCTAAAGAGTGAATTCGGTTAGCTATTTCATAACCTGTAGCCTATTCACCTCAAAACAGGTCTAGGGTTAGGGTTTATTACCTTAAAATGAAGTCAGTATCGCCGGAAAAGCGTCTGGAAAGAGGCGGTGCAGCCCGTGGAGCGGCAGGGAAGTACGGCAAGGAGAAGCTCCCACTTCTCCCTCACTTTCTCTCTCTTTTCTCTCTCTCAATCTCAAATTCGTATGACTGCCATGGGAGAGGGTTTAAGGTCCTTATATAGCCTAAGAATTCTCCAAAACAGACTCCAGGTCAAAGTATACTTATGTTAAACAAAAGCGGACCTGTTTCAGCTCAATGGAGGACTTCTGGCAGGCCTCCTTGAGCCAAAGGTTGGACTTAAGCTCACTAACGCTGGATCTACGTTCTATTAAGTTTTCATTTTGGTCGGGATTTCAGATCACGCGTGGCGACCGGGCCGGTTCAACGGTCGGCGGATCTCGATCGGAGATTCCGAGTACATGTAAATGTGTATGAAATTTTTCCCGATCCGAGGGTGTAATTTGGTCGATTCGACGGTTGCTGTTGCTTATCTTGATCCGCAAACAAATGATGCCAGATCACTATTCAAGATATTTATTTTGTAAAGGAAATGGTGGTTTTCACACTCCCTCGCTTCGGACACGATCGAATGGCCATGGGACATTGTCTGGACTTGATTTCCGAGATGGTTGTCGAGCCCAGTGAGGCGGTCCTAATTCCTTAACTTCGAGTTATTCGGACTTCCGACGTGCGGTCCAGATCTGATACGGAGTTTCGATGTGCTCCCGAGAGCAGCCGGGTAATGAGATTGATCCTAGATTTTAGGATAACCTAGCGTCAATGATTCTACAAGTTTTGGGTCTTGCAGATCATATTTAAAGCGATTCAAACGGATTTCGTAGCTAATCTGGTTTCACACCTAGTTACTTTGTCTCATTTCTAAAGGATTTAGTCCTAAGTGATTTCTGGTCGAGGTGGTACTCAGGCCTTTGTAGTTTGTATATAAAGTGATCCAAGTTATACTACTTAGCTAGTTTAAGATAGTGTCTAGGGTGAAAGTTCTTAGAAAAATTGGAAGATCAAGGTGATGAAGGGTGAGATTTGTGAAGGAAATGAGTTCAAAGGCGGCTTTAGACTTTGGGATTCAGTTCTGACAAGTTAATGAGGTATTAGGATCGACCCATTGCCTAAGGACGTCTAATCCCAGGTTGGCAAAAATCTGGGGCATTACACATGGTGATGTGTATAAGGCCCATGTGATGTAGCCCATAGTGATGTGTATAAGGCCCATGTGATGCGGCACGATGTGTTGTATATGAGGCCCATATGATGAGGCCCGATGTGATGTATAAGACCCATGTGATGCAGCCCATTAAGATTGTAAGTGGTCCATTGTGATTATATGTGGCCCATTGTGATTGTATGGGGCCTATTGTGATTGTTTGGGAACCATTGTGATATAATTGTGGCTATTGATGAGGCCTGATGTGATGTATTTATGGCCCAGTGTGATGTATATTAGGCCCATGTGTGAGGCCATGGGCCGACTATATGTTTGGCCTTATGAGGGCCACTCTTTAAGAGCAATGTTGGTTGAATGTCCACATTGATGGGCTATGATGGTTAAATGTCCACATTGTGACCTTTCCTTAGGCCCTTTAAGGCCGATTATCGAGGCCGATTATCAATGCTGGTTATCGATACCGATTATGAGTATGTGACAACTTAACATCATGATACCTATACCTTGGAGCCCACCTTGTATATATATTGGGCCCTAAGTCCAGTTTATTGCACGATAGAGCAGGTAAGGAAGTCCACTTATTGCACTTAGACTCAGATCTATCCTCGATGGGGGATATATGACACTCCATCTATGTGATCACATGTGGGCGGGCGCACGTGGGCAGACATTGAGTGAGTGGGGCATGAGGACCTGAACGAGCTACTAGTGATTGACAGGCTACTAAGCACTTAGTGAAGGCAGGACATCGTCCCACATCGGAAGCATTGCCCGATGTTAAGGTGGCTATAAGTTAGATTCTTTCCCTAACTATCATGATGCGTTTTAAATCAGTGGGATTATCTTGATATTTGGACTAGATCCGCCGTCCTTCTGTGGACCCCCATCATTTGTATACATGTTGTGATAGATGATTGATTAAAGTAGATGTCATTGGGCTAAGATGTTTATGGGACTCATTGTGAGACGGAGTTATCCCCACATGATCGCGCGATATGCGTAGCTTTGATATATGGCCTAGATGAGGTTGATGGTATTTGTGGCTCTTTAGGATTTGCATATTGCATTGCATTATCGGCATCTGATATTTAGCTCTCTATGATTCCGCATTTGCATAGTCAATCCGCATTGCATATTCTGATATTGAACGATTTATTGATTGCCAGTATTTTCGCTTACTCTGATATCTATATGCTTGGCACTTACCTTTTGTAGGCACTTTCACCACCCTCTAAGCTTTCTATAAGCTAATGCACGATACATGCGTGCAGGTGGCGTTAGGTCGCAGCAGCATTGAGCTTGGAGCGTGCAGCGGACTCCTAAAGCTTTGATTTTGACATATGTATTTCACTTTCAGCATTATATTGAAATGTTTATATTAGTGGATATATGATGTTGATGTTGCCTTTGTGATTTGGGTAAACTTATGGTTATGCTTCTTACGAGATAAATGTATGTTGAAAAATCCTCCTTGTAAGATCCCGGGATCAGAATCTGGCGTATAGGCACTGAGAGATGAGAATGGGGTACTAAGGAGGCTGTTGGCACCGAATTCGGTGATTGGGAATTTTGTGAACCCAATTTTCCAAGTTTGGGGCGTGGCAAAGATCACTCCTCTCTCTCTCTATTGTAGGAAATGGTGAAAATGCTAAGGGATGGAGGGGTATTTGTAGAGAAATGGATAAAATTTTGGTTAAGTTAGACTAATGTGATTAATGTTAGCTTAGGATAGGATTATGCGAATTTATGCATGATTAGGAATTAATGGTGGATTAAAGGGGCATAGAATGACATGGTGTGATGATGTCATGCATAGGGTATAGTATAGAGAGAAGTTGACTTTGGGGAGCACATGAGAGAGGGATGGCATGGGAGGGTGACATCACACGCATGGGTGAAGATTCTCTCACCCATGTGTGGCATGTACATGTGTGCATGGCATGTGTTGTGCACATGTGTGAAATGGAGCATATGGAGACATGCACACATGATACACCAATGATTCTTCGCGGCGTATCTCACTAATGGAGCATCATACAGACGTACGGGTGATACCTACGCGATCGCGGTGATGGGACGGTCGATATGAAATAGGTTTCGAGGTCTTGAGGTTCTGGTCAGTTGGGTGTGCAGTATGAACAGCCAATCTAGGTCTAGCTAAGGGCGTCGATCATCGTGCACATAAGCATAGAAAATGGCACGGAATGGACGGGGTCTTACAAGACCAACCACAGGAGTTACTTGAGTTAAGAAATTGTGAGATTCCCCGACTCCTAAGCGATTCTATAGTTCCTACCCGGCCGTAGATTTTAAGCTTTATTTGGTTAGTGGCGACTCCAAATCAAATGCATTTCTACACCCGAGTCAATAACACACTTCACCCAGAGTAACAAAACCAATACCAAAGCCAACGAAGTGAGGGCATCACAGTCACGCTCGTGCACGTGTGTGGGAGGAAGCGTTCATGCATACATATATAAATAATTTTATTAATTATATGCTATGTTATTATAATTTATTTATACATATTCTACACTATAATATTAATTCATTTCAATATATTTTTCTATTATACTATGATTTTTATATTATCCACTTTTGTGTATATATTAGTAACATATTAATATTAATACTATAATAATTTACTTAATTACTTTATATATATATTTATCCTATAATATTTATATTTTATTATTATTATATATTTTTTTATAACAATAACATCTATAAAAATTATATATATATATATAATGTTTTCTCATTACTAATTTTCACATTCTACCATTTATCTAATATGATTATCCATTCTATTATACAGCCATCTATTCATTTATTTATAATTGATACAATAATTTTTTTATTTATTTTTCACATTTTTATTAATCTTTATTATATTACAAATGAATATTCATTACAATTTATATTATAACTTAATATACTTTCAAATATACAATATTTTCAACTATACTTATAATGTACTTTACATTTTTATATTATTACAAATATTTATACTTGTCTTTTTATACACATAATACATTGTAATCTATAGTATTATTATATTATTTTTTCTAAAATAAATATATATTTCATAATTCTTGTTATATTACTATTTAAAATTTCTAATTTAACATAATTATATCAAAATACCGATATACATTAATGTGTGTTAAGTAACATTCTCATATATAATATGTTTGGAAAAGATATATTGTTAAGTTGTAATAAGGTAGTAATACAATTATGAATATCATTATATTCTTATATAATGTATATATATATTTAATAATTATGATATATATTTTATATATAATGTATGGATTCAATATATTATATACATTCATTATTCAGGATATAAAAAAATAATTATATAAAATTTTAATGATTATATTAAGCGGCTTCAAATGACTACGATATCAAACAAAATTTAGCTTGATTTTTCAATTTTGTATGATATTGTAGTCATATGAAGCCAAAGCTTGGTCCAAATTTAAGTTGTGATTGATAGTGAAATGTAGGTAAATCGGAAGCTATATATTTAGGAAGAGTTAGTAAGCTTAAAACAGTTTACTTCAGGCCTAAAAAAAATAAAAATAATAATAATAAAAGAGCTTACTAAGGTGGGGTTCTGTATATTTTACTCTGGGTCCATATGATGGGCAATCCAAGTCGTTCATATGGAGGGAAATATCTTATTACAATTACTCGCAAGCTTTCCTCACTCGATAGACACCAAAATCAATGGTTAAGGGGCTGATTTGTTAATCGGGCCACTTTTACAATGATCTAAGGGCTGATATTCGACGTGTATGATTAATTTATGATAAATAGGCATGGTATAAACTTTCATATGAAACGGATCATTAGAACTATGTGATATAAAATTCAAGGGTATGGGTTGATGGTATTAAGTATTTACAATTTTGCCATCTTTTATTCCTCCAACTTCCACCATCCGTAATGTTGGAATACACCATTCAAATGCATTGAAATTTGATAGACATTCTTTATTTTTTATTTTCTTTCCATCGCCCCATTTTGGGCCTTGATCACTTGTAGATGACCAAAATGCCTTATTAATAGCCTCTACTGCCCTGAGGTGTAAATCAACGCTTTCATATATCTAATAGAAAAGTTAGCCGGTAGTTGTGGCATATACCTTACAATTTTGAACTAAGCAGTTCATTTTGATATTTAGGTGGCCTTTCTTACAGATCCAAATATGATGGATGGTTAGATGACATATTAAAAATAGAAAAATTTGATGGTTAGTACTCTGATCATGTATGTAGGTGGGGGTATGATCGTTTTTGTAAACGGATGAACATAAGTAGGTTTTTGGAGTGATCAAGAGATAGAACATATATACCGTTAAGGCCTGTTTGGTTTTCCATAATACAAGTAAATTGCTGTAAATCACTGTAAAAAAGTAATATTACATTCCTTCACCTGTTTGGAAACGAGTGAGTAATTTCACCTGGGAAACCAGTCAAAAAATGTTGACTTAAATTCGTGGACCCAACCATAATGTATATAATATATCTGTGTCGTCCATCTCTTTTATTATAATATTTTGAGGCTTTATCCAAAAAAATTAGGAAGATCTAATGTTCAATTGACCCACATGAAAGGAAATAATTGACTTAATTTGTCCACCGTTGAAAGTTGATTCTTTTACTGGGCCCGCGTTGAGGTTTATTCACCATCTAACCCATTCATAGGGTCACATGGACATGGATAAGTGAAAAATATAAATATAAGCCTGATCTAAAATTTCCAAGGGCCTCAACAAGTTTTTAATGGTGGGCATTTAATTCTCATAATTTCGTGTGGTGTGGTCCACTTGCATGAAAGGAAGTAATTGACTTAATTTGTCCACCGTTGAAAGTTGATTCTTTTACTGGGCTCACGTTGAGGTTTATTCACCATCTAACCCATTCATAGGGTCACATGGACATGGATAAGTGAAAATTATAAATATAAGCCTGATCTAAAATTTCCAAGGGCCTCAATAAGTTTTTAATGGTGGGCATTTAATTCTCATAATTTCGTGTGGTGTGGTCCACTTGACATTTAGATTTTCCTAATTTTTAAGCTCATGCCTTAAATTCATTTGGCATAATGAATAGGCGGTGTGGATAAGCAACACATTATGGTGGGCCCCATATTTATTTTACAAATTCCTCAATTTGAGTGCTTAAAAAGTAACCGGTCAAGTCAGCATTGGGAAAGATGAAGGTAGATGAAGGTAATTACCTTGGTTAATAATGATTACTCATTTACAACGTAATTACACTTGAGCCAGAAAACCAAACAGGCCTTTAGATTCAAGTGACTTGTTCACATGTGCAAGTTCATCAAATTGTAGTCCTGATGGTGGGTTAAGCATATTCATAGGTGGTGAACAAGATGAACGGATCAACATCTTGATTCGATACGTGTACAAGCATATGTAAATATTAGGTAGTTAGTTTACCATGATCGAGTGCTCCAAACTCAAAGTGGATGGTCATATATCTTTATCTAGTGGTGAATAGTTGATTGAACAGTTAGTTATGATGAACAAGTGAGAATACTTGGATATATGACGATCTTAACCTAAAAATGACGGTCTGATGACTTGATCTATAGATGAAGATTATTCTCAATGGTTAAATTCAGGTTAGAGGATAGATGTAAGGTTAGGATAAAATAAATTGGTGACATACACATGTATACACTAAATTAGATTTCTTAGTAACACTCGAGAACTTTTAATATTCGGGTATTGAAAAGTTCAAGGTGTTACAATCTACCTTCCTTAAACAAAAATTTGTGCCCTAAATTTAATTATTTATAACATTTATATTGATTCATTATGTTTAAGTTTTCACTGTATTCCTTATGAGGTATATATATATATATATATATATATATATATATATATATATATATATATACATACACATGAAATCGAGATGCTACATATAAGGCCCATCACAATGTATGTGTTTTATCTGAGCCATCCATCCTAAAGGAGGCATATAGAAGGCTCAATTGTACCACACGGTAAGAAACAATGGAAATTAATTTCCTACCATTATCTGTATTGTGATCACTTGGGCCTTCGATTTGCCTCCTTTTCGGGATCATGCCCTAAAAGTATATTTTAAAATAAACGGATGGTGTGGATAAACCGCATACATCACGGTAGGCACCACGGATGGTGTGGATAAACCACATACATCTCTGTCCGTCTCTAACTCCTTCCTAATATACGTCCAGAAAGAGCTCTCACGTCTGAAAAAAGTTCCCGCGCCCAAATAAGAAAACCTTTGCTCTTCTTTTATTTCCTACATAAGGAAGTAAGATTGGAAGCCCTCTAAGCAGCCAAAGGGAGAGAAAGGCCCTCTCGTTTCTAGGTTCCTTAAGTAGCCACATAGAGAGAGATGATGGAAAAAGCGAGTAAAGGGAGGAAAGATGTAAGGCCTGTATCCTAACCCGTACCATTCTGTATGCTTCCGCGGTCTTCCCGGTCGAATTTTGGCAACCCGCGATCCGTTATCGGTATTTGCATGCAACCCTGAGTTGTATCTCGTATTCCAGAGTCGGCTTGACCCAAGACTTGTACCCTAATGATCCCCCGTCATCATGATTTCGATGCCATGATTCGCGCGCCGATTCGATATCTCGGGCAGGAGATGTGGGCCCTCGTTTAGTTCGAAGAAAACACCCCGTGTTGCAAAACCCAAGAGAATCTCTACCCAATGTTGCATCAATCAATTAATCCCATCAAAGGTCAAGTACATGTCAAGTACACATCATCTCACACCTCATCCCCAAGCAACCCCATAAGTCAATAATCCCTTACACAACCCATACCCCTCTTACACAAACTACCCCAAAAGTAAACAAAACTCTTACACACCCATCACTCACCTCACCCATCACTCCATCACCCATCCCTCTCTCTCTCCTTACAACCATCTCTCTCTCATTTCTCAAACTCATTTCCTAGCAACCAAAAGCTCTAAATGTATGGACTTCCAAGCCCTCATGGAGAATCTCTAATGTGGCCCACTTCCCACCCTCTCATCTCCCATCTCAATCATCAAAACTTCCTCACCTTTTGTTGAAATAGAAGTCAAGGTGTTCGGTGTTCCATCGGACCAAGAAGGAGGCCAATAGGTGGGTGATCTACTGTTGATTTTCTATTAGAAGGCTCATTTGTGATGGGACCCATTTTATGTATGTATTGTGATCATGGAGGACCCATAGTGGTCGGGTCCCTCCACCACCATCCGATCTCTCATTTTTCTCTCTCTCTTTTCTTTTTTGTATGGTAATGATGATGATGAGGTGTGTGGCCCACCTTGATGTTTACATCCAAGCCATCTACCAGCGGACCCCATCCATGTGGGACACACCATGATATTTATATGTCATCCCAACCATCCATCTAGGACGTGGCCCACCCCACATATGTGGGTGGGGCCCTCCTTGATGTATTTATTTTAATCTACCCCGTCCATCCACACAAATTGGTGTCGCAGACCATGATTTAGGTATTTTATTGATGTCGTCCATCTGTTTTATCCAGGATATCTAATGGGCTTAGATGATGAGAAAATACAAATATTAGACTGATTCAAAACAGGTGGGCCATGTGGGACCCACCTTGATGAGGTGCATATCCACACCATCCGTCCAGTTTCCTTGGGCACTGGACGTACCAGTGGAGGGTGTACTGATGGTGGGGTATGGCTAACAATGAAGTGTTAACTGACAGTGGGGTGTAGGTAACAGTGAAGTGTGAATTGACGGTGAAGTGTACCACCCAGCTAACCCTTTTTCTTTTCTTTTAAATATAATATAATAAATATATTATATATATTATACCATCAGGTGGGCCACGTCTATGTGGGACCCATCATGATGTCTGTGGTGTATTCATACCGTGGATGCTGGACATTAGCCGTGCAGTGTGAGCAATCAGTTGGGTGTACTACCCAATTTTTTTTTTCTAAATAAAAATAATAATATAATAATATATCTTATTAAATGGGAGGGTAGCCTATCACATGGGATCCACCTTTTTTTAAAGAGCTGCAACGCGCAGCAACACTTCGTCAGCAGGGTCCGTGGGACCCAATCACGTTGTTTATCCATTGGATGGGCCACACCGCATTGCATGTGATGGTGGGACCCACCCCACGTGTGGGATACCCCCTTGATGTATATCACTGTCGAGGCCGTTAAGGGCTTGGATGTTGATATATATATATATAATATTATATATAGTATATATTATATATTATATTATATAATATATACATGATGGTGGACCCTACGTGCGACCCACCTCTGCCCTTTTAGTGCAGCAAGCTGTGTGTACAGCAGCTATATAGCTGCTCCTTTGATGGCAGCAAGCCCGTAGGCCCCACATTGATGTATGTATTTCTACACCGTCCACTGTTTGGACGGTGGGGCCCACCATGATGCACATGTTGTATCCATACCGTCCAAACATTTTTAGATATCATTTTATGGCATGAGTGCAAGGATGAGTCAGATTTAAAGTTCAAGTGGACCCCCCATTTAAATAGTGGACAGCGACATCCACCGTTTAAACTTCTAAGGGCCACAGTAGTTTCCAATTAAGCTGATATTTGTTTTCACTTCATCTACCTCTATGTTAACTTATGAATAGGTTGGATTTCAAAAATACATAATGGTGGGCCCGATTTGATATACATGAGGCCCATTGGCACGACTCGATTTGATATACATAAGGCCCATTGGCACGGCCCGATTTGATATACATGAGGCCCATTGGTGTGGCCCGATTTGATATACATGAGGCCCATCGGTGCGACCTATTTGATATACATGAAGCCCATTGGTGCGGCCCATCATGATGTATTTTGGCTCATGGGCGGGGCCCACCCATTTGTATTATTAGTTCCATGTAATGAGGCACACTTAATATATGAGGCCTAGTATTGAGGCCCGTGCGACGAGGCCCATATGATATATTGAGGCTCAGGTGCAACGCCCACTTGTTGTGTATTCGAGGCCTGATATGATGTATGTTGACCCATATGATGAGGCTGATGTGACGTAACTGAGGCCCATCATGATTGTATGTGAGGCCATGGGCCCACTATATGTTTGGCCCTATGTAGGCCACTCCTTGAGAGCAATGTTGGTTAGATGTCCAC
This sequence comes from Magnolia changhungtana, assembly GCA_030180095.1. Lineage (NCBI taxonomy): Eukaryota > Viridiplantae > Streptophyta > Magnoliopsida > Magnoliales > Magnoliaceae > Magnolia > Magnolia changhungtana. Next base: position 11,442,533 of record JASAUF010000172.1, on the reverse strand, counting down.
ATTGATGGGCAATGATGGTTGGATGTCCACATTGTGACCATCCCTTAGGCCTTGTTAGGCCCATTCTCATAATTCTCTTGTGGGTTAACCTAGATAAGTGGGCCCTATTCACCATAGACGGATGGTTTCGCGTTATCGGATTTAATATAACCATGGTCGAGGGCCGATCTTTATATTATGGTTGGTCGGCTGTTCCACTATGGACCCCATCTTGTTTATGTGTTGGTTATAGATGTCGATTATCGATGCTGATTGTCGATGCTGATCATTGGTGCCGATTGTCAAGGCTGATTCCGAATGTCGAGGTCGAGTCAGATTGTCGAGGTTGATTCCGATTTCGATTGTCGAGGCCGAGTCAGATTGTCAAGGTCGATTCCGATTCCGATTTACCGAGGCCGATTCTGATTCTGATTGTCGAGGACGAGTCAGATTGCTGAGGCCAATTCTGATTCCGATTGTCAAGGCTGAGTCAGATTGTCGAGGCTGATTTCGATTCCAATTGTCGAGGCCGAGTCAGATTGTCGAGACCGAGTAAGATTGTCGAGGCCGATTCCGATTTCGATTTGCCTAGGCCGATTCCGATTCTGATTATCGAGGCCGATTTCGATTGTATAGGCCGATTCCGATTGTCGAGGCCGATTCCGATTGCCGAGGCCGATTCCGATTTGCGGAGGACGATTCTGAGTATCGAGGCCGATTGTAGAGGCCGAATATTGAGGCCGATTGTCGAGGCCTAATGTAATGTATATGCGGCCCATATTTAAGTCCAATTGTGATGTGTATTCAGCCTGTGTTTAAGGCCCAATGTGATGTATATGAGGCCTATGTGATAAGGCCCATTGTGATGCATTTGAGGGCTAGGCGATGGAGCCCATTGTGATGTATATTAGGCCCATGTGAGAGGCCCATCGTGATGTGTATTAAGCTCTTCAGCGAGGCCCATGGTGTTATATATATTAGACCCTTGTGTGAGGCAAAGGGTCCACTCTATGTCAGGCTCTATGTGGGTCATTCCTTGGGGGCAATGTTGGTCAAAATGTCCACATTGTCAAGGTCGACTGTTGATACCTGTTATTAATACCGATTATGAGTATGTGACAATATAGCATCATGATACATGACCAAATGCATCATTTACATTTTTGTTATGAGATATGATGACCATTGCATATGCCATAGTGTCAGTGGTTTATGGGACTGAAATGGCGGTAAAGACTGCACTAGTTGAAGAAGGAATATGCCAATATGTCCTAGAGGGGGGTGAATAAGACTTTTTAAAGTTTTTATGATTTATTTAAAAATTCTACTTCACTAATCCTGTGATCATGCAGTTATCAGGATTACTCAAATGTAACTCTACTGGCTTCCAAGCCTAGTAGAGGATCCAATCACAAACTATTTTAAAGATAAGCAGTATGCAAGTTAGCCTATGATAAATATGACTATGTAGGTGTGTGTGGTGTGATTAAATGTTCATATATGGAAGTATTAAAGCAAATCACACGATCATAAGAATAACAATCTCAAACACAGTCATTTTTATAGTGGTTCAACAATGAGTCTATTCCACTCTCGGTAACCGCACTCAACCCTTGAGTGTACCAGATTTCACTCTAGAGGTTTCACAATGGTTCACCTCTAACCTAAGGTTTTAAATCAGGTTCACCTTCAACCTTTATAACCTACACTGAGGCTGACTGTTTATGCTCTCACGAGTAAGGTCAACACAACGCACCCACTTTTAGGCACACTGGCCAAGGATCTTCCATAAGACCCTAATGGAGGTTTCACCCGGTTCACCTCAAACCCAAGGTTTTACGCGGTTCACCTCAAACCCAGAGTTTTACTGGTTCATTCCTAACCAGATGTTTATGCTCTCCATAGAGCAAGGGTCCACATTACACACCCACCATGTACACTCCCGTCGAAGGCCTCCTTGAGGACTTCAAAGGGTGAGAACCACTTAAGACTCAATCCTAGAAAGGAATAATCACAAGTGTCCTCTTGGACTTTGGATACCTATAAATAAGCTGATGAGTCCCGTTTAGCACAATGTCAAAGATCTCCTCCTCCTTGTTGACGAAGAGTCTTCTGCTCCTGTGATCCGCAACACAAAATGATGTACCAATACTCGGCTTCGGGTTGGGTCAAGGTGAAGATGGAATCCTACTCTCAAAATGTTTTCCTATCAGGAAGATAGAGCGATTCCAATCTTATGCATTCAAGGCATCCCAGCTTAATGATTTGCCATTAAGGTAGTAGCTGGAGGATCCTTGAATGCGGAAGCTCATTCCCCAATCCACTTTATTGAATGTCAATGATGAGGTTGGATTCGAAGATGAACTCCCTTGAGAGAAAGGGCTTTGGATATAAAATATAAGTTGAAACACATAAAAGCTCTCTCTACTTTCTCTCACAGCAACAAAAGACAAGTCCTCTATATATAAGCAAAAAGTTCCAACGAATATAAAACGGTCACATTTATGATAGAGTTCGATATCATCGAGCAAGTTCGATATCATCGAGCGTATACTCTCGATAGCATCGATGGTCTGCTCGATGACTCGAACTCAATGTCATACGCTTTTGAAACTTTTTCCAATTGGTCGATTAATCGAAATAATTGTCGATGTCATCAGATTTGTAACTCCGATTCCATCGATGATAGGTTTGATCCATTGACACTTGAAAAATCAAAGAGACTTGACTTTAAAATATTTCAGGATTTCATGAATGATCAGGGAACCATCGAGATCATCAGAATTTGAATGTCGATGATGTCGAGATCAGAGTCGAGGCATCGATAAATCCAACAGATTTGTCTTTAAGCTTGTTGGACGGTTTATGACCTTGTTCGATGCAATCGACCTGGTGCTGATATCATCGATATTTGAATATCGATTCTATCGAATGGTCCCCGATCATAGTTAAAAATAACCTGAAATATCTGTTATAAGAAATGCATGCCCACGATCGATATCATCGATGGACTTCCGATGTTATCGATATTTGATTTTAGAACATATCAGAAGAGCATCGATATATCGAAGGAATTTGAGATTTTCATAAAAAAACAGGGGCGCCAGAAATCTGCCTGTCGAACTTATCGAGCCTTTTTCGATGGACTAGAGATTTGTATATCGATGATATTGATAGGTGTATTGATAAATTAATAACTCGTCCAGATATGTTGTGAAGTTGTTGGACATTTTTAGTTCTTATATCGATGATATCGATAGGTGTATCGATACATCGATAAATCCGTCCAGGTGAATATTTAGTTGCTGGATACTTTTGGTCCTCACATCAATAATATCCTTAAGGTATCGAGGACATCGACAGATCAGGTCGACCATATCGAGGGTGTTTCGATAAAATCGACAAGGCCAGAAAAACTTAAAGATTTTCCTATTTTGAAAAAAGTTTTCTCACCTTAAAACCCTATAATTTCTAACTTATTTTTAAGGGTTTTATTCACCTGGTGTTTTGGGTTATGGGATGAGAGGCTTTAGGTTTACCTGTGGCAAGCTTGCACACATCCGGTTGAAGCAAACGCTTAAATTGATCTTCCTAACTGGCTTTGTAGACAATCTGACTCAACACTCACGTAACTTGACAAACCAGGACACTTTCAATCTCCCCCTTTGTCAATTACGTGACAAAATTCCCAAAACACCTTAGAACTCTTAAGACAAACACACCCTAAATTGTGTGTACATGCTTTTACACAATTTTACAATTTTCTAACCCATGTACACACCTAGTAGCTACTCCCCCTGACTTGTAAACTCCAACTCCCCCTTGCTTGATGCAGCTACTCCCCCTAACACCTGTAATCACATCTAACAGATACACAATTTCCATTCGGGGTGTTTGTAAATGTTCTCCCCCCCTTTTTGTCAGTCATTGACAAAGATATCTCAGGTGATATTGACTGAAGCTTGAAATACTTGGGAGACCCAAACTAGAAGAAGCAGATCAATTGATGTATAACAGTTAATACTATTTAAGCAAGCATCAATTTCAAAACCTACGGATGCATTTTAGAGCAGTTATACAGCAGTTTTTAATCACTTGCAATCCATAACAGAAACTTGATAAACCAAGGGAACTCAAGATATAATCATGGCATTAAAGATATGAATTCTATTCAGCCATATTCAAAATGAAACCAAAGTTATCTAACTATCCAAAATAGACTGCCTAAGATTGGCAGCAAATCAATAATTATCCCAACAAAAACACCAAGCCCACACACAGATACCCCAAAAAATTATATACAAGTAGCACAATCAGCTTCTACCGTCTTCACGAATCACCACGTGTGAGTAAATCAACTACTTGCTGATTTGTTTGTTGGAGAGAATCGACTTTTTCTTCAATCACGGTGAGATGTCTCTCACAATTGTGAAGTCGCTCCTCCATGCTCGCCATACCATTCAGTAGGTGACGCTCAAGATGATGAGTTTGGCGATTTGTGATAGACTCCGGACTTAGCAATGGCATTTGGTTGGACCCCCATGGATATGATAGATGAGCATATGGAGCAGCCAACTGCAGGGGGCATTGTTCTCGGGAAGAGCTGAAGGAAGATATAGCTATTGTCCCACCTGATCCGAATCACTATCAAACCACTTCTCTGGATAGACTCTATCAAATGAGGCAGGAATACCAACATGATGGGCTAATTTACAGATGAGTACAGGAAAGGTTAGTGTATCCTGATGATTGCCTTGAATGACCCAAATTAACTGCTTAAGAAGAAGTGTAAGAGGCACACCTGAACTTCCTGATACACATCATACAACACATTTAACACAAAAGGAGACAGATGATTACCATTCACATCACAAGGATAGACATTGGACCCAAAAATGTCATGAAGGATTTTAAAAGTGGGTCCAAGATGATTAATATAAAGGGAATTATCATCATTCCGAGAAATAGTAGTTCCCTGACATAGTGCACAAGTTATCTCGCCCCAAACACCAAGACCATTTTGATTCCGACTGGTAACAAGAATGCGAGTGACTTGGAGATCTAAAAGGTGACTCAAGGTGATGGGAGTGATGTGCTTGGAGTAATGCAATAATTCTACTTGAACACAGGGTGGATTGTCACAAATAACATGACTTTTACTGAGGAAGTCATGGACCACTCCAATTTGATAAGTACCACCAAGATTCAGAATATTTTTCCATCCTATTACTTCTAGAAGGAGGTCTACACCAAAAGACTTGATGGCACTGTTAAGAACCAGAAGTTCAACAACAGTGGCTGGATGTCTCACTGATGGAGTGAGTTGATGCAAACTGGGTTGTTTGGCTTTCCCTTTTGAAGACTGAGAAAGAGACTTACCTTTCCCTTTATTCATGATTTTTCAGTGTAAGAGACAGGCAAAGGTAAGGAAGGTCAACCAAAAGAACAGAAAATACTCGACCAAAAGTGAGATTAGACTCTGGAGTGGAAGAAATGGAAGAATAATACCCATTCCTTTTGAACCTTCTGGGACTCCCCGATAGTCTTCTAGCCGAGGATTCGAGCAGAAAATAATAAAAAAATTTTAGAGTAGTAAGGCTTCACCGTTCAACCGTCTTTTATCGGGCGCCAGACTTTGATTTGATCGAACTTTCTTTTGATTTCATCAACGATCCTTAGTCGATGTTATCGATAGTAGCTTCGATGATAGTCTCGATCATGTGACTTTCCACATTCTGAAGGGATATCGAGGATATCGACAGTTGATTGATTTGATCGAAAATGCACATGATTTATCGATAGTATTTTTCATTAACCCTTATATCGACAGACATATATGTATATTATGGATCATCTTTGAATCTGACATATACACAACAAAATTTTGTACAAGTTAAGATTATAAACATCAGAATGTTTATGAACAACAAAAATTGAGGTGAGGAACCTTAGATATATCATTCTGAGCTCAGCGAAAAGTTGCATCTTTTCACCAAACATCCAGATCTAGATGCATGATCTAGACTTGTTTTGCTTAGTACTTCTAGGCATTAGTCCTTTCTATGCCTCTGATAATGTAGCAGTGGTTGCTTGTGCGATGGCCCTTTATTACTGATTTTCCTGATAGGTCTAGGATTTCACACTCTTGTTTGTTAAATTTAACCATGTGCCCATTATCACAGATTTGAGATATACTTAGGAGATTATGTGTCAGACCTTTTATGCAAAAAGCATTCTCATTTTCAAGCGACTGAATTCCTTTTATGATTCCCTGTCCAATTACTTTAACAGTGGTTCCATCTCCATAGGTGACTATCCCATTATGAAGGTTCTCATAATTTGAAAGAAGGGACATGTCACCGGTTACATGTCTGGAGCAACCACTGTCAAGGTACCACTTAGTATCATTGCCTGTTAAGTGATTTGAGTGAGTAGAAAGACAATTCTTCTTTTCTTTAATTATCCACTTTGTGACAGGGTTCTTACTTGTAGTAGATTTAATTTTCTTATCTGATTCAATTACTTGATTAGTCTTTGTGTTGCTACTGGAGGCATTAAAATTTTCAAGTATTTGTGTTTCATACCCAGTTTTGGTTCTAACTTTCTCATATCCTAAGCCACTCTTGTTATTTCCAGATTTTTCCATACCTAAAAGTTTTTCTAACTTCTCACCACTCTGGGAAAACTGACAGTTTTGCTTGGCAATTCTTCTGGACTCTTCTAGATTACACAGGAGTGTGTGATTTTCATTTTGAAGGAGCATATTTTTGTCTTTTAATTGCTCAACCTGTTTGTTTAGTTTTTCGGTCTCAATTTTAAGGAAGGTGTTAATTCTTTCAAGTCTATTATTATCTGAGTGATGTTGCTGTAAATAATTGATTAGATGCGTATTGATTTCTATAGTTGTGTCCAAATCTTTTTGCAGCAATTGTTTCTTGTTTTCAGATATTCCTAGTTTTTTAATTACTTTGATGTTATGGATATAAAGTTGATAATAGGCAGCTTATCCTTTTCGAATTCTTCTTTTTCTTCTCCAGTTTCCTCATTATCAGATGGGAACGATTCCATGGCTTGCTGTTCTCTCTCGTTTTCAGATTCTGTGGGAATGATTGGAGCAGTGGAGACCATGAGAATTTTCAAGGATTTCTGGTCACCGTCGCTCTCTGAGTCACTGGATTCTAAATTTGATTCCTCAATATCATCCCATGTGGCAGCCATTGCCTTGCCCTTAGTTTTTCTATTTGGGCATTCAGTAGACAGGTGTCCATACTCATGACAGGCATAACATTGTAGTTCTTTGGTTCTTTTACCAAATTTGCCTGCAGAAGGTTTGTTGTTCACCTTTCTTCCTCTGGAAGGCTGATCAGCATTCCTCTGAAAGAATTTCCTAAATCGTTGGGCCAGCAAAGCCAGTTCCGCATCTTCATTTTCATTTTTGCTCTCACTGTCCTCATGTAATGTTTTCTTAGAGGTTTTTAGGACAATGTTTTTGGATTTTTGGGATTGTGTGAAGTGTAGTTCAAAAGTTTGTAGGGAACCTACGAGTTCATCTACTTTCATTTCATTTATGTTCCTACACTCCTCAATTGTTGTAACCTTGGGATTAAATCGTTCTGGTAGGGATCTTAGAATTTTTCTACAAATTTTCGATACCGAAACTTTCTCTCCCAATCCACCCATGGAGTTGCAAATGATATTCAATTTGGTGAAGAACTTCATAAATGTCTCATGCTCTTCCATTCTGAGACCTTCAAACCGTGAACTTAGAAGTTGTAGTTTGGACTTCTTCACAGTACTTGTGCCTTCATGGGTTGTTTCCAATAAATCCCATGCTTCCTTGGATGTCCCACACATACTTATTTGATTGAATATATCCTGGGACACGACAGAGTAGATAGCATTCATAGCCTTGGCTTCAGATGTTTTCCTTTCTTTGTCGAATGATGTCCACTTTTCTTTTGGTTTGGGCTTTGTGATTGTTGTGCCACTATCAAGTATGATTATTTCAGTTGGTGGCACGTATCTGCTTTCAACTATGTCTTAAACGTCATGATCCAAAGATCTCAGAAAGTAGTGCATCTTAGCCTTCCAGTATGCATAGTTTGAGCCGTCAAATACTAGAGGTCTAGTGACTGATGAGCCCTCTCCTTTGGCCATATTCCCAACTTCAGTCAAGATCACTTTCTAGGTAGTGCGGCCCTTAAAGAGAGACCTACTTTGATACCAAATGAAATGGCGATAACGACTGCACTAGTTGAAGAAGGAATATGCTTTATGTCCTAGAGGGGGGTGATAGGACTTTTTAAAGTTTTTATGATTTATTTAAAAATCCTACTTCACTAATCGTATGATCATGCAGTTATTAGCATTACTCAAATATAACTCTACTGGCTTCTAAGCTTGGTAGAGGATCCAATCACAAACTATTTTAGAGATAAGCAGTATGCAAGCTAGTCTATGATGGATATGACTGTGTAGGTGTGTGTGGTGTAATCAAATGTTCAGATATGGAAGTATTAAAGCAAATCACATAATCATAAGAATAGCAATCTCAAACACAGTCATTTTTATAGTGGTTCGACGATGAGTCTACTCTACTCCCGGTAACCGCACTCAACCCTTGAGTGTACCGGATTTCACTAGGGAGGTTTCACAATGGTTCACCTCTAACCTAAGGTTTTAAATCAGGTTCACCTTCAACCTTTATAACCTATACTGAGGATTACTGTTTATGCTCTTACGAGCAAGGGTCAACACAACACACCCACTTTTAGGCACACTGGCCAAGGATCTTCCATTCACCAGGTTCACCTCAAACCCCAAGGTTTTACACTGTTCACCTCAAACCCAAGGTTTTACGCGGTTCACCTCAAACCCAGAGTTTTACTGGTTCACTTCTAACCAGATGTTTATGCTCTCCATAGAGCAAGGGTCCACATAACACACTCACCACGTACACTCCCGCCGGAGGCCTCCTTGAGGACTTCAAAGTGTGAGAACCACTTAAGACCCAATCCTAGAAAGGAATGATCATAAGTGTCCTCTCAGACTCTAGATACTTACAAATAAGCTGATGAGTCCCGTTAAGCACAATGACGAAGATCTCCTCCTCCTTGTTGACGAAGAGTCTTCTACTCCCTTGATTCGCAATACAAAATGATGTACCGATACTCAACTTCGGGTTGGGTCAAGGTGAAGATGGAATCCTACTCTCAAAATGTTTTCCTATCAGGAAGATAGAGCGATTCCAATCTTATGCATTCAAGGCATCCCAGCTTAATGATTTGCCATTAAGGTAGTAGCTACAGGATCCTTAAATGCAAAAATTCATTCCCCAATCCACTCTATTGAATGTCAATGATGAGGGTGGATTGGAGGATGAACTCCCTTGAGAGAAAGGGCTTTGGATATAAGATATAAGTTGAAACACATAAAAGCTCTCTCTACTTTCTCTCATAGCAACAAAAGACAAGTCCTCTATATATAGGAAAAAAGTTCCAATGGATATAAAACGGTCACATTTATGACAGAGTTCGATATCATCGAGCGTACACTCTCGATAACATTGATGGTCTGCTCGATGACTCGAACTCAATGTCATACGCTTTTGAAACTTTTGCCAATTGGTCGATGAATCGAAATAACTGTCGATGTCATCAAATTTCGAACTCCGATTCCATCAATGACAGATTCAATCCATCGACACTTGAAATATGAGAGAGACTTGACTTTGAAATATTTCAGGATTTCATGAATGATCGGAGAACCATCGAGATCATTGGAATTTGAATGTCGATAATATTGAGATCAGAGTCAAGGCATCAATAAATCCAACGGATTTGTCTTTAAGCTTGTTGGACGGTTTATGACCTTGTTCGATGCAATCGACCTGATGCCGATATCATCGATATTTGAATATCGATTCTATCGAAGGGCCCCCAATCATAGTTAAAAACAACCTGAAATATCTGTTATAAGAAATGAGCGCCCACGATCGATATCATCGATGGACTTCCAATGTTATCGATATTTGATTTTAGAACATATTGGAAGAGCATCGATATATCGAAGAAATTTGAGATTTTCATTAAAAAAATAGGGCCACCGGAAATCTACCTGTCGATCTTATCGATCCTTTTTTGATGGACTCAAGATTTGTATATCGATAATATCGATAGGTGTATCGATACATCGATAATTCGTCCAGATATGTTGTGAAGTTGCTGGACATTTTTAGTTCTTATATCGATGATATCGATAGGTGTAGATGCATGATTGGATTCCATAACTCATATATCTTGCAATGTGTGATGGTAATTACTGTACGCCTTATCGACATCATGGTCGTAGCCTCTACAGGTATATCGTGAATGGGCAGATGAGATACTGAAAATATGTTATTAGCATCGGCCTGCCATAGATGGCCCTGGGTTAAAATCCTTAAACCCTCTTGGTAACAGAGGACACCCCAACGTCGAGACCAAGTAGATATAAATGAGCACCCGAGTGCCGAATACTAGGAGGCTGCGTCTCCCATTGTGTCATGGTCGGTTGGAAGAGGATGTAGCCTTACCTGCCCGAGGGAGTAGGCATAGCTAGGCTAAGTTTAACCAGCTCGAGGAATGAGTCCGCTATCGACGAGCCGGGTAGGTATTGGTAGACTACTGGCTAGGTGGAGAGTGAGGTCTCTTCCACTTACCCTATTGTGCACTTGATGGGGCGGCAGGTGGTGTTGAGTGTACTAGGACCCAGTGATGATCTCAGAGAGGAATCATACTGATTTGTGGAGCAGGAGTTGCATACTCATTCATTCATTCACTATCCACTAGGGCTGGTGGTGCACAATTATTTGTTACGTGTACTTTTTCAATGGCCAGGATTTAAATTGGGGCGCATGACTAACCTAAGATTAGAAGTTTACCACATTGAGTCTGACTATCCAAATTTAGGTATAAGACTGGTTTGGATAGAAGTCCCTTGTGATGGACCCCATAGCCTGCGATACTACGTACTATCATCCCGACTTCACACTGCACCTTGGTCATTTCATTCACACCACATATTATATATTGCATTACATCCTCAACATATGGCATTTTGAGTTGCTACGTTTCTGCATTTATATGGCCTAGATACGGCTGACGGTATTCGTGGACTCATCGAGATTTGCATATTGCATTGCATCATCGACATCTGATATTTGGCTTGTTGTCTCCACATTACATGGCTGATATAATTGCTTCATCAGTATATAATATTATTTTTATTATATTTCTTCAGCGCATAGCCTGGATAAGGCCGATGGTATTTATGGGTCCATCAGTATGTTTTGCATTACTCTGATATCGTATGATTTATGAACTTGCTAGTATTTCTGATATTGTATGATTTATGAGCTTGTCAGTATTTTTGCTTACTCTGATCATTCTGATATTGCTTACTTAGTACTTACCTTATGCACACACTTTCAACCCCCACTAAGCTTTCTATAAGCTTATGCACGATAGATGCATGCAGGTGGCGTAAGGTTGCAGTAGCGTTGAGCTTGGAGCATGCAGTGGACCTCTGGAGCTTTTAATTTTTGGTTTATGTATTTCCCTTTTAGCACTGTATTCAAATGTATTATATTAGTGGATATGTGATGATGATATTGCCTTTGTGATTTGGGTAAACTTATGGTTATGCTTGTTACAAGTTAAATGTACATTAAAAAAATCCTCCTTGTACGATCCTAGGATCAGAATCTAGAGTATGGACGTTGAGAGCAGAGAATGGGGTACCATGGAGGCTGTTAGCACCGAATTCGGCGATCAGGAATTTTATGAGCCCTATTTTCGAGTTTGGGGCATGACAAAGGAGGAGGTCGTCACTAGAGAATACACCGCCAATCTCCACAGACGCTTGCATGGGGCTCCGAAGGCCATAAAAGAGATAAAGAAATTTGTGCAAAAGGCAATGGGGAATCTAGAGTGTACCGGGACAGGTCCACATGCGCATTGCCCCTAAGAGGAATGAAGAGGAGGATGCAAAGGAAGAGCTCTACTTGTTTGTAACTGTTGTGAAGGGCCCACCTGAGGGACTCAAGGGATTGGGAACCAAGGGCATTAAAGAAGGAGATTAGATTAAACTCTTATTCAACTCAGGTAAGCATTTCAAGTTAATATTTTTGGCTTTGATATTTGTAGGATTCTTTTCCATGATTTTTATGTGATTCGGACTGGTGATCATGCTCTAAATGGTTGAGTGGGAATGTTTAGTTGTATTTTGCATCAATGCTTAATGGTACTTTCAGTTAAAAAAGAAAGAAAGAACAGAAGCCCTAGCCCACCTGTCTCGTGAGATCATCGAGCTCATGAACCACCTTTCTCTATATATATATATATATTTGTCGTCCATCTATTCAATCAATTTTTTTTCTTCAGGTTTTGTGTATTACTATAGGTTATAAAACGAGTTGCAAATGATTGAATCTATAAAGTTTACATCAATCTTTTTTTAAATTTTGGTTATGTTATTCTTTGGCACCTTGCGTGCTTGATTAAATGCCAAACAACCCAAACTTGCTATATTGTGGAGAACCCTATTGTATTCCCCTGAGTTGGGTTTTTCTATACATGGCATAAAAGAAAAGTTCTATTGCTATAACTCTTCTAATAGAAACTTCACAATATACTATATATGTATATCAGATTTCATGTGTACAATTATAATGCTTCAGTTGACTGTTTAAATCTGGGAAAACTGCCACATGCGAATCACATCTTTTCTGGTCATTGCCCATTTTGTATGAATTCACTCATCATTCATGACAGCAATTTTTTAAAGCCCTTTTGATTGGTGATGTTTCTTTCCTTGCTTTTGATCCCGTGTGATTTTTCAAAAAATGTCTTTTTGGTTATCCTTGCTAATTATCTCTAGATATGTCTACGAACCCATAAATTCTATAGGGAAGTGGCGAAGAAATAAGTACATTGGTGTCTCTCTAGTTGGGAAGACATTGGCAGTGATGGGATTTGGAAAAGTGGGATCTAAAGTTGCTAAACGTGCAAAAGGCCTAGGGATCCATATGCTTCAGCTGATAAAGTAAGGGCTATTGGTGCAAAGCTAGTGTCCTTTGATGAGGCCATTAAATTGTTTAAAACATCTATGGTGGTTATTAAATTGTTATTGGGAAAGGTTACTGTTGGGGGAAAAATTGAGCAACTTATAAAAGGAGTCAACTTTACAACCAGCACGGACTCAATGGGCTAAATTACTCGCGGTATAGTGATAGGCCCACATGACAATTGGCCGATCTATTGAGTAGGCCAGCACAACTATAGATCAGCTATAGGTCGGCTATAGTTCAGCACGATCATAAGTCAACTATAAATCAATTATAGGTCGGCACAACCATAGAACGACCATAGATCCACCATAGGTCGGCACACTCTCCGACGAAGTCAGAGAGTCAGTATCAACCTGAAGAGAACGCTGATCAGTCAAGACCTCAGGTGAATGCTGATCTATCGAACAGCTTGGTATTACCTACCTCTAAGGTGTCATCCACCTTTGCCGACCGACTTGTCTAGAGCAACCAACCCGAAGATCTCCCAAACGGCTCGAAGATCTCTCCCAAGATATTCAGGAGATAAGATCAGATCCCGAGGATCTCAGATGCCCGTAATATCAGGAAGATCTCTGATATGATTGGAGATCCATACGGGAAGATCTCCGACATATCAGGACTTCTAAACGTGGAACACTTCCTACGCTGTGATCTCCTGCTTGTATAAACAGGGGAGCCCCTAGCCAGTGAAAGGTACGCATACTTACCCACTCAACACACAATCTTAAACATGACTGGTGACTCTTTTCCTTAAATATCATCTCCTACAAAGATCCAGGTTCCTGACTTAGGCATTGGAGGGTCCCCTGTATTAACTAGGGTCTCCTTTGTCCTTCTATTTCTTGTGTGCAGATGTTCGAGGGTCTAAGGAGGGTTTGTTGAAAAATTGCATCAACGGTTTGGCACCTTTTATGGGAAACAAAATCAGAGTCGTTTCCTATATTACAAGAGAGACTACAATGGCCAAAGGGAAGAAGAAAACCTAGATCTCCCCAGTTATGCCTGACCTAACACCATCCCGGAGCAGCTTGATAGTCATCGGTGTTCCACTTCCCAGCATTAGGCTGATTCCGACCCTAGGAGACAAGGTCAGTGGTCCCACGTCAAAGGAGGTCAATTGAACTCCCTTGAACAACAGGTTGAAATACTGAACAACAACATGAACTCTATGAAGTAGTTGTTGGAACAACTACAACCTTAGCACGTACAGAAGACCAATAAGGAGGATGAGTAAATGGGCCACCATCCTCCTCAGCCTTCCAACATGCCCACCGCCTCTCAGAGAAGCCTACAACAAGGTTTGACTAAACCAACCCTATCTCACATTTCTGAGACTACAGCTTTGCCCACTTTCGATCTACATTTCGAAGCTACTACTGAAAGCAGCAAGCCTTGGGAGGCCGGGCTCAAGTATTTACATGGTTAGATCGGGGACATGAGACAAGCCTACCATATAAATACGCTGACCACAATGTAAGAGATAATAGATGAAACTGAGCCCCCATTTACTGCCGATATCATGCGAGCGCGATTCCTGGATAGATTCCGTATGCCTCAGATCACTCCCTTCTCGGGAGCTGCCGACCCATTGGAACATCTGGAATCTTTTAGGGTCTGGATGGAGCTGTGCAATGGATCGGACGTAGTAATGTGCCGAGCTTTCTCCCTGACCTTAACCAGATCCGCCCATCTATGGCTTAAGCAATTGAAGCCTAACTCCATAGCTCGTTCTCCCAACTCAATAAGGTCTTTATCACGAACTTCATCGAGGGAAAGAAGAGACTTAAACCAGACTCCCATCTCCTTCACATCATCCAAAAGGACGGTGAGTTGTTGAAGGATTACATCAAGCACTTCAACCTCGAAGCAATACAAGTACGGAAACATTCTAAAGAGCTTACCCTGACAGCAATAATGGGAGGACTGAGGGATCGCCAGTTTCACTTTTCGTGGACAAAAACTCACCAACAACAATGGTTGATCTACTGAACAGGTCGTAAAAATATGCTAACGCTGAAGAAGCCCGTGTCCCGCTAGATGTCATCCAAAATAAAGCTCCCCCAACCAAAGAATAACAGATGAGCGTAGAACCAAGTTCAGCCGCTATAAACAGAAAGAGGAAGGACAACCAATCATGTGACAACCATTGCATGAATAAATAGCCTGACAGCAAGTTCAAGACATACACTCCTCTCAACAAAACTCCCAAACAAGTCTTAATGGAGATTCAGGACAAGTGTATCCTTACCTAGTCGAGCAAGTTGAAATATGATCCTCATAAAAGGAGCAAAAGCAAATACTGTCTTTTCCATCGGGATCATAGTCATTTGACGTACGATTGCTTCGACCTTAAGCAAGAAATCGAAGCACTCATTTGTAGCAATCGCCTTAGAGAATAT
This sequence comes from Magnolia changhungtana, assembly GCA_030180095.1. Taxonomy (NCBI): domain Eukaryota; kingdom Viridiplantae; phylum Streptophyta; class Magnoliopsida; order Magnoliales; family Magnoliaceae; genus Magnolia; species Magnolia changhungtana. The sequence continues at coordinate 11,427,047 of JASAUF010000172.1, read as the reverse complement.
GTCAGTCATCGACAAGATCGGGCCATGACAAAAGACGTGCATCTTGTCAATAACGAACTAGCATGAGAAATCTGCACCATCTTCGGGGGCCCTGGGGTGGAGGAGATTCAAATCAAGCTCGGAAAGCCCACACACGATGCATCGTTCATTCCGACTCAAAACACAAGATCCTTATCACCGGCCGACCTTTAAAAGAGCAAAAAGTATATACTTGTTGCCTGACCTTCACCGAAGAGGATGCTCAAAGAGTCCACCATCCGCATGACGACGCACTTGTGGTTACACTGACCATAGCTAACCGCAAGGTATTCCGAATCCTTATGGATACTAGATCATCGGCAGACATCCTCTTCGCATAGGCATTTGACAAGATGGGAGTTGGTCGGTCTAGACTTTGACCTGTCAAGACTCAACTGCTCGGTTTCTCAGGTGGGAAGGTCATACCAGAGGATCAATATAGCTCCCACTTACGGCTGAAGACGGACAAAACCAGGTAATTATGATGACTGACTTCCTGGTAGTAAACTGCCCATCTATCTACAATGTAATCCTCGGCCATCCATCTCTCAATACCCTGCAAGTTGTGGTCTCAACCTACCACTTAGCCATGAAATTCCCAATCGAGTAAGGTGTCGGATCGGTGAAGGGAGACCAACACGAAGCTCAGTAGTGTTATATGATGGCACCAAGGGATTCACACCAGACGATGACCATTGCTTCTTTGGATCCTCACAAAGATTTTGAAGAAAGAGGGTCTCCCATAGAGGATCCCGTTCTCATTTCGATCAACGATTTTGACCCATCAAGAATGGTCCAAATTGGGTCGACCCTGACACCTCTACTGCGAAACAAGATGATAGATCTCCTTCGACGTTATACAGATGTCTTCACATGGTCTCATGGGGACATGCCCAGCATCGACCCAAAAATCATCATGCACTACCTGAACGTCAATTCCGATCACCGACCTATTTGACAAAAGCGTCGAGCGCTCAGCCCCGAATGATATGCAGTGATCGGAGAAGAAGTCGACAAGCTCCTCAAAGTTGGATTCATCAAGGAAGCTTATTATTCGAACTGGATAGCCAATGTAGTGTTGGTTAAAAAGTCCAATGGAAAATGGCGGATCTGCGTTGACTATGCAAACTTGAACAAAGCCTGTCCCAAAGATAGTTTTCCCCTTCCTCGAATCAATCAGCTTGTCGACAACACCACATGACATAAACTACTTAGTTTTATGGACGCTTATTATGGTTATAATCAAATTGTAATGCATCTATACGATAAGATAAAGACGACCTTTGTCACTGACAAAGGCCTTTATTGTTACTGAGTGATGTCGTTTGGATTGAAAAATGAAGGAGCCACTTATCAATGACTTGTGAACAAGATGTTCACCCATCAGATCAAGTGACCAATGGAAGTTTACATAGACATATACTCATTAAAAGCATCAAGGCCATGGATCATCTTGGAAGTTTACATAGACATATACTCATTAAAAGCATCAAGGCCATGGATCATACTTCTGATCTCGAAGAAATGTTCCTCATTCTTCATAAATATCAGATGAAGTTGAATCCAAACAAATATATCTTCGAAGTTAGCTCGGGAAAATTCCTCAGTTCTCTGGTCAGCTAATGAGGGATTGAAGCAAACCCCAAAAAGATTAAAGCTCTGCTCGACATGAACTCATCAAAGACAACCAAAGACATCCAACGACTTACAGGAAGAATCTCTTCACTCAATCGCTTCATATCTCGAGCTACAGACGAATGTCTCCCCTTCAAATAATTGAAAGGGAAACGAGTGGTAGAATAGACAGAAGAATATGAGACGGCCTTTCAGAAGGTTAAACAGTACCTGGGATAACTGCCACTACTCTCCAAACCTGAACAAGGAGAATATCTACTGTTATACTTGGTTGTTTCTGATGTAGCGATTAGCTCAGCCTTAATTAGGGAGCATGCGGGAAAGCAACTCCCGGTGTATTACGTCAGTAATACCTTAGTTTCAACCGAAACCAGGTACCAAAATCTGGAGAAACTAGCATTGGCGTTGGTCATCTCTTCTCGATGATTACGGCCATACTTCCAAGCTCACATCATCCTCGTCTTGACCGATCAACCACTTCGTTAAGTGCTCTAAAAGCCCGAAGCTTCAGGAAGGCTGACCAAGTGGGCAATCAAGTCAAGCGATCCCACATCAAGTATCAACCCCTAACAGCTATTAAAAGTCAAGCAGTGGCTGACTTTATCATCGAGCTTACCCCCACACTTTTCCTAGATGTTCAAGACGATCTACCTAGGTTGGAGCTTGTCTCGGATACTCCACCTAATCAATCGTCTAGTTCCCAGATTAGTCTTGTAACGACCCGTAAATTTCCGTACGTTGGTTCGAGTACCACCTCGACCAGAAATCAATTAGAATTAAATCCTTTAGAAATTTAACAAAGTTAACTAAGTACTAAACTTGATTAGCCGTGAAATCCGTTAGGATCGATTTAAATATGATCTGCAAGACCCAAAACTTGCAAAACAAGTGACGCTAGGTTACCCTAAAGTTTAGAGCCAAACTCATTACCCGGCTGCTCTCGGGAATGAAACGAAACTTCGTATTAGGTCTAGACCGCTCATCGGAAGTCCGATTAACACAAAGTTAAGGAACTAGGACCGCCTCACTGGACTTGACAATCATCTCAAAAATCAGGTCCATCCGATGTCCCACGGCCATTCGTTTCGATCCAGAGCGAGGGTGTGTGAAAAACACTATTCCCATCCCAAAATAAATATCAGGAATAGTGATCTGGCACCTTTCGTTTGCGCATCAGTATTAAGCAACAGGCCCGACCGTCGACCACCAAATTAAACCCTCGGATTAAGAAAAATTTCAGAACATTTACATGTACTTGGAATTTCGATCGTGGCCCACTGACCGTCGGCGAAAAAGTGGTCCGCCACGTGCGATCTGGGAATCCGATCGAGTCGAAAACGTAATCCCACATAGATCCATAGGTGGTGAGCTTAAGTCTGACGTTTGGCTCAAGGAGGGCTACCGAACCTCTCTTTTGAACTGGAAAAGTGACGAATATCCTATATTAGCAGTAACCCTTGAACCTGAGTCTATTTTCGGAATATTTTTGGCTATAAAAGGAGCTTAGAACAGCCCCTCTCACAGCCATACGAATTTGGGATTAAAACCCTAGAGAGAGAGAGAGAAAAGAGAGAGAAGAGCTTGAGATTGGTGGGAGATCTTCCTCCTACTGCTTTCGGTTGTCGCACGGCCTACACCGCTCCTTTCCAGGTGTTTTCTCGGCGGTATCCATTCCGTTTGAAGGTAAGAAACCCTAACCCTAGGTCTGATTTGATGTAAGATCGTTGTAGGTTATGTAAAGGCTAACCGATTCCGCTCTTTAGGCTAGAAAACTCCCGTATACGGAAGCTCAACGACCCTTGCTGATTCATTGTGATTCCAAGGGCAAAGGTGAGGACTTTAAGTGTATAAGTTACGGTTTTCAACGCTTTCAATGTCAGATAATGGTAGATTCATGATCTGCATGCAATTGTACATATACAAAGTGCCTTCCGTTTTCTGTTTCGATTAGAATTGTAGAATTTGGAATTTCACATACTTTAGGTATTCGTATAAAATACCGTATACGTATTTTTTTGGAAATGTGTTTGACATGTTTAATTGTCGTATGGACATATGATGTATGGATAAAATACTCATTTGGCGAAAGGGTTCGCCTAAATACATGTTTACTAATATACATCATGTATGTAGAAATACGGTATTGTAAGAAGTACCGTATACGTGTATATTTTTGCGACGTGTTTGTCATGATTAATTGTTGTATAAATATATTAAGTGCATATAAATTAATTGTTTGGCGAAAGGAATCGCCATATTACAAGTTCCCTTGTAAACACTATGTATGTTGAAATTGGGTATACTAGAAAATATCCTATACGTATAAAGTTTGCTGATGTAATTGTCAGGATTATTTGCTGTATGAATATGATGTATATGTATAAAATACTAGTTTGGTAAAGGGACAACCCTAGTGCACCTTCCTCTAACATACGTCATGTATGTTGAAATAGAGCATTCCAAGTGTTGGTGAGATCGCTTGTGAGTGTAAGTGCTTAAGTGTTAGAACCTTAGGTAGGTGCTGAGAGGGGATTCTCAGCTACCTTAGAGTCACACATGATATCCTCCATGTGGTTATTCACTCTAACCACTCACCTATGAAATATATGTATTTGTATCCCTATTTGCATAATGCTTTATAACATGCTTTTGAACATGCTTTGTAACTTGTTTATTAACATGCTTCATGATAGGCTTTATAACATGATTGCTAGTGTTCTTGACTTACCATGCTATCATGCTGTATTTCACATGCTATGGTTAGGACTTAATTGAGCTTGGGACTATGTCCATAATCCAGGCATCCGGTATCAGACTTGAAGTTGTGGTTGGGATTCGTTCCGCCACACATGATGTGTTGGCGAACCCGTGTCGTACTTCGGTTGGCGATAGTGGTTGGCCACACGAGGTGCTTCTGCGCTTCATATCGCCCAACTTGTTGTGCGCTCGAGCCAGCTGAACACGTCAAGTAACCCATGTGTCTTATGTATGTTCACCATGTATGGTCGCTAATGTTTGAACCTAGGGTACCAAACTTACCAGTGAAAATCCCGTTAATCATGGTACCTCGATCCGCTAAGACTCATGAGCCGGGCATGGTGGTATGGGACACCGTGGTCGAGCTGTCGGCCTACGCTGGGGCTACGTGCCTCCCCGTAGTGATCAGTGAGCAACTTAACTCGTGAGCCGATTATGGTGGTATGGGACATTATATTCGCGCTGTCGGCCTACATTAATAAGGTGATGGGGGAGTGGTGCAACCTTTGTGCGTAACAGCCCTGGCAGCCCTTTGTAGTGACCGCGAGCATATTCTGAAGTCGCAGTGTGCCTTAGGGTTCACCGTGATATATAGAGTATGAACTAGGCCTGTTTCTGTATAGTGATGAATCGTTTAAGGGGTGATGGGGGAGTGGTGTAACCTTTGTGCGTAATGACCACAGCGACCTCTCTGCGATGACCTAGAAAATACACCATCGTCGATATTAACTAGGACTGACGACCCTAGAATGGATCATGTTTGGGAATGATACAAGGGAGGTACCTTAGTTTCCCAATCCTGCTGTTTGAAATGGATTAATTAAAAACTCGGTAATCATGCTCATCATACATCGCATGTGCCTGGAAGATGTGGACCACTGTGGGATGTAAGCATGCCGCGAACGTGAGATGGTGTCGCATGAGGGAGTATGTCGGTGAGGGCATCCATCATACCTGCATTCATACTTGCATTAATCAAAGTAACTAGAAGTGTTTGATTTACTGCTTGACTATATTGATAACATGATAACTTATGCCTTATTATTCCACTGAGTTAGCTACTCACTCCCACGTTACGGGACGGTGTTGCGCACACCAACCAGACTCTGTCTCAGGTTTAGGCGATCTGACGACTCTGGAGGCGGAGCCTGATTATGACGAGGACTAGGAGGAGTTCTCGTATATGCAGTTCTCTGGCGGCTTCGACTAGGTTGCCAGGATCGACGGGTTCTACAGGGATTGTACCTAGTTTATTTTTGATATTTTGATTATAAACAGAAATGTATATGGAGACTCAGACGGATTCATACTCTGGAGAATGAAACGTTTATTTTGTTTTTTTACATACATATATATACAGTTCAGTCTTCCGCTTACTTTTATACAATTGATCTGGAGTATGAATTGTTGTTTTGGTATAATCTCATTCATGTTTATTGCTCTAACACAGACAACATTCAAACATCATTAAATATGTTGCATAAGTGATGCGTTGGAACTCGGGAGTTGAGTTACACTCGACCCCCGATTTTCAGGGTGTTACAAGTCTCGACCTACCCAAGTGGACACTATACGTGGATGGTTCATCCAACTCTAAGGCAAGTAGGGCTGGGATAGTCCTAGAGACCCTAGATTGTATATGCCTTAAGATTCAGATTTCAAGCCTCCAATAATGTAGAAGAATACGAAGCTTTGCTCGTTGGACTTAGGCTAACAGCCACCATGGGAGCCCAACACCTTGAAGTCTTCAATGATTCACAGTTAGTTGTCAATCAAATTGCCAAAATATATCAAGCCAAGAAGGAACGCATGAAAGCTTATCTACGGAAAGCTAAAGAATTGATCGAAAAATTCCAAATTTGCAATGTAGCTAATTATGAAAGCACGGAGTCTACCAAGAGATGTATTCAAATTACATGGATTCCATTGTTTTATGGTATTATGTGAGGAAACTTTTGTTGTTTCTCTATTTTTTATAACATATACCATAATGTAAGGCTTCAAAAGTACTAAGATTATTAATATATATATATAAAGATTTATTAGAAATGATAAAAAATCCAATCAGGTTGGTAGACTCCATTTATGCAGTAATTTAAGAGACTAAGTACATCATCATTCAAATTTTTTTTTTTATAAATCTTTTGGTTCTTCATTTTTGGCAGATCCTTTGTATATTGCTTATTGTTCACGACCCCAAATGTAGGGTCGCGATGTAGTAATAATCTCAGTGAGACCGAGGTTGAATCCACAGGGACTAATCTTGTATGTATTTTAAAAATAACTAGAACTAGAACTAGAAGAATATCTAAATCTAAATCTGGAATATAAGGGAGTAATTGTGAATGGTGTTGAAAAACTATCAATTGAAAGGTTGGAACTAAGGGTGCCAAGGATCCACTTGTAGCTATCAGGATGTTACCTTACTTGATTCAAGAAACACAATTGGAATTGGAGTCCTATCTTATCCAATTGGAAGATAAAGCAATTAAATAAAATTTAAACTTTTCATTGACATAATTCTCAATGAAAGAGAATTATGATGATTGGAAGGGATTCCATCACCCTACCATGCCCAGGAGATGATGGTGAACAATAGGATTTACTAATCTCACAATCTCGAAACAGGAAAAGAAGATATCCAAGCTATCGTAGCATTTATTATAATTTGAGTCACAATAAATCATTGAAAACTGAAAATATTCCTTTAATATCAAATTAAAAATTAATTAGGTTCAATAATAACAAGAATCAAAGAAAGAAAATCATCCCAACACGCTACAAGCTTCACCTCTTAGCCCTAGCTAAGAGGATTAGCCAATCATAGACATGATTGGATCTAAAACCCTAGAAGAAAGCATTAAAAATAGAAAAGGAGGGAAGAAAAAATCTTGGGAGGTTGCTCCACCCTTTTACTCTACTTCTCAAAACCTAATTCATGTTTTGAAGTCCTTGGGAAACCCATATTTATAGCCTTATCCATCTAAATTTAGAAAATCGCCTCAAATTTACGCACTCCACGTAACTCCGCGTAATGCCATCGATGTCATTGAACGTAACTTGAATCCGGAATTCGCGCCTTTCGTACTGCGTAACACCTTTCGCACTACATAACACTTCATGTCATAGAACATACCTTTAATGTCATCGAATTGCCTTCGAGTAATCAAGAATATGTCTAAAGCATTCCAGTGAGTTGTTCTAAAAATCCACAAAAATATCGATGTCATCAAACTGCCTTCAATGTCATCGAGCAGGTCTTCGAGCAATCAAACAGGGCTTCGATGTCATTGATAAATACATCTAATTTGTCCAGCGATAAAACTCAATTTTTATGTAATTCTTTGATGTCATCTACCCGTGTTCAATGTCATCGAACAATTGTCGATGACATAGACAATGAAGTTCAGATTCTGTGAATTTCTACACTTTGCGATTTTGACTTTCTTCCTTCTCCACTTGGTTTCCATGAATCTTAGGGTCTTGAAATATTCAATGTTGATCTCTTAAGATCCATCCCTTGCCTTGGTGATTCTTAAGCATCAAATCCATGCTTTTAAAATTCTTTTCAATCCAAGCTCTCAGATTCACCTTGCAATACAAACATGTATAAAATATACTCATTAAGCATTATCATGTTCATAAAACCAAGATATAAATAGGGGGAATATGCAATATTTATCACTCAACACTTATCACGATGAGGAATGGAGAGTTCTTGTCCATGACAACAAGTGTGTGTGTGTGTGTGTGTGTGTGTAAGATTGGAGTGAGGCCGATTAGAAATTTCAATGTGTTGCAAGATGTTGTTTGAATTGCTTGTCCTAACAGGTGCACGAGTTATGATGGAGTGAACTTCTATCTTGAGAAAATGCCATGATTTCTAGTTAAAAATTAAAAGAGAGAGAGAGAGAGTGACTCATGGAAAGAAAATGTTCTTTGTTATCAGGCTGCTTTTGTTGGGTTTGATGTAGAGACTGTAGTTAACTTCAGGAAAGACAAATAGCATCAGTGGTGACAGATTGCAACCTGGACTTAAAACAAGCTTCGAAGTTTATAGTTTAATGTGAGATGCTCCTCTCTTAAAACAAGCTTCGAAGTCCATATATAAATTTTCCTTTCTTAGCCTTTAAATAAAACCCATAACAAATCTTTCTCTCCATTTCAGTTTTTTTTTTCTTTTTATTATAATGATTTTGTTTTTATGGTGGTATATGAAGGAGAAAGAGTGTATGAGTTATGTGAAAATAGGCAGTAGCTTAGATGAGTTGATCTATTAGAGCATGTACTAGTAATGGTAAGAGACATCATTATTGTATTTATTTTTTTAAATACGCAATGTCTACGGATATTAACTGTAGCCCTAGATCTGGCAACCGTGGCTATTGTTAACTTCGGCCTATTGCTACGGATCTAGTTTTACTTTTAGCTACAAATATTAACCATAGCTATATATCCATTTCACTACAGAAAGTAAAGCTACGGATCTAATCCGTAGTCATTAGTTATATAGCTATGGATCTAATCCATAGCCATTACTTCGAAAGCACTAGATACGGTACCAATGGCTACAGTCGTGCGACAGACTATAACTGTACCAATTGGAGCTATGACTTTAATCCATAGCCTTTACCCTTTTTTCTAGTAGTGAGAGTAAATTGTCATCACTCATAAAAATAATAAGAGCTCTAACTTCTTTATCATTTGATGTGGTTGTGTACAAAGTATAGAATTATTGGATTGCATCATGAGCCTTGGAGGTTTCAGTTATCGCCCTTTGATCAGAATAAATCTTCATAAAAATGAACTTAATATAGCCCATCTTGCACCGAGGATCAAGAACAACCACTAAGGCCATTAACAAATGACATTTGTCCCAGTTCTTATCGAACTTCATTTGCATACCAAGTGTCATCAGTTATAGAAAACCTAGACCCTCACTGGAACATTTTTTAGAGTTTCATTGATTTTCTAAATAAATGGAAGAAACATATTTTTTGTGGGATATTTATTTCCAGAAAATATCTTCGTGTAATCATAAAAAAATTTTTGAGAAACTTGTAAACTTGTTTTTCTTCGCTCCAATCATCTTCAATAGGCAACCAAGAGTACGTTCTATCGCACGCCGCATATTCAAGAAATGAATGTTCCAGTTCCATGGCCGAATCCAACATTTCAAAAGTCAAATTTCAACGTATGCATACATCTAAGTTCAACATTTTTTTAGTCTTCACATTCAAACATTGGATTATATTACTCTATACACTCAATCTTGAATATGACCCATTTATATATTTTACACTCTCTCTTACGTTTTCTATAGTATGGTCAATTGTTTTTAACCCTAATTATACAATTAAGTTTAGTGTGTGGGCACAACGCCTAACATGGAATATTTTTCCCTAAAAAAATAAATTTCTAGTTACCTTGAACTGGTTACGTAAGAATGAAATTACATTATCACTTGCTGAAGTATTATCTAAACTTATTGAAAAGATTTTATTTTCAATGCCCCAATCTCATAGATAGTTGCAATCTAAAATAACCAAAATAGTATGAGGATGAGGAAGGTGGCGGAAGTTCGAAATTGTCATAGAAAGTTTTTAGTATTCATCAACATTGTGTATAGTCAATGAAATGTATTCCTTTATTTGATTAGATGTCATTCACAATTTAAAAGTGAAACTTATTCTTGAGACTGATGTCAAAACTAACTTCAGTTTTATTTTCTCGCTTGTGTACATATTCATGCACTCTCTCTTCACTGTGATGTGGGAGGCCTTCTCAACTTAAGGATTAAGGAATTTCCTGTATTCCATGAAAACTTTTCTCTTCATCATTATAAATAGTTTTTCTTCAAAGATTACAAGTTTTGCATACCATTCTTTCAACTTTTCTTTTTCAAACTTACGAGTAGCAAGTTTACCTTGAGACTCGTCCCCTTCAGACTTACTAAATAAAAACAATTGTTCGCCTAGAATTGAAAATTTTGATCTCTTTAAACAACTTTACCTATGTCTGTTTAAATGAATAGTTGACCCCTCAAGATTCATATTATAACAACTCGAAATTTTGAGTTCAAGTTTACCCATACATAAGAATATACGATTACACTTGTTCAATCGTACACTTGTAGATCCGTTAATTTTAACCATCTATTTGTGGTTTAGATCGAATCTAAACCATAGGGAGTACTTTTCAACCGTTGATTGATAGGATGAACCATCAAATATGCTAATAGTCTTATCCATAGATTAAAATTTACCGTTGATATAACCTATCACCATCATATAAAGATATCTGACTATCCGCTTTGAATTAAGACCACCTGATCAAAGTAAAGTAACTATCAGATCTTCATATCCACTCGTTCACACATCAAATTAAAATTTAAATCCACTCATCTTCTTCGTCACTTATAAATATGCTTAAATTACCTTCAAAATTATAATCTAAATATTTTACACCCGTGAACCAATCACTTGAATTTAATGGTATACATTTCTAACATAAACTATTCCAAAAATCACTTTATATGTATCTATTTGTGAAATTGACCATACAATAACCCATATACATTATTAATATCATAATCATCTAATTACTTAAATATTAGACCATCAATTGATGATCCATCACATTCTGATCTACCAATTAGGCCATCCAAATGCTTAAATAAACTAACCATTTAAAAGATCGTATGTTATATGTCAAATCTACCGGCTAACTTTTCCATTAAATGTGTGAAAACATTATTTTGGATCACGAAGTATGAGAACTCATTAAATGACATCTTGGTCATCCTTGTGAGATCAAGACCCAAACTTAGTATGTTAATAGAGCACGCAAATTGATAGGTCATACTGAAATTATGCCCCTAATGGACGATGCATTCATACTCTACCCAAGGCAAAAGACTCGGCCATAAAAATGAAAAAATTGTAATAAGTGGTGTAACGGGTGTCTTACATATGTTTGAATTATTTTATGAAAATTTTTAATGGTGAACAGTTTTCTAGCTATGATGCGGTCCACCTAAGATTCAAATCTATCTCATATTCGGACTAGTGGGCCAACATAATCTGACAAAATTGATGAATGGAGTGGATTTTGGTCCACATCGTTGTAGGTCCCACATCTTCAAAAAAAAAAAAATCAAAACAAAGGAAGATAAACTTCCAGTGTTTGTATGATAACAATAATATAATAATTTTTTTTTAAAAAAAAGGAAAAAGAGAAAAAAAATGGGGAGAACATTCCTAATAGGAAACGGCCTCACCGTTTCATCCACACACATCACCTAACGTTTCCATCCTTCACACATATGCACACACATAGCGTAAAGTACGATGGTAAAAATAAAAACAAAACAAAAAGGAATAATAATAATAATGAGAGAAGTTTCAATGGTAGTTCTTCTTACTCACTGTTTATAATTAAGCAGGCCACTCGAGTACTAGTTCTACTTCAATTTTGGACCCATATACTAACATCATAAGGCAAAGTGAATTGGTAGAGTGAATTTCTCATAACATGTTCGTGAATGTCACCAATTAAAAAGCACGTATATGTATGAAAGAAGTCCTCTAAAACGGTTCCTTAAAAATAGTTTTATTAAGCACATAAACAAAGTTTGAAATGGAAACTACCTATTTCCCCTCCCTATTCAAAATAAACTCTCCCTTATCTTTGGTAAATGCTCTTGCTGTTTAATATGAGTCATTCATTAGTTAATCATAAAGTTCATCATAATTGTCTATTAGGTTAAACTCATCTATCCAATCTTAACCATCCATATGGGATGTTCTCCATCGTCTTTGGATCCTAATTAAATCAAAATACATCCTTAGGCAGTCTCTACGTATGTTTTCTTATTGGTGGGCCGTTTCAATCGAGAACTTGGAATCGTACTTAGAAGAGTTAAATCCTAACCACTTGATATCATTAAATCCATGCCATATCTTCAATTGTTAATGAAACTTCTAAATTTCTCAGTGAAAAGATAGAGAGATACGAGGAAACCTTAAGTTGCCTTTGATACAGGTTGGTGATTGATCTTTTAATTTTAGTTTTTCATAATTTAGATTTATTCTTTAAGATCTATACAATGAACGAGTTAGATTGACCACACGTTCGTCGCATCGACGTATTGATGTATATGATGAAAATAGTAAATCTTAGGCGAAATCTCTTGCTATAGAGATTGGTATGGGATCGTTTGGTTGAATTAATTATATCCAAGCTAACCATCTGATTCCTAAAGCTAAGATATATCAAGACCCCAAATTTTGGAGTGATTCGACCACTGGGTAGGCCACACCGATCAAATTAAATCACGATCATTGCTTTGTATATTTGCTTATTCAATGGGTTTTTAGATGCATCAGATCCGATCTACTTCATATAAATAGACTCCAGGTTATATACGTGACTGTATTCAAAATCCTAGATAGATTTGATCATTGAACGATCCACAACAATTGTATAGTAGTAATAATACCATATGATTACACTGGATCTTGAATGGTCCAGATCTAAACAATCCTTTGGTGGTTCCTTAATTTGATTAAGTGAAAATTGATGGATGGTTTATATCAACCTTTTTATAAATAATAAGACCTTTACAAGTTGGAAATATGGAAAATTCTAAAATGTGTAAATCAAGCATCTAAAGCAAGTAGAATCGGCACATTGTCGATCGATCGAAGTTAGGTTTTTGACCACTTGAACATTTGAAATTTCTTTATTAGAGATTTTAGTTATGAAAATTCAAAATTTCTCTATCAGTCGATGTTCAGTTCGATTGAGGAATCTTCAATCGGTCTTGATTGATCGATAGAATCCTGGACCGATCTATCATTTGCTAAAATTTAAAAATGGATTAAGTTTATAATATATATAATTCACCTTAAATTAAATTACAAATTAACTAATGAAGTTGGGTTACTTTGATTTAGTTAAAAGTGGGCTCCATTGAATGGAATGATTGGATCATTTCGTAATTTTGTTTACATTATTCATTAGGTATCATAGATTTAGACCTATATGATTTTTGATGGATTTACCTCTACCAAGTACAGGTGAGTGATCCCAACCTGTTTCCTCTCTATTGTACTTAAAGTAGTTGTTTGATTGATATGTTGAGTGTATTTCTTTATATTAGTTGGTTTACTGTATCAGTTTAAGATTGAAATTCTATCGATATAACATGATGATATACGTGACAACATGCTAATATTATGCCTCAATCATTCTCATTGATTCATGTTATGCATTGCGCACCTGCATTGACTCCTAGGGGCACGCGTTAGATGACCTGTAGGTACTTACAATACCGGGTGACATGGGGGACCAAGATAGTGGAAGCCTACCCAAAAAGGGAAGATACGGGTTAATGGAATCCAACTCAAGTAAGTGGATGGATCTACCCATTTGATACATTCACGCATCCATGCATCTCATAACATCCATGCAATTCTACTGTAATTATGACGTGCATGAACCATGATGGGTTCACACACTAGCCTGGCTGGCTAACGTTGTGGATTGACAAACGTACAGAGACAAATGAAACAGGAAATTCGAACTAAGTGACGGAAAATGAAGCTAATTACCGGATGAAACGTGGGAGCAATGGTCGTATGTGGCAGAAGATGAACTTGTTAGGCTGGATTAATGAATTATTTATAGATTTATTGTTTAGGGTTTTAATTTCTTTATTGCATCTATTTGTACATAAATATGATTCATCATTAATTACAAATATGATCATGTTGAACAGTGTTGTTATTATTATTATTATTATTATTATTATTATTTGAATGAAATTTTAAATAAGTGGACTCGGATGATTCATGTTTAGATGATGTGGTTTTGAATATATGATTATGGAAATTATATGAATGTAACATAAACGTGGATAAATGGATGTTAAATTTGGATGTGAACTTAAAATTTATTAAATTGTGCCTCTAGACAATTGTACACAGAATGAATTAAGGATACTAAGTTTACGTGTCATGAACCAAAACTCGGATTTGAGGGTGCACACTTTGTATCCAAATTTCGGGATATGACACGTACTGTATAATGATTTGCAATGCATATTTAATATTCACCACATAATTAAGTAGAACTTCTTCAAAGTCATCCCACATAGTTGATCTTTTCTTTCATTTGGTTACAACTGAAGACCCTTCTCCCTCCATAATAAGAGTAGATGTGGCTAGCACATCGACACCGGAAATAGTTAGGACTTCTTTACTAGTTATGTATAAATATAAAGATAGAAAATTAACTTTTAAGCACTTTTCAACACAAAAGTGGTGTTTACTTAAATGCTCTTATAATTATAGAATTACCTAAGTGTTTAAATCAGTCACCCATTCAGGGTTAAATAGATTTTATTACTTTCAATTTTCAATTTAGATGTTACGCCAAAATTTCGACAGCATTTTCACTTATCTGTCAAATATATTAATTTTGTATTTGATTCCCACATCAACTATCCACACAGACTATGGATAATTGATGATTAAAAAAAAAAAAAAAAAGATATTTCTTAGAGTATATGCATTCAAATTAGAATAAATGAAAGTATTCTTACCTATTCAACTTTGAGCTATCCAAAAATGGGTCAATTTTAGAATTTATATGCCTCCAAAAAATACTGAATTCATGCCTGGTAACACAGAAATCCTTAAATGGACAATTAATTATTCTATACTATAACATAAAAAAATAAAACAGAAAAATCTAACTAATTAAACAATAACATTAACGTTAACATTAACAATAATAATAATAAAAAACTAACAATAATAATATGTCAATACCAATAATATTAACAATCTAAATTCTAACATTAACATCTACATATGATATATTAACTAACAATCTAACATTAATATATATATATATATATATATATATATATATATATATATTATTACATATTTATTAAAATATATAATATTTATAATCTTTAAATATTAATGGACAACACTAAACAGTCATGGTACCCAGTCGTGCTGCTAATGCTTTCTGACATGGATAACACCTAGTTGGGCTGTCATAGATGGGCCTGATCAAGCTGCAATTAAATGGTTTAAATTTTAATATTTTTTAATTTACATAATATATATTTTAAATAAGGAAATGGTACTATGAGGTCGACCTCATGAGAACTTATGGTACTATGAGGTCGACCTCATGAGAACTTCCCATGAGGTCGAGTTGTGTGGGCCCCACTGTGTTGTGTGTCGAATATCAACACCATGCATTTGATGGGTCCACTGTGGGTCATGGGATATCCCAAAGAACAACAGTATACAGAACTCAAATAGGCCATACCATCTAAAACCATGTGAAGACATGCGTAAAACATATAAAAGTACTTGGTGGGGCCCAATTGAGTTTTGGATGCTAGTAAAACTTGGTCTGACCCCTCATCCAAGTGGGAAACACACATTGGATGGTCTAGATTTTTGAACCACATCTCGGTGGGCCCAATAAATGATTATGAATGTTTTAAGGAGAGGGTAACCCCTCTCAATTATTGTATATGGTGTGGCCCACCCAAGTCATCGATTGACTTGAATTTTAAGACGTGGCCCACCATGGGATGATGCATTTGATGATAGGGTAAATGTTTGATACACATCATGATGGGTCCCACACAACTCGAAGTTCTCATGAGGTCAACCTCATAGTTCTATTTCCCTCTATATATATGTGTGTGTGTGTTTGACAGTTGACACCCGGTCGGGCTATCATGGACAACACCGAGCTGGGGGCCCCGTCAAATAGAGAGGCTAGAGGGGAGAGTATTTCTAGAGAGAGGCATGGATGGATGGGCGCTCAGTGGTAGGGCAACGGGCTGAGTTCTCGGAGATAGGGACGGCCGGACGATCGAGGTCCGGGGATGCAGGGATGGATGGACGTGCTCGCCTGCTCGAATAGTGAGAGAAAGGGGAAGGGAAAACGGGGCTCGGGCGCTCAGACAGTGAGAGAGGAGGGGGTTAGGGCTCGGATGTTTGGGTGCTCGGATGAATAGAAAAATAAAGGGCGCCAGGGTTTTTTGTGGTATTTATGCTATAGAACTGAGTCAGGTTAAAGCCCTAGTCCGAGTTGAATCGAGTCGAGCTTGGAACAGCTTGAACTGCTCGAAATTTTTTCGAATTACAAAAATAAGCTCGAATTCAATTTGGTGTCGAGTCAAGTCAAGTTTTTTCCAGACAAACATGCCGGCTCTGATCAGATCTCTGCATCAATAAGTAATGATATGCACTGTGGCCACTAGAGCATCCAAAGGCAGCCCACTAATAATTTAACAGACGGCATTGAAGTTTTTTCATCCTCGTTTCATGCATGACAGAGATTCGGGCCATTCATAAAGTAATATTGCTATGAGCGTGATCTGTACTAAAATAAAATAATCATGTGTATGAGAAAAAGGAAGATTAGTACATGTGTGGCTCATGTTAAGGAGAGGATTCCTTTACAACACCTGTTGTAGGCAGCTGTAAAACACCGAAACTCTGCAGTGTCTGCACAGTTGTGCGTGTGATTTCCACCCCGTCCATCAGGTGTTCCTTTCCATGTTCACTCTACGTCATAGACAAAATCCGATCCAAAATTCAGGTGGGCCACATTATTGGAAACAACGTAAATTCATAAATAAACATCTAGATTCACACCACATGGCCTTCTTGAATTGCAGATCAGTAGGATTTTTGGAATGTGTATTCATCCGGTTGAGGCACACCTGATGAGAAGGTGGAATATGGTATACACAGCAGGATGAACTGCAAACAGAATCATATGGTTGGCGTCTCCTCCCCTTTGTTCCTCGTGATGCGGCCCATCTGAGTTGTGGATTCTGATAATCTTGGGCCCCGTGGCCTAGATTTGAAGGGTGAATTTCATGGACAGAGTGGATTTCACACAAATGACACAATAACCCCATGGAAAGCTTGGATATCGTACCTGTTGCGTAAAATAGGCTATATGGTCCCGGGTGACATATACCGGCGAGAGTGGGCGTGAGTAAAGTAAAAACAGACTTTGTTTTTTTTTCTTTTACATCCCTTGCTCCAACCATTGAACTGCATGCAGTGATCCGGCCCATTGATTACGTGGCTTATACTGGGAGCATGCCCTCGACTAAATAATTATTATTATTATTATTATCACATGACAATTGTATGAGAAAAATGGACGGCTAGGTAAAATGTCCAATATACATGGGTGGCCACAGATAGCAATCCTTTTAGTCGTGTTGTGCGGCTCCTGACTGTTCTCACGGTGGAGGACCCACGAAGAAACGTAACAAAAACAATAGAAATGCCAGCGGCAATCATTTTCTCTCCATCTTCCAAATCCTACCACCACATCCGTTTGGTGGATCGATATGATATTACTCCAATATCGATCGCATCCTCTACCTTCCTTACCTCAATCCACCATAAAACTCCACTATAAAACCTATCCAACCACACAAATCAGAACCCAAGGCAGCAAAGGTGAAAAAGAAAAACCACAGCAGCAAAAGCAGCCGCCGCAGCATCAACAACAGCGCCGACGATGGAACGACTCTCATTGGTTTTCTCATTCACCATTGCACTATTCACCATCGTCACTGCACAGTCTCCTTCCCCGGCACCAGTAGCACCGGTAGTACCAGCGGCACCAGTGGTACCAGTGGCACCAGTGGCACCATTGGTACCAGTGGCATCCCTGGCACCAGCGCCATCAGGGCCGACCAATATCACAGCAATACTCGAGAAGGCTGGTGGGTACGCAATTCTTATCCGGCTCCTCCAGAGCACCTCCGTGGGTGATCGGATCAACATCCAGCTCAACAACTCCAATGGCATCACCCTATTGGCCCCCACCGACAGGGCCTTCTCCAGACTCAAGAACGGCACCCTCAACGGTCTCACTGATGAGCAGAAGGTGAGTCTCATCCAATTCCACGTACTCCCCTCCTTCATCCCCCTCTCGCAGTTTCAGACAGTTAGCAACCCTCTTCGCACTGAAGCCGGCGACATCACTAAATATCAGTTCCCACTCAACATCACCTCGTCCGGCAACACAGTCAACATCACTACTGGGATCAACAAAGCCTCAATTGCCAGCACCGTCTACACTGATGGCCAGCTCGCTGTCTACGAGGTGGACAAAGTGCTGCTTCCGCTCAACATCTTCGGCCCTCATCCGCCTCCTGCTCCGGCGCCTTCTCCTTCCAAGCACAAGAAGCCTTCCCTCTCTTCTACCACTTTGGCTGCGCCTCCATCGGACAATGCTTCTAGCAAACTGTATGTGAAAGTGCATGCATTGGAGTCATTTGCGATGGGGGCAGCTGTGATTGCGGCATTTTGGTTTTGATCATCGATCATCTGCATCTCTCTTTCCATCTCTCCATCTCTTTCTGAATTCTAAGAGTGTTGTTGCTTGTGAAGTATTTTGTTTTTTGTTTTTTTGTCTTTTGTTTTTTGCGGAGAAGCTTTTGTGATGAGAACGGGCGGACGAGTTTGGATGTGTAAGCTTTATCTGCCCGGATGTGTAAGGTTTCTCTGTTCTTGCTTGCTTATCCTGTGAGATTGGATTTGTATATTCATCTTGTGTAATAAAATTTCACTTCAAGAGATTGTAATATGATTATCATTGTCATTTAGTACGTTTTCTTCTAAAGAGACCAAATTCTTCTGTACCCGGATAAGGCTCAGGACTCGACAGTCGCCCTGGCTTTTGCTTTTGGAAAATTGCGGAACAGAGAGCTGACACAGATATTTCCTTTTATTATTATTATTATTATTATTTTTTACGAATCCGGATCCTCTGCATGCCACACGCTTGCTGCATGGTGATTGCCCACTTACTTTAAATATAGCGTGATGACGTGGGGCCAGGATTTTCTTGCTTGGGGCGACAAGAGGATCCGGATTATTTTTTTTATTGAGTGCGGATCCGTACTATTTATTTAGCTATCTTTTCCTTTTTCGGGCGCAGCGATCCTCGGATCCTCCAAGGTCGGTGGGACCCTGACCGTGGGGCTCCTAGTGATGTTGGTGTATTAAAGCTTACCCAAATCTACGGTAGACCACGCTACAAGAAACAAATCATTAATGAATCCCCATCATTAGAAACTTGATGGATTTCATAGTAATGTTTATTTGCCAGTCAACTATTTGACAAGGTCCCAAGACCCCATATGAAGAGACCACAGATATTATCTTAATACGAAGCTTTTGTAGCCTTCTAGACGTTTTTAATGGTTGATTAATTACCATTGTTTCCTGTACTATGATCCATCTAAGTTTGGCATCTAGTTCATCTTTAGACGACACTACAAGAAATATCATAATCAGCGGTGGATTCTCATTGGCGGCCCCAACAAAACGCCTGTGTAAATACAAAATGTGCGGCGTTTTAACGTGGCCACCCGTGTATGAATAAGCCACCGCCGCTAGAATTAAAACAAAATTAAAAAAAAAAAAGGCCTATTGCCTCCCGAATTTCATCCCCAAATCGTGCCCGCCTTCTTTCTCTCCAAAACCCGTTTTTCCCTCCTCTCCCAAATCGCCCATCTCCGAATCGCGCGCGCTAATATTTCTCTCCCAAAAACCCTTCTTCCCTCTTCTCTCCCAAAAACCCTTCTTCCCTCTTTTCTCTCAAATCGCCCCATCCCCAAATCTCGAAAGTCTCTCTCTCTCTAACGTCCCTCCACTCCGACCTCTCTTGAAAGAAAAGAAAATCAAAGGTACTCTCTCTCTCTCTCTCTCTCTCTCTCTCTCTCTCTCTCTCTCTCTCTCTCTCTCTCTCTCTCTCTCTTCTCGATTATCATTATCAAACGTGCCATATCCGCGGTTGTCCATGGCCGCTGACATTTGCTGGTTAGTTGTTTGAAGAAATGCTTCAACCAATTAAATGTACCACTGTTGTACATTTAATCTCTCTGTTTCTTTCATACTTTTTTGGCCCATCCATGAGTGGACTAACCTGATATATGGGAGGGGAACAATCAACATAGATCCACCTAATTAGGAAGGGCTTTTGCAAACTCATCATCTCTTTCCTTGAGGTGGGAATTGAGTGGTTGTGAGAAGCTAGCATATTGGAAAGAGAGTGACAGTTCGAAAAGGTCTAGTCCTCTTGGGAGTGGTTTTTGGTTTTGCAAAATGCAACAGGACTAGTAACAACAAATTAATCCTTTTGATGTCCATCTTTAATCATTTAATTTTTAATATGATTTTTTCTTTGTTTTAATGAATGCAGTAGTTGGCTTCATTTGTAGTATTGTTACAAAGGTTTAGCCTCACGAGGATATTTACTGTGTTCAGGAACCTATAATGATGTTGTTTCCCTGTTCTCAAATTGTTTCACCAGGACTTGTGTAAAACATTTCTCTAACCTGTAGGGAAAAACACCTGCTATTTCTCAACTACTGTTTGAAACTGATTTTTGGTGTAGTTGATTGGAAATTCAAAAGATTTTATTTTTGGGATTTTATTATTATTATTTTTTTAATTTTAAAGTTTGAGTACTGTTTCTATGATGCGTTTGGCTGAATTCGTATGTTGTTGGATTTTTAGTAACAAAGGTGAAAAGGCCAAGCTATATGTCCTAGAGGAGGGGGGTGAATAGGACTATGCCAAATTTAAAAATAAATCAGCGGAACTAAAGTAAATCAATACCCTTACAATAATTAATCAATTCACAATGCTAAATATAAATCACCTTGATAAATAATTATTGAGAGATTGATACAAATTCAGTTCTAAGGACAACCTTACACCATAATAAACAAGGGCTTATGGTAGGACAACCTTATTTCTAGAACCTCTTTTGAATCAAGAACTCAATGTTAATATAAGTAAATGAAATAGCAAGGAATTGAAAATAAATGCGTATAAAGATCTAAATTATTACAACAATCCCCACACTTGCTTGAAAATGTAAATAGTTACAACATTCACATCCACTTGTACATTCCACACAATCGAATGATAAAAGATATGAAAATTAATCAAGCATTCAATCCACAAGACAAAGAGTTATAGTGGTTCGCTTTGTGTGTACACCAACTGCTTTACAACAAATGACCACACGAGAATGCTTACTCCACTCCTAATATCCTCACACGGGGGATATTAGCGTTCACTATCAAATAGGTTTTCTCAGGTTCACCAAAAACCTTTACAATTGTGTCTTTTTCACTTGGGCTTACACAATTCAAAAACCCCTTTTTCTGAGTTTTCTGGTTTTCCTCAGACAACCAATACAATGAGATTTTTCTGGCTCAATCTCAAACAAAACCAATACAATGAGATTTTTCTGGCTTAACCTCAAACAAAACCAAAAATAAAAGAATTTTACAGAATTGTAAAATACCTGGATTTCTCCTTTAGCAGCCCGGTAGAACCAATCGGAGTAGATGATTGAATATCAAAGTTCAATTTCCAATACTCACATTCATAAGGTTCTAAATTCTAATAGATTTTAGATTTTGACTTGTTGGGCGTAGCTATATTTGATTTTGATTCCAAGAAGAAGGAATAATATAATTCCTCTTTTCAAATAAGATTGGAATAGAGAAACAAAATCAAATTAAATAAGCTAGCAAAAAGGAATATTAAATAAGCACAATTTAGCTTAAAATAAACACAGACTTATCTCAGAGTGATTACTTGAAAATTCTTGAATGAAATGGAGTTCTGAATGTAAAAACTCTGAATTTCGTGTTCAATTTATAGAAGAAAAAATCGTTCCTACGACTGGTCTTAGAAACCTAGGGTGGTCGTAGCTCTAACAATTTTTGAAAATTTGAGCGCGATCTTTGAAAACCGTTCTACGACTGGTCGTGTGTACCCTACGACTGGTCGTGGACACCTACGACCCAGTCGTAGGACCATGAAATAGGTTGCTGGAATTTCAGTCGTAGCTCCACGACCGATCGTGGACAAGTCGAAGCCAACCTACGACCGGTCGAAGGACCTCCAGGGATGGGTGGGCGTTCCAAAAATCCAAAAATCTTCAACAAATTAGGACTGGTCGTGGAATTTCTTGGACTAGTCGAACCAATGCTAGGAATGGTCGAACAAGAGCTAGGACTGGTCTTGGAACAGACTAAGCTTATGTAGAATAAACATTTGACTTATGTATCCAAAATGACCTACTTAAAGGGTCAACCTAAGGTCAATCAAACCTAAAACATGTCGTATGGACATTGAACTTCAACCATTCAGCGAATGTAGATTGTTTGAACCAATATCAGGCTTGAAATCTTGAACAATATCAGGCTTGAACTTTGACATCTTGAGCTTCATCTTGTAGCTTTTTGAACTTTAACATCTTGTGCTTCAACTTGTAGCTTTTTGAAGTATAAAATCATCATACCAGCACAAGACACAAATAGATGTTTTGACACATCAAAATTTGACAACCAAAGGAGTATGAGACCATAACACTTACAATCTCCCCCTTTGTCAAATTTGTGACAAAACACCACACCAAGTAATAATTCTTCCAATAGACATAAGAGAAGTACAAAGCAAGCACAGATGTACAGATGATAAGCAATGTATAGACATGTGTACAGATGATAAGCAATGTATAGACATAAGCAATGTATAGACATGTGTACAGATGATAAGCAATAATCAATTTCCCATAACTCATGAGAAGTTTTAACTCCCCCTGAGTAATAGCTAGCACAACAAAATTTATAACATTCACATTCACCAAACTTCTCCCCCTTTTTGACACAAAATGACAAAGGAAGAAAAGCAGTTAAAGTGCATAACCAAGTCGGAGTTGAAGCAAAAAAAAAATAGTCCATAACCAACAAAAAGGTTTGAGATGCAAGCTAATATCAGTAAATAATACAGACCAAAAAAATCAGTCAGAACCAGAAGACGGTGCAGGATTAGAAGGATCAATTTTGTGTAATCCCTTAGCAATTCGCCTCATATATTTACGCATATAGGAAAATTGTGTATCTTGAGTAACACGAATTTGAGCCACCGCTCTTGAAGAGAATTCAACCTTTCAACAAAATCGGAAAGTTTGAAAATCGGGATCATCACCGAGTCCGACTCAAGTTCTTCAAATAAGTCATCCATATTCACGTCCTCGGAAGATCACTAGCTTCATTACCGCTTCACCACCACACTACCGGCATCCACTTGGCCTCTAGCCAAATCTAAAGTCATCTTATTAAGATTGGAGTTATTAAAAGGGAGATGGTGGATGGGTTTTCTCTAGTAGGCATGGCTATGAGCATATGATTTGCTAACCTAGTCGATTAAATAACCAAAGGGTATATCACTATGTCCAGGATGGTGACGTGACAGAATAATGGAATGACAGATTAAAGAAGGAGGCATATATTAACACCAGAGACAACAGAATGCAAAACACGAACCATAAAGAAGTGAGTTCGGTTTTGTTACCGAAACGTGGATAAAGATTTGAAATGAATATCTTATGAAGTACTGTGTATGGGTAACAAATACCTTGAGGAAGTACATGACCTTTATGAGTCCAATGAACATCCATATTACATAAATCTCTAGTAAGCATTCGTCGTTCAGATTCTGAGAGACTATCATGTAAAATATTAATTGGAATGCTCTCATCATTGATAGGTATTTCCATAATATCTGCAATCAAATGTCAATCTACAACAAACAAACCCTCTTGAGTATCAACTTTAAATATTAAATTCTCAAGAGAAAAATCGCAGATACATGCAAACATGGATTGGGCAATGGACTGGTATGCAGCTCCACCCCAATGTAGAATGTTATCCCATCCCACAGATTCCAACAAAGAAGGAATACCAAAAGAAGCAATGTGATTGACATTAACATGACGTTCAACAATTACATTACGCATACGCAAATCTCGAGCATCAGTAGGATTATTTTCAGGAGAACGAAGATGACGTTGAACAATAGAAGTTGATCTAGAAGAAGATGGACCTCGAGTAGTTTTCTTTTTACCTCTAGGATCCATTTTCAAAGAAAGATTTCAAGGGAACAACAAGATGCAAGATAGAAGGAATGAGATTTAGATAGAACAGATTTTTTAAGAGAAAAACCCCAAATCCTGCAAACAATGATCAAATAGATTATACAAACATGAGTTTTGAAGCACTAATAGTAAGAATCTACAAGGAAAATGTAAAAGAATCACTAACCTTGAAGAACAATGAAGATGGGTTGGGGCAGCCGTAGCTAGGACGGTTGGAAAGAAATGAAGAAATGAAGAAGAAGACTAAAATCCCCAATTTTAAGTGAAATCCCGTGCTTTACGACAGGTCGTGTACGTGTTCGACCGGTCGTGGTACGACCGGTCGTGTATTCTCACGACAGGTCGAGTATGACAAAAAATTTGCAATTTTTTTTTTTTTTTAAAACATAATACTTATGCTACACAAAATCATGCAAACTCAATTTAAATTGCACATACCGAGATCAAATTTTAATTTATTAAACCGGCTTTTGTCGAGCGGTTTAGTGAAAATGTCCGCAAGTTGAATCTCGGTTGGAATGTAATCCAAATTTATTAATTTTTCTTCCACTAATTCACGAATGTAATGAAATCTAATGTCAATATGCTTAGTACGTGAATGCTGAACTGGATTTTTAGAGATATTTATTGCACTGGAATTATCACAAAATAAAATCATAGAATCTTGAGAAATTCCATAATCGCTTAACATTCGTTTCATCCAAACAAGTTGAGTACATGCATTTCAAAGAAGAATGTATTCACCTCGCTTGATAGCGATATAGAACTTTGCTTCTTGCTAAACCAAGAAACAAGACAATTTCCAATGTAGAAACAACCACCACCGGTTGATTTCCTATCATCAATGTTTCCAGCCCAGTCAACATCTGCGTACAGGCTAATTGAACATTAGTCTCATGTGGATACCAGAGACCCAATTTAGTAGAACTTGCGACATAACGCATAATCCGCTTAACAAAGAGCTAAGTGAGATTCTTTAGGATTTGATTGATAACGAGCACAAATACCAACACTCAAAGCAATATCGAGGTCTACTAGCGGTTAGATAAAGTAAACTACCAATCAAACTACGATACAATTTAGGATCCACATCATTACCTGTAGAGTCTTTTGAGAGTCTTACCGTTGTACTCATTGGAGTATCAAAATTTTTACCTTTCTCAAATCCAAATTTTTTAATTAAACTCTGAGCATATTTGGTTTGTGAAATAAATATTCCATCGAGTTGTTGTTTTACTTGCAATCCTAGGAAATAGTTTAATTCTCCAACCATGCTCATTTCAATTTAGACTTCATCAAATCTGCAAACTCAACAGTCATGTTAGTACAGGTTGATCCATAAATAATATCGTCAACATATATTTGAACCATTAGAATATCATCGTTATGTTTCTTAACAAAAAGTGTCTTATCAACACATCCCATCCGAAAATTATGACTCAAGTAAAACTTAGTCGGTTTTTCGTACCATGCTCTGGGAGCTTGTTTGAGACCATAGAGAGCTTTCTTAAGACGATACACATGATCAAGAAATTTAGGATCTTCAAACCACAGTAGGTTGTTCAACATATACCTCTTCATGTAAATCACCATTCGAAAGGCACTCTTTACATCCATTTGATAAATTTTAATTTTCTTAAAACATGCTATGGAGATAAAAGTCGATCGATTCAAGACGAGCTACGAGGGCAAATGTTTCATTATAGTCAATACCTTCGATTTGTGTATATCCTGTACAACTAGTCTTGCTTTATTTCGAATAATATTTCCAAGCTCATCGATTTGTTTTTGAAAATCCATTTTGTTCCAATAATATGTTTATCTTTAGGTCTAGGAACAAGTTGCCGGACATCATTTCGACAAATCGATTAAGTTCTTCTTGCATCGCAAGAATCCAATTTTCATCGAAAGTGCTTCTTTTACGTTACCCTTTCAATCTGGGATGTAAAGCATACGTAGTTACATATGTCCTCTAATTGTCTACGAGTGCGCACACCAAAGTGAGAGGGTTTCCAAGTATTTGAGAGGTTGGATGATCTTTAACGGTCCTTAATTCGGATTAGTTTCACTTGATGAAGTTTCTTGTTTTTCAAGTATAAGAACTTCATCATTATCTAAACTTCGGGAAAGGTGTCTTCAAAAGATCGTCAATCACAACATTTATTGACTCTTGAATCACACCGGTCCTGTTGTTCGAACACGATAAGCACGACTTTGTTTAAAGAATAACCTAAAAGATCCCTTCATCACTTTTAGTGTCGAATTTTCCCAAATTTTCACGGTCCGCAAAAATATAGCATTTGCTGCCAAAAATTCGAAAATATTTGACAGAAGGCTTTTTCTCAAACCACATTTCATAAGCCGTTTTATTATTAGATTTACAAATATAAACACGATTAATAATGTAGCAGTCTGTATTCACTGCTTCAGCCCAGAGATTCCTAGGTAGCTTCATGCTATTTAACATAACACTTCCCATTTCTTGAAGCACTCTATTCTTCCTCTCGACAATTCCATTTTGTTGAGGAGTTTTAGGTGCAGAGAATTCATGCGATATTCCCTGATCGCTACAAAATTTCTCAAAACCGCTATTTTCAAATTCGGATCCATGATCACTACGGATCTTGCTGACTTGTAAACATTTTTCAGTTTGAATCCGTTTTATAATCTTTTTCACTTCATCAAGGGTTTCTGATTTATCTTTCAAGAATGAAACCCAAGTGTATCTTGTATAATCATCTACAATAACTAAGATGTACTTTTTGCCACCTCGACTTTCCGTTCTTGTTGGTCCTATAAGATCCATATGGAGAAGCTTGAGTGGTCTTATGGTGATATTGGAGTTCACCTTTTTGTGAGAGCTCCTAGTTTGTTTACCATACTGGCATTCACCACAGATCTTGTCTACTTTTTGCATTTTAGGTAGACCTTTTATTAGTTCACTTTTGCTCAATCTGTATAAATTTCGGTAGTGTACATGTCCAAGACGTTTATGCCATAAATCTGTCTCATCGGTATGGACCATGTAGCACGTTTGATTAGATGAGCTACCGTTGCTTACTATATAGCAGTTTTCAGAAGTTCTGCGACCAGTTAATATTACAGAACCCTTTTCATTTGTAATTTCACAACCTTGATTAGAAAATTTAACATTATGGTTGTTATCGCATATTTGAGATATGCTCAACAAGTTGTGTTTTAAACCCTCAACATATAACACATTTTTAAATAAGGGAAGGTTATAGAGTTGGACCGTACCTTTGCCAATTATCTTGCGGTTGCTACCATCACCAAATGTGACTGACCCATCACCATATCTTTAAGATCGGTGAATAGAGCTTTGTCGCTTTGTCATATGTCCGGAGCATCCACTTGTCTAGGTACCATTTTGAATGGCTTGTAGCTTTGAAAGCGCAGTGTGAGCAACCAAACAAGTAACCTTGGGAACCCATTTCAAGATCTTGTTTTGGGTTTAGGAGAATAATTGGTCTTCTTTTGTTTATAGTTATAAGAGTGACCTCTTGAGTTAGATTTTAATAGCTCCTTAAGTAAATCAATAATTTTTTCAAATTAGCGGGTTTCGAATCGATTTTTGAAATTTATGTAGTCGCTTTTGTGTTTTTGAAAGGTTTTTGTATTTTTAGAAACAACTTGATTAGTACCTTTTCCTTTTGAGTTAGAAGTCTCTCCTTTCACAAAAATGGAAGGAGCATTCTTGTTTAGGAGATGTGTTTTTGTCAAAGCCCAACCCGGATCGATCACCACATTTTCTTGATCCGGATAATAATTTTTCTAATTTTGGATCACCTTGGGCATATCTCCATGTGTCCTTCAAACTCAGAAGAGAGGATACTTCATTTTTAAGTTTCTCATTTTCAGATTTTAAATTTTCAATTAGTGAGGTTTTGAATTCTAAATCACACTTTGATTTTTCAAAACAATCTGAAATTTGAGATTTTTCTAAAACAAGAGTTTCAAAACATTCTTTTAGTTTAAAGAACTTTTCTTTTTGAAGTTTAAGTTTGACAGCAATTTTACAACTTTCCTTATATAAGGCATTGTAAGCATCTTGAAGATCTTCATCATTTTCATGATCACTATCCAAATTTTCTTCACTTGTTGAATCATCGTGATCTGAAAAGGTAAACTTGGCTAGAGTCATAAGGGCCTTAAGTTCACTGCCCGACTCGGTTTCTGAATTTTCTGATTCAGAAGAGGCTTCAGAATCAGACGATTCATCCCAAGTAGCCAACATACCCTTCCTTTTGGATCTGTCCTTTTTAGGACATTTGTTTGCTAAATGCCCATATTCTTGACAGGTTGTAACATTGACTATCTTTCAATGATTTCCAAGTTTTAGACTTAGGTTTAGAACGTTTCTTTTCATTTGCCTTTTGAAAGTCGACTCTTTTCTTGCTTTTGAAAATCTTATAAAACTTTTTCGCTAAAAGGGCCATATCATCTTCAGACTTTTCTGAATCTGAATTTTCTTGAGTAATACTTTTAGATGATTTCAAAGCAATAGACTTACCTTTAGGAGCTTTAAAACTTAATTCATAGGTTTGCAAAGAACCAACTAATTCTTCTACCTTCATATTGTCCGTATCACGAAGTTCCTGGATTGCGGTTACCTTTGAATTGAACCGTTCAGGAAGAGAGCGTAGTATTTTTGCACACACTTTACTTTCTGAGATCTTTTCACCAAGACCCCACATAGAGTTTACAATGTCATTCAATCTAGTGTAAAAGTCCATAAACATTTCATTTTCCTCCATATGAATTTCTTCAAATTTAGTTGTGAGGAGTTGGACTTTAGATTTCTTGACAATTGTAGTACCTTCGTGTGTCATTTCTAAAATATCCCAGGCTTGCTTTGCAGTATCACAGGATATGATTCTTTTGAACTCATCCTGATAGTGCAAGTGATTGCATTTAGTGCTTTAGCATTAGCACTACTCTCATTTTTCTGAAGAGTGGTCCATTGGAAAAATGGTGTAATTTTCATAGATTTTGAACCATCAACACCAGTACTTCCATGGTAGGAGGATTCCATTCAGTCACTGTGGCTAGCCACACACTTTCATCCATTGATCTGAGGAAGATTCTCATTCTGGCTTTCCAATAGGCATAGTTGGAGCCATCAAAAGGTGGAGGCCTAGTAACTGAAAGGCTATCAAAATTTGACATCTTTTTAAATAGCTTAGATCGTTAGCTCAGGAAATAAATCCAAATAAAAAGTAACAAGAAATGAGCTATTAGGCTCTGATACCACTTGAAAAGGCCAAGCTATATGTCCTAGAGGGGGGGGTGAATAGGACTATGCCAAATTTAAAAATAAATCAGCGGAACTAAAGTAAATCAATACCCTTACAATAATTAATCAATTCACAATGCTAAATATAAATCACCTTGATAAATAATTATTGAGAGATTGATACAAATTCAGTTCTAAGGACAACCTTACACCATAATAAACAAGGGCTTATGGTAGGACAACCTTATTTCTAGAACCTCTTTTGAATCAAGAACTCAATGTTAATATAAGTAAATGAAATAGCAAGGAATTGAAAATAAATGCGTATAAAGATCTAAATTATTACAACAATCCCCACACTTGCTTGAAAATGTAAATAGTTACAACATTCACATCCACTTGTACATTCCACACAATCGAATGATAAAAGATATGAAAATTAATCAAGCATTCAATCCACAAGACAAAGAGTTATAGTGGTTCGCCTGTGTGTACACCAACTGTTTTACAACAGCCACACAGAATGCTACTCCACTCCTAATATCCTCACACAGGGGATATTAGCGTTCACTATCAAATAGGTTTTCTCAGGTTCACCAAAAACCTTTACAATTGTGTCTTTTTCACTTGGGCTTACACAATTCAAAAACCCCTTTTTCTGAGTTTTCTGGTTTTCCTCGACAACCAATACAATGAGATTTTTCTGCTCAATCTCAAACAAAACCAATACAATGAGATTTTTCTGGCTTAACCTCAAACAAAACCAAAAATAAAAGAATTTTACAGAATTGTAAAATACCTGGATTTCTCCTTTAGCAGCCCGGTAGAACCAATCGGAGTAGATGATTGAATATCAAAGTTCAATTTCCAATACTCACATTCATAAGGTTCTAAATTCTAATAGATTTTAGATTTTGACTTGTTGGGCGTAGCTATATTTGATTTTGATTCCAAGAAGAAGGAATAATATAATTCCTCTTTTCAAATAAGATTGGAATAGAGAAACAAAATCAAATTAAATAAGCTAGCAAAAAGGAATATTAAATAAGCACAATTTAGCTTAAAATAAACACGACTTATCTCGAGTGATTACTTGAAAATTCTTGAATGGAATGGAGTTCAATGTAAAAACTCGAATTTCGTGTTCAATTTATAGAAGAAAAAAATCGTTCCTACGACCGGGTCTTAGAAACCTAGGACTGGTCGTAGCTCTAACAATTTTTGAAAATTTGAGCGCGATCTTTGAAAACCGTTCTACGACCGGCAGGTCGTGTGTACCCTACGACCGGTCGTGGGACACCTACGGCTGGTCGTGGGACACCTACGACTGGTCGTAGGACCATGAAATAGGTTGCTGGAATTTCAGTCGTAGCTCCACGACTGATCGTGGACAAGTCGAAGCCAACCTACGACCGGTCGAAGGACCTCCAGGACTGGTCGTGGGAGTTCCAAAAAATCGAAAAAATCTTCAACAAATTAGGACTGGTCGTGGAATTTCTTGGACTAGTCGAACCAATGCTAGGACTGGTCGAACAAGAGCTAGGACTGGTCTTGGAACAGACTAAGCTTATGTAGAATAAACATTTGACTTATGTATCCAAAATGACCTACTTAAAGGGTCAACCTAAGGTCAATCAAACCTGAAACATGTCGTATGGACATTGAACTTCAACCATTCAGCGAATGTAGATTGTTTGAACCAATATCAGGCTTGAAATCTTGAACAATATCAGGCTTGAACTTTGACATCTTGAGCTTCATCTTGTAGCTTTTTGAACTTTAACATCTTGTGCTTCAACTTGTAGCTTTTTGAAGTATAAAATCATCATACCAGCACAAGACACAAATAGATGTTTTGACACATCAAAATTTGACAACCAAAGGAGTATGAGACCATAACACTTACAAAAGGTTGATTTATTTATTTTTTTAAAAAAAATTTTCCTGCATCATTTGATTTCCAACCTCCCCAAGGAGTAGATTGATCAGATTGAAGGGGCTGCTTCTTTTTTACTTCCATTCTATTCCAAGAATTAAATCCAGGACACTCCTCTGTTGTTGGTCTTTTAGATTTACTTGCCTGTGTTTCCTTTTTATTACTATTCTAGCCACCCATGCATTAGATTGATCTGACTGTGTCTGGTGCTTTTTCGCATCTCCCATACTATTACTGTCCCAGCCACCGTGAGCATTAGGCTGATTTGCTTGCGTCTGGTGCATCTTTTCCGCATCTCCCACACTATTACCGCCCCAGCCACCCCAGGCATTAAACTGATCTGATTGTGTATGGTGCTTCTTTTTCGCATCTCCGATACTATTCCAAGAACTAGTTCTGGGCAACTCTGATGATTGATTAGGTTGAATTGCCTGTGTTTCCATTTTATTAGTATCCCAATTAGACCAAGCACTTGTTTTGGATGGTGTTATATCATTTTTGCTTGAATTGGGATGTTTATCAACATCCCTGCCACCCCAACCATTTGATTTCACTTCTACAAATTACGGCTGACTTGTCCCAAATGACATGTTAACTTTCCCATTCTCAAGTTCCGTATCCTCCAAGTTGCGCTGAATCTCAGCAGAGTCATCATGCATCCATGTATCTCTCTCTCTCTCTCTCATAACATAACATAACATGCATGTGTAACCAGACAATATTCTATACTTTATATTAATTTGGTAATAGTGCCCATTAATATTTATGCACATGCGTACTTAGTATTGAAAAGGCCTAGCTATATCTCCTAGAGGGGGGGTGAATAGGACTATGCCAAATAAAACTTATAACAGCGGAATTAAAAAGAATATGATAGCCAAAATAAATCACAATGCAGGAAAGTAAAACAACCTCAAAAATCTGATCTTGAGAGGTTGATACAAATGTTGTTCTAAGGAAAACCTTTCACCAAAAACCAGAGTTTATGGTAGGACAACCTTATTTCTAGAAAGATCTTTGTATCAAATCTCAAACCAAAGAGGAATACAGAATTGAGCACAAACTGAAATAAATTGTAATCATAAATGTATTGTTCTAGGGACAGCCATACACCATAAAAATGGCAGGGCAACCTTGCTGGAACAACTTTTAAAGGAAATTGAATTTCAAGCAGATAAAGGAATAGTAGAAAGTAAGTTCTAAATTATTACAAAATTCTCACAATGCTTGAATTAAATGATTACAACATTCACCACCATACATACATCCCACAAATAAATAATTAAAGATTAGAAATGTAAATCATTCAATCACAACACAAGGGATTATAGTGGTTCGCCTGTGTGTTCACCAACTGTTAAACAATAGCCACACAGAATGCTACTCCACTCCTAATATCCTCACACAAGGGATATTAGCGTTCACTAACAAAATAGGTTTTCACAGGTTCACCCAAAACCTTTACAATTGTGTCTTTGTCTGTGGGCTTACACAATTAAAAAAGAAACCCCACTTCTGAGTTTTCTTGGCTCTCCTCAGATAACCAATACAACAAGATTTTTCTGACAAATCTTGAAAGAAACCAAAATAGAAATGAATTTACAATTAAATGTAAAATACCTGATTATCTCCTTCGTTGTATCAGCCCGGTAGAACCAAATCAAAGTAAATGATTGAATGTCCAAGTTCAATGTCCAGTACTCAATTACAATGGTTCTAGTTCTAATAGATTTTAAATTAAACCAACTAGGGCTTGCCTTAATTGATTTTGATTTCAAAGAAAGGGAATAACAATTCTTCTTATCAAATTAGATTAGAATAGCAGAAACAAAATCAATTAAATAAAGTTGAAGAAAGAGAATATAAAATAAGCACATTTAGCTTAGATAGAGCACAAAATTATCTCTCAGAAGTTTGACGAAGATTGGCTTGAATGGATTAATTAATTCACTCATTCTTCTGAGATTCGTGCTCAATTTATAGGTGAGCAGATCACGTCTTCGACTGGTCTAGGGAGCTCTTCGACTAGTCGAAGAAGTAACAGATTTGAAAAAAATCGGGCGCGATAAGCTTTGACCGTTCTACGACTGGTCGAAGGTCTCCTTCACTGGTCGTAGGTCACTTTCGACTGGTCGAAGGTCTCTTTCGACTGATCGAAGACCCTGTAAATAATCACTGGACTTTGAATCGAAGACGTTGGAATGGTCGACGATGCAGTCGACACTGTTCTTTCGACTAGTCGAAGAGTTTCCTGGACTGGTCAAAGGCTAACTGAAAATATCCGAATTTTGTAACAAACTCACGACTGATCAAGGAATTTCTTGGACTGGTCGAAGCAAAGCTAGGACTAGTCGAAGAAAGCCTAGGATAAGTCCTCGAACTGCCCAAACTCAAGTGACATATACATATGACTTATGTATCCAAAATGGCCTACTTCTAAGGTCAACCTATGGTCAATCAAACCCCAATCATGAAGTAAGGACATTGAAAACATTAGGAACAAGTGACCTTGAAGTTTAAGCCTTGATGTCTTGATGTAGTTCAATCTGATGTAGTTTAATCTTGAAATCTTGACGTAGCTCAGCCTTGAAAGTCTCTTGAGTTCTTTATGAACTGCCTTGTACTCTCCTTGAAGTCTTGCATTCTTGAGTCTTGTCTTATGAGCAATACTTGCAGTCAAGGTTGATCTTTGTACTTGTGATCTTTGCTTGTTGTGAGCTTTGCTTATTCAAGAATATTGATCTTTGAAAGAGCTTCACTTATGCAAGTTATATAACAGTGATTTTGGTATCACAAATTTGACAACCGACAGGGATATAGACTATAACACTTACAATCTCCCCCTTTGTCAAATTAGTGACAAAACACATAACCAAGATAAACATAAAGTAGAACAACTGGTTAAAGAAACATAAACTAGTTAATATCAACTGGCTTACCTGCAAATTAATATTCAATAGTCAACATTCAACTACTCCTCTCATAAGCAAATCAACATCGAAGAATCAACATCACTTACTCCCCCTGAGTAACATAACCAGTGCTACTCCTCTCACAATCACATCATTAAGAACAAACCATTCTCCCCCTTTTTGTCACAATGTGACAAAGAAAATAAAAAAAGGAGAATTAAATAAACATGAGATTATAGCAGCAAAACAGATAGTATTCAACTCAAAATCAGCATAAAACTAATCAGACAATAGTATCCAATTCCAAATCAGTCAACTTAGTGCTAAGTTTTAAGATTATTACAGACCAGAAAATCCATATAAACTAATCAGAACTAGAACTAGATGACGGAGCAGGAATAGAGGGATCAAGTTGGTGCATGCCTTTGTTCAATCGCCTAAGATATTTGCGCATGTACTTGAATTGTAAATCATGAGCAACCGACATGTTTTCCATCTTTTCATTTATATTCTCAACTTCATCCTCTAATGCACTCAGACGTGCATTAAAATCAGATGGTTCAAAATCTGGATCATTTGTTGAATCAGAATCCAGTTCCTAAAAAATGTCATTCATATTAATGTCATCACCAACTTCTTCATGACCACCACCACCATCACCACCTTGTTCAGGAAGTAATTCCAGCTTTATCTTATTGAGATTAGAATTGTTGAAAATCAGATGATGGATAGGTGCTTCATTAACCGGCATATCGACTAACATATGTGTAGCCAATACAGTCATTAAATAACCAAAAGGAATGTCACTATGACCAGGATGGAGTCTAAACTGAAGAATGAAATGACAGATTAAGGATGGTAAACAAATCTGAGTACCACTGGAAACAACATGAATAACACGAACCATAAATGAAGTCAAGTCAGTTTTATTACCCGAACGAGGATACAGATTAGACACAAAGATTCTGTGGAGAATTCTGTATTTGAGTAACAAATACCTTGCGGGAAGCGCATTCCCTTTACGAGTCCAATGAACATCCATATTGCACAAATCTCTAATGAGCATGCGTTTTTCAGAAACTGAGGGTTTATCAGTCAAGTTATGAATAGGAATACCCTCATCATTCACAGGAATGTCCATGAGGGCTGAAATTAAATGACGATCAATGTCAAATGACCCTTCACTAGTAAATATTTTAAAAGTTAAATTATCCTGTGGAAAGTCACTAATACATGTAAACATGGATTGGGCAATGGACCGGTATAGAGGCCCACCCCAATGTAATAAGTTAACCCAACCTACAGCTTCAAGAATAGGAAGGATGTCAAACGGTGCAATATGATTAATATCAACAGGATGTTCAACAATAACATTGTGTGATCTAATGTCTGTAACATAAGATGGATCATTATTGGGAACAAGAAGATGACGCTTGGTCGATCTGGAGGAAGAAGAAGGACCACAGGAAGTAGTTTTTCTACCTCTAGAAGCCATATGCAACACAAAACAATAATAAGCTTGCTTTAAATCGAATGATTATTTAAGTTAGGCAAACAAGTTTTTAAATAAGTAAAATAATTTTTAAAAAAAAGTCCTATTCATCCCCTTCTAGGACATATCCTCATATTCACTCTTCAATATTAGCGGTGTAAACCAAAATTTCAATTGGTATCAGAGCAGGTTCCTCTTGAAGGATTTAACAACCTTAAGGGAGATATTGACAAAAATGGAAGATATTGATACTGAAGAAATAATTGAATATCAAATCAATGAGGAAAAAGAAGAGGAAGAAAAAGAAAGTATACATGATGCTTATGATTAACTCTACATACATAACATTAGTATACTAAAAAAACTTGGCATTTCATAAAATAGAAATAAACAATTACAAAAAGATCTAGATGAAACATAAAAAATAAACACAAATGATAAATGATCTTCAGCAATATCATATTGAAAGTGACAAGCTTGAAAGAACTTCCATATCCCTTGAATCAAAAAATCAAAAACTAAAGAAATAGATCAAACTTTTAGAATTAGAAAATGAAGAACTCAAAAATGAAAATCACAAACTGAGATTAGATTTAGAGAAGTCTAATCGGTC
Source organism: Magnolia changhungtana (assembly GCA_030180095.1). Taxonomy (NCBI): domain Eukaryota; kingdom Viridiplantae; phylum Streptophyta; class Magnoliopsida; order Magnoliales; family Magnoliaceae; genus Magnolia; species Magnolia changhungtana. The sequence goes on along the minus strand of JASAUF010000172.1, from coordinate 11,390,393 downwards.
TATTGAACTTAGTTACAAATTTTCACAAAGCAGTGAAAAACTAGATAAACAGCTAGGGATGGGAAGAAGCCATAAAGAAAAAGAGGATTAGGCTATGAATCTAGAAAGCTAAGCGAGGTCTCTACACCACCTGTAATTAAGAAGATTGTTACATTTGGAAGCAACACAAAAATCACCCTAATCTATCACTCCCGTGGAGACTTGGGACAGTACAAGTCTGAGTGTCTTGTATCCGATAAGTCTCACTTCACTTCCAGGCTGAACCATATAAAAAAAAATCTAAACCAGTATGAAGAGTAGTCCAAAAAACTAAGAGTCCTTCAAAACATGCATTAAATGAAGGTAGAAAATAACCTACTCCACCCAAAATAACTGAAAGGATGGTGGAGCTGTTAAACCAAGTGAATCGACTGAATCAGAAACCAGGGAACTGATGAAACATGGAAATCTAACACAAATACCTGAAAAATCTAAGCAAATCCAAAATAAAGATAAAGTGACATCTCCCAAGAAAACTATTGCCAAATGGGTTGTAAATAACAAGAACAACTGCCTTATAATTCACACCACACTTAAGGCAGGCAGTAATTCTAAGTGGTACCATGATAGTGGATGCTCCAGACATATGACAGGTGATCGGACTCATTTTTGTGAGTCTTAAAAATTTGATGGCAGGTCAGTCACTTTTGGCGATGGGAGCTTGGTCAAAATTGTTGTACGAGGGACTATACTTGGGGCTGGCATGCCCAGAATTGAAGATGTTCTTTGTGTAGAGGGACTGAAATACAATCTCCTAAGCATTTTCCAAATCTATGACAAACAACACTCTGTAACTTTCTCTAAAGATGTGTGCAAGATCTCAGATCGTTTAGGTAAACTTGTTATGAAAGGTCTTCGAACAAGTGATAACTATTATGTAATTAAAAGCGGTGGAGAAAGTGTCCCATCCACAAAGTGCCACATGGCCCTAAACAATGAAACCAAGCTGTAGCATCAAAGACATGGGCATGTCCACTATCAGAATTTGGCAAAGTTAAGCTCAAGATACATGGTGAAAGGTCTCCCTAAGATCAGGAAAAAGGAGAAGATTGTGTGTGGTGATTGTTTAAAAGGCAAACAGATAAAAGTTGGACACAAAAAGGCAACCACCGTAACAACTTCTAAACCTCTTAACCTATTACACATGGATTTAGTGGGACCTACTAAAGTTGAGAGCCATGGGGAAAAGAGATATTATTTTGTAGTAGTAGATGATTATTCAAGATTCAATTGGGCTGCCTTTATTTGGGAAAAATCTAATGCATTTGAAGAATTCCAGAAGTCGGTAAAAATAATTCAAAATGAAAAAAAGGGTATTTCATAAAACGAATCAGGAATGATCATGGTAGAGAGTTTGAGAATGATTAATTCGAATCATATTGCGATAAGAATGGAATTAGACATGAATTCTCAGCTCTAAAGACACCTCAGCAGGATGGAATGGTGGAAAGGAAAAACAAGTTATTACATGAAATGGGCTTAGTTATACTAAATAGTAAAAACATGGCTAAAGTTTCTAGGTCGAAGCCGTCAACACGGCCTGCTACATAATTAATAGAGTATATCTCAAGGCAGGACTGAACAAGACTCCATATGAATTATGGAGTGGAAAACAACTTAGCATAAAATATTTTCATTTCTTTGGTAGTAAATGTTATATTCTTAAAGACAAAGAACATTAAGATAAATTTGACTCTAAAAGCGATGAAGGCATATTTCTAGGATATTCTACAAACAATTGCACTTATAGAGTATATAATTTGAGGACACTGACCATTCAAGAATTTGTCAATGTAGTTGTTGAGGACCAACCACATGATAAAAACAGTCCTGAAATTGACTTAGAGGATGAAGTGGACTCATGTGCAATAGGTAAACCAGATAATAAATCCACCTCACCCCTTAAACCTCAACCATCGAACAATCTACCGTTCATTAAGGATCATCCCATCCATCAAATTATAGATCCTAATGATGGTGTGAAAACACGATGCCAACTTGAGGGCATTGTTAGTCATCTGTGCTTCACCTCGAAAATAAAGCCCAAAAATATTATAGAAGCTCTTCAAGACGAATTTTGGATTACAGCTATGTAAGAAGAGCTACAACAATTTAAAAGGAATGAGGTGTGACACAAGGCTACTCACAAATTTAAGGCATAAATTTTAATGAGACATTTGCCCCTGTACCTCACCTCGAGTCCAAAAGAATTCTCTTATCTATTGCATGCACATTAAAGTTTAAATTATTTCAAATGGACGTTAAGAGCGCCTTTCTCAATGGTGTACTTGAGGAAGAAGTGTATTTAGAACAACCAAAAGGATTTATGGATCCTAAATACTCTCAACATGTTTACAAATTGAGTAAAATACTTTATGGTCTGAAGCAAGCTCCCCGAGCATGGTATGAGCGCCTAATGCAATTTTTACTTGACCATAATTTTTGTAGGGAGAGTATTGATAAGACACTATTCACGTAAAAGACTGAGAATATCCTACTCATTACTCAGATTTAAGGCTCACAAATTTTTCGATCACCGAATCCAGTACCGACAACTTCCGTAGTACCCCATTCTCAGCTCCCAGCTCCTATACGCCAAATTCCAATCTTGGGATCCTACAAGGAGGATTTCCCAATGTACATTTATCTTGTAAGAAGCATAACACAAGTTTACCCAAATCACAAAGACAACTTCATCATCACATATCCACTAATATAATCATTTGAATACAATGCTGAAAGGGAAATACATGTATCGAAAATCAAAGCTCCAGAGGTCTTCTGTATACTCCAAGCTCAACGTTGCTATAACCTAAAGCCACCTACACGCATATATCATGCATAAGCTTATAGAAAGCTTAAAGGGTGATGAAAGTCTGTGCGATGCACGTGCTAAGTACTCAATACAATGCCATAATCATACAATATCAGAAATACTGGCAAGATCATCAATCATACGATATCAGAGTAAGAGGAAATATTGTAAGTCTATATTTCATTCAATATTAGAATATGCAATGTGGATCGACTATTCAAATAAGGAGTCAAAAAGAGCCAAATATCAAATGCCGAGGGTGCAATGCAATATACAATTCGTGATGAGTTCATGAATATCGTCAATCGTATCTAGGCCGTATAAATGCAGAAACATAGTAACCCAAAATGCCATATGTTGCGGATGTAATGTGATATACGGTGTGAATGGAATGACTATGCTGGAGTGTGAAGTCGGGATGATAGTACGTAGTATCACAGGCTATGGGGTCCATCACAAGGGACTTCTATCCAAACCAGTCCCGTACCTAAATTTCGATAGTCAGACTCAATGTGGTAAACTCCTGATCCCAGGTTAGTCGCGCACCCTAACCGAAATCCTGGCCATTGCAAAGGTACATGTAACAAATAGTTGTGCACCACCAGCCCGAGTGGATAGTGAATGAATGTATGTATGAGTATACAACTCCTACTCAATAAGTCCACATATCAGTACTATACATCTCTAGGATCTCATAGGGGTCTAGTACACCACACCAGCTTGCCGCCCCATCAAGCGCACAACTGGGTAAGTAGAAGAGATCTCACTATCTGCCTACCAATACCGGCCAGGCTCTTTGATAGCAGACCCATTTATGAGCTGGTCAGACTCAGCCTAGCTATGTCTACTCTACCATATCCATGGAATGCGGAGCACTTAAAGATATACTACCCATGAAAGCCAAACAGGATTAGGGCCAAAATCTACAGGTCTGTTACCTAGAATACACAATTACCGAGCAAGTCGGAATCCGCGTGTTGTCCATAAAATTTATAATAAAAATCCTGAGGTTGGGATATTTTACTTTAAATTCTTCTAGTCGCCTACAATAACTCGATCTACATGGCCTACTAAGGACTTCCCTTTGTACAAGGGAGAAAGTCATCACCAGTCACCTGACCCTTAAGAAGAGGTCGGATGACTAACTAAATAACGTCGTCAAGACTACACGGTCTATAAGAAGGGCTCTTGCTTAAGCCTTGGCATGACCTAAAAAGATTGACCTGCCAATTAACAATAAAAATGATTCGACCAGTCCACTTAGAAGATTCACACAAACAATCATTGTAACAAAAGCTCTTTTCTCATTTATATGATAAGAAGAGTACATAATAAAAAGAAGAACATAACAGCAAGAGGGGTACAAGAGAAGGGAAAGGTGTTCAGGGCTCTAATGGAGGAGACTGCATGGAAGGAAAGACTTCGACTTCTAAAGGGGTGGAGTCTTCAGAGGGGTTGACCTCAAAAGCGGACATGTCGAGCTCGGGGTGTGCCTCCTTAATGTCTTCCAGGCACTTGTCGTACCCGACGCTTTAGAACGCATCCCTTTATTCTTCCCACTCTTTGGAGTCCTTCAACTCCTCAACGACCACTTAGCCTTCGAGATGGCTGCCTGGGCCTCCTTCATCTTCACGTCGTGATTGTGCTTTAACTCCCCCAGATCAGACTCCCATCGAGCACCCTTCTCTTGAGCCTTCTTGAGAAGCACCTTCACCGCCTCTAGCTCGGTCCTCGACTCCTCCTCTTGGGCCTTCAAAGTAGCATTCTTGGAGTAGTGCTTCTTGGACTTTACACTCTTCTGCAATAGGGTCGCCTTTGCCTCCTTATACTCCGTCTTGCTGCGCAATATCTCACTACAGACATTTAAGAGGGAGGGTTGAACTGAAAGCAAACCCACAATTAGAAGGCATAAAAAATTATTTTAAAAAAGAAAGATGACCATTGCAGAGAAAATAACTTACACTGTAGAAGGGAGCCGCCAAATGACCCACGACAGCATCTAGAGACATATCCATCACCCTGGTGAACTTGACATTAGGAACATGCCGAGCTATCTAAGGCATGGGGCTCTCTGTCGCAGCAATGGCCGACTTGAGAGGCCCTCGGTCTTCGCCACCCCGACTCCCTGCCGGACTACCTAGCTGAGGTGAGGAAGGGTGAATCTCATAGTTAGAAAGGTTGCCCGCGCCTCAGGGGGTTAGACCTCAGTAGAAGACGTTGCCCCTACAATAGCCCTAACACCTCCAAAGGCCACTAGCTAGTTTGGAGGAGCTACAGCAGAAACAGTGGCAGAGTTAATAACCATCTTCTTCCTTGAAGCATGCCTCTACTTCTTCTAAGTCAGCTCGGTTGCAGAAGGAGCCTTTCGCTTGGACGGGTTCTACTCGGGCATCTCTACATGACAAAAAGTAGTAGTCAGTAAACACATAAGGGCGAAAAGAATTTTTGACTATCTCTTAAAGATGTACTTGTCAAGAATAAAGTGAAACCTGATTTAAGTAGCAACTCGAGCATGATCAGATGCCTCCAACATCTCAACTCGACATCTACCAACCTCACTTCAGTGATCTAAACACGCTCCTCCCTGCTGACTCTAGCGGATACTTAGGCAGAACTGCCAGAGACGACCACAGTCAGAGATGGAGAAATGTAAAGCCCTAAAAATCGGCACCTGAGTAAATAGACTTCGGTCCCGAGTTCTCAGGTGTTAACTTAATAAAATGCACATGTGTCCTTATTTTATTTCACATTTCATAACCCTAATGCAATTAAGTTGCATGAAACCCTTTAAGGTGTAGACCATTCTTCTAAGTTTCATTTTATCATGATATTGTTAGATAATGATTTTTAGTTGATTATAAGATGTCATATGCTATTTGTGTTTGAATTGGGTTATTATTGTGATCCTAATATTACCCGTTGATGGTAGCCAACATTTTTTATAAAACGCTTTAACGAGATGAAACATTTACTATTAGAACTCTTGTATGTAAATTGATAAGTAATGTTGATATATGTTGGATTGTAATGATATGTATTGAATTGTATTGATTCGTACATATGTTTCGCTGATGCACCCTATTGTGGTATTAGGTTGTTTTGTGATTATGTTTATATGTTTGATAATATGATTTGTAGTTATGTTGATCGAGCCATGCAAAATATTGAGTGGATGGCCCACTTTGGCTTGTCTATCCCAAACTTATACGCTCGACCGAGGTTGAATATGAACGACTGACAGTAGTTGGAGCTATACGATATGCTTTACACCCAATGCCAGTTTTGCCCGGGGTCCCCCGTTGTTAATCGAATCAGTCCAATGCATGTTTCAATCATTCTTATGTTTGGTGGTTGTATAATATTAAAAGGAATCTAGGTACCACTATTACCATTGAATCAAGTCCATTCAGAACGGTTAGTATGATACGACCTCACAAAGATTTGTGAGTCGGGCATAGTGGTATGAGACACTGTGTCTGAGCTGTTAGCCTACACTAAGGTGATGTGCCTACCACATAGGTAAAACATTAGGTGACGAACCCGTTATGTTGGTAAAACATTGGGTGACAAACCTCTCCGTAGTGACCACCGAGTACTAATGAATGTGTAAGTGCCCTAGTTTGTCAATTAACGAATCTTAAAGTCTAAAGAGCTCCAAAGAAGACTCAAGTATGAAAACTCAGGGACTGAAGGTGTTTAATTCATGACAAGATAAGGAAATGGCAAAAACCACGTTAAAACCTATACCAAATCCCACTAAATAAAACCCTTTGTTTAGCCCATATCTTCTAAGACAAACCATCTTTAAAAATGCTAGTTAGTTGAGTGGGTAGAAATATGTGTAAAAAGATAAATTTAAAACATAGACAGTTTCGATGACATCAAAGTCCTATCGAACTACCTTCAATGACATCAAAGATAACTCGATGACATCTAGCTCAAGGCTTGAATAGTCCAGCCACCAAATGTTTAAATTCTGAATTTTCTCGATAACATCAAAACCACTTCAATGACATCAAAGGGCCACTTCTATGTCAATTGCCTCGAACTCATCTTCGATGACATTGAACAGGAGCTTAATCTTCCTGCAACTTAAAGCTAACATAGAAGTACCTCCGATGACATCAAAGGTCGTCTCAATGGCGTCAAACTGAACCTCCAAATTTTCTAGTAACTTGAAGTAAAAAATTATGATTTTCTCAATAACAAGCAAGCCTTCTATGGTATCGAAGGACCTCCTCGATGACATCGAAGGTCACTCAATGGCATCGAACTCAGGTGTAGAATTGTCCATCAAGATTCAAAGTATAATTCAAATTTTCTCGATGACATCGAAAGGTCATTCAATGACATCGAAGAGACACTTCGATGCCATCGCAGACCATTCGATTACATCGAAACTAACAGATTTTTGTCCTTTTTTTTTTTACCATTGTAAATCTTCTCTACCTATATGAAAGCGAGTTTTCTTGGCAATTTGGTGAGAAATAGAGAGAACTTTATGTGAGTGAATACCTATAGTTAATACCCTTCTTCCCAAAGCTCTCTTTCCTTATGGAGTACATCATTCAATCCATGTCTTAAAGGAATTCATTGAAGCATTTAAAAGTTTAGATTAAACAATGAACTCCAACGTTCATTAATGCTCAAACAACCACACTTATTGGAAAATCCTTATGCTAGATTGCATTGAATGCTCGATCATGAGAATCCTTAACTAGCTCATAGAGACCCATCAATATCAAGTTAGGATTCACCAAACCCTTAACCCAAAACCTTGGTATCTTTAATGGCACATCATCGTACAGTTATGGTATAAGGGAGCTAAAGATCCTTTGCAATTTTAGAAGATCTTCATCAAGGTGCTTAATGGGGCTCAACCACTTTAGGTAAGAAAGTATTTTTGGGTCAATAGTGTTTGAAAACCATTCCTTGTGTAGGATTGGGTTTCAGAGTTTGAAATACCAAACTCGACAAGACCTTGTGTAGGCATCTAATGGGAGAGTACGTTTTTATTGTCCTTGTGTAGGACTTCATAATTCATTGTGTAAGACTTAGTAAGACCTTGTGTAGGACATCGACGAATGAAAAACGTAGACCCTTTGTAAATTGTGAAAGTTTATGGTGAACCTAATTTAAAATCATCTGAATAGTGAAATCCAACAAATTCTAGGAGAGAGTGGGTCAGTCAGGAGTGGAGCATGCACATAGCCGAACCATTATACATCTTGTGTAATGTGGTGAATGATTTAAATCTCTATTTGTTGTGTTTTGCTAAACTATGTATTTGGTTTATTTTTTGCAGGAAACATGTTTGACAAAATGCCTGAATGATGTTTTTCACTAAGTAGACTTTGCTTTTGCACTTCTTCATGTTTATATTGCTTTGCATAAGCATTTAGAAGTAAATGCATGATAAATATTTATTTAAAATTTGAAAAGTCCTATTCTTCCCCCTCTAGGACATTCATTAGCCATATCTTCAATCTTCGCTTGTTGCAGTAAAATTGTAATTTCAATTGTATCAGAGCTAGTTCCTCTTGAAGAGCTTAAAAACATAGAGGGAGATCCTTATGGAAGCTAAAAATATGTCTAAGATTGAGGGAACATCGGTCTCACGACCACCTCTTTTTGATGGATCTAACTATGCTTACTAGAAAGTAATGATGCGCATTTTTCTTAGATCCTTAAATCATGTTATTTGAGATATTGTAGAAAATGGTTGGTATGCACCTATTGTAACACCCCAGTTTTTGGGACCCGAGTATACAACTCATTTCCGAAAACTCAGGTGTTAACTGATAATCAAAAGATAATCCAACCAAATCAAAGTGCGATTAATGGAAACTAAGCGTAGTATAAATGTATCCAACCAAAATCAATATCCTGGGACACTTAGCTCGGGCACATATACAAAACCTCAAAATGTAAATGTCCAAAACAATTATCACAACTGAATCTACTGGTTCAAGCCATAATATGCAGTCGCTTCCTGGTGCGGCTCCTTATCATAAAATTCTTCCTCGACTATCGCCGCCTCCGAGTCCACTGCGCATCCGTGTGCACCTATACCTGCATTTTCTGTATGGTTGAACATTAATGAATGAGTGGCCAACTCAATGTGATCTCCCCTCAAGATTACACACTGCCTCCCTAGATAAGAAATAACACAAAACATCTAGGCAACCAAAACATAGTAGAATGCAGTATTATTACATACATGAATGCGTGAATGCATCATCGCCCCGGGGATTATCATCCGTGCGGACATTAGCTCATCACCCATGTAAGGAGGCTGGTTGTCAGCAAAGCACATTATGTGCAGCGTAACGAATGCTTATCATACATCACATATGTTAGCGATAGACGCTGGTCTATGCCATGTATGCATGATTAGCCAACCCATTATTAGTCCAATTATAATCAGCTAGTTTAAACGAGCTCAAGGTCACTATGGGAGCTTGTTGCCAGCGTAGGCCGATGACTCGAGCATAGTGTCCCATGACCACCATCCCCATCCTATGAGCCTACCGCCTTAGGGTGCATATAGAACCCATCAACATGTGGCCAATCAATTCTCCACACAAGGGAACTACCATCGTATACTGACTAGAAATAAAGTATTGAAATCATTAAATGCAGCGATTAAAATGAGATGGTATGAATGATTCAAATACAAGTAGACAACTGTGATAATAAATATTGCAAGGTCCATTCCATAGTCAGGTGGGTGGAATCACTCTATAGATGGTAATCCCTATAAATCAATTGCCACAAAATCATAACCTCCATTCTGAGAGTCTATTCTTATCACAACCAATCTAGTTACACCCTAACTACGGACTCTCCTTAGGTAAAGGTTTCCATAGAGAGATTTCAGCAGCATATGTTTCGCAACCAATACAATAACAGAAGTTCAGACATGATTCAATAACCAGGGCAGAAAATGTGTACGCATATATGCAAGAGTCACATAGCCGTAATCTATTAGATCTAAGGAAGGTTCTCAAGGAAGCTAAACATGTGATTCAACTACTTAGTAAATTAGCAAATTGATTCATAGGACATGTGCTCAAGTAAACAAATTGAGCGTTTAAATAATTCCAAGGCATGCTTTTAAGTTAGGCTAATAAATAAATTCTAGGACATTTTGATTAAGTAATTTTATCTAGCATCCTACAAATTTCTAAGTAAACCAATCAGGTGGTTAAACCATTTCCAAGATATAAGATGAGGTAATTAAATCATATTACCAGTCCAATGACATATGTTCAAGTAAGCTACTGACTAAATCACGTCTAAGATATATATACCGCATATAGCCAATGGTTAAATAATTTATAAGACATGTTTCAAGCAACAAGTCAAATGATCTTTTGCTCCTAGGATATCATTTGGAACTACAAATAAAGACTATCCTTAATCCAGTTTAGAGATGGAAAGCTCACGGGGAGGGAAATCATCACCTTGTAGGGCTGTATTATCGTCCTTGGCCCGAGTTCCCGAGAGTGTCCTGTGGCCCAAAATCGCACAAGTGATTTCCTAAAGCCAGAGTTTACATTAGACAAGTATTCCCTATGCTTCTAGAACATCGAAAGGTGAGGGGATTGTAAGGATCCCTTAATATGGGAATTGGGCCTGCACCTAGGTGATCAGGCCCACCAGATTTTTGGTCCAACTGGCAACCCTAATTGGGACCCAATTTTACTCTATACCAAGGGCTAAACTGGGCTTGCCTTGGTCCAGTTGCTGGGTCCAATATAAGCTCAAAAATCTTGGACTAGACTGGGCAGTTTTTAGTCCAGATGTATGATCCAAACGTGGCCCAAATTGTGACCCAAATCTGGGCCTGGTTCAACCATAGAGGTCAAAGGTGTGGCCCATCATGATTTAAAGTGAGGCCCACCATTTGTGGTGTGGCTAATCTGAAATGCACAGGGCCCCCAGCCTTAATGGGGTGTGGCCCACCTGTTGCAATGTGATGCGGCCCACCTGATCTCTTTACAAAGTGCATCCCACCTGATTTAAGGTGAGGCCTACCGCGATGTGTGGTGCGGCCCAATACTAGGCTAGGTGTTAGCCCATCACGCGGCCCATCTGAAAGGCCTACATACAACATTCCCATGACCCATTTCCTTGGCCTAAAATCGACCTGGGCTTGTGGCCAAGCTGGACCTGATCTCTGATTGCGGCCCAGACTAGTTTAGAGGCCTGATTTTGGTTCGAATTATGGCCCAGTTGGGATCTGATTCCAGTCCCTATCATGGCCCATTTACAGGCCAATTTTAGCTCATCCCTAGGCCCAGATAAGGGCCCACTTTTTGCCACATTTCGGCCTAGCTAAGGGCTGTACTTGGTCCATTACTGTAACGCCTTAGATTTAGAGGGTCGAGCAAAGCTCAACTCCCAAGATCCAGCGCATCACTTATACAACATAGATAATGATATTTAAATGTTGTCCATATCAAGGTATTAAACATGAGTGAGATTATACTAAATTATCATATCATACTCCAGAGATAATGTAATTAAGCAAGCGAAAGACTGAAACAAATATATTAAAGTATGTACGTGTTTCACAACCTCCAGAGTATGAGTATGTTACCAGGCTGAATATGTATACATGTTTTGTTTCAAAATATACAAAATGTCAAAATATAGGTGTCCAACTAATCCATGAGACCCTGTAATCCCGTCGTATCAGTACAAGGTCTACATAGACTCGCCTGATAGCTGAACATAGGAGAATTCCTCCTCCTCGTCCATGAAGTCTGACTTTGTTGCATAGACTACATCGTCACCTGCATCTAAACTATATTCTGGTTAGTGTTTTAAAACACCGTCCTAGGGTGGGAGTGAGTGATCAACTCAGTGGTACTATAAGGCAAAGGTTAACATGTTATTAAGTCAATCAAGCAGTAACGATAAAGCAATACGACAATCACTTCTTAACTACTCTTGTTAATGTAGGAATGGAGTGCAATAATGATGCATGCCCTCGTACAAAGCTCCCTCACAAGTGACTCCGACAACCAAGTTCGCGCATGACAAACTCCCTAAAGTGTAACTTTCTCACCAAAGCACATGCAATGTGGTACATGGTCGTGTTAGCCAAGTACTTAATTAAGCTTATTCATACAGTAGGTTCGGGAAGTGAAGGTACCTCCCTTGATATCATTACCCAAGCGAATGATCCATCTAAGGCCATCAATCCTAGTGAACCACATACGATAAGTAAGTTGTAGGGCATCACCCCTAATGAAAAGTAGTCGATAGGCAAATTCAAAGTTTATACTTACAGTCACTACAGGAAGGCTCATCACTTTAGCATAAGTCGAAAACTCGAACACCGTGTCCCATACCACCATACCCGGCTCATGAGTTTGGGTTGCTCACTGGTCACTACGGGGAGGCTTGTCACCCTAGCGTAGGCCGACAGCTCGACCACGGTGTCCCATACCACCATGCCTAGCTCATGAGTCTTAGCGGATCGTGGTACCATGGTTTAAATGGGCTTTTACATTGGTAAGTGGTACCTTAGTTCAAGCAGTGATGTCCATACATGGTAAACACACAATAGGCCAAACAGTTTGTTTGGCAAGTTCGATTGGTACAAGCACACGTTAACTTAATCGACATAGAGCACATAAGCAGCCTTTGTAGCCTAACCACTGTAGACAGTCGTTGTGTGACTCGAATTCATCGAGTTACCTAATTGGGGTGAGGCTAATTCGGCCACTTGTACATGGACTGTTACTGATTGCCTGGGCCACAATGTAGCCCCAATCTTACTCAGATGCAGTAGTTATGCACATGCGATAATCACTTTGGCATTCAATGATCAATTCAGGTGATTTGAGCATTTTATCAAACACATTGAACATGTTACCAAACACTTGCATTTTATCCATAGATTTCATAGTGGCAAATATGATTACATGAAAGAACCAATACATATGAGCAAGCTAATTAAGAATCCTATCTTAATCTCTTAATACATACAAATCATTAACATTTTCTCATTCAGACAATTTATCAAACACTTAGGCTATGCCTCACCAAATATATAGACTAGGTTAGTTACAACATATAATTTAGCAAATCCTTAAACAAAGAGGTCAGCATGCATGTGGCAACAATGAATCCTAGATTAGTAAGCATAGAAAACACAAATCATGTTTACATGTTCATTCAAATGTTTCAACGAACACATAGGATTCATATTTGTCCATCATAGCTCATACATGTATAATACATCGAAATTGACGTGTCTAAGACGATATGGTAACAATCAAGCCAGACATAAATCATTAACTGACATTAAAATCATTGAAAACCATAACCTAAACATTTATAGTCCACACCTTTCATCAGAATACACGATTCGGACTTAGTTCCAACACTACGTTCCTGAAAATGGAATGACGGGCACCTAAACAATGAAATAGGTTGGTTATTTTGTCGATTACTTTATTTGGATTTATAAATCAAGATTAGGGTTAGGATTTCTTACCCAAATCGTAACTAGAAACATTTGTGTAGCGAAGTGGGGAGGTGAATTAGTGGCATGGAGTCATGGGAAAGAATCCCAGCAATGATCTCCCTGTTTCTCTCTTCTCTCCTTACTCTTTTCTCTTCTTTTCTCTCTTCTCTCTTCTAGGGTTAGAGAAATTCGCATGGAATAGAAGTGGGGTGGTTTAAGGGCTATATATAGGCCGAGAAGTGATGTAAATGGCCCCAGGGCCATGGTATACTTAGGTTATATCCAAAGGATGCCTGTTTCAGGCAAGCAGGGCTCATCAGGAGGTCTATTGTTCACATACGTCATAGGGTAAGTTCCCTGACAATGGATCTATGCCAGGATGCGATTTTAGTGTGATCTGATTAGCTGATCGATTGCAGGGGAACGGTGTCAGTTCAACGATCGTACTTATTCGATCGGGGCCACAAGTATACAGATAAGAGAAGGGAAATTTCCTTTTCCCATGGGTGAAGTTTGGTCAGAAACTGATGGTCTAAAATTTTCAATTTCACCTATGAGTGAATGGTCCAATTCACTTAAGCTTCAATACATTTTCTAAAGGAATTCGCATTTCTAACACACTTTACTCAGGGTTCAAGTTGTGTGTTGCTGGATACTATTTGGGCTCGATTCCCGCGATGGTTATCAAGCCCAATAGGATGGACATATCCAAATAGTTTTGTGGTCATTAGACTTTCGACGTGCGGTCTAGGTCTGATAAGAAGTTTCAATATGTTTCCAAGAGCAACAGGGTTTTAAGATTTTTCCTAGGTCTTAAAGTAGTGTTGAGTTAGCGGTATTGGTGGTTTTGGGTCTTGCCATTTGTATAAATAGTGGCTTGAGCTAAATCCACCAATTAATTTAGTGAGTACTTATTCGATTTTTGCCTAAATTTCTACAGAGTACGGTCCTTAGGGATTTCTGCCTGAGGTGGTACTCGGGTCTTTGTACGGATTTTTTCGAGACGTTACAATTACATAGCCCAAAACTCAGCCCGTTTGTTGTTCAGTTCCTGGCCCAAAATGTGGGTCGGTTTTCGCCCATTTCATGGACCAATGGAAGGCTGGTTCTAGCTTAGATCACGGCCCATCTAAAGGTCCTCTTTACGTGTAGTTTTCAGCTTGGTTCAAGGTCATCATTTCGGCCCATGGTGCTCAGTGACCTGCTATATTTTTACAGCTTGGCGGGGCCCACTGTGACCTGTCTTCACAACCTGTTTGGAGCTGGTTTTTTTTTATAGTCTGATGTAAGAACCAGATAAGGGACCGTCTGCAACCCAAATCCAGGCCTGATGAAGGCCTAGTTTTAGACCAAATTCATGGCCTTGCTGAAGCTCTGTCTCAGCTCAACTGTAACCCAGCTAGCGGCTAGGTTCCAGTCCAGATTGGAGGCCCAAATTGTGGCTGAACTTCCCACAGTAATGCATTGTTGGGAGAAATAAAATGGAGGGAGGGAGACCATTACCTGACTGACCTATAAGAAGGCCTGCGGCTCGTCTCTCTCTCTCTCTCTCTCTCTTTCCTTTTTGCTCTCACCTTCTCTCCCTATCACTATCTCTTTCTTTTCCCTCTCTTTTTTCCCTTTTTCTTTCCTCTCTTTTTAGTGTGAATCCTGAGGGTAATAGTGCCGTATTTATAGGCAGGGAGAGGGACCACCAATGGTTTGGAAAAGTCTTCCTAGCAACGGTTATGATGGGCATGCATGGGACCATTCTGATCTCAGGGATGGGTTGTTAATGCCCTGATCTATCATAAAAGTAAATTCTTGGGTCTGGTGGGGCCCATCTCGTGATCAGGCTCGGATGGGTTAATGAGGAAGATGACCTGACCGTTAATGGCAGATCATTGTCCAGGGTGTTTCGGTGCGATTTGGTCTGTTTGAGTGGACTAGATGGAGCCTCTAATCAGTGTGGGGCCCACTTTTTGGACTACAAACGCAAATCTCGGTTCATCTCATAAGAAGATTCGATTCTCACCACCTTCCCATGAGATGATATATCCCTCCTTCTCATCTCGTACCACCTCACAAGGAGGGGCTGGGATCATTCCACATGGCCTCAGGGACGACCAGAGGTGTGCCAACATTCACATTCCCGAAAGGGAAAGACTCCTTTTTGCTTTTTCATTTTGCCCAGCCATTTTTGGCGATGACAGAGCATTCTCTTACCTAGGCGAGTGGACAGCGGTAATCCCCTGGATAAATTGACGTTGGCTTGCATATCAAGCCACCTGATGGTCCTTCATCCGAGGATCCTAGTCATACGTGAAGTAATGGACGGTTTTGTCCCAACTTCTCCACTTCCATGCATGGGTCCAAACTCCTATAAAGTTTTGGTTGGACGGAACCCACGAGCAAGATGGACGGTTTGGATTGGCCAGAAAGTGACCAGGGTGACTCACTTTGGAGCTTAAAGTCCACCATATTTTAAATTTCAAAACGGTGGGAGAATTTCGTTACTTCTTGCGAAGGGGCTCGGTCAAAGCTAGTTTGACCAGCTTCGTGCGTATAGTGCACGTTGTGCACAGGTATACTGGGTGCACTTGCACCCAGTGTGGGGTCCACTGTGACATTTGTGATAAATCCACTCCGTCCATTCGTCTAGGTAACCCTACATAGGGGTCTTGACTTAGTTTGGGGCGAAGGTGAGGACCAGGTGGGCCGTATCACATGTCCCAGGCCTTGTCTGGCCTAGTATGCATTGTCCCAATGGTCAGATCGATTCAGGAATTTGTTCCAATGGTTAATTGGGAATCCGAGGGGCAATGAATGCTTGGTTGGCTATTTATTAGTCTTCTACGATCGATCATTAGTATGTTGTTCTAGTACCCCTCGACTCGAAGGTTCGCTTATTGCTTAAATTTAAGGAGTTTAGCCCAACTCACCCTAATGGCTGCTGTAAGTTTTGACTCAACTCCCAGGGCCCCTGATGGATAGCCTCAACGATGACTGGAAGTCTCACCCTGCATACATTAAGTTTAAGGTGTTTGATTAGATAAATTCTAGATTCCATTAACGTTGGTTTAAGTGGTAACACCCACATACCAAAAGTACGGGGTGTTACACCTATGGACCAAATTGTATCAGATGATGGTGTTACCACTACTAGACCCAAACAACAAGCCCTTTAGATTGATTATGACAAAACTAGGTCCAGCTGTGATGCTAAAGCTTTGAACGTCATTTACTATATTATTTCATAAGAAGAGTTCAAAAGAATATGCATGTGTGAGACAGCCAAACAAGCATGGAATTTATTGGAAACCACCCATGAAGGAACTAGCACAATAAAATGTTTTAAGCTCTAGCTCCTAACCACACAATTTAAGAACATAAAGATGGAGGAGCATGAAATGTTAATGGAATTTTACACCAAATTTAGTGACATTTGCAACTGCGTGTGGGGGTTGGGAGAAAAGGCTTCAATTCCATGTATTTGTAGGAAAATCCTAATATCCCTATCAGAACGATTCTCCTTAAAGGTCACTACAATTGAGGAATGTAAAAAACATTGATGACTGTTTCAATAAGAAATGAAGGTATTTGGTTTAAGGGATTATCTTATTTAATATTAATAAAGAAAGAATGAGAGAATAATCATCAATAAGTATTGTATTGATTATAGAGTCCATTTACATCCTCACGTTTCCCTTGATTCCAATATAAAATACAAAGTGTTAAGTAAAGATCATATATAATAGTTCAAATAATGATTTCGGCAGCATTCTGGTTTGCGATGCATTCATCTCAACAAGAGAAGTGTTGTGCGGATCCTGAAAATCCTTCATTCTTCTTCCAACTTATCTGAAATAATGACTCTTCCAAAAGAATGACTGAATTTTAATGAGAACTGCAGGAATATTGAAATTTGATAGCATGTATGTTTTATACACATATGGTGAGCAACAGAACCCTATTGCGCGGGCTGGCACAACACCTCTTTGGTCTCTTCCACTTTCTCCTTCTCCTTTCAAGAATACCTTGCAAGGGGTTTTCAAGAGATTTTCTTCGGGAGCTTTTTGTTCTTTCTTGTGTCTCAAATAAAGGGGTGAAGGAGTATTTATAGGCATTCGTATGTGCGAGACCTCGAATCTTGTGTCATGGGGTCCATTGTGCACAATAACCCTATCGTGAGGTGCCCAACGAGTCTCTTACTCACATAGTGTTGCACGAACCTGCACAACAGACCTCTGTTGCACGGTCACGCGCAATTCATTTCAATTCTTTTTTACTTCTCAGTTCTTCTTTGTTCTTTTTATCTTCCAACAATACATGAAAATACAAGAACTATTAGGTTCCCTATAGACATATGAACTACATTTCAAGACTCCAAAAAAATCTAAACACAATGTCCTCAAAACCTCACAGAAAAAACATGAATTTGAGGAGGACAGTGATGACAATGAACATAAGGAAGAAATGACCTTGTTGGCCAAAAGGTTCAAAAAATTCTTTAACAACAACTAAGGGTAAAGCTGTTCACAACCCCAAGTGTAGGGTCACGATGTAGTAATAATCTCGGTAAGACCGAGGTCGAATCCACA
This sequence comes from Magnolia changhungtana, assembly GCA_030180095.1. Classification (NCBI taxonomy): domain Eukaryota; kingdom Viridiplantae; phylum Streptophyta; class Magnoliopsida; order Magnoliales; family Magnoliaceae; genus Magnolia; species Magnolia changhungtana. The sequence continues at coordinate 11,372,476 of JASAUF010000172.1, read as the reverse complement.
GGGACTGAAACTTATATGTTTCTAAAATTAACTAGAAGTAGAACTAGAAGAAGACGTGAAACTAATTCTGAAGTATTTGAGAGAGTAATTGTGAATAAAGTAATTAAAACTAAGAATTTAAAGGTGGGAATTAGGGTGTCAAGGATCCACTTGTAGTGTTCAGGGAGCCCTCTTACTTGATTCCAGAAACACAATTGGAATTGGAGTCCTATCCAATCTAATTGGGAGATATATCAATAAAACCAAATATGAACTTTCATTCATCTAATTCTCAAAGGTGGAGAATTGTGATACTTGGAAGGGATTCCATCACCAAACCATGCCCATGGGACGATGGTCAACAATAAGATTTACCAATCCCACAATCTTGAAGTAAGCAAAAGAAGATACTCAAAGTTGTTACAGAGCTACTGTAATTTAAATCATAATAAATCATTAAAAACTGAAAGTATTCCTTTAAAATCAAATTAGAATTAAAGAATGTTCAATATAAACCTGAATTAAAGCAAGAGAAACATCCCATAATGCTACAAGCTTCATCTCTTAACCTTAGCTAAGAGGTTTAGCCAACTATAGACATTATTGGACCAAAGTCTCTTAAGAAAAACATGAAAACAACTAAGGAAGAAGAAGAAAAACTCTTGGCGATAACTTCTCCACTATTTTGTTCCACTCCTTAAACCCTATAAGATGCCTAGGAACATCCTAGGGAGTCCTATTTATAGCTATGGAACTCTAACTTTCATACCTAGTTGGAAAAGTCTAGAAACTGTCTCAAATTTACGCAGTTTGCTAAAATAGACTTCATTTTGCACAGTTTCCCAAGATAGAATTCACTTTGCGCAATTTCACAAAATGACCCAGAGTTTCAGAATATGCTTTTTCTGTACGATTTCTGGATTCCTTTTCTTCACTTTAAATCTTTGATTCTCTTTATTTGTCATTTAGTTTTCTTGGATCTTTGGCATGTAAATTCTTCAATCTTGGTCTCCTAAGATCCATCCCTTGCCTTGGTGATTCTTGAGCATCAAATTCATTCTTTTAGCACCCCTTTCAATCCAAGCTCTTAAATTCACCTTGCAACACAAACATGAATAAAATAGAACATTAAGCATTATTATGTTCATAAAACCAAGATATAAATGAGGGATAATATGCAATATTTGACCCTTAACACAATCCCCAACTAGCATTTCGCTAGTCCCAAGCGAAGTATGCGAAAAAATATTCGAGAAGCACATGATAATTTTTATAAGCTCAAGTGGTTTAAAAAAATAATCAAGATAATAGAATTCTAAAATACATCAATGTTATGCATTACCTTCTCCTTAACTCTAGCACTCGGTAAGTTTCATACAAAAGTTCAAAGCATTAATCCTCCAATTAGAACAATTTCAAACATTGAGTTCTATGGGTGTATAATGAACTCTAGACTTATCACAATCAAAGGTTCAATTCGTCACTTTCATGATGACATTGATAATTAAATGAGCATTTAAGACAACCAAAACCTAAACTGAAACTTGCCTTACAATTTATCTTTTAGTTCCCTCTTTTATTCCTCCAGCTTTTGATTTTTTCATCAATGGCTTTCATGTTATGTCACCCTTTTTAAAGATCTTTAATAGGTAGCCCTTTTCAACTACAACTATTTTTTTAGCTGGGCGTTTTTTTTTTTCAATTCTTCTCATCGAACATGATGGACAAATTCCCCAGGTTGGTTCCTTTCATGCTAAATAATCACCAAGTTAACAATTCAATGTTAACTGAAACTTTAATGTGACTATTAGATGTGACATATGAAATCATGGCTCGATCAATGTTTAAAACTTCTACTCATGGATTAATAACTCAAACTTAACTTTGAAATCTCTAAGTAACTGAATCCAAGGGATATAAACCATCAACATTAAGCATTTTATACTTCTATTTTTCAAAAAATTTCCAATTTTTTGCACTTTTTTTTTCACAATTTTTGCTTAAAGACTAGGAGAAAAACTGATTACGTAACCTAATCCCCCATCCCCAACCTAAAATCTACATTGTCCTCAATGTAAAAGAAATAAGCATGTAATGAGAGAGAGGCAACGAAAAGAAAAGGGAAGTGATTAAAATATAGTACCTGAAAAAGGAATTTTAAGGCTTTTCCAGTGATTTCAGTACGAAAATGGGTTAGCACAAAAGACTTGAACAGATAATAAGTAAACTATTCTAAAATAGAGGAAAATAAACTATCCTAAATAGCAAAAAGTAGTAAACCTAACTACATCTCTGTCAGACTAGGAGGTTAATCCTGGTAAACAGGATCATTTAGAGGTATAGACATGTCCTCTGAATCAAAATTTTCAACAAATGGCTTTAAATGGTCTCCATTCACTTTGAAATAATTGACATTGTTTGGATTCCGAATCTCGACGGCCCCATGAGGATAAACATTAGTAACAATGAAAGGGTCGGGCCAACGAGATCTGAGTTTACCTGGAAAGAGATGTAATCGAGAATTGTACAAAAGGACCTTCTGGACTGGTGTGAATGATTTTCAAAGAATGTGTTGTCATGAAGCACCTTCATTCTGTCCTCATAAATTTTTGAGTTTTCATATGCATCTTTCCAGATTTCCTCAAGTTCATTCAATTGAAGTTTGCGCAGCGAGCCAACATTGTCCAAATTAAAGTTTAGATTTTTAATTGCTCAGTAGGCCTTATGTTCCAACTCCACAGGTAAGTGGCAAGCCTTCTCATAGAAAAGTCTAAAGGGAGACATTCCAATAAGAGTCTTCAATGCAGTATGGTAAGCCCATAAAGCATCGGTCAAGCGGATTGACCAATCCTTACAGTCAGGGTTAATCATTTTTTCTAGTATGTGTTTAATTTCCTTATTGAAAATCTCAGCTTGCCAATTATTTGTGGGTGGTATGGAGTGTTCACTTTATGAGAGAAGTCATATTTCTTTATTAAATTTGCGAATGGACTATTGCAAAAGTGTGATCCTCCATCATTAATGTTTGCTCGAGGTATTCCGAACAGGGAAAGGATGTTTTCTTTTAAGAATTTAATGACGGTTTGATGGTCATTGTTCCGGCATGGGATCGCTTCAACCCATTTTGTGACATAGTCTACTGCCAACAAAATATATAAATTTCTAAAGGATTGGGGGAATGGTCACACGAAATCGATGCCCCAGCAATCAAATGCTTCTATGATCAGAACGGGGTTCAAAGGCATAATATTTCGATGGGACAATGCTCCCAATTTCTGACAATGCTCATAAGCTTTGTAAAACTCATGAGCATCCTTGAACATAGTTGGCCAGTAAAAGCCACACTGTAGAATTTTAGTTACGGTCTTTTTAGCAGATAAGTGACCACCATAGGCTTGAGAATGAAAGAAGGAGATAACACTTTGGTGTTCATTGTCTAACACACATCTCCTTAATATTTGGTCTAGGTAATACTTGAATAAATACAGATCATCCTAGAAGAAATGGCGTACCTCGATGAAGAATTTTTTTCTTATCTTACGTAGTTCAATGTGTTGGCGTGAAACCTATGGCAAGATAATTAACAATATTCATAAACCAAGGTGAATGGAAGCCTTTAAATAATTGTTCATCAGGGAACATGTCATTTATATGTATCGTCTCAAGGGAATCAGAGAGATCAAGGCAGGAAAGGTGGTCAGCCACTACATTCTCTACTCCCTTTTTATCTTTTATTTTCAAATCAAATTCTTGGAGTAGGAGGATCCATCTTATCAAGCGGGGCTTAACATCATTCTTAGAAAAAAGATACTTGAGTGTTGGATTATCAGTGTAAATGATGATCTTGGATACGATTAAGTAGGACTTAAAATTTATCCAAAGAGAACACTACAGCTAAGAGTTCCTTTTCCGTAGTAGAGTAATTCACTTGGGCAGGATTTAGAGTTTTACTTGCGTAATGAATAACATAGGGCTTTTTTTCTTTTCTCTGGCCTAAGAGCATAGTCAGATGCATTACATATAATTTCAAAAGGAAGGTTCTAATCAGGTGGCTGCATGATAGGTGTAGTGGTTAAGATGTACTTGAGCTTATAAAAAGCTTCCTGATATTTCTCAGTCCACTCGTATGGTATATCCTTTTAAAGTAGATTGCATAAAGGATGAGAGAGGTGACTAAAGTCTTTTATGAATCTTTTATAAAATTCGATGTCCTATGAAGGATTGCACGTCTCGTATGTTCTTGGGTGGATGTAAGTTAGAGATACGATCAATCTTAGCCTTATCTACCTCAATTCCCTTAGACAAGATGATATGTCCAAGGAGAATTCCCTTATGAACCAGGAAATGACACTTATCCCAATTCAATACCAAGTTCTTTTCCTCACATTGCTTCAGCACACATTTAAGATTCTCCAAACAATTGCTGAAGGATGGACCAAAAACAGAGAAGTCATCCATGAATACCTCTAAAGATTGCTCCACCATGTCAGAAAAAATACTCATCATGCATCACTGAAAAGTGGAGGGGGCATTACATAGTCTGAATGGCATCCTTCAGTAAGCAAATGTGCCAAAGGGATATGTGAATGTGGTCTTTTCTTGATCTTCAGGGGCTATCTCTATCCAATTGTAGCCCGAATACCCATCAAGGAAGTAATAATATGAGTGGCCAGCTAGCCTTTCCAAGATTTGATCAATGAAGGGCAAAGGAAAGTGGTCCTTCCATGTGATGGTATTCAATTTCCTGTAGTCAATGTATATTCTCCAACCAGTAATAACTTTAGTTGGTACAAGTTCATTACTGACATTGGCTATGATGATGATTCCGGACTTCTTAGGAACTGAAAAGGCCAACCTATATGTCCTAGAGGGGGGGGGGGGGGTGAATAGGACTATGCCAAATTTAAAATAAAATTAGCGGAAATAAATTAAACCAATAACCTTACAATATGAATCAATTCACAATGCTAAATTTTAAATCACCTTGATAAATGAATATTGAGAGATTGATACAAATTCAGTTCTAAGGACAACCTTACACCATAATAAACAAGGGCTTATGGTAGGACAACCTTATTTCTACAACCTCTTTTGGATCAAGGACTCAATTTTAATATAAGTAAATGAAATAGCAAGGAATTGAAATTAAATGCAGAAGTATAGATCTAAATTATTACAACAATTCCCACACTTGCTTGAAATGTAAATAGTTACAACATTCACATCCACTTGTACATTCCACACAATCGAATGATAAAAGATATGAAAATTAAGCAAGCATTCAATCCACAAGACAAAGAGTTATAGTGGTTCGCCTGTGTGTATACCAACTGTTTTCCAACAGCCACACAAAAAACTACTCCACTCCTAATATCCTCACACAGGGGATATTAGCGTTCACTATCAAATAGGTTTTCACAGGTTCACCAAAAACCTTCACAATTGTGTCTTTTTCACTTGGGCTTACACAATTCAAAAACCCCTCTTTTCTGAGTTTTCTGGTTTTCCTCAGACAACCAATACAATGAGATTTTTCTGGTTCAACCTCAAACAAAACCAGTACAATAAGATTTTTCTAGCTTAACCTCAAACAAAACCAAAACTAAATAAATTTTACAGAATTGTAAAATACCTAGATTTCTCCTTTTCTTAGCAGCCCGGTAGAACCAATCGGAGTAGATGATTGAATGTCAAAGTTCAATTTCCAATACTCTCATTCATAAGGTTCTAAATTCTAATAGATTTTAGATTTAACTCGTTGGGCGTAGCTATATTTGATTTTGATTCCAAGAAGAAGGAATAAGATAATTCCTCTTTTCAAATAAGATTGGAATATGGAAACAAAATCAAATTAAATAAGCTAGCAAAAAGGAATATTAAATAAGCACAATGTAGCTTAAAATAAACACAGACTTATCTCAGAGTGATCACTTGAAAATTCTTGAATAGAATAGAGTTGAAGTGTGAAAACTCTGAATTTCGTGTTCAATTTATAGAAGCAAAAATCGTTCCTACGACCGGGTCTTAGAAACCTACCACTGGTCATAACTCTAACAGATTTTTGAAATATTGAGCGCGATCTTTGAAAGTCGTTCCACGATCGTCGTGGAGTAGCCTACGACCGGTCGTGGGTCACCTACGACCGGTCGTAGATCCTTCGACCGTCGTAGGACCATAGATTACGTTGCTGGACTTTGAGTCGTAGATCCACGACTGGTTGTGGATGAGTCGAAGCCACACCTACGACCGGTCGAAGGACCTCCAGGACTGGTCGTGGGCGTACCAAAAATTTCGAAAAATCTTCAACTACTTAGGACTGGTCGTGGAATTTCTTGGACTAGTCGAACCAATGCCAGACGGTCGAACAAGAGCTAGGGGTCGTAGAATAGACCAAACTTATGTAAAATAAATATTTGATTTATGTATCCAAAGTGACCTACTTAAAGGGTCAACCTAAGGTCATTCAAACCTGAATCATGTCGTATGGACATTGAACTTCAACCATTCAACGAATGTAGATTGTTTGAACCATATCAGGCTTGAGATCTTGAACTTGTTGTAGCTTCAAACTTGAGATCTTCATCAACATAACAACTACTTCATGCATTGCTTATTAGTCTTGAAGTCATGAGTTGTTTCTTAAGACTTGAACATCAACATTGTAGCTTCTCGAGACTTCAACATGTAGCTTCTTGAACTTCAATATGTAACTTCTTGAAAAGTTTAACTTGTAGCTTTTTGAAGTGTTTATGCAGTGTCTTGAATTCATATAAATCATCATACAAGCACAAGACACAGATAGATGTTTTGACACATCAAAATTTGACAACCAAAGGAGTATAAGACCATAACACTTACAATCTCCCCCTTTGTCAAATTTGTGACAAAACACCCAAGTAATAATACTTCCAATAGACATAAGAGAAGTACAAACATAAGAGAAGTACAAACACAACAGGTTCACAATAGAGAAGCATGCACAGTTATATAGATATCATTCTCCCATAACTACCCCTGAGAAGCTTAACTCCCCCTGAGTAATAGCCTGAGTAATAGGAGCACATCATAAAGATTAAATTCAAATAAATCAAAAGCCTCCAAAACTTCTCCCCCTTTTTGACACAAAATGACAAAGGAAGAAGAGCATCAATAATAATGAAAATAGGAGTTGATTCAAGAGAACATAGTGCATAATTAAAAAAGTCAGTAAGCATGTAAAGTTCAGTAAAAAAAATATTACAGACCCATCAAAAATTTAGTCAGAACCAGAAGAGGGAGCAGGATTAGATGGATCAATTTTATGTAAACCCTTAGCAATCCGCCTCATATATTTGCGTAAATATGAAAATTACGTGTCTTGGGTAACACGAATTTGAGCCACCTGCTCTTGAAGGGAATTCAATCTCTCATCAAAATCAGAAGGCTGAAAATCAGGATCATCAGCCGAGTCTGATTCAAGTTCTTCAAATAAATCATCCATATTCACGTCTTCAAGAAGATCACTAGCTTGAGCATTTCCTGCTTCAGCACCACTGCTACCAGCATCCACTTGGCCATCAGCCAATTCTAAATTCATCTTGTTAATATTGGAATTATTAGAAGGGAGAAGATGGATGGGTTTTTCTCTAGTAGGTATAGCCACGAGCATATGATTTGCCAGCATAGTCAATAAATAACCAAAGGGTATATCACTATGTCCAGGATGGTAACGAGACAAAATAATGGAATGACAAATTAAAGAAGGTAGACATATTTTTGCACCAGAGACTACGAGAATGCAAAACGCGAACCATGAAAGCAGTGAGTTCGGTTTATTACCGAACGTGGATAAAGATTTGAGATGAATATCCTATGAAGTACTCAGTATGCGGGTAACAAATACCTTGAGGGAAGTACATGACCTTTATGAGTCCAATGAACATCCAAATTACATAAATCTCTAGTAAGCATTTTTCGTTCAGATTCTGAGAGACTGTCATGTAAAATATTAATTGGAATCCTCTCATCATTGACAGGTATTTCCATAATGTCAGCAATCAAATGTCGATCCACTAAAAACAATCCTTCTTGAGTATCAACTTTAAAAGTTAAATTCTCAAGAGAAAAATCACAGATACATGCAAACATGGATTGGGCAATGGACTGGTATGCAGCTCCACCCCAATGTAAGATGTTATCCCATCCCACAGATTTCAACAGAGGAGGGATACCAAATGAAGCAATGTGATTAATATTAACATGACGCTCAATAATAACATTGCGCATACGCAAATCCCGAGCATTAGAAGGATCATTTTCAGGAGAGCGAAGATGACGTTGTACAATAGAAGTTGATCTAGAAGAAGATGGACCTCGAGTAGTTTTCTTTTTACCTCTAGCATCCATTTTCACAGAAGGATTTCAAGGAAACAACAAGTTGGAAGAAATGAGGTTTAGATAGAACAGATTTTTCAAGATAAAACCCCAAACTTGCAATGAACGACCAAATAGATTCCACAAGAATGAGATTTGAAACACTAATAGCAAGAATCTACAAAAAAAATGTAAAAGAACCACTAACTTTGAAGTACTATGAAGGTGGGTTCAACCGGTCGTAGCTAGAACCGTTGGATAGTAAAAAGAAATGAAGAAGAAGAGTCAAAATCCCCAAATTAAAGTGAAATCCCGAGTTTCACGACTGGTCGTGTAAGTGTTCGACCGATGGTCGTAGCACGACCGGTCGTCGTGTACACTCATGACTGGTCGAGTACGACTCAAAATTTACAAAATTTTTAAATAATTTTCAAATTCAAGCAAATAAAACATCATAGTTATGTACATTATGATACACCAAATCATGTAAATTCAATTTAAATTGCACATACCGAGATCAAATTTTAATTTATTAAACCCTTTTTGTCGAGCGGTTTAGTAAAAATGTCCGCAAGTTGAGTCTCGGTTGGAATGTAATCCAAATATATTAATTTTTCTTCCACTAATTCACGAATGTAATGAAATCTAATGTCAATATGCTTAGTACGTGAATCTTTGAAGGATTTTTAGAGATATTTATTGCCTTTGGAATTATCACAAAATAAAATCATAGAATCCTGAGTGATTCCATAATCGCTTAACATTCGTTTCATCCAAACAAGTTAAGTACAGCATTTCAAAGAACAATGTATTCAAATTTCAATTTGTTGATAACGATATAGAACTTTGCTTCTTGCTAAACCAAGAAACAAGACAATTTTCAATGTAGAAACAACCACCACTTGGTTGATTTCCTATCATCAATGTTTCCACCAGTCGACATCTGCAAGTGCAGGCTAATTGAACATTAGTCTCATGTGGATACCAGAGAGACCCGTTTAGTAGAACTTGCGACATATCGCATAATCCGCTTAACGGCCAGCTAAGTGAGATTCTTTAGGATTTGATTGATAACGAGCACAAATACCAACACTCAAAGCAATATCTGGTCTACTAGCAGTCAGTTAAAGCAAACTACCAATCAAACTACGATACAATTTAGGATCCACATCATTATCTGTAGAGTCTTTTGAGAGTCTCAAAGTTGTACTCATAGGAGTATCAAAATTTTTACCTTTCTCAAATCCAAATTTCTTAATTAAACTCTGAGCATATTTGGTTTGAGAGATAAAAATTCCATCAGGTTGTTGTTTTACTTGCAACCCTAGAAAATAGTTTAATTCTCCAACCATGCTCATTTCGAATTTAGACTTCATCAAATCTGCAAACTCAACAGTCATGTTAGTACAGGTTGATCCATAAATAATATCGTCAACATATATTTGAATCATTAGAATATCATCGTTATGTTTCTTAACAAAGAGCGTCTTATCAACACACCCCATCTGAAAATTATGACTCAGTAAAAACTTAGTCAGTTTTTCGTACCATGCTCTGGGAGCTTGTTTCAGACCATAGAGAGCCTTCTTAAGACGATACACATGATCAATAAATTTAGGATCTTCAAACCACAGTAGGTTGTTCAACATATACCTCTTCATGTAAATCACCATTCAGAAAGGCACTCTTTACATCCATTTGGTAAATTTTAATCTTCCTAAAACATGCAATGGAGATAAAAAGTCTGATTGATTCAAGACGAGCTACAGGAGCAAATGTTTCATTATAGTCAATACCTTCAATTTGTGTATACCCCTGTACAACTAGTCTTACTTTATTTCGAATAATATTTCCAAGTTCATCAGATTTGTTTTTGAAAATCCATTTTGTTCCAATAATATATTTATCTTTAGGTCTAGGAACAAGGTGCCAGACATCATTTCTGACAAACTGATTAAGTTCTTTTTGCATCACAAGAATCCAGTTTTTATCTGAAAGTGCTTCTTTTACGTTAATCGGTTCAATCTGGGATGTAAAGCATACGTAGTTACATATGTCCTCTAATTGTCTACGAGCGCGCACACCAGTGAGAGGGTTTCTAAGTATTTGAGAAGTTGGATGATCTTTAACAGTCCTTGATTCTGGATTAGTTTCACTTGATGAAATTTCTTGTTTTTCAAGTATAAGAACTTCATCATTATCTGAACTAGGGACAGGTGTATTCAAAAGATCGTCAATCACAACATTTATTGACTCTTGAATCACACCGGTCCTGTTGTTCAGAACTCGATATGCACGATTTGTTTAAAGAATATCCTAAAAGATCCCTTCATCACTTTTAGTGTCGAACTTTCCCAAATTTTCACAATCACATAAAATATAGCACTTCTTGATAAAAACTCGAAAGTATTTGACAGAAGGCTTTTTCTCAAACCATATTTCATAAGCCGTTTTATTATTAGATTTACAAATATAAACACGGTTAATAATGTAGCAGTTTGTATTCAACATTTCCTTTGAGAGATTCTAGGGAGCTTCATGCTATTTAATATAACATTTCCCATTTCTTGAAGCACTCTATTCTTCCTCTCGACAATTCCATTTTTTTGAGGACTTTTAGGTGCAGAGAATTCAGGCGATATTCCCTAATCGCTACAAAATTTCTCAAAATCTATTTGTTTTCGAATCGGATCCATGATCATCGGATCTTGTTGACTTGAAAACATTTTTCAGTTTGAATCCGTTTTATAATCTTTTTCACTTCATCAAGGGTTTCTGATTTGTCTCTCAAGAATGAAACCCAAGTGTATCTTGTATAATCATCTACAATAACTAAGATGTACTTTTTGCCACCTCGACTTTCCGTTCTTGTTGGTCCTATAAGATCCATGTGGAGAAGCTCGAGTGGTCTTGTGGTGATATTGGAGTTCACCTTTTGTGACTCTAGTTTGTTTACCATACTTGGCATTCACCACAAATCTTGTCTACTTTTTTGCATCTTAGGTAGACCTCTAATTAGTTCACTTTTGCTCAATCTATATAAATTTCGGTAGTGAACATGTCTAAGGCATTTATGCCATAATTAATCTCATCGGTATGGACCATGTAGCACGATTGTTTAGATGAGCTACCATTGCTTACAATATAGCGCTTTTGAAGTTCTGCGACCGTTAATATTACTGAGAACCCTTTTCGTTTATAATTTCACAACCTTGATTAGAAAATTTAACATTATGGTTGTTATCGCATATTTGAGATATGCTCAACAGTTGTGTTTTTTAAACCCTCAACATATAAAACATTTTTAAATAAGGGAAGGTTATAGAGTTAGACCGTACCTTTGCCAATTATCTTGCGGTTGCTACCATCACCAAATGTGACTGACCCATCACCATATCTTTAAGATCGGTGAATAGTGCTTTGTCGCTCATTATATGTCTGGAGCATCCACTTTCCTAGGTACCATTTCGAATGGCTTGTAGCTTTGAAAGTAATGTGAGTAACCAAACAGGCAACCTTAGGAACCCATTTTAGTACTGTTTTGGGTTTAGGAGAATAATTGGTCTTCTTTTGTTTATAGTTGTAAGAGTGACCTACTGAGTTAGATTTTAATAGCTCCTTAAGTAAATCAACAATTTTTTCAACTAGTGGGTTTCGAATCGATTTTGAAATTTATATAGTCGCTTTTGTGTTTTGAAGAGTTTTCGTATTTTTAGAAAAAACTTGACTAGTACCTTTTCCTTTTGAGTTAGAAGTCTCTCCTTTCACAAAATTGGAGCGAGTATTCTTGTTTAGGAGATGTGTTTTTATCATAGCCCAACCCGGATCGATCGCCACATTTTCTTGATCCGGATAATAATTTTTCTAATTTTGGATCACCTTGGGCATATCTCCATGTGTCCTTCAAACTCGAAGAAGATACTTCATTTTTAAGTTTCTCATTTTGATTTCAAATTTTCAATTAGGGAGGTTTTGAATTCTAGATCACACTTTGATTTTTCAAAACAATCTGAAATTTGAGATTTTTCTAAAACAAGGGTTTCAAAACATTCTTTAAGTTTAAAAAACTTTTCTTTTTGAAGTTTAAGTTTAACAGCAATTTTACAACTTTCCTTATATAAGGCATTGTAAGCATCTTGAAGATCTTCATCATTATCATGATCACTATCCAAATTTTCTTCACTTGTTGAATCATTGTGATCTGAAAAAGTAAACTTGGCTAGAGTCATAAGGGCCTTAAGTTCACTGCCCGACTCGGTTTAATTTTCTGATTCAGAAGAGGCTTAATCAGACGATTCATCCCAAGTAGCCAACATACCCTTCCTTTTGGATCTGTCCTTTTAGGACATTTGTTTGCTAAATGCCCATATTCTTGACAGATTGTAACATTGACTATCTTTCAATGACTTCCAAGTTTTAGACTTAGGTTTAGAACGTTTCTTTTCATTTGCCTTTTGAAAGTCGACTCTTTTCTTACTTTTGAAAATCTTATAAAACTTTTTCGCCAAAAGGGCCATATCATCTTCAGACTTTTCTGAATCAATTTTCTTGAGTAATACTTTTAGATGACTTCAAAGTAATAGATTTACCTTTAGGAGCTTTAAAACTTAATTCATAGGTTTGTAAAGAACCAACTAATTCTTCTACCTTCATATTATCCGTATCACAGAAGTTCTGGATTGCGGTTACCTTAGAATTGAACCGTTCGGAAGAGAGCGTAGTATTTTTGCACACACTTTACTTTCTCGAATCTTATCACCAAGACCCCACATTGAGTTTACAATGTCATTCAATCTAGTATAAAAGTCCATAAACATTTCATTTTCCTCCATATGAATTTCTTCAAATTTAGTTGTGAGGAGTTGGACTTTAGATTTCTTGACAATTGATGTACCTTCGTGTGTCATTTCTAAAATATCCCAGCTTGCTTTGCAATATCACAAGATATGATTCTTTTGAACTCATCCGGTGATAGTGCGCAAGTGATTGCATTTAGTGCTTTAGCATTAGCACTACTCTCATTTTTCTGAAGTGTGGTCCATTGAAAATACGGTGTAATTTTCATAGATTTTGAACCATCGACACCAGTTACTTCCATGATAGGAGGATTCCATTCAGTCACTGTGGCTTGCCACACACTTTCATCCATTGATTTGAGGAAGATCCTCATTCTGGCTTTCCAATAGGCATAGTTGGAACCATCAAAGGGTGGAGGCCTAGTAACTGAAAGGCTATCAAAATTTGACATCTTTTTATATAGCTTAGATCGTTAGCTCAGGAAATAAATCCAAATAAAAAGCAACAAAAATGAGCTATTAGGCTTTGATACCACTTGAAAAGGCCAAGCTATATGTCCTAGAGGGGGGGGGGGTGAATAGGACTATGCCAAATTTAAAATAAAATTAGCGGAAATAAATTAAACCAATAACCTTACAATATGAATCAATTCACAATGCTAAATTTTAAATCACCTTGATAAATGAATATTGAGAGATTGATACAAATTCAGTTCTAAGGACAACCTTACACCATAATAAACAAGGGCTTATGGTAGGACAACCTTATTTCTAGAACCTCTTTTGGATCAAGGACTCAATTTTAATATAAGTAAATGAAATAGCAAGGAATTGAAATTAAATGCAGAAGTATAGATCTAAATTATTACAACAATTCCCACACTTGCTTGAAATGTAAATAGTTACAACATTCACATCCACTTGTACATTCCACACAATCGAATGATAAAAGATATGAAAATTAAGCAAGCATTCAATCCACAAGACAAAGAGTTATAGTGGTTCGCCTGTGTGTACACTAACTATTTTCCAACAGCCACACAAAAAACTACTCCACTCCTAATATCCTCACACAGGGGGGTGAATAGGACTATGCCAAATTTAAAATAAAATTAGCGGAAATAAATTAAACCAATAACCTTACAATATGAATCAATTCACAATGCTAAATTTTAAATCACCTTGATAAATGAATATTGAGAGATTGATACAAATTCAGTTCTAAGGACAACCTTACACCATAATAAACAAGGGCTTATGGTAGGACAACCTTATTTCTAGAACCTCTTTTGGATCAAGGACTCAATTTTAATATAAGTAAATGAAATAGCAAGGAATTGAAATTAAATGCAGAAGTATAGATCTAAATTATTACAACAATTCCCACACTTGCTTAAAATGTAAATAGTTACAACATTCACATCCACTTGTACATTCCACACAATCGAATGATAAAAGATATGAAAATTAAGCAAGCATTCAATCCACAAGACAAAGAGTTATAGTGGTTCGCCTGTGTGTACACTAACTATTTTCCAACAGCCACACAAAAAACTACTCCACTCCTAATATCCTCACACAGGGGATATTAGCGTTCACTATCAAATAGGTTTTCACAGGTTCACCAAAAACCTTTACAATTGTGTCTTTTTCACTTGGGCTTACACAATTCAAAAACCCTCTTTTCGAAGTTTTACGGTTTTCTCGGACAACCAATACAATGAGATTTTTCTCGTTCAACCTTAAACAAAACCAAGATACAATGAGATTTTTCTCGCTTAACCTCAAACAAAACCAAAACTAAATAAATTTTACTGAGAATTGTAAAATACCGGATTTCTCCTTTTCTTAGCAAAAGTAGAGAACCAATCGGAGTAGATGATTGAATGTCAAAGTTCAATTTCCAATACTCTCATTCATAAGGTTCTAAATTCTAATAGATTTTAGATTTAACTCGTTGGGCGTAGCTATATTTGATTTTGATTCCAAGAAGAATGAATAAGATAATTCCTCTTTTCAAATAAGATTGGAATATAGAAACAAAATCAAATTAAATAAGCTAGCAAAAAGGAATATTAAATAAGCACAATGTAGCTTAAAATAAACACAGACTTATCTCAGAGTGATCACTTGAAAATTCTTGAATAGAATAGAGTTGAAGTGTGAAAACTCTGAATTTCGTGTTCAATTTATAGAAGCAAAAATCGTTCCTACGACTGGTCTTAGAAACCTACGACTGGTCGTAGCTCTAACAGATTTTTGAAATATTGAGCACAATCTTTGAAAGTCGTTCCATGACTGGTCGTGAGTAGCCTACGACTGGTCGTGGGTCACCTATGACTGGTCGTAGATCCTTACGACTGGTCGTAGGACCATAGATTACGTTGCTGGACTTTGAGTCGTAGATCCACGACTGGTCGTGGACGAGTCGAAGCCACACCTACGACCGGTCGAAGGACCTCTAGATCGTCGTGGGCGTACCAAAAATTCTCGAAAAATCTTCAACTACTTAGGACCGGTCGTGGAATTTCTTGGACTAGTCGAACCAATGTCAGGACTGGTCGAACAAGAACTAGGACTGGTCATAGAATAGACCAAACTTATGTAAAATAAATATTTGATTTATGTATCCAAAGTGACCTACTTAAAGGGTCAACCTAAGGTCATTCAAACCTGAATCATGTCGTATGGACATTGAACTTCAACCATTCAACGAATGTAGATTGTTTGAACCATATTAGGCTTGAGATCTTGAACTTGTTGTAGCTTCAAACTTGAGATCTTCACCAGCATAACAACTACTTCATGCATTGCTTATTAGTCTTGAAGTCGTGAGTTGTTTCTTAAGACTTCAACATCAACATTGTAGCTTCTTGAGACTTCAACATGTAGCTTCTTGAACTTCAATATGTAACTTCTTGAAAAGTTCAACTTGTAGCTTCTTAAAGTGTTTATGCAGTGTCGTGAATTCATATAAATCATCATACAAGCACAAGACACAGATAGATGTTTTGACACATCAAAATTTGACAACCAAAGGAGTATAAGACCATAACACTTACAGGAACCACCTGAGTTGAACTTACCCATTAACTATCGGATATAGGGTATATGATACCCACATCCAATAGTTTAAGTACCTCGGCCTTAACCACTTCCTTCATGTTTAGATTTCATCTATGTTATGGTTGCCGAGAGGTCTTCACATTATCCTCTAAATAAATGCGGGAGTACCAATCAAAGGGTTAATTCCCTTAAGATCCGCAATTGACCATCTAAGGGCTACTTTGTGCTCAATGAGAGTAGAGATAAGCATACTCTCCTGTTCTGGGTCAAGGTGGGAAGAAATCATCACCGAGTATGTCTCATCTTGACCTAAATAGACATATTTCAATTCAGAGGGCAAAGGTTTTAGGTCAAGCTTCAGTGCCTTGAGGTTAGACGGTAGAGGCACTACATTAGTTTAGGGTAATTCTTCAAATTGTGGCCTCCACTAATTAACTTCAAGTACTGGCACAGTATCAAGCATGACATCTATTATAAGACCCGACCCGAGTGCATGTGTGTGTATGAGTGTCCATTTCATTTCTCTTATTCCCGCGGTTGTACCGGTCGAATCCGGGTGACCCGCGACCCTTGGATAGTGTTTGCGATCATGTTGACCCAACTAGAATCGAGCCGAAACCTATGCCATCTTGCTTGCATCATCATTGCAATTTCGATAACACATCCCATGCGTCCATCTGATGTGTAGACATAAGTTGTATGCATTCAATTTCTAGCCTTTGATCATGATCATGTGGCCCACCTAGTGTGAAGAGCATGTTTTTCAAGGTGGCCCACTCCCTTTTGTGCAATTTTCAATACACACCACCTAAAGTTCCATATCCTACACTAACTACTACCCAAACACCACCCATCCCTAGTCTATAGCCCCCATATAGACCTTCTTTTGCTACCTCATCATGAGCTCTCTAACCAAGTCACCCTTTCCTAGAGAGAAACCATCATGGTTGCTCTTTTCTAATTATTTGTAATCATCACATTACTACAACCATCCCTCTCTCTTCTCTCCCTCTCATTTTCTCTCTTCTCATTCTCATTCTCCCAAACTAGAGAGGGTGGGACGTCCACACCCTTCCAGCCCCTTTCTTCTCCAATCTCTCTTAATCCATCAATTCCAATCCCGTCTCATCCATCAATCTTGATTCCTTGGAGCATTTAGAGCTTGGTGATCTATGTTTTAGTGAAGATGTTTAGGTGGGTGCTCCTCAAAATGTACACATTCCTTTTCCATAGCTTAGATCTTCTCTTTTCTTCTTTTCCCATGAAAATAACCATTGTACTTGGGCCAAGTTGTGAGGCCCAACTCACTTAAAATAAGTATAAGGATTGCCCTTATGGTTGAATTACCAGGCTGCCCATTCAGCCCACCAAAATATGTGGGTTTATGACCTTTATGGTTGGGTACAAACCCTGCTTGAGGGCACACCATATTGCCTATGTGTTGGGCTTGGTGTATAGCCCACTAGGCCGTGGATTGCTTAGGCCTTGGGCCTTGTTTCATATTCTAGTAGTGGCGGGCTACCTTTTGGAACCCAATCGAGGTTAGATGTCCTCCTTGGTGGCCCTAAGGAAGGCCCATGGGTTGCTATGGGTGGTTTAAGGCCCACCATATGCCCTTGTTAGGACTGCTTATTCCTTTAGTCTTATATATTGCCCTCCTTAGCTTTGTGGACTACCCCAAAGTATTGGGCCCCCGCTAGAGGATTGTTCCTTAGATTAATTATCTAAGTACCCAGACTTGATTCCCTCCTTGTGTTCTAAGTCATCATCGTTATATAACGCACCCTTATGACCCATATGCATCATGGTGTGTTTGGATTTTATTTATGCATGGTCATTGGGTTGATATGATAGAGGGATGGAGTTCTCCTCTTGTGCACATTGAGTGCTTGGAGCTAGTGCATGATTGGTATGCGTGACTATGCATCTAGCATCGCATCTCATAGATATGATTGCCCTTGCTTCACCAGGGCCTAGCCTCCATAGGTATATTCATGGATGGCTATATGTCGACACCGAAAATATTCTTCTTGAGCATTAGGGTGTACAGGATGCCCTTGGGTGAAAGCCCCTAAACTTTCATGGTACCAAGGGTATACCCCAGCACCATGACCGAGTGAAAACAGAGTGCCCGAGTGCCTTACATTGTTAGGTCGCGTCTCCCACTGTCGTGTAGTCTGTTGGGATGGGATGTGGCCTTATCTGCCTGAGTGGGAGGGTATTGCTAGGCTGAGTTTGACCAGCTCATGAATGGGTCTGCTACCGTCGAGCCTTACTGGTGATTAGTTGTCCACAGGGGAGTAGTGAGGTCTCCTATGCTCATTTGACTGTGCAGATTTGTAAAGCGGTAATCATCCTATAGTGCATTAGACCCCAGTGATATTCCTTATGATAGAACTGTATTAGATATGTGGACTGGTTAGGAGCATTGGTATTACTTTGCATTGCATTGGTATCGGCTGTATAAGCCTTATTGCATTACATAGCCTTGGTATGGCTTCCTGCATTCATGGCTTAGCCTTGGTAAGGCTAGTGATATTGGTATTGACCATGTTTCCCTTCTACATCCCCTATTATTCTTCTGCGCACTATTGTCACACACTTTCACCACCCTCTAAGCTTTCTATAAGCTTATGTACGATTGATGCGTGCAGGAGATCCTAGGTCGGCGTCGTAGCGGCAGAGCTTGGATAAGAGTTGAGCCGAGGACCCCAGTGTTGCAGATCTTTCTTTCTTTCTTTTGTTACCTTATGTATTTCCTTTAAGCCTTGTACTTAAAAAGTTCAAATTCATAGTGGATTTTGTTGTGTGTTCCTTTGTTATTTTTGAGATTTACTTGATGTGATCTTGGGTATGCTCTTATTAGAATGGATATATGATTTATGAAAATTCTCTTTGTAGGATCATAGGATCAGAACCTGCTTTAGGAGCCGAGAATGTGGTACAACAGAAGTTGTTGCAGCCAGAATCGGCTATCGGGTTCCTTGTGAGTCCGATTACCGAGTCTGGCGTGTGACAGGAGTTGGTATCAGAGCATGACAAGTAATTTTAGAATAACTTGGGATAACATTGAATATCTGCTACGAGCCTAATACAATTAGTGTCCCGAGAGTCTTTCTTTCACATCATCCTGCAATTGTTCTGATTCCTTGCGTTGTCATTATTTTGTAGACGATGACGCCTAAACGAGGCATTCGTGGTCATCCTACCCGTGGCCGTGGTACTCGTGGCCATGGTGCCCTTGGTCGTGGTTCTCGTTCTACTCTAGCGACTCGTTCTACCTGAGCGCATCCAGCTCCCATCTTAGAGGATCCAATTCCTGAGGTCTTGATTCATACTACGGTTGCGCTTGTTCCTCCGGTTGCTCTAGTTCCCCCGCTAGTTCCCCCATCTGAGCCTATTATTCCAGTTACAGAGGCTCCAGCTCTGTCAGCCGCACCTGTGCATCCGCCCAAGGTGAGTGCCGCTCCTGCATTTTAGACAGT
Organism: Magnolia changhungtana; assembly: GCA_030180095.1. Taxonomy (NCBI): domain Eukaryota; kingdom Viridiplantae; phylum Streptophyta; class Magnoliopsida; order Magnoliales; family Magnoliaceae; genus Magnolia; species Magnolia changhungtana. The sequence continues at coordinate 11,352,798 of JASAUF010000172.1, read as the reverse complement.
GCTAGTCGTTGCCGAGAATTTTCAACAGTTGATGCAGCTTGCAGACTCGTCAGCTTGCAGCCATTCCGGTTCATGAGCTAGCACTATTTATAGAGAGTTCATGCAGCATGATCCTCCTAGGTTCAGGGGTGAGCCTGACCCTTCTGCCGCCGAGGCTTGACACACAGAGATAGAGTGGATTTTTGACACAATGCAGTGTCCGGCTGACCAGCGTGTTTCCTTGGCGACTTTTCTTCTTCAGGGTGAGGCCCATCATTGGTGGTCGTCCATGTCGAGGATGGCCGGGCCCGATTTCGTTTGGAGGTGAGAGGAATTCGTGGTTCGTTTTGACTAGAAGTTCTTCCCTGAGCATGTGCGTGAGCAGAGGGCTATGGAGTTTGAGACTTTAGTCCAGGGTGATATGATAGTGTCGGAGTATGAGGCCCATTTCTTAGCATTGTCTAGGTTCACTCCTTATCTCATTAATGCCGAGAAGATGAGAGCTCGCTGTTTTTAGAATGGTTTGTGATCCGTGCTCCGTAGCAGAGTAGTAGGCCATTGTCTAAGGATGTTTGATGAGGTTGTGTACAAGGCCTTGGTGTACGAGAAGGACTGGACCATGAGCCAGAGATTGCGAGACAGAGTTCCGTTAGAGACCGGAAGAGGAGAGCACCAGCCAGCAGTTCCCATCAGCACCATCAACACAGACGGAGGGGCAGATCCGAGTTTAGATAGCCTGTGGCTCAGATAGCAGCTTCATCATCATCAGCGTAGCCAGTCACTCCATCTTTTAGCCCTTTTTTGGGTGTTTGTTATGGTTGTGGGCAGACTGGGCATCGGAGGTGAGATTGCCCTCTCCCCTTGTAGTTGCAGAGGCCACCGCAGTTGCCTCCTCATCCTCCTCAGTGTGAGCATTAGCAGCGAGTGCAACTTCTGACTCTCGCTCCTAGGGCTCCTCCTCAGCAGAAGAGGTAGCCAAGAAGGCCTCCAAAGTGACCACAGTAGTAGCAGCAGATATAATAGCAGCAACAGAGGGGATATGCACCTCCCCAGTCTTTGGGACAAGTATACATTGCCGCTCAGCAGGCGCAGACCCAGGATCCATAGTCTTTAGGCTTGCTTCCTTTGCTAGCTCAGGGCAGATTCTATTCCTCTCAGCAGGCGTAGGGTCAGGACCTGCAGTCATCGACCAGTGGAGTTGTCGAGGGTATTCTTCTCATTTCTGCTTGTGTTGCCCATGTCTTATTTGATTTTAGTGCTTTCCATTCCTTTGTGGCCGAGCAGTTTTGTCGATCGACCGGTATTCCCTCGAAGTCTGCATCTGAGGCCTTGGTAGTTTCAACTCCCTTGGGGAAGTCAATAGTGTTGAGCTATTATTGCCCTTCTTGCCTGGTGTTAGTGGGCGAGATGTTCCTTCTTGTCGATCTGTTTATGATGCTGATGGCAGAGTTTGATGTCATCTTCGGTATGGACTAGTTTGCGTAGTACTATGTCGTCTTGGACTATGCCACGAGGAAAATCACGTTTCACATTCTCGGCTTACCAGTGTTCCAGTTCGTCGTTGAGCCCAGAGGAGAGCCGTTGTCTGGTTTATTGGCTTGTGTTGTCCAGGATTTTGTGGCAAGGTGTATTGAATAGCCTCCAGTTGTTGTGAGTACCTAGATGTGTTCTAAGATATTTTAGGTTTGCCGACACATCAGCAGGTGGAGTTTCAGATTGATTTGGTGCCCAGTACAGCTCCTATCTTGAAGGCCCCCTACCGGATGACACCGATGGAGTTGAGGGAACTGTAGGAGTAGTTGGATAAGCTCCGGGAGTTGGGTTTTATTTGTCCCAGTAGTTCACCTTGGGGAGCCCCTGTATTGTTCATGAAGAACAAGGATGGCTTGTTGCAGCTTTGTGTGAATTACCATGAGCTCAACAGAGTCACTATTAAGAACCAATACCCACTTCCCCGTATTGATGATCTGTTCAACTAGTTGTAGGGTGCATAGTTCTTTTTCAAGATAGACTTACGTTTCGGTTACCATCAAATTCGTGTCCGAGAGGAGGACATTTTAAAGACAGCTTTTCGGACTCGCTACAGTCACTTTGAGTTCCTAGTCATGTCGTTCGGACTGACTAATGCGGCCGCTGTGTTTATGCTGCTGATGAACGAGGTCTTCCAGCCTTTCCTTGATCAGTTCGTGGTGGTGTTTATTGAGGATATTCTTGTATATTCGAGGACCTAAGAGGACCATATTGAGAACTTGCAGATTGTGCTAGAGACCCTCCATGCCCACCAGCTATATGCGAAGCTAGAGAAGTGGCGCCGAGTTTGTCTAGAGTGAGGCTTGCGAGGAGGCATTTATGGAGTAAAGGACCGCCTCATGTCCGCTCCTATTCTCACTCTTCCTGATGGGAATGAGGGTTTTATTATATTTACCGATGCCTCTAGAGTTGGCTTGGGTGCTATCCTGATGCAGCACTGGAGGCCAGTGGCGTATGCCTCACGCCAGCTCAAGGTTCATGAGTTGAACTACCCCACCCATGATTTGGAGTTAGCAGCGGTTGTCTTCGCACTGAAGGTGTGGAGGCATTATTTATATGGGGTTAGGTTCGAGCTCTTTTCAGATCATAAGAGCATAAAATATCTATTTTCGCTGTCCGAGTTAAACCTGCGTCAGAGGCGATGGATGGAGCTATTGAAGGATATGACTTCGACCTTCAGTACCACCCGGGTAAGGCGAACATGGTGGCAGACGTGCTCAGCTATCAGCCACGAGGCCTGGTGGCACAGATAATGGTGGGAGAATCGCAGATGCTTGAGGAGGTCTCAGAGTTTGACTTTGAGTTCGGTCTACATTCTTCCATTATTCAGCTTTTGAGCTTGTCGGTTCAACCCTCTCTAGTTGCTAGGGTGATCGAGGCTCAACAGACGAACGAGTCACTTTAGGAGTATCGAGCAGAGGCAGCATCCGTAGAGTAGTTCGACTGACAGATTGGTTCTAATGGTGGATTACGCTTCAGAGGCCAATTGTGTGTTCCGGACGTGCCAGAGTTACGTCATGATCTGATCACCGAGGCACACTGATCGAGACTTACTATTCACCTGGGGTCCACGAAGATGTATAAAGATATGAGGAGGAGGTATTTTTGGCCAGGTATGAAATGCCAGATTGCTAGCTTCGTGGCCAAGTGTGACACTTGCCAGCGTGTCAAGGCCAATCACCAGAGATCCCCTGGTCCCTTGCAGCAGTTAAGCGTTCCAGTGTGGAAAAGAGAGCATGTGTCGATGGATTTCATGCAAATTTGCTAAGGACTCAACACGGTCATGATACCATTTGGGTTGTCGTCAATCGTTTGACAAAGTCGGGTCATTTCATTTCGATGCATGCTTCTTGGACTATAGACCGGTTGACGAGGATCTTTATTGAGGAGATAGTGAGACTGCACGACATTCTAGTTTCGATCATATCTTACCAAGACTCCAGATTTATGTCTCAGTTTTGGAGGAGTTTCCAGTAGGCGATGGGGTCCACTTTGCATCTCAGCACCGCTTATCATCTGCAGACAGTTGAGCAGACCAAAAGGGTCAACCAAATCCTTGAGGATATGCTCAGAGCCTATGTGATCGACTTTGCAGGCAATTGGGAGGAGCATTTGCGCCTCGCTGAGTTCGCATACAATAATAGCTATCAGGTGACTATAGGCATGGCTCCTTTTGAGGCACTTTATGGTAGACAGTGCAGATCTCCTAGCTCTTGGATCGAGGTTGGAGAGCGTCGTCTCATAGGTCCCGAGCTTCTGCATCAGACATCGGAGATTATTGATGTTATCAGGCAGAGGATGTGCATAACTCAGAGCCGGTAGAATAGTTTTGCTGATAGTCGGCATCGACCCCTCGAGTTTGTAATTGGGGACATTGTATATCTCAAGGTCTCACCTATGAAAGGCATGGTTCGCTTTGGTGTGAAGGGCAAGCTTGCCCCGAGATTCATTGGACCTTTTGAGATTACTGTGCGCTTAGGCGCTCTGGCCTACAAGCTTGCCTTACCTTCTGAGTTGTCCACAATCCACGATGTGGTCCATGTTTTTATGTTGCAGAAGTATGGGTTGGACATCATTCCTGTGATTGATTGACAGCCCCTCGAGGTCCATGAGGATGCTTCTTACATTGAGCTGTCGATTCGTATTCTTGATCGGAAGGAGCAGGTTATCAGGACCAAGGTCATTCCCTTGGTGAAGGTGCAGTGGGGTGATCATTTAGAGGCTGAGGCGTCTTAGGAACGTGAGGCCGAGATGAGAGAGCGTTATCCCCATTTGTTTGATGATTCATTAACATATATGATTGTATATATTGTCTTCTCTTCAATGATTGTTATATGATGGTAGTGTTTTACCTGTCATTTCGTCCTGAGATTGGTCAATTTCGAGGATGAAATTTCTTTGTTGGTTGGGAGGGTCATAAGACCCGACCCAAGTGCATGTGTGTGCATGTGTGTGTGTGAGTGTGCATTTCATTTCTCTTATTCCTGCGGTCCTACCGGTCAAATCATGGTGACCCGCGACCCTCGGATAGTGTTTGCGGACACCCTTAATTCCGGTCATGTTGACCTGACTTGGATCGAGCTGAAACCTATGCCATCTTGATCGCATCGTCGTTGTAATTTCGATGACGTGTCCCGTGCATCCATCTGATGTTTAGATCATAAGTTGTCTGCATTTCATTTCTAGCCTTTGATCATGATCATGTGGCCCACCTAGCGTGAAGAGCATATTTTTCAAGGTGGTCCACTCCCTCTTATGCAATTTCCAATACACACCACCCATACACCACCCAAAGTTCCATATCCTACACTACCCACTACCCAAACACCACTCATTCCTAGTCTATAGCCCCCATATAGACCTTCTTTTGCTAGCTCATCATGATCTCTCTAACCAAGTCACCCTTTCCTAGAGAGAAACCATCATGGTTGTTCCTTTCCAGCCATTTGTAATCATCACATTACTACCACCATCCCTCTCTCTCTTCTCTCCCTCTCATTTTCTCTCTTCTCATTCTCATTCTCCCAAACTAGAGAGGGTGGGACATGCACACCATTTCAGCCCCTTTCTTCTCCAATCTCTCTTAATACATGCATCCCAATCCCATCTCATTCATCAATCTTCATTCCTTAGAGCATTTAAAGCTTGATGATCTAAGTTTTGGTGAAGATCTTTAGGTGGGTGCTCCTCTAAATGTACACATGCCTTTTCCATAGCTTAGATCTTCTCTTTTCTTCCTTTGGGAAATGTAGGACCTACCAATCAATGGTGGAGATCCTATACAACCCCTTAGATGTGGCCATTTGGCCCATCTTATGCATGCATGTCCCATGCACGGGGTTTCTCCTTGATGGACCCCATCATGGAGGTTTCTCCTAATTCCATAGCATGATCGGTCATCTAGACCCTTACATAATGGTGGGGTTGGCATCCCAACCATTCATCTTAAATATAGATCATGCATGATGAAGATCCATGATGTAATATGAATGTGACTGAAGTCTGTGGGTGTGATTGTATTGGGGAAGACTTAATAGTGGCAGAGCTTTCTCCCTATAGCTAGAATGCTCTCCCTCTTCTCTCTCTTTTCATCTATTTTTGATGATGATGAGTGTGGCCCTTTTGGTGCACCTGGATAGTCTAGAAAGTTCAGCTAGGGTGGGACTCCCATACCCACCTACACTATGGTTTTGGGTGTCTCATTTGCTGACTATTAATGATGCATGCAAGATTGATAACTTAGGGATTTGATTTGGACATTTGTGAGGCCTACTAGGGTGGGCCATAGCACCTAGTTTTGGGGTAATCCCCTTTTTAATTAACTCATACATTTAATTTAATCTAAGTGTATGTTGCTATCTAAAATTCTCTGGATAGTTTCTAGTTGATTTTGGACCAGATTTTGGGACTGTTTGGGGGACTTTTCTTACCCATCAAATATTCTTTTCTTAAAGGTGGGGATCCCATCTTGTTGGGCCCCCAAATTTCAGCCCCATTTGACCTTGATTGAGGTCCCAAAGGTGTGGCCTAAGTGAGGTGGACAGTCTGGATTTTCTAGAAATTCTAGCAACATTTCAGTTTAAAAATCTTTGATTATAAAATAACTTTTGCATTGGTGGCCACTTTTGTGGACCCCACCCTGTGGTATACATAAGAAAGGATGTAAAAACCATTTTTCCTCAAATTTTGGAGGTCTTTAGTCCACACCATTGGAAGCTCAGATCAGGGCCAGCCTAAATTCTACACTAACCAGATTTTTGGATAGGCAGTTTTCTTTTAATTTAAATAAATACTTTTCTAGTTCAATAAAATCTAAAATTTTGCCAAGGGGTGACCCGCCCATGATAGGACCCTCCTACCAAATTTCGGGGCCAACGGACCCCTGAGCAATCTTCGACGAGGGCTGGACCGGCCCACTAGGCTGGATTCCCAAGGCTTGGGACATCCAGCATGGGCTAGCCATCCACCCTATTTTAGGCCCACCTTGATGTGTTTTATATCCATGTCATTCATCCATGATGTGGTCCGCATGGGATGTGGCCCACCACCCTATGGGACGTTCGCATGTGGGGCCCACTTTGATATATTTTGGGGACTGGAGTCCCATGCCCATAGGACCGTCCAAGTTAGGATGCCCAACCCATTGGGCTGCTATTGAACGTTCAGTCCAGCAACATTGTTCCACTTGATGTATGTTTTTTATGCACTCCATTCATCTAGTGGGGCCCACAGTGATGTGTGTGGGTCACTAGTAAATTATAATTTTATAAATTGAATTTTATTGTTGAACTCCAGCAAGCCCAGAAAATAGGTGGACTGGAACTCCATCAATAGGCCCAAATTGGCTGCCCTTAATGGCATGTTTTAGGGCAGCATGGCCCACCATATTTAAGGATGTTATATGCACATATCTTGCCATTTCCTTGATGTGCCTTTGGGGTTTAATTAGTGCACACTTGAGGCCCACCCCAGTTGGGTTTTTATTGTATCAATGTTCATAACTATTTGTTGGATTTTCTAGGCTTATTTATCTTAGAACTTTCTAGATAGGCCCCTTGACCTTTAGGCCTACATTTACTACTTATTGTGATGGGTTTGTGGGCCATAATATGCAAGTAGTGGAGCCCTTGGTTGGCCACCAAAATAACCATTGTACTTGGGCCAAGTTGTGAGGCCCAACTCACTTAAAATAAGTATAAGGATTACCCTTATGGTTGGATTACCGGGTTGCCCATTAGGCCCACCACAATACATGGGTTTATGACTTTTATGGTTGGGCCTAAACCTTGCTTGAGGGCTCACTGTCATGCCCCAAACTTGGAAAACAGGCTCACAAAATTCCCGATCGTTGAATCCGGTGCCGACAGCCTCCATAGTAACCCATTCTTGGCTCCCAGCGCCCATACGCCAGATTCCCATCCTGGGATCCTATAAGGAGGATTTTCAGTATGATTTTTTTTTTTTACAATGGAGCATAACCATAAGCATAACCAAGTCACAAAACAACATGACTACATATCCACTATATCAAAAACTTTTAAGTACAATACAGAAAGGGAAATACAAGGTGATCAAGAACTCCAAAATAGTCAGATGCGCACTCCTGCCTTAGCGCTGCTGCTGTCCAACGCTACCTACACGCAACAGTCCTGCAAAAGCTTAGAGGGTGATGTACGTTGTGCGCAAGGCGAGTGCCAAGTATATAATATTAGAGTAATGCGGAAATATGCGGTAAGTCCATGAATACAACCAGCTGTACCAAGGCAATGTGATGCAAGGCATGAATGCTATTGGCCATACCAAGGCCATGCAATGCGAGGCCTATGTAGCCAAATGTCATATGCGAGATGGAATACAAGCACGTCAGTACTCATCAAGTACATATATCAGTACAGTTCCTCTCTGGATATCACCAGGGTCTAATACACCTCACACTGACTGCCTTCTCCCTATCTGCACAGTCAAGCAAGTGGAAGAGACCACACTATCTGCCTGACCAGTAGTCTACCAATACCTACCCGGCTAGTCGATAGCGGACTTATTTACAAGCTGGTCAAACTCAGCCTAACTTATAGCCCCCTCACTCAGACGGATGAGGCCACACCCCCTTCTAACCGACCACGACACAGTGGGAGACGCGACCTACTGGTATTCGGCACTCGGGCTGTAACAGCCCACGCCCACACTATATGATATTATCTGCTTTGGGCACAGTCCACATGGTTTTGTTCTTGCAGTTTTCCTCAAAAGGCCTCATATAGTATAGGGTGACAACTCCACATATGACCACCACAACTTCTGATGATACTTCCAATGTGGGATAAAGTTTCACCTTTATTGTGTGCACAGTAGCGTGCCAGCACAGTAGCTTACCAGCCACACAGTAGCCTGCCAGCCATCTTGGGGCCCGCCCATGTGTGCCCACCCACATGTGACCACAATGATGGGGCATCACAATATCCCCCACCGAGGGCAAAGTCGTCCTCGGCTCTGATACTATTTGTAACAGCCCACGTCCACACTGTATGATATTGTCCACTCTGGGCGCAGCCTGCATGGTTTTGTTCTTGGGATTTTTTCCAAAAGGCCTTATATAGTATAGGGTGACAACTCCACATATAACCACCACAACTTCAGACGACACTTACGATATGGGACAAAGTTTCACCTTCACTGTGTGCATAGTAGCCTGCTAGCCACACAGTAGCCTGCCAGCCATCTTAGGGCCTGCCCATATGTGTGCCCGCCCACATGTGACCATAGTGACGGGGCGTCACACGGGCACTCGTGTATCCACTCGGTCTAGACGTTGGAGCATCTCCTGGTACCAAAAAGGTTATGAGATTTTCACCCAAGGACATCTTAAGTGGCCACAATGCTAGAGCCAATATTTCTGGTATCCCATACGACCATCCACGATATGTATGTGGAGGCCCCCGATGTCACTAGGAAGTGCAGTGAATCACGACACACAATACGAAATGCATTAGTCACACTATCAGTCATGCAGTAATTTCGCGCATATCACGCGCTCATATGGGGCACTCCGTCTCATAAGGAATCCTGCAAATGTCTTAGTCCAACGGCTTATGTTATGATCAAACATTCCTCATATCAAGCATACATATAATGCATATGCATAAGAATTATGGAAGTGTACTAAGCATGTTATGAAGTAATGAACTATCCTTACACCGAAGATGGGCCTAAACGGCCTACACATAACCAGTATGGGCCTATTAATGGGGCCCAAGGGAGAGTCATAATGTGGACATTTAACCAACATTATTACAATGTGGATGTCAAACCGACATTGCTCCCAAGGTATGACCCGCCATAAAACATTATTATACAAACCATTGAGGAATCACACATTGCAATGGACCCTAAGGACATCCCATTGGGCCTTAAATACATCAAATGGGCCATATCACATGGGCCTTATATTCATCAAGTGGGTCACATCAATGGGCCGCACTAATGGGCCTTATACACATTGCAATGGGCCATAACCCATGAGCCTTAGAATACATCACAATGGGCCTCAAAACATGGGCCTTACATTCACATCAAGGTGGGCCTCAACAACGGCCTCATACACATCAAGGTGGGCCTGAACAACAGGCCATAATATGACAAGATGGACCTAATTACTTGGGCCTTATATATATACCAAGGTGGGGTCCACTTGAACTATAGATCTGTCTCATTTTGGCCTCAAGCCTTAAAATTATCTGACAAAAAGGTTGGACAGTTTGGATGCAACACATGCATCATGGAGGGTTCCATCAGATAGGTGGATCTGACTCATTTTTTTTAAGCTCATGTCATAAAATGAACTCTCAAATGGATGGACAGTTTTGGATGCAACACTTGCATCATGGTGGGTCCCACATCCAGAGGTGGATGGTGTGGATAAAATAAATAGGCCAAAGTGGGGTTCCACCATCCAATGGCATGGACGGTGTGAATAAAACACATGCATCATTGGTGAGTCGCACATGGGGCCCACCATAATGTTCGTCTGACATCCAAACTGTTAATAAGGTCACACAGACCTGGGCCCACCAAAATGTTTATTTGCAATCCAACCCGTTGGTAAGGTCACATGGACCGGGTGAAAACAAATTTCATATTAATCCAAAACTTCTGTACCACAGAAGGGTTTCAATGGCTGACGTTCAATCCTCCTTGCCTTTTTGCTGTGTGGCCCATCTGATCCGGCTGGATGGAGTGGATAGAACATGCACATCACGGTGCGTTAGCAGCATTTGCAGTAGCAGGCGCTGCTACCTACATATATATATATATATATTTGAAATCTAGTTTTCTCAGGGTTTTTCATGCGCGGGGCCCGCATCGAAAGAATCTGCTCCAACCATTGCACTCTACGGCTTAAGATAGATCAAACGAGCCCCATATTTGACGTGTAGAAAAATTAAAGTGAATTTAAATGGAAAAATTCACTATTTTCAAAGGTATGGTCCGCCAGAACCTCAGATTGGCTCCGTTGTTCGGTTCAATGCCTAAAATAAGGTAGGAGAGGGGATGGATGGCTTGGATTAAAAATATACATTAAGGTGGGGCCTGAATGAGTGGCCCACCCCAAAATTTAAAAAGAATCTTTTTTTTTATTTACAGTTCACTTCCAGCGTCTCTAGATGCTGGACGGCTTGGCACAACACATATATTTAAGGTGGGCCACCAAATGATGGATGATGTGGATACAAAACATATGTGAAGTGGGCCCCACAACAAATTGCTTGGATAAAATATATGCTATATGGTGGGGTCCATCCGGGTGGGCCACACGGCTAAATCATCACACACAAAAATAAATAAATAAAAAGAGAGGGAGAGAGAGAGAAAGATAGAGGGACAAGCGTGATAGAGAGACCCTGACACTATAGGCCCTCCGTTCTAAGCATCCAATCATACATCAAGTGGGTCCCATTGCATGTGGGCCCACCAAATTAAAGATCAACGGTGGAGATCCCTTCTCCACCAAGATATAAGGTCTAAATGACCCCTTTTTAGACTAGAAAGTAATAATCATGATGGGGTCCATGGAGAATGGCCCCATCATGGAATGATAATAAAATCAAGGTGGGCCATCGGCCACATCTAGGGTCCCAAGTGAGATCCATACCATCAATCGGTAGGCCTCACTTGGCCCCTCATCAAAACATGGAAAGATCTAGCCTAATAAGCACCCACCGGTTGATTTTCTTAGTCCGTTGGAAAGCTGGTCTCCTTGTGCTTCACTTTGATGGAGGGTGATGAGAGTTTAATGGTTAGGATGAAGGTTTTTGGGATGGGAAAGGTGGGCCATACAAAGTCATTTTTCTCTCTCACTTGGGATGCTTGGACGTCCCTTTTTTTTGCTCTTTGGTGTTGCTTGGAAAATGTGAAGGGAAAGAGAGAGAGAGAGGTCTAGTGGTTGTAAGAGAGATGTGAGTAATGGATGTGAGGTGAGTGATGGGTGAGGTGAGAGATTGGTTGACTTTTGGGTTTACTTGACTTGTGGAGAAAGAAAGCATGGGTTGTATGTACTTGACATGAGGTGATTGATTGATGGATTGATTGATTGATTGATGGGACATGTTGTAAAGATTCTCTTGGGATTGCAAACGTACGACGTTTTATTCAAAATAAACGCCGGCCCACATCTCTTGGCCAGGGTATCGGATTAGTGTGTAAGAGACGGCGTTGGAACAGCGGCGACGGTGCGGTCGCAATGATACAAGTCTCGGATTAAGTCGACTCAATTCTACAAAATATGACTTAGGGTCGATCATAAACGTTGATTATACGTCGCAGGTTGTCAGACTTCGATAGGAAGGATCGTAGGAGTCGATGGAATAGTACAGACTAGGATACAGGTGTTACAGCTCTCCCCACTTAATAAAAATTTTATCCTCGAAATTTGCACTACCATCGCAGTTAACCATTACTCATAAGGAAATAGGGAACATAATATCATATATAGTTAAAACACAACATATCATCACAATCAAACACCTAAGTGATGGGGATAACGCCCACAAATTTCAAGCTCTAACTCCCAAGATGCATCATTCATGAGCAATCTAGCAAGATGAGGTAGGGGCCAAGTCACACGAATCATTGACGACTGCTCCTGATGACTGAGGGTTCTGCTGGGCGGCATAAAATATGTCATGGGCCTGATGAGGAGGTTCAAGTCCAATCTGAGGTCTCTGCTGCTACGGGGGAGGTCCCGAAGGTTAGTGCTGCAGTCGTTGATGCTGCTGTGGGGGTTATCGCGTAGGCTGATATGGTGCCCTCGGCTGCTGATGTTGTGGTGGCCGTCATGGAGGTGGATGCAATGCCCTTGGATGCTTCTGTTGCTGATGGGTACACTCATGCACGCGATGTCCTGACTTACTTCATCCATAGCAAGTACCTGTGAAGGGTCCCAAAAGTGGTGTTGAGGGTGCCACTGGTGCTTAGAATATTGGGCGGGTCATGCGTCGTTGCTGTGGACAATGCTGCTGTGGCTGGGAGCTATTGGAGGGCTCCTTCCTCTTTTGATCTCTCCTCAGGTCACGGGTTCTCTGCAAACTAGCCCAATTTGACTCATAAATCTGTGCCCTCTCCACGATCTACTTAAATGTCGGAAGCATATGTCCGATCACAGGACTCTGGAGGGCAGGATGCAAACCGTTCTCAAAATGGCAGGTCTTTCGCCCCTCATCGTCAACAAGATACGTTGCAAATCTCTATAGTGCGACGAAATAAGCCTCATACTGGGACACAGTCATGTCCTCCCTAGACCAGAGTCTCAAATTCTAGTGTGCGCAGCTGGCACATGTGCTCGGGAAAGAACTTCAGGTCAAATCAGTCTACAAAGTCCTCCCAAGTTCACTCAAAATTTACTGCTACCGATCGAACGATAAATGCCCACCAATGTTGAGCCTCACCCTAGAGAAGAAATACGACTAATGGGACTCACTGTTGGGTCATACATCTCATGGTATCGAATATCTTCTCCACCTCAGAGTACCATATCTTTGCTGTAGTAGGGTCTGGGTCGCCCCGAAAACGCGGGGGATCATGCTGTCGGAAGTCCTTAAGAAGGGCGCTCACACGCTCTTGCTTTGCCTCGGCCGGTGTAACAGTGGAATGCCTACTCTGCCCCTGAAAAATAGCGGTCATCTCCTAAAGCATCTACTGCACATGGGTGGCACTCACAGGTACGGTCGGATCTACACTGGTCTTAGGTAAAGAAGTGACATCCTTGGGTTGGAAAGCAAGAATATCCAGTGGTCGATCGGCAGTCACAGGTGGTAGAGCGGGAGTCACAGGTGGTGGAGTGGGATTCGTTTAGGTCGCTCTTCTACCCATTACGTCTTACAGGAGGGAACAAGGGCCTATCAGCCTTGAGATTTTTCGAAGGCAGAAACATCAAGGGCCTATGTCGAAAAATTATTAAGTTATTCAGACTCAGAACCTATTCATTCTAAGTTCATAGCAGATATGTGATGTGATCTCAGGTATTCTCAAGTGATGCTCTGATACCAACTTCTGTCACTACCTAAACTCAGAAAACGGGCTCATAAAACTCCCAATCGTCGAATCCGGTGCCGACAGCCTCTGTAGTACCCCATTCTCGGCTCCTAGCACCCATACGCCTGATTCCGATCCTGGGATCCTATAAGGAGGATTTTCAGTATGATTTTTTTTTTTGTAATGGAGCATAACCACAAGCATAACCAAGTCACAAAACAACATCACCACATATCCACTATATCAAAAACTTTTAAGTACAATGCGGAAAGGGAAATATAAGGTGATCAAGAACTCCAAAATAGTCAGATGTGCACTCCTGCCTCAGTGCTGCTGCTGTCCAACACTACCTGCACGTAATGGTCATGCATAAGCTTACAAAAGCTTAGAGGGTGGTGTACGTGTGTGCGCAAGGTGAGTGCCAAGTATACAATATCAGAGTAATGCGAAAATATGCGGTAAGTCCATGAATACAACCAGCCGTACCAAGGCTATGTGATGCAAGGCATGAATGCTATCGGCCATACCAAGGCCAAGCGATGCGAGGCCTATGTAGCCAAATGTCATATGCGAGATGCAATACAAGCATGTCAGTACTCATCAAGTACACATATCAGTACAGATCCTCTTTAGATATCACCGGGGTCTAATACACCTCATACTGACTACCTCCTCCCTAGCTGCACGTCAAGTAAGTGGAAGAAACCATACTATTCTCCTAACTAGTAGTCTACCAATACCTACCCGGCTCGTCGATAACGGACTCATTTGCGAGCTGGTCAAACTCAACCTAGCTTATAGCCCCCTCACTTGGGTGGATAAGGCCATACCCCCTTTTAACCAACCACGATACAGTGGGAGATATAGCCTACTGGTATTCGGCACTCGGGCGCTCATGTATCAACTCGGTCTAGACGTCAGACCATCTCCTGGTACCAAAAAGGTTCTGAGATTTTCACCCAAGGACATCCTAAGTGGTCACAATGCTTGAGCCAATATTTTTGATATCTCATACATCCACGATGTGCCTGTGGAGGCCACGGCCCCGATGTCACAAGGGCATGCAGTGAATCACGACACAATGGTGAAATGTATGAGTCACATAGTCAGTCATACAACAATCTCGCGCGTACCATGCACTCATGTGGGGCGATCCGTCTCATAAGGAGTCCCGTAAATGTCTCAGCCCAATGACTTATGCTATGATTAAACATTCCTCATATCAAGCATACATATGATGCGTATGCACATGAATCATGGAAGTGTACTAAGCATGTTATGAAGTAATGAACTATCCTTACATCAAAGATGGGTCTAAACGGCCTACACATAACCAGTATGGGCCTATCAATGGGCCTAAGGGAGAGTCATAAAGTGGACCTTTAACCAGCATTATTACAATATGAACGTCAAACCAACATTGCTCCCAAGGCACAACCCGCCATAAAACATCATTACACAAATCATAGAGGAATCACACATTACAATGGACCATAAGGACATCCCATTGGACCTTAAATACATCAAATGGGCCATATCACATGGGCCTTATATTCATCAAGTGGGCCACATCAATGGACCGGACTAATGGGCCTTATGCACATTGCAATGGGCCATAACCCATAAGCCTTAGAATACATCACAATGGGCCTCATAACATGGGCCATACATTCACATCAAGGTGGGCCTCAACAACCGGCTATAAATATGACAAGATGGGCCTAATCACTTGGGCCTTATATATATACCAAGGTGGGGTCCACTTGAACTATAGATCTGTCTCATTTTGGTCTCAAGCCTTAAAATTATCTGACGAAAAGGTTGGGCAATTTGGATGCAACACATGCATCATGGAGGGTTCCACCAGATAGGTGGATCTGACTCATTTTTTTAGCTCATGCCATGAATTGAACTCTTAAATGAATGGACAATTTTGGATGCAACACTTGCATCATGGTGGGTCCCACCATCCAGGGGTGGACGGTGTGGAGAAAACAAATAGGCCAAAGTGGGGTTCCACCATCCAATGGCATGGACGGTGTGAATAAAACACATGCATCATTGGTGAGTCACACATGGGGCTCACCCTAATGTTCATCTAACATCCAAACTGTTAATAAGGTCACACAGACCTGGGCCCACCGAAATGTTTATTTGCAATCCAACCCGTTGGTAAGGTCACATGGACCGAGTGAAAATAAATTTCATATTAATTTAAAACTTCTGTACCACAGAAGGGTTTCAATGGTTGACGTTCAATCCACACTACCTTTTTGCTTTGTGGCCCATCTATTTCAACTAGATGGAGTGGATAGAACATGTACATCACGGTTGGTCCCACTGTCCAGGTGTGGACGATGTGGATATAACACATACACCACGGTGGGTCCCTGCCTCCCAGCGCACGCAGCAGCGTGCGTCAGTAGCATCTGCAGCAGCAGACGCTGCTGCCTATATATATATATATTTTGAAATCTAGTTTTCTCAGGGTTTTTCATGCATGGGGTCCGCATCAAAAGAATCCGCTCCAGCCATTGCACTCTATGGCTCAAGACAGATCAAACAAGCCTCATATTTGACGTGTAGAAGAATTAAAGTGAATTTAAATGGCAAAATTCACTATTTTCAAAGGTATGGTCCGCTAGAACCTCGGTTGGCTCCATTGTTTAGTTCAACGCCTAAAATGAGGTAGGAGAGGGGATGGATGGCTTGGATTAAAAATATACATCAAGGTGGGGCCTGAATGAGTGGCCCACCCTAAAATCTAAAAAGAATCTTTTTTTTTTAGTTTACAGTTCACGTCCAGCATCTCTAGACGCTAAACTGCTTGGCACAACACATATATGTAAAGTGGGCCCTGCTCAAGTGGGCCACCAAATGATGGATGATGTGGATACAACACTTGTGAAGTGGGCCCCACCTATAGATGGCTTGGATAAAATATATGCTTCATGGCGGGGTCCATCCGGGTGGGCCACACGGCCAAATCATCACACACAAAAATAAATAAATAAAAAGAGAGGGAGAGAGAGAGAAACATAGAGGGACACGCGTGATGGAGAGACCCCGGCACTATGGGCCCTCCGTTCCAAGCATCTAATCATACACAAGTGGGTCCCATTGCATGTGGACCTACCAAATTAAAGATCAATGGTGGAGATCCCTTCTCCACCAAGATACAAAGTCTAGATGACCCCTTTTTAGACTAGAAAGTAAACATCATGATGGGGTCCATGGAGAATGGCCCCATCATGGAATGATAATAAAATCAAGGTGGGCCATCGGCCACATCTAGGGTCCCAAGTGAGATCCTTACCATCAATTGGTAGGCCTCCTTTGGCCTATCATCAAAACATGGAAAGATCTAGCCTAATAAGCACCCACCGGTCGATCCTCTTGTCCATTGGAAAGCCGGTCTTCTTGTGTTTCACTTTGATGGAGGGTGATGAGAGTTAAATGGCTAGGATGAAGGTTTTTGGGGTAGGAAAGTTGGGCCACACAAAGTCATTTTTCTCTCTCACTTGGGATGCTTGGACGTCCCTTTTTTTTTGCTCTTTAGTGTTACTTGGAAAATGTGAAGGGAAAGAGAGAGTAGTGTGATGGTTGTAAGAGAGATGTGAGTGATGGATGTGAGGTGAGTGATGGGTGAGGTGAGAGATTGGTTGACTTTTGGGTTTGTTTCACTTGTAGAGAAAGAAAGTATGGGTTGTACGTACTTGACATGAGGTTATTGATTGACTGATTGATTAATGGGATATGTTGTAGAGATTCTCTTGGGATTGCAAACGCATAGCATTTTCTTTGAAATAAATGTCGGCCCACATCTCTCGGCCAGGGTATCGGATTAGTGTGTAAGATGTGGCATTGGAACCGCGGTGACGGTACGGTCGTAATGATACAAGTCTCTGATTAAGCTAGCTCAATTCTATAGGATACGACTTAGGGTCGATTGTAAACGTTGATTATACGTCGTAGGTTGTCGGATGTTGATAGAAATAATCGCGAGAGTTGACGGAATAGTTTGGACTAAGATACGGGTCTTACACCTACCATATTGCCTATGTGTTGGGCTTGCTGCATAGCCCACTAGGCTATAGATTGTTTAGGCCTTAGGCCTTGTTTCATATTCGAGTAGTGGCGGGTTACCTTTTGGGACCCAGTTGGAGTTGGATGTCCTCCTTGGTGGCACTAAGGTAGGCCCATGGGTTGTTATAGGTGGTTTAAGGCCCACCATAGGCCCTCGTTAGGACTGCTTATTCCTTTAGGCTTATATTGCCCTCCTTAGCTTTGTGGGCTACCTCAAAGTACTGGGCCCTCACTAGAGGATTGTTCCTTGGATTAATTGTCTAAGTACCTAGACTTGATTCCCTCCTTGAGAAGGAGGTACGTTATAAGTCACCATCGCCGTATAACGCACCCTCATGACCCATATGCATCATGGTGTGTTTGGATTTCATTTGTGCATGGTCATTGGGTTGATATGATAGAGGGATGGGGTTTCCCTCTTGTGCACATTGAGTGCTTGGAGCTAGTGCATGATTGGTATGCATGACTCATGCATCTGGCATCGCATCTCATAGATATGATCGCCATTGCTTCACTAGGGCCTTGCCTCCATAGGTATATTCATGGATGGCTGTATGTTGACACTGGAAATATTCTTCTTGAGCATTAGGGTGCATAAGATGCCCTTGGGTGAAAGCCCCTAAACTTCTATGGTACCAAGGATATGCCCCAGCGCGCCCAAGTGCCTTACACCGTTAGGCCACGTCTCCCACTGTCATGTAGTCGGTTGGGATTGAATGTGGCCTTATTCGCCTGAGTGGGAGGGCATTGCTAGGCTGAGTTTGACCAGCTCGTGAATGGGTCCGATATCGTCGAGCATTGCTGGTGATTAGTTGTCCACAGGCGGGTAGTGAGATCTCCTACGCTGTTTGATGGTGCGGGTCTGTAAAGCGGCAGTCATCCTGTAGTGCATTAGACCCCGGTAATATTCCCTATGATGGAATTGTATTGGATATGTGGAGTGGTTATGAGCATTGGCATTACTTCGCATTGCATTGGTATCAGCTGTATAAGCCTTATTACATCGCATAGCCTTGGTATGGCTTCCTGCATTCATGGCTTACCCTTAGTAAGGCTAGTGATATCAACATTGACCGTGTTTCCCTTCTGCATCCCATATTATTCTTCTACACACCATTGTCAAACACTTTCACTAACCTCTAAGCTTTCAATAAGCTTATACACGATTGATGCGAACAGGAGATCCTAGGTTGACGTCATAGCGGCAAAGCTTGTATACGAGTTGAGCCGAGGTCCCCAGTGTTGTAAAATTTTCCTTCTTCTATTACCTTATGTATTTCCTTTTAACCTTATACTTGAAAAGTTCAAATTCATAGTGGATTTTGCTGTGTTACTTTGTTATTTATGAGATTTACTTGTTGTGATTTTGGGTATGCTCTTATTGGAATGGATATATGATTTATGAAAATCCTCCTCGTAGGATCCCAGGATCGGAACCTACTTCAGGAGTCGAGAATGGGGTACTACGAAGGTTATTGTGGCCAGAACTGGCTACCAGGTTCCTTGTGAGTCCAGTTACCTAGTCTGGGGCGTGACACCCATCTCCCTAATCATATCATCATCTAAATCATGGGAGTGGGCTAGGCACATTTCTAGAGAGTCAGAGGATAAGGTCAGAAGTGTTCTATCTTCCACGAAAGAATCAATCAAATTAATATCGTGGGCATCATCCTCATCCTTTGTCTATTTACTCATGTTGAGAAAGATATTGAGCTCCAATGTCATATTCCCAAAAGACAAATTCATGACTCCATTCCTACAATTAATGATTACATTTGATGTGGCAAGGAATGAGCGACCAAGAATGATGAGAATTTGAGTGCTCACAACCACGATGGGTTGAGTATCCAAGACAATAAAATCTACTAGGTAGTAGAATTTGTCAACCTGGACCAACACATCCTCTATTACCCCTCTCGGTACACAAACTGAGCAATTAACAAGTTGTAATGTGGTCCAGGTGGGTTTTAATTCACTGAAACGCCACAGATTTCGAGGGTCGATCAAAGCTCAACTCCCGAGACCCAACGCATCACTTATGCAACATAGATAATGATGTTTAAATGTTGTCCATATTAGTGCATTAAACATGAGAGGGATTATACCAAATCGGCATATCATATTCCAGAGTTAGTGTAATTAAGCAAGCAGAAGACTGAGATAGATATATAAAGTATATACGCATTTCACAACCTCTAAAGTATGAGTGTATTACCAAGCTGAATATATACATGTCTTATTTCAAAATATACAAAATGTCAAAATATAAATGTTCAACTAATCCGTGTAACTCTATAATCCTGTCGATCAGTACATGGTCTACATAGACCCGCCTGATAACTGTACATAGGAGAACTCCTCCTCGTCTATGAAATCCAAATCAGCTGCATAGGCATCATCGCTACTTACATCTACAACAGGGTCTAGTTGGTCTTTTAAAACACCGCCCCAGAGTGGGAGTGAGTGATCAACTCAGTGGTATTATAAGGCAAAAGTTAACATGTTATCAATTTAGTCAAACAATAATGATAAAGCAGTACAACAATCATATCCTAAGTACTCTTGTTAATGCAGGAATGGTATGCTGTAATGATGCATGCCCTCGCACGAAGCTCCCTCACAAGCGACTTTATCAACTGTTCGTGCATGACAAACTCCTTAAATGTGCCATTCCACGCCAAATCACATGCAATGCAGTGCATGGTCGTGTTAGCAAGTACTTAATTAGACTTAGTCATATAGCAGATTTGGGAAGCTAAGGCACCTTCTTTTATATCACTAACTCAAACGGAGATCCATCTAGGGTCGTCAATCCTAGTTAATCACATACGACAAGCAAGTTGTAGGGCATCACCCCCTATGAAAGTAGTGGATAGGAAAATTTAAGTGTTTATACTCGAGGACACTACGGGAGGCTCGTCACTTGAACGTAAGCCGAGAGCTCGAATACAGTGTCCCATACCACCGTATTTGGATCACGAGTTTGGGTTGCTTACTGGTCACTACGGGGAGGCTTGTCACCCCAGCATAGGCCGACAGCTCAACCACGGTGTCCCATACCACCATGCCTGGCTCATGAGTCTTAGCGGATCATGGTACCATGGTTGAAACGGGTCTTTACATTGGAAAGTGGTACCTTAGATTCAAACAGTAGTGTCCATACATGGTAAACACACAATAGGCCAATCGGGTTATTTAATAAGTTCAACTGGTATGAGCGCACGCTGACTTAATCGACATGTAACGCACAAGCACTCCAAGTGGCCTAACCACTATCGATAATCGTAGTATGATCTGAATCCATTGAACGTATCTACTATGGCGAAACTAGTTCGGCCACTCAAATAGAAATCATTACCAATTGCCTAGGCCAGGTTATGGCCCTAATCTTACTCATTTGCAATAGGCAGACACATATGATAATTATAACAACATTTAGCAAACAATTCAAATACAATTCTCATTTGAGCATTTTGTCAAACACATTGAACATGTTACCGAATATTTGCATTTCATCCATAATTGCGTAATTAAAATTATTATTACATGAAGGAGGCTATACATATAGATAAGGTAATTGAGAATCCTATCTCAATACCCTTTTTAAATACAAATCATCAACCACTTCTCATTCAGACATTTTATCAAACACTTAGACTACACTTCACCAAATACATAAACTAGGTTAGTTATAACATGTATTATAGCAAATCCTTACACATGAATGTTATCAAGCATATGACAATCATGAATTCTTGATTAATAGTCATAGCAAGCACAAATCATTTTAGCATGTTCATTCAAACATTTCAACAAACACATAGGATGCACATTTATTCAACATAGTTCATACATGTGTAATACATCGAAATCGACGTGATTAAGATGATATGGTAGCAATCAAGTCGACATAAATCAATAGCTGACATTGAAAGCCTTGAAAACCATAACTTAAACATTTATAGTCCACACCTTTCATCAGAATACTCGTTTCGAACTCGGTTCGAATCCTACGTTCCCGAATACAGAATAATGGGTACCTAAGAAATGAAATAGGTCAGCTATTTCATTGATTACTCTATTTGGATTCCTAAATCAAGATTATGACTAGGATTTCTTACCCAAATTATTGTTGGAACGAGTCGTGTAGTGGTGGTGGAGAGGTGAATTAGCACGTGGAGTAGTGGGAGTGAATCCCAGCAACGATCTCCCGAACTCTCTCTCTTCTCCTCACTCTTTTCTCCTCTTTTCTCTCCTCTCCTAGGGTTAGAGAAAATCGTATGAGAGAGGAGTGGGGTGGTTTAAGGCCTTTAAATAGGTGCAGAACTGATGTCAATGGCCCCAAGGCCATGGTATACTTGGGTTATAACCAAAGGGCATCTGTTTTGGGCAAACGGAGCTCATCTAGAGGTTCGTTACTCACCTACGGCATGAAACAAGTTCCCTGACCATGGATCTAAGCCAGGTTATGATTTTGGCATGATCGGATTAGAGGATCGACCGTGGAGGACCCGTGTCAGATCAACGGTCGTTGTTACTCGATCAGGGCCATAAGTATACCGATATGTGCAGGAAAATTTCCCTGATCCATGGGTGAAGTTCGGTCAGAAACTGATGGTCCGAAATCTTCAATTTCGGCCGTAAGCAAACGGCCTAATTTACTTAAGTTTCACTTCATTTTCTAAGGATATTCGTGTTTCTTATACACTTTGCTCAGGGCTTAAGTTGTGCATTTTTTAGTACTATTTGGGCTCGATTCCCACGATGGTTGTCAAGCCCAATAAGACGGACATATTCCTACAGTTTCGCAGTTATCGGACTTTTGACGTGCAGTCTAGGTCTGATATGGAGTTTCAATGTGCTCCCGGGAGCAACCGACTTTTGAGATTTCTCCTACGTTTTTAAGTAGTGTTGAGTTAGTAATTTTAGTGGTTTTAGGTCTTTCCATTTGTATAAATAATGGTTCAGATAAATTCACCGATTAATTTAGTTTGATACTTAATTAATTTTCACCTAAATTTCTACAGAGTAGGTCCTTAAGGATTTCTGCCTGAGGTGGTACTCAGGTCTTTGTATGGATTTTTTTGGAGACGTTATATTCATCTAGACCCATTTGTTCATAGACCAAGTATGAGATCAGATTTATGCTCACTCCTAAGTCAAGAAGTGTGTGCTCAATCCGGTAATTCTCAATTACACAAGCGATGGTTGGGCTACTAGGATCTTTGGTTTTTGTGGTACATCTTACTTTAGGATGGCACTCACTTTTTCTGTTAAAAAGATTTTCTTTTGAATATTTTGTCGTCTTTTGGTCGTACACAAGTCTTTTACAAATTTGTCATATGAAGGTATTTGTTTAATGGTATCCAGTAGTGGAATGTTGACTTTCACTTGTTTCAGCACCTCTAGAATGTCCTGAGAGTTAAAAAGAGGTTTTGGTGCAATCAACCGTTTGAGAAATTGAGCAATCAGCTTGCCTTGAGGTTCCGGTTCTAACTCATGTGGAGTATTGCTAGGTCTATTAGTTTCATCTATTTCCAGGTCCATAGACTTTTCAGCCCTTACCGGAATAGATTTATCAATTATTTTCCAACTCCTAAGAGTGGTGATAGACTTAGCTTGCTTCATTTGATTTGAAGAGCTTGGGTCACTGACTTCATATTGCTATTTTGGATTGAGAAGAGGTTGAGCTGAAAGGTTTCCCTTTTCCCCAATTGCATTTTTTGTCTCAAGCCCTAGTATGGCCTTTGTAAGGTCTTGAAAGGCTTGTAGTATACCCTGATTGAAACGTTCTTTGATTTTGAAGATGCTTAAGAACTGGATTCTCTCGAGGTTTCCCTTAATTTAGAATTTAATTAGGGAATCCTTGAGCAGTGGCAGTTTGTCCATTCCTCCAACTGAAATTTAGATGATTCCTCGAACTAGGATTGTATGTATTTGAAGTAGATCCACTGAAAGGTCTTTAGTAATTAGTTACAGCATTAGATTGCTCATTTAGTACCTCTTGAAAAGCAGGTATTATTGGACAATTTCAGTTGTGTGAATGTTGCAAGCACAAATACCGCAAACAATTTCTGTAGCCTTATCCTTCTTTAGTTCCATGGCCTCGAGTTTTCACGTGAGATTAGCCACTTTAGAATTTATATCATCATCTTCTTTCAGAAGATAAATTCTACCCCTCTCCTTTGATTGAGTAGGCCTAGAGGTGGTGCTAGATTTTGAGGAGATGTCTCATGATTATGTGTTTTCAATAAGCTTGTCAAAATAATCCCACACATCATCAACCTCTTTGTTCATGAATTCCCCATTGCACATTGTTTCGACCATTTGGTGTATGGAAGAAGTCAGCTCATCGTAAAAGAAACTTGTTATTCGCCAAGTTTCGAAACCATGTTGTGGGCATGAGTTGACAAGATCCTTGAACCACTCCCAACATTGGAAGAATGTTTCATATTCCTTTTAGGCAAAGTTCATGATTGATTTTCTAAGGGTGTTCATTTTATGATATGGGAAAATTTTTCTTTATGAACTCCCTTGTCATGTCATTCCATCCACTAATAGATCGTGGACGTAATGAATGTAACCATGTCTTAGCTTTCTCTTTCAAGGAGAAACGAAAGTTTCAGCCTAACCATGTCATTAGACATGTTCAAAAAATATAAAGTAGCTATGATTGCATCAAACTCTTTCATGTGTAAATATGAATTTTCAGATTCAAGTCCATGAAATTTTGGAAGGAGTTGGATCACCCCTGGCTTGATATCCGTATGTCCTATATTTTTTGGAAAAATCATGCATAAACGTGTGCTCAGCCCCGCCAGTTGTAAATAGTCTCATAAAGTACGAGGCGGGGGGTGCTTGATGTACCTCATTCTCATCCTGGATTTCCTTAACCGTAGGTTGAGGTGGATTTGGAGGTTGATTGGCTGACTAATCGGCAACCATAACTTCAGTTAACTCTGTGGATCCAGAGTGATGTCTAATCCTGTGATGGATAGATAACCCCTCAACCAATCCTCCTCTTAAGAGATGTCGAGTGTTATCACGAAACACTCTTAGCCCTCAATTTCAGAATCTAACGTAAAAAGAAAGAGGAAAATAGAAATCTAGAAATAGAACGAGAGAGATTTAGAAAGAAGTTACCAAATTAGAATTTTCTATATTGGGATCTTGTAGAAG
The DNA here is from genome assembly GCA_030180095.1 of Magnolia changhungtana. NCBI lineage: Eukaryota > Viridiplantae > Streptophyta > Magnoliopsida > Magnoliales > Magnoliaceae > Magnolia > Magnolia changhungtana. The sequence continues at coordinate 11,327,997 of JASAUF010000172.1, read as the reverse complement.
AAAAAGGAAAGTGAAATAGTTTCTAAAAAGGAACTAAGAAAGCAACCTATTTCTAAAAACGAAAAGAAAATTTTCTAAAAATAGAAAGTAAACTAGTTTATAAAAAAAAAAAGGAAAGGAAATTAGTTTCCAAAAGTAGATTAAGAAAGTTTCTAAAAAATTAGTTTTTAAAAACAAATTAGGAAAGTTTTTATCTTAGAAAAAGGAAAGTAAATTAGTTTCTAAAAACAGAAAAGGAAAGTTTCTAAACCTAGAAATAGAAAGTTAAGTTAGTTTTTTTTTTAAAAAAAGGAAAGTTTCTAAATCTGGAAATAGAAAGAAAAGTTAGTTTCAAAAAAATAAAGAAAGTTTCTAAATTTGGAAATAGAAAGAAAAGTTAGTTTGTAAAAACAAACTAGAAATAACCCTAACCTAAAAATAGAAAGTAAATAAATCCTAATCTTAACCTAATTCTAAAACTAATCAAATCCAGAAAATGCAACCGTCAATCCCCAGCACCGGCACAAAAAAGTTGTTTACAACCCCAAGTGTAGGGTTGCAATGTAGTAATAATCTCGGTAAGACTGAGGTCAAATCCATAGGGACTGAAACTTGTACGTTTCTGAAATTAACTAGAAGTAGAACTAGAAGAAGATGTGAAAGTAATTTTGAAGTATTTGAGAAAGTAATTCTGAATAGAGTAATTAAAACTAAGAATTTAAAGGTGGGAACTAGGGTGCAAAGGATCCACTTGTAGTGATCAGGGAGCCCTCTTACTTGATTCAAGTAACACAATTGGAATTGGAGTCCTATCTTATCCAATTGAAAGATATATCAATAAAACCAAATCTGAACTTTCATTGATCTAATTCTTAAAGGAGGAGAATTGTGATACTTGGAAGGGATTCCATCACCAAACCATGCCCATGGGACGATGGTCGATAACAGAATTTACCAATCCCATAATCTCAAAGTAAGGAAAAGAAGTTACTGAAAGCTATTGCAGATCTACTGTAATTTAAGTCACAATAAATCATTAAAAATTAAAAGTATTCCTTCAAAATTAAATTAGAATCAATGAAGGTTCAACATAAACATGAATTAAAGTAAGAGAAACATCCCATTGCGCTACAAGCTTCACCTCTTAGCCCTAGCCAAGAGGTTTAGCCAACCATAGACATGATTTGACCAAAGTCTCTTAAGAAAAACACAAAAACAGTTAAGAAAGAAGAAGAAAAACTCTTGGCGACGGCTTCTCCACTCTTTCACTCCACTCCTTAAACCTTAGAAGATACCTAGGAACATTATAGGGAGTCCAATTTATAGTTGCGGAACTCTAATTTTCTCACCTAGTTGGAAAACTCTATAAACCGGCTCAAATTTACACAGCTTGCTAAAATAGACTTCACTCTGCGCAGTTCCCCAAGATATAATTCACTTTGTGCAATTTCACAAAATGACTCAGAGTTTCAGAATATGCTTTTTCTGGACGATTTCAAGATTCCTTTTCTTCACTTCAAATCTTTGATTCTCTTCATTCCTCACTTAGTTTTCTTGGATCTTTGGCATGTGAATTCTTCAATCTTGGTCTCCTAAGATCCATCCCTTGCCTTGGTGATTCTTGAGCATCAAATCCACACTTTTAGCGCCCTTTTCAATCCAAGCTCTTAAATTCACCTCGCGACACAAACCTGTGTAAAATAGAACATTAAGCATTATCATGTTCATAAAACCAAGATATAAATGGGGGATAATATGCAATATTTGACCCTTAACAAAAGCTTCTACAAGAAGGGGTAGAAATATGTCCTGAAATGCCAAATAGGTAAATCATCCAAAAGGTCAAAAGATCCCCAATGTTACAATTGTAGAGGATATGGTCATCTTTCTTTTGAGTGTCCCACCAAAAACAAATCGAAAGGAAAGGCAATGGTTGTGACATGGGATGACTCTGAAGATCCAAACTTAGAATCAGAAGAATCTAAAGTGATGAAGACAAAGGCTCCTTAAGAATGCTCATGGCCTCCACCACCACAGCCATCCGGACCTTGAGGAGAAAGAGGAATATGTAGAAGAAAAGTCCTTTGAAGAGGAAGAAGAAGAAGGTGACAATTTGAGCCTACAAAAAGCCTATGACCAACTCTATGCCCATAGCTTAAAAGTTCTTAAAAAGCTTGGTTAGGCTAAGGTAAAAAATAAACAGTTGAGCATGGATCTGGAAGAAGAGAAGGCTAAAAATGAACGGTTGGCCAATGAACTGCAAGAATACATCAGAGACAATGCCAATCTAGCCCAAGAAAATGTCAATTGTGAGAGTGACTTGGCTGATGAAACAAAAATAAATGAATATTTAAAATTAGAACTTAGCAAAATAAAAGCAATTAACTAATATCTGAAACTAGAACTAGAGAAATCCAAATCACATGTAGACATTAGCCACAGGTTCACCTAAAGAGAAGAAAAACTAGAAAGACTTCTAGGATTGGGTAAAAGTTCTAGGGATAGGAGAGGACTAGGATATGAAAGCAATAGAACATGTCCTACTCATGTACCACCCGTTATTAGAAAACTAGTGGCTTCTAGAAGTAAATTAAACTCGTCTTCAGTCTGTCATTCATGTGGGGACTTGAGATATCTAAAATTTGAATGTCTAGCTTTTAGACACACCTAAACCATGTTCAATACGAACTTCATAGGTAAATATAAACCCACCAGAAAAATGTTGCAGATTGTGAGGATTCCACCTAGGAATCCCCCACTGAAGGAAAAGGAAATGAGTAAGTATCCCACTCATCCTAAGATGACTAGGAGAATGGAAGAACTGTTCAAACAAGTTGCCCAATTAAATCAGAAAACAAAGGAAATGATGAATCAAGTAAACCAAAGCAATGATCAGTAGATTAGAACACATGTCTCCTAGAAAGAACATACCATTGAGAGATGAGCGCAAGAAATATAGTTGAAAGTGCACATGCTAGTGCCCTGGTTTGTCAAGATATGTGAGTTGTGACTCAGACTAACTATAGAACTTGATCAGAAGATTATTTCAAGCGTCTGCCTCAACCAGATGTGTGGAAGCTTGCAATAGGTAAATCATAGCCTCACATCCCATGTCCCAAAACACCAGGTGATTAAAACCCTTAAAACAAGTTAGACATCTTAGGGTTTTTGAGGAGAGAAAACTTTGTCAAAATAGGAAAATCTCTATGTTTTTCTCGCCTTGTCAATATTATCGAAACACCCTCGATATGATTGACCTGTTCTGTCGATGTCCTCGATACCTTAACGATATTATTAATGAGAGGACCAAAAGTGTCCAGCAAATAAATATTCATCTGGACGGTTTTATCGATGTATCGATACACATATCGATATCATCGATATAAGTACAAATATGTCCAATAACTTCATAACATATCCGGACGAATTATCGATGTATTGATACACCCATCGATATCATCGATATTCAAATCCCAAGTCCATCAAGAGTGGATAAGATCGACAGACGATTTTTCGGCGCCCCTGTTTTTCAAAGAAAATCTTGAAAGTCTTCGATTGTATCGATGCTCTTCTGATATGATTTGAATTCAAATGTCGATAACATCGGAAGTCCATCCATGATATCGATTGTGGGTGCGCATTTCTTACAACAGATATCTCAGGTTATTTTTAATTATGATCGAGGGCCCTTCAATAGAATCGATATTCAAATATTAATGATTTCGGCACCAGGTCGATTGCATCGAACAAGGACACAAATCGTCCAACAAGCTTAAAGACAAATTCGTTGGAATCGATGCATTGACTCTGATCTCGATATCATCGACATTCAAATTCTGATGATCTTGACGGTTCCCTTGATCATTCATGAAAACCTGAAATATCTCAAAGTCAAGTCTCTCTCATTTTTCAAGTGTCAATTAATCAAACATGTCATCGATGGAATCGAAGTTCGAAATCCGATGATATCGACAATAGCTTCGATTCATCGACCAATTGGCAAGAAGTTTCAAAAGTGCATGACATCGAGCAGACCATCGATGCTATCGAGAGTATACGCTCGACGACATTGAACTTGCTCGATGATATCGAACTCTGTCATAAATGAGACTGTTTTATATCCTTTGGAACTTTTCGCCTATATATAGAGGACTTGTCTTTTGTTGCTGTAAGAGAGAAAAGAGAGAGCTTTTGTGTGTTTCAACTTACATCTTATACCTTAAGCTCTTTCTCTTGAGGGAGTTCATCCTCCAATCCACCCTCACCATTGATATTCAATAGAGTGGATTGGGGAATGAACTTCTGCATTTAAGGATCCTTCAGCTACTACCTTAATGGCAATTCATTAAGCTGGGATGCCTTGAATGCATAAGATTGGAACTACTCTACCTTCCTTATAGGTAAACCTTTAGAGAGTAGGATTCCATCTTAACCTTGACCCAACCCTAAGCCTAGTCTTGGTATATCTTTTGTGTTACGGATCAAGGGAGGAGAAGACTCTTCGTCAACAAGGAGGAGGAGATCTTCGGCATTGTACTTAACGGGACTCATCAACTTATCTGTAAGTATCTAGAGTCCAAGAGGACACTTGCGATCATTCCTTTCTAGGATTGGATCTTAAGTGGTTCTCACCCTTTGAAGTCCTCAAGGAGGCCTCCGGCGGGAGTGTACGTGGTGGGTGTGTTGTGTGGACCCTTGCTCTGTGGAGAGCATAAACATCTGGTTATGAGTGAACCAGTGAAACTCCAGGGTTAGAGGTGAACCGAGTAGAAACCTCTGGGTGCGTTATGTGGACCCTTGCTCTATGGAGAGCATAAACATCTGGTTAGGAGTGAACCACTAAAACTCCAGGGTTAGAGGTGAACCGAGTAGAAACCTCCATGTAAAGGTTGAAGGTGAACCTGATTTAAAACCTTAGGTTTGAAGTGAACTCTGGGAAACCTCCTTAGTGAAATCTGGTACACTCAAGGGTTGAGTGCGGCAGCCAGGAGTGGAGTAGACTTATCGTCGAACCACTATAAAATGACTGTATTTGTGATTACTTTTGTATATGTGTGATTCATGATAATGCATTCATATTCATATATATGATCACATCTTACACACGTACACAGTCACATCCAACATTGACTAAGTTGTATATTGCTATATCTTGATTAGTTTGTGATTGGATCCTCTACCTGGCTTGGAAGCTTGTAGAGTTACATTTGAGTAATCCTAAAAATTGCATACATGATAGGATTAGTGTGACAAGATTTTTAATATAACTAATAAATATTTAAAAAGTCCTATTCACCTCCCTCTAGGAGATATTGGCATCTTCCGACTTCAACTCAAGCGGTCTTCACCACTATTTCAATTGGTATCAGAGCGGGTCTCTCTTTAAGGGCTTCACCGCCTAGAGAGTGATCATAACTGAAGTTGGGAATATGGCCGAAGGAGAGGGCTCATCAGTCACTAGGCCTCCAGTATTTGACGGCTCAAATTATGCATACTGGAAGGCCCGGATGCACTACTTTCTAGATCTTTGGATCATGACGTTTAGGATATAGTTGAAAGCGGATATGTGCCACCAACTGAACAAATCGTACTTGACAATGGCACAACAATCATAAAGCCCAAATCCAAAGAAATGTAGATAGCATTCGACAAAGAAAGACAAACATCTGAAGCCAAGGCTATGAATGTTATCTACTGTGTTGTGTCCCAGGATATATTCAATTAGATAAGTATGTGTGGGACATTAAAAGAAGCATGGGATTTACTGGAAACAACTCATGAAGGCACAAGCACTGTGAAGAGGTCCAAACTACAACTCCTGACTTCACAGTTCGAAAGTCTCGGAATGGAAGAGCATGAGACATTTATGAAGTTTTTTCATAAAGCTAAATATAATTTGCAACTCCATGGGTGGATTGGGAGAGAAAGTTCTGGTACCGAAAATTTGTAGGAAAATTTTAAGATCCCTACCAGAACGATTTAATCCCAAGGTTACAACAATTGAAGAGTGTAGAAACATAAATGAAATGAAAGTAGAAGAACTCGTAGGTTCCCTATAAACTTTTGAACTACACTTCACTCAAAATCCTAAATCCAAAACAACTGTCCTGAAAACTTTAAAGAAAACAATACATATGGACAGTGGGAGTGAAAAGGAAGATGAAGATGAAGAAGTGGCTTTGCTGGCACAAAAATTCAAAAGATTCTTTCATAAGAATCCCGGCCGTCCTTCTAGAGGAGGGAAGGTGAATAACAAACTCCCTGCAGGCAAATATGGTAGAACCAAAGAACCTCAATGCTATGCCTCTCGAGAGTATGGACACCTTTCAACTGAATGCCCAAATAGAAAAACTAAGGGCAAGGCAATGGCCGCCACGTGGGATGATACAGATGAGTTAAATTTAGAATCTAGTAACTCAGAAAGTAATGAAGATCAGAAATCATTGAAAATTCTCATGGTCTCCACTGCTTCGATCATTCCCACTAAATCTGATAACGAGAAAGAACAACAAGCCACAAAATCATTTCCATCTAACAATGAGGAATCTGACGAAGAAAAAGAAGAAGAAGAAAATTATAAGCTACAAGATGCTTACAATCAGCTTTATATCCATAACATCGAAGTGGCTAAAAGACTGGGAATATCTGAAAGTAAAAACCAATTGTTGCAAACAGATTTGGACAAAACTGTAGAAACTAATACACATCTAATCAATGATTTACAGCAACATCACTCAGAAAATGATAACTTGAGAGAATTAATACCTTTCTTAAAACTGAGACTGAAAAACTAAGTAAATAGGTTGAGCAATTAAAACATAAGAATTTGCTTCTTCAAAATGAAAATCACACACTCCTGTTTAATCTAGAAGAGTCCAGAAAAAATGCCAAGAAAAACTATATGTTTTCCCAAAGTGGTGAGAAGTTAGAAAAACTTTTAGGCATGGAAAAATGTGGAGAGGACAAAAAGGGATTAGGTTATGGAAAAGATAGAACAAAAACTGAATATAATGCACAACCTTTTGGAAAATCTGTTGCCTCTAGTAGTAACATCAGACCTATCCCAGCTCGTCACAAAAATGGTAAGACAGTTTATGAGCTGAACAAAAGAAATATGCAATCATCACTACTTGTGCTAGTTGACAGGATGAAGGAGTCATTAAGTCATGTGGATAAATCGGATAAGATGAACAAATCTACCACAAGTAAAACTCTTGTCACAAAGTGGATGATTAAGGAAAAGCCAAATTGCCTTGTTACACGTTTAGATCGTCTACCAGGCAATGAGGTCAAATGGTACCTTGATAGTGGTTGCTCAAGACATGTCACAGGTGATAAATCTCTTCTCTCCAACTATAAAAATCTTCATAAAGGGATAGTCACCTACGGAGATGGAGCCACTGCCAATGTAATTGGATAAGGAATGATAAGAGGAATTGATTTGCTCAAAAATGAGAATGCTTTTTGCATAAAAGGATTAACACATAATCTGTTAAGGATCTCTCAAATCTGTGATAATGGGCATGTGTTCAAATTTAACAAAGAAGAATGCGATATCCTAGATCAATCAGAAAAATCAGTAATTAAGGGTCATCGCACAAACAACCACTACTACATCATCAGAGGCATAGAAAAGACTGATGCCTAGAAATACTAAGCAGAGAAAAATGAGTTCAGATCATGCATCTAGATCTGGATATTTTCTAAATTGATGCAATTTTGTTGAGCGTAAAATGATATATCTGAGGTTTCTCACCTCAATCTTTTGCAAATAAACATGTAAATGTTTAAAATTTTTATGTATAGTAATTATACATAATTTTGCTGAGTATGCTATTGATATACTTAAAGGGTCAAAAAAGAAAAATATTCATCTTCATTCCTATCGATCTGTCATTTTCGATTAATCGATCATGGGTCCATATCATCGACGTATCTTCAGAATGTGGAAAGTCACAGATCGGAACTACTATCGAAGCAACTGCCGATAACTTTAGATGTGGATCATTGATATAATCAAAAGTAAGTTTGATAAAATCGAAGACTCCTGGCTGATAAAAGGCGATCGAGTGAAAGAATTTTATTTCTCTGAAAATTTTTCTGTTTTGCTCTCTGCTCGAATCCTCGGCCAGATGATCATCAACAGGTCCCAGAAGCGTCAAAAGAAATGGCTATTGTCCTTCCATCCCTTCCACTCTAGAGTCTAATCTCACATTTGGTTGGGTACTTTCCATTCTTTTGGTTGACCTTCCTTACCTTTACTTGCCTCTTACACTGAAAAAATCATGAACAAAAGGAAAAGGTAAGTCCCTTTCTCAGTCTTCAAAAGGGAAAGCAAAACAACCCAGTATGCATCAACTCACTTCATCAGTGAGACATCCAGAAACTGTCATTGAACGTCTGGTTCTTAACGGCGCCATCGAGTCTTTTGGTGTCGATCTGCTTCTAGAAGTCATTGGATGGCAAAATATTTTGAATCTTAGTGGTAGTTATCAAATTGGGGTAATTCATGACTTTCTCAGCAAATGTCATGTTATTTGTGACGATCCACCTTGCATTCAAGTAGAATTGCTGCATTACTCCAAGCACATCACTCCCATCACCTTGAGCAACCTCTTAGATCTCCAAGTCACTCACATTCCTGTTACGAATAGGAATCTAAATGGTCTTGGTGTCTGGGGCGAGATAACTCGTGCACTATGTCAAGGAACTACTATTTCTCGGAACGATGATAATTCCCTTCATATCAATCATCTTGGACCCACCTTTAAAATCCTTCATGACATTTTTCGATCCAATGTCTATCCTTACGTGTAAATGGTAATCATTTATCTCCCTTTATATTAAATGTACTGTATAATATATATCAGGAAGTTCAGGTGTGCCTTCTAACACTCCTTAAATAGCTAATTTGGGTCATTCAAGGAAATCATCAGGATACACTAGCTTTTCCTATACTCATCTGTAAATTAGCTCATCATGTTGGTATTCCTGCCTCATCTGATAGAGTCTATCCAGAGAAGTTGTTTGACAGTGATTCGGCTCAGTTGGCACAACAGCTCTGTCTTCCTTCAGTTCTTCCTGAGAATAGTGCTCCCCAGCAATTAGTTACTCCATATGCTCCTCCGTCATATCCATGGAGATCCAACCGAATGACATTACTGAGTCCGGAGTTGATCACAAACCGCCAAACTCATCATCTTGAACGTCACCTACTGAATGGTATGTCGAGCATGGAGGAACAACTTCACAATTGTGAGAGACATCTCACCGTGATTGAAGAAAAAGTTGATTCTCTCCAACAAACAAATCAGCAAGTTGTTGCTTTACTCACACGCGGTGACTCGAGAAGACGGTAGAAGCTGGTTGCGTTAATCAAATGCCATTTTTCTGGGCTTGGTGTTTTTACTGGGATAAACTGTTAATTTGCTGCCAATCTTGGGCAGTCTATTTTGGATAATCGGATAACTTTAGTTTAATCTTGGATATGGCTTAACAGAATTCACATTTTTAATGCCATAATTAAGTTTTTTTCCCCTGGTTTATCAAGTTATGGAATGCATATGATGTCTTGAATGAACATTTCAACTGCTTTACAACTGTTCTATCTTATCTAAAATGCATTCATGATTTCTGAAATTGATGTTTGATTAAGTTGTGTTAACTTTTATACATCAATGATCTGCTTCAAACTGATTGGTTCTCTCATGCAATTCACTCTTCAGTCAATATCACCTGTTATACCTTTGCCAATGACTGACAAAAAGGGAGAGAACAGTTCAAAATGTCCCAAGCAAAAAATTGTATATCTAATGTTGTTGCAGGTGTGAGGGGGAGCAGTTGCACCAAGAAAGGGGGAGTTTTGAAGTAAGGGGGAGCAGATACTTCTAAAATGTGTACATGGGGTAGAAAAATTGTAAATTTGTGTAAATGCATGTACACACAATTTAGGGTGTGTCTATAAGTGTTCTAGGGTGTTTTAGGTATTTTATCATGTAATTGACAAAGGGGGAGATTGAAAGTGCACATGCTAGTGCCTTGGTTTGTCAAGATACGTGAGTGGTGAGTCAGACTGGCTACAGAACTTGATAGGAAGATTATTTCAAGCGTTTGCCTCAACCGGATGTGTGAAAGCTCGCAATAGGTAAATCATAGCCTCACATCCCATGTCCCAAAACACCAGGTGATTAAAACCCTTAAAACAAGATAGACATCTTAGGGTTTTTGAGGAGAGAACTTTTTCAAAATAGGAAAATCTCTGTGTTTTTCTCGCCTTGTCGATCTTATCGAAACACCCTCGATATGATCGACCTATTCTATCGATGTCCTCGATACCTTAACGATATTATGATGAGAGGACCAAAAGTGTCCAGCAACTAAATATTCATCTGGACGGATTTATCGATGTATCGATACACATATCGATATCATCGATATAAGTACAAATATATCTAGCAACTTCATAACATATCTGGATGAATTATCGATGTATCAATACACCTATCGATATCATCGATATTCAAATCTCGAGTCCAATGAGAGTGGCTCGATAAGATCGACAGACAGTTTTCCGGCGCTCCTATTTTTCAAAGAAAATCTCAAAAGTCTTCAATTGCATCGATGCTCTTTCGATATGATCTGAATTCAAATGTCGATAACATCGGAAGTCCATTGATGATATCGATCGTGGGCGTGCATTTCTTACAGCAGATATCTCAGGTAGTTTTTAACTATGATTGGGGCCCCTTCGATAGAATCGATATTCAAATATTGATGATATCGGCACCAGGTCGATTGCATTGAACAAGGACACAAATCGTCCAACAATCTTAAAGACAAATCCGCTGGATTTATCGATGCATCGACTCTGATTTCGATATCATCGACATTCAAATTCCGATGATCTCGACGGTTTCCCCGATCATTTATGAAAACCTGAAATATCTCAAAGTCAAGTCTCTGTCATTTTTCAAGTGTCGATTAATCGAACCTGTCATCAATGGAATCAGAGTTCGAAATCCGATGACATCGACAACAGCTTCAATTCATCGACCAATTGGCAAGAAGTTTTAAAAGCATATGACATCGAGTCTGAGTCATTGAGCAGACCATCGATGCTATCGAGAGTATAAGCTCGATGATATCGAACCTGCTCAATGATATCGAACTCTATCATAAATGTGACCATTTTATATTCGTTGGAATTTTTTACCTATATATAGAGGACTTGTCTTTTGTTGTTGTAAGAGAGAAAAGAGAGCTTTTGTGTGTTTCAACTTACATCTTATACCCTAAGTCCTTTCTCTCGAGGGAGTTCATCCTCCAATTCACCCTCACCATTAATATTCAATAGAGTGGATTGGAGAATGAACTTCCGCATTCAAGGATCCTTCAACTACTACCTTAATGGCAAATCATTAAGCTGGGATGCCTTGATTGCATAAGAGTGGAACTACTCTACCTTCCTTATAGGTAAACCTTTAGAGAGTAGGATTCCATCTTAACCTTGAACCAACCCTAAGCCTAGTCTTGGTATATCTTTTGTGTTGTAGATCAAGGGAGCAGAAGACTCTTCGTCAACAAGGTGGAGGAGATCTTTAGCGTTGTGCTTAACGGGACTCATCAACTTATCTATAAGTATCTAGAGTCCAAGAGGACACTTACGATGATTCATTTCTAAGATTGGGTCTTAAGTGATTCTTAGCCTTTGAAGTCCTCAAGGAGGTCTCCGGCGGGAGTGTACGTGGTGGGTGCGTTGTGTGGACCCTTTCTCTGTGGAGAGCATAAACATCTGGTTAGGAGTGAACCAGTGAAACTCCAGGGTTAGAGGTGAACCGAGTAGAAACCTCTGGGTGAGTTGTGTGGACCCTTGCTCTATGGAGAGCATAAACATCTGGTTAGGAGTGAACCAGTAAAACTCCAGGGTTAGATGTGAACCGAGTAAAAACCTCCATGTATAGGTTGAAGGTGAACATGATTTAAAACCTTAGGTTTGAGGTGAACCCTAAAAAATCTCCTTAGTGAAATCCGGTACACTTAAGGGTTGAGTGCGGTAGCCAAGAGTGGAGTAGAGTTATCGTCGAACCGCTATAAAATGACTGTATTTGTGATTACTTTTCTATATGTGTGATTCATGACAACGCATTCATATTCACATATCTGATCACATCTTATACACATACACAGTCACATCCAACATAGAATAAGTTGCATATTGCTATATCTTGATTAGTTTGTGATTGGATCCTCTACCTAGCTTGAAAGCTAGTAGAGTTGCATTTGAGTAATCCTGAAAATTGCATACATGTTAGGATTAGAGTGATAGGATTTTTAATATAACTAATAAATCTTTAAAAAGTCCTATTCACCCCCTTCTAAGAGATATTGGCATATTCCAACTTCAACTCAAGCGGTCTTCACTGCTATTTCAATATTATCTCCCCTAAAACCAGTACTGGCCCAAAGAAAATTATCTCTAAATGGATTGTTAAAAATAAAGCAAACTGCCATGTGATACATACCGCTCACAACGCAGGCAGTAATGTGAAATGGTATCTAGATAGTTGGTGCTCAAGACACATGACTGGTGATAGGACCCATTTATATAATTATACTGATTATGATGTTGGTTCAATCACATTTGGAGACGGCAACACCGCTAGGATAGTAGGATGATGGACTATTAGTGGGCTAGGAATGCCCAAACTTGTGAATGTTCTTTGCATACAGGGATTGAAAAACAACCTCCTAAGCATATCACAAATATGTGATAAGGAAAATTCATTTAAATTCTCCAAAAAAATGTGTGAGATCTTGGACCCCATAGGTAAATTGATTATGAGAGGTCTTCGAACTAGCGATAACTGCTATGTCATTGAAAGCAATGGAGAATGTGTCCCTCCAGCAATATGTCACATGGCTAGGGATAATGAGTCTGAACTTTCGCACCAAAGACTTGGCCATGTCCACTATAGAAATTTGTCTCGCTTGAGCTTGAAGAATCTGGTAAAAAGATTGGAAAAAAGGTCAGAATTGTCTATGGCGACTGCCAAAAAGAAAAAAAAAATCAAGGTCATTCACAAAAAGACAACCATTGTGCCTACCACTAAGCCCCTCGAACTCTTACACATGGACCTTGTCTGTCCCACCAGAGTCCAAATTCAGTGCGAAAAGAGACACATTCTAGTTGTAGTGGATAATTACTCCATATTTACTTGGGTCTCCTTCTAAAATTAAAGGTTCAAGAATACTTTGCCTTAGATCTCAGCTTTTTATCCTTGTTTAGCTCAATATTTTTATATGACATTGTTGATATTGTGTCTAGGCACATATTAAACGGTTGTATATAGGAAGATCAAGTGGTCCAATGGGCAATTCTCAAGGTCTTGATGATACATCTATTAGATGATAATTTTAATGGTAGATTTGAAAATTAATCAATTACCATTCAATTAGATGGTTTAGATCGATAATTTGTGGTTTTGATTAGTGATCCAATGGACAAATTGTCATAGATCTTGGTTTAAATGGTTAAAACAACCCACTTGATGATCGGTTATGATTAAATAATTACAAGAAAAAAAATTATCCATTGAAATTGCTTGAGTATTAAATTTTATCCTCCTTAAAAAGAATTTTATCCTGAAATTCATCATACCCTAGCCGATAAAGAGGTCAGGATACTTTTCTCAGATTCTTGGATCTTAGCTTCTCACTCCCATGAGGTTTCTTCTTCATTCTGGTGAGTCCATGCATCATACAAGAGATAAGGGAAGAATTTCGATTTAAATTTTCTAAGTTCACTGCTGCTAAGGGAAGTTTAAGCCTACATCTAATTCTCATAAATTTTAAAATTTTATCTAACCATGGTCCCATTTCTTATGAAACATAGGCTCTGATACAAAGTTGTCACACCTCGGCTCTGGAAACCCGAGTTCGCTTGACTCAGTCGCCGAGTCAAGGGTGTGACTTGATGGGGAGAGCTAATATTATACACAACCATAATAATTATCATAAATAGTAGACTTAATTAATCATCATGCATCCGATCGAGAGTATCAAATATTTACTAACTAATAAATCTCCAGGAGCATGCCTCTCAAAGTCATCACTCCACACGTGAAGACTCTAGTTCATTTCCCTATCTTAGATGGTTTTCTAATCAACAGAATAAGCTAACAGCCCAACAAGTAGTTGTACACATGATTCACAACATAGGCATGATACTAGTGCATATATAAGAATCTTAGTATGCCGTACTACCATATAAAACAACTTCTTTAGTGAACCACCAGGGCCACAGCTGTGCACAACGTCCAACCTACTAATACCCATCCGACTAAGATCCATACAAGCCCAATACGTGTAGGATATTACTCACATCCTGTGCGAATGCTAGCTTAAGGTATCTCACGTACCGTGACTAACTATATAGTCTAGCAATAACTGGCCCACTCTAAAGCTAGTTAAACTCCTTCCTTAGCCTTGATTGTAGTCTAAGGAGGCCCTATTGGTACCAACTCGGGTTCTATTTGGAAACTCTCCCTAAGAATTTAAGGGATAACAATTCACAACCCCAAGTATAGGGTCACGATGTAGTAATAACTCGATGAGACTGAGGTCGAATCCAAAGGGACTAAACTTGTTCATATTCTAAAAATAATTAGAACTAGAACTAGAAGAAAATCTAAATCTAAATCTGGAATAATTGAGAGTAATTGTGAATAAAGTATCTAATATAAAAGGGAACTAGAGCACCATGGATCCACTTATAGCTATCAGGATGCGACCTCACTTAATTCAATAAACACAACTGGAATTTGTTACGAAAAAGAAACAAATGCATTTCATTTAGGAAATTTCATTCATTGAATTGATTACCAGAAGAAAACAAGAAAGATAATCACTTTATTTACATATTCTAAGTTCTTTTACATCCTTTTCTCCTTTGATTCCAAAACAGACTTATGATGACGATGAAAAAGTAATAATATGAATGGCATGAGCTGAGGCAATCATTAGGGAAAGCATCATGTATTGCAAATTGCAGCCCAAAACCCATTGAGCGCTGGAGCCCATTGTACGCTAGAGCCATTGTGCACTGGCGTCTTTTGTGAGCTGGAACCATTGTGCGCTGGCACCCTTTGTGTGTTGGCACTTGTTGTGCACGAATGACATTTGTGCACTAGTAGTGTTGCGGGCACACAACGGTCATTCTGCACAACAGTGACGTAGTTGTACCTCTCTCTCTTCAAATCTTCCTCTGCTTCTCGATTGGTTGCTAATGACCCCTTTAGAGAGGTCAAGGGGTATATATAGCCTTCTCACACGTGTGAACATGCCACATCATCATTGTGCAGTCCCCTTTACACTAACCACCTTTGTGCAGGCGACTTGTTGTGGATTTCATTGTGCACCATCCTTTGTGCGGAACTCGATGTGCGCTATCCTTTGTGCAGAACTAAGTGTGTGCTCCAATCATCTGCGCACAATGGTCATTTCTGCATAACGACCATTTTTCCCGCACAATACTTACTTTTTTGGCACAATACTCTTTTTGATCATACTGTTTTCGCACAATGCTTTTTCTACTATCTTCCTTTCTTTTTATGCCTCAACAGATGCCCCTTGATCCTAAATTTATTTTTATACCTACAAAAATAAACATGTAGGATCAATAACAATTCTTTGAAACACTTGTTTTGTTAATCTCCTTTATTATGTGCATATTCTCTTCATTGTGTGCTGGCCAATGTGCGCATAATGGATTTTGCACAACGCTTTTGCTCACAGCTGTTAGCGCACAACATCTCTCCCCACTACCTATAAATACAAGACTCAGTCTTTATTTGCATCAATTTCCTCTCTGCTCCGTATTGTCTTTGCATCAGATTTCTAGCTTTGTGCGCTAACCCCATTGTGCACCGCACAACCAGTGTTCCGCACAAAGCCCCTTTGTGCACAACAACTCTTCTTATACTTAGTCAATAATCCAGCTCATAACACGTAGCGTTTAATGACTTGCGCACAACACTTTGCTCTTAACACCTTGCACATTTCATTTTACGCACATCAGCTGTTTCGCACAACAGCCCCGCGCACAACACCTTGCGTACAACACCTTGTGCACAACATCATACGCACAACACTTTGTGCACAATCACTTCGTGCACAATACTCTGCGCACAACGATTTATGCTGATAAATTTGAACTTTTAAATTTATTCGTTCTTCCTTCTCAACACTTTACGATACTTTCATTTCAGCGTAATGAATTTTGTTCCTCCTGTGTAGGTTTCAAATGGCTAGCTCGAAAAGGCCTCTCGCTTCCCCAAGTGTTGCGGGACTATCTGACCTGCAATCTGCGGAAGCCCACAATCAGAAAAGACTTCGCTCTGGCGAGAACTACAGCTCCTTCTTCAAAGAGCCGACTCTTGTCCTTGTGAATTTTATTGACTGTATTCAACGCTTATCCGAGTACATCCGCATGGCCATAATTATGAAAGAGATAGAGGGACCACCCATCTCTGGACAAGAACGTGATTGGGATGATTGGTTGAAATGCACAGCAAACTACCACATTGATGATAATCGTCCTTCTACTGCAGAAGCTTCTCCTCCCCTGTCCACTCTAAAACGACTGAGAGAAAAGAGCTAAGACGAAGCTTTCCAAGTGAAGATTCAAGAACATAACCGAAGGTGTTTCTAAAATGCTTGGGATTCAGTCAAACTGGCTACTGAAGCAATTAAATTTCACAACCCGTACAAAGATGAGACCATCGCTCTTCCTCTATAACTTCAGTGTCACCGATCCATTCTTTAAAGTGAGCCAACAAACTATATGACACAGAACAAGTTTCTATATGTCTCTAATTAGGTGATCAAGGAGAGGCAAATTCTCGAGGGTTATGTCATAGATAAAGCCTTAACCCAAAAGATCGGGCAAATATGATATATGCACTTCCTCACATCGTGTTATGACCCTCACTCCTTGTATTATACCCATTACTTTAAAACAATTCAGCAACACTTTCATCACCGCGATTCTTTGTGGGGAAAAGATGAATTTAGGACACGAGGTCTTTGGACCATTCGCCCATATTACAACGCTTGGACCAAAGCGATTTTGGAGAAACATATGGGCGTCCTTACTGCGGGAAAGCTGTATCATGCCATAGAAGCCATTTCAGACTTCTTTAAAAAAGATATGATGATCTATAAAGGCTTTATGAAGTATTTCTCTTCTACTATGAATTCTTTCCATCTTCCAATAGAGGAAGTGAGTATTACTTTATGAGATTTATATAGGATGGTCGGCCTGCCCATCTCCGGATCTTTTCTTGATGAATGTATTCCTTCAAACCAAGAGTTTGTCTATGTTGCACCCAACAGAGTGTCCAAGATTACAGCAACAACCATTGAGCTCTTTCGTGAAATGTCACGCTCCAAACTTAAAAACTAGGCTTACAAAATTCCCGATCGCCGAATCCGGTGTCGACAACATCCGTAGTGCCCCATTCTCAGATCCCTGCACCCATAGGCCAGATTTTGATCTTGGGATCCTAAGAGGAGGATTTTCAGGATGAATTTTTTTTTTTTGTAATGGAGCATAACCATAAGCATAACCAAGTCACAAAACAACATCACCACACATCCAATATATCAAAAACTTTTAAGTACAAAGCGGGAAGGGAAATACAAGGTGATCAAAAAGCTATAAAATGTTCAGATGCGCGCTCCTGCCTCAGCGCTGCTGCTGTCCAACGACACCTGCAAGCAACGGTTGTGCCTAAGCTTACAAAAGCTTAGAGTGTGGTGTAAGTGTGTGCGTAAGGTAAGCGCCAAGTTTATAATATCAGAGTAATGCAGAAATATGCAGTAAGTCCATGAATACTATTAGTTGTACTAAAGCTATGTGATGTAAGGATGAATGCTATCGGCCATACCAAGGGTATGCAATGTGAGACCTATATAGCCAAAGTCATATGCATGATGCAAAGCAAGCATGTCAGTACTCATCAAGTATATATATCAATACAATTCCTCTTTGGATATCATCGGGGTCAATACACTTCACATTGACTGCCTCCTCCCTAACTGTACAGCCAAGTAAGTGGAAGAGACTACACTATCCGCCTGACCAGTAGTCTGCCAATACCTACCCGGCTCGTTGATAGAGAACTCATTTGCAAGTTGATCAAACTCAGCCTAGCTTATAGCCCCCTCACTTGGGTGGATAAGGCCACATCCCCTTCCAACCAAACATGACACAGTGGCAGACGTGGCCTACTGGTATTCGGCACTTGGGCGCTCATATATCCACTCGGTCTAGACGTTGGGGCATCTCCTGGTACCAAAAAGGTTCTGGGATTTTCATCTAAGGACATCCTAAGTGCCCACAATGCTAAAGCCAATATTTTCGGTATTTGATACGACCATCCATGATGTTCCTGTGGAGGCCATGTCCCTGATGTCGCTAGAGCATATAATGATCATGTCACGCATATGCGAAATGCATGAATCATACTATCCAATCATGCAGCAATCCTCACATACTATGTGCTCATGTGGGTAACTCCTATCAGTGAATCCCATAAGTAATCTGCCCGATGACATATGCTATGATCAGTCACTACTCATATTAAGCATACATATAATGCCAATGGGTATGAATCATAGAATTATACTAAGCATGTTATACAATGATGAACTATCACAAGTATGGGCCTATCAATGGGTCCTAAGGAGAGTTATAATGCGGACGTTTAACCAACATTATACTTACAATGTGGGTATCAAACCATCATTACTCCCAAGGCATAGCCCGCTATAAAGGTCAACACATAAACCACGTTAGGATCACATACAATGGGCCTTATGTACTTCTCATTGGTCCTCGACTCATGGGCCTTAGATACATCAAATGGGCCTCATAACATGGGCCTTATAAATATTAAGGTGCGCCTCAATGAATGGCCACAAGTACATCAATATCTAAAATATCAATACATAAATCATCTCAAAGATCAACTGGACCGCACTCCAAATAATAGTGGTGATAATGATCTCCACCGTTAAAAATCCTACAGGGCCCACCGTTAGATAGATGAAGTGAAAGCAAAATACTAGTTGGATCGGAACTACCATGGCCCTTAAGAAGTTTGAACAGTGAATGTCACTATCCCCATTATTTTTTCAATGGTGGGGATTCACTTGAACTATGGATTTGATTCATTCTTCAGCCCCTGCCATAAAATGAGCTTTCAAATTAGTTGGACGGTTTGGATGCAACACTTGCATCATGGTAGGTCCTATAAATGGATAGATTGCAGGGATAAATAATATGCCTCATGGTAGGGTCCCTTGGCTGTCCAGCAACTTAGCTAAAGTGGCTAGACACAGATGAAACACATACGTCATAGAGGGTCCCATGTAGGTCCCACCATTATGTTTATATGCCGTCCAACCTGCTAACATGGTCACACAGACCCAGATGAAGAGTAAAAAAACAATTTCCATGTTGATTTAAAACTTCTACAACCCCAAAAAGGGTAATAATGGCTGACATTCAATCCACGCTACTTTTGCGAGGTGGCCCACCTGACTGACGGCTGGATGGCAAGGATAGAACACGTACATCACAGTTGGTCCCACCGTCCGGTACCGTAGACGGTGTGAACATAAACATACACAATGGTGGGTCCCTACCTCCCAGTGCACGTTACTGCGTGAGTCAACAACGTCTGCAACAGCAGGCGCTGCTGCCGATTTTTTTTAATATAAAAAATCAGTTTTTTCACAGTTTTTCGTATGTGGGCCCTCATCAGTTGAATCCACTCCAGCCATTGCATTTCATGGCTCAAGACCGACCAAACAAGCCTAATATTCAATGTACTTTGGTGTATAAAACCATCAGGGTGGTTTTCAACGGTAGGAAATGTTGTTTTCTATGCTATGGCCCGCCAAAACACTGGATTGGCTCCATTTTTTGGCTCAACGCCTAAAATGACCTGAGGAATGAAATGGACGGTGTGGATTAAACACATACATCAAGGTGGGGCTTGCATGAGCAGTCCCCCTAAAACACCTTTTTTTTGTCTGTTGCTGCCGTTAGTACACCCACTGTCAGCTCACTCTTCATTGTGTAGCCCGTCCAGCATCCAAGGACGCTGGACGGTTGCATATAACACATTGTAGGTGGGCCCCACCCATAAAAGGCCTACTAGGGTCGGCCACCAAATGGTTGGATGGTGTGCATAAGGCACACATCAAGGTGAGGTCCGTTTGATGAACGGTTTGGATATCTCACAGCTCATTAAATGGGCCACACAATCACATCTTCACACACAAAACAAATGAAAAATAGAGGGAGAGAGAGAGACACACGTGTGATGGAGGGACCCCGACATTATGGGCCCTCCCTTGCAGGATTTAAAACATACGTCAAGTGGGTCCCATTTCATATGGGCCCATCGATTAAAATCAACGGTGGAGATCCTTTCTCTACCGAAATGGAGGGTCTAGATGACCCTATCCATGCAAGGAAAATAAACAACATGATGGTGTCCATGGAGAATGGCCCCATCATGGAATGATCATGAGGATCAAGGTGGGCCATCGGCCACATCTTAGGGTCCAAAGTGAGATTCATACCATTGATTTGTAGGCCTCACTTGGCCCATCATAAAAACATGAAAACTAACCTATAGAAGTACCCACCGTCCGATCTTCTTAGTCTGTTAGAAAGTCGATCTCCTTGTGTCTCACTTTGATAAAGGGTGATGAGGTTTGAATGGCTAGGATGATGGTTCTTGTGGTGGGAAGTGGGCCACACACACTCACTCTTTTCTCACATGGAAGAGCTTGGATGTGGGATTTTTCCTTGCTTGGGAATGTGGGTTTGAGAAATGAGAGAGAGAGAGAGAGTTGTAAAGAGAGAGAGAGAAAGTAGCTTAGGTAGGCCATGATTACTTGTAAGAGAGGTATGGGTGGCTAGCAATAAATGCTTGTAAGAAGGGCTAAGGGTAGGGTGGCTAGCCATAAGTGCTTGTAAGAAAGGCTAGGGGTAGGTAGGGTGGCTATAGATAGGGTGATGTCATCACTCTCATGACTTCCTAGGGATTGCTGCCACATAGAGTAGGTGGGTCCCGCAATATGTGGTCCACGGCCATTATAATGCACGGTCACATCTTATGATCTAAGTGTTAGATTGGCGCACGAGAGCGGTGTTGGAATCGCGGCGACGGCGCGGTCGCAATGGTACAAGTCTCTAATTATGCCAATTCAGATCTGCAGGATACGACTTAAGATAGCGCGCAAACGTCAATTATAGGTTGTAGGTTACTGGATTTTTTTGAAAATAATCCCGGGAGTCGACAAAACAGTATGGATGAGGATACGGGCCTTACAGCTCTACCCACCTAATAAAAATTTCATCCTCAAAATTTATACCACCATCGTAACTAAGCATAAATCATAAGAGAATAGGAAACATAACATCATATATAATGAAAACACAATACATCATACAGTCAAACATCGAAAAGATAGGGATAGCACTCTCGAATCTCAGCCTCGCGCTCCCAAGACTCCTCATCCATACTATGATGGCCCCACTGCACCTTTACCAAAGGAATGCCCTTAGTCCGGAGGACCTGCTCCTCCCGATCAAGGATACGAACTGGTTACTCAATATAAGAAGCGTCCTCACAAACTACCAATCAATAACAGACACTACGTCCGACCCACACTTCCTCAACATAGAGACATGAAAAATATTGTGGACGCCAGACAACTGAGGTGGCAAGGCAAGCCGATAGGCCATAGCACCAACGCGTTTGGTGATGTCGAAAGGTCCTATAAATCTCGGGGCAAGCTTGCCCTTCACTGCAAAATGAACCACACCCTTCATGGGTGAGATCTTGAGATACACATGGTCCCCAACGGTAAACTCTAAAGGACGATGCCACGATCAACAAAACTCTTCTAGTAGCTCTGAGCTGTGCGCATCCTCTGCCTGATGATATCGATTACCTCTGACGTCTACTACACAAGTTCGGGACCTATCAGATGCCGCTTGCCAACCTCGATCCAATAACTCAGAGATCTGCATGGTCTGCCATATAATACCTCGAAAGGAGCCATGTCAATGGTCACCTGATAGCTGTTGTTATATGTGAACTCAACCAATCGTAGGTGCTCATCCCAACTACACGAGAAATTAATCATGCAGGCTCAAAGCATATCCTCAAGGATCTGGTTGACCCTTTCAATCTGCCCATCCGTCCACAGATGATACGTAGTGCCGAGCTGCAAATCAGTAACCATCGCTCTCTAAAAGCTCCTCCAAAACTGAGACGTGAACTTCGGGTCTCGGTCTGAAATGATCAAGACAGGAACACCTTGTAGTCTCACGATCTCACCAACAAACATCTTGGCGAGCCGGTCCATATGCTAAGTATCACGAATCGCAAGAAAATGTGCCGACTTTGTTAGACGGTCCACGACAACCCAAATAGCATCATGACTGCGCTGTGTCCTCAGAAAACCCATGACAAAATTGGTAGATATGTGCTCCCACTTCCACATCGGGACGCTCAATGACTGCAATAGCCCAGGGGGTCTCTGATGATCGCCTTGACATACTGGCATATGTCACACTCGGCCACAAAGCTAGCTATCTGGCGCTTCATCCCTACCCAAAAATACTAACGCCTCATATCGCGATACATCTTTATCGAGCCAGGGTGGATAGAGAACCTCGATCGATGTGCATTGGTCATAAGATCTTGGCGTAACTCAGGAATATCCGGGACACATAATTGGCCTCTAAAGCGAAGTCCACCATTAGAACCAATTTGCCAATCTGTCTGACTCTCAAATGCTATCATTGCTCAGTAATCCTGTAACGACTCATCTACCTGCTGAGCCTCGATCAACCTTCTGATAAGAGAGGGTTGAATCGATAGGTTTGATAACTGGACGATAGAAGATTGTAGACCAAACTTGAAGTCGTACTCTGCTATATCCTCGAACATCCTCTACTCCTGAATCATCATGTGCGCCACCAGGCCTCGTGGCTGACAGCTGAGGGCATCTGCCACTACGTTCACCTTGCCCGGGTGGTATTAGAGATCAAAATTATAGTCCTTCAGGAACTTCATCCAACGCCTCTTCCTCATGTTCATCTCGGGCTAAGAGAACAAATACTTCAAGCTCTTGTGGTGGGAGAAGAGCTCAAACCTCACCCCATAAAGATAGTGCCTCTACACCTTCAGTGCGAAGACAATTGCTGCCAGCTCCAAATCATGTGTGGGGTAGTTCAGCTCATGTACGTTGAGCTGACGAGATGCATAAGCCACCGACTTCCCGTGCTGCATCAGGACAACACCCAAGCCAAGTCGCAAGGCATTGGTAAATACAATAAATCCATCATTCCTAAAGGGAAGAGTGAGGACAGGAACGGATGTGAGGTGGTCCTTCAGCTCCATAAATGCCTACTCACAAGTGTTGCTCCAAACGAACTCGGCACCCTTCCGGGTCAACTTGGTCAATGGGGATGTAATACGAGAGAATCCCTCAATGAAATGTTGGTAGTAGCCCGCCAAACTAAGGAAACTGCGAATCTCAGACGCATTCGTAGGTTGGCCCCACTGACGCACATTATCAATCTTTGAGGGGTCCACTGCGACACCCTGCCTCGTCACTACATGACCGAGGAACTTTACCTCCTCCTGCCAGAACTCGCACTTCTTCAGCTTCGCGTAAAGCTGGTGTGCACGGAGAGTCTACAAGGTAATCTCTAGATGCCGTTCATGCTCCTCACGGGTCCTCGAATATATCAGAATGTCGTTAATTAACACTACAACAAACTGATCAAGATATGGACGGAAGATCTCTTTCATCAACTGCATAAACACTGCGGGTGCATTGGTTAGTCCAAAGGACATGACTTAGAACTCAAAATAACCATAGTGCCTCCAGAAGGCTGTCTTCGAGATATCCTCATCTCGAACCCGAACCTGATGATAACCGGACTACAAGTCTATCTTCGAAAAGAACTGCGCCTCTGCAGCTAATCAAATAAACCATCGATCCTCGGGAGCGGATACTTGTTCTTGATCATGACTTTGTTAAGTTCGCGGTAATCTACGTAAAGCCTCAATGAGCCATCCTTCTTCTTCACGAAGAGTACCGGCGTTCCCCACGGTGAACTGTTTAGATGGATAAAGCCTAACTCACAGCTGACTCCTAAACTGCACATGATAACAAGTAGGAAAGCTGCTCTCCTCTATGCTCGATAACAAACTGGAACTCTAGCACACCGGGTATACAAAATGTGACTGTTCTCGCGGAACAATCCAATATAGTATGGTACTGGCAAGCCAATCCATGCTCAGGATGACGTCAAACTCGAACATCAACAATACGAATAAATCGGCAGGCAAAAAGATATCCCCAATCAGAACGAGGTAAGATGTGCAAAATCGGTCCAACACTGCAGTCTTCCCTAAGGGCGTCGATACTAACAAACCCTCACGGGAAAACTCCATCGGTAAACCGGTTGATCAGCAAAAATATTGGCCACAAAGGAATGTGATGCACCAGAATCAAACAATATACGTGCAATACATGTAGAAACAGGGAGAGTACCCTCGATGACCCCTCATGATAACTGAGGGTCCTACTGGACAGCATAAAATCTGCCTTAGGCCTGCTGGGGAGGTGCGGGTCCCCTCTGAGGTCTCTGCTGATGCTACTGCCACTATGGTGGCTTGATCTGTTACCTTTACTACTGTTGGGGAGGCCCCAGAGCTGGTGCTGCTGCTGCGGTGGGGGCTGTGGTGGAGGCTAATGCGGTGTCCTCGGCTGCTGCTGCTAAGGATGGGGACACTCGTGCCAACGATGTCTTGTCCCACTGCACCCAAAGTAAGTACCTGGGAACGGTCCCGGAGGTGGTGCTGGGGGTGCCACTGGTGCTCAGAATGCTGGGCAAGTCATGCGTCGCTGCTCTGAATGACACTGCTGGTGGGAGCTACTGAAGGGCGCCTTCCTCTTCTGATCTCTTCTCTGGTCACGGGCCCTTTGCAAATCGGCCCAATTTGACTCCTAAATCTACACCCTCTCCACAATCTACTCAAACATCGGAAGCATGTGTCCGATCACATGGCTCTTGAGGCCAGGACGCACACCGTTCTCAAAATAGCAGGCCTTTCGCCCCTCATCATCTACAAGGCACGTCACGAATCTCCATAGCGTGATGAAATGTGCCTCATACTGGGAAACAATCATGTCCCCCTAGACCAGAGTCTTAAACTCTAATGCGCGCTACTGCCACACATGCTTGGGAAAAAACTTTCTCTCGAACTGGTCTACAAAGTCCTCCCAGGTCCACATGAAATTAGCTGCTATCGATCGGGATATAGATGCCCACCAATGCTGAGCCTCACCCTGAAAAAGAAATACGGCTAATGGGACTCGTTGCTGGGTCGTACATCTCATGGTGTCAAATATCTTCTCCACCTCGGAGCACCATATCTCTGCTACAGTAGGGTCTGGTTCGTCCTGGAAATGTGGTGGATCGTGTTGTTGGAAGTCCTTAAGAAGGGTGCTCGCACGCTCCTGCTCAGTCTCAGCTGGTGTAACAGTGGGACGCCTGCTCTTCCCCTGAAGAATAGCAATCATCGCCTGTAGCATCTGCTGCGTCTGAGTGGCACTCACAAGTACGGTCAGATTCGCACGGACTCAGGTAGAGGAGTGGCATCCTCATGCTGGAAATAAGGAATATTTGGTGGTGGAGCGGGAGTCAGAGGTGGTAGATTGGGAGTTACAGGTGGTGGAGCAGGAGTCACAAGTGGTGGAGAGGGATTCACTCAGGTCGCTCTTCTAGGATCGCGTCCTATAGGAAGGAACAAGGGTCTATCAGCCTTAAGAGTTCTCAAAGGTATAAATGTTGAGGGTCTATGTCAAAAAATTGTTAAGTCATTCGAACTCGGAACCTATTCATTCATAGTAGATATGTGATATGATCTCAGGTATTCCCAAGTTATGCTCTGATACCAACTTCTATCACGCACCAAACTCGAAAACCGGGCTCACAAAATTCTCGATCACCCAATCCGGTGCTGACAGCCTCCGTAGTGCCCCATTCTTGGATCCTAGCACCTATTGTAACGCCCTGAAAATCGGGGGTCGAGCATAAACTCAACTCCCGAGTTCCAGAACATCACTTATGCAACAAAATGAATGATGATTGAATGTTGACTGTATTCGTGCATTGAACATGAGTGAGATTAAGCCAAAACAAAGATATCATACTCCGTAGACAAGCTTAATTTTGCAAGCGGAAGACTATGATAGATAGATAAAATATATAAACTATGATGAGTCTCCGAGTGTGATAACATTACCGTGTTAAATAAATACAAGTACGCTTCTAAAATATACCAAATATGTAAGTTTAATGTCTTCTATCCCCGCACTACCACGGCCCCATCAATACAAGACTGTGTCTTGAGAGACCCGTCGAGAGGTTACATGATAGGAGAACTCCTCATCACCATAGAAGTAGTCCGGCTCGCTCATAAGCATCGCCCATCTGAAATTCAACAAAACTGTTTGGTGTGTACAACACCGTCCCGTAACGTGGGAGTGAGTAGCTAACTCAGTGGAACAATAAAGCATAAGTTAACATGTTATCGATGCAGTCAAGCAGTAATGATAAAGCAGTAAATCAAGCACTCCTAGTTACTCGATTAATGCAAGTATGAATGCGGTATGATGGATGCCCTCACCGACATACTCCCTCATGCGACACCATCTCACGTTCGCGCATGCTTACATCCCACAGTGCTCCACATCTTCCAGGCACATGCGATGCATGATGAGCATGATTACCGAGTTTTTAATTAGTCCATTTCAAAAAAGGCAGGATTGGGAAACTAAGGTACCTCCCTTATATTATTTCCCAAAACATGATCCAATCTAGGGTCGTCACCCTAGTTAATATCGACGATGGTGTGTTTTCTAGGTCACTGCAGAGAGGCTCGCTGTGGTCATTATGCACAAAGGTTGCACCACTCCCCCATCACCCCTTAAACGATTCATCACTATACGTAAACAGCCTAGTTCATACTCTATATATCGCGGCGAACCCTAAGGCACGCCGCAACTTGAATATGCTTGCGGTCACTACAAAGGGTCGCCGTGGCATTACGCACAAAGGTTGCACCACTCCCCCATCACCTTATCAATGTAGGCCGACAACACGAATATAGTGTCCCATACCACCATAATCGGTTCACGAGTTAGGTTGCTCACCGGTCACTACGGGGGAGGCACGTGGCCCCGCGTAGGCGCCGACTCGACCACGGTGTCCCATACCACCATGCCCGGCTCATGAGTCTTAGCGGATCGAGGTACCATGGTTAACGGGATTTTCACTGGTAAGTTTGGTACCCTAGGTTCAAGCATTAGCGACCAAACATGGTGAACATACATAAGACACACGGTTTACTTGACGTGTTCGGCTGGCTCGAGCGCACAACAAGTTGGGCGATATGAGGCGCAGAAGCACCTCGTGTGGCCAACCACTATCGCCAACCGGAGTACGACACAGGTTCGCCAACACATCATGCGTGGCGGAACGAATCCCAACCACATCTTCAAGTCTGATACCGGATGCCTGGACTATGAACATAGTCCCAAGCTCAGTCAAATCCTAACCATAGCATGTGAAATACGGCATGATAACATGGTAATTCAAGAACACTAGCACTCATATTATAAAGCATATCATGAAGCATGTTAATAAACAAGTCACAAAGCATGTTCAAAAGCATGTTATAAAGCATTATGCAAATAGGGATACAAATACTTATTTTTCATAGGCGAGTGATTAGAGTGAATAACCACATGGAGGATGTCATAGGTGACTCTAAGGTAGCTAAGAATCCCATCTCAAAGACCTACCTAAGGTTCTAACACTTAAGCACTTACACTCACAAGTGATTTCACCAACACTTGGAATGCACTATTTCAACATACATGACGTATGCTAGAGAAATGTGTACTAGGGTTGTCCCTTTGCCAAACTAATATTTTATACATATACATCATATTCATACAAACAAACAAACCCGACAATCATGTCAGGAAAATTTATACGTATAGGGTACTTCCTAGTGTACCCAGTTTCGACATACATAGTGTTTACAAGGGAGCTTGTAATACGGCGATTCCTTTCGCCAAGCTAGTATTTTATTCATATATTGTATAATCATATATTAAATAAGTATGTCAAACATTATTCCAAAAGAAATACGTATACGGTATTTCTAACATACACAATTTCAACATACGTCGTATTTACAAGTGAACATGTATTTTGGCGATTCCTTTCGCCAAACTAGTATTTTATTCATATATTATATAATCATATATTAAATAAACATGTCAAACATTTATCTAAAAAAATACGTATACGATATTTCTACGTATACCTAGAATATGTGAAATTTCATATTTCACAACGTTAATCGAAACAGGAAACGGAAAGCACTTTGTACATGTGCAATTGCATGCAGATCATGAATCTACCATTATCTGACATTGAAAGCGTTGAAAACCGCAACTTATACACTTAAAGTCCTCACCTTTGCCTTTGGAAACGAAACGAATCGCCAAGGGTAGTAGAACTTCCGTATACGGAGATTTCTAGCCTAAAGAGCGGAATCGGTTAGTCGTTACACAACCCACATCGATCCCACCTCAAATCAGACCTAGGGTTAGGGTTTCTTACCTTCAAATGGGATGGAAACCACCGGGAAAACACCTGGAATGAAGCGGTGTAGGCCGTGTAACAGCCCAAAGCAGTAGGAGGAAGATCTCCCACAAAACCCAAGCTCTTCTCTCTCTTTTCTCTCTCTCCCTCTAGGGTTTTTCTCCAAAATTCGTATGGCTGTGAGAGGGGCTGTTCTAAGCTCCTTTTATAGCCAAAAACATTTCGAAATTAGACTCAGGTTCAAGGGGTACTGCTAATATAGGATATTCGTCGCTTTTCCAGCTCAAAAGGGAGTTCTGTAGCCCTCCTTGAACCAAACGTCAAACTTAAGCTCACCATCTATGGATCTACGTGGGATTACGTTTTTGACTCGATCGGATTCCCAGATCACACGTGGCGGACCACTTTCAGTTCGACGGTCAGTGGGCCACGATCAGAAATTCCAAGTACATGTAAATGTTCCTGAAATTTTTCTTAATCCGAGGGTGTAATTTGGTCTGATTCTGACGGTCAGGTTGCTTAATACTTGACGCGTCAACGAATGATGCGATCACTATTCCAGATATTTATTTTGGATGGGAATAGTGTTTTTCACACTCCCTCGCTCCGAATCGAAATGAATGGCCATGGAACATCGGATGGAGCTGATTTTTGAGATGATTGTTAAGCCCAGTGGGGCGGTCCTAGTTCCTTAGCTTCGGGTTAATCGGACTCCCGATGTGCGATCTAGACCTAATACGAAGTTTCGTTTCATTCCCGAGAGCAGACGGGAAATGAGTTTGGTTCTAAACTTTAGGGTAACCTAGCGCCAATGATTCTACAAGTTTTGGGTCTTGCAGAAAGTATTTAAAGCGATTCGAACGGGTTTCGTAGCTAATCTGGTTTCACACCTAGTTACTTTGTCTCATTTCTAAAGGATTTAGTCCTAAGTGAATTAAATCGAGGTGGTACTCGTGCCTTTGGAGTTTGTATATAAAGTGATCCAAGTTATACTACTTAGCTAGTTTAAGATAGTGTCTAGGGTGAAAGTTATTAGAAAAATTGGAAGATCAAGGTGATGAAGGGTGAGGTTTGTGAAGGAAATGAGTTCAAAGGCGGCTTTAGACTTTGGGATTCAGTTCTGACAAGTTAATGAGGTATTACGATCGACCCATTGCCTAAGGTCATCTAATCCCAGGTTGGCAAAAATCCGGGCGTTACAATCTACCCCCTTAAAAAAAATTTCGTCCCAAGAAATTGCCTAAGGGTAATAAGGAAAGATTTCTATTATTTCATTTGCCTAAGACTTATTGATTTCGAGTTCCTACGCGTGGTAGGGTATATACTAGTCTGGTTCCTTTTAGTCTACCCCCCTTAAAACTTAATTCTTCATCCATTTCTCATACCCTGATGGTTTGCTACCAGTTATTTCTTTACCTATTTGGAGTCTCGACGACAATTCCCACAATTTAGATTAAGATAGTTATTTTCATTGTTTGACCAACACGGAGAGACGGTAATAGTGGGCTCGATCCCGATACATCGATCATCCACCGGGCCAGGGTAGGAAGCTCATCGTATCCCTTCCGAATCCTGGTGGATCCTGGTCTTCTGCTCGGCCAAGCAGTGAGTCCATTGGTAGTCGCCCAGGATTGAGAATTAGGTCAAGCCGCGAATGCTTCGCAGTTGTATATTTCAGTAACTCCGTAGTCCGATCACTCTAGAAACGTAGGGAATGTCCATCATTGAAAGGTTCAAATTGTTTATTCTAAGGTTGCCCTTTAGGTCTTAGTCTAAGAGAGTCCTTGATATTATCTGTCCCAGGGGAGGGTGAATCAAAACTTACTAGATCATCCTAAAACATTTTCATAGTAGAACTTGTTAGGGCTTCTATAATGAGCGTATGTTAACGAGCACCGTTTCGATCCTGGGCCAGTGGAGTAGGGTCCACCACGCTTTCGCTGTGCCACCCAGATCAAGAGATGCAATAGGTAACCTAACTAGATTGGGCTCATAATGTTCTACCCCCCTTAAAATTTTATTTTCACCCTCAAGGCTCAAGATTTATGTCCTGCTCCGTATATCGGAACAAGGTGTAGTTTAGGATCTATCTTTGACATGAAATGGGATGCGATCTCCCACTACATTGGTCTTCTTTTCATCAATGTTGTGTATTATGGCATTGGTACCTATGGTCATAGAAAGGAGCTAAAGACGAAGGGTATTGTGGTTGATTCGGGGTCAGGTGTGAGTTTGTGGCGAGATGCCTAATTCTACCAAGAAATTTTTTGTCGCGGTTCAGACTTATCCTATTTAATCATGTCTAGCTTAATAGGCAGGCTATCTTTTTACGTTCATAAGCACAATACGAATGCCGACATGGCATGCGATTTGGGACCTAATTCCTAACTGTCTGTTGCCCATTTGGGCAATTCCTTAGGCCTAAAAGACATAGTCTCTACTAGCTATATACTCCTAACACTTTTCAAGGACAAAATTATAAACTTTTAGTTGTAAATGGTTGGGCCAACACGGAAAGAAAATTGTGTAGTGGGTCTGAGCCGGGTACATAGACCTTCTGCCTCGCGATGACAGAAAATCGTCATATCAGTCCTTAATCCTAGCTGATCCCGACCTTCTGCTTGATCAGAGCATAGGGTTCATTGGTCACTACTAGGATTGAGAATTCGATTCAAACCGCGAATACCTCGCTTAAATGTAGTTTCTCTATTCCGCGTTCCCATTGTACTAAGTCCTTGAGAAGGCGATTCTAAGGGGTGTATTGATTTGACCTAACATTAAATCAAAGGGATACTGAGCGTGTATAGTTACTAATCAAACAACTTTTCTAAGAATTATTAAAGGAGCCTATGAGTATTAAGGGGTCCGACGAAGGAGTGAGGTCTCACTCCAACCTAATTCAGCCCATTAATTAAGTCCATCTTTCAACTATCTTGCAATTATCTTAGCATAATCAGTCTTTTACGTTCCGTAGTAGAACCAGTAGCCTAGTCTCAATTTATGAATAGTGGTAATCTATTAGTCTATGCTTACACACTAAATGATTTCAGATCATTTCTAATACAAGAAATTATTCATCGTGTAGGGTCAAACGTTGTCTAAGTGGAATTGAGTTGTCTGTACTTGACGCTCGAGCTTTTCACACATACTCACACCAGCTAAGAAGATCCTGGAGTTTGTATTATTAATTTGTTGGATTTCCTATATGGTCAGGTCTGTCGAAACTAGGAGTATCGCTCTAGGTCCAAACTCTATGGGCCTATCTATCAAACAACCATTTACTCCAAAAGCTTAAGCTATCAGAGTGCGGTGAGTTAATGTATATCA
Source organism: Magnolia changhungtana (assembly GCA_030180095.1). Lineage (NCBI taxonomy): Eukaryota > Viridiplantae > Streptophyta > Magnoliopsida > Magnoliales > Magnoliaceae > Magnolia > Magnolia changhungtana. The sequence goes on along the minus strand of JASAUF010000172.1, from coordinate 11,295,911 downwards.
AGGGACTTTATCACTTCAACACAATTTGGCCAGTGGCCTTAAGTTGTATTAAATGGGACCGCATTACTAATCCTACCTTGGGATTGGGTGTGACATGGTTGGTAGGAGGGTGGGAGGGGATTAAATTTTATAGACCTTGGAAAATGAGCCTGGTGTTGGAAAAACGTGAGATGGGATTTTCCATACCCCACGATGGGAAAATTTCTAAGTGTTATTGGAAAGGAATTCTCAAAAAAATTTACTCTTAATTGCGTACATTCTAAACATGGTGTCAGAAGACATAGGATACACCCAATCTAGGGGCCATACCCTACATATACTTTTACAATTCTATTCACCTAATCTTACTTAATGCGGCTGGCTGAACGGGCCCTAAACGTCCTCACGCATCTAGAACATCATACCAACTACTACACTCATCAATCACAAAAGCATAAACATCCGCGAAGGTGGCCGAACTAAGCCCGGATAGCGCCGTGGAAAAGTGAATGGAAAATGATGGAGAGAGAGAGAAAGGGCTGGAGGTTTGGTTCTCCACAGATGTGAGCCTCAACAGATGTTGTAAAGGCCCCAAAGACAGCGAATGAAGAAGGAAAATGAAAAAGTAGGTGGCTTAGGGAGCTTGCACGAATGTGAGCTTTGAATAGGAGGTGTGAGAGCTTAAATGTGGAAGAAAGGGGAAAGGTAGGAGGTTAGGGCTGCTGTGATCGATGGGAGTGGGTGGATCATAGGCGAAAATGATGGATTGACATATTTGGGGAAAGGGTTGAGAGGGAAATTCGAAAGTAGAAGGGAAGGGCATTTGAAAGGAAAGATGTGAGAGAGAGGGGGGCTCCAGCCCCCAAAATCTCAAATATTTGCCAAAATGGCACGTGCCAGGGAGTAGGGGAGGTCGAGCCGACCAACCCCAGCCCTGGCCCCACTCCAGATGGGCCACCGGACCGCGGTCCGCCGCCAGAGCCGCGGCGCCGCCGCGGCCGGACTTGGCCGGAACCGCGCCGCCGCGGTGGGGACTTGTTCCCCATGGTCCTAAGGTGCCAAATGCACCCTGGACCCACTTGTTTCACCCCCGGATTGACGTGTGTGGCCCCCGACTCTGTTTCGAGTCGTTTCGGGTCAAACCGGACGTATCTTGCAATCCGGAATGAGTTATCTGATGTAAAATATATGAATTTGGGGTAGAACGAGCTAATGAAGCCAACCAACCCAGCTATGCAGGGTTGCGCAGCCCAGAATTGTGAAAAATGCCTCCGATTGACAGTCATTTCCCTGTTTTAATTTCGTTTTACTAAAACAGTAATTTTTTTGTTTAGTTACTCTTCATCTGTTGGGCTTTAGGAGTTGCGCTCATCGCGTAAAGAGCTTAGAATAATTAGGAGAATGGTTTGGTGAAGTCAAATAGGACACTTACTATTTTTGGCTGAAAGCCTTGCGCACTAGTAGACACCATGACCTTAGTAAGTCGCGAATGCTAGGAGTTTTAGTTGTAGTTTGTTTCTGATTTCTTTCCCATTGCTTGGTATTCCTATTTAAAGGGTTGTGAACTCATTTTTAGTCATTCATTAATCAATTGTGGATCTATTAGAATTTATTTCTAGTTTTTGCTTTCTTTCCTCATGGATTCGAGAAGTCTCTGCGAGGAGTCCAGAGAAGCTTCGAGGATTCGGAGTAGTTATCCTCATCACGCCTATCGCACATTTTACTGATTCTCAATGATTGGGATGAGGTGGATTATGATCTAGACCCTTCACTAGACAACCTAGAAATGTTTTAAGGTCGACCCTTGCGACCATGGTTGAATACATACTCGATTTCGGCGTTCGTTTTCAATGAACTTTGCCAATTGACGAAATCGGGATACCTATGACTGTTTCTACATCCCGTCGCTCCCTCCTAAGTCAGAGTGCGTTAGAGTGCGTAGTGTGACCATAACCCAGGTCCGGTTTAATCAAAATCATGCTCTGATACCACCTTGTAACGCCCTGAAAATTGGGGGTCGAGCATAAACTCAACTCCCGAGTTCCAGAACATCACTTATGCAACAAAATGAATGATGATTGAATGTTGACTGTATTCGTGCATTGAACATGAGTGAGATTAAGCCAAAACAACATATCATACTCTAGAGACAGTTAATTTTGCAAGCGGAAGACTATGATAGATAGATAAAATATATAAACTATGATGAGTCTCCAGAGTGTGATAACATTACCAGGTTAAATAAATACAAGTACGCATTCTAAAATATACCAAATATGTAAGTTTAATGTCTTCTATCCCCAAGACTACCACGCCAATACAAGTCTGTGTCAGGTCTTGAGACCCGTCGAGAGTTACATGATAGGAGACTCCTCCTCATTACCATAGAAGTAGTCCGGCTCTGCTTCATAAGCATCGCCCCATCTGAAATTCAACAAAACTGTTTGGTGTGTACAACACTGTCCCGTAACGTGGGAGTGAGTAGCTAACTCAGTGGAACAATAAAGCATAAGTTAACATGTTATCGATGCGATCAAGCAAGAATGATAAAGCAAGAAATCAAGCACTCCTAGTTACTCGATTAATGCAAGTATGAATGCGGTATGATGGATGCCCTCACCGACATACTCCCTCAGGCGACACCATCTCACGTTCGCGCATGCTTACATCCCACAGTGCTCCACATCTTCTAGGCACATGCGATGCATGATGAGCATGATTACCGGGTTTTTAATTAGTCCATTTCAAACAAATAGGATTGGGAAACTAAGGTACCTCCCTTATATTATTTCCAAACATGATCCAATCTAGGGTCGTCACCCTAGTTAATATCGACGATGGTGTGTTTTCTAGGTCACCGCAGAGGTCGCTGTGGCTGTTACGCACAAAGGTTGCACCACTCCCCATCACCCCTTAAACGATTCATCACTATACAGAAACAGGCCTAGTTCATACTCTATATATCGCGGCGAACCCTAAGGCACGCTGCAACTTCAGAATATGCTCGCGGTCACTACAAAGGGCTACCAGGGCTGTTACGCACAAAGGTTGCACCACTCCCCCATCACCTTATCAATGTAGGCCGACAGCGCGAATATAGTGTCCCATACCACCATAATCGGCTCACGAGTTAAGTTGCTCACTGGTCACTACGGGGAGGCACGTGGCCCCAGCGTAGGCCGACAGCTCGACCACGGTGTCCCATACCACCATGCCCGGCTCATGAGTCTTAGCGGATCGAGGTACCATGGTTAACGGGATTTTCACTGGTAAGTTTGGTACCCTAGGTTCAAGCATTAGCGACCAAACATGGTGAACATACATAAGACACACGGTTTACTTGACGTGTTCGGCTGGCTCGAGCGCACAACAAGTTGGGCGATATGAGGCGCAGAAGCACCTCGTGTGGCCAACCACTATCGCCAACCGGAGTACGACACAGGTTCGCCAACACATCATGCGTGGCGGAACGAATCCCAACCACATCTTCAAGTCTGATACCGGATGCCTGGACTATGAACATAGTCCCAAGCTCAGTCAAATCCTAACCATAGCATGTGAAATACGGCATGATAACATGGTAATTCAAGAACACTAGCAATCATATTATAAAGCATATCATGAAGCATGTTAATAAACAAGTCACAAAGCATGTTCAAAAGCATGTTATAAAGCATTATGCAAATAGGGATACAAATACTTATTTTTCATAGGCGAGTGATTAGAGTGAATAACCACATGGAGGATGTCATAGGTGACTCTAAGGTAGCTAAGAATCCCATCTCAAGACCTACCTAAGGTTCTAACACTTAAGCACTTACACTCACAAGTGATTTCACCAACACTTGGAATGCACTATTTCAACATACATGACGTATGCTAGAGAAATGTGTACTAGGGTTGTCCCTTTGCCAAACTAATATTTTATACATATACATCATATTCATACAAGAAACAAACCCGACAATCATGTCAGCAAAATTTATACGTATAGGGTACTTCCTAGTGTACCCAGCTTTAGACATACATAGTGTTTACAAGGGAGCTTGTAATACTGGCGATTCCTTTCGCCAAGCTAGTATTTTATTCATATATTGTATAATCATATATTAAATAAGTATGTCAAACATTATTCCAAAAGAAATACGTATACGGTATTTCTAACATACACAATTTCAACATACGTCGCATTTACAAGTGAACATGTATTTTGGCGATTCCTTTCGCCAAACTAGTATTTTATTCATATATTATATAACCATACATTAAATAAACATGTCAAACATTTATCTAAAAAAATACGTATACGGTATTTCTACGTATACCTAGAATATGTGAAATTCCATATTTCACAACGTTAATCGAAACAGGAAACGGAAAGCACTTTGTACATGTGCAATTGCATGCAGATCATGAATCTACCATTATCTGACATTGAAAGCGTTGAAAACCGTAACTTATACACTTAAAGTCCTCACCTTTGCCTCTGGAAACGAAACGAATCAGCAAGGGTAGTAGAACTTCCGTATACGGGAGATTTCTAGCCTAAAGAGCGGAATCGGTTAGTCGTTACACAACCCACATCGATCCCACCTCAAATCAGACCTAGGGTTAGGGTTTCTTACCTTCAAATGGGATGGAAACCGCCGGAAAACACACGGAATGAAGCGGTGTAGGCCGTGTAATGTCCAAAGCAAGAGGAGGAAGATCTCCCACAAAACCCAAGCTCTTCTCTCTCTTTTCTCTCTCTCCCTCTAGGGTTTTTCTCCAAAATTCGTATGGCTGTGAGAGGGGCTATTCTAAGCTCCTTTTATAGCCAAAAACATTCCGAAATTAGACTCAGGTTCAAGGGGTACTGCTAATATAGGATATTCGTCGCTTTTCCAGCTCAAAAGGGAAGTTCTGGTGGCCCTCCTTGAACCAAACGTCAAACTTAAGCTCACCATCTATGGATCTACGTGGGATTACATTTTTTACTCGATCGGATTCCCAAATCACACGTGGCGGACCACTTTCAGTTCGACGGTCAGTGGGCCACGATCAGAAATTTCAAATACATGTAAATGTTCCTGAAATTTTTCTTAATCCGAGGGTGTAATTTGGTCTGATTCGACGGTCGGGTTGCTTAATACGACGCGTCAACGAATGATGCCGATCACTATTCCGATATTTATTTTGGATGGGAATAGTGTTTTTCACACTCCTCGCTCCGAATCGAAACGAATGGCCATGGAACATCGGATGGAGCTGATTTTTGAGATGATTGTTAAGCCCGGTGGGGGGTCCTAGTTCCTTAGCTTCGGTTAATCGGACTCCCGATGTGCGATCTAGACCTAATATGAAGTTTCGTTTCATTCCCGAGAGCAGACGGGAAATGAGTTTGGTTCTAAACTTTAGGGTAACCTAGCGCCAATGATTCTACAAGTTTTGGGTCTTGCAGAACGTATTTAAAACGATTCGAACGGGTTTCGTAGCTAATATGGTTTCACACCTAGTTACTTTGTCTCATTTCTAAAGGATTTAGTCCTAAGTGAATTCTGGTCGAGGTGGTACTCAGGCCTTTGGAGTTTGTATATAAAGTGATCCAAGTTATACTACTTAGCTAGTTTAAGATAGTGTCTAGGGTGAAAGTTATTAGAAAAATTGGAAGATCAAGGTGATGAAGGGTGAGGTTTGTGAAGGAAATGAGTTCAAAGGCGGCTTTAGACTTTGGGATTCAGTTCTGACAAGTTAATGAGGTATTACGATCGACCCATTGCCTAAGGTCATCTAATCCCAGGTTGGCAAAAATCCGGGGCGTTACACCTATAGGCTAGATTCCGATCATGAGATCCTACAAGGAGGATTTTCAGGATGATTTTTTTTTTTGTAATGGAGCATAACCACATGCATAACCAAGTCAAAAAATAACACCACCACATATCCACTATATCAAAAACTTTTAAGTACAAAGTGGGAAGGGAAATACAAGCTGATTAAAAACCTCTAAAATATTTAGATGCGTGCTCCTGCCTCAGCGATATTGCTATCCAACGACACCTGCACGCAACGGTCATGCATAAGCTTACAAAAGCTTAGAGAGTGATCTAAGTGTGTGCGCAAGGCAAGCCCCAAGTGTATAATATCAGAGTAATGCGAAAATATATAGTAAGTCTATGAATGCTATCAGTTCTACCAAAGTTATGTGATGCAGGGCATGAATGCTATCGCCCATACCAAGGCTATGTGATGCAAGGCCTATATAGCCATATGTCATATGCACGATGCAAAGCAAGCATTCTAGTACCCATCAAGTATATATATCAATACAGTTCCTCTTTGGATATTGTAAGACCTGTATCCTAGTTCGTACAATTCTGTTGACTCTCGCGATCCTCCCGGTCTAATTCTGGCAACCTGCGACGCGTTGATAGCATTTACATGTGACCCTGAGTTGCATCCTATAAATCCGAGTGGGCTTGACCCGAGACCCATGCCATTACGACCACGTCATTGCTGCTGTTCCAACACCGCGTCTCTTGCATCAATCCGAGTTATAGATCAAAAGTTGTAAGCCACGCATCATTGAGACCATTGATCATGATGTCGGGCCCACCTTATGCTCGTGCACATTTTCCTAGGTGAACCCAACCTAGGTTCACTATTTCCCTTGAGAGTTATCTACAGGTTAGCCCATCTAGACTAGGTTGATGACATCATCCCTATGAGCATACCTTACATGTAATAAGTACAAGCATGCTTTTTTACCTCTTCCCTAGGCTCTTATAAAGCCATCATTACACATCTCTCTTTCTTATCTCTCTCCCTCTCTCTTCATTTATATCTCCCTTAACAAGAGAAGCCATGAACGTCCGAAGCTGAGAGAGAAACTCATCACAAATTCAGCCTCATTCTACTATAGATCCCCTTCAATCTAGCCTTTAGATCATGATCTCCACCGTTGTAAGAGCCTCATAGGGGCATTGGAAGGCTAGGGAGGAAGAAGAAGGTTAGGTGGGTGCTTCTCTCTTTCTTTTTTTATTATTATTTTGTGTGATGTGTGGCCCACTTGGTTGGATCCCACCTTAATATATGTTTTATCCATACTATCCATCACTTGGTGGCCCACCGAGTAGGGCCCACCTGGTACGTATGTGTTGCACCCAACCGTCCAGCGTCCAAGGACGCTGGACGTGTAATGAAAACTCAAATATTAGATTGATTTGCAAACTTTTGGGCGAGCCACTTATTCAGGCCCTATCTTGATGCATGTTTTAAATCCAAGCCGCCCATTCCATTCTTCAGATCATTTTAGGCGTTGAGCCAAAAAATGAAGTCAATCCGAGGTGTTGGCGGGACATAACATAGCAAATGGTGGTTTTCACCATTGAAATCTTCCTCGATATTATTATGCACCTAAAAATACTCAATATTGGACTTGATTGGCTTGTCTTAAGCCAGGGGATGCAATGGCTGGGTTGGATTCACTTGGAGCGGACCCCACGTAGGAAAAACCCTAGGATTTCAAGTTTTTCAATAATAATAATAATAATAATAATACATATTAACAGCAACAACTGCTGCTGCTGCTGTCAGAGAAGGACGCTAGCGTCCATGCTTGTAGGCGAACGAGCCAGGGCCCCACGGCCCTAGCCGTGGGTCCCACCATAATGTGTGTTATCATCCACGCCGTTCATTTTGTGAGCCCCTTAGGGCAGTGGGTCACATCCAAAAATCAGCAACATCAAATGCTTAGGTGGCCCACATCATACGAAACAGTGTGGATATAACGTCTGCCATTGAGATCATTTCTGGGTGATAGAAGTTTTGGAATCAATATGAACATTGTTTTTACCCTTCAACCAGGTATGTGTGACCTCATGAACAGGTTGGATGGCATAGAAACATTATGGTGGGCTCCACATGGGACCCACAGTGATGCATGTATGTCATTCACACTGTCCAGGCGGATGGTGGAGCCACTGTCATGTATGTGTTCTATCCGCACCATTAACATCACTGGACGATGGGACCCCAATGATGTATGCGTTTTGTGCACACTCTCCATCCACTCAGTGGGCGACACCATGATTGCATGTGTGTAACCCAAGCCATCCACCGTCTTTGGATGGTGGGACCCACCCCACGTGTGGGGCAACACCATGATGTATGTTTTTGTCCAGGCCGTCCAAGGCTTGGACGGTTGCCATGAATAATATATACTATATTATATTATATATTATATATAAGGTGTTGTGGTGGCCCTACGTGAGACCCACCACAGCTTGCTGCAGGAAAGAAAAAAAAGAAAAAAAGAAAAGAAAGAAAAAAAGGATCAAGTAAAGGCAGTCACGTGCTGCTCTCTCTATCTCTCTCTAACTCTCACTCTCTCTCTCTCTCTCTCTCTCTTTGAACGTCAGCCACGTGTAGGTCCCACATGGCGTGTGCGTTACACCAGCCGTCCATACGTCTAACAGTGGGCCATGCATGATGAATGTGTTTTACACGATGTCGTACATCTGTTTTGATGGTGGGACCCACATCCATATGACTACAACAAGTTTTGTGGGTCCCACTACAAGGGAAGTTTGATATATTAGATATGTATATATATTATATTATGTATTTATATATTATATTATATAATATATATTATATATTACATATACATGATGGTGGGCCCTACGTGGGACCCACCTTTGCCTCCCAGGTGCGGCCAAAATTACTTTCAATGACCATATACTCGCTCCTTGTTGACAGCAGGCCCCACATTGATGTGTATCGACACCACCCACTACCTTGAACGGTGGGCCCACCATGAGCATGTGTTGTATCCATGCCGTCCAACCATTTGTGAGATCATTTTATAGTGTGGGAAAATGAATGAATCATATCTAAAGTTAAAGTGGCCCCACCATTTAATTGTGGACAGTGACATCTACCGTTCAAACTTCTAAGGGCCATAGCGGTTTCCAATCAGCTGATGTTGTTTTCACTTCATTTATCTCTATGTTAACTTATGAATAGGTCGGATATCAAATATACATAAGGTTGGGCCTGATTTGATATAAATGAGGCCCATCAGTATGGCCTATTTGATATACATGGAGCCGTTGGTGCGGCCCATATAACGCGGCCCAGGTGATGTGGCCTGTTTGACATAGGGGGCCCATTGTAATGTATTTGAGGCTCAGGCGTGAGGCCCACCTGATGTGTATTCGAGACCTGATATGACGTATGTGAGGCCCATAAGCGAGGCCCAGTGTAATGAATGTGTGTGGCCGTTACAGTGCAGGCCGTACCTGGGAGTAATGTTGGTTTGAAGTCCACATTGTAAGAATAATGTTGGTTAGATGTCCATATGATTGGAAATGCTGGTTAGATGTCCTCATTGCGACCTTCCCTTAGGCCTTGTTCAGCCCATTCTTACCGATTTCGATTAACGTGACCGACTTACCGATTCTGATTATCGGTCGATTCTGATTGCCTTGACCGATTGCTGATTTCGATTAACGTGACCGATTTACCGATTCCGACTATCGATCGGTGTGATTGTCGTGACCGATTTGCCAATTTTGATTACCTTGACCAATTACCGATTTCGATTGACGTGACCGATTTGCTAATTCTGATTACCTCGACCAATTGCCGATTCCGATTGACGTGACCGATTTGCCGATTCTGACTGTCGATCGGTGCAATTTTTGTGACCGATTACTGATTCTGATCGAGGTGACCGATTTGTCGATTCCGATTATCGATCGATTTTGAGTATCAAGGCCAATTCCGATGATTTTGATTTATCGAGGCCGATTCTGTATGCCGATTCTGATTGTTGAGGCTATGTATCGAGGCCCATTCCAAGTGTCAATTCAATTGTTGAGGCCGAGGCCGATTGTCGAGACCTATATAACGTATATGCAACTCGTAGTTGGGGTCCACTGTGATGTTTTCGTGGCCTATGGGCAAGGCCCATTGCGATATGTATTAGGCCCATGATGCATGGCCCGTTTGATGTATTCAAGACCAATGTGTAGGGTCCACATGTCATTTATTTAAAGACCATGAGCAGGGCCCACCCGTTGTGTATATATGGCCCTTAAGTAAGGCCCATTGTGTTGTATATTATGGCTTTGTGTGAGGCCGTGGGCCTATTATATGTTTGGCTTGTGTGAGTCATTCCTTGGGGGCAATGTTGGTTAAACGTCCACATTGTCGAGGCTGATTGTTGATACCGGTTATTGATACCGATTATGAATATGTGACTGCATAGCATCATGATACATGCTCATACGCATCATCTACATATTTGTTATGAGATGTGGTTGACCATTGCATATGTCATTAAGCAGATTGCTATGAGACTTCCTGATAGGCAGAGGTTATCTCACATGAGCGCACGGTATGCGCATGATTGATGCATGATTGGATTGTATGACTCATGCATCTTGCATTGTGTGTTGAGATTACTATACGCCCTAGCGACAACAGGGCCGTAGTCTCCACAGGTATTTCGTGGATGGCCAGATGGGACACCGAAAATCTGTTCTACATGGGGTGCTATAGATATCCCTGGGTGAAAGTCCCTAAACCCTCTTGGTTCCAGAGGTTATTCTAACGTTTAGACTAAGTGAATGCATAAGCGTATGAGGGCCGTATACCGTTAGACCGCGTCTCCCACTGTGTCGTGGTCGGTTGGAAGGGGATACGACCTTACTTGCCCGAGAGGAGGGGGTAATGCTAGGTTGAGTTTGACCAGCTCGAGGAATGGGTCTGCTATCGACGAGCCGGGCCCGATATTGGCAGGCAAATAGTGAGGTCACTTCTACCCACCTTGTTGCGCGCGATGGGGCGGCAATCTAGTTTGGAGTGTAATAGACCCCGGTAATTTCCTAGAGAGGAAATGTACTGATATGTGGATTATTGAGTAAGAGTTGCATACTCATGCATTCATTTCATTCACTATCCACACGGGCTGGTGGTGTGCAACTAATTGTTGTGTACCTTCGTTATGGCAAGGATTTCGGTTGGGCGCGCGACTAACCTGAGATCAGGTGTTTACCACGTTGAGCCTGACTATCCAAATTTAGGTATGGGACTGGTTTGGATAAAAGTCCCTTGTGGTGGACTCCATAGCCTGCAATACTACGTACTATCATCCCGACTTCACACTCCAGCATGGTCAGTTCATTTGCATCGCATATTGCATTACATCCACAGGCATATGACATTTTGGGTTGCTATGTTTCTGTACTTATATGGCCTAGACAGACTTAGCAGGATTTGTATATTGCATTATATTTTCGACATCTGATATTTGACTCTTTATGATTCTTTATTGCATAGCTGTTTCACATTACGTATTCTGATATTGATCGACTTCATGGACTTGTCCGTATTTCCGCTTACTCTGTTATCGTATAATTTATGATCTTGTCAGTATTTATGTTTACTCTGATAATTCCTGCTCTTGTCAGTATTTCTGCTTACTCTGGTAATTCATGATCTTGTTAGTGATTCTATTTATTTCGATATTGTACCATTTATGGATTACCAGAATTTTCAGTCCTGTATGATGATGGCATTGTGTTGAATACTTGGCACTTACCTTATGAACACACTTACACCACCCTCTAAGCTTTCTATAAGCTTTGCATGATAGATGCGTGCAGGCGATATTAGGTGGCAGCAATGTTGAGCTTGGACCGTGCAACGGTCTTCTAGAGCTTGATTTTCGATATCATGTATTTCCCTTTCATCATTGTACTCAAATGATTATATTAGTGGATATGTGATGATGATGTTGCCTTTGTGAATTGGGTAATCTTGTGGTTATGCTTATTATGAGTTAAATGTACATTGGAAAATCCTCCTTGTAGGATCCCAGGATCAGAATCTGGCGTATGGATGCTAGGAGCCAAGAATGGGGTACTTGGAGGCTGTCGGCACCGGATTCGGCGATCGGGATTCCCGTGAATTCGATCTCCGGGTTTGGGGCGTGACAGAAGTTGGTATCAGAGCATAACTTGAAAATACCTAAGGATAACATCACATATCTGCTGATAGCTACCTTTCACTCTATGATTGTTGAGAACTTAGAATGGTTAGATTTCCGAGATCGAATGACTTAGAAACTTTTTGTTATAGCTCCCTACTGTTGAGATTGTGAGATTGCTTAGCATTCCAGTTTCGATTTTTTTCTGATCCAGGATCCGTGGTTTAGTGGGATCATCGTGCTGACGAGGTGTATTGGGAGTAAGAGGCGGATATTCGTAGGCGTTATCCCCATCTCTTAGGTGTTTGATAATTATATCTATAGCAATAAGACTTCCCTCCCTTGTGAACTCTATATTGGTTATGCCGTGTTTTAAATTTCGAGGATGAAATTTTTATTAGGTGGGGAGAGCTGTAAGACCCGTATCCTAGTTCGTACTGTTCCGTCGACTCCCACGATCCTCCCGGTCGAATTCCGGTAACCTGCGACTCGTAGATAGCATTTACGCGTGACCCTAAGTTGCATCCTATAAATCCGAGTGGGCTTGACCCGAGACCCATGCCATTGCGACCACATCATCACCGTTGTTCCAACGCCGCGTCTCTTGCGTCAATCCGAGTTGTAGATCAAAAGTTGTAAGCCACGCATCATTGAGACCATTGATCATGATGTGGGGCCCACCTTGTGCACGTGCACACTTTCCTAGGTGAACCCAACCTAGGTTCATCGTTTCCTATGAGAGTTATCTATAGGCTAGCCCATCTAGACTAGGTTGATGACATCATCCCTATGAGCATGCCTTACATGTAATAAGTACAAGCATGCTTTTTTTCCTCTTCCCTAGTCTCTTACAAAGCCATCATTACACATCTCTCTTTCTTATCTCTCTCCCTCTCTCTTCATTTACATATCCCTTAGCAAGAGAAGCCATGAACGTCCGAAGCTGAGAGAGAAACTCATCACAAATTCAACCACATTCTACTATAGATCCCCTTCAATCCAGCCTTTGGATCATGATCTCCACTGTTGTAAGAGCCTCATAGGTGCATTGGAAGGCTAGGGAGGAAGAAGAAGGTTAGGTGAGTGCTTCTCTCTTTCTTTTTTTTTTTATTATTTTGTGTTATGTGTGGCCCACTTGGTTGGATCCCTCCTTAATATATGTTTTATCCATACCGTCCATCACTTGGTGGCCCACCGAGTAGGGCCCACCTGGTACGTATGTGTTGCACCCAACCGTCCAGCGTCTCAGTGACGCTGGACGTGTAATGAAAACTCAAATATTAGATTGATTTGCAAACTTTTGGGCGAGCCACTTATTCAGGCCCCACCTTTATGCATGTTTTAAATCCAAGCCGCCCATTCCATTCCTCAGATCATTTTAAGCGTTGAGCCGAAAAATGAAGTCAATCTTAGGTGTTGGCGGGCCATAGCATAGAAAATGGTGGTTTTCACCATTGAAATCTTCCTCGATATTACTATGCACATAAAAATACTCAATATTGGACTTGATTGGCTTGTCTTAAGCCAGGGTATGCAATGGCTGGGTTGGATTCACTTGGACCGGACCCCACGTAGGAAAAACCCCAAGATATCAAGTTTTTCAAAAAAATAAAATAATAATAATAATAAATATTAATGAAAGAATAATTCTCCGTCGTCGAGAAGGACGCTAGCGTCCATACTTGTAGGCGAACGAGCCAGGGCCCCACGGCCCCAACCGTGGGTCCCACCATGATGTGTGTTATCATCCACGTCGTTCATTTTGTGGGCCCCTTAGGGCAGTGGGTCGCATCCAAAAATCAGCAACATCAAATGCTTAGGTGGCACACATCATACGAAACAGTGTGGATATAACGTCTGCCATTGAGACCATTTCTGGGTGACAGAAATTTTGGAATCAATATGAAATTTGTTTTTACCCTTCAACTAGTTATGTGTGACCTTGTGAACGGGTTGGATGGCATAGAAACATTATGGTGGGCCCCACATGGGCCCCACAGTGATGCATGTATGTCATTCACACTGTCCAGGCGGACGGTGGAGCCACTGTCATGTATGTGTTATGTCCGCACCGTCCACATCACTGGACGGTGGGACCCTAATGATGTATGCGTTTTGTGCACACTCTCCATCCACTCAGTGGGCCACACCATGATTGCATGTGTGTAATCCAAGCCGTCCACCGTCTTTGGACGGTGGGACCCACCCCACGTGTGGGGCAACACCGTGATGTATGTTTTTGTCCAGGCCGTCCAAGGCCTGGACGGTTGCCATGAATAATATATACTATATTTTATTATATATTATATATAAGGTGTTGTGGTGGCCCTACGTGAGACCCACCACAGCTTGCTGCAGGAAAGAAAAAAAAAGAAAAAAAGAAAAGAAAGACAAAAAGGGTCAAGTAAAGGCAGTCACGTGCTGCTCTCTCTATCTCTCTCTCTCTCTCTCTCTCTCTCTCTCTCTTTGAATGTCAGCCACGTGTAGGTCCCACATGGCGTGTGCGTTACACCAGCCGTCCATCCGTCTGACAGTGGGCCATGCATGATGAATGCGTTTTACACGATGTCGTACATCTGTTTTGATGGTGGGACCCACAACCATATGGTTACAACAAGTTTTGTGGGTCCCACTACAAGGGAAGTTTGATATATTAGATATGTATATATATTATATTATGTATATTATGTATTACATATACATGATGGTGGGCCCTACGTGGGACCCACCTTTGCCTCCCTAGGTGCGGCCACCGTCATTCAATGTACCATATACTGCTCCTTGTTGACAGCAGGCCCCACATTGATGTGTATCGACACCGCCCACTACCTTGAACGGTGGGCCCACCATGAGCATGTGTTGTATCCATGCCGTCCAACCATTTGTGAGATCATTTTATAGTGTGGGAAAATGAATGAATCAGATCTAAAGTTCAAGTGGCCCCACCATTTAATTGTGGACAGTGACATCTACCGTTCAAACTTCTAAGGGCCATAGCGGTTTCCATCAGCTGATGTTGTTTTCACTTCATTTATCTCTATGTTAACTTATGAATAGGTCGGATATCAAATATACATAAGGTTGGGCCCGATTTGATATAAATGAGGCCCATCAGTATGGCCTATTTGATATACATGGAGCCGTTGGTGCGGCCCATATAACACGGCCCAGGTGATGTGGCTTGTTTGACATAAGGGGCCCATTGTAATGTATTTAAGGCCCAGGTGTGAGGCCCACCTGATGTGTATTAGAGACCTGATACGACGTATGTGAGGCCCATAAGCGAGGCCCAGTGTAATGAATGTGTGTGGCCGTTACAGTGTAGGCCGTACCTGGGAGTAATGTTGGCTTGACGTCCACATTGTAAGAATAATGTTGGTTAGATGTCCACATTGATTGGAAATGCTGGTTAGATGTCCTCATTGCGACCTTCCCTTAGGCCTTGTTCAGCCCATTCTTATCAATTTCAATTAACGTGACCGACTTACCGATTTTGATTATCGGTCGATTCTGATTGCCTTGACTGATTGCCGATTTCGATTAACGTGACCGATTTACTGATTCCGACTATCAATCGGTGCGATTGTCGTGACCGATTTGCTAATTTTAATTACCTTGACCAATTGCCGATTTCGATTGACGTGGCCGATTTGCTAATTCTGATTACCTCGACCAATTGCCGATTCCGATTGACGTGATCGATTTGCCGATTCTGATTGTCGATCGGTGCGATTGTCGTGACCGATTGTCGATTCTGATCGACGTGACCGATTTACCGATTCCGATTATCGATCGATTTCGAGTATCAAGGCCAATTCCGATGATTTCGATTTATCGAGGCCGATTGTATATGCCGATTCTAATTGTTGAGGCTAAGTATCGAGGCCGATTCCAAAGTGTCAATTCAATTGTTGAGGTCGAGGCTGATTGTCGAGACCTATATGATGTATATGCAACCCGTAGTTGGGGTCCACTGTGATGTCTTCATGGCCTATGGGCAAGGCCCATTGTGATATGTATTAGGCCCATGATGCATGGGCCGTTTGATGTATTCAGGACCCATGTGTAGGGTCCACATGTCATTTATTTAAAGACCATGAGCAGGGCCCACCCGTTGTGTATATATGGCCCTTAAGTAAGGCCCATTGTGTTGTATATTAGGCCTTTGTGTGAAGCCATGGGCTCATTATATGTTTGGCTTGTGTGAGTCATTCCTTGGGGGCAATGTTGGTTAAATGTCCACATTGTCGAGGCCGATTGTTGATGCCAGTTATTGATACCGATTATGAATATGTGACTGCATAGCATCATGATACACGCCCATACGCATCATCTGCATGTTTGTTATGAGATGTGTTGACCATTGCATATGTCATTAGGCAGATTGCTATGAGACTTCCTGATAGGTAGATGTTATCTCACATGAGCGCACGGTATGTGCATGATTGATGCATGATTGGATTGTATGACTCATGCATCTTGCATTGTGTGTTGAGATTACTATACGCCCTAGCGACATCAGGGCCGTAGCCTCCACAGGTATTTCGTGGATGGCCAGATTGGACACCGAAAATCTGTTCTACATGGGGTGCTATAGATATCCCTGGGTGAAAGTCCCTAAACCCTCTTGGTTCCAGAGTGTAACGCCCCGGATTTTTGCCAACCTGGGATTAGACGTCCTTAGGCAATGGGTCGATCCTAATACCTCATTAACTTGTCAGAACTGAATCCCAAAGTCTAAAGTCGCCTTTGAACTCATTTCCTTCACAAATCTCACCCTTCATCACCTTGATCTTCCAATTTTTCTAAGAACTTTCACCCTAGACACTATCTTAAACTAGCTAAGTAGTATAACTTGGATCACTTTATATACTAAATACAAAGGCCTGAGTACCACCTCGACCAGAAATCACTTAGGACTAAATCCTTTAGAAATGAGACAAAGTAACTAGGTGTGAAACCAGATTAGCTACGAAATCTGTTTGAATCGCTTCAAATACGATCTGCAAGACCCAAAGCTTGTAGAATCATTGACGCTAGGTTACCCTAAAATCTAGGATCAATCTCATTACCTGGCTACTCTCGGGAGCACATCGAAACTCCGTATCAGATCTGGACCGCACGTCGGAAGTCCGAATAACTCAAAGTTAAGAAATTAGGACCGCCTCACTGGGCTCGACAACCATCTCGGAAATCAAGTCCAGACAATGTCCCATGGCCATTCGATCGTGTCCGGAGTGAGGGAGTGTGAAAACCACCATTTCCTTTACAAAATAAATATCTTGAATAGTGATCTGGCATCGTTTGTTTGCGGATCAGTATTAAGCAACTAGACCGTCAGAATCTGATCAAATTACACCCTCGGATCAGGAAAAATTTCATACACATTTACATGTACTCGGAATCTCCGATCGAGATCCGCTGATCGTTGAACTGAAACTGGTCCGCCACGCGTGATCTGGAATCCCAACCGAAATGAAAACTTAATAGAACGTAGATCCAGCGTTAGTGAGCTTAAGTCCAACCTTTGGCTCAAGGAGGCCCGCCAGAAGTCCTCCGTTGAGCTGAAACAGGTCCGCTTTGGTTATAACATAAGTATACTTTGACCTGGAGTCTATTTTGGAGAATTCTTAGGCTATATAAGGACCTTAAACCCTCTCTCATGGCAGCCATATGAATTTGAGATTGAGAGAGAGAGAAGAGAGAGAAAGTGAGGGAGATGTGGGAGGAACTCCCTGCCGTACTTCCCTGCCGCTCCACGGGCTGCACCGCCTCTTTCCAGACGCTTTCTCGGCGATACCGACTCCGTTTTAAGGTAATAAACCCTAACCCTAGACCTGTTTTAAGGTGTATAGGCTACAGGTTATGAAATAGCTAACCGATTTCACTCTTTAGGCTAGAAAACTCCCGAATACGGAAGCTCTTCAACCCTTGTCGATCCGTTACGATTCTACGACAAAAGGTGCGGACTTTAGGTGTATAGGTTATGGTTTTCAACGCTTTCAATGTCAGATAATGATAGATTCATGATCTGCATGCAATTGCACATGTACAAAGTGCTTTCCATTTTCAGTTTCGATTAGAATTGTAGAATTTGGAATTTCACATACTCTAGGTATTCGTATAAAATACCGTATACGTATTTTTTATGGAAATGTGTTTGACATGTTTATTTGTCGTATGAATATATGACGTATGGATAAAATACTTATTTGGCGAAAGGATTCGTCTAAATACATGTTTACTAATAAACACTATGTATGTAGAAATACGGTATTGTAAGAAGTACCGTATACATGTATATTTTAGCAATGTGTTTGTCATGATTAATTGTCGTATAAATATATTATGTGCGTATAAAATAATTGCTTGGCGAAGGGAATCGCCGTAATACATGTTTGCTTGTATACATTATGTATGTTGAAAATGCGTATTCTAGAAAATACTGTATACGTATAAATTTTGGAGATGCATTTATCATGATTATTTGCTGTAGTAATATATTATACATGGATAAAATACTCACTTGGCTAAAGGATAGCCCTAATACATGTTTTGCTAACGTATACCATGTATGTTGTAATAGTGTATTCTAAGTGTTTGTGAAAATGACTGAATGAGTATAGAATCCTCATTCGTGCTCGCCATGACTAATTGTCATGGATTCATGATTGTTGTATTGGCGATACCCTTTTGACGAAAGGATTTTTCCTAAATCACGCCACGGCCAATATACACTATATATGCTAAAATGTGTGGCCCAAGTGTTTGCGGAAATGACTGAATGAATATGGAACTTGATTCTCGCTCCTTGCCATGACTATCCGTCGTGGGTGTACGCGTGTTATGATTGGGGCAACTCCCTAGTGAAAGGATTTGGCCTAATGCCTATGCGATCGACATATGTCAGGTATGTTGATGTATGTTTGTTTAAGTGTTTCTTGAAATGTCTGAATGAGTAGTAGTTAGCAAATTGTAATGTATAAGGGTGTTGAGATATGATTCTCAACCTCTTCTAACTATGTGTATGATCTCCTTGGATAGTTGTGTGATTAGGAATTGAACATGTACAAATTCATGCTCGTGTTGTGCTTCATAACATGCTCAACTGCTTTATGATTTTAACTATGTAATGTATATGTTTAAATTTATATTTACATTGTATGATCCGTCATGGGTGATGGGGAAGTGGAGCAACGAATGCGTGGCAATGCAATGCTGACACCTAAACGGATACTACTGCATCGATTGTATGAGTTGAATCTTGATTCACTATCGCTTTATCTATCCGCACTTGATTGTGTTTGGGGCTATGATTATAGTCCAGACAATCGGTACTAGAATGAATTCGTGGTTGTGATTCATTTGCCACGTGAGATGTGTTTGACGAACCCGAGTCGTACTTCGGTTGGCGATAGTGGTTGGCCACGCGAAGTGCTTATGCACTTCATGTCGTTCAACTTGTTGTGCGCTCAAGTTAGCCGAGCTCGTCAAGTAACCCAATCTGTCTTATTTATGTTCACCATGTTTGGTCGCTACTGCCTGAACCTAGGGTACCAAACTTACCAGTGAAATCCCTTTTAACCATGGTACCTCAATCCGCTAAGACTCATGAGCCGGGCATGGTGGTATGGGACACCGTGGTCGTGCTGTCGGCCTACGCTGGGGCCACGTGCCTCCCCGTAGTGATCAGTGAGCAACCAGACTCGTGAGCCAATTATGGTTGTATGAGACACTATATTCGAGCTGTCGATACTTACGGCGAGAGCCGAGTACGGTGAGACCTGTACTCGTGCTGACGGGCGATGAGTCCTCCGTAGTATCTTCGAGTATACTCCAAGGGTCTGTGATTGGCGACGAGTCTTTCACAGCAACTAGAGTATGAGTTGAGCCGAGTTCGGTGAGACCTGTATTCGAGCTGACAGCTAGTGATTGAGCCGAGTACGGTGAGACCTGTACTCGAGCTGACGGTCAGCAATTGAGCCGCATACGGTGAGATCTGTATCCGTGCTGACGGGTGACGAGCCCTTTGTGATGCCTTCGCTAAGCCTCTCAAACCATAATATCGTATGAGATTAACTAGGACTGACGACCCTAGAATGGATCATGTTTGGGAATGATACAAGGGAGGTACCTTTATTTTCCAATACTACTGTTTGAAATAAACTAATAATTACTCGGTAATCATGCTCATCATCGCACTGCATGTGCCTAGTAGATGTGGAGCACTGAGGGATGGATGCATTCGCGAACGTAAGATGATGTCGCATGAGGGTGGTTTGGCAAGGGCATTCATCATGTCATTTCATACTTGCATTAATAAGAGTACTTAGCATTGTTTGATTTTACTGCTTTATCATTACTGCTTGACTGAGTCGATAACATGTTAACCTATACTTTATTGTTCCACTGAGTTGATCACTCACTCCCACGTTACGGGACGGTGTTTCGAACACCCACCAGACATTGTCGATTGCGGATGGCTACGCTACTCCCGGCGTGAGCCGACTACTACTATGATGTCGAGGAGGAGTTCTCCTACATGTAACTCTCTCGACAGTGTCTCTGAAGACCTGGTACTGTATTGACGGGGCTATGGTACATGAGATAGAAGACATTACACTTACACATTGGTATAATTTGAACTGTACTTGTAATTTATAACCTGGTAATGTTATTACGCTCTGGAGACTCACCACAGATTTTATATATTTTATATATCTATCACAGTCTTCTGCTTGCTAATTTACTGTCTCTGGAGTATGATATTCTGTTTTGGCTTAATCTCACTCATGTTCAATGCACAAATACAGTCAACATTCAATCATCATTCATTTTGTTGCATAAGTGATGTTCTGGAACTCGGGAGTTGAGTTTATGCTCGACCCCCGATTTTCAGGGCGTTACACAGAGGTTGTTCCAACGTCTAGACCGAGTGGATGCATGAGCGCATAAAGGTTGTATACCGTTAGGCCGCATCTCTGACTGTGTCGTGGTCGGTTGGAAGGGGGTACAGCCTTACCTGCCCGAGAGGAGGGGGCAATGCTAGGCTGAGTTTGACCAGCTTGAGGAATGGGTCCGCTATCGACGAGCCGGGCCCAATATTGGCAGGCAGATACTGAGGTCTCTTCCACCCACCTTATTGCGCGCGATGGGGCGGCAATCTAGTTTGGAGTGTAATAGACCCCGGTGATTTTCCAGAGAGGAACCTTACTGATATGTGGACTTATTGAGTAGGAGTTGCATACTCATGCATTCATTTAATTCACTATCCACGCGGGCAGGTAGTGCGCAACTAATTGTTGTGTACCTTCGTTATGGTAAGGATTTCTTGTGGGCGCGCAACTAACCTGAGATCAGGAGTTTACCACGTTGAGCCTGACTATCCAAATTTAGGTATGGGACTGGTTTGAATAGAAGCCCCTTGTGGTGGACCCCGTAGCCTACGATACTACGTACTACCATCCCGACTTCACACTCCAGCATGGTCATTTCATTCGCATCGCATATTGCATTACATCCACAGGCATATGACATTTTGGGTTGCTATGTTTCTGTACTTATATGGCATAGACAGACTTAGCAGGATTTGTATATTGCATTATATTTTTGACATCTAATATTTGACTCTTTATGACACTTTATTGCATAGTTCTTTCACATTACGTATTCTGATATTGATCGACTTCATGGACTTGTCCATATTTTTGCTTACTCTGTTATCATATAATTTATGATCTTGTCAGTATTTATGTTTACTCTGATAATTCCTGCTCTTGTCAGTATTTCTGCTTACTCTGGTAATTCATGATCTTGTTAGTGATTCTATTTATTTTGATATTGTAGCATTTATGGATTACCAGTATTTTCGGTCCTGTATGATGATGGCATTGTGTTGAATACTTGGCACTTACATTATGCACACACTTACACCGCCCTCTAAGCTTTCTATAAGCTTATGCATGATAGATGCATGCAGGCGATATTAGGTGGCAACAGTGTTGAGCTTGGAGCGTGCAGCGGTCTTCTAGAGCTTGATTTTCGATATTATGTATTTCCCTTTCAGCATTATATTCAAATGATTATATTAGTAGATATGTGATGATGATGATGTTGCCTTTGTGAATTGGGTAATCTTGTGGTTATGTTTATTATGAGTTAAATATACATTGAAAAATCCTCCTTGTAGGATCCCAAGATCGGAATCTGGCGTATGGACGCTAGGAGTCGAGAATGGGGTACTATAGAGGCTGTCGGCACCGGATTCGGCGATCGGGATTCCCGTGAATCCAATCTTCGGGTGGTGACAGATATCACCAGGGTCTGATACACTTCACACTGAGTACCTCCTCCCTAGCTGCATAGCCAAGTAAGTGAAAGAGACCACACTATCCGCCTGACCAGTAGCATGTCAATACCTACCCGGCTCTTCAATAGCGGACTCATTTGCGAGCTGGTCAAACTCAGCCTAGCGTATAGCCCTCTTACTCGGGCGGGTAAGGCCACATCCCCTTCCAACAGACCACGACATAGTGGTAGACGCGGTCCACTGGTATTCGGCACTCAGGTACTAGTGTATCCACTAGGTCTAGACGTTGGAGCATCTCATGGTACCAAAAAGGTTCTAGGATTTTCACCTAAGGACATTCTAAGTGCCCACAATGCTAGAGCCAATATTTTCGGTATCCGATACGACCATCCAAGCTATGCCTGTGGAGGCTATGGCCTTGATGTCGTTAGGGCATATAATGATCATGTCACGCATATGTGAAATGCATGAATCATACTATCCAGTCATGCAGCAATCCTGCGCGTACCATGCGCTGATATGGATCTCCTATCAGTGAGTCCCATAAGTAATCTGCCCGATGGCATATGATATGATCAGTCACTACTCATATCAAGCATACATATGATGCCAATGGGTATGAATCATAGAATTATACTAAGCATGTTATACAATAATGAACTATCACAAGTATGGGCCTATCAATGGGTCCTAAGGAGAGTTACAATGCGGACGTTTAACCAATATTATACTTACAATGTGGGCATCGAATCATCATTGCTCCTAAGGCATAGCCCGCCATAGAGGTCAACACATAAACCACGGTAGGATACATTCAATGAGCCTAATGTACAAGTCTCGGATTGGCGCACAAGATGCGGGGTTGGATTCGCTGCGACGGTGCAGTCGCAATGGTACAAGTCTCGGATTAAGCCAACTCAGATCTATAGGATATGACTTAGGATCACACACAAAAGTCGATTATAGGTCGCAGGTTACCGAAATTCGTCAGAAATGATCGCGGGAGTCGACGGAACTGTACGGAGGAGGATACAGGCCTTATAGGAAACATCTTAATTCGCTGATGTTCACAAGATTTTTTCCCTTCAATGGCCAGCCCATTTTTCCCGATACTTGGTGTAAGCATTTTAAAATTCTCTTTCCTTCTCAAATAATGCTTATCTATAAATGTGAATTGCTCATAGACCTTTTCTTCCCCTTCTCTCTTCCTCTTTTCTTGGTTCCCCGGCAGTCATTGTTCTGAGCTAAAAGCTAATCGCAAGAAAATAAAGGGCCCAGCTGCATTCACCGTCGAAACTAAATTAGCCACATTTTTGGTTTACTGGTTAAGCTTAGTCGTGCTTCCCAGTTCAAAAAGTTCAGACTTTATTTGGCTGACTTTATTTGTAGCAGTGGATGTGATGGCAGATGGTAAAAAGAGATATTCGCTGGCTCCTCTTATCTCATGTTCATTATACAGAGCTTTTGATCATGCCGTGACGCACTGCTCAAGCCTGGCGCTAGGAGTTTCATCTGCTTTCACCCCACGACACTACTTCTCTAGATGGATTGGAATCTATTTTCCCTGGACATACAACGATCCAGAGAAGGTTTATGTTCATCTTGATCATCTGCCCTTCTGGCATTTTCTAAAGTGAAAAATGATAAGGAATTGGTAAGAATGGATAGTGGATAAAATTGATAACATGGAATCCATTTACTTCTTTCCTTTTTACTTAGATTATTAGGCCGAAGATAGAGATGTGGAGGACAACCAAGCCTTGGACCCTATTGAAAGGACTTTCTTTCTCTGCATCCATTCTTTCAGTCTTCCATTACAGGAAGGGCTAGAGTTTTAGCGAGAACCATATTATCCAAGTCAATTCGTTAGACAGTTCGGGTATGACCAGGTCATGCCCCAAGTAAGTGAGGAAGTCACCAAAACAATGAGGAGCTACGGAGTTGATCCTTATAACTGGGCTTTGATATGGAAGCAGCTCCTGACTAGAAATTTTGGCTCCCGATTCGTCCTCTCATGGTATAATCACGGAGTAACAGCTTCATATACCTGGATGCGATGGTGGAGTCATCATTACAATTTAGTACGCAATTGCTTTTACGTAGATCGTCCTCTCTGGGTTCCTCCCCCACGCTTGAGGAATTACAGACTAGAGCAAGGGATCAGGTATTTTTACAAGAAAGATCAAGCTGCAGTCTCGGGGCAACTTCGTCTAAAAATTTTTGTGGAACAGCCCATCAGAGAGATAAAGCCCCTGAACACTCTTGAAGGCTGGATTACTTTTGGTTCCCCCTTAGATCTGATAAATCAGGGAGAAAGATCGGCCAGTCCTCACAATGAATTTGAAACTTCAGGTGGTGTTCTGCCTTCCCCTTCTCCTGTAGGAGAAAATCAACCTGCGAGTCCTGCCCCATCATTCCTCTGGTTACTGAACCTGTCCCTCCTGCAACTCTCAGCCTGTCGAACATGCAGCTGCCACGATTATTCCTATCATGAATCTTACTGAGACCGCAACTAATCGTGCCACTATCCCAACTTCTTCGGCTATACGCCGAATTGTCATTGCTACTTCCCCCATGACCTGCTCTCACGCCAAGTCACTGTCTCATGAGGTTTTAGCCTAACTAATTACTTCTCCCTCTTGAGGTGCACATCTTCTTCATGTGAAGACTTCTTATAAAGGAAAACAAACCGTGTCGGAGGAAGACAGCTCATCAGAATATTCTGCAAACACTGCGAGCGAAGATACGTCTTCTTCGACAAGTCTTACTTATGAAGGAGATGCTTTACTAGATGCAGATACTGATGCTGAGATAAACGTTGGAAAAGAGAGTGATGCTGAAGTTAGGTCTTCTCTTCTTGAGGCTCCAACTACTCATCCTGATACTTCCCATCCCATTCCGGAGACTTCTCTGGATAATGAAGAGCAACTTGATTATGGTGAATATGGTGGTTCTCCTGGTGCAAATATCTTTCTTTCTTTTGATGCTTTGTATTCCCCTTGTATCGTGGATGTTGCTGAGATCACTACTCGTGGGACATCAACTTTAAGGGATGCAGAGGCTCAACCCTCCGATATTCAGGCAATTATGGAGAACGTACTCCTCCTTTCCGGTCTAGACGAAACTTTGCCATCCATACCTCAAACATTCGATGCCTCCGCTCAGATCAATAAATCCCTTGCTACATGCCCTTCTTCTATTCAGTCGGTAGCTCAAAGTTTAGAATTTCTTTCTACTCCAGTTGATATCCCCACTCTAAGTACTCTCGACTCAAGCACTGTAGGATTCAGGAACTTTCTTTCAATGCTGTTATGACCACAGAAGTCCCCAGTTCTACAGTACCCATAACTCATTCTGTTCCAGTTGTCTCCGTTGTTGTTCCTAATCCAGGTATATATTTCTTTTCTTATTTTACATCAACATTGAATACACATATGTTTTCTTTTGAACTTATATCCCTTTCTTATCTTTTAGTTTCAGTCGTGCCAACTCCTAGTGGATCTAAAGGATCCAACTCAGTGACGGCGGCCTTCGATAAATTCTCCTTGGAAAAGGTGCCACGTCTTATGTTAAGGCCTTTTAAGAATGCAATTTCTATTATTGTTGGTGCTTTTAAAGATCCAACTCAGTGTTCAGCCTCTTTACACTTCCTTATCACAACTTATGACTCCACGAAGAACTTAGAAGTGACGTGGAGTATGGCCAATGCTCCCGAGATTCTAAATTGTCAGAAGGAATTGGCGCTTCTTAAGGAGAAGCTCTCTCAGGCGGATGATGTTCTTGCTAACTATAATATTATTAGTCAATCTATCCATGAAAAATTGAAGATTTTCGACAAAAATAAGGCTAACATTGGTGATCAAATTTCTTTTCTCGAGAGGGAGATTTTATTGCTTAAAAGTCAGTGGGAAGCTGAAGACGCAACTATTTGTCAGATCAGAGCAGAACTTGAAGCAAACAATCAATTAATTGATACCGTATAAGCTAAACGGACGAGGAGTGGGGAAGCTGCTGCTTCCTTGGAATCTGAACTAATTGGTGCTCCTTATCAGGCTAACATGATCCTTGAAGCTGAGCGCACAACTGTTGTAGCACAATCTCAATTGAAAGAAGAGTTGCAGCATTACTTAGAGATTTTGAACATAACTGAAGATTTATAGGCATTGTATGTAAACATTCTTTTTGTGCTATAATGTATAAACAACTTGTAAAATTCTATCAGAGATATTTCAAGGTATTTTGCTCTTTCATAAACTTCTATCTCATAAATCATTCTAAGCATATTCATTTATGCAGTTATCTTTCCATGATATTTCATCGAAGCACTATCAACAAAATCACCACATATTTTGATTATCAGTATGGGATTCCCCTATGTGATTTATGTTTCAATAGGCAATGCTAGATTTTAGTTTAGTTAGATGGCCACACATAGTTTAAGCTCTTAAGTAGTTGGAGTAATCACGGCCTGAGTGGGATTTACGCACAAGGATGGCCACAATAACTCTCTAGAGTTCGTGAGGCTATACCAGGCCACCTTAGGTAGCAAATCCAAGGTCATTGGTCCATCAATGAGTAGGTTTATACCCTTCCTCATGAGTTAATACTGAAATCAAACCGGGGATTTGGGTTTTCTTCGTCTGTGAGTTCAGACCCATTCCTGGGAGGGTATTTTCGTCCTCGTCCATGACGCTATCAGAGAGCTCACAAACGGCATTGGTCTTATGCCTGACTTGTCATTTTATAACTTTTTGACCTTTTAGGACTTTTAGTTACTGGCTCTGTCCGCTGCCCGCATGGGTATGCATATGATGGCCTTCATGGGCTTTTTAGGGCCACTGGCTTCTCACTACTGCCCGAATGGCGAGATAGGTCTTATGCGTAGTTAGCCATGTAAGACTTGGCTAGGATGCCTTAAGGAGTAAGCTACCATTGCTGTCATCAACTTTATATGTGGTTGGCTGCACAGTCTGTTCCACTGCCAAAATTGATAAATCAATAATTAATATTCTGCTGCCGCTGATGATGTCCCAAGAACATTTGTATTATGTTTAACATAGTATATCAGTTTGGCGATGATAGTAATTTTGATAAAATAAGCATATGTGAGCGATTGATGATGATAGTGACAGTTGCTAATCTTGGTGCTAATCACCGACGTTCACCGAATTTGGTCATAATCATCTACGTTCGGCAAATCTTGGCGATAATCATCGACGTTCGGCGAATCTTGGCAATAATCATCGATGCTTGGCGATAATCAATGCTTGGTAGCAATCATCAATGCTTTGGAAGCAAAATTTGCACTTTTTATTCATTTTCATGAGAGGGAGTACATGACTTTGTCCTTTGTGGCTCTTTTGCTCATGAAGATAGAATATAAGGCTATGCCTGTAAAGGCTATTTCATCATTTCATCTTTTCATCCGTGATTGCCCCCTTTTGATATAGAAGAATTATCTTGATAATCTTATAAATCAAAATTTCTCCTACTGTTAGGAGTAATATCTCTTGATGAAGCGAGCATTGACCAGTATACTGATGTCTCGCCCATCATGATCTGTTACTCTGTATGCTCCATTGGAGTAAACTTCAGTTATTACGTATGGTCCATCCCATTTAGGGTCAAACTTGCCTCCTGTTCTTCGAGTGACTACTATCGGCCTTTTCAACATCAGAATCAAATCCCCTTTTCTGAAAGATCGGTGTTTAACCTTTTTATCGAAGGTAGTAGAAATTCTAGCTTGATATAATTGTAAGCGCTGCTGAGCTGCCAGCCTTTTTTCATCAAGCAAATCCAACTCTTTCAGCCATATCTTTGCATTTTCGTCATCTGTAATTGATTGATGTACTGCTACCCTTAGCGAAGCGACCTGTATCTCGATCGGCACGACAACTTCCACACCATAAACCAACGAATACAGAGTAGCATGTGTCGTTGTACGATGCGTTGTTCTATAAGCCCATAGAGCTTCCTGTAGATTTTCATCCCAGTCACGCTACATCCAACTCTTTCAACTGTATCTTATTGAATGCTTTAGCTAGCCCATTGGCTGGTGGGTAATAGGGTGTTGAGAACAACTACTGAATCTCAAACTTTTGACATAACTTCTCCACCCCCTGTTCTTGAAAGGAGTGTCATTATCTATAATGATTCTCTTTGGGATACCGTGGCGATATTTTATCGCATGCTGAATGAAATTAACAACATCTTTCTCTTTAATGCTTCATAGTGCAACCACTTCTATCCATTTGGAGAAATAGTCCGTTGCTGCTAATATATATTGTTATCCTCTGGACAACAATGGATTTATGGGGTCAATGACATCAAGTCCCCACGCGGCAAAGGGCCAGGAAGTGGCTTACTGATGAAGGTCTTTAGGAGGTACATGTATGATGTATCCGTGGATTTGACACTCGTGGCACCATTTCGCGTAGTCTATATCATCTTTAAACATTGTTAGCCAGTAATATCACATCTAGTGCACTCGGTGGAATAGATTCCTCCTTGCTTCATGGGCCGCACATTCCCCAGAATGTGCCTTGCGTAGCACTTGGCTTACCTCTTCTTTGTTTAGGCATCGCAATAACATTTCGTTATAAAATCTTTTGTATAATTCCTCATTACACAAAATGAATCTTTTTTACTTTCTGTTTAATTTACGATTTCGCTTCTGGATTGTCTAGCAGGATGTCGTATTTGAGATAGTCGACGAGAGGCTGACGCCAATCATCTACTGTCACTTCTAAGCATGATACGGGTAGGGCTTCCGTTATTTCACCAATCACCTCTGCAAAAGGCAAGAATCTCCGTTCTTCGATTGTTACTTGTAGGGAGCTTCGATCTAGGCAAGACAGTGTCGTTGCTAGACTGGTTAGGGCATCGACCTTCGCATTCTCGTTTTATGGAATATGCTTGACTTCAACGTTAAAAAATTTCTCCAATAAGTGTTGTGCTTTTCAACAGTATGGCAGAAGTTCCGGTTTCCTTGTCTCAAATTCCATCGCCAACTGATTTATGACCAATTTAGAATCCCCATAAATCTGTAGGTGTTTAATTCTTAACTCACTGGCTATCTCCATCCCGATGATAAGGGCATTATATTCATCTTCATTATTCGTACACATCGTACTTAGCACGAATGAATAAGGCAACAGATCACCCTACGGGGTAATGAATATTACTCTGGCACCTGCCCCCATTGCCTGAGCCACCCCATCAAAGAACATTTGTCATGCTTTAGGTAATTCTGTCATCATAACTTGTTCATCTGGGAATTCATCGAAAATAGCTTTACAACCTACCACAGGATGAGCCGCTAGAAAGTTCACCACTGCTTATCCCTTTACTGCTTTCGCTGGCTCATACATGATTGCATACTCTGATAACAGTAACATCCACTTTACTAACCTTCCTGACAACATCGGACTTGTCATCAAAAACTTAATGGGGTCTGCTTGAGATATCAGGGTTATGTTATGGGACAAACAATAATGTCTTAATTTCTGAACTGCAAACACAAGCGCCAGGCATATCTTCTCGATAGGAATATACTTGCATTATGCACTCATCAATGTTTGACTTAAATAATAAAGTGCTGCTTCTTTCCCATCTTCATTCACTTGTGCTAGCAGGGCTCCTAGCGAATTCTCAACTGCTGATATATACAAAATGAGCGGCCTTCCTTTCATGGGGGTTGTTAATACTGGAGGCTATTTCAACAATTCTTTTATCGAATTGAAGGAATTCTGGCAGGATTTATCCCATATGAATTCTATTTCTTTCTTCATCAGATGAGAAAACAGCTAGCATCTTCCTACTAAGTTTGAGATAAAGCGGCAGATATATGCTACTTACCTTGCAAGCTTTTCAGCTCTTTTAACATTTTCGGAGGACCCATATCTTGAATAGCTCTAACTTTCTTTGGATATATTTCAATACCCGTGTCTCACCACAAAACCAAGGAATTTTCCTGACGATACTATAAATGTATATTTAGCCAGGTTCATTGTAACACCCCGTACTTTCCAGTACTCGGGTGTTATCTTGAAGGCCTAGATTAATATAAATATGAATCTAACTCGATCCGAAAGTATTAACCTAAATCGGACCAACAGAGTCAAACCATTGATGACTCTGATTTAAAGACAAGTCCCACAAAAATAAATAAATAAAATAAAATAAAAAGGTAAATAACCATGTATATAGGTGGTAACAATTATAATAATAATAATGACATAAAATCATGAGACAGATAGTCCTAATAACCTACAGATTTGGACCCGCAACAGAAGACATATGCATATGTAAAATTAAAAATAAACAAATATGTAGATAAAGTGAAATAATTTATGATAATAATAATAGTAATAAAATTTATATTAATACTAGTAATTGGTATAGTGGTATACTATGAAGGTCTGGAACGTACACATAACTAAGTAAGACTCTTTTAACCATTGCCGCTCAATCCCGGGATGATCCAGCCATTAGATTGTTGGGAATCTCCAAGTAAGACCCTAAATCAAGTTGTAGGACCCACTGGCATTGAGGATTGGACTGATCCTTAATCTAGGGCCATAAGGAACCCTTACTAACCAAATGGATGGAGTGGATTTTTCCACAAGCCTCTCTGTGGGCCCCACTCTATAGTGATTATACACGAGAAGTGGGTGCACCAGCGGTGCACCGGACTCAACCCTTAGTCAAACCGGGCTTGACCCGATTATTTCCCAAAATGGGAAGATTTGCCTCCAGCGCCCGTTTCAAATGGACTTACCCTGTTCGGGTGGATCACGGCCCACCATCTGGGTCCCATCTTGACAATCCAAACCATCCATCGTATTTCGGCCTTGGGGTCGACCAAAACCTACAAATTTTACGTGATTCAGCACGTGTTCTTGCACATGATCCCCGGTGCAAACTGACCCTTTTAGCACAACGTTTCCGAAAATGGAAACATGTCTTACGTCTAGCTCAGCGATCCGTGTGAGAGCAAATCCTCTTATCCCGACCATCCATTTCAAACCAATCCCAGCCCTCCATGCTAGGTTTCCTCTTTATAAAGAGAATGTGTGAGGGAGGGCAGCCGTTTCCATCTCCTTGCAAACCTACCGAGCTAACCCCTCCCAACTTCCTTAGAACTTCGATTTCAGCCGTCCAAAAGCTCCATGGAGCTCATCCGAATCATCCACAGAAACTGGATCGGAGGAAGAAGCCTTCGCAAATGATCCGCCATTAATGGCGGATTGTCTTCCTCGGCCAAGTGCGTCGAGTCTGTCCGTTTTGACGCCTACATTGCTGGGCATTTTCAGTAGCAGACGGGGAAGGGAAAGAAGAAGAGAGGAAGAAAAGAAAGTGAGGAGAAAGAGAAAACGAGGAGAAAGAGAACGGGAGGGAGAGAAGGTGGTGCAGCTGTGCTGCCGCACCCGTCAAACTCGGTCGAGCCATGGTTCGAGTCGGGGTTCCTCCCCTGTCCAGAGAGGAAGAAGAAGAAGAAAAGAAAGGAAGACAGGAGAGGAAGGAAAAAGAAAACGAGAGAAGAATGGAGGAGTAGTGTCGCACTCCTGTTGAAAATGAACCAAGGGCTGTCGTTGTTGCACCGAGTGGGTCGATGACTGTTGCACGTCCCACACTGTCCAGATGATTTACAAGTCCTAGGAGAAGGAAGGAAGAAGGGGAAGGTAGAGAGATAGGTAGGAAGAGAGAAAGGAGATTTGGTGGGTCTAGGTTGATGCCGGGTGAAGCTGACTCAACCCGCCGAGTCATGAAGCCGAGTCTAGGCTTGGGTAGGCTAGGGTCCAATCTATCCAGGCTGCTATTAGGTATGGCTGGAGAAAGAATAAAGAGAGATGAGGAAAGAAAAAAAAAGAGAGGAATAGAACAAGGAGAACGAAAGAATGAGGGAAGAGAGGGCTTGGGCGTGAGTCATGGGTTGACTCAGCAAGTCACTGAGTTTTGGCCCACTGCAGAGTCAGGCCAATTTGGGCAGCCACGGCTGGATATTTCTAGCAACAATAGAGGGGGAGAAAGAAGAAAGGAAGGAAAGAGGAGGAGGAAGTAGAGGAAGTTGGAGCAGGGTCGAGTCAACTTGGCTGGAGTCGAGTCAACTCGGTTGCGTCGAATCGAGCCACCGAGTTATCATATGTAAGTCCACTCTTCTCTCCCAAGATAGATTGTCTTGATTATTATTGTTAATATTAAAATAATAAATTGAGCATAATTAACCGTTAATAGATTATCCATGCTAAGTATTTATTACAAATAAAATTATCATTATTAAACATTAGTAATTTATTTAGCATCCTTTGGTACAATCATTGATAGTAGATCATACCACTTAATTCATCGCAATGATTGTTGATGTCGTATAGCTAACCGTAATTACATGGTTAATGATAATGGTTGCAATTGTACTCCAATTAACACTCAAAACCTAAAATCCATCCTAGACCTAGGTGATCTAAACTCTAGGAGTGTGTTAGGTTTTACCTGATTATAGAACTTCACAAATTATGGTAGAGCATAACATCTATTATCATAGCTAGATGTATTAATGATAACTATTATTATTATCATTAGGGAATATCAACATCTTCATTACGGGATTAGTATAATTCTTGGTAATATAATTATCAGTATTAGTCCTTACTATAATATCGTTAGCAAAGACTCTAGTACTATTACTTATATCATCTAAGAAGCTATTAGTCATTATAAGAATATTAAGTAATGTCAGTATATTTAAATAGGAACCTAGGAGCCATCATTAATTATGGATTAGTATTCTTCCTATGAGAATTATTCGATCCATCGTACAAAATTA
The DNA here is from genome assembly GCA_030180095.1 of Magnolia changhungtana. Taxonomy (NCBI): domain Eukaryota; kingdom Viridiplantae; phylum Streptophyta; class Magnoliopsida; order Magnoliales; family Magnoliaceae; genus Magnolia; species Magnolia changhungtana. The sequence continues at coordinate 11,262,824 of JASAUF010000172.1, read as the reverse complement.
ATAATAATAATAATAATGTTAATCGAGGATTCAAATCCTGGAATCTAAAGCCTATAATAAACCCTAGGATGAAGCCCTAATTCTATATGAAAACCCTAAAAATAAATAATCCCAACCCTAGGTAGGGTGTAGAACTTGAATCTAATTGTACAAGTTCTTGATTTATGATAGGGATTGATTCTAAGGAAACACGTATCCTCTAGCAACACTGGTAGGCGATTCAATGTATTAGGTGATAATTCTTCCCCCTGAGCTTTCCATCTTCTCATTAGCTTAAGTTATAGTTCTTATTTTTATTTATAATTGATATCTCCCTTTTATAATTACATGTGTTAGCTGGTGGAAATTGAATTGCTATCTTTCATTCTTAATGTTTATCTGGCATACCTATTTCATACTTGTGGATTATTTATGGATTGCATATGGAACTTAAACTGGTACATCTGTAGAAAACTCCTACATATAAATGTACACCCATACTTGGGATGTAACTTGACTGGTTGTGACCGTAATAGACCTTCGACTTAGTGGTTATTGAATGGTGGTTTAAATTAATCATTGATGTGGGCCTACCATCAAGGGTTGTGTCCAATGGTTTTCAAGGATGGTCTTTATGGCATGATTATGATACTTGCCCTATGTGGCTTATTTTAATATCTGCCCTAGGTGGCTTGTTTCGATATCACTCTATGCGACTTTGTTTTGGTATTTTCCCTATATGGGTTTGATATTTTATTTTGTGCAACCATGGGATGGTAAGCCCCATGTACTGAATATGATTGACCACTAGTCGATTGAGATTCATTAAACATCCTAAGGTGAGATTCATTAAACATCCTAAGGTGGTCGCCTCATGAGCTAGGGATGGTGGAATGAGACACTATGCCTAAGCTGTCGGCTTACACTGGGCTCTGAGCTCCCCGTAGTGACCTTTGAGCTTATTAAACCTACTGGTTGTAAAAGGGAATAATAATGGTTGGACTAATCGTGCATTTTCATAAATTATGGTCTTTTCTGGGTGATTAAATTCTCCTTGGGCGATCTATATATTATGGTTTTTTCCAGATAGTTGGTTCTCCTCAGGTGTACCTTTGTGTATTTTTCCAGGTGGATAGTTCTCTTAGGGCGACCCTTACTTTATGGTCTTTTCCGGGTGATTAAATTCTCCTTGGGCGATCTATACTTTATGGTCTTTTTCGGGTGATTAGATTCTCCTTGGGCGATCTATATATTATGGTATTTTCCGAATAGCTGGTTCTCCTCGGGTGTACCTTTGTGTATTTTTTTAGGTGGCTAGTTCTCTTAGGGTGACCATTTATTTCGACAGTGGGATGTGCATCCCAGGTCGATGATGCATTCACGCATCCATGCATTTAATAAGACTGCATCATGTATTGTTTTGTATGTCTTGCCATGTTTTTATAACTATGATTATCTAATGTGATGGTGTGTAATCTTGAGGCGAATTCACACTAAGTTGGCCACTCATCCATCAAATATACAACTGTACAGGTAACACAGGTGGCTCAAGTGATTTTCAGGTTCGAGCTTATGAGAAGCCAGGTTCAAGTGCCATGGTTGCATGACTATATCTACCTAGGGAAGCTGAGGAGTCTTGCAGCTTCAATTTATTTGTATTTTACTATTTCTCATGTATTGGATCATATTATTCTTGTATTTGTAAATTTTAGAGATAGTGGTTTGTATAAGTCATTTTGGACAACTTCTTGTATAATTGAATGATAATGAAATTTTCCTTTATGTTGATTTGTCCATACTATGCTCATTCGCTTACTCTGATAATTGAAAAAAAAATGTACACTCGAATTTGACCATCCTCTAAGGTTAACACTCGGGTTTTTGGGACACGGGTCGTGTACTCGGGTCCTAAAAAGTTGGGATGTTACAGTTGGTATCAGAGCATAGTTTGGACAAACTTGGCCTTGGGAAATGATCTTATACAAGCTTTGAATGTCTCAAGTTAGGATGTTTAAAATTAGAAATTGAACTTAGGATAAATTCCCCTAGACATAGGAGGATGATTGGAAATGTAGAAACACAAACTTAGGTTCCCTTAGAAGTAACTTAGATGACAATCCAAACTTATGTGAAATTCCCTTTAAGCAAAGGACACCTTGAGAATTTAGAAATTCAAAACCTAGGCTCCCTTGGAAATTATTAGAGCAACTATTTGAACTTAGGTCAAATCTCTCTGCAGCTAGCAGGAGTTGAGAACGTAGAACTTGAGATTCTAAGCTCCATGAAGACGTGTTGGATAATCTTAGAAATCACGAGCTGAACTTAAGTCCCTTGAAAATTTTAGGTTTAGTTATTCAAACTTAGAAATGAGTGTAGTTCCCTTGAAAGATTTTAGGTTCAGACATTCAAACTTAGAAGTGAAAATTTTAGTTCTCTTATAAACTACCTAGACAGTTGTCTGAACTTAGAAACAAAAACTTCGGTTCTCTCATAAACTATTAGAATAGCTGTCTACACTTGGAAACTAAACCTGGGTATCATAAGAGAACAAATAGCTACTACAATGTACATAACACTAGGCACGGACATTCCTTATACTTAACTCCCAAAATGCAATTCCTAGAGACCCAGAGTTTGAATTCTTTCAAAAATTTCGTTAGTTAGAAATAATGGCGTCACAATATTTAGCATATGAAGCGAACTTAGACTTCATAAGCGATTCCTTACACACCACATTGTACATTAGGTTGAACATAAGAACTCCCTAAAATAAGAAATCAAAATGGAAATGTAATTTGAATTCCTTAACCCATCTCTTTACTTAGAATCGATGTTTCCTACGAATTCTAGCACATGAAATTAATTAGAGTGAAGTTATGGAATTTTGCGTAAGTTTTCAACCCTAGGCTGCGCATGTTGGGATTAGATTCGAAATTCTAAGTGAGTTCAGAAATTTCTGACTTAAACTTCATGTAGAAGTCTTGATCCTGAAATTTTTAGTTAGTACATTAAGGAATCAGAGTGCACATTGGAAGCGTAATGGGCCACGTGGTCTTATCTGTTATGAGAAAATAAGACTACATGATATTCCTAGGAGTCTAGAATAATTGAGGTCACGAGTTGATGGAACCACACTTAAACAAAGTTTGCATGGTTTAACTCGAAGTTCTATGTCCTAGCAAATCTCAACGATCTCAATGCCCTGATCAAGCAAAGGATCGAGATTTAACAGGATTGTAAATTGATACCAAAATCCTTTGTCTTGCAGGTAGATGATCAATGTATCGGGCTCAAACCTACTACAACCATCTATTCATGTTACCTGGAAAAAAAATAGGAAATTGTATTGTACTTTGGATAACAGGGAACTATCATTAAGAGTTTAAAAAAAAAAAGATTATTAGTAACCACCTAGATGAAGTTATAGTCTAAATACTATAAGAAGTTCAAAAGTTTACAAGCTATGGGATAATCCCCTAGGTCCCCATTAATACTAGAATAATTTCTAACCATTAGTAGAACCTAAACACACACGTTGACCTAATAAACTATAGACTTAATGGTTGTGGAAAAATTTGACGTAGCTTGTTAAGAATACATGAGATATGATTTCACCACTCAGGTATGTACAAGATAGGATACGCCTTTACGAAAATCGAACCGCTCGTAACTTTAATGGTCGGAACGAGCTCTATCGAATCCCGATGGTAAAATCTTCTTTAAGGGGGGTAGATTGTAACGACCTCAGTTTTGGGTGCTTAGTGGCATACGTTGGTACATGTAGGAAAATAATGGATATTATCATCGTCCTTAATAATAATAGAAACACTGAATTTCGGGGACGAAATTCTCTTTAAGGGGGGTAGATTGTAACACCCCGTACTTTCCAGTACTCGGGTGTTATCTTGAAAGCCTAGATTAATATAATTATGAATCTAACTCGATCCGATAGTATTAACCTAAATCGGACCAACAGAGTTAAACCATTGATGACTCTGATTTAAAGACAACTCCCATAAAAATAAATAAATAAAATAAAATAAAAAAGTAAATAAATAACCATATATATAGGTGGTAATAATAATAATAATAATAATGACATAAAATCATGAGACAGATAGTCCTAATAACATACAGATCTGGACCCGCAACAGAAGACATATGCATATGTAAAATTAAAAATAAAAATATATATATAAAGTGAAATAATTTATGATAATAATAATAGTAATAAAATTTATATTAATACTAGTAATTGGTATAGTGGTATACTATGAAGGTCTGGAACGTACACATAACCAAGTAAGACTCTTTTAACCGTTGACCCTCAATCCCGGGATGTAACATCCCGAAAAATCGAGGGTCGAGTAGTAACTCAACTCTCGAGTTCCAGAACATCACTTATGCAACATAGATAATAATGATTAAATGTTGTCTATGTTAGTACAATAAACATAAGTGAGATTCTACCAAAACAGTAATTCATACTCCAGATTCATGTATAAAGCGTAAGCGAAAGACTGAAAGGATATAGATATATATATATATATATGTATAACAAAACATTCTCGATCTCTAGAGTATGAACACTAACTGAGTTACCGTATATATATATATATATATATATATATATATATATATATATATATATATATATATATATATATATATATATATTGGTTCTGAATCAAAATGTCAAAATAGTACAACTGAAATTATCAACCCTGTAACCCCATAGCACTGGACAGCCTATGCGAAGCCTCCAGCGAACTGCATGTAGGAGAACTTCTCCTGATCGTCATAGAAGTCGGGCTCAGTCTCCTGTGCTCCAGTAATACCTGCATCTGATACAGGGTCTGGTGGGTGTTTTAAAACACCGTCCCGTAACGTGGGAGTGAGTAGCTAACTCAGTGGAACAATAAAGTATAGGTTAACATGTTATCAATACAGTCAAGCAGTAAAATCAAACACTCCTAACTACTCTTATTAATGCAAGTATGGATGCATTTCTGATGGATGCCCTCACCACACCCTCTCTCGTGCGGCACCATCTTACGTTCGCGGCATGCTTTCATCCCTCAGTGCTCCACATCTTCTAAGCACATGCAATGCATGATGAGCATGATTACCGAGTTGTTATTAGTCCATTTCAAACAGTAGGATTGGGAAACTAAGGTACCTCTCTTGTATCATTCCCAAACATGATCCATTCTAGGGTCGTCAGTCCTAGTTAATCTCAGACGATGGTGTGTTTTCTAGGTCACTGCAAAGGCTTCCAGAGCTGTTACGCACAAAGGTTACACCACTCCCCCATCACCTCTTAAACGATTCATCATTATACAGAAACAGGCCTAGTTCATACTCTCTACACTGCGGCAAAACTCTAAGGCTCACCGCGATTTCTGAGTATGCTTGAGGTCACTCCACTAACATCCTACCAACTGGCAGTCTATTTTCGAAGCCCGACCAGTCCACTTATTGACAATGGGACCCGGATGCAACCCGAATGGGGACCACAGCTAGGCTACGCCAGTGTAGGCCGACAGCTCGAATATAGTGTCCCATACCACCATAATCGGCTCACGAGTCTGGTTGCTCACTGGTCACTACGGGGTGGCACGTGGCCCCAGCGTAGGCCAACAGCTCGATCACGGTGTCCCATACCACCATGCCCGGCTCATGAGTCTTAGCGGATCGAGGTACCATGGTTAACGGTATTTCACTGGTAAGTTTGGTACCCTAGGTTCAAGCAGTAGCGACCAAACATGGTGAACATACATTAGACATATCAGGTTACATGACGAGCCTGACTAGCTCAAGCGCACAATCAATTGGACGACATGAAGTGCATAAGCACTTCGCGTGGCCTAACCACTGTCACCAACTGACGTATGACTCGGGTTCGTCAAACACATCCTACGTGGTAAAATGAATCTCAACCACGATCTTAAGTCTGATACCGATTGTCTGGACTATAAACATAGTTCCAATCGCAATTAAACCATATTCAAAGCATGTGGAGTAAAGCATAATAAACAAAGTAATTCAAGCATGCTAACAAATATGTCATAAGCATGTATAAAGCATATTATAAAGCATATCATAAAGCACCATATATACAAGAATACAAACACATATATTTCACAAGTAAACAGTTTAAGTAAACAATCTCATGGAGGAAATCATACATGTCTCTAAGGCAGTTGAGAATCCCATCTCAACACCTACCTAAGGCATCATCATCCAAACACTTACTCTCTCAAGCATTTTCACAAACACTTAGCATACACTATTTCAACATACATAGTGTATACTAGCAAACATGTATTAGGGCGAGTCCTTTCGCCAAGCAAGTATTTTATGCATATGTAATATATTTATACAACAAATAATCATGGCAAACACATCCCTAAAATATATACGTATACGGTACTTTCTACAATACGGTATTTCTACATACAGTGTATATTAGTAAAACATGTATTTGGGCGAATCCTTTCGCCAAATAAGTATTTTATCCATATATCGTATATTCACATAATAATTAATCATGTCAAACACATTTTCAAAAAAAATACGTATACGGTATTTTCTACGAATACCTAGAATATGTAAAATTTCATATTCTACAACTTTAATCGAAACAGAAAATGGAAAGCACTTTGTACATGTGCAATTGCATGCAGATCATGAATCTATCATTATCTGAGATTGAAAGCGTTGAAAACTGTAACTTATACACCTAAAGTCATCACCTTTTATTGTAGAATCGTAACGGAGTCGATAGGTTTGCTAAGCTTCCATATTCGGCAGTTTGACAACCTATAGAATGAAATAGGTTAGCTATTTCATAACCTACAACTGTCAACACCCCAAATTAGACTAGGGTTAGGGTTTCTTACCTAGAAATGAAGTCGGTATCACCGGGAAAGCGATAAGAACAGAGTGGTTTAAGCTTGGATACGGCAGGGAAGAACGGCAGGAAGAAGCTTCCACTTCTCTCTCACTTTCTCTCTTCTCAAATCCAAATTTGTATGGCTGAAATGGGAAAGGGTTTAAGGTCCTTATATAGCCTAAAATGTCTCCAAAATAGACTTAAGGTCAAGGTATACTTGGGTTTTGTCCAAAGGGCACCTATTTCAGCTCAACGAAGGACTTCTGGCGAGCCTCCTTGAGCCAAAGGTCGGACTTAAGCTCACAGACATTGGATCCACGTGGAGTTAAGGTTTTGTTTCAGTCGGATTCCCAGATCACGCGTGGCGGACCAGTTTCAGTTCACCGGTCAGTGGGCCTTGATCCGAAATTCCAAGTACATGTAAATTTTTCTGAAATTTTTCCTGATCCGAGGGTGTAATTTGGCCTGATTCTGATGGTCAGGTTGCTTAATACTGACCCGTAAGCGACAAGTCTCAGATTACTATTCAAGATATTTATTTTGGAAAGAAAACAAGTGTTTTTACACTCCCTCGCTCCGAACTCAAGCGAACAGCTGTGGGACACTATCTGGATTTGATTTTCGAGATGGTTGTCGAGCCTAGTGAGGCGGTCCTAAGTCCTTAACCTCGAATTATTCAGACTCCCGATGTGCGGTCCAGACCTGACACAAAGTTTCAACGTGCTCCCGAGAGCAGCCGGGTAATGAGATTGATCCTAGATTTTAGGGTAACCTAGCGTCAATGATTCTACAAGTTTTGAGTCTTGTAGATCGTATTTAAAGTGGATCAAGCGGATTTCGTAGCTAATCTAGTTTAGCACTTAGTTACTTTGTCTCATTTCTATAGGATTTAGTCCTATAAGATTTCTGTCTGAGGTGGTACTTAGTCCTTTGTAGTTTGTATATAAAGTGATCCAAGTTATACTACTTAGCTAGTTTAAGATAGTGTCTAGGATGAAAGTACTTAGAAAATTGAAAGATCAAGGTGGTGAAGGGTGGGATTTGTGAAGGAAATGGTTTTGAAAAGGGATTTGAGGCTTTAATTGAGTGTTTGAGAAGTTAAACCGGTGTTAGGATTGACCCATCGCCTAAGGACGTCTAATTTCAGATTGGGAAAAATTCAGACTGTTATATGGGATGATCCAGCCATTAGATTGTTGGAAATCTCCAAGTAAGACCCTAAATCAAGTTGTAGGACCCACTGGCATTGAGGATTGGACTGATCCTTAATCTAGGGCCATAAGGAACCCTTACCAACCAAATGGATGGAGTGGATTTTTTCACAAGCCTCTCCGTGGGCCCCACTCTGTAGTGATTATACACGAGAAGTGGGTGCACCAACAGTGCACCAGACTCAACCCTTAGTCAAACCAGGCTTGACCCGATTGTTTCCCAAAATGGGAAGATTTCCCTCCAGCACCCGTTTCAAACGGACTTACCCTGTTCGGGTGGATCACGGCCCACCATCTAGGTCCCACCTTGACAATCCAAACCGTCCATCGTATTCCGGCCTTGGGGTCGACCAAAACCTACAAATTTTATGTGATTCAGCACGTGTTCTTGCACACGATCCCCGGCACAAACCGACCCTTTTAGCACAACGTTTCTGAAAATGGAAACTTGTCTTACATCCAGCTCAGCGATCCGCGTGAGAGCAAATCCTCTCATTCCGACCATCCATTTCAAACCAATCCCAGCCCTCCATGTTAGGTTTCCTCTTTATAAAGAGAATGTGTGAGGGAGGGCAGCCGTTTCCGTCTCCTTGCAAACCTACCGAGCTAACCCCTCCCAACTTCCTTAGAGCTTCGATTTCAACCGTCCAAAAGCTCCATGGAGCTCATCCGAATCATCCACAAAAACTGGATCGGAGGAAGAAGCCTCCGCTCGTGATCCGCCATTAATGGCGGATCGTCTTCCTCGGCCAAGTGCGTCGAGTTTGTCCATTTTGACGCCTACATTGCTGGGCATTTTCAGTAGCAGATGGGGAAGGGAAAGAAGAAGAGAGGAAGAAAAGAAAGTGAGGAGAAAGAGAAAATGAGGAGAAAGAGAACGGGAGGGAGAGAAGGTGGTGTAGCTGTGCTGCCGCACCCGTCAGACTCGGTCGAGCCATGGTTCGAGTCGGGGTTCCTCCCCTGTCCAGAGAGGAAGAAGAAGAAGAAAAGAAAGGAAGGCAGGGGAGGAAGGAAAAAGAAAACGAGAGAAGAATGGAGGAGTAGTGCCGCACTCTTGTTGAAAATGGACCAAGGGCTGCCGCTGCTGCACCGAGTGGGTCGATGACTGTTGCACGTCCCACACTGTCCAGACAATTTGCAGGTCCTAGGAGAAGGAAGGAAGAAGGGGAAGGTAGAGAGATAGGTAAGGAGAGAGAAAGGAGATTTGGTGGGTCTAGGTTGCTGCCTGGTGAAGCTGACTCAACCCACCGAGTCATGAAGCTGAGTCTAGGCTTAGGTAGGCTGGGGTCCAATCTGTCTAGGCTGTTGTTGGGTATGGCTGGAGAAGGAATAAAGAGAGATAAGGAAAGAAAAAAAAGAGAGGAATAGAACAGGGAGAAACAAAGAATGAGGGAAGAGAGGGCTTGGGCGTGAGTCATGGGTTGACTCAGCAACTCACTGAGTTTTGGCCCACTGCTGAGTCAGGCCAATTTGGGTGGCCACGGCTGGATATTTCTAGCAACAACAGAGGGGGAGAAAGAAGAAAGGAAGGAAAGAGGAGGAGGAAGTAGAGGAAGTTGGAGCAGGGCCGAGTCAACTCGGCTGGAGTCGAGTCAACTCGGTTGCGTCGAATCGAGCCACCGAGTTATCATATGTAAGTCCACTCTTCTCTCCTAAGATAGATTGTCTTGATTATTATTGTTAATACTAAGATAATAAATTGAGCATGATTAACCGTTAATAGATTATCCATGCTAATTATTATTATTAAACATTAGTAATTTACTTAGCATCCTTTGGTACAATCATTGATAGTAGATCATACCACTTAATTCATCGCAATGATTGTTGATGTCGTATAGCTAACCGTAATTACATGGTTAATGATAATGGTTGCAATTGTACTCCAATTAACACTCAAAACCTAAAATCCATCCTAGACCTAAGTGATCTAAACACTAGGAGTGTGTTAGGTTTTACCTGATTATAGAATTTCACAAATTATGGTGGAGCATAACATCTATTATCATAACTAGATGTATTAATGATAACTATTATTATTATCATTAGGGAATATCAACATCTTCATTATGGGATTAGTATAATTCTTGGTAATATAATTATCAGTATTAGTCCTTACTATACTATCATTAGCAAAGACTCTAGTACTATTACTTATATCATCTAAGAAGCTATCAGTCATTATAAGAATATTAAGTAATGTCAGTATATTTAAATAGGAACCTAGGAGCCATCATTAATTATGGATTAGTATTCTTCCTATGAGTATTATTCGATCCATCGTGCAAAATTAATAATAATAATAATAATAATAATAATAATGTTAATCGAGGATTCAAATCCTGGAATCTAAAGCCTATAATAAACCCTAGGATGAAGCCCTAATTCTATATGAAAACCCTAAAAATAAATAATCCCAACCCTAGGTAGGGTGTAGAACTTAAATCTAATTGTACAAGTTCTTGATTTATAATAGGGATTGATTCTAAGGAAACACGCATCCTCTAGCAACACTGGTAGGCGATTCAACGTATAAGGTGATGATTCTTCCCCTTGAGCTTTCCATCTTCTCATTAGCTTAAGTTATACTTCTTATTTTTATTTATAATTGATATCTCCCTTTTATAATTACATGTGTTAGCTGGTGGAAATTGAATTGCTATCTTTCATGCTTAATGTTTATCCGGCATACCTATTTCATACTTGTGGATTATTTGTGGATTGCATATGGAACTTAAACTGGTACATCTGTGGGAAACTCCTACATATAAATGTACACCCATACTTGGGATGTAACTTGACTGGTTGTGACCGTAATGGACCTTCGACTTAGTGGTTATTGAATGGTGGTTTAAATTAATCATTGATGTGGGCCTACCATCAAGGGTTGTGTCCAATGGTTTTCAAGGATGGTGTTTATGACATGATTTTGATACTTGCCCTATGTGGCTTATTTTAATATCTGCCCTAAGTGGCTTGTTTCGATATCGCTCTATGTGACTTTATTTTGGTATTTTCCCTATATGGGTTCGATATTTTATTTTTTGCAACCATGCGATGGTAAGCCCCATATACTGAATATGATTGACCACTAGTCAATTGAGATTTATTAAACATCCTAAGGTAGTCGCCTCATAAGCCAGGGATGGTGTAATGGGACACTATGCCTGAGCTGTCGGCCTACGCTGGGCTCTGAGCTCCCCATAGTGACCTTTGAGCTTATTAACCTGCTGGTTGTAAAATGGAATAATAATGGTTGGACTAATCATGCATTTTCATAAATTATGGTCTTTTTCGGGTGATTAAATTCTCCTTGGGCGATCTATATATTATGGTCTTTTCTAGATAGCTGGTTCTCCTCAGGTGTACCTTTGTGTATTTTTTCAGGTGGCTAGTTCTCTTAGGGCGACCCTTACTTTATGGTCTTTTCCGGGTGATTAAATTCTCCTTTGGCGATCTATACTTTATGGTCTTTTCTAGGCGATTAGATTCTCCTTAGGTGATCTATATATTATGGTATTTTTCGGATAGCTGGTTCTCCTCGGGTGTACCTTTCTGTATTTTTCCAGTTCTCTTAGGGTGACCACTTATTTCGATAGTGGGATGTACACCCCAGGTCGATGATGCATTCATGCATCCATGCATTTAATAAGACTGCATCATGTATTGTTTTGTATGTCTTTCCATGTTTTTATTACTATGCTTATCTAATGTGACGGTGTGTAATCTTGAGGGGAGTTCACATTGAGTTGGCCACTCATCCATCAAATATACAACCGTATAGGTAACACAGGTGACTCAAGTGATTTCTAGGTTTGGCCTAATGAGAAGTCAGGTTCAAGTGTCATGGTTGCATGACCATATCTACCTAGGGAAGCTGAGGAGTCTTGCGGCTCCAATTTATTTGCATTTTACTATTTCTCATGTATTGGGTCATATTGTTCTTGTATTTGTAAATTTTGGAGATATTGGTTTGTATAAGTTATTTTGGACAGCTTCTTGTATAATTGAATGATAATAAAATTTTCCTTTATGTTGATTTGTCCATACTACGCTCATTCGCTTACTCTGATAATTGAAAAAAAAAATGTACACTCGAATTTGACCATCCTCTAAGGTTAACACTCGAGTTTTTGGGACATGGGTCATGTACTCGGGTCCTAAAAAGTTCGGATGTTACATTCATCTTCAATTGTTTCTTTTTTATTCGGAGGAAGACTGTAACATCCCGAAAATCGAGGGTCGAGTAATAACTCAACTCTCGAGTTCCAGAACATCACTTATGCAACAAAATGAATGATGATTGAATGTTGACTGTATTAGAGTAGTGAACATGAGTGAGATTAAGCCAAAACTGCATATCATACTCCAGAGACAGTTAAATTTGCAAGTGGAAGACTGTGATAGATAGATAAAATATATAAACTATAATGAGTCTCCAGAGTGTGATAACATTACCAGGTTAAATAATTACAAGTACAATCCTAAAATATACCAAATGTGTAAGGTCATCTAGTCAATATCCCAAAAAGCCCTGTCGATCAGGACACGGCTCACAGGAAGCCGTCAGAAGACAACTAATACAAGCAGGCATTGTAGTCATTGCAAAGGTCCGGCTCCGCCTCAAAAGTAGCGTCGCCATCTGAAATCAGACAATGTCTGGTGGGTGTTCGAAACACCGTCCCGTAACGTGGGAGTGAGTAGCTAACTCAGTGGAACAATAAAGCATATGTTAACATATTATCGACTCAGTCAAGTAGTAATAATAAAACAGTACAATCAAACACTCATAACTACTCTTATTAATGCAAGTATGAATGACATGATGTATGCCCTCACCACACCCTCCCTCGTGCGACACCATCTCACGTTCGCGGCATACTTTCTTCCCTCAGTACTCCACATCTTCCAGGCACATGCAATGCATGGTGAGCATGATTACCGAGTTGTTATTAGTCCATTTCAAACAGTAGGATTGAGAAACTAAGGTACCTCCCTTGTATCATTCCCAAGCATGATCCATTCTAGGGTCGTCAGTCCTAGTTAATATCAGACGATGGTGTCTTTTTTAGGTCACTGCAAAGGCTGTCAGGGCTGTTACGCACAAAGGTTAGACCACTCCCCCATCACCTCTTAAACGATTCATCACTATACAGAAACAGGCCTAGTTCATACTCTATATACCGCGACAAACTCTAAGGCTCACCGCGATTTCAGAGTATGCTTGAGGTCACTACAAAGGGCTGTCAGGGCTGTTGCTCGCATTCGTTGCACCATTCCCCCATCACCTTATCAATGTAGGCCGACAGCACGAATATAGTGTCCCATACCACCATAATCGGTTCATGAGTCTGGTTGCTCACTGGTCACTACGGGGAGGCACGTGGCCCCAGCGTAGGCCGACAGCTCGACCACGGTGTCCCATACCACCATGCCCGGCTCATGAGTCTTAGCGGATCGAGGTACCATGGTTAAAAGGGTTTTCACTGGTAAGTTTGGTACCCTAGGTTCAAGCAGTAGCGACCAAACATGGTGAACATACATTAGACAATTCGGGTTACTTGACGGCCTGACTAGCTCGAGCGCACATTCAATTGAATGACATGAAGTGCATAAGCACTTCGCGTGGCCTAACCACTGTTGCCGACTGACGTACGACTCGGATTCGTCAAACACATCCCACGTGGCGACATGAACCTCAGCCACGATCTCAAATCTGGTACCGACTGCCTGGACTATAGACATAGTCCCAAACTCAATCAATTCTCATCCATAGCATGTGGAGTAAAGCATGATAAACAAAGTAACTCAAGCATACTAGTAGGCATGTTATAAGGCATGTTATAAAGCATGATATAAAGCATGTTGCAAAGCACTACATCAGTAAGAATACAAACACATATATTGCAAGTAAGCGGTTTAAGTAGACAACCTCATGGAGGTAATCATACATGTCTCTACGGTAGTTGAGAATCTCATCTTAACACCCTTCTAAGGCATCAACATCCAAACACTTGTTCACACAAGCATTTCGATAAACACATAACATACACTATTTCAACATACTTAGTGTATGTTAGCAAACATGTATTAGGGCGAATCCTTTCGCCAAGAAAATATTTTATGCACACATAATATATTTATACAACAATTAATCATGACAAACACATCTCTAAATTATACATGTATACGGTATTTCTTACAATACAATATTTTTACATACATAGTGTATATTAGTAAAACATGTATTTAGGCGAATCCTTTCGCCAAATAAGTATTTTATCCATATATCGTATATCCATACAAAAAATAATCATGTCAAACACATTTTAAAAAAATATACGTATACGGTACTTTCTACGAATACCTAGAATATGTAAAAATTCTATATTCTACAACTTTAATCGAAACAGAAATCGAAAAGCACTTTGTACATGTGCAATTGTATACAGATCACGAATCTATCATTATCTGACATTGAAAGAGTTGAAAACCATAACCTATACACCTAAGGTCCGTACCTTTTGTCTTAGAATCGTAACAGAGTCGATGGGTTCGCTAAGCTTCCGTATATGGGAGTTTGGCAACCTAGAGAACGAAATAGGTTAGCTATTTCATAACCTACAACCTATACAACCCTAAAACAGATTAGGGTTAGGGTTTCTTACCTAGAAATGGAGTCAATATCGTCGGGAAAGCGATGAGAAACAGGTGGTGCAGCTTGTGTGGTGGCAGGGAACGATAGTAGGGAGATTCTCCCACTTCTCCCTCACTTTCTCTCTCTTTTCTCTCTTCTCAATCTCAAATTTGGATGGCTGAAATGAGAGAGGGTTTAAGGTCCTTATATAGCCTAAAACTTCACCGAAATAGACTTCTGGACAAGGTTTACTTAGGTTATAACCAAAATGGAACTTTTTCAGCTCAACGAAGGACTTCTGGCGGGCCTCCTTGAGCCAAAGGTTGGACTTAAGCTCACCGACACTGGATCTACGTTCTATTAAGTTTTCATTTTGGTCGAGATTCCAGATCACACATGGCGGACCAGTTTTAGTTCAACGGTCAGCGGATCTCGATCGGAGATTCCGAGTACATGTAAATGTGTATAAAATTTCTCCTGATCTGAGGGTGTATTTGGGTCAGATTCTGACGGTCTGATTGCTTAAAACTAATCTGCAAGCGACGAGTCTCAGATTACTATTCAAGATATTTATTTTGTAAAGAAATAAGTGTTTTTACACTCTCTCGCTCCGGACTCAAGCGAACAGCCGTGAAACACTGTTTGGATTTGATTTCCGAGATAGTTGTCAAGCCTAGTGAGGCGGTCCTAATTCCTTAACTTTGTGTTAATCGGACTTCCGACGTGCGGTCCAGATCTGATATGGAGTTTCGAGATGCTCCCGAGAGCAGCCTGATAATGAGATTGATCTTAGATTATAGGGTACTGTAGCATCGATGATTCTACAAGTTTTGGGTCTTGCAGATCGTATTTAAAGTGATTCGAGCGAATTCTACTGATTGTTTAGTTCAGTACTTAACCAAATTCTGCCCTAATTATGATAAAATACGGTCCTAGGGAAGTTCTACGCCTCTTTCTGGCATTTTTAGTTGGCCTATTATTTTAATTATTTTTCTAGTAGTTCATCATCAAGTATACTTCATCTCCACCAAATTTCATTAGGTTTAGTATTGTATAAAAATTCTAAAAATTCTAGAAGCCGCAGCTGTCCAAACTAATGACTTTCGGAGAGTTGTCACCACGACCTATATTTAACTATATTAATTATTTTATTATATTTTTTACTTATTTTTATATGAAACTCAACTTATTAAGCTTCAATCTGGTTTTTGAATTACCTAAATCGGAGTTATAACGAAGGAGATATGACTTTTCAAAGTTGGACCAAAATCGCAGGAAAAGTAGGCGAAACCGGGCCACTGCCCCCTTGTGGCCCTGCCAGGCCCGCCTTTTGGCGAGGCCTCGCCAACCGGGCGATGCCCTCGCCGGTCACTGACCTATTTGGGGTGATTTTTTCATCCAATATGTAAAATGGATGTATTTTACAAACCGGGATGAGTTATTCGACGTGCAATATATGTTTTTGGGGTAGGAGAAGCTGATCTATCCATGTAGCATACTTATTTCATGGGATTCCAAAAGGTTAATGGTTAAAAATCTATTTTATTTATTTATTCACTATTTATAGTAATTTTTAGGTTAAGTATTGATCAATATCACCTAAACTTTAAGATTTGTGTCTAATATGAAAGCACTTAGAAAATTTTGAAGGACGAGGTAGTGAAATGTGAGATTTGCGAAGAAAAAGTGAGGTTTTCAAGAGAATGGTTTGAAGAAGGGACTTAAGACCCTTAAATTGAGTGTTTGAGAAGTTAAACAGGAGTTAGGATTGTCCCATCGCCTAAAAACATCTAATTCTAGGTTGGCAAAAAAAATCCGGGATGTTACAATCTACTCCCCTTAAAACAAAATTTCGTCTCCGAAATTGCTTAAGGGTAATAAGGAAAGATTTCTATTATTTCATTTGCATAAGACTTATTGATTTCGAGTTCCTACACGTGGTAGGGTATATACTAGCCTGGTTCATTTTAGTCTACCTCCCTTAAAATATATTTCTTTATCCATTTCTCATACCCTAATAGTTTGCTACAATTTATTTCTTTACTTATCTGTAGTCTTGATGACAATTCCCACTAAATTAGAGTAAGATAGTTGTCTTCATTGTTTGACCAGTACGGAGAGACGATTGTAGTGGGCTTGATCCCGATACATCGATCATCTACCGAGCTAAGGTAGAAAGCTCATCATATCCCTTCCGAATCCTAGTGGATCCTGGTCTTCTGCTCGTCAGTAGTGAGTCTATTGGTAGTCGCACAGGATTGAAAATTGGGTTAAGCCGCGAATGTTTCGCAGTTGTATATTTCAGTAACTCCGTGGTACGATCACTCTAAAGACGCAGGGAATGTCCATCATTGAAAGGTTCAAATTGTCTATTTCTAGGGTTGCCTTTTAGCTCTTATTCTAAGAGAGTCCTCGATATTATCTATGTCCAAGGAAATGGTGAATCAAATGTTACTAAATCATCCTAAAGCGATTTCTCATAGTAGAACTTGCTAGGGCTTCTACAATATTCGTATTCAACGAGCACAGTTTCGATCCTGGGCTAGTGGGGTAGGGTCCACCACGCTTCCGCTGTGCCACCCAGATCAAAGAGGTGCATTAGCCGACCTAACTAGATTAAGCTCATAATATTCTACCTCCCTTAAAAACTTAATTCCCTAAGGCTTAAGGATCTATGTCTCGCTCCGTATGTCGGAATGAGGTGAGATATTAAACCTATCTTTGGTATGAAATGGGAAGCGGTCTATCAATGCATTGGTCTCCCTCTCATTGATGATGTGTGCTATGGCGTCGGTACCTATGATTATAGAAAGGAGCTAAAGACGATGAGTATTGTGGTTGATTTAGAGACAGGTGTGAGCTTGTGGCAAGATGGCTACTCCTGCCAAGGAGTTTTGTCACGGTCCAGACTTATCCTATTTAATCATGTCTAGCTTAACAGGCAGGAAATCTTTCTACGTTCATATGCACAAAATGTATGTCGACATGGCATGTAATTTGGGACCTAATTCCTAACTACTTGTTGCCCTTTTGGGCAATTCCTTAGGCCTAAAAGGAAAAATCTCTATTGGCTATATATTCTTACACTTCTCAAAGACGAAGTTATAAACTTTTGGTTGTAAGTGGTCGAGCCAACAAGGAAGGAAAGTTGTGTAGTGGGTCTGAGTCAGATACATGGACCTTCTGCCTAGCTAGGACAGAAAATTGTCGTATCAGTTCTTAATCCTAGTTGATCCTGACCTTCTGCTTGATCAAAGCATAGAGTCCATTGGTCACTACCAGGATTGAGAATTCAATTCAAACCGCGAATACCTCGCTGATATATATCGTTTCTCTACTCCGTGTTCCCAGTTGTAATAAGTTCTCAAGAAGGCAATTCAAAGGGATGCATTGCTAATCCCACTTCGGGATTGGGAGTGGCATGGTTGGTAGAAGGGTGGGTGGGGATTTAAACTTAATGGTATAGGCTTTGGAAAAAGAACCTAGTGTTGGACAGTGTGAGATGGGAGTTCCAAATCCCAGGATGATGAATTTCTAAGTGAAATTTGAAAGGAAATCTCGAAATTTACTTTTAATTGCGAATATTCTAAACATGGTGTTGGAAAACATGGGATACACCCAATATAGGAACCATACCCTACTCGTACATTTATTATTACTTATACAATTCTATCCACCTAACTCACCTAATGCAGTTTGGCCGAACGGACCTTAAACATTCTAACTTTCGGAGGTTGTGAAGAAGGCGGTGGGAATGGAGGAAAAGGCTGTATTCAACTCAAATAAGGCCATGGGAAGTGAAGGAAAAAGGGAAAAGAGGGTTGAAGTTTTTGGTTCTCCATGAACTTGGGTCCTCAACAGACGTTGCGGGGGCCCAAAAGATAGGGGTTTAAGAAAGAGAATGGAGAGAACAGGTGGGTGAGGAAGCTCACACGAGTTTTGAGCTCCAAATGGGCGTGTGGGGGTCCAAATGAGAGAAACGAAGAGGGAAAGGAGAAGAGGGCGGCAATGCACGATGGAAGTGGGTAGGTTGTGGTCGAAATTAGTAGAGAGGATAATCGGAAGGGTGATTTTAAAGAAAAATAGCAAGGTTGGAGAGAGAAAATGGCTTGGAGGGGAGGTTTGTGAAGGAAGTAGGGGCTTGGGAGGGTTTCGATGGACGGGGCTTACATCAGGGGGGTCCCACAACCCCCAAACTCAATCGGACCGAGCCGCGGGCCCGACCCAACAAAAAAAGTGGCGAGGCCTCGCCGACTTGACAAGGGCCTCACCGGCAAAAATGGTGGTTTTCAAAAGGGAGCCCTATGGACGTGTTCCTCCAGGCCCCTAGGCCCCAAAAAACCCTGGGTCCGACCCTGGATCCCTCTGGAAGTGCTCCGTTTCGCTCAATTTCGGGTAGTTTCGAGACAATCGGACGTATCTTGCAATCCGGAATGAGTTATCTGACGTAAAATATATGAATTTGGGGTAGAACGATTTAATGAAGCCAACCAACCTAGCGATGCTGGGTTGCGCAGCCTGGAATTGCGAAATAAACCTCCGATTGATGGTCGTTTTCCTGTTTCAATTTCGTTTTACTAAAAATAGTAGTTTTAGTTTGATTACTCTTCATCTATTAGCCTTTAGGAGTTACGCTCATTGTGAAAAGAGCTTAGAATAATTAGGAGAACGTTTTGGTGAAGCCAAATAGGACACTTATTATTTTTGGCCGGAAACTTTGTGCACTAGTAGACATCACGACCCTATAGTAAGTCGTGAATTTTAGGAGTTTTAATTGTAGTTTGCTTCTGATTTCTTTCCCATTATTTAGTATTCCTATTTAAAGGGTGGTGAACTCATTTTTAATTATTCATTAATTAATTTCAAATTTATTAGAATTTATTTATACTTTCTGCTTTCTTTTCTCGTAGACTCGAGAAGTCTCTGTGAGGAGTCCAGAGAAGCTCCGAGGATTTGGAATAGTTACATTATCACTCTTTTTACCAATTTTCAACGGTTGGGGTGAGGTGGATTGTAATCTAGAATTATCTATAGACGGCCTAGGAATATTTTAAGGTCGACCCGTGCGACCATGGTTGAATACAGACTCGATTTCGGCGTTTGTTTTCAGCGAACTAGCCGTTGGACGGAATAGGGATGCCTAAGACTGTTTCTACATTCCGTCGCTCTCTCCTAAGTCAGAGTGTGTCAGAGTGCGTCGTATGACCATAACGTAGGTCCAGTTTAATCCAAATCATGCTCTGATACCATCTGTAACATCCTAAAAATCGAGGGTCGAGTAGTAACTCAACTCTCGAGTTCCAGAACATCACTTATGCAACAAAATGAATGATGATTGAATGTCGACTGTATTAGAGTAGTGAACATGAGTGAGATTAAGCCAAAACAACATATCATACTCCAGAGACAGTTAAATTTGCAAGCGGAAGACTGTGATAGATAGATAAAATATATAAACTATGATGAGTCTCCAGAGTGTGATAACATTACCAGGTTAAATAATTACAAGTACAATCCTAAAATATA
The DNA here is from genome assembly GCA_030180095.1 of Magnolia changhungtana. Classification (NCBI taxonomy): domain Eukaryota; kingdom Viridiplantae; phylum Streptophyta; class Magnoliopsida; order Magnoliales; family Magnoliaceae; genus Magnolia; species Magnolia changhungtana. Next base: position 11,242,576 of record JASAUF010000172.1, on the reverse strand, counting down.
CCAAATGTGTAAGGTCCTCTAGTCAATATCCCAGAAAGCCCTGTCGATCATGACACAGCTTACAGGAAGCCGTCAGAAGATAACCAATACAAGCAGGCAACGTAGTCATTGCAAAGGTCCGGCTCCGCCTCAGAAATAGCGTCGCCATCTGAAATCAGACAATGTCTGGTGGGTGTTTGAAACACCTTCCCATAACGTGGGAGTGAGTAGCTAACTCAGTGGAACAATAAAGCATAGGTTAACATGTTATCGACTCAGTCAAGTAGTAATGATAAAGCAGTACAATCAAACACTCCTAACTACTCTTATTAATGCAAGTATGAATGACATGATGTATGCCCTCACCAAACCCTCCCTCGTGAGACACCATCTCACGTTCGAGGCATGCTTTCTTCCCTCATGCTCCACATCTTCCAGGCACATGCAATGCATGGTGAGCATGATTACCGAGTTGTTATTAGTCCATTTCAAACAGTAGGATTGGGAAACTAAGGTACCTCCCTTGTATCATTCCCAAACATGATCCATTCTAGGGTCGTTAGTCCTAGTTAATATCAGACGATGGTGTGTTTTCTAGGTCACTGCAAAGGCTGCCAGGGTTGTTACGCACAAAGGTTATACCACTCCCCCATCACTTCTTAAACGATTCATCACTATACAGAAATAGGCCTAGTTCATACTCTATATATCGCGACAAACTCTAAGGCTTACCGCGATTTCAGAGTATGCTCGAGGTCACTATAAAGGGCTGTCAGGGCTGTTGCTCGCATTCGTTGCACCACTCCCCCATCACCTTATCAATGTAGGCCGACAACACGAATATAGTGTCCCATACTACCATAATCGGCTCACGAGTCTGGTTGCTCACTGGTCACTACGGGGAGGCACGTGGCCCCATCGTAGGCCGACATATATTAGGGCGAATCCTTTCGCCAAGAAAATATTTTATGCACACATAATATATTTATACAACAATTAATCATGACAAACACATCTCTAAATTATACATGTATACGGTATTTCTTACAATACAGTATTTTTACTTACATAGTGTATATTAGTAAAACATGTATTTAGGCGAATCCTTTCGCCAAACAAATATTTTATCCATAAATCGTATATCCATACAACAAATAATCATGTCAAACACATTTCCAAAAAATATACATATACGGTACTTTCTACGAATACCTAGAATATGTAAAAATTCCATATTCTACAACTTTAATCGAAACAGAAATCGAAAAGCACTTTATACATGTGCAATTGCATACATATCATGAATCTATTATTATCTGACATTGAAAGCGTTGAAAACCGTAACCTATACACTTAAAGTCTACACCTTTTGTCGTAGAATCGTAACGGAGTCGATAGGTTTGTTAAGCTTTCGTATATGGGAGTTTGACAACCTAGAGAACGAAATAGGTTAGCTATTTCATAACCTACAACCTGTACAACCCTAAAATAGATTAGGGTTAGGGTTTCTTACGTAGAAATGGAGTCAGTATCGCCGGGAAAGCGATGAGAAACAGGTGGTGCAGCTTGTGTGGTGGCAGGGAACGATAGTAGGGAGATTTTCCCACTTCTCCCTCACTTTCTCTCTTTTCTCTCTTCTTAATCTCAAATTCGGATAGCTGAAATGAGAGAGGGTTTAAGGTCCTTATATAGCCTAAAACTTCATCGAAATAGACTTCTGGACAAGGTTTACTTAGGTTATAACCAAAACGGAACTTTTTCAGCTTAACGGAGGACTTCTGGTGGGCCTCCTTGAGCCAAAGGTCGGACTTAAGCTCACCGACACTGGATTTACGTTCTATTAAGTTTTTGTTTCGGTCGGGATTCCAGATCACGGGTGGTGGACCAGTTTCAGTTCAACAGTCAGCGGATCTCGATCGGAGATTCCGAGTACATGTAAATGTGTATGAAATTTCTCCTGATCCGAGGGTGTATTTGGGTCAGATTCTGACTGTCTGATTGCTTAAAACTGATCCGCAAGCGACGAGTCTCAGATTACTATTCAAGATATTTATTTTGTAAAGAAACAAGTGTTTTTACACTCTCTCACTCCGGACTCAAGCAAACAGCCGTGAAACACTGTTTAGATTTGATTTCCGAGATGGTTGTCAAGCCCAGTGAGGCGGTCCTAATTCCTTAACTTCGTGTTAATCGGACTTCCGACGTGCGGTCCAGATCTGATATGGAGTTTCGAGATGCTCCCGAGAGCAGCCTGATAATGAGATTGATCTTAGATTATAGGGTACTGTAACATCGATGATTCTACAAGTTTTGGGTCTTGCAGATCGTATTTAAAGTGATTCGAACGAATTCTACTGATTGTTTAGTTCAGTACTTAACCAAATTCCGCCCTAATTATGATAGAATACGGTCCTAGGGAAGTTCTACGCCTCTTTCTGACATTTTTAGTTAGTCTATTATTTTAATTATTTTTCTAGTAGTTCATCATCAAGTATACTTCATCTCCACCAAATTTCATTAGGTTTAGTGTTGTAGAAAAATTCTAAAAATTCTAGAAGCGGCAGCTGTCCAAACTAATGACTTTCGGACAGTTGTCACCATGACCTATATTTATCTATATTAATTATTTTATTATATTTTTTACTTATTTTTATATGAAACTTGACTTATTAAGCTTCAATCTATATTTTGAATTACCTAAATCAGAGTTATAACGAAGGAGATATGACTTTTCAAAGTCACACCAAAATCGCAGGAAAAGTAGGCGAAAACGGGCCACTGCCCCCTTGCGGCCCTGCCAGGCTCGCCTTTTGGCGAGGCCTCGCCAACCGGGCGATGCCCTCGCTAGTCACTGGCCTATTTGGGGTGATTTTTCTATCCAATATGTAAAATGGATGTATTTTACAAACCAAGATGAGTTATTCGACGTGCAATATATGTTTTTGGGGTAGGAGAAGCTGATCTATCCATGTAGCCTACTTATTTCGTGGGATTCCAAAAGGTTAATGGTTAAAAACATATTTTATTTATTTATTTACTATTTATAGTAATTTTTAGGATAAGTACTGATCAATATCACCTAAACTTTAAGATTTGTGTCTAATATGAAAGCACTTAGAAAATTTTGAAGGACGAGGTAGTGAAATGTGAGATTTGCAAAGAAAAAGTGAGGTTTTCAAGAGAATGGTTTGAAGAAGGGATTTAAGACCCTTGAATTGAGTGTTTGAGAAGTTAAATAGGAGTTAGGATTGTCCCATCCCCTAAAGACGTCTAATTCCCGGTTGGCAAAAAAAATCCGAGATGTTACAAAGACCGACGCCAGATGTTCATGATGATTTGACCTGACCACAAAGTCATCCACGTAACACTCAACATGCCTATGCATCATGTCTTGGAATATGTTCTGCATTGCCCTCTGATATGTTACTCCTGCATTTTTTAAACCGAACGGCATGACCTTATAACAATATATCCCCAAGGGAGTTCTGAAAGCTATTGCCTCTAAAATGACAGTAAAGACCGCACTAGTTGAAGAAGGAATATGCCAATATGTCCTAGAGGGGGGTGAATAAGACTTTTTAAAATTTTTATGATTTATTTAAAAATTCTACTTCACTAATCCTGTGATCATGCAGTTATCGGGATTACTCAAATGTAACTCTACTGACTTCCAAGCCTAGTAGAGGATCCAATCACAAACTATTTTCGAGATAAGCAGTATGCAAGCTAGCCTATGATGGATATGACTGTGTAGGTGTGTGTGGTGTGATCAAATGTTTAAATATGGAAGTATTAAAGTAAATCACATAATCATAAGAATAATAATCTCAAACACAGTCATTTTTATAGTGGTTCGATGATGAGTCTACTCCACTCCCGGTAACCGCACTCAACCCTTGAGTGTACCGGATTTCACTAAGGAGGTTTTACAATGGTTCACCTCTAACCTAAGGTTTTAAATCAGGTTCACCTTCAACCTTTACAACCTACACTGAGGCTAACTGTTTATGCTCTCACGAGCAAGGGTCAACACAATGCACCCACTTATAGGCACACTGGCCAAGGATCTTCCATAAGACCTTATTGGAGGTTTCACCTAGTTCACCTCAAACCCAAGGATTTACATGGTTCACCTTAAACCCAGAGTTTTACTGGTTCACTCCTAACCAGATGTTTATGCTCTCCACAGAGCAAGGGTCTACACAACGCACCCACCATGTACACTCTCATCGGAGGCCTCCTTGAGGACTTAAAAGGGTGAGAACCACTTAAGACCTAATCCTAGAAAGGAATTATCACAAGTGTCCTCTTGGACTCTAGATACTTACAAATAAGCTGATGAGTACCATTTAGCACAATGCCGAAGATCTCCTCATCCTTGTTGATGAAGAGTCTTCTACTCCCTTGATCCGCAACACAAGATAATATACCAATACTTGGCTTCGGGTTGGGTCAAGGTCAAGATGGAATCCTACTCTCAAAATATTTTCCTATTAGGAATATAGATCGATTCTAATCTTATGCATTCAAGGCATCCCAGCTTAATGATTTGCCATTAAGGTAGTAGCTGAAGGATCCTTAAATGCAGAAGTTCATTCCCCAATCCACTCTATTGAATGTCAATGATGAGGGTGGATTGGAGGATGAACTCCCTTGAGAGAAATGGCTTTGGATATAAGATATAAGTTGAAACACACAAAAGCTCTCTCTTCTTTCTCTCACAGCAACAAAAGACAAGTCCTCTATATATATGCAAAAAGTTTCAACGGATATAAAATGCTCACATTTATGACAGAGTTTGATATCATCTAGCAGGTTCGATATCATCGAGCATATACTCTCGATAGCATCGATGGTCTGCTCGATGACTCGGACTCATTGTCATAGGCTTTTAAAACTCTTTGTCAATTGGTCGATGAATCAAAACTATTGTCAATGTCATCGGATTTCGAACTCCGATTCTATCGAAGACAAGTTCGATCCATTAACACTTGAAAAATGAGAGAGACTTGACTTTGAAATATTTCAAGTTTTCATGAATGATCGGGGAACCATCAAGATCATCGGAATTTGAATGTCGATGATATTGAGATCAGAGTCGAGGCATTGATAAATCCAGTGGATTTGTCTTTAAACTTGCTGGACAGTTTATGACCTTGTTTGATGCAATCGACCTGGTGCCGATATCATCGATATTTGAATATCGATTCTATCGAAAGGCCCCTAATCATAGTTTAAATACATCCTGAAATATCTACTGTAAGATATGCAGGCCCACGATCGATATCATCGATGGACTTCGGATGTTATCGATATTTGATTTCAGATCATATCGGAAGAGCATTGATATATCGAAGGAATTTAAGATTTTTATTAAAAAAGAGGGGCACGAAAATCTGCCTGTCGATCTTATCGAGCCACTTTCGATGGACTCGAGATTTGAATATCGATGATATCGATAGGGGAATCGATATATCGATAAATCAGTCCAGATGAGTATTTAGTTGCTGGACATTTTTAGTTCTTATATCGATGATATCGATAAGTATATCGATACATCGATAAATTCGTCCAGATGAATATTTAGTTGTTGGACACTTTTAGTCCTCATATCGATGAATCGTCAAGCTATCGAGGACATCGACAGAGCAGGTTAATCATATCGAGGATGTTTCGATAAAATCGACAAGGCGAGAAAAACTTAAAGATTTTTCTATTTTGAAAAATGTTTTCTCACCTTAAAAACCCTATGATTTCTAACTTATTTTTAAGGGTTTTATTCACCTAGTGTTTTGGGTCATGGGATGTGAGGCTTTAGATTTACCTGTGGCGAGCTTGCACACATCCGGTTGAGGCAAACGCTTGAATTGATCTTCCTATCAGGCTCTATAGACACTCTAACTCAACATTCACGTAACTTAACAAACCAGGGCACTTTCAATCTCCCCCTTTGTCAATTACATGACAAAATCCCAAAACACCCTAGAACACTTCTAGACAATCATACCCTAAATTGTGTGTACATGTTTTTACACAATTTTACAATTTCTATCCCATGTACACAACCAGTAGTTGCTCCCTCTTTCTTGTAAACTCCCCCTTGTTTGATGCGGTTGCTACCTGTAATACCTACAATAACATAGATAGATACACAATTTTCCATTCGGGGTATTTATAAATGTTCTCCCCCTTTTTGTCAGTCATTGACAAAGATATCTCAAGTGATATTGACTGAAGCTTGAAATACTTGAGAGAACCAATCAGGTAGAAGCAGAACATTGATGTATAATAGTTAACTCAACTCAAGTAAACATCAATTTCAGAATTTTATGAATGCATATTAGATAAGATAGAGCAGTTGTATAGCAATTAAAATATTCATCAAAGGCATCTCATGCATTCCAAATTAAAAACTAGATAAACTAAGGGAACTCAAGACATAATTATGGAAAAAAAATATGAAGTCTATTCAGCCATATCCATAAGGAAACCAAAATATCTAACCATATACTGCCATAGACAGCAGTAAGCTTAAAAATTATCCCAACCAAACCAAACACAACAGACAACAAATCCTTCTATGGACATATACAGAAAAAAAATGTCAGAATCCCTTGAGTGGTTAACTATCACATACACTCATACAGACGTAGAATATTTAAAGAGATTAATATTCATACGCAGAAATATGAGTGGAGTGTATGTGATAGTGTGCAGTGACCATCATCATGGTGCGGAGTGTGATGATGCAGTGTCATCCCGTCGACACATCATCAAATTGACCAGCTGTTGTATCGTGCTTTGCACTCCTTAAACCATCTTTTCTAGGACTGTAAGCCTTTCTTTAACTGAGTGGATGTCCTTTTGAATCACTCCAATCCTGTCCAGCTTGAACCTTTTGCCATACCCGGCTGTTGACGTGGACAGAGCTGGATCGGTTCCAAGAGGTGCCTCTTCAGCCATTGCAGTCCCTTCCATGGGATCGCCACCTTCTCCTTCAACTTCTTCTGCCTAGATTTCTCCTCGAGGTTCTCCTTGTACTCATGAAACTCCAAATCCATTTTCCGGACATTTCTTTTATTGAAAACTTGAAACGGGAATACCGGATCAGTAGTCGATGGGAACTCGATTTTGTTGCATATCATGCTGATAATCCATGGGTATGGAAGATGGAGGTCCCTGGATGTGTGGATGGCGTTTACCAACTGAGAAACAAGGGGAGTTGGAAGGTAGATCTTTGACCCTCTAACAACTGAGTATACGATCATGGTCATGAGGCCGGTGAGATCGGACCGGTTAGTACTTCCGGGATAAATGTTAGTAGCGAAGATATCATGTAGAATCCGATATCTGGGATCCATATACCTGGATTTTAACACATTCCCTTGATGCCAAGGGATGTCCCTACCATTGCAGAGATACTAAGTGACCCTGGATTGAATGTCCATGTTATCAAGATCCATCTCTAGGATACCATGTTGAGTCCGATAGTTTCAGATACCTTCCGGGACCATGTTGAGTCCGATAGTTTCAGCTATTGTGGCCGGCGTGATAAACACATCATCACCACCCAAAGATACCATGAACGAAGGAGGGTCAGCCACCGGTGAATGGTACGCAGAAAAGAAGTTACGTGTTCTCTCAAGTTGGTATGGCCCACCAAAGTTTAGAACGAGCATCCAATCTATTGCGGCAAACAGGGGTTCCAATTTGTATGGTTTGAGACAATCCCTGACTACCCTTCTCTCTTGAATAAGCTTCCTACCCATGTATTTGGGTGGTCATGAACTTGCTCCAGTTGGAGGAGGTGGTGCTGGAGATTTGGTCTGGGACCCACCATGTGGAGTCTGTCTTGTTCTTTGCCGTGTGGGGATCCCACTTTTCGGGGCACTCACCCTGCCTCTCGAGGCAAGTACCTTTTGTCAGGTAGCTATTGAAGATTCCCTAGGGCCGAATGCTACCCCTTTGTCCTTTCCCATATGGATAGATGGAATCTTGAACGATTTGGGAAAGATGAAAAAAACCTGACAAAAATGATAAATACCCAAAAGAGAATGTACTCTTAATGTGTTAGAAGGGTATTACCCGATTTGTGGAATGATTTGAGTAGTCCGACGTGGCTCCAACTGATTTGGTCGAGAGAATCGAGCAGAGAAGGTGACAATGAAACCCTTGAGAAAATAACCCCATTTTTTGGTTTCACTGACTTTTATTGGGCTACATCTGTCAATATGATCGACCACTGTTTCGATAATATCGAGAGGTTGCTTATCGATTCTATCGAGTCTGTCTTCGATATCATTCTTGGCCACCCGACAATCCATATCCTAAGGAACCGTCGATAATATCGACCTTCTATCAATAAATTGAGAATGTCATATCGATAGTCATATAGAAGATGAAGATTTTCAGTTTTCAGCATTCAGACGGATCTTCAAGTATACTTTTTGTATCTCTATCAACATTATACTCAACAAAAATTATGTACACACACTGTACACAACAAAATTATAAACATTTGAATGTTTATACAAAAATAATGGAGGTGAAGTACCTCAGATATATCATTTGAAGCTCAGCAAAAATATTTACTCATTTTAGCACTGGTTCAGATTCTGATACATGATCTGAACTAATTCTTCCTTACCTATTTTACTTCGTTAATTGATTTGGGTGGTGATGCAAGGGCATTGCTTCTATCCATATCCTTAAGAGGACTCTTGAAGTTCTGTATTTCTCTGGTTGACAATTTGTTAACATGATTCTGACCAGAGTTAGGTTAAGTCCTCCTAGGAGTTATGCATTCAAAATTATAATGACCTAAATCACCACACAAATAACATGCTGGAGTTGTTCTGGTTTTGCTTCCAGAAGCAGCAGATTTTTCAGTTCTGGGAGCTGCAGTCTTTGATTTATGTTTTTTATATCCAAGACCGCTTTTATCCATTCCAGGTCTTCCCATTCCTAATAGTTTTTCTCTCTTTTCGCCACTCTGGGAAAACTTATAGTTTATCTTAGCTATCTTCATGGATTCTTCCAAATCAAACATCAAACGGGAGTGTATGATTTTCGTTTTGAAGAAGCATATTCTTGTCTTTTAATTGCTCAACCTGTTTGTTCAGTTTTTTAGACATGTTTTAAAGAAGGGTATTGACTTGTTCAAGTTTATCATTATCCATATGATATTACTGCAGATCATTTATTAATTGTGTGTTAATTTCCAATGCTTTATCCAAATCTTTCTGTAGCAACTTACCTTTGTTTCTTGTTATTCCGAGTCTCTTAAGGATATTGATGCTATGAATATAGAGTTAATTATAAGCATCTTGTAGTTTATCCTCTTCAATTTCTTCTTCTTCTTTTCTATTATTGGATGAAGATGATTCCGTGGCTAAATGTTCTTTCTTGTTCTCTGATTGGTGGGAATGATTGAAGCAGTGGAGAATATGAGTATTTTCAATGATTTCTGATCTCCATTGCTTTCTGAGTCACTGGATTCTGAATTTGACTCATCTGTATCATCTCACGTGGTAGCCATAGCCTTGCCCTTAGTTTTTTTTTTATTTGGTCATTCAGTAGATAGGTGTCCATACTTGTGACAGGCATGACATTATGGTTCTTTGGTTCTTCTACCAAATTTGCCTGCAGAGGGTTTGTTGTTCACCTTTCTTCCTTTGGAAGGCTGACCACGATTCTTTTAAAAGAATCTTCTGAATTTTTATGCCAACAAGGCCACTTCTTCATCTTCATCTTCCTTTTCGCTTTCACTGTCCTCATAAATTGTTTTCTTTGAAGTTTTTAGGACATTTTTTTTTTTAAAGATTTTTGGGATTGTTTGAAGTGTAGTTCAAAAATTTGTAGGGAACCTACCAGTTCTTTTACTTTCATTTCATATATGTTCCTACACTCCTCAATTATTGTAACCTTGGGATTAAATTGTTCCGGTAGGGATCTTAGAATTTTCCTACAAATTTTCGGTACTAGAACTATCTCTCCCAATCTACCCATGGAGTTACAGATTATATATTAACTTTGTGAAAAACTCCATAAATGTCTCATGCTCTTCCATTCTAAGACTTTCGAACTGTGAAGTTAGGAGTTGAAGTTTGGATCGCTTCACAGTGCTTGTGCCTTCATGAGTTATTTCTAATAAATCACATACTTCCTTAGATGTCCCACACATACTTATCTGGTTGAATATATCCTGGGACACGGCACAGTAGATAGCATTCATAGCCTTGGCTTCAGATGTTTGCCTTTCTTTGTCGAATGTTGTCGACTTTTCTTTAGGTTTGGGCTTTGTGATTGTTGTGCCACTGTCAAGTATGATTTGTTCAGTTGGTGGCACATATCCGCTTTCAACTATGTCCCAAACGTCATGATCCAAAGATCTTAAAAAGTAGTGCATCCTAGCCTTCCAGTATGCATAGTTTGAGCCGTCAAATATTGGAGGTCTAGTGACTGATGAGCCCTCTCCTTTGGCCATATTTCCAACTTCAGTCAAGATCACTCTTTAGGCAGTGAAGCCCTTAAAGAGAGACCTACTCTGATACCAATTGAAATGGCGGTAAAAACCACACTAGTTGAAGAAGGAATATGTCAATATGTCCTAGAGGGGGTGAATAGGACTTTTTAAAGTTTTTATGATTTATTTATAAATCCTACTTCACTAATCCTGTGATCATGTAGTTATCAGGATTACTCAAATGTAACTCTATTGGCTTCTAAGCCTTGCAGAGGATCCAATCACAAATTATTTTCGAGATAAGCAGTATGCAAGCTAGCCTATGATGGATATAACTGTATAGGTGTGTGTGGTGTGATCAAATGTTCAGATATGGAAGTATTAAAGCAAATCACATAATCATAAGAAGAACAATCTCAAACACGGTCATTTTTATAATGGTTCGACGATGAGTCTACTCCACTCCCGGTAACTGCACTCAACCCTTGAGTGTACCGGATTTCACTAAGGAAGTTTCATAATGGTTCACATCTAACCTAAGGATTTAAATCAGGTTCACCTTCAACCTTTACAACCTACACTGAGGCTGACTGTTTATGCTCTCACGGCAAGGGTCAACACAACGCACCCACTTTTAGGCACACTGGCCAATGATCTTCCATAAGACCTTACAGGAGGTTTCACCTGGTTCACCTCAAACCCAAGGATTTACATGGTTCACCTCAAACCCAGTGTTTTACTGGTTCACTCCTAACCAGATGTTTATGCTCTCCACAGAGCAAGGGTCCACACAACGCACTCACCATGTACACTCCCGCCAGAGGCCTCCTTAAGGACTTCAAAGGGTGAGAACCACTTAAGACTCAATCCTAGAAAGGAATGATAACAAGTGTCCTCTTGGAATCTGGATACTTACAAATAAGCTGATGAGTCCCGTTTAGCACAATGTCGAAGATCTCCTCCTCCTTGTTGATGAACAGTCTTCTGCTCCCTTGATCAGCAACATAAGATAATATACCAATACTTGGCTTCGGGTTGGGTCAAGGTCAAGATGGAATCCTACTCCCAAAATATTTTCCTATTAAGAAGATTGAGCGATTCCAATCTTATGCATTCAAGGCATCCTGGATTAATGATTTGCCATTAAGGTAGTAACTGGAGGATCCTCTATTGCGAAAGTTCATTCCCCAATCCACACTATTAAATGTCAATGATGAGGGTGGATTGGAGGATGAACTCCCTTGAGAGAAAGGGCTTTGGATATAAGATATAAGTTAAAACACGCAAAAGCTCTCTTCTTTCTCTCACAGCAACAAAAGACAAGTCCTCTATATATAGGAAAAAAGTTCCAACATATATAAAACAGTCACATTTATGACAGAGTTCTATATAATCAAGCAGGTTCGATATCCTCGAGCGTATACTCTCGATAACATCGATGGTCTGCTCGATGACTCGGACTCAATGCCATACGCTTTTGAAACTCTTTGCCAATTGGTTGATGAATCGAAACTATTGTCGATGTCATTGGATTTCGAACTCCGATTCCATCGATGATAGGTTCGATCCATCGACACTTGAAAAAAAGAGAGACTTGACTTTGAAATATTTCAGGTTTTCATGAATGATCGAGGAACCATCGAGATCAGAGTCGAGGCATCGATAAATCCAGTGGATTTGTCTTTAAGCTTGCTGGACAGTTTATGACCTTATTCGATGCAATCGACCTGGTGTCAATATCATCGACATTTAAATATCAATCTTATCGAAGGGCCCCTGATCATAGTTTAAAAACATCTTGAAATATCTGTTGTAAGATATGCGCGCCCATGATCGATATCATCGATGGACTTCAGATGTTATCGATATTTGATTTCAGATCATATCGGAAGAGCATCGATATATCGAAGGAATTTGAGATTTTCATTAAAAAAATAGGGGCACCGAAAATCTGCCAGTCGATCTTATCAAGCCACTTTCGATGGATTCGAGATTTGAATATCGATGATATCGATAGGGGAATCAATATATCGATAAATCAGTCCAGATGAGTATTTAGTTGCTGGACATTTTTAGTTCTTATATTGATGATATCGATAGGTGTATCGATACATCGATAAATCTGTCCAAATGAATATTTAGTTGCTGGACGCTTTTGGTCCTCACATCGATAATATCGTTTAGCTATCGAGGACATCAACAAAGCAGGTCAATCATATCGAGGATGTTTCGATAAAATTGACAAGGTGAGAAAAACTTAGAGATTTTCCTATTTTGAAAAACGTTTTCTCACCTTAAAAACCCTATGATTTCTAATTTGTTTTTAAGGGTTTTATTCACATGGTGTTTTAGGTCATGGGATGTAAGGCTTTAGATTTACCTGTGGTGAGCTTGTACACATCCGGTTGAGGCGGATGCTTGAATTGATCTTCCTATCAGGCTCTGTAGACACTTTGACTCAACATTCACGTAACTTGACAAACCAGGGCACTTTCAGCCTCCTCATCTTTAGCCGCCATTCGTATTTGATTGTAGCCGGCATAGCCATCCATAAAGGACATAACAGCATACTTCGTGGTGCTGTCAATTAACATTTCAGTTATCGGTAGCAGAAAATAATCTTTTAGGCATGCTTCATTCAAATCTCTGAAGTCAATGCAAACCCTAATCTGTCCATTCTTTTTCTTTACTGGGACTATATTTGATATCCACTTGGGATATTTAACTTCATTGACGAATCCCACCTTTATCAATTTGCTTAGTTCTTCTTCTATCTTAGGGACCAAATCTAGGTGGAACCGCCTCTGTGTTTGCTTAATGGGTCTTTTGTCTTTAGAGATATTCAAATGATGCATCGCTATTGTCAACTCTAGACCTAGCATTTTTGCATATGTCTAAGCAAAGACATCTTTATTTTACCTCAAGAGACAAATGTAATGACAAGCTTCTTCATCTGATAAACTGACACTTATGAAAGTATTTCGCGGTTCTTCCTTTATTCCCAAATTTATCTCTTGCAAGCTGTCGATCGTCGGTTGCCCCCCGTCCTCCATTTGCTTTGGAGCTATCTCTGGCTTGCTAATTATTTCAAGGATTGTTTCTACTATTTGGTCAGCCGTTACCATATTTACGAAAGATTGTGTCCCCAGTCCTCAAAATTTTTCTCGCTTCTTTTGATTGGCCCCGACTGGAATCTGAATTCCTTTTCCATAATTTAAACCAACGGGTTCTTCGTGGTCAAAGCCCATTTTTTTCATGATTTTTTAACTTATCAAACTATATCTTTCCAGCTCTTTGGGCATTAAGCTCCCATTCTCCACCCCACAGTGACGGTTTTATCTTGTTTTACTTCTGATGGAGCATAGAATTAGATCGGTTCTGGATACTTTGCACTGGGTTTAACATAAAACCTTTTTGGAATGAAGGGAAACAACCTTCTCCTCTTAGCATACGGGAGTGGTACTATATAATTTGATTGCAGAATCTCCAACTATTCAGGCGATAACAACGTTAACAGTGGTTGCCGTAGCTGTCACAGATGCTTTGGGACAAAATAGAACTTCTTTGCTTTCTCTGTTACAGGCGGCTTTGTTCCTTTTTCCTTCACTATTTCCATGCAAGCATTTTCTTGGTTTTTATTCTCATCGTTCTCTTTCTCTTCCTTGCTAGCAAATGCGTCATAATAACTGGCATCTGTGAAGAAAGCTTCGGCTTCTGTATATGGTCTCGCATCGGCTAACAGTTTATGTTGTACCCCATTTTTGTAGTATTTGAAACACTAGTGCAGGGTAGAAGGTATGATGCCATACTGATGCATCCATGCTCTTCCTAGAAGGAGATTATATGTAGTCACTGCATTTATAACACGGCAGATGACATTGGTAATTAGCTGTCTTATCTCTAGTGTTATCGTGATCTTCCCAAGCGCACGCTGTCCGTCTTGATTAAAGCCCTTTATCATCATTCCACTAGGGCGTAGGTTCGAGCATTGATAACCCAATTTACTCAGCATTGTTAATGGCAACAAGTTTACAGCAGACCCATTATCGAGCATTATCCATTTTACTTGCTTACTGCGAACATGACTCGTTATCATCAATGGCCTATTATGTTCCTCATTACAAGCTAAGTCTTCATCGGAAAAGGAGATAACTGGCAGACAATCTTTTTGTTTCTCACTTTTTATTTCAGTTAGTAACACGTCCCTTATACTTTCATCAAATAATGCTTTAATTAGGCTTTGTCGGGAGTTTTCTGACAACTTTAGAGCGTCATAAACACTTAATCGGGCCTGAATGCCTTTCAAGTGACTTATAATGTCATAAGTGTCACTTTCCTTGTCTCCTTTCTCATTTCCTTTTCACCACTGTTATCATTATTGGCGTGACTCTTGGCTGTTTTCACTTTTACTTTTCCATTTTTCGAACTCAGTGGGCTAGCCATCTTTTTCCCTGATCACAAGGTAGTTACGGCAACTTTCCTTGTTGTTTTCTTATCATTCACCTTTGTCTTCTCTTGATGGTCTTCTCGTAAGGTGAGTACATTTGTTGTCGCTCTTCTGTCCCTTTCTTTCTATTTCCCGACTACTATTTTACCCTCGTTTATCATCCTTTGTATAATACACTTCAGTGTATAACAATTTTCTGTCAGATGCTCTACTAGGCGGTGATAATGACAGAAATCTCTTTCCTTTGTTTTAGATGCCTCTTCGGGACATTTTGATAACGGCAATTCAATTGTTCCAGCTTTTAGCAACTGATTCATCATGGGAAACATGTCCTCTTTTTCAAATGCGAAACCCTCATGAGAATTCAACCATCGGGGTCTCTTGTCGTAAAACCTCCTTCTGGGGCGGCTCGACTCTTCTCTCCTTTCCACCCTTTTTCCTTTCACTTCTCTAGACTCCTGGTTCCTTTTTTTTGTGATCAACCACATTTGTGATCAACTTCTGAGGTCCTCTTCTGACCATTTCATAATTGAACACCGGCATCTTCCGAGTCATTAATTCTAGAGCATATGCTTTTATAGCCAAGTCGCGGAAGGTCCTGATGTTTGCGCTGGTGAGAACAAATGCTATTCCAGTTTCCATGGAGTACAGACACATTTTCACCTATTCTTTTTCTTTTGGTAATTGCCTGCAAGAAGCTCCCAATGTCTTCCATCTGTCGATAAATTTTTCTATTGGCTGTCCTTCTCTCTGTCACACTGAGGCTAGTTTCGTGATAATGGCATCATGTTCCGATGAGAAGAAATTTGACATGAACGCGTCTTACATTTGCCCCCATGTTCTTATCGACCCAAGCGTTAGGCTAGTATACCACATGAATGCTTTATTTGTTAGAGAAGACCCAAATAATCAGAGACAGTATTGGGGTACTATGGAGAAATTCCCCATACTAGTGATGAAGTGCATCAGGTGTTCTTCTGGCGATCCAACTTCGTTGAACTTTTGAAAGTCCAGATGTTTAAAATTGTTTGGGAAAGGGCCATCCTCCACTTCACTTGGGTATGGTGTTCGATATTTGAATCTTCTTGTGCCCTCACGTTCTCTTTCCAACCTAACCGCTTCTTCAACGACTTGTCGTACTTCTTTCCGTGTCACTAATCTCGTCGTGGGAACAGATCCATGCGACCCAGTCCTTGACAGCTGCGACCCTTCGGGGTGTTGCTTTCTTTCATTCATATCTTCAGTTACTTGGGGTGCTATCATTCGGGCAACATTGTGTGCGAGGGTTGCTAAGGCTTCTCTGAGATTCCTAAATTCTTCCATCAGTGCTCTCTGTGCTTCTGCCATTTCATTGACATGGTCCTCTGTAGTTAGTGTATTTTCCTAATTTATTCCAGCCATGTGTACTGCGGCTTCTCCACTCTTTGATGAAGTTGTGGTCGGAGTGGGATAAGAATACGTTAACATGATAAGGCTCATGAAAAGAGTGGAGGATGGGGTTTCATTCGAATTCTCTGTGCCCCTGTTGCTGTTGATCGATTGGGGCGAAACAGACGCTGGTGAACCTACTAGCAGTGCTTTGCCCTTTTCTTCTTTCGTCCATCTAGCTCTCAGGGTCATTAAAGCCAGGAAGTCATGTGATGTCAGCTGCAGAACTGTTCGCTTGGGGTATAGCACAGGAGGGGTGAGTTCAAGATTTTTTCTGGCGGCATTTTGTGTTACCGGCCCCCTAACTCTTCCCAATGGAAAGTTTGTTCTTATTACAGTTGCATGTTGGGCCCTTATCCTTTTGTGAGTAAGGATGATCCATTCATCTTTTTCTCCTTGTGTCACTGGCGAAGCAGTCATGACTGTAATATCCGCTCGTGATTCGGTTTACTTATTTGCTACCGCTTTACCCTCACTAAGTCTGGCTCGTTTATCAACATACTCCACAACAAATCCTGTCATAGTAAAATAGAAAACTGTATTTCCTTGAACTACTGTCATTGATTGGTTCGTTCCAATATTCTTCTTCTCCTGTCATTCATATTCACGAAGTAAAGGAAAATTAGTAATTATATTAAATCGTATTCTATTTTGGAGATGAAAGGTAGTATGTTCCCGTTGAGAGTCGCCATTTTGGCTCCTTGAAGATGCCAAACAGTTGTGATTATCTTCCTTGTGATTCTTAGGTTAATATTCAAATGAATATGAAAATTCTCCAACAGAGTCGCCATTTTGTTTCAAAAAAGAAACAAATGTATTTTGTTTGGGAAATTTCATTCATTGAATTGATTACCAGAAGAAAACAAGAAAGATCACTTTATTTATATATTCTAAATTCTTTTACATCCTTTTCTCCTTTGATTCCAAAACAGACTTATGATGATGATGAAAAAGTAATAATAGGAATGACACGAGCTGAGGCAATCATTAGCGAAAGCATCATGTATTGTAAATTGCTGCTCAAAACCCATTGTGCGCTGGAGCCATTGTGCACTAGCGTCCTTTGTGCGCTGGAACCATTGTGCGCTAGCACCCTTTATGTGTTGTCACTTGTTGTGCACGAACGACGTTTATGCGCCGGTAGTGTTGTGCACCGCACAACAGTCATTCTGCACAACAGTGATGTAGTTGTACCTCTCTCTCTCTCTCTTCAAATCTTCCTCTTCTTCTCAATTGGTTGCTAATGACCCCTTTAGAGGGGTCAAGGGGTATATATAGCCTTCTCACATGTGTGAGCATGCCACGTCGTCGTTGTGCGGTCCCCTTTGCTCTGACCACCTTTGTGCGGATTCCATTGTGTGAGCCACTTATTGCGGATTCCATCGTGCGCTATCCTTTGTGCGGAACTCGATGTGCGCTATCCTTTGTGCAAAACTTGGTGTGCGCTCCAATCATCTAAGCACAATGGTTATTTTCATACAATGACCATTTTTCCAGCACAATACCTACTTTTTTCGTACAATGCTCTTTTTGACCATCATGTTTGCGCACAATACTTTTTCTGCTATCTTCCTTTCTTTTTATGCCTCAACAGAATTGAAGTCCTATCCTATCCAACTAGAAGATAATATAATTGAAGCACAATATGAACTTCTCATTGAATTAGTTCGCATATGAAGAAGTATTATGAAGATTGGAATGGATTCCATCATCCTACCATGCCCAGGCGACGATGGTGAACAACAGGATTTACCGATCTCACAATCTCAGAATGAAAAAGAAGATTTTCAAAGCTATCATAACGTCTATTATAATTTGAGTCACAATAAACCATTGAAAATTGAAAATATTCCTTAAATTCAAACTAGAAATCAATGAAGTTCAATATAAACAAGAATCAAAGCAAAATAAACATCTTGACACGCTACAAGCTTCACCTCTGAGCTCTAGCTAAGAGGTTTAGTTTACCATTGACATGATTAAAACCAAATCTCTTAAAAAAACATGAAAATAAATTAAAAAAGATGAAAAAAACTCTTGGGAGGTTACTCCACCCTTTGGCTCTGCTCCTTGAACCCTAATTCGTATTTAAAACTCCTCGAGGAACCCATAGTTATAGCATTTGATTGGATCAACTTTCAAACCGCCTCAAATTTACACAGTGGAGTTACACATTGATTGGACCAAAGTTGAGTTCAAATCATGAGAGGATTCTTTTTTAGTAGTTGCCTGATTTCAGTCACACCGAGATTGGGTTTGGTCGGATTGAACTTAAGTTTCGGTCAAACCAAATTAATCCTCGGTCGAACTGAATTAACTCTGAAATTCATCGTTCTTCACTAGAGCTTTTCGTACACTTTTGGTCACACTGAATCCTTTCTTTAGTTGAACCGAATTATCCTTCGGTTGAACCGAATTAGCCTTGAATTTCATTGTTGGTTGCTGAATTGTTTTGTGCGATTTTGGTCAGACCGAATATTCTTATATTTTGCTGCGGATCAAGCTATCTTTTCCAATCCTTTCTTCATCCTTTGTACTTAGTTTCCTTAGATCTTTAGCATGTGAATTCTTCATTCTTGGTCTCCTAAGATCCATCCTTTGTCTTGGTGGTTTTAAAGCATCACATCCATGCTTTTAACATTCTTTTTAATCTAAGCTCTTAGACTCACCTCGTAATACAAACATATATAAAATATACTCATTAAGCATCATCATATTCATAAAACTAAGATATAAATAGGGGTAAATATGCAATATTTGAACTAAGCCCCCCTAACCAACATTTTGTTAGTCCCAAGAAAACATGCGTGAAAGAATTCTCAATGCTCAATGTTCAAGACTCTTTAAAAAAAATCTTTTGTGCAATCGAGTATTGATGAGTATAATCCAAAGAAGCGAGACTACAAATTTGAAAACCTAGAGCTGAATCACACAAGCAATCAATCAAATAGGTTCTTTATTAGTCAGTAAACAATAGTAATTGGGAGAGTTTAAACATTTGTTCATCAGGGAACATGTTATTATTAGTGTTGACTCAAGGGAATTGTAGAGATCAAGTCTCGAAAGATGGCCAGCCACCATGTTCTCTATTCCCCTTTTGTCTCTTATTTATATATCGAATTCTTGGAGTAAAAGGATTCATCTTATCAAGCGAGGCTTTGCATCTTTTGTAGAAAGAAGGTACTTTAGCGCCACATGATCAGTGTAGATAATGATCTTGGATCCAATCAAATATGACCTAAATTTGTCTAAAGTAAACACTATAGCCAAGAGTTCCTTCTCTGTAGTAGATTAGTTCACTTGGACAGAATTTATAGTTCTACTTGCATAATGAATAACACAGGGCTTCTTCTCTTTTCTCTGGCCTAACACCACCCTAATAGCTAGTCAGACGCATCACACATAATCTCAAAAGGTATGATCCAGTTGGGTGTCTGCATGATAGGTGCGATAGTCAACATGCCCTTAAGTGTAGTGAAAGCTTCTTGGCATTGTTTAGTCCACTCGTATGGTATATCTTTTTGAAGTAGTTTGCATAAAGGATGAGAGAGATGACTAAAGTCCTTTATGAATCACCTATAGAATCCAGCGTGTCTTAAGAAGGATCGCACATCACGTATGCTCTTAGGTAGAGGTAGGTTAGAGATAAGATTAAATTTTATCTTGTCTACCTCAATTCCCTTGGATGAAATTATGTGTTCAAGAACTATTCCCTTAGGAACCATGAAATGACACTCCTCCAAATTCAAAACCAAATTCTTTTCTTCACATCCCTTCAACACATTTTTAGGATTTTCCTAACACTCGCTAAAGGATGGGCCAAAGACAGCGAAGTCATCCATGAAGACCTCTAAATATTGCCCCACCATGTAAGAAAATATACTCAACACGCATTACTAAAAGGTGGCGAGGGCATTACATGGTCCGAATGACATCCTTTGGTAAGCAAAGGTGCTAAAGGGACATGTGAATGTTGTCTTTTCTTAATTTTCAAGGGCTATTTTTATCTGATTGTAACCCGAATACCTGTCAAGGAAACAGTAGTAAGGGTGACCAGATCAATGAAGGGTAAAGGAAAGTGGTCCTTCCTTATGATGGTATTCAACTTTCTATAGTCAATGCACATTCTCCAACCAGTAGTGACTCGAATTGGCACAAGTTCATTGTTGGCATTAGCTACGATGGTGATTCCGGACTTCTTAGGAACCACTGGAGTTGGACTCACCCATTGACTGTCGGATATAGGGTAAATGAAACCCACATATAACAACTTAAGTACCTTACCTTTAACCACTTACTTCATATTTGGATTTAGCCAATGTTGTGATTGTTGGAAAGTTTTTACATTATCCTCAAGATGAATGTAGTGAGTATAAATCAAGGGTCAATTCCCTTGAGGTCCATAATCGACCATCTAAGGGCTCCTTTATGCTCAATGAGAGTGGAAATAAGTACACTCTCCTGTTCTTTCTCACGGTGGCAAGAAATCACCATTAGATATGTCTCATCTTAACCTAAGTAGATATATTTAAGATTAGTAGGCAAAGGTTTTAAGTCAAGCTTCGGCGCTACATTAGTTTTTGCCAAAGTCTTAAATTCTGCCCTCCACTAGTTAACTTCAAGTATCGACATAGAATCAAGCAAGGCATCCATCTCCCTAATCATTTCATCATCTAAATCAATGGAGTGGGCCAAGCATGTCTCTAGAGGGTCAGTGAATAGAGTCATCAGTGTTATATCTTCCATGAAAGAATCTATCAAGTTAATGTCGTGGATATCATCAACATCCTTTGACTGCTTGCTCGTGTCGAAAAAGATATTGAGCTCCAACATCATATTCCCAGAAGACAAATTCATAACTCCATTCCTACAGTTGATAATGGCATTAGATGTAGCAAGGAATGGGCAACCAAGGATGACCGGTATCTAAGTGTTCATATCTACAATGGGCTAAGTATCCAAGATGATGAAATTTACTGGACAGTAGAATTTGTCAACCTGGACCAACACATCCACAATCATCCCTCTCGGTACATCGACCAAATGATCAACAAGTTGTAATGTGGTCCGGGTGAGTTTTAATTCACTTATATGCAATTCTTCGTATACAGAGAAAGGAATCAAATTAATGCTCGATCCTAAGTCAAGAAGTGCATGCTCAATCTGGTGATTTTCAATTATACAAGTGATAGTTGGGCTACTAGGATCTTTATATTTTTTTGGCACATCTTGCTTGAAGAAGACACTCACCTTTTCTATTAGAAAATTTTTCTTTTAAATACTTTACTGTCTCTTGGTTGTACCTAAATCTTTTAAAAATTTGACGTAAGAGGAGATTTGTTTCATAGCGTCCAATAGAGGGATGTTGACTTTCACTTGTTTCAGCACCTCTAGAATATCCTGGGAGTTAGCTAGAGGTTTTGGTGCAATCAACCGCAAGGGGAATGTGCAATTGGCTTACTCACTTTTTTTGGTTCTTCCTCATGTGGGGCATTGCTAGGTCTATCATTCTCAATTTATTTCAGGTCCTTAGGCTTTTCAACCCTCACCAAAATAGTTTTTTTAATAATCTTCCCACACCTAAGAGCGGTGATAGACTAAGCCTACTCCTTCTGATTTGAAGAGCTTGGGTTACTTATTTCATATTGTGGTTTTGGATTGGGAAGAGGCTGAGATGGAAGGATCCCTTTCTCCCCAATCAATTTTTTTTTTATCTCTAGCCCTTATATGGCTTTTATAAGGTCTTGAAAGGCTTGCAACATACCCTGATTAAAAAGCTCTTAGTTTTATATAAGTTTTAAGACCAGATCCTCTTGAGGTTTCCTTTGATTTAGAAATTGGTTAAGGATCCCTTGACGAGTGGCAGTTTATTTATTCCTCCAACTGAAATTTAGATGGTTTCTTCAACTTGAGTTATATGTATTTAAGGTGGGTCCACTAAACTGTCTTTGGTAGATGTTTACAACATTCGATTGCTCATTCAATATTTCTTGAAAATCAGGAATTGTTGGACAATTTTCAGTTACATGTATGCTACAAGCACAACTACCACAAACAACTTCTGCAGCCTTTTCGGGTTTTGCCTTTTAAACATCTTGAAAAAATCCGTACAAAGACCCGAGTACCACCTTAAGCAGAAATCACTAAGGACCAAATCCTTTAGAAATTAGACAAAAATTAATTAAGTGATAAACTAAATTAAATACTAGATTAGCTTGAACAGCTTTCTATATGATCTATAAGACCTAAAACTGTAGAATCGCTAACGCTACATTACCTAAAAACATAAGATCAATCTCTAAACCCAGTTGCTCTCGGGAGCATCTTGAAACTCCATATCGGACCTGGACCTCGAGTCGAAGGTTCGATTACTGCAAAACTATACATTTATGACTGCCTTACTGGACTTGACAACCATCTAGGAAATCTAGTCCAAATAGTATACCGAAATGCACAACTTGAGCCAGGAGTGAAGTGTGTGAGAAACGCGAATACCTTTAGAAAACGAACTCAAATTTAAGTGATTTGGACCATTCACTTACGGACCAAATTTAAGGATTTAGACTGTTAGATCATGACCCAAATACACTCTCAGATCAGAAAAATTTCCTTACACAGGTTAGTTTACTTGTGGCCCTAATCGAATGACGATGACCGTTGAATTGAAACTAGTCCGCCACGGTCGATCCATAAATTTGATCAGACTGAAAACTTAACCTAAACTAGATCCAATGTCAGGGAACTTTTTCTGGAACAAATACAGAAAGGGGGCCTCGAGATGAGCTCCGTTAGCCTGAAACAACCAACTTTTGGCTATAACCTAAGTATACCATGACCCTAGGGCCATTGAGGTCAGCTCTGAGCCTATATAAAAACCTAAACCCACCCCTCTCTCATTCCATATGAATTTATAAACCCTAGGAGAGAGACGAGATTAAAGAGAGAGAAAGTGAGAGAGAAAGTGGGAGAGAGTTCCTAGGATTCGACCCCGTTGCTCTACGTGTTAAATTGGCCTGTCTGTATCACTACTCCAACGATTCCGACTCCGTTCTTCGGTAAGAAATTGTAACCCTAATCTATTATAGAGATTGAAATAGGGTAGATGATGAAATAACTAACCTATTTCATGCTATAGGTTGTTGTTGTGCCGTAGACAAAGACATAACATTCGAACTGAGTTCGTTACGTATTTATCGATGAAAGGTGCGGACTATAAACATTTAGGTTATGGTTTTCAAGGCTTTCAATGTCAGTAATGATTTTTGTCTGGCTCGATTACTATCACATATGCTTAGATACAATGTTCCCATATATGCAAACTATGTTGATTTTAAATGCATTCTATGTGTTTGTTGAAATGTCTAAATGAATATGGAAATATGATTTGTGCTTGTTATGATGGATGTTTAGGAACACATGATGGTTGTACGTGTGGCAACACCTATGTGGAAGGATTTGTTATAATATGCATTTTAACTAATTTATTACATGTATGTAATATGTGGTCTAAGTGCTTGATAAAATGCCTGAATGAGAAAATGCTTGATGTAATGTACTTAATGAGGGTGTTGAGATGGGATTCTTAATTCCCTTATATATAGTTACAGTTTCCTTTGTGTAACATATCTTACTACTATGTGATTTACTGATGAAATGCCTATGTATGATGACATGTGTAGTATGTGTTTGTTGAAATGCTCGAATGAGATTTATGTTTAGATTTGGTTTGCACATGCTGTCTTGGATTATCACATGTGAATGTTAATGGTTGGAGTGTGATTGGGGCTACGATATAGTCCAGGCAATCGGTAATGGTTTACAATCGGCGGCCATACTGTTTAGCCACGACAGATACGCTCGAGGAATCCGAGTCGTACGATGATTAACGACAGTGGTTAGGCCACGTGGAGTGCTTATGCGCTTCATGTCAATTAATTCAATGTACACTCATACCAGTCAAGCTTGTCAAGTAACCCGATTGGCCCAATGTATGTTTACCATGTATGGATGCTACTACTTGAATCTAAGGTACTAACTTACATGAGGAAACCCGTTTAACCTTGGTACCATGATCCACTAAGACTCATGTGCCGGGCATGGTGGTATGGGACACCGTAGTCGATCTGTCGGCTTACGCTGGGGAGACAAGCCTCCTCGTAGTGTCCAGTGAGCAAACCAAACTCGTGAGCTGAGTACGGTGGTATGGGACACTGTATTCGAGTAGTTGGCCTACGCTAAGGTGACAAGCCTTTCCTGTAGTAACCTCGAGTATTAACTAAGGCCTATGAGGATGGTGATGAGCCTCTTCGTAGTGACCTGAACTTGCCTATCCACTGTTTTATATTCAAGGATGGCGTTGCCCTATAATTTGCCTATCGTATGTGATTAAATAGGATTGACGACCCTAGATGGATCATCATTGGGGTAAATGATATAAAGGGAGGTACCTTAGCTTCCCAAACACATTGTTTGAATAAACCTAAACAAGAACTTGGCTAATACAATGATGCACCGCATTGCATGTGCTTTGGTGAGGAAGTGCATGTTTAGGGAGGTTGTCATGCGCAATCGTGAGATGATGTTGCTAAGGGCGTGCAGGCGAGAGCATGCATCATTATCGCATACCATCCTTGCATTAACAAGAGTACTTAGGATATGATTATTGTACTGCTTTATCATTACTGCTTGATTGAATTGATAACATGTTAACCTTTGCCTTATAGCTCTACTGAGTTGATCACTCACTCTCACTCTGGGACGGTATTTTAAAACACCAACCAGACGCTAGTTTAGTTACAGATGATGGCGAGGCTTACGAGGCAAAGCTTGAATTTTACGATGACGAGGAGTTCTCCTATTCATAACTCTCTGGCAGTTCTATATAAACCTGGAGTTGTTTCACCAGGGCTACAAGGATATGGATAGATGACATTACACTTAATGATTTTGTATATTTTGGAACCAAACATGTAATTATTTAACCTGGTAACTTGTTCATACTCTGGGGACTTACAACCATTTATATGCTTTATATATGTATCATAGTCTTCTGCTTGCATAATCTAAGTGTCTCTGGAGTATGATATGCTGTTTTGGTATAATCTCATTCATGTTTAATGTACTAACATGGACAACATTTAATCATCATTATCTATGTTGCATAAGTGATGCGTTGGAACTTGGGAGTTGGGCTCCTGCTCGACTCTTGATTTTCAGGGCATTACAAGTTGGTATCAGAGCATGATTTAGATTAAACTAGACTTGGGTTATCGTCACACAATGCACACTGACCTATTCTGACTTAGGAGGGAGCGATGAAACATAGTAATAGTCATCGAATTCCAAGTTTCGCAGATCGGCGAAATGGACCATTGAAAGCTGACCTGTACGCATCTGTGATCATGTAAAGTGATCCGAGTTCCTTCCTAGTCAGTCAATCGACGAGTTTAGATCATAATTTCATGTATTCCACACTTAAACAAACCAAAAAACGTCAATACATGCAAAAGGGGGGCCGAACCCCGCAATCCAGGGGGAGTCAGGGGGTCCCCCATACACGTTTGGCACCTCGGTAGGGGGGCGACACCCCTCCCAGTCTGGAGGACTTGGGTAGCATCCCGCCTACCGAGGCGCACCCTGGTCTGGCTTGCTCGGGCTTGTCGAGCCGGCATAGGCCAGTTGGGCCGATGCCCATACATTGCTGTGGGGCTCACCAAATCACTTGGCACCCCTTTTAACTTTCCCATTTGCTTTATTTCTCCCCCTTACACAACTCCAAGCTTTCCAAATCCCTCAAATCTTCATTTTTCTTTCTCAAATCCCCCCTCCATTCCACCATCTTCTTCATTTTCTTCACCACCTACTCTCTTTCCCTCATCCTCCTCAAAACCCTATCTGCTACTATCTCCACTTTCCCTATTTCTTACTCATTTGGGCACAAAGTCCATAGCTCTATGCCTCATCCTTCAAAAAGCCTCCAAATCCACCTTCATCATAAGGCTATTTAGTTTCCATGGCCCTTTCTGAGATTGTGGCTACCATTTTCTCTCTCTCCATAATTTTTTCCCTCATGGGAAAGAAGAGAGCTCCTACGAATGAAGTCGGCCCTAACCGCCCTACCCATCCAAGGAAGAAGACGAGTGCCGAAGTTAGTACGACCGCTGCCCAAGAGCGAAGGTCAAAGTGGGATCTCGATCCCCAAATTTCACTCGAAAGAGTTCTACCGGTGGGCATTGAACATAGTCAGTTTAGTGGCCGTAGGGTTGTGCTTGAGGCTCATGTAGACGAAAGGCTATTTGGGCTGTATCTAATGATGGACCACCTGACGGACATCGGGTGGGGCCCCATATTCGAGGGCAAGTCTCATGCATGTGAGAACAATGTTCGAACCTTCTACGCCCATATACAGGACTCATTGCTGGAGCCTCTACAGTTCAAGATTCCCGTGGAAAAGTGGGAAGCAACAATCGATGTAGATTTGGTGGCCCAGATTATGGGAATTCCATGAGGTGAGGTACACGCTAGTGAGGAAAATCTCAAGAAAGTGCGAGAAAGAGATCACCGTACACGTTACATTTGCGATCGATTAGCTCAATGGAAGGGAGGTAGATACCTCCCGTCGACGGAGTTGATAGATGATTTTCGCTTGCTCTACCACATATTCACATATAATGTGTATTCAAGATGGGGCAACCGTACCGAGTGCACTCGCTTGATGGTGGATTTCCTGTGTAGAGCTGGGCAGGGAGACAAGCTATGTCTATCTACGTTCACCCTGCTACAGATAGTCCAGACTGCGCGCTCTATTAGGAATTATGTCTCACTTCCATTTGGCTGACTTGTATGCAAGATTGCTCGAGAGTTTGCCTACAAACTTGACATGGGTGACATTGCGCCGATCCACTTCATTAATGAGACTACACTTAACAATATGAAGATTGGCCCTCGACAACATTAAGCCCGACTTGACAAGTATGGGGATGAGACAGAAAGTGAAGAGGAAGAAAGTAATGAGATAGAGGAAGAAGATGAGTCAGCAGAAGGGAGTGGTGAGGAAGGTAGCGAAGAGGAAGGCAGTGATGAAGAGGAGGCCCAAGGCACTAAGGAGGGCTCTCCTCCCGCTGCATAGAAGTGTGATAATGATTGGGCTACTATAGAAGCTCGCTTGGCTCAACTTGAGGAGGGCTAGGTAGCCCTGCGACAGGAGGTCACAGAGACCCGGGCCAAGCTTGAAGAGAATGAAGCCTTCATGAAGCGAAAATTTAGTAAAGTATCACGCGCCTTGAGGTCTATCCTGTGTTATCTACAAGATAAGGGTGCACCTCCACCATCACCAGATTCTGACAACTAGTCATACATATAGTCGCCCTTTGGTTTACTTTGTTGCTTACTTTCTTGTTTTTATGAATAGCCTTGATAGGCTTAGTAATGTGGTAGAGTGGTTTGTAGGTTTTAGTGTATGTGAACCTTGCTTATATTAGCTCACATGCATTTTCTGTCAGGATTCATGTAATACTGCATCTCGTGTATTGTGACAATTTTGGTAAATGAAATACATAAAGCTTCTTTAGATTTGAAATGGGAATGATGTATGGATGCATGTATGATCTTATGCTAAATCTCAGGGGTTGCTCCCTATGTTGTATATAGGAAATGCCACCTAAGAGCACTCAGAGTACGGCACGTCTCACACTTGGCAACTCAATTGATGGGGCACCTCCCCTCAGCCATAGCTATGTGGACCCCAGTTCGGGTCCGACCCATGAGATTATGTCGGATTCTCAGCCGACCATTGGCCCCACTAATGGGTCAGCACCTGTTGCACCACCTGTAACACCACCAATTCCTGAGCAGAACCGTGTGTCTACCTCGAAGCCTCATATGCCTCAGGCCGCTCCTCCTCCTGATTGGTTGGAGCAAATGATGCTCTTGATGCAGCAGCAGCAATAGCAGCAGCAGTAGTTTTTGGCCACCGGGATCTTTGCCTAGAGTATGGGTATGGTTCCACCTGCACCACCCATGCACCCTGCTAGGAATGTGGGTGCTAGCAACCTATTTGAGTAATTCCAGCGCTTCCGACCTCTTACCTTTGTAGGTACTCACCGACCTGAGGAGGCCAAGTATTGGCTAGACCACATTTCTAAGATGCTAAAGTCGCTGCACTGCACATAGGCAAAACAAGTGGAGTTAGTCACCTACATGTTCGAGAAGGAGGCCAGTCTCTGGTGGGACAGCATCCTCCAGACTATTGTTGTTGGTTATGTGTGGACGTGGGAGACCTTTGAGACGCGCTTCCACGAGAAGTATTTCCCTCTCACGTACCGCCATGAGAAGAAGCGAGAGTTCCTTCGCCTCCGTCAGGGAGGGATGACAGTGGCAGAGTACGAGAACAGATTCACATAGCTAGTTAGGTATGCTCCATTGATGTTAGCTGATGAGCTGATGAGGATGCGACGATTTTCTGAGGAGATGCGACCCGAGATACGCTCGAAGATGTACTGCGTTAGCATACCTCACTATGCTAAGCTAGTGAACATGTCCCTACGGGTAGAGTAGGATGGGGATAGACTATCCCGCATGCATGCACCCATGGGTCAGAGGCCTCGACCAGATCTGTCGAACCGACCGTTCCTCAGTAAAAGGCCACATGTTGATTCACCTCCTAGGCTTGCAGCACCACCAGCTCAGCCGGGGTGAGCAAACTTATGGTGCACCTACTACTGGAGATTAGGCCATACGGATACATATTGTTTCACCAGGATATGGGATAACGGCTTCTTGCCTCCTCAGAGGATTAACCACCAGCTTCCTCAAGCTATTATAACCCCACCTCTACGGTCAGCACTAGCACATCCATCTTTTCGACCGCATGTACCTTATTTTAGGCCACCTCAATGGCCTATGGTGCCATAGTCGAATCGTTCTCAACAGGCTCGGGTGCACTCACTTGCAGCTGAGGCATCCGAGACAGCAGTTACAGCACCAACGGCTTTCGAAGTCACCGCGCATGTTCAAGGTATACCGATCTTCTTGTTGGTGGACACTGGGTCCACTATCTCTGTAGTATCATGCATTGTAATCAAGCGACTAAGGTTGGAAAGTAGTCCTATGGTTGGGTTGAGACTCCTTACCGCCACAGGGACTTTCTCAGACTCCACCAAGATGTGTAGGGATTATTCGATAAACCTAGGGAGCATAATAGTGTTTGTTGACCTAATGATCGCTCCATTATGCCACTATAATGTCATTTTCGGCATGAATTGGCTCATGGAGATGAAGGTAGAGATCGATTGCGACACTAGGGTGGTGACAGCCCATGGACCTGAGGGCACGACCTTTACATTCCCAGTGCAGGTCAGTTGGTACTACCGCATCAGTTGCTACGCTATCTTTTTAAAGCATGTTGATGGTCTGACATTGGGGAACACGCAGTGGTCCAGGATTTTTCGGACGTGTTCAGGACGATACCTAGATTACCTCCTCAGTGTGAGATCGATTTTACCATTGATATGGTGCCTGGTGCGACACACATTTCATTACCAACATATCTCATGCCTCCATGTGAGATGGAGGAACTAAGGAAACAGATCGATGATCTGTTGGATGCAGGCTATATGCGACTGAGTGTATGTCCTTGGGGAGTGTCTCTGTTGTTTGTGAAGAAGAAGGATGGATCACTGTGATTGTGTATTGGTTATTGCAGGTTGAACCAAGTGACAATGAAGAATACATATCATTTTCCTAGGATAGATGATCTATTTGACCAGTTAAAGGAGGCACAGTATTTCTTGAAGATTGACTTACAGTCAGGGTATCACCAGTTGCACGTCAAGGATGAGGACGTGCAGAAGACAGCTTTCAGGACCAATTTTGGGCACTCTGAGTTCCTTGTGATGTCATCTGGACTCACAAATGTGCCGGCCGTGTTCATAGACTTGATGAACTGGGTGTTTCAGCCGTATCTATTCCAATTCGTCATCGTGTTTATAAATGACATCCTGACATACTTAAAGAGTCGGGAAGATCACGAGGAGCACCTGCGAGCAGTCTTTAATACTCTCAGGAAGAACCAATTGTTCGCTTAGTATAAGAAGTATGACTTCTGGAAAGAAGAAGTCAAGTTCCTGAGGTATGTGGTGTCCAAGGAAGGGATAGTCGTGGACCTTGCTAAGGTAGCCGCAGTTCAGGACTGGGAGTAGCCGGTTCAGTAATAGAAGTGAGGAGCTTTCTTAGCCTGGCAGGTTACTACTATCGATTCATTAGGAACTTTTCCAAGATATCCAGATCGTTATCTCAGCTAACTCGGAAGGATCTCAAGTTTGACTGGAATGAGAAGGTAGAAGCAGCTTTTAAGGAGC
The DNA here is from genome assembly GCA_030180095.1 of Magnolia changhungtana. Lineage (NCBI taxonomy): Eukaryota > Viridiplantae > Streptophyta > Magnoliopsida > Magnoliales > Magnoliaceae > Magnolia > Magnolia changhungtana. The sequence continues at coordinate 11,211,900 of JASAUF010000172.1, read as the reverse complement.
TGAAGGACAAGATAACGTCTGCCTCTATGTTAGTATTATCAAAGCAAGGTGTCAAGTACATGATATATACTGACGTGTCTCGTGTTGGTTTGAGTTTTGTTCTAATGCAGAAGGACGGGGTTATTGCCTATGCATCACGAAAGTTGAGGAAACACGAGGAAAACTACCTTACGCACAACCTAGAGTTGTCAGCCATCATCTTTGCATTAAAGCTCTGGAGACATTACCACTACGGAGAGGAGTTTGATCTCTTTTGTGACCACAAGAGCCTTAGATACATATTCATGCAGAGAGACCTGAATATGAGGCAGCGACAATGGATGGAAACCTTGAAGGACTTCAAGTTCGAGGTCTCCTACTATCCTAGCAAGGCCAACCTTGTGGTAGACGCGTTGAGCCTCAAGAAGACGATAGCATTTGCGGCTCCGCTGATGATAGCAGAGTGGGATATGGTGGAGTTTGTATGAGACTTTGAGCAGAAACTTACGGTAGAGGAGCCGTTCGAGAGCATCGCATATATTCATGTGTAGCCACTCATTGATGATCAAATCATAGTGGCTCAGGGCGAGGATGAATGGTTAGTAGAGTTGAGGAAGCGAGCTAGTGATGATGCAGACTCTAAATGGAGAGTTGGTATGATGGGGGTTTACGTTATCGTGGCCATTTATGCATCCCAAATCTTCATGACTTGAGAAGGGATGTACTCGAAGCTACTCACAATTAGAAGATGACGATGTATCCTGGTAGTACGAAGATGTATCGAGACATGAAGAGGTCGTACTGGTGGGACAACATGAAAGCCTACATAACAGATTATGTCTCATGTGCCAGCAGGTCAAGGCAGAGCATCACCGACCTCCTGGACTGCTTCAGCCCATGCCCATAGCAGAATGGAAATGGGATTTCATCTCTATGGATTTTATCTCAGGGTTACAGAAGATGAGGAAGGGACATGACTCCATATGGGTGATTGTGGACTGGTTGACGAAATTGGCTCATTTTCTCCCTATTAGGGTTTCGAACTCAATAGACGATTTAGCCAGACTGTACATCAAGGAGATGGTATGTCTGCATGGAGTTCCCATGGAGATCGTGTCGGACCGAGACACGCAATTCACATCTATCTTCTGGACTCGTATCCAAGAAGCAATGGATGTAAAGTTAAAGTTTAGTACTACGTTGCACCCATAGATGGACAAGTAGACGGAACGGGTGAATCATGTGTTGGAAGATATGCTGCGACCTTGTGTGCTTGATTTCAAGGACATTTGGGAAGACTGTCTTTCTTATGCTGAGTTTGCCTATAACAACAGCTTCTAAGTGAATATTGGCATGGCCCCCTATGAGGCATTGTATGGGCATCTGCATAGAGCACCGCATTGCTGGGCAGAAGTTGGCGAGAAGAGTTTAATTGGCCCAAAGTTAGTTCAGGCGACGTCAGAGAAGATTGACATTATCAGGCGTCGACTTCTTGCAGCACAGAACAGACAAAAGAGATACGCCGATATAAGGCGGCGGCCGCTAGAGTTCAAGGTTGGGGACCATGTGTTCCTGAAAGTTTCCCCCATGAAGGGAGTCCTTCGATTTGGAAAGAAAGGGAAGCTCATGCCGAGATTCATTGGCCCATTCTAGATACTAGATCGAATAGGTGTGGTTGCGTTCCGCCTTGCCTTACCCACACCACTCTTAGACGTGCACAACGTATTTCATGTGTCGATGTTGAAGAAATACGTTCCTGACCATTCCCACATTATCAGATGGGATCAGGTACAATTGAGTGAAGATGCTACTTATATATTGCGATGGACGTATATCCTAGATAGGAAGGAGCAAGTGTTGCGCAGTAAGGTTATCTTGTTGGTGAAGGTATTATGGACACATCATACTGAGGAAGAGGCTACTTGGGAAACAGAAGCTGAGGTTCGTAAGAACTACTCTCAGATTCTCAAGGAGTACAAAAAGGTAATAATTTCGAAGATGAAATTTTTCTTTAAGGGGAGTAGATTGTAACATCTCGAAAAAATTCGTACAAAGACTCGAGTACCACCTCAGGCAGAAATCACTAAGGACAAAATCTTTTAGATATTAGATGAAAATGAATTAAGTGTTAAACTGAATTAAACGCTAGATTAGCTTGAATAATTTTCTATTCGATCTGTAAGACTCAAAACTAGTAGAATCGCTAGCGCTACATTACCTAAAAACCTATGATCAATCTCTAAACCCAGTTGCTCTCGGAAGCATCTTGAAACTCCGTATCGGACCTGGACCACAAGTCAAAGGTCCGATTACCGCAAAATTATACGGTTATGATTGCCTTACTGGACTTGACAACCATCTAGGAAATCAAGTCCAAATAACATATCGAAATGCACAACTTGAGCCCAGAGCGAAGTGTGTGAGAAACGTGAATACCTTTAGAAAATAAACTCAGATTTAAGTGATTTAGGCTATTCACTTGTGGGCCAAAATTAAGGATTCAGATCGTCAGATCCTGACTCAGATACACCCTTGGATCAGGAAAATTTTCCCACACAGGTCAGTGTACTTGTGACCCTGATTGTGTGATGATAGCCGTTGAATTGAAACTAGTCCACCACGGTCGATCCATAAATTCGATCGGATTGAAAACTTAACCTAACCTAGATCCAATGTCAGGGAACTTTTCCTAGACCGTATGCAGAAAGGGGGCCTCCGGATGAGCTTCATTGGCCCGAAACAGCCAACCTTTGGCTATAACCTAAGTATACCATGGCCCTGGGGCCATTAAGGTCAGTTCTGAGCCTATATAAACACATAAACCCACCCCTCTCTCATTCCATACGAATTTGTAAACCCTAGGAGAAAGAAGAGAGTAAAGAGAGAAGGAAAGATAGAGAAAGTGAGAAAGAGTTCCTGGGATTCGACCCCGCCGCTCTACGTGCTAAATCAGCCTGTCTGTATCACTATTATGGTGATTCCGATTCTGTTCTTGGGTAAGAAATCTTAACTCTAATTTGTTCTAGGGATTGAAATATGGTAGATGATGAAATAGCTAACTTATTTCATGTTATATGTTGTCGTTGTGCCATAGACAAAGACATAGCATTCAAACTGAGTTCGTTACGTGTTTACCGGTGAAAGGTGCAGACTATAAACGTTTAGGTTATGGTTTTCAAGGCTTTTAATGTCAGCAATGATTTATGTCTTACTTGATTGCTATCACATATGCTTAGATACGATGTTTCCCATATGTTTCATATATATGTAAACTATGTTGATTTTAAATGCATTCTATGTATTTGCTAAAATGTCTAAATGAATATGGAAATATGATTTGTGCTCTCACGAGCAAGGGTCAACACAGCGCACCCACTTTTAGGCACACTGGCCAAGGATCTTCCATAAGACCCTACTGGAGGTTTCTACACGGTTCACCTTAAACTCGAGGTTTCACACAGTTCACCTCAAACCCAAGGTTTTACACGGTTCACCTAAAACCCAAGGTTTTACACGGTTCCACTACAAGAAAAGCCACTTTTACCAAAGAAAATTTTCGTAGGCAAAAGTCTAATTCTCGTAGGGAAAAAGTTTTACCCGCGAAAATTTTCGTTGGCAAATTCCTTGGTAAAAGTCCGAGGGGGAACCCTTTTACCCATGAAAAAAAAATTTCATTGGCAAAGGTAAGACTTTTGCCGATGAAATATTTCGTAGGCAAAACATTTTACCAAGGCTAATTTTCGTTGGAAAAAATATTGACAAAACTTTTTACCTACGAATAATTTTATAGGTAAAAATATTTATAGGACTTTTTAGCTACCAAAAATTTCGTAGCTAAAAATATTTTAAGATTTTTTACCTACGAATATTTTACTAGCTAAAAATATTTAAGACACTTTTTACCTACCAACAATTTCGTAACTAAAAATATTTACAAGACTATTTCCTTACCAACAATTTCGTAGCTAAAAATATTTAAACACTTTTTACCTACCAACAATTTCGTAGCTAAAAATATTTACAAAACCTTTTTTACCTACGAATATTTTCGTAACTAAAAATAATGAAAACACTTTTTACCTACCAATAGTTTCGTAGCTAAAAGGTATTTACAAGACATTTACCCACAAATATATTCGTAGGTAACAGTACTTAGAAAACTTTTACCTACCACTATTTTCGTAGGTAAAAATATTTACCAAACATTTTCCTGTGAATGATATCATAGGTAAAAATACTTACAAAATGTTTAGCTACAAATATTTTTGCTCATCCAGGTTTTTACCTACGAATATTTTCGTAGGTAAAAACATGGATGGGACTTTTAACTACGAAAATTTTCGTAGGTAAAAACCTGGATGAGACTTTTACCTACAAAAATATTCGTAGGTAAAAACTTCAATGAGACTTTTACCTACGAAAATTTTCGTAGGTAAAATTATTAATTCTTTTTTCCCCACACTAAATTCTTGATATGCACCTGATATACACCTGTTACAATATATTTCTTGATATATATACACCTGTTATATAATATATTTCATCATATTCACATTCACATCCATTTAACTCCAAAGTACATGAATAAATCCATCCAAACATAAACTACATCATGCGTAAATACACATAAATTTAACATCGTAAATAAAATACAAAAAATCCAATTAGGTGCGGCGGTGCGGACAGTGTGCCCTCCTCGCTACTTACGCACTGCTTGTACCGCGTGTGTAACAAGGAGCGGTACTCCTTGAACTTCTCTTTGATCATGTCGTCGACGGCAAAGGAAATGTGCAGAACACTCAAATCCAATTCAAATTTATCCTGCAATTTCGTAAATAATAGATTAAGGCAATAAACTTATTAAGAAAATAACTTAACCGTAAATGAACTTTTATCAAATAAATTAGGATTTATAAGTATAGGTTTAGGTTTAGGTTAAGGTTAAGGTTAAAAGGTAAAGGTTTAGGCTTAGGTTTAGGCTTAGGTTATATGTTATAGGTTATAGCTTCAGGGAATTGAGAATAGGTTAATGTTTATGTTAACGAAATCGGGTTCGGGTTCAGGATCGGGTTTAGGTTTGGGTTTTCAAGTTTAGGTTTAGGTTTAGGTTAGGGAGTTGAGATCAGGATTAGGTGTAGGTTTAGGTTTAGGGATTTGAGAATACATTTAGGTTTTAAGTTTAGGTTTAGGTTTAATTTTTAATTTATAGGTTTAGGTTATAGGTTAAGGTTAGGTTATAGCTTATAGCTTATAGGTTATAGGTTAAGGTTTAGGATATAGGTTTTGCTTTAGGTATGTTATAGGTTTTGGTTTAGGTTTAGGTTTAGATTTTAGGTATAGGTTTTGGTTGGGTTTAGGTTAAGGTTATAGGTTATAGGTTATAGCTTTAGGGAATTAAGAATAGGTTAAGGTTTAGGTTTAGGAAATCAACTTCGGGTTCTGGGATCGGAGTTTAGGTTTGGGTTTTCAAGTTTAGGCTTAGGTTTAGGTTAGGGAGTTGAGATTAGGATTAGGTGTAGGTGTAGGTTTAGGTTTAGGGATTTGAGAACACATTTAGGTTTTAGGTTTAGGTTTAAGTTTAGGTTTTAGGTTTAGGTTATAGGTTATAGTCAGTAGGGAATTGAGAATAGGTTAAGGTTTAGGTTTAGGAAATCGGGTTCGGGTTCGGGATGGGGTTTAGGTTTGGGTTATCAAGTTTAGGTTTAGGTTTAGGTTAGGGAGTTGAGAATAGGATTAGGTGTGGGTTTAGGTTTAGGGATTTTAGAACACATTTAGGTTTTAGGTTTAGGTTTAGGTTTAGGTTTTAGGTTTAGGTTATAGGTAGGTTATAGGTTATAGCTATAAGGAATTGAGAATCAGTTATGGTTTAGGTTTAGGAAATCGGGTTCGGGTTTGGGATCGGGTTTTGGTTTTGGTTTTCAAATTTAGGTTTAGGTTTAGGTTAGGGAGTTGCGATTAGTATTAGGTGTAGGTTTAGGATTAGGGATTGGAGAACACATTTAGGTTTTAGGTTTACGTTTAGGTTTAGGTTATAGGTTATAGCTGTAGGGAATTGAGAATAGGTTAAGGTTTAGGTTTAGTAAATCGGGTCCGGGATCGAGTTTTGCTTTGGGTTTTCAAGTTTAGGTTTAGTTTTAGGTTTAGAGAGTTGAGATTAGCATTAGGTGTAGGTTTAGGATTAGGGATTGGAGAACACATTTAGGTTTTAGGTTTACGTTTAAGTTTATGTTATAGGTTTAGGTTATAGGTAGGTTATTTTTTATAGTTGTAGGGAATTGAGAATAGTTTAAGGTTTAGTTTTAGGAAATCGGGTTCGGGTTCGGGATCGGGTTTTGCTTTGGGTTTTCAAGTTTAGGTTTAGGTTTAGGTTAGGGAGTTGAGATTAGCATTAGGTGTAGGTTTAGGTTTAGGTATTTGAGAACACATTTAGGTTTTAGGTTAAGGTTATAGGTAGGTTATAGGTTATAGCTACAGGGAATTGGGAATAGGTTAAGGTTTAAGTTTAGGAAATCGGGTTCGTTCGGGATTGGGTTTTGGTTTAGGTTTTTAAGTTTAGGTTAAGGAGTTGTGAATAGGATTTGGTGTAGGTTTAGGTTTAGGGATTTGAGAACACATTTAGGTTTTAGGTTTAGGTTTAGATTTGGGTTTTAGGTAGGTTATAGGTTATAGCTATAGGGAATTGAGAATCGGTTATGGTTTAGGTTTAGGAAATCGAGTTCGGGTTCTGGATCGGGTTTTGGTTTGGGTTTTCAAGTTTAGGTTTAGTTTTAGGTTAGGGAGTTGAGATTAGCATTAGGTGTAGGTTTAGGATTAGGGATTTGAGAACACATTTAGGTTTTAGGTTAAGGTTTAGGTTTAGGTTTTAGGTAAGTTATAGGTTATAGCTATAGGGAATTGAGAATAGGTTAGGTTTAGGTTTAGGAAATCGGGTTCCGGTTCAGGATCGGGTTTTAGTTTGGGTTTTCAAGTTTAGATTTAGGTTTAGGTTAGGGAGATGAGATTAGCAATAGGTGTAGGTTTAGGATTAGGGATTGGAGAACACATTTAGGTTTTAGGTTTACGTTTAGGTTTAGGTTTAGGTTTAGGTTATAGGTTATAGCTGTAATGAATTGAGAATAGGTTAAGGTTTAGGTTTAGGAAATCGGGTTCATGTTTAGGATCGAGTTTTGCTTTCGGTTTTCAAGTTTAGGTTTAGGTTTAGGTTAGGAAGCTGAGATTAGCATTAGGTGTAGGTTTAGGTTTATGGATTTGAGAACACATTTAGGTTTTAGGTTTAGAAAATGGTTTAGGTTTTAGGTTAAGGTTATAGGTTATAGCTATAGGGAATTGAGAATAGGTTAAGGTTTAGGTTTAGAAAATCGGGTTTGGGATCGCGTTTTGCTTTGGGTTTTTAAGTTTAGGTTTAGGTTTAGGTTTAAGTTAGGGAGTTGAGATCAGGATTAGGTGTAATGTTTAGGGATTTGAGAATACATTTAGGTTTTAAGTTTAAGTGTAGGTTATAAGTTGGTTATAGGTTATAGTCAGTAGGGAATTGAGAATAGGTTAAGGTTTAGGTTTAAGAAATCGGGTTCGGGTTCGGGATTGGGTTTTGTTCTGGCAAGTTTAGGTTTAGGTTTAGGTTAGGGAGTTGAGAATAGGATTAGGTGTAGGTGTAGGTTTAGGTTTAGGGATTTGAGAACACATTTAGGTTTTAGGTTTAGGTTATAGGTTATAGCTGTAGGGAATTGAGAATCGGTTATGGTTTAGGTTTAGGAAATCGGGTTCGGGATCGGGATCGGGTTTTGGTTTGGGTTTTCAAGTTTACGTTGAGGTTTAGGTTAGGGAGTTGAGAATAGGATTAGGTGCGGGTTTAGGTTTAGGGATTTGAGAACACATTTAGGTTTTAGGTTTAGGTTTAGGTTTAGGTTTTAGGTTTAGGGTTTAGGTTATAGGTAGGTTATAGGTTATAGTTGTAGGGAATTGAGAATAGGTTAAGGTTTAGGTTTAGGAAATCGGGTTCGGGTTCGGGATTGGGTTTTGCTTTGGGTTTTCAAGTTTAAGTTTAGGTTTAGGTTAGGGAGTTGAGATTAGCATTAGGTGTTGGTTTAGGTTTTGGGATTTGAGAACACATTTAGGTTTTAGGTTTATGTTTAGGTTTAGGTTATAGCTTATAGCTATAGGGAATTGAGAATCGGTTATGGTTTAGGTTTAGGAAATCGGGTTTTGGATTGGGTTTTGGTTTTGGTTTTCAAGTTTAGGTTTAGGTTTAGCTTAGGGAGTTAAAAATAGGATTAGGTGTAGGTTTAGGTTTGGGGATTTGAGAACACATTTAGGCTTTAGGTTTAGGTTTAGGTTTAGGTTTTAGGTTTAGGTTATAGGTTATAGTTGTAAGGAATTGAGAATAGGTTAAGGTTTAGGTTTAGGAAATCGGGTTTGTGTTCGGGATTGGGTTTTGGTTTGGGTTTTCAAGTTTAGGTTTAGGTTTAGGTTAGGGAGTTGAGAAAAGGATTAGGTGCAGGTTTAGGTTTTGGGATTTGAGAACACATTTAGGTTTTAGGTTTAGGTTTAGGTTTAGGTTTTATGTTTAGGTTATAGGTAGGTTATAGGTTATAGCTGTAGGGAATTGAGAATAGGTTAAGGTTTAGGTTTAGGAAATTGGGTTCGGGTTCGAGATCGGGTTTTGCTTTGGGTTTTCAAGTTTAGGTTTAGGCTAGGGAGTTGAGATTAGCATTAGGTGTTGGTTTAGGTTTAGAGATTTGAGAACACATTTAGGTTTTAGGTTTATGTTTAGGTTTAGGTTATAGGTTATAGCTATAGGGAATTGAGAATCGGTTATGGTTTAGGTATAGGAAATTGGGTTCGGGATTGGGTTTTGGTTTGGGTTTTTAAGTTTAGGTTTAGGTTTAGCTTAGGGAGTTGAAAATAGGATTAGGTGTAGGTTTAGGTTTAGGAATTTGAGAACACATTTAGGTTTTAGGTTTTATGTTTAGGTTTAGGAAATCGGGTTCGGGTTCGGGATTGGCTTTTGGTTTGGGTTTTCAAGTTTAGTTTTAGGTTTAGGTTAGGGAGTTGAGATTAGGATTAGGTGTAGGTTTAGGTTTAGGGATTTGAGAACACATTTAGGTTTTAGGTTTAGGTTTAGGTTTAGGTTTGGGTTATAGGTTATACCTGTAGGGAATTGAGAATAGGTTAAGGTTTAGGTTTAGGAAATCGGGTTCGGGTTCGGATCGGGTTTAGGTTTGGGTTTTCAAGTTTAGGTTTAGGTTTAGGTTAGGGAGTTGAGTTAGGTTATAGATTTTGGGATTTGGGAATAGTTTTAGGTTATAAGTATAGGTTTAGGTTAGGTTATAGGTTAAGGTTTAGGATTTAAGTTTAGGTTATAAGATTAGGTTAAGGTTACGGTTTAGGTTTAGGTTATAAGTTTTGGGATTTGAGAATGGGTTCGGGTTTAGGTTATAGGTTTTGGTTTTGGTTTAAGTTATAGGTTTTGGATTTGAGAATGGGTTCGGGTTTAGGTCATAGGTTTTGGTTTTGGTTTAGGTTATAGGTTTTGATTTAGGTTATAGGTTTAGGAAAGGTTATGTTTAGGTTATAGGTTTTGGGATTTGAGAATAGTTTTAGGTTATAAGTATAGGTTTAGGTTAGGTTATAGGTTAAGGTTTAGGATTTGAGCTTAGGTTATAGGATTAGGTTTAAGTTTAGGTTTAGGGATTTGAGTTTAGGTTATAGGTTTAGGTTTAGGTTTTAGGTTTAGGTTTAGGTTTAGGTTTTGGTTTTGGGATTTGAGAATGGGTTCTTTAGGTTATAGGTTTTAGTTTCGGCCAGGTTATAGGTTTTGGGATTTGATAATGGGTTCGGGTTTAGGTTATAGGTTTTGGTTTTGGTTTAAGTTATAGGTTTTGATTTAGGTTATAGGTTATAGGTTTATGTTAAGGTTTAGGTTTAGGTTATAGGTTTAGGTTTTGGGATTTGAGAATGAGTTCGGCCTTAGGTTATAGGTTTTGGTTCTAGTTTAGGTTGTAGGTTTTGGTTTAGGTTATAGGTTATAGGTTTAGGTTAAGGTTCAAGTTTAGGTTATAGGTTTTGGGATTTGAGAATGCGTTCGTGCCTAGGTTATAGGTTTTAGTTTTGGTTTAGGTTATAGGTTTTGGGATTTGAGAATGGGTTCGGGTTTAGGTTATAGGTTTTAGTTTTGGTTTTGGTTTAGGTTATAAGTTTTGGATTTGAGAATGGGTTATGGTTTAAGTTTAAGAAATCGTGTTCGTGTTTGGGATTGGGTTTAAGTTTAGGTTTTCAAGTTTAGGTTTAAGTTTAGGTTAGGGAGTTGAGATTAGGATTAGGTGTAGGTTTAGTTTTAGGAATTGAGTTTAGGTTATAGGTTTAGGGAAAGGTTAGGTTTAGGTTATAGGTTTTGGGATTTGGGAATAGTTTTAGGTTATAAGTATAGGTTTAGGTTAGGTTATAAGTTAAGGTTTAGGGATTTGAGTTTACGTTATAGGATTAGGTTAAGGTTTTGGTTTAGGTTATAGGTTATAGGATTTGAGAATGGGTTCGGGTTTAGTTTATAGGTTTTGATTTAGGTTTAAGTTATAGGTTTTGGTTTAGGTTATAGGTTATAGGTTTTGGTTATAGGTTGTAGGATTTGAGAATGGGTTTGGGTGTGGTCCCTGCAAATACAAATATAAACACGGCCTGTCCAAATGGCCAGGCCCTTCCAATGTCGTCCATAGGAAATGGACAGCTTCATCATGGTCATAACAGCAGTTCCCACCTTCCAGGGACCCCCACTCATCCGGATAGCTCCGACGCACATCCGGGTCTGCTCCATTAATTTCGAGCAAATAAATAAACACGACCTGTCCAAATGGCCAGGCCCCTCCAATGTTATCTATAGAAAATGGACAGCTTCATCATGGTCATAACAGCAGTTGCCACCTTCCAGGGACCCCCACTCTTCCGGATAGCTCCGACGCACATCCGAGTCTGCTCCATCAATTTCGAGCAAATACATAATTACGGCCTGTCCAAATGGCCAGGCCACTCCAATCATATGCATTCTTGACAAGAGATGTACCAGATGCTTGAATCTGAAATATGCAGTTCCAATCCTTACACATGCAACATCCACCTGAAAGAATGCTTATAACCGTCATGCTTGAGTAATCAATACAGGAATCTACAAGTAAAACCATAAAACCAGAGATACTGCATTTTCAAGATCTCTTATTGAGCAACCTAGACCCCGCATTCGCCCTCTACTATCAGAACCAACCAACGGTAAAACATTGTAAATCAAGTTATTAAGATATTCATAATTACCATAAAACTTAAGTAATTTTTAAATTTTATTAGTACCTCTGTAAGGGCATCATCCACACTGGTCATCCTAGAAGCAGGATTACTTTTTGCTACAAGGTCCATTTCTTTCCACCACCTGATAAAGAGAAAGCAAGATTCAAATATAGAAATAGGAAAATGGATGGGGCACTCTTATACGTCTATCAAGACCATCCAAATGATGGGCACATTGTGGATAGAGAAAATCTCCAAAATCACACTGATCACCAAGAAATCCTAACCATGCATTTGATGGCTATAAAATGGATGGTTAAAAGAAAGTGATCTTGCACATGCTTGTGTAGCAAGCAGATGTCATGATGGGTTGATGCAATACAAATGTAGGTCGCTCATGATGGAAGTTGGGCATTTGGTTTCTCCAAAACTCACAGAGAAAAAGGAGGAACCTATTTAAGCCTACTTGCAAAAGTGTTCTTGTGGCAAAATTCTAGGCCCTATTTCGCAAATAATAGTATCTTCCAAATGCAGCCTAAACATGTTTCGATTTTCCTTTTGGATTGGAGGTGAAATGGTTCTTTTCTTTTTCTTTTTTCTTTTTTTAAAATTATTTGTTGTTCTTTGCAGGTGAGGTCAATGCAGCACAAAAAACTAATCTGATAGCTGATTGTTAGCTTAGCTTCAGTAGGCCCCTTTAATGTAGCACAAAAAGCTGATCTGATAGCTGATTATCTTTATTTAAAAAAAAAGGACACCAGAAAAAAACAAAGCAAAGAAAAACATAGTGTTATTAGAGAGTTTGTATTAGTACTAACCTTTATCCTATTGCTTGCCCATGTATTAAGGTTCTTCTCCTCCCACGTACTAGTGTACATAGTAATACAACAGCTATTATATGGTACAGGAAACCAAAATCCAAACAAAGGAGAAAAGTAAACTGATAGCACTAAGAGTGATATCAAACTTGGATTATGCCCTTTTGAGTAACCATTCAGTTATTAACTTGGAAATTTTCCTATATGGTTGCTAGAGTTGGTCTGAAATAAAGTAGTCATTGGGTGATACAAGACGTAGGTCATTTATCGGTTTTCAGTACCTTTTACGAGTTTTCGAACTAGATAGTTTTTTACAATTTTTTATCATTAGAGTTTTAAGCCTATAAACATAGTATATGGTGCTCTACAGGACATGGATGCACCTAAGTAGATTAACCTCATCAGAATGACAAGTGTCTTTCCTATAGTCACCACCACAGAAAGCCAAGTGGCAAAACCAATCACCTGAAACTTTGGGTGAACCTTGCAAACACTAGTCTCTTTAATGGCAATGTTAGCTCACCCGTAGAGAGAGTGCATGTTCTATAAATCTCAGTATTGGAACAACCATAAGAGTACACTGCTACTTCAGAGTTCTATCTCGGAAAGTTGAGCTCCTTCATCAAATGATGGTGATAGGTTGCGTGTGTGCGTGCATGCATGCATGCATTCTGTACCTCTCTACTCTACTTTATTAGAAGAAACATAACTTCAACCCCACATAATCTGCTCTTCATTTTTCCCCATTACATTCTTCAATTTTAAAATAGTTGCCTTGATAATAAATTCTACTTTTCCTTTCAAAAAAAGAGAGATTCTACTCTTCTTCTTTTTTCAGAGAGCCTTTGTTACTATAGTTAAACATGTTTTGGGCTTCTCTATGTTCACTACATTCTTTAAAAGGCCACATTCCTATTCATACTACCATTTGCTTACCAGCTCTTTCTAATAATATTACATCGAGGAATGCTAGCATGCTACCAAGACTCGCATGCATCATGGAGTTCCATGATGTGGGTTGATGCAGTGCAAAGCAAAAACTGAACATGAAAGTGAATTAAATTGTGCATACTAGATTCTATAGAAGGAATTCAACTTCAATGATGTGGAAATGTATCACGCGTACATAAATAGGGACTGTTAAGAGGACTCAACAACCTGATAGCGGAAGAACCACTACAAAAAGCTATAAAACTAGCACTAAAGAAAACTTCCCTTGGGCCACATTTATAACACCTAAACAACTCCACAAACCCCAACTTATAAGGCCTAAGACACTTCTAATTCAACTTAGGGCCTGTTTATTAAATCTGAAGTTTGAAGCTTGAATCTAAATCTAAAGTATGAATTTGAAGTTCAAAAACCTGTTTGGTAACTATTTGAAAGAAGTGCCAAAGTCTGAAAATTAAGTATGGAATATGAAACAACCTGTTTGTTAACAAACATCTACGATGTATGAAATATGTTAATTTGACATTGCCCCCTCCCAATTGCCCTAAGAAAAGCCCACTCCTTCACAAATTTTAACCTTTAATGAGGCCACCACTTTCTAAAGAGAGGAGGCTCTATACAGTGAGGATGTCTTTGTCCACCTACCATTTTCTTGAACACCATATTTTCTACCAACAACTTATCTCCAGAGACTACCCTCCTCGACCCCGAATCTCCACGCCCATTTCCCCAAAAGAGCCAAGTCTATAACTTCTAAAACTCAAAGTAAAGCAAAACAAACATGCAAAGCAAAGCAAAACAAACATGCAACATAGGCAAGACGTAAACTACATCAGCCAAACCCTTTGCACTTGTTTGTTTTGGAGGAAAATGTTTCATAGATTAACCTTTTTTTGTGATTGCTGAGTTTGGTTGTAGGTTTTGTGAAGTGGTTTGTATCAATGGTTTTTTTCAAATCAATGGTTACTTTCCTTTTGTGCACTCATTTCTAAACTGATAGCCATCAATGCAGACCTGTCCCCACATGTAGGAGTGGTACTTGGGCTTCATGCACTCATTTGTAGCCTGATTCATCAACTCATTTATGTAACTGATTGACTTTTCCTTATTGCAACAGATCCTAGACTTTTGTAACTAATGTTATGCACATGCTTGTGAAGTGATGCAGATCAATGGATGGTTGTGAAGTGATTCATTGACTTATTCTGTGATTGCAGTGATGGGTTGCAGGTTTTTGTGAAGTGATGCACATTAACGGTTTTTTTTCCAAATCAATGGTTACTTTTCTTTATTGCACTCATTTGTAAACTGATTCATGCACTCATGTGAACTGGATTGCATCATGTGATTGCAGCAGATACTAATTTAATTTGTCAACTGATTCATAGACTAAACTCCTGACAAATCTGTACTGGAACTCATTTGTGAACTGAACTTGAACTGGAATGTGGATTGTAGCTTGAACTGAACATTTTGTTGAAGTCCATACCATTGGAATTTCTGTGAACTGAAATGCATTGCTAAATTCATTGCTATTGAACTAAATTTTTCGATGGACTATGGATCAAGCTGAACTCAGTTGCAACTCTAACTGAGAACATGCATTTTTAAACTACAAAACTCTGTAAATTCCTATGAATTAAACTTTTTGCTATCCAAAATTATGCTTTTGCTATTGTGCAAAAGTCACTCTCCTTCTACGACTATTGCTATTTGGATCTACTTCATTTTTTGGATTACATCGAATGAGTTGTCCAAAATGGATGGACATGAGAATGTAAAACATATACATCATGGTGGGCCCCATCTGATGTTTTCTAGTGAGATGCACCCATTCTTATTTGGCTCCAATAGTGCAAATTACTCTTTCATATAAAAAAGATCATCCACAGTCAATGTCTTTACAAGAGCCTGTTGCAAATGTGAACGAAATGAAATCAAAGTATGATGATTGTATCTTCTTAGTTCTGACAATAACATATAGCCCATACAGAGATGTTTGCATTTGGATTCTCAAGGTTTATAGTGTCTAACACTGAGTCTCTATGTCAGCTACCTACAAGTAGAACATTCGGTAACTACCTGGATGCAAGTTTGTAGATGAATTGAGATTCAGGAATATCATAAAAGACCAATAAGGCTCTGTGAGGAAAAGAGGAGGGAAAAGTGTAAACCAGGATAGCAGAAAACATACTTCAGGCCTTCATGCTATGAGATATTGGTGGGTGAAGATGATTTAGAGTTTCCAGACAGTTGTAAAAAGAAACTAAACAATATTGACAACAATCATTACCCAACTTTAGATTAAATATCTAGATCACTTATTGTAACGCCCTGAAAATCGGGGGTCGAGCATAAACTCAACTCCCGAGTTCCAGAACATCACTTATGCAACAAAATGAATGATGATTGAATGTTGACTGTATTCGTGCATTGAACATGAGTGAGATTAAGCCAAAACAGCAGATCATACTCCAGAGACAGTTAAATTGCAAGCGGAAGACGATGATAGATAGATAAAATATATAAACTGTGATGAGTCTTCAGAGTGTAATAACATTACTAGGTTAAATAATTACAAGTACAGTTCTAAAATATACCAAATGTGTAAGTGTAATATCTTCTATCCCAAGTACCGTAGCCCCGTCAATATAGTACCAGGCCTTCAGAGACCTGTCAGAGAGTTACATGATAGGAGAACTCCTCTTCATCACCATAGAAGTAGTCCGACTCTGCTTCATAAGCATCACCATCATCTGAAATTCAACAAATCTGGTTGGTGTGTATAACACCGTCCCGTAACGTGGGAGTGAGTGATCAACTCAGTGGAACAGTAAAGCATAGGTAAAAATTCAATCAATCAGTAATGATAAAGTAGTACAAATCAAACAATTCTAACTACTCTTATTAAGTGCGAGAATGAAATGACATGATGCTGTATGCCCTTGCCAAACCACCCTCATGCGACATCATCTTATGTTCGCGAATGCTTAACTCCCTCAGTGCGCCACATCTACTAAGCACATGCGGTGCGATGATGATCATGATTACCGAGTTATTATTAGTCCATTTCAAACAGCAGTATTGGGAAACTAAGGTACCTCCCTTGTATCATTCCCAAACATGATCCATTCTAGGGTCGTCAGTCCTAGTTAATCTCATACGATATTATGGTTTGAGAGGCGTAGCGAAGGCATCACAAAGGGCTCGTCACCCGTCAGCACAGATACAGATCTCACCGTATGCGGCTCAATTGCTGACCGTCAGCTCGAGTACAGGTCTCACCGTACTCGGCTCAATCACTAGCCATCAGCTCGAATACATGTCTCACCATACTCGGCTCAACTCATACTCCAGTTGCTGTAAAAGACTCATCGCCAATCACAGACCTTGGAGTATACTCGAAGATACTACAGAGGACTCGTCGCCCATCAGCACGAGTACAGGTCTCACCGTACTCGACTCTCGCCGTAAGTATCGACAGCTCGAATATAGTGTCCCATACCACCATAATCGGCTCACGAGTCTGGTTGTTCACTGGTCACTACGGGGAGGCATGTGGCCCCAGCATAGGCCGACAGCTCGACCACGGTGTCCCATACCACCATGCCCAGCTCATGAGTCTTAGCGGATCGAGGTATCATGGTTAAAAGGGATTTCATTGGTAAGTTTGGTATCCTAGGTTCAGGCAGTAGCGACCAAACATGGTGAACATACATAAGACAGATCGGGTTACTTGACGAGCTTGGCTAACTCGAGCGCACAAGTTGAACGACATGAAGTGCATAAGCACTTCACGTGGCCAACCACTATCGCCAACCTAAGTACGACTCGGGTTCGTCGAACACATCTCACATGGCAAATGAATCGCAGCCACGAATTCAATTTTGGTACCGATTGTCTGGACTATAATCATAGCCCCAAACATGATAACTTGCAGATAGATAAAGCAGTAATGGATCAAGATTCCACTCATACAATCAAGGTATGGTATTATCCGTTTAGGCTGCCAGTGGTCATTGACGCACTTTCGTTGCTCTGCTCCCCCATCACCCATGACGGATCATACAACGTAAATATAAATTTAAACATATGCATTACATAGTTATAATCATAAAGCAGTTGAGCATGTTATGAATCACAACACAAGCATGAGTTTATACATGTTCAATTCCTAATCACACAACAATCCAAGGAGATCATACACATAGTTAAAAGAGGTTGAGAATCATATCTCAACACCCTTATACATTACAATTTGCTAACTACTACTCATTCAGACATTTCAAGAAACACTTAAACAAACATGCATCGACATACATGACATATGTCGATTACATAGGCATTAGGCCAAATCCTTTCACTAGGGAGTTGCCCCAATCATAACACGCATACACCCACGACGGATAGTCATGGCAAGCAGGAATCCAAGTTCCATATTCATTCAGTCATTTCCACAAACACTTGGGCCACACATTTTAGCATATATGGTGTCTATTGGCCGTGGCGTGATTTAGGGCAAATCCTTTCGTCAAAAGGGTATCGCCAATACAACAATCATGAATCCATGACAATTAGTCATGGCGAGCATGAATGAGGATTCTATACTCATTCAGTCATTTTCACAAACACTTAGAATACACTAATACAACATACATGGTGTATGTTAGCAAAACATGTATTAGGGCTATCCTTTAGCCAAGTGAGTATTTTATCCATGTATAATATATTACTACAGCAAATAATCATGATAAATGCATCTCCAAAATTTATACGTATACAGTATTTTCTAGAATACGCATTTTCAACATACACACTGTATACAAGCAAACATGTATTACGGCGATTCCCTTCGCCAAGCAATTATTTTATACGCACATAATATATTTATACGACGATTAATCATGACAAACACATCCCTAAAATATACATGTATACGGTACTTCTTACAATACCGTATTTTTACATACATAGTGTTTATTAGTAAACATGTATTTAGGCGAATCCTTTCGCCAAATAAGTATTTTATCCATACGTCATATATCCATACGACAAATAAACATGTCAAACACATTTCCATAAAAAATACGTATACGGTATTTTATACGAATACCTAGAGTATGTGAAATTCCAAATTCTACAATTCTAATCGAAACTGAAAACGGAAAGCACTTTGTACATGTGCAATTGCATGCAGATCATGAATCTATCATTATCTGACATTGAAAGCGTTGAAAACCATAACCTATACACCTAAAGTCCGCACCTTGTGTCGTAGAATCGTAACGGAGTCGATAGGTTCGCTAAGGTTCCGTATACGGGAGTTTGTGCACCTAAGAACGAAACAGGTTAGCTATTTCATAACCTACAACCTATACAACCCTAAAACAGATTAGGGTTAGGGTTTCTTACCTAGAAACGACGTCGGAATCGCCGGAAAAGCGATGAGAATCAGGCGGTGGAGCCCGAATAGCGGCAGGGAACAGCAGCAGGGAGTTCCTCCCACATCTCCTTCACTTTCTCTCTCTTTTCTCTCTCTCAAATCCAAATTCATATAGCTGGAATGGGAGAGGGTTTAAGGTCCTTTTATAGCCTAAAACCTTCCCAAAATAGACTCAGGTTCAAGGGTTATTGCCATTATAAGCATTTCGGCGATGTTCCAGCTCAAAAGAGTGTTTCTGGTGGGCCCCCTTGAGCCAAACGTCAGACTTAAGCTCACCATACATGGATCTATGTGGGATTACGTTTTCGACTCGATCGGATTCCCAGATCGCATGTGGCGGACCACTTTCAGTTCAACGGTCAGTGGGCTACGATCCGAAATTCTAAGTACATGTAAATGTTCCTGAAATTTTTCTTAATCCGAGGGTGTAATTTAGTCTGATTCTGACGGTCTAGTTGCTTAATACTGATGCGCAAGCGAATGGTGCCAGATCACTATTCCAGATATTTATTTTGTAAAGGGAATAGTGTTTTTCATACACTCTCGCTCCGGACTCAAGAGAACAGCCGTGGGACATCGGCTGGATTTGATTTTCGAGATGATTGTCAAGCCTAGCGAGGCGGTCCTAAGTCCTTAACTTCGTATTGTTCGGACTCCCGATGTGCGGTCCAGATCAGATACGGAGTTTCGAGATGCTCCCGAGAGCAGCCGGGTAATGAGTTTGATCCTAGATTTTTGGGTAACCTAGCGTCAATGATTCTACAAGTTTTGGGTCTTGCAGATCGTATTTAAAGCGATTCAAATGGATTTCATGGCTAATCTAGTTTAGCACTTAGTTAACTTTGTCAAATTTCTAAAGGATTTAATCCTCAGTGATTTCCGTCTGAGGTAGTATTTAGTCCTTTGCAGTTTGTATCTAAAGTGATCCAAGTTATACTACTTAGCTAGTTTAAGATAGTGTCTAGGGTGAAGGTGCTTTAAGAAATTGAAAGCACAAGGTAGTGAAGGGTGGGATTTGTGAAGAAAATGGTTTGAAAAGAGATTTGAGGCTTTAATTGAGCATTTAAGAAGTTAAACCTATATTAGGATTGATCCATTGCCTAAGGACGTCTAATCCCAGGTTGGCAAAAATCCGGGGTGTTACACTTATTAACTCCAAGTTGATCAGATGAGTCACCATAATTTTCAAATTGGTGGTGAAATTTGTCGGAACTTGCAGCTAGTTGAAAGTCAATATCAAGTCTTGTTGTGTAATAAGCATGCTCTTCACAACCCACTGTTTCGTGGTCTAACTATATGGGCGAAAAAATTCACATACTGTAGTAAAATGAATAAGGTTATTGATGTTTGTTACCATCCATGCTATAGTCTACCTCTGAAAATGAACGCTTGATTTTTTCTTTGCTTCCAATGCTTCCGCGAGCTGAATTTCCAGTGCAAGTACCCTTTCCAATGCATTTCCACTGCCTGAAAATTCATTAAATAAAGGAAATATGCTCCCCAATTGTTCATTTTCCAGTGGAAAAGCAAGCAAGAGAATGATTTATGAGACTTGAAGGAGGTAATCATGACTTGCTAGGTTGGCATAGTGTGCGCATATATACCGTGTGTAATTGCAACAACTCTCTTTCTAAACCTTGAAAAGCTGGGTCTGAATGATGTTCATCTTGTGGTAGAAGAGAAGTCGGTTCTCACTTTTCATCCTTTCCAACTGCAAGTATATGAAAGAGGCTTAAGGTGAAAAGGGGAGACAAATGAACCAAGAAAAAATTCTATTTGAAATAAAAATGACACAGAAATAGCAAGAATGAGGGGAAAAAAAAAAAAAGCAGAATTATAGAAAATTATGGCCATTGTGTTCATTTCTTCTATTTGATGAGGTAAGCTCACTTGCCAATTATATTTGAAAGATGCCCACTCATTTCATCTATTTGTGTTATTTCCAAAATTGTCACTTTGATATAGAAATGAAAGAAACCTTACAAAACTAAGGCCAATTGTAAAGACCTTTGGCTAATCCCAATAGATCACATAAACAAGCCTCAAAACCTACTGTTCTATAGATTATTATTATTTTTTTATTGAAAGGTTGCAAAAGCATAGGAAAACAAGCCTCAAAACCTGCATTTCTACATTGAAATACAGTAATGGTTCATATTCAACTGGAGAAAAAGGTTGAAAAACTTATTGCTACGATTTTCCAATCTGACGAATATTAGTGCATCGACCATTCAGGGTAAGGTTCATCATGTCTATGGTTTCAGTGGTTTGGGCTTTGGATCATTGAACCATGACCCCACTTGTACAAACTGTAATCCCAATTAGTTGAACCCTTCAACCATGCAATCAGAGCATTGTGTGTATAGCATATCTCCAACTAAAAAGTAAAAAGAAAGAAGAATAAAAGATGATGGCATTGAATTCATTATACAACAGCTTAAAGAAGAAGAAACGGAAGAAAATGCATACCGAATAGAAGATGATAGTCACTAGGGAAGATACTTTTTATGACATCAACTATTGCATGCACCTTTTTAAACAATAGGCATGCATTTACTGGAACAAAAATGCAACTGACCAACATAAGGAACACAGTTTGCATGTAGATTTTAAATATTACTGATGGGGGCAGTTTTGTTAAGAAAGACTCTGCCAATATATCAGATGTTGTCCCATAATACTAGATTAAAATGCAGAAAGCTAATATTTCTTATGCAAAAGCCGTTAAAATCTTCCACCAAGAGAATCTTATAAGTTACAACTTTAGTTAGGGTGTTGGCAATCTTGTTAGCTACTCTGCTTGCATAAGCAAAAGAAAAGTTTGGTCTAGAAGCTTTCTCTTGATTCTCATTCAAAGAAACATCAAGTATCCTAGGATGGGAAAGAATATTAATTGGAATATTGATTTTTTCCCCTTTCTTTCATTTTTATTGATTTGCATTGATGCTAGACAAAGACTATAACTTGCAAAAAGAAGAAAATAAATAACTCAGTTTCCAAAAAATGCCTAAATGTTCGATGCTAATGGTTTTGAATTTGTTTTTATTTCAATGACTTCAGTTGCACCCGCTTTGACAAGGTGCTCGAAAACACCACTATTCTCAGTGGTGAACTCGGTGTCATTCTCCCGCTTTAGACCACCATAGCATATAGGAATATCTTCAGCAAGAATGTATCCATCACAACCAGACCATTTTTCTTTAGACACATCAATTGGCACTTGGAGGAAAAACCCATTTATGATGCTTCAGGAACAAAGCCAAGAATAAAAAAGAATAATCACTTACTTGACGAGAGTCTCAGTCACCTTAGATGGGCGAGCAAAGACGAACTTGCTCTTTGTTCTTTAAGTCAAGAAGGGAGATAGAAGAGCATTGAATGCATAGTACCAGAAAGGAACATTGACGAAGATCTACAACCATTAAAATGAAATTCAGAACCTCCAATCAAAATGGTATTCCCCCATTTTTAAATTTTAAGTTATGATAACCAAAATCAGAACCTCCAATCAATTGGTATTTTTTTATCCTAGTACTTTGACAGGCGCAAGACAGCTTTTGCTGAAGCAAGCCTTAGATGGGCCTTGTCTACAATACTGCAAGATGAGAAAGTCCTCAGGTATAATTCTATTGTCAGCTACTTAAAACAGGAGATAATTCCTATACAAATGATAAATGTAAAATGAAGGCAAGGATGCCCATCGCCAAGAGATGAAAAAGTTTGTCATGTTAGTAGGCCTATAACACCTTGATTTTACATCCTTTGAAATGTCCCAGCATAGAGAGGAAATTATACAAAAGACAAGGAAGAAATAAAAAAAGAAGGGAGTATAAGCAAAAGGATATAGAGAGGCAGAGCTTACCCAGGTTTAGATGCAGATACACTCACGAGCCAACAAGTAAAAACAATTAAGCAGGCTTCTCAAATCCATCACAATCATCCCTCCTTCCAGAAAGCCTCACACATGCAACTCTCATTGGCTTTGTAGGTGGAGATGCCATCGACTAGAAAGCCTGCAAATCATCCTGCAATTTGAAAGCACGGTGAATGATAAAAGGAAGTCAGTGAACCAGGAAACTTTTTCTGTACAAACGAAAGAATTAAAAATATGGATAATTAAGCTTTGGTGTTGCCCAGCTTCACCAAGCACATCAAGCCCTCCTACGTCTCACCTGAACTTGATCATGCAAAACACAAAAGAAAAACATACGTCATGGAAATGTTAGGATTTCTTCTAGATTGAATTTGATAAATTTCACATCTTTGATAAATAGTGGGAATGCATTTGAATCTATCAATGGATTTCTCTCATGACCAACTGCAGCAAATGCTTGTCCAAAGTATTTTTAAGTGGAGCCATGGGAATATGGAAGAGATGCATTGAATCTCTACTCCTAAAAGCAACATGTCATGAAACATACTAATAATTTTTAAGATTTTTTCCCAAAAAAGGGGCCATTATAGGGGTCATATTGTATCGACCAGCAAGCTAGCACAATATGATGGCTGATTTATACCATTACGAAATACCTTGGATCAAGGTCACTATAGAAACTTATAGCCCCTGAATTGTGCATTTTTATACGAAACTTGGACATGGACATGTTGTTGAGTTAGAAACAGATCTATGCATAATACATTAAACTACATAAACAGTATATGCATAATACCACCAAGCCATAATCGAAGCTTTTCCTTGATACCCACATTGTCTTGTGCCCATAAAAAAATGTCTGATATGTGTATCCAGTATGGTACTTATCTTTTCTTCTTCATTTTATTTTTTAATGAATCAGTATCAAAGTTAAACTGTAAGATTCAGGTTGGGATACAATACTCATTTCAAAGAAATCCAAGAAAAAAAATATTGCTCATATTCCTCAAAAAGATGAACTAATCCAACCATATCACGGAAAAAATTTCTAAGTAGTTCGCTAACATGAGATCTTTCACTAATTCTTAGAAGTATTTTTATCTTAGGCTATTAGCTAATGTAACAAAGTAGAAGTAGAACTTTCAAGTCATTAGGTTTAATAACACACACACACACACACACACACACACACACACACACACACACACACATATATATATATATATATATATATATATATATATTATCAGTTCTTTATTTTCAAGTAGAGAATAATTGCAAAGATCAAAGCAAAACCAATCTAATGAAAGAGATAATATGACATTCAACAAAAATGCTTGTACAACGAACATGGATTATTGGTCATCATTTTCTAATAAAAAATAAACCTCTATTTCACGGCATCCAAACACAGTCTTAACAAGGCACGTGTTCTCAAAGGTGGATTTCGATACAACCGTTCAAGTGATTGTGCCTTCTCCACTCCATAATAGAGAAATAATAGTTAATAGTTGGGATTCATGAAAAAAAGAAAGAATCTGCAAGGCTAGCAACTAGAAAAATTAGCTAGTCATAACAAAGGGAATCTCATTTTCCTGAGTTTTAATATTGGTTTAACCAACAAACTTCTCAAAACACAGTTACTCATTTAACTTATAGAGTTGAGGAAAATAACATGTCCCAGTTTGCACTGATTCTTTCCAAGTGGACTATTAAGAACTAAAATAGTCCTAATATAGGTGGCTGGAGCAAAAAAATTTTAAAAATCTGCCAGATCCACACCCTAGTGGGCCACATCAGAGATAATAATGAGAAAAAAATAATAATAATAAAGAAATCCCCAACTAGTTAGGGATTAAACAAGAGAAATCCTTAATAAAGA
Organism: Magnolia changhungtana; assembly: GCA_030180095.1. Classification (NCBI taxonomy): domain Eukaryota; kingdom Viridiplantae; phylum Streptophyta; class Magnoliopsida; order Magnoliales; family Magnoliaceae; genus Magnolia; species Magnolia changhungtana. The sequence continues at coordinate 11,187,682 of JASAUF010000172.1, read as the reverse complement.
ATTCGACAATTAAATCCCTAAAAAGGGTTTCGACAATGGAAATCCCCAACTAGGGATTCAACAATACACATCCCTAATTAGGGATTTGACAATACATATCCCTAATAAGGTATTATAAATTGCAGAAAGAAACAACGAGAAGAGAAAAACCTTATATTAGTGAAATGGAGGGCCGAGATTTACGAGCAGCAGAAGGTCGAACTACAGTAGAGGGCTGAGGAGATAGAGACAGAGGGCTAGGGTTTGAGAGAGAGAAAGAGGGAGAGGGAGAGCGAGCGGAGAGGGAGAGGCGGAGAGAGAGGGAGATGGAGAGGGAGAGCGACCAGAGAGGGAGAAGGAGAGGCAGAGAGAGATCGCGGACTGGGAGAGGCAGGGAGAGTGAGAGAGAGAGAGAGTCAGGGGCGGCGAGGGCCCTTTGCTTGCGCCCAATTTTGGCAAGAGAGAGAGAGAGAGAGAGAGACGTAGAGGGAAAGGCGCAAAGGGAGAGAAGGAGAGACGGAGGGAGAGGGAGGAGTTTGGGCTCACCCCACTGTTGATATTGGACGCAGATTAGCTACCGACAGGTTGAGTAGCGAGACTCGCTACTGAAGTGACGTCACCAAGTTGTGTGGGCCCCACCATGATGTATGTTTTGTATCCACACCGTTCATACATTTTTAGAGATCATTTTAGAGCAGGAACTAAAGAATGATGCAGATCCGAGGCTGGAGTAGACCCCACCATAGAAAATAGTGGGGAGAGTGGTGCCTACCGTTGAAACCTTCCAAAGGTCCATCATGATGTTTTTTTGAGATCCAACCTGTTCATGTGTTAGCGAAGACATGGAAGAAGGGAAAACACAAATATCAGCTTGATCTGAAACTTTTGTGGACCTTAAAACTTTTTAATGGTGGGTGTCACTCTCCCCACTGTTTTATGTGGTGGGGTTCACTCGAGATTTTAATCTGACTCATTCTTTGGATCATCACCTAATATGATATCTCCAAGTAGATGGACAGTGTGGATACAATATATACAACATGGTTGGGCCCACAAAACTTAGTGACATCACTTCAGTAGCAAGTCTCTGTACTCAACATGTCAGTAGCTAATCCACGTCCCGATGGGAATGGGGTGCGTGACGTCAGCAAGTTACGTGGGTCCCACCATGAGGTATGTGTTATATCCAAACCGTCCGTCCATATGGCGAGCTCGTCGTAACGCTTGAGACGAAAAATAAGACAAATCTAACTATCAAGTGGACCACATGATCAAAAGCAATGAGGGATTGAATGTCTACCATTGAAACCTTTTTGGGGGTGACAGAAGTTTTAGATCAATAAGAAATTTGTTTTCCTTTTCATTCATGTCTTTGTGACCTTATGAACAGATTGGATGAAAAATAAATGTTATGGTGGGCCCTACGAATTTTTTAACGGTGAAAATCATCACCCCTGCTGGTATTTGTGGTGTGGTCCATTTAATATTTGGATATGATTCATTTTTTGGATAATTCTCTAAAATGATCTCGAAAAATGGATGAATGGCGTAGGTTGATCCCAAATTTTTGACAAATACGAAGCTCAAGTGGACCATGCCACATGAAACGATGTGGAATAATGATTTCCACCGTTGATATCTTCCTTGGGCCCATAGTAATGTTTATTTTTCATCCAACCTGTTTATAATATCAAAAAGATGTGAATGAAGAGAAAACACAAACATCAGCTTGATCCAAAACTTCTATGGCCTCCAAGAATTTTTCAATGGTAGAGGTTCAATCACACTATTTCCTGTGGTGTGGTCCACTTCAGCTTTGGATATGCTTCCCTTTTGTTCTTTAGACCTCAAATTATCTCATAACATGGATGAACAGAGTGGATAAAATAAATAAATAATGGTGGACCCCACAAAATTTACTCTGGTGAAGGTAATAAGTAACTCACTTAAATGTAGTAGAGAAAGGTTTTCTTAAAACATTCATAATCATATATTGGGCTTGCCTAAATGTGATTCACATATCTAACCCACTCATTATGTGTGTCCCACTTGGATGAGGGGTCAGACCAAGTTTCAACCGCATCCAAAACTCATGTGGGCCCCACCAAGTGCTTTTATGTATTTTTAGGATGTCTTCAATTAGTTTTAGATGGTATGGGTCACTTGAGTTTTGTTTACCGATAATTTTTTAGATATCTCATAACCTAAAGGGGACACATCAAATCCACGGTGTTGATGTTCAACACACATCATGATGGGGCCCGCAAAACTTACTAAAATCAATTCTTAGGTTCTCACGAGGTCAATAAGTTGGGTCACAATTTTAACCAGAATATTTGGACCATTTTACATGTCTGGTCCATTCACTCTATTTTACTAATCATTACCCTCAAATTGACTAGTTACTTGCCCCGATCATGCTACATATGAGAGAGAGATATTGGGCAAACAAGATTGATCAACAATTCGAGTAAATTTTGATTTAAACATCTGAAGTTATTTACTCTTTAATCTGGACTGATCAGATTGTCCAAAAATGGTTAAAGGTTGTTCATAATATCAAAAATATATGAATGAATAGAAAACACAAACATCAGCTTGATCCAAAACTTCTATGGCCTACAAGAAATTTTAAATGGTTGAGGTTCAATCACACTATTTCCTATGGTGTGGTCCACTTGAGCTTTGGATATGCTTCCTTTTTGTTCTTTAGACCTCAAATTATCTGTTAACATGGATGAATGGAGTGGATAAAATAAATAAATAATGGCGGACCCCACAAAGTTTACTTTGGTAAGGGTAACGAGTAACTCAAATGTAGTGGAGAAGGGTTTCCTTACAACATATGTAATCATATATTGGGCCTGCCTAAATGTGATTCACATATCCAACCCACTCATTATGTGTGCCCCACTTGGATGAGAGGTCAGACCAAGTTTCAACCGCATCCAAAACTCATGTGGGCCCCACCAAGTGCTTTTATATTTTTTAGGATGTCTTCACATAGTTTTAAATGGTATGGCCCACTTGAGTTTTGTTTACCGATGATTTTTGAGATATCTCATAACCTAAAGGGGAGACATTAAATCCACGGTGTTGATGTTTGACAGACATCATGATGGGGCCCACAAAACTTACTAACATCAATTCTTAGGTTCTCACGAGGTCAGTAAGTTTTAACCAGAATATCTGGCCCATTTTACATGTCTGGTGCATTCACTCTATTTTACTGATCAATACTCTCAATTTGACTAGTTACTCGCCTTAATCAGGCTACATATGAGAAAGATATTGGGCATACAAGATTGATCAACAGTTTCAGTGAAATTTGATTTAAACATCTGAAGTTATTTACTCTTTAATTTAAACTGATTAGATTATCCAAAAACGATTAAAGGTTCAATTAGTGGATGTGCCTAATAATTTAGTAAATTTATTTTTCACAAATAAATTTAACATTTTTTTTTCAAAAGGTATATTTTTTTTTTCACCTTTTTAAATAAATATCATTTTGATTATAAAATATTTCAAATACAAATTTTGAATTTTTATTTGCATCAAATCAAAAATTTTCTCATATTTCAATTTTTTCTCAAAAATTTTAAAATGCCATTTTTTCTCTTCAAAAGCATTATTTTGTTCTCAAAATTTTTCTTAAACATATTTAAAGTTTCTAAACTTTTCAATATTCTTTTTCATGTGATATTACAAATTATTTAAATATTACCTTATATATATATATATATATATATATATATGTATGTATACACACACACATTTTTCATGAATTTTTTGTTTTTTTAAAAATTAAAAACACCCTTTAGCTACGAATATATTCGTAGGTAAAGATGGCTTTTAGCTACGAAATTGCATTTCGTAGGTAAAAGTAAATTTAAAACAAGTTTTCGATCTTTTGGTGTGGGTGGAAAATTCAAATGACCCATTATATTTTCAGAGGTAAATATGGGTTTTACCTACGAAATTTGATTTTGTAGGTAAAAGTAAATTCAAAATTGAAAAGACCCTTTAGCTACGAATATTTTTGTAGGTAAAGATGGGTTTTACCTACAAAATCTAATTTCGTAGGTAAAAGTAAGGTTTTCGATTTTGGTGTGGGTGGAAAATTCAAATGACCCATTAGCTACGAATATTTTCGTAGGTAAATATGGGTTTTACCTACGAAATTTGATTTTGTAGGTAAAAGTAAATTCAAAATTGAAAAGACCCTTTAGCTACGAATATTTTTGCAGGTAAAGATGGGTTTTACCTACAAAATCTAATTTCGTTGGTAAAAGTAAGGTTTTCGATTGTTGGAGTGGATGAAAAATTCAAATGACCATTTAGCTACGAATATTTTCGTAGGTAAATATGGGTTTTACTTACGAAATTTGATTTCGTAGGTAAAAGCAAATTCAAAACAAGTTTTCGATTTTTGTTGTGGGTGAAAAATTCAAATGACCCTTTAGCTATGAATATTTTCATAGGTAAAAATGGCTTTTAGCTACAAAATTAAATTTCGCAGGTAAAAGGAAATTCAAATGACCCTTTAGCTACGAATATTTTCATAGGTAAAAATGGCTTTTAGCTACAAAATTAACTTTCGTAGGTAAAAGTAAAGTTTTCCATTTTTTGTTTTTTTTTGTTTTAAATTAACAACACCCTTTAGCTACGAATATATTCGTAGGTAAAGATGGCTTTAGCCCATTAGCTACGAATAATTTCGTAGGTAAATATGAGTTTTACCTACGAAATTTGATTTTGTAGGTAAAAGTAAATTCAAAATTGAAAAGACCCTTTAGCTACGAATATTTTTGTAGGTAAAGATGGCTTTTACCTACGAAATCTAATTCGTAGGTAAAAGTAAGGTTTTCGATTTTGAATTCAAATGACCTTTTAGCTACGAATATTTTTGTAGGTAAATATGGGTTTTACCTATGAAATTTAATTTCGTAGGTAAAAGCAAATTCAAAACAAGTTTTCAATTTTTTGTGTGGGTGAAAAATCCAAATGACCCTTTAGCTACGAATATTTTCATAGGTAAAAATGGGTTTTTGCTACAAAATTTTATTTTGCAGGTAAAAGTAAATTCAAAAACACATTTTCGAAAAAGTCAAATGACCCTTTAGCTACGAATATTTTCATAGGTAAAGGTGGCTTTTGGAAGACCCTTTAGCTACAAATATTGTTGTAGGTAAATATGGGTTTTACCTACGAAATTAGATTTCGTAGGTAAAAGTAAAGTTTTCAATCTTTTGGAGGATGACAAAGTTAAAAGAACCTTTACCTACGAAAAATTTCGTAGGTAAAGATGGCTTTTACCTACGAAATAAAATTTCGTCGGTAAAAGTAGGCTTTTACCTACGAAATAAAATTTCGTCGGTAAAAGTAGGCTTTTACCTATGAAAATAATTTTCGTCGGTAAAAGTCATCTTTACCTACGAAAAAATTTTTTGTAGGTAAAAACCATATTTCTTGTAGTGTTCATCTCAAACCCATAGTTTTACTGGTTCAATCCTAACCAGATGTTTATGCTCTCCACAGAGCAAGGGTCCACACAACACACCCACCACGTACACTCCTGCCGGAGGGCTCATTGAGGACTTTAAACGGTGAGAACCACTTAAGACCCAATCCTAAAAAAGAGTGATCACAAGTGTCCTCCAGGACTCTAAATACTTATAAATAAGTTGATGAGTCCCGATTAGCACAACGTCGAAGATCTCCTCCTCCTTGTTGATAAAGTGTCTTCTGCTCCCTTGATCCGTAACATAAAATAATATGCCAGTACTTGGCTTCGGGTTGGTTCAAGGTCAAGATGGAATCCTACTTTCAAAATGTTTTCTTATCAGGAAGATAGAGTGATTCCAATCTTATGCATTCGAGGCATCCCAGCATAATGATTTGCCATTAAGAAGTAGATGGAGGATCCTTGAATGTGGAAGTTCATTCCCCAATCCACTCTATTGAATATCAATGATGAGGGTGAGAGAAAGGGCTTTGGATATAAGATATAAGTTGAAACACACAAAAGCACTCTCTTCTTTCTCTGCCAGCAACAATAAACAAGTCCTCTATATATAGGCAAAAGGTTCCAACGGATATAAAACGGTCACATTTATGACTAAGTTCGATATCAACGAGCAGGTTCCATATCATCGAGCATATACTCTCGATAGCATCGATGGTCTGCTCGATGACTTGAACTCGAAGTCTTACGCTTTTGAAACATTTTTCCAGATGGTCGATGAATCGATATCATCGGATTTCGAACTCCGATTCCATTGATGGTAAGTTCGATCTATCGACACTTGAAAAATGAGAGAGACTTGTCATGAAATATTTCAGGTTTTTAAGATATGATCGAGGGTCAACCGATGTCATGGGAATTTGTATATCGATGATATCGAAGGCATTGTCAATGCATCGATAAATCTAATAGATTTATCAGTAAACACGCTGGACAGTTTGTGTCCAATTTCGATGCAATCGACTCGGACTCGATATCATCGACATATAAATATCGATTTCCTCGAATGGCCCCCGATCAAAGTTAAAAACTACCTGAAATATCCACTGGAAGAAAAGCGCGCCCACTATCGATATCATCGATGGACTTCCAATCTTATCGATATTTGATTTCAGATCATATCGGAAGAGTATAGATATGTCGAAAGAATTTGAGATTTTCATTAAAAAACAGGGGCACCGGAAAACTGCCTGTCGATCTTATCAAGCCACTTTCGATGGACTTGAGATTTGAGTATCGATGATATCGATAGGTGTATCGATACATTGATAATTTGTCCAGATATGTTGTGAAGTTGCTGGACATATTTGGTCCTCTTTTCGATGGTATCATTGAAGCATTGAGGACTCGACAGAGCAGGTCAATCATATCGAGAGTGTTACAATAAAATCGACAAGGCAAGAAAAATTTAGAGATTTTTCTGTTTCAAAAAAAGCTTTCTCACCTTAAAACCCTATGATTTTCTAACTTATTTTTAAGGGTTTTATTAACCTGGTGTTTTGGGTCATGGGATGTGAGGCTTTAGATTTACCTGTGGCAAGCTTGCACACATCCGGTTGAGGCAGACGCTTGAATTGATCTTCCTATCAGGCTCTGTAGTCAATCTGACTCAACACTCACGTAACTTGACAAACCAGGGCACTGTCAATCTCCCCCTTTGTCAATTACGTGACAAAATCTCTGAAATACCCTAGAACGTTCTAGATTGACACACCCTAAATTGTATGTACATGCTTTTACACAATTTTACAATTTCTAGCCCATGTACACACCCTGTAGCTGCTCCCCCTGACTTATAGACTCCAACTCCCCCTTTTCTTGTTGCAGCTGTTCCCCCTAACACCTACAACAACATATAAGCAGATATACAATTTCCATTTGGGGTGTTTGTAAATGTTCTCCCCCTTTTTGTCAGTCATTAACAAAGATATATCAAGTGATATTGACTGAAGAGTGAATTGCTTGGGCGAATCGAGCAGAACAATCGATGTATAACAGTTAACTCAATTTAAGCAAACAACAATGTTAAAATTTATGAATGCACAACAGATAGAATATTCATTAGAGATATCACATGCATTCCATATCAGAAACTAAATAAACCAGGGGAACTTTAAAACCTGATCATGGCAGTAAAAGTAAGCATTGTACTCAGCCATTACCAAAATGAAACCAAAATTTTCAACTATCCAAAATAAACTGCCCAAGATTGGGAGCAAATTAACAGTTATCCCAGCAAAAACAAATCAAGCCCATGTCAGGGCACCCATAAGTATGTACCAGTATCAATCCCACATCGAGACATATGCATACAACACAAGGAAATATCAGTCTATCCAGGTTAGAAAACTGTCACACACATCTAAGAGAGCATAGAACACCCAAAAAGATACTTATGTTCATACGCAACATAAAGAATGATGTGTGTGTGACAATATGCAAGAATCAGCACTATGGAGCTGAGCGGGATGGTGCCATGTCATCCTGTCGATAGGTCATCAGATCAACCAGTCGTTGTACACTCTGTTGTATTCCATGGACTACCCACTCCAGGACTGTCATCCACTCATGCATAGAGTTGATATCCCTCTGGATTGCCCCGATTCTGTCCAGCTTATATCGTTTGACATGTCCAGGTGTTGACGTTGATGGATCTGGATTAGGTCTGGAGGATTCATCTCCCGCCATCTCTGTTTCCTCAACATGAGAAACACCAGCTTCTGCTCCTCCTTCTTGGATGCATTCTTCTTTGTCTTCAACATATTAGTGAAACTTAAAGTCCATTTTGTGAATGTTCTTTATATTAAAGACTTAAAGTGGGAGTACTAGATCAGTGGTAGATGGGAAGCCAATGGTATTGCATATCCTGTTGATGATCCAGGGATATGGGAGATGAAGATCCCTGGAGGTATGAACAGCATTTACCAACTGACTGACAAGCTGAGTTAGGAGGCACATCCTTGTCCCGTTTGCAACAGAATAAACTATCATGACCATAAGTCCAGTGAGATCGGATCTGTTGGTGCTTCTTGGATATACATTTGTGGTGAATATACCATGTAGAATCCGAAATCGGGGCTCCATGAATCTAGCTTTCAGCGCATTCCCTTGATGCCACGGGATGTCTCAATCATTGCATAGATACTTGGTTACCATGGATCGAACATTAGGGTAGTCGAGGTCCAATTGAGGGAGGACTTGTGGAGCCATTTCTAGATTGAGGATGTTAGCCATAGTGGCAGGAGTAATCAATACATCATCATGACTATTCAGAGAAACCATAAATGAAGGAGGATCTGATACATGTGAGTGACATGCGGCGAGGAAGTTTCGTGTTTGCTCAAGCTTACATGGCCCCCCGAAGTCTAGAACAGGCAGCCACCTGATCGCAACAAATAAGGGTTCTAGATTGTACAGTGCTAAGCAACCCCTATCTACTTTTCTTTCATGAATCAGTTTCCTACCGGTGTATTTTGCAGGACGTTGGCTGGCTGGAGGCGAGGGTGCTGGTTGAGATTCGGTCTGGGACCCACCTCGTGAAGTTTGTCGTGATCTTTGCCGAGTGGGGATCCCAAATTTCAAGGCCCTCGCCCTTTCTTTTGAGGCGAGAATTTTTTGTTGGGTAGTTCTTGAAGACTCCCCCGAACTAGATGTTACTCCTTTGTCCTTTCCCATGTGGACAAGTGGATTTGGGAAAAACGACAAACACACCAGACAAACCAAGAAAAATACCCAAAAGAGGATGACGTAAAAAGGGTATTATCCGATTTATGGAGTGATTTGAGTAGTCCGACGTGGCTTCCAGCAAATTGGTCGAGAGAATCAAGCAGGGAAGATGACCGAAAACCCTTGAAAATTAACCCCCTTTTTCGTTTCGCTGACTTATATCGGGCGATGTCTGTCGATTTTTTCGATCATTGTCCCGATGATATTGAGAAGTTGCCAATCGATTCTATCGAGACTGTTTCCGATGTCATTCATGCTCACTTGACTATTCATTTTCTCAAGAGGGGTCGATGATATCAACCTTTTATCGATATATTAAGAGAGTCATATCGATAGTCATATCGAAGATGAAGATTTTCGATTTTTTGCATTCACCGACTCTCTAAGTATACTTTTTGTATTTCTATAAGCAGTATACCCAAAAAAAAATGTATATGTACAATAAAATTATAAACATTTAAATGTTTATACAAAAGATTGAGGCAAGATCCTCAGATATATCATTTTAAGCTTAGCAAAAAAAATCTCATTTTAGCACAGGTTTAGATTCTAATGCATGATCTGAACTGATTTTTCCTTATCCATTTTATTTTGTTAATCGATTTGGGTGGTGATGCAAGGGCATTTATTTTATCCATATTCCTAGGTGGACTTTTAAAGTTCTGTATTTCTCTAGTTAAAAATCTGTTAACATGATTCTGGCCAGAGCTAGGTTGAGTCCTCCTTGGTGTTATGCATTCAAACTTATAATGACCAGAATCACCATACAAATGACACACTGGAGTTGTTCCGGTTTTGCTTCCAGAAGCAGCAGATTTTTCAGTTCTAGGTGTTGAATTTGCAGCCTTTGGCTTAAAATTTTCATATCCTAGGCCGCTTTTATCCTTTCCTGGTCTTCCCAATCCCAACAGTTTTTCTAGTTTTTCGCCACTCTAGGAAAACTTATAGTTTATCTTAGCCATTTTCTTAGATTCTTCTAGATCAAACAGGAGTGTATGATTTTCATTACAAAGAAGTCTATTCCTATTTTCTAGTAGTTCAACCTGTTTGTTCAGCTTATCAAACTCGTTTACAAGAAAGATATTAATTCGTTCAAGTCTATCATTATCCATATGATATTATTGCAGATCATTTATTAATTGTGTGTTGATTTTCAATGTGTGATCCAAATCTTTTTGTAGCAACTTACTTTTGTTCTCAGTTATTTTGAGTCTCTTAAGGATATTGATGTTATGGATATAAAGTTGATTATAAGCATCTTGCAGTTTTTCCTTTTCGATTTCTTCTTCTCCAGTTTCTTCATTATCAGATGAAAATGATTCAGTGGCTTGCTGTTCTTTCTCCTTCTCAGATTCAGTGGGAATGATTGAAGTAGTGGAGACCATGAGTATTTTTAATGATTTATGATCTCCATCGTTTTCCAAGTCACTAGATTCTGAATTTGACTCCTCAGTATCATCCCACGTGGCAGCCATTGCCTTGCCCATAGTTTTTCTATTTGGGCATTCGGTTGATAGGTGTTCATACTCCTGACAGGCATAACATTGTGGTTCTTTGGTTCTCATACCAAATTTGCCTACAGAAGGTTTGTTATTCACCTTTCTTCCTCTAGAAGGCCGGCCACGATTTTTCTGAAAGAACTTCCTGAATCGTTGTGCCAGCAAAGCTACTTCCTCATCTTCATCTTCATTTTCACTCTCGCTGCCCTTCTGTAATGTTTTCTTAGAAGTTTTGAGGACAGTTGTTTTGGATTTTGGGATTTGTTTGAAGTGTAGTTCGAAGGTTTGTAGGGAACTTACTAGTTCTTCTACTTTCATTTCATCTATGTTCCTACACTCCTCAATTGTTGTAACCTTGGGATTAAATTGTTCCGGTAGGGATCTTAGAATTTTTCTACAAATTTTCTGTACCGGAACTTTCTCTCCCAGTCCACCCATGGAGTTGCAAATAATGTTTAACTTGGTGAAAAACTCCATAAACATCTCATGCTCTTCCATTCTGAGACCTTCAAACTGTGAGGTCAGAAGTTGTAGTTTGGACTGCTTCAAGGTGCTTGTACCTTCATGGGTTGTTTCCAGTAGATCCCATGCTTCCTTGGATGTCCCACACATACTTATTTGATTAAAGATATCTTGGGACATGGCACAGTAGATATCATTCATTGCCTTGGCTTCAGATATTTATCTTTCTTTATTAAATGTTGTCCACTTTTCTTTGGGTTTGGGTTTTGTGATTGTTGTGCCACTATCAAGTACAATTTGTTCAGTAGGTAGCACATATCCACTTTCAACTATATCCCAAACATCATAGTCCAAAGATCTCAGAAAATAGTGCATCCTAGCCTTCTAGTATGCATAATTTGAGCCATCAAATACTGGAGGTCTAGTGACTGATGAGCCCTCTCCTTTGGCCATATTCCCAACTTCAGTCAAGATAACTCTCTAGGCGGTGAAGCCCTTAATGAGAGACCCGCTTTGATACCAATTAAAATTGCAGTGAAGACCTCTTTAGTTGAAGTCGGAATATGCCAATATGTCCTAGAGGGGGGTGAATAGGATTTTTAAAAGTTTTTATGGTTTATTTCAAATCTCATTACACTAATCCTAATAACAAACGCACATTACGATTACTCAAAAATAACTCTATTGACTTTCAAGCCTAGTAGAGGATCTAATCATAAACTGTTTTAAGAAGTAAACAATATGCAACCTAGTTTATGATGGATATGACTGTGTAGGTGTGTGAGGTGTGATCAGATATTCAGATATGGAAGTATTAAAGTAAATCACACAATCAGAAGAATAACAATCTCAAACACAGTCATTTTTATAATAGTTCGACGATAAGTCTACTCCACTCCCGGTAACCGCACTCAACCCTTGAGTGTAGTAAATTTCACTAAGGAGGTTTCACAGCGGTTCAACTCAAACCTAAGGTTTTAAATCAGGTCACCTTCAACCTTTACAACCTACATTGAGGCTGACTGTTTATGCTCTCACAAGCAAGGGTCAACACAACGCACCCATTTTTAGGCACATTGTCCAAGGATCTTCCATAAGACCCTGCTGGAGGTTTCTACATGGTTCACCTCAAACCCAGAGTTTTACTGGTTCACTCCTAACCAGATGTTTATACTCTCCACAGAGCAAGGGTCCACACAACGCACCCACCACGTACACTCTTGCTGGAGGCCTCCTTGAGGACTTCAAAGGGTGAGAACCACTTAACACCCAATCCTAAAATGCAATGATCACAAGTGTCCTCTTGGACTCTTGATACTTACAAATAAGTTGATGAGTCCCAATTAACACAACGTCGAAGATCTCCTCCTCCTTGTTGATGAAGAGTCTTCTGCTTCCTTGATCCGTAACACAAAATGATATACCAGTACTTGGCTTCGGGTTGGGTCAAGGTCAAGATGGAATCCTACTCTCAAAATATTTTCCTATCAGGAAGATAGAGTGATTCCGATCTTATGCATTCAAGGCATCCGAACATAATGATTTGCCATTAAGAAGTAGTTGGAGGATCCTTGAATGCGGAAGTTCATTCCCCAATCCACTCTATTGAATATCAATGATGAGGGTGGATTGGAGGATGAACTTCCTTAAGAGAAAGGGTTTTGGATATAAGATATAAGTTGAAACACACAAAAGCACTCTCTTCTTTCTCTGCCAGCAACAATAGACAAGTCTTCTATATATAGGCAAAAGATTCCAACGAATATAAAATGGTCACATTTATGACTGAGTTCGATATCATCGAGCAGGTTCGATATCATCGAGAGTATACTCTCGATAGCATCAATGGTCTGCTCGATGACTTCAACTCAAAGTCAAATGCTTTTGAAACCTTTTACCAGATGGTCAATGAATTGAAACCACTGTCAATATCATCAGATTTCGAATTTCGATTCCATCGATAGTAGGTTCGATCTATCGACACTTGAAAAATGAGAGAGACTTATCATGAAATATTTCAGGTTTTTAAGATATGATCAAGGGTCAGCCGATGTCATCAGAATTTGTATATCGATGATATCAAAGGTAGTGTCGATGCATCGATAAATCCAATAGATTTATCAGTAAACACGCTGGACGGTTTGTGTCCAGTTTCGATGTAATCGACTCGGACTCGATATCATCGACATATGAATATCGATTTCCTCGAATGGCCCCCGATCAAAGTTAAAAACAATTTAAAATATCTGCTGGAAGAAAAGTGCGCCCACTATCGATATCATCGATGGACTTCCGATCTTATTGATATTTGATTTCAGATCATATCGGAATAATATCGATATATCGAAAGAATTTGAGATTTTCATTAAAAAAATAGGGGCGCCGGAAAACTGTCTGTGGATCTTATCGAGCCACTTTCAATGGGCTCGAAATTTGAGTATCGATGATATTGATAGGTGTATTGATACATCGATAATTTGTCTAGATATGTTATAAAGTTAGTTGACATATTTGGTACTCTTTTCGATGGTATCGATGAAGCATCGAGGACTCAACAGAGCAGGCCGATCATATCGAGGGTGTTTTGATAAAATCGACAAGGCAAGAAAAACTTAGAGATTTTCCTATTTCGAAAAAAGTTTTGTCACCTTAAAACCCTATGATTTTCTAACTTGTTTTTTAAGGGTTTTATTCACTTGGTGTTTTGGGTTATGGGATGTGAGGCTTTAGATTTACCTGTGGTGAGCTTGCAAGCATCCGGTTGAGGTAGACACTTGAATTGATCTTCCTATCAGGCTATGTAGTCAATCTAACTCAATACTCACGTAACTTGACAAACCAGGGCACTTTCATTGATGAGTATGGACGTCAACTCGGTAAATCCCACGCGTGAACCACACCAAAGGCATGAATATACATGTTATGGGACATGAAATCGAAGGGGCCAAATATTGTAAAACGATGGGACCTATGGAGGTCCTTGCGCACATACGGCACCACGGGAGGGTAGTGGCCACCGCTCAACCACGGCGGCATTGCGCCCAGGTCCAACGGACGGCGGCAGCGCCCTGCCCAGGGCGACGGCACTGCGCCCAGGTCCAGCGGACTGCAGCGGTGCCGTGCTAACCGTGGTGCACCGAGCCTGAGTCGCTTGGGCCTATCGGGCCGCAGCGGGACGACGCTTGTAAAGTGCTGTGGAGCCTACGAAATCATGTGAGGCCCCTTTTATTCTCTCCATTGGCTTCTTTTCCTCTATTCCTCTCCCTCCAAGCTTTCCAAACCTCTCAAAACCCCACCATTCTCCCTCAAATCTCTCCCACATCGTCACACCTTCTTCATCTTCTTCACTACAAGTTGTACCGAATGTATCCTAGGTGGGGAAAAATTCGTATAATATGTATCCTCACACCTTCTTCATCTTCTTCATCCTCACACCTTCATCTCCTTCACCACATATTCACGTATAACATGTATCCTAGGTGGGGCAACCGTACCGAATGTACTCGCTTGATGGTAGACTTCCTGTATAGAGCTGGGCAGGGAGACCAGCTATGTCTGCCTACGTTTGCCTCGCTATAGATAGTCCAGACGACACATTCTCCAAGGAATGATGTCTCGCTACCATTTGGTCGACTCGTATGCAAGATTATCTGAGAGTTCACCTACAGACTTAACATGAATGACCTTGCACCGATCCACTACGTCAATAAGGTTACGCTTAACAACATGAGGATTGGCCCTCGACAGCGTCAAGCTCGACTTGACAAGCAGAGAGATGAGACAGACAGTGAAGAGGAAGGAAGCAATGAGATAGAAGAAGAGGACAAGCCAGAGGAAGAGGAGGCTCATGACATCGATGGGGGCTCTCCTCCTACCACACAGGAGCGTGGCAGTGATCGGGCTGCTTCAGAAACCCATTGGGCTTGAATCAAGGAGAGCCAAGCCACCCTACGATAGGAAGTCGGGCAGGTCCGGGCCGAACTTGGAGAGACCCGAGCCAGGGTTGAAGAGCATCGGGCCTTCACAAAGTGAAAATTTAGTAAGGTGTCTCGCACATTGAGGGTTATCATGTGCTGTGTATAAGATAAGAGTGCACCTCCATCGTCACCAGATTCTGACGACTAGTCGTACCTGTAGTCGTCTTCTGTTTTATTTTGTTACTTGTTTTCTTCTCACCAACTCGAGGAGGCTGAGTATTGGCTTGACCACATCTCTAACATGTTAAAGCCGCTGCACTACATGGAGGCAAAGCAGGTTAAGCTAATCACCTTCATGTTTGAGAAGGAGGCCAGCTTATGGTGGGATAGCATTCTCCATACCATTGCGGTCAGATATGTATGGACGTGGGCAGACTTTGAGACCCGCTTCCACGAGAAATATTATCCCCTCACTTATCGCCACGAGAAGGAGAGTGAGTTCCTTCACCTCGGACATGGGGGATAACAGTGGCCGAGTACGAGAATAGAATCACGGAGCTAGGTAGGTACGCTCCGTTGATATTTGTCGATGAGCGGATGTGCATGTGGCAATTTTTTGAGGATCTGTGACTCGAGATCCGCTAGAAGATGTGCTGCGCTAACATACACGACTATGTTGAGCTAGTAAGCATGTCTATGCAAGCGGAGCAGGATGGGGACAGGCAGTACCCTATATGAGCACCTATGGCTCCTAGGCCGCGACCAGACCTTCTGAGCAAATCGTTCCTTGGTAATAGGCCTCGTACAGATTCACCGCCTAGTCTTATGGCTTCACCGACCTCAATGAGGTGACCAGATGTGTGGTGTACCTACTACAAGAAGTCAGGCCACACTGAGTTGAATTATTTCACCAGGATGAGGGACAGTGGGTTTTCTCCACCTCAGAGGATCAACCGTCAGCTTCCTCAGGCCATATTAGCACCACCTCTGTGGTCAGCACCAGCACATCCATCCTTTCGGCCGCCTACCCCTCAATTTAGGCCGCCTTAACAGCCTATTTTGCCACAGTCGAACCGTTCACAGCAGGCTCGGGTGCACTCACAGCTGAGGCATCCGAGACGTCAGATATAGCACCTATGGCTTTCGAAGTCACTACACAGATCCAAGGTACTCCAGTTTTCTTATTGGTGGTCACTGGGTCTACTATCTCCATCATTTCATGCATGGCAGTCAAACGACTAGTGTTGGATACTACTCCTATGAAGGGAGTGAGAATCACTACCGCTACAGGGACCTTTTCAGATGTCACCTGGATTTGTGAGAGTTGTTTAGTAAATTTAGGTAGCAGGACAATGCTCGTTGACCTGATTGTCACCCCCCTATGACACTACAGCGTTATCCTCGATATAGATTAACTCACCGGGATGAGGGTGGAGATAGATTGCGAGACTAGGGTCATGACAGCCTACGGACCCGAGGGCGTGGTCTTTACTTTTCCAGTACAGGTAAGTTGGCCCTGTCGTGTTGGTCGTTACACTACCTTACTAGATCATGTTGATGGGCCGATCTTAGGGAACACGCCAGTGGTCCAGGAGTTTGAGGATGTGTTCAGGGCAATTCCTGGACTACCACCCAGGTGCGAGATCAACTTTACTATCGACCTGGCGCCCGATGTAACACCCATCTTGTTACCCGCATATCACATGCCTCCATGTGAGATGGAGGAGTTGAGAAAACAGATTGATGATCTGCTAGATACGGGCTTCATACGACCCAGTGTGTCTCCATGGGGAGCACCTATGTTGTTCATGAAGAAGAAAGATGGTTCACTGCGACTATATATTGATTATCGCAGGTTGAACCAGGTGACAGTGAAGAACAAGTATCTGTTGCCCAGGATAGATGATCTATTTAATCAGTTGAATGGGGCACGATACTTCTCAAAGATCGATTTGCAGTGAAGGTATCACCAGTTGCATGTCAGGGATGAGAACGTGTAGAAAATGACTTTCACAACCAGTTTTGGGCACTATGACTTTCTCGTAATGTCGTTCGGCCTTACGAACGCACCGGCCGTATTTGTGGACCTGATGAACCAGGTGTTTCAGCTGTTTTTATTCCGATTCATCATCGTGTTTATTAATAATATTCTGATATACTCTAAGAGTTGGGAAGAGCACGAGGAACACTTGCAAGCGGTCTTCGATACTCTGAAGAAGAACCGATTGTTCACACAGTACAAGAAGTGCGACTTCTGGAAAGAGGAAGTCAAGTTCCTGTGACATGTGGTGTCTAAGGAAGGGATAGAGTTGACCTCGCTAAGGTAGTCAAGGTTCAAGATTGGGAGCAGCCAGGTTCGGTTACTGAGGTAAGGAGCTTTCTTGGTCTGGCAGGGTACTACCGTCGATTTATTAGGGACTTCTCCAAGATTCCCAGACCATTATCTTAGTTAACACGGAGGGATC
The DNA here is from genome assembly GCA_030180095.1 of Magnolia changhungtana. Taxonomy (NCBI): domain Eukaryota; kingdom Viridiplantae; phylum Streptophyta; class Magnoliopsida; order Magnoliales; family Magnoliaceae; genus Magnolia; species Magnolia changhungtana. The sequence continues at coordinate 11,170,107 of JASAUF010000172.1, read as the reverse complement.
TGAAGTTTGCCTGGAATAAGAAGGCGGAATCAGCTTTTCAAGAGCTGAAGGACAAGCTAACGTCTGCCCCTGTGCTAGTATTGCTAGAGCAAGGGGTTAGGTATACTATATACACCAACGCGTCTCGCATTGGTCTGGGTTGTGTCCTTATGCAGAAGGAAATGGTGATTACTTACGCCTCGAGACAGTTGAGGAAACATGAGGAGAACTACCCTACACACGACCTAGAGTTAGCAGTTGTCATCTTTGCACTGAAGCTCTGAAGACATTATGTAAGTGCTATGATTTGATTCCTCTTTGATTGTCAAATTTCGTGTGTCAAAACTTCTTCGTATGTCTTGTGTTTATATCTTGATAAATCTGTTTGAGACACCACGTCAACACTTGAAGTCTAGTTCAAAGAATTCTTCAAGCTTCAAGATAGTTTAAGGTACAATATAGAAGATATTAAAGAAGAGCTCAGGGTCAAGACTCAAGTTCAAGTGCAAGTGGAAGTTCAAGATTCAAATATAAGTACGGGACTCAAGTGCAACTCAAAGCAACATTGAATTTAAGGCTTGTGAAGTGTGCAAGCTACATCAAGAAAATTTCAAACTTAGTGAAGTTCAAGATCCAAGCAAATGAAGTTTTCAATGTCCTTACTTCATGTCTCAGGTATGATAAACCTTAGATTGACCTTAGGGTAGGTCACTTTAGCTACATAATTCATTTTAATATTAATACGTGAATATGGTTTATTCTAAGACTAGTCCTAGATCTTGTTCGACCAATCCTAGCACTAGTTCGACCAGTATAAGAAGTTCCTGGACCAGTCCTAAAATTATTGTATTTCAATAGATTTTCTGGTTCGGCTTCGACCAGTCCTGGAGTCTGCTCGATCGGTCGTGGGATGGTCTCGACTCAACCCTCGACCAGTAGTAGTGCTACGACTCAACCTCCAGTGACTAAATCAAGTGTCGCATGACCAGTCGTAGAGGGGTCTCGACCGGTCGTGGACTGCCTTCGACCAGTCGTACAACAGTATGATCCGATCGCACTCAAAAATTCAAAAATCAGTTTATTCTTGGACTAGTCGTGGTGACCCTAGGACCAGTCGAAGACGAATTTCTGTAGCTATAAATACCACATGAATTTCAGAGTTTTTCATTAAAAATTAAGTACATTCAAGGCTCCACTTTGAGATAAGTTTATTTTTATTTTTAAGCTATTTTGTGCATATTACTTTCTCTTTTTACTAGCTTATTTAATTTGATTTTGTTCCTGTATTCCAATCTCATTTGAAAAGAAGAATTTCCTTATTCCTTCTTCTTGGAATCAAAATCAAATATAACTACGCCCAACTAGTTTAAATCTAAAAATTAAAACTTATAACTATATTAAAGTGTGTAGTGGACATTGAACTTCTATATTCGAACATCTACTCCGATTGGTTCTACCGGGCTGCTACGAAAAAGAGAAATCCAAGTATTTTACAATTTTGTAAATTCCATTCTATTTTGGTTTTTGTTTTGGATTCGCCAGAAAAATCTCAATTTGTGTGGTTATCTAAGGAGAGCCAGAAAACTCAGAAGTGTGGTTTTTTGAATTGTGTAAGCCCAAGTTAAAAAGACACAATTGTAAAGGTTTTGGGTGAACCTGTGAAAACTTATTTGATAGTAAACGCTAATATCCCCTATGTGAGGATATTAAGAGTGGAGTAGCATTCTGTGTGGCTGTTGAAAGACAGTTGGTGTACATATAGGTGAACCATTATAATTCATAGGTGAACCATTATAATTCTTTGTTTTGTGGATTGAATGCTTGCTTAATTTTCATATCATTTATCATTCAATTTTGTGGAATGTACGTGTGGATGTGAATGTTGTAACAATTTACATTTCAAGCAAGTGTGAGGATTGTTGTAATAAGTTAGATCTCTATTTCTATAATTTATTTCAATTCCTTGCTATTTAGTTATTTCTGTTCAGATTGAGTTATTGATTCAAAAGACGTTCTAGAAATAATGTTGTCCTACCATAAGCTCTTGTTTATTATGGTGTAAGGTTGTCCTTAGAACTGAATTTGTATCAACCTCTCAATACTTATTTATTAAGGTTGAATTAATTTCAGCATTATGAATTGATTTATAATTGTAAGGCTATCTGTTTATCTTTATTCTGCTGATTTTATTTTAATTTGGCATAGTCCTATTCACCCCCCCCCCCCCCTTCTAGGACATATAGCTTGGCCATTTCAAGTGGTATCAGAGCCTAATAACTCATTCTTATTTCTTTTTATTTGGATTTATTTCCTGAGCTAACGATCTAAACTATATAAAAAGATGTCAAATTTTGATAGTCTTTCAGTCACTAGGCCTCCACCCTTTGATGGCTCCAACTATGCCTATTAGAAAGCTAGAATGCGGATCTTCCTCAAATCAATGGATGAGAGTGTGTGGCAATCTACAGTGACTGAATGGAGCCCTCCTACCATTGAAGTAACTGGTATCAATGGATCAAAATCAATGAGAATAACACCTTATACTTCTTGGTCCACACTTCAGAAAAGTGAAGGTAGTGTCAATGCAAAAGCACTAAATGCAATCACTTGTGCGCTATCACCAGATGAGTTCAAAAGAATCATATCATGTGATACTGCAAAGCAAACCTGGGATATATTAGAAATGACACACGAGGGTACATCAATTGTCAAAAAATCTAAAGTTCAACTCCTCACAACCAAATTTGAAGAAATTCATATGGAGGAAAATGAAATGTTTGTAGACTTTTACACAAGATTAAATGACATTGTAAACTTAATGTGGGGTCTTGGTGATAAAATCCTAAAAAGTAAAGTGTGTGCAAAGATACTACGCTCACTTCCTGAACAGTTCAACTCTAAAGTAACCGCAATTCAGGAACTTCGTGATACGGATAATATGAGGGTAGAAGAACTAGTTGGTTCACTACAAACCTATGAATTAAATTTTAAAGCTCCTAAAGGCAAATCTATCTCTTTGAAGTCATCTAAAGGTATTTCTCAAGAAAACTCAGATTTAGAAAATTCTGAAGATGATATGACTCTTTTAGCGAAAAAGTTCTATAAGATTTTCAAAAGTAAGAAAAGGGTCGATTTTCAAAAGTCAAATGAAAAGAAACGATCTAAACCATAAGTCCAAAACTTGGAAGTCTTTGAAAGATAGTCAGTGTTACAACTGCCAAGAGTATGGACATCTAGTAAAGAAATGTCCTAAAAAGGACAGACCCAAAAGGAAGGGTATGTTGGCTAGTTGGGATGAATCGTCTGATTCTGAAGCCTTTTCTGAATCAGAAAATTCTGAAAGTGAGTCGGGCAGTGAAGTTAAGGCCCTCATGACTCTAACCAAGTTTACTTTTTCAGATCATGATGATTCAACAAGTGAAGAAAATTTGAATAGTGATCATGAAAATGAAGAAGATCTTCAAGATGCTTATAATGCCTTATATAAGGAAAGTTGTAAAATTGCTATCAAACTTAAACTTCAAAAAGAAAAGTTTTCTAAACTCAAAGAATGTTTTAAAACTCTTGTTTTAGAAAAATCACAAATTTCGGATTGTTTCAAAAATTCAAAATGTGATTTCGAATTCAAAACCTCCCTGATTGATGATTTGAAATTTGAAAATGAGAAACTTAAAAATGAAGTATCTTCTCTTCTGAGTTTGAAGGATACATGGAGATATGCCCAAGGTGATTCGAAGTTAGAAAAATTATTATCTGGATCAAGAAAATGTGGCAATCGATCCAGGTTGGGCTATGATAAAAATACATCTCCTAAATAGAAGAGTATTCCTCCCAACTTTGTGAAAGGAGAGGCTTCTAACTCAAAAGAAAAAGGTACTTGTCAAGGTTTTTCTAAAAATACAAAAACTTTTGAAAAACCTAAAAGAAGCTATTTTAAAAATCAGATCAGAAATCCACTAGCTGAAAAAATAGTTGATTTACTTAAGGAGCTCTTAAAATCTAACTCACTAGGTCATTCTTACAACATCAGACAAAAGAAGACCAACCATTCTCCTAAACCCAAAACAGTTTTGAAATGGGTTCCTAAAGTTGCTTGCTTGGTTGCTCACACTGCTTTCAAAGCAATAAGTCATTCTAAGTGGTACCTAGACAGTGGATGCTCCAAGCATATGAAAGGTGACAAAGCTTTATTTACCGATCTTAAAGATATGACTGATGGATCAATCACATTTGATGATAGTAGCAATTGCAAGATTATTGGCAAAGGTACAGTCCAACTCTATAACCTCCCTTTATTTAAAGATGTTTTATATGTTGAGGCTTTAAAACACAACCTGTTGAGCATATCTCAAATATGCAATAACAACCATAGTGTAAAATTTTTCAATCAAGGTTGTGAAATTTTAAACAAAAAGGGTTCTATAATATTAACTGGTCGCAGAACTTCTGAAAACTGCTATATAGTAAGCGATGGTAACTCATCTAACCAAATGTGTTACATGGTCTCTACCGATGAGACAGAATTATGGCATAAATGCCTTGGACATGTACACTACCAAAATTTATACAGATTGAGCAAAAGAGAACTAATTAGAGGTCTGCCTAAAGTGTAAAAAGTAGACAAAATATGTGGTGAATGCCAGTATGGTAAACAAACTAGGAGCTCTCATAAAAAGGTGAACTCCAATACCACATCTAGACCACTTGAGCTTCTCCACATAGATCTTATAGGACCAACCAGAATGGAAAGTCGAGGTGGTAAAAAATACATCTTGGTCATCGTAGATGATTATACAAGATACACTTGGGTTTCATTTTTAAGAGACAAATTAGAAACCCTCGATGAAGTGAAAAAAATTATCAAATGGATCCAAATTTAAAAATGTTCTCAAGTCAGTAAGATCCGAAGTGATGATGGATCCGAGTTTGAAAATAGCTGTTTTGAGAAACTCTGTAGTGATCAGGGAATATCACATGAATTCTCTGCGCCCAAAACTCCACAACGAAATGGTATTGTGGAAAGGAAAAATAGAGTGCTCCAAAAAATGGAAAATGTTATGTTGAATAACATGAAGCTCCCTAGAAATTTATGGGCTGAAGCAGTGAATACCGCCTGCTACATTATTAACCATGTTTATATCTACAAATCTAATAATAAAATGGCTTATGAAATGTGGTTTGAGAAAAAGCCTACTGTCAAATACTTTCGAGTTTTTGGCAACAAGTGTTACATTTTATGTGACTGTGAAAATTTGGGAAAGTTTGACACTAAAAGTGATGAAGGGGTCTTTTTAGGATACTCTTTAAATAGTCATGCATATCGTGTTATGAACAACAGGACCGGTGTGATTCAAGAGTCAATAAATGTAGTAATTGACGATCACTTGAATACACCTGCCCCTAGGTCAGATAATGATGAAGCTCTTATATTTGAAAAACCAGATACTTCATCAAGTAAAACTAATTCTGAATTAAGGACTATCAAAGATCATCCAACTTCTCAAATACTTGGAAACCCTATCACTGGTGTGCGTACTCGTAGACAATTAGAAGACATATGTAACTACGTATGCTTTACATCCTAGATAGAACCGGTTGACGTAAAAGAAGCACTTTCTGATGAAAACTGGATAGTAGCGATGCAGGAAGAACTTAATTAGTTAGTCCGAAATGATGTCTGGTATCTTGTTCCTAGACCTAATGATAAACACATTATTAGAACAAAACGGATTTTCAAAAATAAGTCTGATGATTTGGGAAATATCATTCGAAACAAGGCAAGACTGGTTGTGCAAGGGTGCACGTAAATTGAAGGGATTGACTATGATGAAACTTTTGCCCCGGTTGCTCGCCTTGAATCAATCAGACTTTTCATATCTATTGCATGTTTTAGAAAGTTTAGAATTTTTCAAATGGATGTGAAGAGTGCCTTTTTGAACGGCGACTTACATGAAGAGGTATATGTTGAACAACCGACTGGGTTTGAAGACCCTAAGCTTACTAATCATGTATACTGCCTTAAAAAGGCTATCTATGGTCTGAAACAAGCTCCTAGAGCATGGTATGAAAATTTGACTAAATTTTTACTAAGTCACAATTTTCAGATGGGTAGTGTCGATAAGACGCTCTTTGTTAAGAAACATAATGATGATATCTTAATGGTTCAAATCTATGTTGATGATATAATTTATGGATCAACTTGTACTAACATGACTGTTGAGTTTGTAGATCTAATGAAATCTGAATTCGAAATGAGCATGGTTGGTGAATTAAATTATTATCTAGGGTTGCAAGTAAAACAGCAATCTGATGGAATTTTTATTTCACAAACTAAGTATGCATTGAACTTAATTAAGAGGTTCGGATTTAAAAATGGTAAGAATTTTGATACTCCTATGAGTACAACTCTAAGACTCTCAAAAGACTCTATAGGTAAAGATGTAGATCCTAAATTGTATCGTAGCATGATAGGTAGTTTACTTTATTTAACTGCAAGTAGACCTGATATTGCATTAAGTGTTGGAATTTATGCTAGATTTCAGTCTAATCCTAAAGAATCTGACTTAACTGTTGTTAAGCAAATTATTCGATATGTCGCAAGTTCAGTTAATCTGGGTCTTTGGTATCCCTATGATACTAGTGTTCAATTGGTTGGGTATTCAGATGCTGATTGGGCAAGAAATATAGATGACAGAAAATTAACCAGCGGTGGTTGTTTTTACATTGGAAACTGTTTGGTTTCTTGGTTTAGCAAGAACCAAAGTTCCATATCACTCTTAACTGCTAAGGCCGAATACATTACATAGGGAAATGCATGTACTCAACTGGTTTGGATGAAACGTATGCTGAGTGATTATGGAATCGCACAAGACTTGATGGTTTTATATTGTGTAATTCCAGTGCGATAAACATTTCAAAAAACCCAATCCAGCATTCACGTACTAAGCACATTGACATTCGGTTTCATTATATTCATGAATTAGTGGAAGAAAAAATAATATCTTTAGAATATATTCCTACCGAGACTCAAGTTGCTGACATTTTCACTAAACCGCTTGAGAAAAGAAGGTTTAATAAATTGAAATTTGATCTTGGTATGTACTGTTTTAAATGATTGATCATGCATCGTTGTATCATATTGTATATAATGTTCATATGTTATTAATTTAAATTTTAAAATTCTGTGAAAATTGCATATTTTTTCTGGTCTATGACCGGTCGAGGACGTGCTCTACCAGTCTTGCTACGACCGGTCGAGTATGTCCCAAGACCGGTCGTGCAGCGCGCTGACCTCTTTAATTTGGGAAAAACACTCTTCTTCTTCATTCTAACCCTCCTCACCAACGAGCCGAGCTTTGACTAGTCACACCCTTATGTTCGATTCCTTCAAGTTAGAGTGATTTTTCTTGTTTTCTTAAAGTATCTTAATCTTTTCTCTTAGATTTCTTAATTATTATTGTCTATTTCATATAGATCTTCAACTTTTTGGATTTTTCTTCCTCATTTGTTGAATCTAGAGAAACCCATCTCTATTTTCTTGAAATTACTTTCATTTCTTCAAGAATATGGATTCTAGAGGTTAAAAAAAATCCTGGAGGTGCTTCTTCTTCTCGATCGAATGCTATCACTAGACGTCATCTTAGGGCTCCTGAAGATGATCCACCACATGTACGTGATTTGCGCATGCGTAATGTGATTGTTGAAAAAGTCGTTGATTTAAACCATATCGCTCCTTTTAGTCTCCTTCCTCTCCTTCAATCTATAGGATGGGAAAATATTTTACGCTGGGACGGGCCGGCATACCAGTCCATAGCACAGGCCATGGTTGCATGCATAACTAATTTCTCTTCTAAGCAACTGACTTTCACTATTACTACTAGAGAAGGGCCTTTTACTATTGATCGACATTTAATTTCAGGCCTCATGGACATACCAGTAAATGATGATGGTATTCATCCTAGTGCATTTACTGAGAAAGTATCAGAATCGGAAAAACGTACTTATACTAGAGCATTGTGTAACATGAATGCACCATGGACTGCAAATGGGAATGCCCTCAAAACCAGATAGTTGTTACCCAAATACAGAGTTTTGCATCGTATCTTCACTTCTAATATGTATCCCCACTCTGGAAACAAGGCTGAGTTGACTCTGTTTATGTTTCGCATTTTGTATTCAATCATTACTGGTGCTAATGTTTGTTTGCCTTCTTTGATTGGTTCCTCTATCATTCAAATTCGTAGTCATCTTGGTCATGGTGATATTCCATTTGGATATTTGTTGAATGTATTAGCCACTCACATGTTAGTCGCTATACCCGTCGGTGAGGCTCCTATCCAACACCTCATCTTTAACAATTCCAACTTGAATAAAATGAAATTGAGATTGGCCCCTGATCAAGTTGATGTTGGTGAGGGTGGAGCTGCTGCTGAAGCTGAGATTGGTGTCGAAGGTGATGAGTTGCCGCCAGATGATATTCACATGGATGATATTTTTAATGAAATTAATTCTGACTCTAGAAATGATCCAGACTTTGAACCATCTGATTTCAATGCACATCTACTTGCATTAGAGGAAAAGGTAGAACAAATGAATGTTGGCCACAATCAATAATTTAAATTAGGCGCAGATATTTTAGGCGCTTACAGAAGAGCCTTCATCAAAGTGATCCTAACATACCAGCTCCATCTTCTGGATCAGATTGAGAATGTTAAATCTTTGGTCTGTAATAATTTTACTAATTTACCTTCTTTGGTTGTGTGGATGCCTATTTTAAACTTCACTTGATACCTCTTTTGATATGTACTCTGACTCACCTTGATCACTTCTTATGTAATGTTCTTAACTCTGAACTTTTTATCATTCTATCTTTCTGAGTTGCTTTCTCTAATTCTGTCTTTCATATCTTCTCTTTGTTTCTTCCTTTGTCATATTTTGACAAAATGGGGAGAATTTGTGAATTTTATGGATTATGATTGATATGATAGGGGTACACAACATATGCCTACTCAGGGGGAGTTGAGGTGTACTAACTCAGTAGGAGTTGAGGTGTACTAACTCAGGGGGAGTTGAGTTGTCTCAAGGGATGCTTATTTTATAACAACTGGTGCATGATTCATTATTATACAATGTGATGCTTATCTTATTGAAGTATGAGAGGTGTTTTGTCACAAATTTGACAAAGGGGGAGATTGTAAGTGCTATGATTTGATTCCTCTTTGATTGTCAAATTTTTTGTGTCAAAACTTCTTCGTAAGTCTTGTGTTTATATCTTGATAAATCTGTTTGAGAACCACGTCAACACTTGAAGTCTAGTTCAAAGAATTCTTCAAGATTCATGATAGTTCAAGCTACAATGTAGAAGATATTAAAGAAGAGCTCAGGGTCAAGACTCAAGTTCAAGTGCAAGTTCAAGATTCAAATATAAGTACGGGACTCAAGTGCAACTCAAAGCAACACTGAATTCAAGGCTTGTGAAGTGTACAAGATACATCAAGAAAATTTCAAGCTTAGTGAAGTTCAAGATCTAAGCAAATGATGTTTTCAATGTCCATACTTCATGTCCCAAGTATGATAAACCTTAGATTAACCTTAGGGTAGGTCACTTTGGCTACATAATTCATTTTAATATTAATACATGAATATAGTCTATTCTAAGACTAGTCCTAGACTTTGTTCGACCAGTCCTAGCACTGGATCGACTAGTCTAAGAAGTTCCTGGACCAGTCCTAAAATTATTGTATTTTATCAAATTTTCTAGTTTGGCTTCGACCAGTCTTGGAGTCTGTAAGTGTTATGGTCTTATACTCCTTTGGTTGTCAAATTTTGATGTGTCAAAACATTTATCTGTGTCCTGTGCTTGTATGATGATTTATATGAATTCAAGACACTGCATAAATACTTCAAGAAGCTATAAGATGAAATTTTCAAGAAGCTACATGTTGAAGTCTCAAGAAGCTACAATGTTGATGTTCAAGTCTTAAGAAACAACTCATGACTTCAAGACTAATAAGCAATGCATGAAGTAGTTGTTATGCTGATGAAGATCTCAAGTTTGAAGCTACAACAAGTTCAAGATCTCAAGCCTAATATGGTTCAAACAATCTACATTCGTTGAATGGTTGAAGTTCAATGTCCATACGACATGATTCAGGTTTGAATGACCTTAGGTTGACCCTTTAAGTAGGTCACTTTGGATACATAAATCAAATATTTATTTTACATAAGTTTGGTCTATTCTACGACCAGTCCTAGCTCTTGTTTGACCAGTCCTGGCATTGGTTCGACTAGTCCAAGAAATTCCACGACTCACCCTAAGTAGTTGAAGATTTTTCGAATTTTTGGTACGCCCACGACCAGTCCTGGAGGTCCTTCGACCGGTCGTAGGTGTGGCTTCGACTCGTCCACGACCAGTCGTGGATCTACGACTCAAAGTCCAGTAATGTAATCTATGGTCCTACGACCAGTCGTAAGGATCTACGACCAGTCGTAGGTGACCCACGACCAGTCGTAGGCTACTCACGACCAGTCGTGGAACCACTTTTAAAGATCGCGCTCAATATTTCAAAAATCTGTTAGAGCTACGACCAGTCGAAGGTTTGACCAGTCGTAGGAACGATTTTTGCTTCTATAAATTGAACACGAAATTCAGAGTTTTTACATTTCAACTCTATTCTATTCAAGAATTTTCAAGTGATCACTCTGAGATAAGTCTGTGTTTATTTTAAGCTACATTGTGCTTATTTAATATTCCTTTTGCCTAGCTTATTTAATTTGATTTTGTTTCTATATTCCAATCTTATTTGAAAAGAGGAATTATCTTATTCCTTCTTCTTGGAATCAAAATCAAATATAGCTACGCCCAACGAGTTAAATCTAAAATCTATTAGAATTTAGAACCTTATGAATGAGAGTATTGGAAATTAAACTTTGACATTCAATCATCTACTCCGATTGGTTCTACCGGGCTGCTAAGAAAAGGAGAAATCCAGGTATTTTACAATTCTGTAAAATTTATTTAGTTTTGGTTTTGTTTGAGGTTAAGCCAGAAAAATCTCATTGTACTGGTTTTGTTTGAGGTTGAACCAGAAAAATCTCATTGTATTGGTTGTCTGAGGAAAACCAGAAAACTCAGAAAAGAGGGGTTTTTGAATTGTGTAAGCCCAAGTGAAAAAGACACAATTGTAAAGGTTTTTGGTGAACCCAGAAAACCTATTTGATAGTGAACGCTAGTATCCCCAGTGTGAGGATATTAGGAGTGGAGTAGCTTTTTGTGTGGTCATTGGAAAACAATTGGTGTACACACAGTGAACCACTATAACTCTTTGTCTTGTGGATTGAATGCTTGCTTAATTTTCATATCTTTTATCATTCGATTGTGTGGAATGTACAAGTGGATGTGAATGTTGTAACTATTTACATTTCAAGCAAGTGTGGGGATTGTTGTAATAATTTAGATCTATACTTATGCATTTAATTTCAATTCCTTGCTATTTCATTTACTTATATTAAAATTGAGTCCTTGATCCAAAAGAGGTTCTAGAAATAAGGTTGTCCTACCATAAGCCCTTGTTTATTATGGTGTAAGGTTGTCCTTAGAACTGAATTTGTATCAATCTCTCAATACTTATTTATCAAGGTGATTTAAAATTTAGCATTGTGAATTGATTCATATTGTAAGGCTATTGGTTTAATTTATTTCCGCTAATTTTATTTTAAATTTGGCATAGTCCTATTCACCCCCACTCGTAGGACATATAGCTTGGCCTTTTCAAGTGGTATCAGAGCCTAATAGCTCATTTTTGTTGCTTTTTATTTGGATTTATTTCCTGAGCTAACGATCTAAGCTATATAAAAAGATGTCAAATTTTGATAGCCTTTCAGTTACTAGGCCTCCACCCTTTGATGGTTCCAACTATGCCTATTGGAAAGCCAGAATGAGGATCTTCCTCAAATCAATGGATGAAAGTGTGTGGCAAGCCACAGTGACTGAATGGAATCCTCCTATCATGGAAGTAACTGGTGTTGATGGTTCAAAATCTATGAAAATTACACCGTATTACCAATGGACCACACTTCAGAAAAATGAGAGTAGTGCTAATGCTAAAGCACTAAATGCAATCACTTGCGCACTATCACCGGATGAGTTCAAAAGAATCATATCCTGTGATACTGCAAAGCAAGCCTGGGATATTTTAGAAATGACACACGAAGGTACATCAATTGTCAAGAAATCTAAAGTCCAACTCCTCACAACTAAATTTGAAGAAATTCATATGGAGGAAAATGAAATGTTTATGGACTTTTTCACTAGATTGAATGACATTGTAAACTCAATGTGGGGTCTTGGTGATAAGATTCCAGAAAGTAAAGTGTGTGCAAAAATACTACGCTCTCTTCCTGAACGGTTCAATTCTAAGGTAACCGCAATCCAGGAACTTCGTGATACGGATAATATGAAGGTAGAAGAATTAGTTGGTTCTTTACAAACCTATGAATTAAGTTTTAAAGCTCCTAAAGGTAAATCTATTGCTTTAAAGTCATGTAAAAGTATTACTCAAGAAAATTCAGATTCAGAAAAGTCTGAAGATGATATGGTCCTTTTGGCAAAAAAGTTTTATAAGATTTTCAAAAGTAAGAAAAGAGTCGACTTTCAAAAGGCAAATGTAAAGAAACGTTCTAAACCTAAGTCTAAAACTTGGAAGTCATTGAAAGATAGTCAATGTTACAACTGTCAAGAATATGGGCATTTAGCAAACAAATGTCCTAAAAAGGACAGATCCAAAAGGAAGGGTATGTTGGCTACTTGGGATGAATCGTCTGATTCTGAAGCCTCTTCTGAATCAGAAAATTCAGAAACCGAGTCGGCAGTGAACTTAAGGCCCTTATGACTCTAGCCAAGTTTACTTTTTCAGATCACGATGATTCAACAAGTGAAGAAAATTTGGATAGTGATCATGAAAATGATGAAGATCTTCAAGATGCTTACAATGCCTTATATAAGGAAAGTTGTAAAATTGCTGTTAAACTTAAACTTCAAAAAGAAAAGTTTTTTAAACTTAAAGAATGTTTTGAAACCCTTGTTTTAGAAAAATCTCAAATTTCAGATTGTTTTGAAAAATCAAAGTGTGATCTAGAATTCAAAACCTCCCTAATTGAAAATTTGAAATCTGAAAATGAGAAACTTAAAAATGAAGTATCTTCTCTTCTGAGTTTGAAGGACACATGGAGATATGCCAAGGTGATCCAAAATTAGAAAAATTATTATCCGGATCAAGAAAATGTGGCGATCGATCCGGGTTGAGCTATGATAAAAACACATCTCCTAAACAAGAATACTGCTCCAATTTTGTGAAAGGAGAGACTTCTAACTCAAAAGGAAAAGGTACTAGTCAAGTTTTTTCTAAAAATACAAAAACTCTTCAAAAACACAAAAGCAGCTATATAAATTTCAAAAATCAGATTCGAAACCCACTAGCTGAAAAAATTGTTGATTTACTTAAGGAGCTATTAAAATCTAACTCAGTAGGTCACTCTTACAACTATAAACAAAAGAAGACCAATTATTCTCCTAAACCCAAAACAGTACTGAAATGGGTTCCTAAGGTTGCCTGTTTGGTTGCTCACACTGCTTTCAAAGCTACAAGCCATTCGAAATGGTACCTAGACAGTGGATGCTCCAGACATATGACAGGCGACAAAGCTCTATTCACCGATCTTAAAGATATGACTGATGGGTCAGTCACATTTGGTGATGGTAGCAACTGCAAGATAATTGGCAAAGGTACGGTCCAACTCTATAACCTTCCCTTATTTAAAAATGTTTTATATGTTGAGGGTTTAAAACACAACCTGTTGAGCATATCTCAAATATGCGATAACAACCATAATGTTAAATTTTCTAATCAAGGTTGTGAAATTATAAACGAAAAGGGTTCTGTAATATTAACTGGTCGCAGAACTTCTGAAAACTGCTATATTGTAAGCAATGGTAGCTCATCTAAACAATCGTGCTACATGGTCCATACCGATGAGACATAATTATGGCATAAACGCTTTGGACATGTTCACTACCGAAATTTATATAGATTGAGCAAAAGTGAACTAATTAGAGGTCTACCTAAGATGCAAAAAGTAGACAAGATTTGTGGTGAATGCCAGTATGGTAAACAAACTAGGAGCTCTCACAAAAAGGTGAACTCCAATATCACCACAAGACCACTCGAGCTTCTCCACATGGATCTTATAGGAACAACAAGAATGGAAAGTCGAGGTGGCAAAAAGTACATCTTAGTTATTGTAGATGATTATAGAAGATACACTTGGGTTTCATTCTTGAGAGACAAATCAGAAACCCTTGATGAAGTGAAAAAGATTATAAAACGGATTCAAACTGAAAAATGTTTTCAAGTCAGCAAGATCTGTAGTGATCATGGATCCGAATTCGAAAACAGCGGTTTTGAGAAATTTTGTAGTGATCATGGAATATCGCATGAATTCTCTCGCACCTAAAACTCCTCAACAAAATGGAATTGTCGAGAGGAAGAATAGAGTGCTTCAAGAAATGGGAAATGTTATGTTAAATAGCATGAAGCTCCCTAGGAATCTCTCAATTTGAAGCGAATGAATATGACTGCTACATTATTAACCGTGTATATTTGTAAATCTAATAATAAAACGGCTTATGAAATGTGGTTTGAGAAAAAGCCTTCTGTCAAATACTTTCGAGTTTTTAGCAGCAAGTGCTATATTTTGCGTGACCGTGAAAATTTGAGAAAGTTCGACACTAAAAGTGATGAAGGGATCTTTTTAAGATATTATTTAAACAGTCGTGCATATCGAGTTCTGAACAACAGGACGGTGTGATTCAAGAGTCAATAAATGTTGTGATTGACAATCTTTTGAATACACCTGTCCCTAGTTCAGATAATGATGAAGTTCTTATACTTGAAAAACAAGAAATTTCATCAAGTGAAACTAATCCAGAATTAAGGACTGTTAAAGATCATCCAACTTCTCAAATACTTGGAAACCCTCTCACTGGTGTGCGCACTCGTAGACAATTAGAGGACATATGTAACTACGTATGCTTTACATCCCAGATTGAACCGATTAACGTAAAAGAAGCACTTTCAGATGAAAACTGGATTCTTGCGATGCAAGAAGAACTTAATCAGTTTGTCAGAAATGATGTCTGGCACCTTGTTCCTAGACCTAAAGATAAACATATTATTGGAACAAAATGGATTTTCAAAAACAAATCTGATGAACTTGGAAATATTATTCAAATAAAGCAAGACTAGTTGTACAGGGGTATACACAAATTGAAGGTATTGATTATAATGAAACATTTGCTCCTGTAGCTCGTCTTGAATCAATCAGACTTTTTATCTCCATTGCATGTTTTAGGAAGATTAAAATTTACCAAATGGATGTAAAGAGTGCCTTTCTGAATGGTGATTTATATGAAGAGGTATATGTTGAACAACCTACAGGGTTTGAAGATCCTAAATTTACTTGATCATGTGTATCGTCTTAAGAAAGCTCTCTATGGTCTAAAACAAGCTCCCAGAGCATGGTACGAAAAACTGACTAAGTTTTTACTGAGTCATAATTTTCAGATGGGGTGTGTTAATAAGACGCTCTTTGTTAAGAAACATAACGATGATATTCTAATGGTTCAAATATATGTTGACGATATTATTTATGGATCAACCTGTACTAACATGACTGTTGAGTTTGCAGATTTGATGAAGTCTAAATTCGAAATGAGCATGGTTGGAGAATTAAACTATTTTCTAGGGTTGCAAGTAAAACAACAACCTGATGGAATTTTTATCTCTCAAACCAAATATGCTCAGAGTTTAATTAAGAAATTTGGATTTGAGAAAGGTAAAAATTTTGATACTCTTATGAGTACAACTTTGAGACTCTCAAAAGACTCTAGAGGTAATAATGTGGATCCTAAATTGTATCGTAGTTTGATTGGTAGTTTACTTTATCTGACTGCTAGTAGACCAGATATTGCTTTAAGTGTTGGTATTTGTGCTCGTTATTAATCAAATGCTAAAGAATCTCACTTAACTGCTGTTAAGCGGATTATGCGATATGTCGCAAGTTCTACTAAACTGGGTCTCTGGTATCCACATGAGACTAATGTTCAATTAGTCGAGTACGCAGATGCTGACTGGGCTGGAAACATTGATGATAGGAAATCAACCAGTGGTGGTTATTTCTACATTGGAAATTGTCTTGTTTCTTGGTTTAGCAAGAAGCAAAGTTCTATATCGCTATCAACAGCTGAGGCTGAATACATTGCTGCTGGAAATGCATGTACTCAACTTGTTTGGATGAAACGAATGTTAAGCGATTATGGAATTACTCTGGATTCTATGATTTTATTTTGTGATAATTCCAGTGCAATAAATATCTCTAAAAATCCAGTTCAGCATTCACGTACTAAGCATATTGACATTAGATTTCATTACATTCGTGAATTAGTGGAAGAAAAATTAATATATTTGGATTACATTCCAACCGAGACTCAACTTGCGGACATTTTCACTAAACCGCTCGACAAAAGCAGGTTTAATAAATTAAAATTTGATCTCGATATGTGCAATTTAAATTGAATATACATGATTTGGTGTATCATAATGTACATAACTATGATGTTTTATTTGCTTGAATTTAAAAATTATTTAAAATTTTTGCAAATTTTGAGTCATACTGACTATCAGTGAGTGTACACGATCGTGTCGTGTCTACTGACCGTCGAACACTTACACGACCAGTCGTGAAACTCGGAATTTCACTTTAATTTGGAGATTTTGACTCTTCTTCTTCATTTCTTTTTACTCTCCAACGGTTCTAGCTACGACCGGTCGAACCCACCTTCATAGTACTTCAAGGTTAGTGGTTCTTTTACATTTTTTTTTAGATTCTTGCTATTAGTGTTTCAAATCTCATTCTTGTGGAATCTATTTGGTCGTTCATTGCAAGTTTGGGGTTTTATCTTGAAAAATCTGTTCTATCTAAACCCCATTTCTTCCAACTTGTTGTTTCCTTGAAATCCTTCTGTGAAAATGGATGCTAGAGGTAAAAAGAAAACTACTCGAGGTCCATCTTCTTCTAGATCAGCTTCTATTGTACAACGTCATCTTCGCTCTCCCGAAAATGATCCTTCTAATGCTCGGGATTTGCGTATGCGCAATGTTATTGTTGAGCGTCATGTTAATATTAATCACATTGCTTCATTTGGTATCCCTCCTCTGTTGGAATCTGTGGGATGGGATAACATCTTACATTGGGGTGGAGCTGCATACCAGTCCATTGCCCAATCCATGTTTGCATGTATCTGTGATTTTTCTCTTGAGAATTTAACTTTTAAAGTTGATACTCAAGAAGGATTGTTTTTAGTGGATCGACATTTGATTGCTGACATTATGGAAATACACAATGATGAGAGCATTCCAATTAATATTTTACATGACAGTCTCTCGAATCTGAACGAAAAATGCTTACTAGAGATTTATGTAATTTGGATGTTCATTGGACTCATAAAGGTCATGTACTTCCTCAAGGTATTTGTTACCCAGACTACAGTACTTCATAGGATATTCATCTCAAATCTTTATCCACGTTCTGGTAATAAAACCGAACTCACTGCTTTCATGGTTCGTGTTTTGCATTCTGTAGTCTCTGGTACAAAAATATGTCTACCTTCTTTAATTTGTCATTCCATTATTTTGTCTCGTTACCATCTTGGACATAGTGATATACCCTTTGGTTATTTATTGACTATGCTGGCAAATCATATGCTCGTGGCTATGCCTACTAGAGAAAAACCCATCCATCATCTCCCTTTTAATAATTCCAATATTAACAAGATGAATTTAGAATTGGCTGATGGCCAAGTGGATGCTGGTAGCAGTGGTGCTGAAGCAGGAAATGCTCAAGCTAGTGATCTTCCTGAAGACGTGAATATGGATGATTTATTTGAAGAACTTGAATCGACTTACCGATGATCCCGATTTTCACCTTTCCGATTTTGATGAGAGATTGATTTCCTTCAAGAGCGGTGTGGCTCAAATTCGTGTTACCCAAGACACGCAATTTTCATAATTACGCAAATATATGAGGCGGATTGCTAAGGGTTTACATAAAATTGATCCATCTAATCCTGCTCCCTCTTCTGGTTCTGACTGAATTTTTGATGGGTCTGTAATATTTTTTTTACTGAACTTTACATGCTTACTGACTTTTTTAATTATGCACTATGTTCTCTTGAATCAACTCCTATTTTCATTATTATTGATGCTCTTCTTCCTTTGTCATTTTGTGTCAAAAAGGGGGAGAAGTTTTGGAGGCTTTTGATTTATTTAAATTTAATCTTTATGATGTGCTCCTATTACTCAGGCTATTACTCAGGGGGAGTTAAGCTTCTCAGGGGTAGTTATGGGAGAATGATGCTAGTTATTACTTATCATATCTATATAACTGTGCATGCTTCTCTATTATTGTGAACCTGTTGTGTTTGTACTTCTCTTATGTCTATTGGAAGTATTATTACTTGGGTGTTTTGTCACAAATTTGACAAAGGGGGAGATTGTAAGTGTTATGGTCTTATACTCCTTTGGTTGTCAAATTTTGATGTGTCAAAACATCTATTTGTGTCCTGTGCTTGTATGATGATTTATATGAATTCAAGACACTGCATAAATACTTCAAGAAGCTACAAGATGAACTTTTCAAGAAGCTACATGTTGAAGTCTCAAGAAGCTACAATGTTGATGTTCAAGTCTTAAGAAACAACTCATGACTTCAAGACTAATAAGCAATGCATGAAGTAGTTGTTATGCTGATGAAGATCTCAAGTTTGAAGCTACAACAAGTTCAAGATCTCAAGCCTGATATGGTTCAAACAATCTACATTCGTTGAATGGTTGAAGTTCAATGTCCATACGACATGATTCAGGTTTGAATGACCTTAGGTTGACCCTTTAAGTAGGTCACTTTGGATACATAAATCAAATATTTATTTTACATAAGTTTGGTCTATTCTACAACCAGTCCTAGCTCTTGTTCGACCAGTCCTGGCATTGGTTCGACTAGTACAAGAAATTCCACGACCAGTCCTAAGTAGTTGAAGATTTTTCAGAATTTTTAGTACGCTCACGACCAGTCCTGGAGGTCCTTCGACCGGTCGTAGGTGTGGCTTCGACTCGTCCACGACCAGTCGTGGATCTACGACTCAAAGTCCAACAACGTAATCTATGGTCCTACGACCAGTCGTAAGGATCTACGACCAGTCGTAGGTGACCCACGACCAGTCGTAGGCTACTCACGACCAGTCGTGGAACCACTTTCAAAGATCGCGCTCAATATTTCAAAAATCTGTTAGAGCTACGACCAGTCGAAGGTTTCTACGACCAGTCGTAGGAACGATTTTTGCTTCTATAAATTGAACACGAAATTCAGAGTTTTCACATTTCAACTCTATTCTATTCAAGAATTTTCAAGTGATCACTCTGAGATAAGTCTGTGTTTATTTTAAGCTACATTGTGCTTATTTAATATTCTTTTTTACTAGCTTATTTAATTTGATTTTGTTTCTATATTCCAATCTTATTTGAAAAGAGGAATTATCTTATTCCTTCTTCTTGGAATCAAAATCAAATATAGCTACGCCCAACGAGTTAAATCTAAAATCTATTAGAATTTAGAACCTTATGAATGAGAGTATTGGAAATTGAACTTTGACATTCAATCATCTACTCCGATTGGTTCTACCGGGCTGCTAAGAAAAGGAGAAATCTAGGTATTTTACAATTCTGTAAAATTTATTTAGTTTTGGTTTTGTTTGAAGTTAAGCCAGAAAAATCTCATTGTACTAGTTTTGTTTGAGGTTGAACCAGAAAAATCTCATTGTATTGGTTGTCTGAGGAAAACCAGAAAACTCAGAAAAGAGGGGTTTTTGAATTGTGTAAGCCCAAGTGAAAAAGACACAATTGTAAAGGTTTTGGTGAACCTGTGAAAACCTATTTGATAGTGAACGCTAATATCCCCCGTGTGAGGATATTAGGAGTGGAGTAACTTTTTGTGTGGTTGGAAAACAGTTGGTGTACACACAAAGAACCACTATAACTCTTTGTCTTGTGGATTGAATGCTTGCTTAATTTTCATATCTTTTATCATTCGATTGTGTGGAATGTACAAGTGGATGTGAATGTTGTAACTATTTACATTTCAAGCAAGTGTGGGGATTGTTGTAATAATTTAGATCTATACTTCTGTATTTAATTTCAATTCCTTGCTATTTCATTTACTTATATTAAAATTGAGTCCTTGATCCAAAAGAGGTTCTAGAAATAAGGTTGTCCTACCATAAGCCCTTGTTTATTATGGTGTAAGGTTGTCCTTAGAACTGAATTTGTATCAATCTCTCAATACTTATTTATCAAGGTGATTTAAAATTTAGCATTGTGAATTGATTCATATTGTAAGGCTATTGGTTTAATTTATTTCTGCTAATTTTATTTTAAATTTGGCATAGTCCTATTCACCCCCCCTCTAGGACATATAGCTTGGCCTTTTCAGAGTCTGCTCGATCGGTTGTGGGATGGTCTCGACTCGTAGTAGTGCTACGACTCAAACTCCAGCGACTAAATCAAGTGTCGCACAACTAGTCGTAGAGGGGTCTCGACCGGTCATGGACTTCCTTCGACCAGTCATGGACTGCCTTCGACCAGTCGTGGACTACTTACGACCGGTCGTACAACGGTATGATCCGATCGCGCAACTATAAATACCACATGAATTTCAGAGTTTTTCATTGAAAATTAAGTGAATTCAAGGCTCCACTCTGAGATAAGTTTGTATTTATTTTTAAGCTATTTTGTACATAATTACTTTCTCTTTTTACTAGCTTATTTAATTTGATTTTGTTCCTGTATTCCAATCTCATTTGAAAAGAGGAATTGCCTTATTCCTTCTTCTTGGAATCAAAATCAAATATAGCTACGCCCAACTGGTTTAAATTTAAAATCAATTAGAACTTAGAACCATATTAAAGTGAGTAGTGGACATTGAACTTCTATATTTAAACATCTGCTCCGATTGGTTCTACAGGGCTACTACGAAAAGGAGAAATCTAAGTATTTTACAATTTTGTAAATTCCATTCTATTTTGGTTTTTGTTTGGGATTCGCCAGAAAAATCTCAATTTGTGTTGTTATCTGAGGAGAGCCAGAAAACTCAGAAGTGTGGTTTTTGAATTGTGTAAGCCCAAGTTAAAAAGACACAATTGTAAAGGTTTTGGGTGAACCTATGAAAACCTATTTAATAGTAAACGCTAATATACCCTGTGTGAGGATATTAGGAGTGGAGTAGCATTTTGTGTGGCTGTTGAAAGACAGTTGGTGTACACACAAGCGAACCTCTATAATTCTTTGTCTTGTGGATTGAATGCTTGCTTAATTTTCATATCATTTATCATTCAATTTTGTGGAATGTACGTGTGGATGTGAATGTTGTAACAATTTACATTTCAAGCAAGTGTGAGGATTGTTGTAATAAGTTAGATCTTTATTTCTACAATTTATTTCAATTCCTTGCTATTTAGTTATTTCTGTTCAGATTGAGTTATTAATTCAAAAGACGTTCTAGAAATAATGTTGTCTTACCATAAGCCCTTATTTATTATGGTGTAAGGTTGTCCTTAGAACTGAATTTGTATCAACCTCTCAAAACTTATTTATTAAGGTTGAATTGATTTCAGCATTATGAATTGATTTATAATTGTAAGGCTATCTGTTTAACTTTATTTTGCTAATTTTATTTTAATTTAGCATAGTCCTATTCACCCCCCCCCCCCTCTAGGACATATAGCTTGCCCATTTTACATTACCTCTACGGAGAGGAGTTCGAGCTCTTTTGTGACCATAAGAGCCTCAGATACATATTCACTTAGCAGGACCTGAATATGAGGCAGAAACGATGGATGGAAACCTTAAGGGACTTCAAGTTCGAGGTTTCTTACCATCCAGGCAAGGCTAACCTTGTGGCTGACGCGTTAAGTCGTAAGAAGACCATAAAGTTTGCGGCTCCACTGATGGTGGCAGAATGGGGAATGGTAGAGTTTGTGCGAGACTTCGAGTAGAAGCGCACCGTGGAGGAGCCGTTCAAAAGCATCGCGCACATTCGTGTGCGGCCACTTATTGATGATAGGATCATTGAGGCCCAGAAGGACGATGGACGATTGTCTGAGCTTCGAGAGTAGGCTAGCGACGATGAGGACACCGAGTGGAGAGTTAGTATGGATGGGGGCTTATGTTACCGTGGCTGCTTATGCATCCCAAATCTTCATGGCTTGAGATAGGAGGTCCTCGAGGCTGCACATAGTTTAAAATTGGCGATGCATCCTGGAAGCACGAAAATATATCGAGATATGAAGAGATCGTACTAGTGGGACAACATGAAGGTTCACATAGCAGATTTTGTGTCCCGTTATCTTACCTGCCAGCAGGTCAAGGCAGAGCATTGTCACCTCCTGGACTGCTTCAGCCTATGCCCATAGCAAAATAAAAATGGGACTTCATCTCTATAGATTTCATCTCAAGGCTACCAAAGACGAGGAAGGGACATGATTCCATTTGGGAGATTGTAGACCGATTAAAGAAATCAGCCCATTTCCTTCCTATTAGAGTTTCGAACTCGGCAGACGACTTGGCCAGATTATACATCAGGAAGATAGTGCATCTGCATGGAGTTCTTATGGAGATCGTGTCGGACCGAGACACGCGATTCACATCTATCTTCTGGACTCGTATCCAGGAAGCGATGGGTGTGAAGTTGAAGTTCAGTACCACGTTTCACCCATAGACGGATGGGCAGACGAAACGGGTAAATCAAGTGTTGGAGGACATGTTGCGAGCATGCGTGCTTGGTTTCAAGGACAGTTGGGATGACTGTTTTCCTTATACCGAGTTCGCCTACAACAACAGCTTTTAGGCGAGTATTGGGATGGCCCCCTACGAAGCACTGTATGGGTGCCCGTATAGAGCACTGCATTGCTGGGTAGAGGTTGGCAAGAAGAGTCTAATCAGCTCCGAGTTAGTACAAGTGACCTCAGAGAAGATCGATATAATCATACGTTGACTTCAGGTAGCACAAAGTAGATAGAAGAGCTACGCCAATATGAGGCAGCGGCAGCTGGAGTTTGGGGTCGGAGACCATGTGTTTCTGAAAGTTTCCCCTATGAAGGGAGTGCTTCGGTTTGGCAAGAAGGGGAAACTCACGCCGAAATTCATTGGGCCATTCCAGATATTAGATCGAGTGGGTGGGGTGGCGTACCGTCTTGCTCTACCTACACCACTCGCAGGCGTGCACAACGTATTTTATATATCTATGCTGAAGAAATATGTTCCCGATCCTTCCCACATCATCAGAAGGGAGCGGGTACATTCAGTGAGGACGCTACATATGTACTGCAACTGACATGTATACAAGATAGGAAGGAGCAGGTATTGCGTAACAAGGTTATCCCACTTGTGAAGGTACTGTAGACGCATCACACAAAAAAGAGGCTACTTGGGAAACAGAAGTCGAGGTTCGTAAGAACTACCCTTAGATTTTTAAGGAGTACAAAAAGGCACTAATTTCGAGGATGAAATTTTTCTTTAAGGGGGGTAGATTGTAACGTCTCAGAAAAATCCGTACAAAGACCTGAGTACCACCTTAGGCGAAAATCACTCAGGACCAAATCCTTTAGAAATTAAATGAAATTAAGTACGTGTTAAACTAGATTAGCTATGAAATTCGCTTGAACCACTTTAAATACGAATTGCAAGACCTAAAACCTGTAGAATCATTAATGCTACATTACCTTATAATCTAGGATTAATCTCAAAGCCCAGTTGCTCTCGGGAGCATCTTGAAACTCTGTATCAGACCTGGACCTCACGTCGATAGTCCGATGACCACGAAACTAAATTGTTATAACCGCTTTACTGGGCTTGACGACCATCTCAGAAATTAAGTCCTGATAATATCAGAAGCGCACAACTTGAGTTCGGAGCGAAGTGTGTGAGAAAAGCGAATATCTTTTGAACTTGAACTCAGATTTAAGTGATTTGGGTCGTATAGTTGCGGGCCAAATCTAAGGTTTCAGACCGTCAGAATCTGACCCAATTATACTCTCAGATCAGGAAAAATTTCATACACATGTAGGTGTACTTATAGCCC
Source organism: Magnolia changhungtana (assembly GCA_030180095.1). NCBI lineage: Eukaryota > Viridiplantae > Streptophyta > Magnoliopsida > Magnoliales > Magnoliaceae > Magnolia > Magnolia changhungtana. The sequence goes on along the minus strand of JASAUF010000172.1, from coordinate 11,145,885 downwards.
TGATCAAGTATCGGTGACCGTTGAACTGAAACTGGTCCACCATGGCCGATCTGTAAATTCGATCGGACCGAAAACTTAACTTGACCTAGATCCAATGTCTGGGTGCTTAAGTCTGACTGTATGCAGAAAGGAGGCCTCTAAAAGTGCTCTGTTGGATTAGAATAGACTCCCTTTGGATATAACCTAAGTATATAATGGCCCTAGGGCCATTTCTATCAGTTCTAGGCCTATATAAGTGGCTTAACCTACCTCTCTCTCATTCCATACGAATTTGGAAGACATAGGAGAGAGAAGAACAAAGAGAGAAGGAAAGAGAGAGAGAAAGTGGGAGAAAGTTCTTGGGATTCTATCCTGCCGCTTCACGTACCTAACTACTGCTTCTGTATCACTATTCCAGCGATTCCGACGCCGTTCTTAGGTAAGAAAACTTAACCATAATCTATTTTAGGGTTTTAAATAGTGTAAGTGATGAAATTGCTAACCTATTTCATACTGTAGGTTGTCCTTCTGCCGTGGACAAAGACTCGATATACAAATTGAGTTCGATACTTGTTTATCGGCGAAATGTGCAGACTATAAATATTTAGATTATGGTTTTTAAGGATTTCAATGTTAGTTAATGATTTATGACTAACTTGATTGCTATTACATGTGTTTAGATACTATGTCTTCCGTAAATTATATATATATATATATATATATAAACTATGTTTTTTTTTAATGCATTCCAAGTGTTTGTTGAAATGTTTGAATGAATGTGGAATTATGATTTGTGCATGCTATAACTATTGATTGCAAATACATGATTGTTGTATGCGTGGCATCTCCTATGCGAAAGGATTTGCTACAATATGTGGTTTAACAAATTTATTACATGTAGTATGTGTAGTCTAAGTGTTTGATAAATTGCCTGAATGAGAAAATATTTGATGTGATGTACCTAACGAGGGTGTTGAGATAGGATTCTCAATCCCCTTATACATAGTCAGAGTTTCCTTTATGTAACCTATCTTACTACTATATGATTTACTGTTGAAATGCCTATGTATGTTAACATGTGTAGTATGTGCTATGTTGAAATGCTCAGATAATAGTTGTATTTTAGATTTGGTTGTCGCATGCTATCTTATTACATGCATATACAACTGCTTGAAGTGTGTTTGGGACTATGGTATAGTCCAGGCAATCGGTAACGGCCTATGATCGGTGGCCGAATTTATTTAGGCACGATGGATACATTCGACGAATTTGAGTTGTACTTCATTTTGACCGTAATGGTTAGGCCACACGAAGTGCTTACGTGCTCCATGTCGATCGGTTCGACGTGCGCTCGTACCAGTCGAGCTCGTCAAGTAACCCAATGTATGTTCACCATGTATGGATGCTACTGCTTGAACCTAAGGTACCAAACTCACCAGTGAATCTCATTAACCTTAGTACCTCGATCCGCAAGACTCATGAACTGGACATGGTGCTATGGGACACCGTGGTCGAGCTGTCGGCCTACGCTGGGGCGACAAGCCTCCCCGTAGCAACTAAAGTATAAACTAGTCCTACACCGATCAGGTGACGAGCCCTTTGTAGTGACCTAGAACTGCAACATCGTATGAGGTTTACTAGGATTGATAACCCTAGAATGGATCATTGTTTGGGAATTGATATAAGGGAGATACCTTAGTTTCCCAATCCTGATGTATGAAATGGACTAATAAGAACTTGGAAATCACGCTCATGCACCGCATTGCATGTGCTGTTTGGTGTTGGGTAGAGCACTGAGGAAGTGTCTGACATGCCGCGACCATGAGATGAAGATCGCAGAGGGAGTGCAGGCGAGGGCATGCATCATTACTATATGCCATTCTTGCATTAATCAAAGTACTTAGGGATGTTTGATGGTATTACTTTATCATTAATGCTTGACTGAATTGATAACATGTTAACCTTTGCTTTATAGTTCCGCTGAGTTGATCACTCACTCCCACTTTATAGGAGTTATGGGATGGTGTTGTACACACCAACCAGACTCTGTCTTAGTTGCAGGTGGTGGCGATGCCTACGAGGTGGAGCCGGATTTCGAGGATGACGAGGAGGCATTCTCCTACATGCAGTTTTCAAGCGGGTTCATGTGAGTCGTGTCCTGATCGACAGGGATTTCTTGGATATTGACTAAATGACATTACACGTTTTGTATATTTTGGAATTGTATATGTAATTATTTAACCTAGTAACAAAATCACACTTTAGAGACGTACTGCAGTTCAGATATCTTAGACATGTATTACAGTCTTCCGCTTGCAATCTCACTTGTCTTTGGAGTATGATATGTTGTTTTGGTATAATCCTATTCATGTTTTATACACTAATACGGACAACATTTAATCATCATTATCTATGTTGCATAAGTGATGCGTTGGAACTCGGGAGCTGGGCCTATGCTTGACCCCCGATTTTTAAGGCGTTACAGGGGGTGTGTTGAGACTCAAATATTGTATATTTAAAACCTTCAATTACATTAATTTCCTAACATTTAAGTGTTAATTTGATTTAATTATATATATTTTTATCATGCGAGGTGATTCGGAAGTCTAAGATGAATATGCACTAAAAAGGATGAATTTAAAGCTCAAAAGAAGATAATTAAGAATTGGAGATTTGGAAGTCATTAATGAAGAATTCAAATGCCAAAGTTTCAAGGAAGCCAAGTGAGGAATGAAGGGAGTCGTAGATTTGAAGTGAAGATACAAAGGAAAAGGAATCCTAAAATTTTAGGGCTAGAAAAATCATATTCTAAAATTCTGGAGCCAGAAAAATATAGTTCTGAAAATTTACAGAAATAGACTTTGATGCCATCGAAGTAAGTTTTGATGCCATCGAAGCTAACTCTAACCCCATCGAAGCAACTTTGATCCCATAGAGAAAATCATGAATTTACTCAGTTGGTTACTGGACATATTCATGTAATCTTTGATGTTATCGAAGGAATTTCGATGCCATCGAAGGTTCCATCAAAGCTGCAATAACTGCGTAAATTCAAAATCAGTTTGTGAACTTTTCCGAGGCGATGTGAAAGATTGAGTTCCAAAACTATTTAAAGGAGTCCCTAGGATATTCCAAATCATCTTATAAGATTTGGAGAGAGAGAGAGAGAGAGAGAGAGAGAGAGAGAGAGAGGCCTATGTGGAGCGACGACAACGTTTTTCTACTTCGATTTCTTCACAGGTTCTAATAGACCTTTTAGCTTCTTCTTCTTTTTTTTTTTTTTTTTTAAGTTAGCTATGACTAGCAAATCTCTTATCAAAGGCTAAGGGATTAAGCTTGTAGTTATTCTTAATTTATAGTTTACTTTGATTCAAGTCTATGTTGAACTTCCATTGATTTTTAATTTGAATGAAGGAATATTTTCAGTTTACTATGATCTATTGTTGACTCCAATCACAATAGATGCTCGAGAAATCTTTGATATAGTCTTACCTGTTTTGCAATTGTAAAATCTATAAAATTCCATGATCTACCATTGTCTTCGAGCATAGTAAATGCTTTAAATTCCACGCGATCATTACATTGATGCTTTATGAGGGAACTAATCTCATGAAAGTTCAGAATTTCATTAAATTTTAAATGCTCCATCATCCGATTGGATAGGATAGGAGTATAATTATAGTCGAGTTATCCATTGAATAAGTGAATTGATATTGAGATTGCTATAAGTGAATTCTTGGATCATTAGTCTTTCATTTATTTATTTTAAAACCATTTTTATCTCGTTGGATTAAAAACCCAATCAAATCATTAGACTTATATTAGTTTTAGGCTGTATTCCCCAATCCATGTGGATTCAACCTCAGCCTCATCGAATTATTACTACTTCGCAACCATGTACATGGGGTTTGTGAGCAGCCACTAAACCTGAGACTATAGAAAGATGTTCGTCTTAGTAGGCTTGACGTCTATCGTGGGACATCGAGACAAGATCACATCTCGAATTGCTCAACTTGGACTCGCAAATTGCTAGTGTATGAGATATATGAATATTTCTTAAATTAATCAAGAACTTAAGTTGTGTATCCAGTCTTTGCCAAAGTTGTGTATTTCAGACCGTTAGATCATGACCAAATTTAGGGCAACAGTGTAAGTTAATACCCCGCACATATCTGTATAGCTGCAACCCCGATCGACCATCGATGACCGTCGAATTGGCTTCTGATCATACCCATTGATCGACACATCCAAATGATGAGCAGATTATATCCATACGTAGATCATCACTATGGCCAATTATACTGGAATGTATATCAACCCCTATACCCCATTGTAGACCCTAAAGGTTAGAAACACCCTCCTATATGGCTAGTATAATAAAAACTTAGGTATTAGGGTCATTTGTACCATTTTTGGTACTATAAATAGTTCACTATTTCACATCCCCTCTCCACATACAAATTTCATGTCCTAAGTTGGGAAAGAAAGAGTGAAAGAGTTAAAGAGAAGAGAAAGAGAGAAAGAGAGAGAGAGAGAGAGAGAGAGAGAGAGAGAGAGAGGCAGATTGGTGTCTCCTTCACTGAATCACTTCAATCTAACCCTAGTCTTTATTGAATCTTCTGCCAATCCTCTACCACTACAAGAAACAGCGTTTTTACCAACGAAATTTTTATCGACGAAAAAAAATTCATCAGTAAAAGTACTGTTTTACCGGCAAAATTTTCTTTCATCGGTAAAACAACACTTTTACAGACAAAATTTTTGTCAGTAAAAGTGTCATATTTTTAAAATAGAAAATTTTCATGCTAAGAGTTTTATCGACAAATATTTTCGTCAATAAAAAGTAGAAAACCACTTTTACCGACGAAAATTTTCGTCGGTAAAAGTGTTGTATATTGAAGTTAGAAAATTTTTGCCCCGACTTTTACCGACAAACGAAAACTGTCGGGAATAATATTTTTACGGATGAAAATTTTCGTCGGTAAAAGTGTTGTTGATGTTTTATTTAAACCAAACTGATTTAAATTAATTTTAAACTTGCAAGTATATGAATCAGATGTAGACACGGTACGTATTAGAAGATCGTTCCCATAAGGACTGGTTGTCACAATTCGAATTTTATGATTCCTCTTAACTAATCCAACAAATAATTTAGCCAATTATTAAGTAAACTAATAAAAATCAATGAAAAATAACTGAGAACAAGAAGGAAAATTCACTCAAGGAGAACACTAGGACTTTTGAATCCACCCTAATTATCCTAATCCTTGTTTTACTTGTTGATTCACCCTAATTCAGATTGATGTAAATTTAATAAATAAAGCACAATCTATGTCCTTGGTCAAGCACACAGGATGTATAATTCCCTTGAAGCACAAGGATCACCTCTTTCCAACCTTATTTAGGCATGAATAGATGTAAATTCCTATTTCTTTCTCTATAGGAAAACCTGTTCATGGTCAGACACAAGCACACTTAGAATGAGATTCCAAACAACAACTACTTCTAGACTTTGGTTAAGCTCCTAGATTGGAGAGGTATGGAGCTTTCATTTAAGCATAATAGAGAAAGAAATAAATCAATCAATTTCGGATGAAATCAACAATTAACAAGAATCATTCAAATTAGGGGTTTCATCTCAGTCCTAGCTAAGCAATTAAAAATTCATGGGAAGCAACATAGATTCAAATGGAAAGAAGAAAAATATAATTGAGAAGAAGCACATCCATTTGATTTAATCTGTTCTGGAGCAATCCCTTCTCGAGCAATCTCCCCTTTTCATTCTCCCTCTCTCTCTCTCTCTCTCTCTCTCTCTCTCTCTCTCTCCCCCTCCCCCTCTCTCTCTCTCTCTCTCTCTCTCTCTCTCTCTCTCTCTCTCTTTACTCACGTCTCCCTTGGATCCATCTCTCTTTTTCGTTCTTTCCTTTTATAGGTTGATGGAGGTCAGCTGGGGCTTGCGTAGAGGGTGTTGGAGTTGGTGGAGATTGGACGCAACTGGCAACATAACACTTTTTGCAGTCGAAAGATAGCGTTGAAAACTCCCATCTTCCTTGCTTTCTTTCCAAAGAAATAACGTCCCTTGAGATGTTTTGGGATGGCCTACATGATGAACGGATCAGATCTGTCATCCAATCATTGCCATGATCGTGCAATGTTCGTAAAAATAGGCAGAGATCGGACGCTCAAATAGGGCTTGCGTACTCTAATCGCATCGTGACGTTGGTGGGGCCCATGATCGGATTTATCAAGGAAATCCATACCGTCCATTGGTTTCCCCTCAAAAAGCCAGTCGGACATGATCAGTTTTTGGATCAGATTCGTGGTGGCCCACAAATTATTTTATTTCATCGTCAGTCTTCCATTTGGACGATCGAAAACCAATCTCCACTGTCATTTCCAATTCCATCATCTTGGCTTCGAGCATACATACCTTGGGGTTCTAATGGACGGTCCGAATCGGACCGTCGGATCACTATGGTGGCCCACAACAGCGCCCCACACGAACAGCGTGCGGACACTGTTTCAACAAAAATGGAAAGTCTGTTTTGAGGAAGGAGAGCTTGGGTCAGCGCACGCTGGCCCATCTCTTGATTCCGGTGCGTGGCTGGACTTTTTGTACACGGTGTACACACACCACGGTGCCGGGTCCACTGTAATGTTTATGCGGAATCTACTCCATTCATCCATTTTACTATCTCATTTAAGGGGTTGAGACACAAATTGGAGCATATCCAGATATTAGACGAGCCCCAAATTAGCGATTTGTGGGCTGATTTATCCGTTGGGCCATTTCCACTAAGATCCATGGCTGATTTTCAGCGTGTATGGTTAATTTATGGTCCTCAGGCCATATATATAGTTTCAAGCCAATGGGATGGCGGGAACCCTGTGATCTTGAATTCTGGATAACTTTTGGGTCACTTGAGCTTCAGTTTCTCCATTTTCTTGGATCTCTGGCGTTTAAATCCGTCGATCTTAGTCCCCTGGGGTCCGTCCCTTGCCTTGGTGCATTCTGAGTGTTAAATCCATGCTTTTCGCATCCTTTCCCGTCCACGCTTCTAGATTCACCTTGCATTACAAACATGATTAAAATGGGGCATTAAACAGTATCATGTTTATAAAAGCAAGTAATAACTGTGGTCTAATATGCAATATTCGACCCTCAACACAACCCCCAACTAGCATTTTGCTAGTCTCGGGCAACGAATGCGAAAAATAATTTCAGAAATACAAGACAATTCCTGTAAACCCAAGTGATTTGTGAAAAAAAATAGTCAAGATGAGAGAATTCTAAGATTCATAAATGGTTAACAGTATTTTCTCCTGGAATCAAGCTCACAGAAAACTTCATAATCAAGTTCAAAATATTAATCCATTAATTAGAACAATTCTAAACATTGACTTCCACGAGTGTATAGTGTAATCTCGGCTTATCACTAGTAAGAGATCCAATTGTCAATTTCATGATATCATTAGTAACCAACAAAGGAATTCATGGCAACCAAAACCTAAACCAACACTTGCCTTACAGATCAACTTTTCAATCTACCAGCCTTTGGTTTTTCCATGAACAGTAACGCCAAGGAGGGGAATCAAATCTTCACCTATAAGGAGCAAACCTATGGTGAAAACTAGTTGCCTAACTCTTTCCAAATATTAGCCATGGGGAATCAGATCTACACCTATAAGGAGCAAACCTATGGTGAAGTTTGATCGCCCAACCCTTTCCGCAGGCAACTGGGTATTTCCTTTTTCTTTCATTCTTCTTATTAAACATGATGGACAAATTCCCCAGGTTGGTTCCTTCCAAGCTTAATAATCACCAAGTTACAATTCAATATCGAACTGAAACCTTAATGTGTAAGCAAGATGTGTCATGTGAAATCATAACTTAATCAATGTTTAAAACTTCTAATCATGGGTTAACAATTCAAACTTAACTGTGAAATCTAACAGATAGCTGAATCCAAGAGTCATAAATTTCCAATATTCTGTATCTTGTAATTCTAAAATCACGACTATCCGTCAAAATCACATCGAATTCACAAGAAATTTCAGAAAAAATTTTAAATTATTAAAAATTTTCACAATTTTTGCTCAAGACCAAAAAAACACTAATTAGGTAACCTAGTCTCCCACCCCCAACCTAAAATCTATATTGTCTTCAATGTAAAAGAAATAAGCATGCAATGCACATGAGATAATGAAAGTAAAAGAGGGGTGATGGAAAGATAGTACATGGACAAAAGAATCAAGAGGCCTTTCTAAATATATCAGCGTGAGAGCGGGTCAGTACAAGAGAGAAACCAACAAAAGCAAACTAACCTAATATAGGGTTAGTTTTGCTAGTCCTCAAGCAAAACAAAAATAATAAAAATAAAATCCTACCTACTCCACTTTCATAAATGCTCTCGATTGCATGTAGTGTATGCAACAAGCCTTTAAACCCCTAGGTTGCCCCTAGTGGATGAGTTGTAGTCTCGTGAGAGTTTGTAGTAATGTTACCCATAAACATTGAACTAACTAACTAGGAAAAAGAAATGAAATGAAAGGTTGGGTTGCCTCCCAGGAGCGCTAAGTTTAACGTCTTCATCCAGACAAGCAATGAAAGCAAACATGGACCATGAATTAATCAATCTTAATAACCTAGGTCCTCCAAATAAATTTCCTCAACATCTTGATTTACCAAATTCTCTAAATATGGTTTCAGCCATTGACCATTTACTTTGAAAATATTCCCGTCCTTTAGATTTTTAATCTCGACTGCTCCATGAGGAAATACTTTTACTACCTAATAAAGACCATACCATCGCGAACGTAGTTTTCCAGGAAGAGGCATAACCTGGAATTATACAATAATACTTTCTGGTCCGGTTCAAATGTCTTGCAAAGAATTGATTTGTCATGAGAAAATTTTGTCCGTTCTTTATAAATTTTTGCATTCTTATATGCCTCATTTCGAATTTCTTCTAACTCATTGAGTTGAAGTTTACGGTGTGATCTAGCCTTGTTTAAATCAAAATTAAAGGTTTTGATGGCCCAATAAGCATGATGTTCTAATTTTACAGGCAAGTGACATATTTTTCCAAAGACAAGCCTATAAGGGGAGATTCCAATCGGGGTTTTGAAAGCTGTACGATATGCCCAAAGAGTATCATTCAAACATTGCGACCAATCCTTACGATCAGGGCGAACTGTTTTCTCTAAAATTTGTTTAATCTCCGGATTTGAAACCTCTACTTGACCACTTGTTTGTGGATGGTATGGCATTGCAACTTTATGGGTGATGGAATATTTCTTCATTAAAGACTTAAACGGTTTATTGCAAAAATGAGTACCCCCATCACTTATAATTGCTCGAGGAGTACTAAAACGAGAAAAGATAATTTCTTTTAAGAAACAGACCACAACTTTGTGATCATTCATTTTACATGGCAATGCTTTAATCCACTTAGAGACATAGTCGACGGTCATAAGGATATACATATAACCAAATGACAGGGGAAATGGACCCATGAAGTCAATACCCCAAACATCAAATATCTCAACAATGAGAATATTAGTAAGTGACATCATGTTCCTGCGGGAAATATTACCCGTACGTTAGCATCTATCACATGTCGAACAAAAAGCGTGGGTGTCTCAAAAAAGTGTAGGCCAATAAAATTCACTTTGTAAAACTTTTACAACTGTTTTCTTTGAACCAAAATGACCACCACATGCATGGTAACAAAAGGAGATTATACTATGAAACTCACTCTCAGGCACACATCTCCTAATAACCTGGTCAGGACAAAGTTTGAATAAGTATGGGTCATCGAAAATAAATGTTTAACCTCAGCAAGAAATTTGGATTTATCCTATTTAGTCCAATGAGAAGGAAGTTGATTTGTAACAAGATAATTTACAATATCCGCATACCAAGGTAATTGAAAAATAACTAAAAATTGTTCATCAGGGAAAGACTCGTTCATTGGAAAAGGATCCACTTTGGACTCCAAGACAAGTCTTAACAAGTGGTCAGCTACCACATTTTCGGAACCCTTTTTATCCCGAATTTCAATGTTGAATTCTTGTAGCAAGAGAACCCAATGAATCAATCGAGGTTTAACATCTTTTTAGAAAGAAGATATTTCAATGTTGTATGATCTAAGACTACTATAACCTTTAATCCTATGAGATACGACCTGAATTTGTCTAGAGCAAATACCATTGCCAACAATTCTTTTTCAGTGGTAGAGTAGTTAAGTTGAGCATCATTGAGGGTCCTACTAGCATAATAAATGACATGAGACATTTTGTTCAATCTTTGTCCTAAGACGGCTCCAACAGCATAATCAGAAGCATCACATATAAGCTCAAAAGGTAAACTCCAATTAGGTGGTTGGATGATTGGAGCAGAAGTTAATAAATGCTTTAACTTATCAAAAGCTTTACGACAATCATCATTAAGAACAAATGCAACATCTTTAGCTAATAAATTGCATAAGGGTCGAGAAATTTTACTAAAATCCTTAATGAATATCCTGTAGAATCCTGCATGCCCTAAGAACAATCTAATATTCTTCACCGTCCTGGGTGGAGGAAGACTATAAATTAAATCAATCTTGGCTTTATCAACTTCAATGCCTTTACTTGAAATAACATGCCTGAGTGTAATCCCTTTTTTTACTATAAAATGGCACTTTTCCTAGTTCAATACCATGTTCTTTTTTTACATCTTTCCAAGACAAGAGATAGATGGTATAAACATTCATCAAATGAAGAGCCAAAAATAAAAAATCATCCATGAAAACCTCGAAGAAACGCTCAACCATGTCTGAAAAAATACTCATCATGCATCGTTGAAAAGTAGCAGGTGCATTACATAACCCAAATGGCTATGCCAATAGGCATATGTACCAAAAGGACATGTAAATGTGGTTTTCTCTTGATCCTCAGGAGCAATGGGAATCTTATTATACCCAGAATAACCATCTAGGAAACAATGGTATCTATGCCCTGCCAATCTCTCAAGCATCTGTTCTATGAAAGGAAGAGGAAAGTGATCCTTCCTTGTGACCAGGTTCAGTTTATGGTAATCAGCCAACCCATAGTCATGCAGGTTGGCACTAACTCATTATCATCATTTTTTGCACCGTAATCCCAGACTTTTTGGGAACAACTTGAATTGGGCTGACCCATGTGCTATCTGAAATGGGGTAAATGATACCAACATCTAACAATTTAAGCACCACCGCTCGAATGACCTCTTTCATGTTAGGGTTAAGCCTCCTTTGCATTTCATGCGACGTTTTTGCATTTTCTTCAAGATGAATACGATGCATACACATAATGGAGCTTATTCCCTTTAAGTCCGCTATTGTCCACCCAATAGCTGCCTTATATTCTCTAAGAACATTAAGCAACTTACCCTCCTGTTCCTTATCAAGGTTAGAGGCTATGATGACAGGAAGGGTCTCAGAAGGACCTAAAAATGCTTACTTGAGAGTTTCAGGTAATTGTTTAAGGTCAAGTTCGGGTGGGACAAGTTTAGACTCAGATAGTGGAAGAAGTTCCACTTTAGCTTTCCATTTTGTAGTATCCATTACAGGATTAGAGTCAAGCAATGCATTAACTTCTTGGATGGAACTTCCTATGTCAAAATCTATGCCAAAATGTGCTAACAAGTCTCAAGAGCATCTTCGGAAGATTTAAGGAAAGAGTCATGCACTAGACTCTCAATCATGTTCACTTCAAATATATCATCCAAGTCTGTCGGTTGTTGTCCAGCATTGAAAACATTGAGTTTAATCTTCATGTTACCAAAAGACAACTTCATAACCCCATTCCTGCAATTTATGATAGCATTGGATGTGGCCAAGAATGGACATCCCAGGATAACAAGGATTTGATTAGTAAGATTCTGGATAGGTTGAGTATCTAGAATGATGAAATCCACTAGAAAATAAAACTTATCAACCTAAATAAGCACATCCTCAATAACACCACGGGGCACCTTGATAGATCTATCAGCTAGTTGTAGTGTTATTTTGCTTTATTTCAACTCACCAAGTCCTAGTTGCTTATATACAGACTATGGTAACAAATTAATGCTTGCCCCTAAATCAATCAATGCCTTCTCAATCTTATGATCTCCTATGATACAAGAAGTGGTGGAAGCTCCTGGATCCTTAAATTTAGGAGGGGTGTTATGTTGAATCACAGAGCTGAGTTTCTCCACAAGGAAGACCTTCTTGTGAACATTCAACTTAAGCTTCTGAGTGCATAAATCTTTAAGAAACTTAGCATAAGTAGGGACTTGCTTGATAGCATAAAGCAACGGAATGTTAATTTGCACCTGCTTAAAAATGTCCAATATATCATTAAAGTGGTTTCCTTTCTTAACTGGTGCCAGACGTTCTGTTAATTTGCACCTTCCGCGGTCCTCCTGGCGAATTCCGACAACCCATGTTCTATTATCAGGGTTTGTGGGCAACCCTGAGTCATGTCTCGTATTTCAGAGTCGGCTTGACCCAAGACTTGTACCCATGCGACTATGCTGTCACCACAGTTCCGATGCCGCGTCTCGCGCACCAAGGTGATACCTTGACTAGGAGATATGGGCCTGCATTCAGTTCGAGAAAAAATACCGCGTGTTGCAAAACTCAAGAGAACATCACATCGAATCCCATCAATCCCATCAATCAAGTACACATCACCTCACATGTCAAAGTACAACCCCATCCCTAAGCAACCCCAAAGTCAAACTTTCTCTTACACCCAAGTACACCCATCATCCGTCACCCATCCCTCTCTCTCTCTTACATCTCTCTCTCTCTCTCTCTTCTTTCTTCCTCATTTTCTCCCAAGCAAGAAATTTGCTCGTAAGAGCTCCATGAGAGGGAGCTTTGTGTGGCCCACTTCTTATCTCCCATCTCTACCATCCAAGTGTGATCCCAACTATTAAAATTGTTTATTTGGAGCTCTAGCATGCATTGGTAGAAGAAGGAAGGAGAAGTCTAAGGTGGGTGCTTGTCTCTCTCTCCTTCTCATTTTTATGTGATGTGTGGCCCACTTGGATGGACCCCACCTTGATGTATGTTTTATCAAACCGTCCAAGTCATGTGGACCCTATCTTATGGTGGTGAAAACACACAAGTATCAGATTGATTTAAATTAGGTGGGCCACATTCATGTGAGACCCACCTTGATAAAATGTGGGCTACGTCCGTGTGGGACCCACCACGATGTTTATCCATGCCGTCCAGCGTCCCTGGATGACGCTGGACATGACGGTGGCTAACGTGAAGTGCGTGTACTAACATGGGTGTGTACTAACAAGCTAACAAAAAAAATAATAATAAAATAAAATATTAATGTCAGTTGCCTTTTTAGATTTTTGGGTGGGCTACTCATGCAGGCCCCATTGTGATATATGTTTCTAATCTAAGCCGTTCATTCCGTTCCCCAGCTCATTTTAGGCGTTGAGCCGAAAAATGAAGCTAATCCAGTTCTCTGGTAAGCCACACCATTAAAATTCATGTGAAGGCATGTTAAATCATATAAAAGCACTTATTGGGGCCCACTTGAAATTTTTATGCATTTGAAACTTGGACTAACCCCTCCACTATGTGGGACACAACAATAGATGGACTGGATCATCCTGTTATGGGCCGCATATATGAAAAATAAAAAAAATAAAAAATAAAATAAAACACAGTAGCTTTGCTACTGCTGCTGACAGAGAGAGAGGACGCGCAGGCGTCCTACATTGGCAGGCGGACGACCAAGGACCCACGGTCCCAGCCGTGGGCCCCACCATGATGTGTATCTTCTCTACGCCGTTCATGTGGTGGGCCCCCTCTAAAGCTCAGGCAGATCTGACGCTCAGGTGGCCCACATCATAGGAAACAGTGTTAATTAAACATCTGCACTTGGAACCCCTTTGGGCCACCGCAGAAGTTTCGAAATCAATATGAAATTTGTTTTTACTCTTCATCCAGGTATGTGTGACCTTGTGAACGGGTTGGAAGGCATAGAAACATTATGGTGGGCCCCACATGGGACCCACAGTGATGTATGTATTTCATTCGCACCGTCCAGGCGGACAGTGGAGCCCACTGTCATGTATGTGTTTTATCCCACCATCCACAGCGTGGGATGGTGGAACCCACCATGGTGCATGTGTTCTGTCCACATCACTGGACGGTGGGACCCCAATGATGTATGTGTCCCTCCATGCCGTCCATCTGTTTGATGGTGGGACCCACTACCATATGACGACAGTAAGTGCTGTCGGTCCCACTACTAAATAATATATTATATTATATATTATAGATCATATATTATATATTAGATACTATATAATATATCCATGGTGGAGGGCCCTACGTGGTACCCACCTTTGCCTTCCTAAGTGCAGCCAGCTGCCTGTGCAACAGCCATTGAGCTGCTCCTTTATTGGCAGCAGGCCCCATGTTGATGTATATCGACACCGTCCACTATTTGAACATGTGGGCAAATTGTTCACCTTGATGTATTTTTTTTTTGTAGTCCATCCGTGAGGCCCATTTGATGTATTTTGAGGCCCATCTATAAAGTCCACCTTGATGTACTTTGTGGCCCATCCGTCGGGCCCACTTTGATGTATTTTGTGGCCCAATCGAGAGGCCCACTTTGATATACATGAGACTCATCATGGTGTATCTTTGATCCATGAGCGGGGCCCACCTGTTGCGTGTTTTGAGGCCCAGGTGCAAGGCCCACCTGTTATGTATTCGAGGCCTGTGTGATGAGGCTCATTATGATGTATTAGGGCCCATGAGTTGAAGCCCATTGTGATCTACTTCTAGCCCATTTGGTAAAGCCCATTGTAGTGTATTTAAGGTCCATGGGTTGAGGCCCATTGTGATGTATTAGGGCCCATGGGTTGAGACCCATTGTGATGTATTAGGGCCCGTGAGTTTAGGCCCATTGTAATGTATTTGGAACCCGTGAGCAGAGCCCACCTCATATGTTCTATCCTAACTATCCAGGTCATATAGGGCCAGCCTTGATGTATGTTTTATTCACAACGTCCGTGGGATGTGTGACCCACTAGATGTATGCATTATATATCCACACTAACCATCTGGTGGGGCTCATCTGTTGCATGTGCAGGGCCTACCTATTGTGCATTAGTGCGGCCCATTTATGCAAGGCCCGTTATGATATGTTAGAGGCCCATGGTTGAGGCCCATTAGGATGTGTTTATGTCCCATTTGGTAAGGCCCACTGAGATGTATTTTCAGCCTATGGGTCGAGGCCCATTATGACATATTCCCACCCCGTATGTTGTGGCCCATTGTGATATGTTTCCAGCTTAGTTATCAAGGCCCAACTTGATGTGTATAAGACCCATTAGTGCAGCCCACTTGTTGAATATGAGGCCCATTAGTGGGGCCCATTGATTCAACCCACTTGATGTGTATGAAGCCCATTAGTGCGACCCATTGCTATATATTGAGTTTCATGGGTCGTAGCCCATTATGGTGTATTTATGGCCAGGTGGTAAGGCCCATGCAATGTATTATGGCCCTTTACGATGTACATTAGGCCTTTGTTTGAAGCCATGGGCCCACTATATACTTGGCTTTATGTGGGCCATTCATTGGGAGTAATTATGGTTAAATGTCCATATTGTTGGGTAGTGATGGTTAGATTCTATATTGTGACTTTTCCTTAGGCCTGATAAGGCCCATCCTCATCATTCTCTAGTGAGTTAACCTAAATGAATGGACCCCATTGATATTGCTTGGTCCATCATTGGTCGTCCACATATGGACCCCGCCTTGCAATCGAGATCGATTATCGAGACCTATATGATGTATATGCGACCAGTAGTGAGGTGTATTCGGCCTGTGTGATGTATATGCAGCCCGTATTTAAGGCCTAATGTGAGAAAAAGGAGGTCTATGTGATGAGGCCCATTGTGATTTATTCGTGGCCTATAGGCAAGACCCATTGTGATATGTATTCGGCCCATGATGCATGACCCATTTGATATATTCAAGACCTATGTGCAGGGCCCACTTGTCATGTATTTAAGGCCCATGGGCAAGGCCCATTATGATCTATTCATGGCCCATGGGCAAGCCCCATTGTGATGTATTCATGGCCTATGGGCAAGGCCCGTTGTGATATAGATTAGGCCCATGAGCAGGGTCCACCTGTTGTGTATATGTGACCCTTGAGTAAGGCCCATCGTGCTATATATTAGGCCTTTGTGTGAGGTCGTGGGCCCATTATATGTTTAACTCTATGTGGACCATTCCTTGGGGGCAATGTTGGTTAAATGTCGACATTGTCGAGGCCGATTGTTGATACCGATTATGAGTATGTGACACCATAGCATCATAATACATGCCCACACGCATCATCTGCATATTTGTTATGAGATGTGATTGACCATTGCATATGTCATTGGGCAGGATCATATGAGTGTAATGACTTGGGAAATTCCGTACAATGGCCCGAGTATCACCTCAGGCAGAAATCACTTAGGATCAAATCCTTTAGAAATTAGACAAAGTTAACTATGTGCTAAACAAGATTAGCCATGAAATCCGTTCGAATCACTTTAAATATGATCTGCAAGATCCAAAACTTGTAGAATCATTGGTGCTAGGTTACCTTAAAATCTAGGATCAAACTCATTACCCGACTGCTCTTGGGAGCACATTAAATCTCTGTATTAGATCTGGACCGCACATCGAAAGTCCGAATGATATGAGGTTATAGAATTAGGACCACCTCACTGGGCTTGACAACCATCTCGGAAGTCGAAAGCAGATTGGATTCCGGGGCTATTCGCTTAAGCCCGGACCGAGGAGTGTGAGAAAACCTGGTTTTCTTTTGAAATTTAATTAAATTTAAGTAATCTAAGACTTGATGTTTACGGGCTAACTATAAGAAATCAGACCGTCAAAATCTAACCTAAATACACCCTCGGATCAGGAAACATTTCCCATATATGTCTGTGTACTTGTAACCCTGATCGAGTTTCTATGACCGTTGAACTAAAACTGGTCCGCCATGTGTGATCTGGAAACCCGATTGGAATGAAAACTTAACTCGACCTAGATCCATAGTCAGTGAGCTTAAGTCCGACCTTTGGCTCAAGGGGGGGCTCCAGAAGTGCTTTGTTGAGCTGGAACAGATCCGTTTTGGACATAAGCTAAGTATACCTTGATCCTGAGTCTATTTTGGAGAGAGTCTATATAAGGACGTTAAACTCTCTCACTCATTCTCACCATACGGATTTGAGAAAACCCTAGGAGAGAGAAGAGAGAAAAGAGAGAGAAAGTGTGAGACAAGTGAGAGATTCTTCCTGATACCCTACCCAACTCTCCTACGTGCTTAACTACTCCGATCTAATCGCTTTTCCGGCGATTCCAGCTTCGTTTCTAGGTAAGAAACCCTAACCCTATTCCGTTCTAGGGTTATGATTATTGCAACTGATGAAATAGCTAACCTATTTCATGCCATAGGTTGTCATTCTACCATTGATAAAGGCTTGGTGTTTAAACTGACTCCGTTACGCGGTTATCGACGTAAGGTGCGGACTTTAGACGTATAGGTTATGGTTTTCAAAGCTTTCAATGTCAGATAATGATAGATTCATGATCTAAATGTGATTTCACATGTACAATGCGATGTTCGTTTTGTGTTTTAGTTACGTATGCGAATTATGGTGTATACTATATTCTGTATATTTGTAGAAAATACCGTATATGTATAAATTGTGAAAATATGTTTGCCATGATAAATTACTGTATGTACATGCTAGATATAAGTGCGATAGTTACTCGGCGAAAGGATTCGCCCTAATACATGTTTTTGCTAATATACGTTATGTATGTTAATAAGTGTATTCTAAGTGTTTGTGAAAATGCTTGCAAGAGTAAGTGTTTAGATGATTGTGCTTTAGGTAGGTGTAGAGATAGGATTCTCAACTAACTTAGAGATGTATATGATTTACTCCATGTTGGTTGTTTAATTTAACCGCTTACTATGAAATATATGTGTTTGTATTTCCTATTTATATTGTGCTTTATAACATGCTTGAATTACTTTGTTTATTCTGCTTTACTCTGCATGCTTCTGGTTAAGGATTGATTGTGATTGGGGCTATGATTATAGTCCAGACAATCAGTAACAGACTTGAGTTTGTGGTTGAGATTCATTCGCCACGTAGGATGTGTTTGACGAACCCGAGTCATACTTCGGTTGGCGACAGTGGTTAAGCCACGCGAAGTGCTTATGCACTTCATGTCGTTCGGCTAGTTGTGCGCTCGTGCTAGTCTAGCTCATCAAGTAATCCGATCTGTCTAATATATGTTCACCATATTTGGATGCTACTGCTTGAACCTAGGGTACCAAACTTACCAGTGTAACCCCGTTAACCTTGGTACCTCGATCCGCTAAGACTCATGAGCTGAGCATGGTGGTATAGGACACCGTGGTCGACCTGTCGGCCTACGCTGGGGCCACGTGCCTCCCCGTAGTGACCAGTGAGCAACCCAGACTCGTGAACTGAATATGATAGTATGGGACACTGTATTCGAGCTGTCGGCCTACACTAATTGGTGACGAGCCCTTTGTAGTGACCTCGAGTATACTCTGAATCTGCAAAGAGGCGACGAGCCTTCCCATAGTAACAGAGTATAAACTAGGCTTATATTGATAAGGTGATGGGGAAGCGGTGCAACGAGTGCATGTAACAGCCCTGGCAGCCCTTTACAGCGACCTAGAACCATATCATTGTATGAGATTATCTAGGACTGACGACCTTAGAATGGATCATTGTTTGGGAATGATATAAGGAAGGTACCTTAGTTTTCTAATACTGTTGTATGAAAAGGACTAATAACAACTCAGTAATCATGTTCATATCGCACTGCATGTGCATGGAAGATGTGAAGCACTGAGGGTGAAAGCATGCCACGGACGTAAGATGGTGTCGCACGAGGGAGTATGTTGGTGAGGGCATGCATCATTATCACATCTCATCCTTACATTAATTACAATACTTAGGGATGTTGATTGTACTGCTTTATCATGACTGCTTGACTGAATTGATAACATGTTAACCTATGCTTTATTGTTCCACTGAGTTGGCTACTCACTCCCATGTTACGGGACGGTGTTCTGGACACCCACCAGACCCTGTCTTAGATGCAGGTATTGACGAGACGCAGGAGGCTGAGTCTGATTACTACGATGATCAGGATGAGTTCTCCTTCATGTAGTTCTCTGGAGGCTACGCTTAGGCCATCCAGATGACGGGGCCACAGGGTGTACCATTCTAGTTGTACCATTTTTGGCATTTTAACTTTTGAAACAAATACATGTATATGGTGACTCAGTATGATGTTCATACTCTGGAGATCGATTGTGACGTTTTTGGTTTTATATATACATTTATATACATCTTTTAGTCTTCCACTTGCATTTTATAACTTGATTAGGAGTATGAATTATTGTTTTGGTATAATCTCACTCATGTTTATTGCACTATCACAGACAACATTCAATCATAAGCATTTATGTTGCATAAGTGATGTTTTGGAACTCAGGTGTTGAGTTGCTACTCGACCCCCAATTTTCAGGGCATTACAATGAGACTCCCTGATAGGTGGGGTTATCTCACATGAGCGTACAACATGCATAGGATTGATGCATGACTGGATTATATGACTCATACATATTGCATTATGATTACTATACGCCCTAGCGACATCAAGGCCGTAGATGGCCAGACGAGGCACCGAAAATTTATTCTAGCATCGGGCTACCATAAATGGCCCTGGGTGAAAATCCCTAAAATCCTCTTAGTACCAAAGGACGCCCCAACGTCGAGATCGAGTGGATACATGAGCGCCCGAGTGCCGAATACCAAGAGGCCGAGTCTCCCATTGTGTCGTGGTCGGTTAGGAGGGGGTGTGGCCTTACCCGCCCGAGCGTAGGGGTCATTGCTAGGTTGAGTCTGACCAGCTCGAGGAATGGGTTCGCTATCGACGTGCCGAGTAGGTATTAGTAGACTATTGGCCAGGCGGATAGTGAGGTTTCTTATGCTCACTTAGACTGTGCGGCTGGGAGAGTGGCAGTGCCATTTGGAGTGTACTAAACCCCGGTGATGATCCTAGAGATGAACCGTACTGATATGTAGACTTATTGAGCAGGCTTTGTATACTCATTCATTTATTCATTCACTATCAACTTGGGCTGGTGGTGCTCAACTATTTGTTATGTGAACTTTCGCAATGGCCAGGATTTCGGTTGGGGTGCATGACTAACCTGAGATTAGGAGTTTACCACATTGAGTCTAACTATCTAAATTTAGGTATGGGACTAGTTTAGATAAATCCCTTGTGATGGACCTCATAGCCTGCGATACTACGTACTATCATCCCAACTTCACACTCCAGCATGGTCATTCCATTCGCGCCGCATATTGTATTACATTTGCGGCATATGACATTTTAGGTTACCTGTGTTTCTGTATTTATATGGTTTAGATACAGCATCTGATATTTGACTCTTTATGACTCCTTATTGTATAGTTGATCTGTATCACATATTCTGATATTATTACTCATTTGTATAGTTGATCTGTATTACGTTTTCTGGTATTGCTTGACTCATGGACTTGTCATTATTTTCGCTTACTCTGATAACGTATGATTCATAACCTTGCGCCTATTTCGACATTATATGATTATGACATTACGCTGAATACTTGGCACTTACCTTATGCACACACTTACATCACCCTTTAAGCTTTCTATAAGCTTATGCACGATAGATGCGTGCAGGCGATGTTAGGTTGCAGCAGCATTGAGCTTAGAGTGTGCGGCGGTCTTCTGGAGCTTGATTTTTAATTTATGTATATATATATATATTATAAGTTATTTATTTCTATTCTCAATCGCAAGTATATATTCATCATCCAACCAACTATAAATAAAGCAATAAAAATATTATTAAGCAAGATCAATTAACAACTATAAATTATAATAGTTCTTGGAATAGTATCGGAGATACGAAAAGAAGCACCATACACAATCAGATCAGTGTAATGCCTGGGGTGGATGGGGTGATAATAGTGTGGGAGATGCAGAAAAGATGCACCAGACGTAATCAGATCAGCCTAATGCTCACGGTGGCTGGGACAGTAATAGTATGGGAGATGCTAAAAACACCCCTAATAGCCAATTTTCTCGTAGTGATATTTTGTTTCTCTGTTCAATCATGACTGTTCATTTTCACACTATTGATCGCATGCTTAGGATCACCCATTTGACTTGGTTTTTGTATCAAGGCTTACTCCTAGTTATATGAATGAATGAATGGTTTAAATCAACAATAAGTCACTCTACGCAAAAATCAGAATGTGTAGGGATATTGTTGATGTGATGACATTAGCAGAACTAGTAAAAGATGGATGTCCATCTAAAGAAATAATAGAAAGTAAATGCACCAAAAGGCAGAGACAATTTATTGAATGAGACAGTTACCAGTCCAATAGTTCTCTAATCCAACCAATGGATGCCCCAATCATTAAAACTTACATATGGAAAAAATCATAACCCTTCAATTGATAGTCTTTAATGAACCTTTAGGGAAAAAAAGAAGAAGAAGAAGAAGAAGCAACAGTCGGACATTTAGCTAAAAATTTGTCCAATTGCTCTATCTTTGTTTCAATTTGAAGGGTTTAGAAGAGTAAGGGGCAGGCCCAAAAAAGGAGTTGCAAAGTCAGTAATAAAAGACATGATGAATTATGTTCTAATTAATGTTATGACCTTTCATGGAGTGGAATGGCGGAACATGACTCATGATAAGATTTAAATGACGACAATGATAATGATGCTCTATCATTGCAATCCAGGAGATTTTTGGCACACTGGTTAACCACGTTAGGGCCGTCTTGATCAGTAGAACATGAGCCCCGATCATACAAATCGAAATAAGAGCATGATAAGGACATTCACAGTCAGTCAGCATTGTGTAGCCCAAAAAATTATATTGCACAAAGTTAAAACATGTGTAAGTATCGATCCCATGGAAGATCTAATTCAAACAGTCAATACATGCATGGGATATGAGGTGGACTATCCCACCATTATGAAAATGCTCCGTTCCTTAAAGAAACCCGTCTGCCTCTTTAGAAATGATACGTACATGCATATATTAGATAGTGGAGAGTGCTAGTTACACACACCATGTCTTCTTCGATAAAAAATGATACCTACATGCATATATTAGATAGTGGGGAGTGCTCGTTACGCATACCATGTCTTCTTCAATCACCAAATAAGATTGGAACACACGTGCTAAGGTTAAAAATGCTTAAGATCCAGACATTCATAGGGTGGTTTCCTCTCAATGCATATCTTTCTATCATGAAAATCATACTAGCCCACTCATCAGCTGAGCAAAAAATGCATATTTAATATCAACCATTGGATATAATTTTCTAGCTGTCCATATCTAGGTACGCACGTAGCCCACCTAAAAATTGAATCATCCATTAAAAATAAAAAATAAAAAATTTAAGTTAAGGATCGTTCACTATAAGGGTCATCTAGAATATGCATGATGGATGATACACAGATGCTACATTGGCACGTGGGTTGCATATACGGTTAGTTCTTGAAGATGGGCCATATGGAAATACCATGCTCGAGGGCAATCACAAGCACCTCCTTAACTGAAGTGAGAGGAGTCATAACAGGGGATAAGTCAAGTATTTATGCATTAAAAAAATGGTTTTAAATAATAATAATAATAATAATAATAATAATAATAATAAAAATGTGGGAGCATTGTCACGCAGTTGTTGGGAGTGGCATCCACCACCGCTACTTCATAAAAATATGGATATGTGGGGAAGTGTCGTTTTGTTATTTTGGTGATAATACATGTGATATTTATAAATAAATACTCAATGTGAAATGTAAAAGAAACCAAATAAAAAGTGGGAGGGACCATATTCAGCTAAGAATGTGAGGACAGTGATACAAGCATACGCATGTAATAACTGGTTAGATTGGTGGTATTGGTTGCTGCTGGTTTTCTTACGTCCACTTCAACGTACCCCGGTTTCATTTGGCCATAGAAACTTCCAACTTCCAATTTCCATATATAAAATATATACATACTTGTAAGTGTTATAGTCTATATCCCTGTCGATTGTCAAATTTGTGATACCAAAATCACTGTTATATAACTTGCATAAGTGAAGCTCTCTCAAAGATCAACATTCTTAAACAAGCAAAGCTCATAACAAGCAAAGATCACAAGTACAAAGATCAACCTTGACTGCAAGTATTGCTCACAAGACAAGACTCAAGAATGCAAGACTTCAAGAAGAGTACAAGGCAGTTCATAAAGAACTCAAGAGACTTTCAAGGCTAAGCTACGTCAAGATTTCAAGATTAAACTACATCAGATTGAACTACATCAAGACATCAAGGCTTAAACTTCAAGGTCACTTGTTCCTAGTGTTTTCAATGTCCTTACTTCATGATTGGGGTTTGATTGACCATAGGTTGACCTTAGAAGTAGGCGATTTTGGATACATAAGTCATATGTATATGTCACTTGAGTTTGAGCAGTTCGAGGACTTGTCCTAGGCTTTCTTCGACCAGTTTAAGAAATTCCTTGATCAGTCGTGAGTTTGTTACAAAATTTAGATATTTTCAGTTAGCCTTCGACCAGTCCAGGAAACTCTTCGACCAGTCGCAGGAACAGTGTCGACTGCATCATCGACCAGTCGAATGTCTTCGATTCAAAGTCCAGCGATTATTTACAGGGTCTTCGACCAGTCGAAGGAGACCTTCGACCAGTCGAAAGTGACCTTCGACCAGTCATAGAATGGTCAAAGCTTATCGTGCCCGATTTTTTTCAAGTCTGTTACTTCTTCGACTAGTCGAAGAGCTCCCTAAACCAGTCGAAGACGCGATCTGCTCACCTATAAATTGAGCACGAATCTCGGAAGAATGAGTGAATTAATTAATCCATTCAAGCCAATCTTTGTCAAACTTTTGAGAGATAATTCTGTGCTCCATCTAAGCTAAGTGTGCTTATTTTATATTCTCTTTCTTCAGCTTTATTTAATTGATTTTGTTTCTGCTATTCCAATCTAATTTGATAAGAGGAATTGTTATTCCCTTTCTTTGGAATCAAAATCAATTAAGGCTAGATCTAGTTGGTTTAATTTAAAATCTATTAGAACTAGAACCATTGTAATTGAGTACTGGACATTGACCTTGGACATTCAATCATTTACTTTGATTTGGTTCTACCGGGCTGGTACAACGAAGGAGATAATCAGGTATTTTACATTTAATTGTAAATTCCTTTCTATTTTGGTTTCTTTCAAGATTTGCTAGAAAAATCTTGTTGTATTGGTTATCTGAGGAGAGCCAGGAAAACTCAGAAGTGGGGTTTTTTTTTTTATTGTGTAAGCCCACAGACAAAGACACAATTGTAAAGGTTTTGGGTGAACCTGTGAAAACCTATTTTATTAGTGAATGCTAATATCTCCAGTGTGAGGATATTAGGAGTGGAGTAGCATTCTGTGTGGCTGTTATTTAACAGTTGGTGAACACACAGGTGAACCATTATAATCCCTTGTGTTGTGATTGAATGATTTACATTTCTAATCTTTAATTATTTATTTGTGGGATGTATGTATGGTGGTGAATGTTGTAATCATTTAATTTAAGCATTGTGAGAATTTTATAATAATTTAGAATTTACTTTCTACTATTCCTTTATCTGCTTGAAATTCAATTTCCTTTAAAAGTTATTCCAGCAAGGTTGCCCTGCCATTTTTATGGTGTATGGCTATCCCTAGAACAATGCATTTGTGATTACAATTTATTTCAGTTTGTGCTCAATTCTGTATTCCTCTTTGGTTTGAGATTTGATACAAAGATCTTTCTAAAAATAAGGTTGTCCTACCATAAACTCTGGTTTTTGGTGAAAGGTTGTCCTTAGAACAACATTTGTATCAACCTCTTAAGATCAGATTTTTGAGGTTATTTTACTTTCCTGCATTGTGATTTATTTTGGCTATCATATTCTTTTTAATTCCACTGTTATAAGTTTTATTTGGCATAGTCCTATTCACCCCCCCTCTAGGACATATAGCTAGGCCCTTTCAAGTGGTATCAAAGACTAATTGCTCGTTCTTAGTGCTTTTTATTTGGATTTATTTCCTGAGCTAACGATCTAAGCTATATAAAAAGATGTCAAATTTTTCTAGCCTTTCAGTCACTAGGCCTCCACCATTTGATGGCTCCAATTATGCCTATTGGAAAGCCAGAATGAGGATCTTCCTAAAATCAATAGATGAGAGTGTGTGGCGAGCCACAGTGACCAAATGGAAAACTCCTACCATTGAAGTAACTGAATCCGACGGTTCAAAAACTATGTCTGTACCTGCTTATTATTTATGGACCACCCTTCAAAAAAGTGAGTATAATGCCAATGCTAAAGCACTAAATGCAATCACTTGCGCACTATCACCGGATGAGTTCAAAAGAATCATATCCTATGATACTACAAAGCAAGCCTGGGATATACTAGAAATGACACACGAGGGTACATCAATTGTCAAAAAGTCTAAAGTCCAACTCCTCACAACCAAATTTGAAGAAATTCATATGGAGGAAAATGAAATGTTTATGGAATTTTACACTAGACTAAATGACATTGTAAACTCAATGTGAGGTCTTGGCGATAAAATCCCAGAAAGTAAAGTGTGTGCAAAGATATTACACTCACTTCCTGAACGGTTCAATTCTAAAGTAACCGCGATCCAGGAACTTCGTGATACGGATAATATGAGGGTAGAAGAACTAGTTGGTTCTTTACAAACCTATGAGTTAAACTTTAAAGCTCCTAAAGGAAAATTGATTACTCTAAAATCCTCTAAATGTAATTCAGAAGAAATTTCTGATTCAGAAGATGATATGGCTCTTTTAGCTACAAAATTTTACAAGATTTTCAAAAGCAAGAAAAGGGTTGAGATACTAAATAATAAGGGTTCTGTAATATTAACTGGACGTAGAACGTCTAAAAATTGCTATATCATTAGTGAATCCAGCTCATCTAATCAAACATGTTACATGGTCCATACAGACAAGACTGATCTATGGCACAAATGTCTTAGACATGTACATTATCGAAATTTATATAGATTGAGCAAACAAGAACTTATAAGAGATTTACCCAAACTTCAGAAATTAGATAAAATATGTGGTGAGTGCCAGATAGGCAAACAAACAAGGAACTCACACAAAAAGGTGAATTCAAATACCACATCAAGACCACTCGAACTTCTCCACATGGATCTAATTGGACCTACTAGAACGGAAAGCCGTGGTGGGAAAAAGTATATCCTAGTAATAGTTGATGACTTTACTAGATTTACTTGGGTAGCCTTCTTAAAGGATAAATCTGAAACTCTTAAAGAAGTAAGAAAAGTTCTCAAAAGGATTCAAATTGAAAAATCTTCTCAAATCAGTAAGATTCGTAGTGATCATGGATCTGAATTTGAGGATAGCAATTTTGAGAAGTTTTGTACCGACCAAGGAATATTGCATGAATTCTCTGCTCCCAAAACTCCACAACAAAATGGAATTGTGGAAAGAAAGATTAGGGTACTTCAAGAAATGGCTAATGTCATGTTGAATAACATGAAGCTTTCTAAAAATCTTTGGGCTGAAGCTGTCAATACAGCTTGCTATATTATTAACCGAGTCTACACTAGCAAAGATAATAATAAAACGGCTTACGAATTATGGTTCAATAAAAAGCCTACTGTCAAATACCTTCGAGTTTTTGGCAGCAAGTGCCATATTTTACGAGATCGTGAAAGTTTGGGAAAATTCGACACAAGGAGTGATGAAGGGATTTTTCTTGGATATTCCTTAAACAGTCATGCTTATAGAGTTCTGAACAAAAGAACTAGTGTGATTCAAGAGTCCATCAATGTTGTCATTGATGATCACTCAAATACGACAATCCCTAATTCAGATAATGATGAAGTTCTAATCATTGATAAACCCGATACTTCATCAAATCAGACTGACTCTGAGTTAAGGACTATTAAAGATCATCCATCCACTCAAATTCTTAGAAACCCTCTCACCGGTGTTCGCACCCGTAGACAACTTGAGGATATGTGTAATTATGTATGTTTTACATCCCAAATAGAACCATCTAATGTAAAAGAAGCTCTTGCTGATGAGAACTGGATTGTTGCGATGCAAGAAGAACTTAACCAATTCGTAAGAAATGATGTTTGGTATCTCGTACCAAGACCTAAAGATAAACACATCATTGGAACAAAATGGATTTTCAAAATTAAGTCTGACGAGTGTGGAAACATAATTAGAAACAAGGCCAGACTAGTGGTACAAGGTTATACTTAAATTGAAGGAATTGATTTTAATGAAACTTTTGTACCAGTAGCACGTCTTGAATCTATCAGACTATTTATATCCATTGCATGTTTTAGAAAGATAAAGATATATCAAATGGATGTGAAAAGTGCTTTTCTAAATGGCGATTTACATGAAGAAGTCTATATTGAACAGCCAATGGGTTTTGAAGATCCCAAAAATACTGATCATGTGTATCGGCTTAAAAAGGCACTTTATGGATTAAAACAAGCACCTAGGGCATGGTATGAGAAACTAACAAAATTTCTTTTAAGTCATAATTTTCAAATGGGATCTATTGATAAAACTCTGTTTGTTAAAAAACATAATGATCATATCTTAATGGTACAGATTTATGTTAATGATATCATTTATGGATCAACTTGTACTGACTTGACTACTGAGTTTGCAGATTTGATGAAATTACAGTTCGAAATGAGCATGGTTGGGGAATTGACTTATTTCCTTGGATTGCAAGTAAAGCAACAACCTAAAGGAATATTCTTTTCTCAATCCAAGTATGCTTTGAATCTAATCAAAAGATTTGGATTTGAGAATGGCAAGAATTTCGATACTCCCATGAGTACTACCCTGAAACTCTCAAAAGACTCTAATGGTAAAAATGTTGATTCAAAACTTTATCGGAGTATGATTGGTAGTTTGTTATATTTAACTGCTAGTAGACCTGATATTTCTCTAAGTGTTAGTATTTGCACAAGATATCAATCTGATCCAAAAGAATCTTACTTGATTGCTGTCAAGCGGATTATTAGATATGTCATAAGTACTGTAAATCTCAGTCTCTAGTATCCTCATGAGACTAGTGTCCAATTAGCTGGGTACTCAGATGCTGACTAGGCTGGTAATCTAGATGATAGAAAATCAACCAGTGGTGGTTGATTTTACATTGAAAATTGTTTAATTTCCTGGTTTAGTAAGAAATAAAATTCTATATCACTTTCAACAGCTGAAGCTGAGTATATCGCAGCTGGTAATGCATGTACACAGCTTGTTTGGATGTAACGAATGCTAAGTGATTATGGAATTAAACAGGATTCTATGTTATTACATTGTGATAATTGCAGTGCGATAAATATTTCAAAAAATCCTATTTAGCATTCTCGTACTAAGCACATTGACATTAGATTTCATTATATTCAGAAATTGGTAGAAGAAAAAGTTATATCTCTGGAATATATTCCTACCGAAGATTAGCGAGATGATATTTTCACAAAACCTCTTGATAAAAGCAAGTTCAAAAAGATGAAATTTGATCTTGGCATTTACATTTTAAAATGATTATTTATGCCTACTTGTATCATAGTGTATATATTTGCTAGGTTGAATTCCAATCTTTGAATAAATTACAAGAAATATTAATTTCTGGACTTTCTTCGACCTGTCGTGAGTATACTCGACCAATCGACCTTCGACCGGCCGTAGATACCCACGACCAGTCGTAGATCTCGAGAATCACTTAAAATTTGGAGATTTTGCTTTCTTCCTCATTTCGTTTTTCTTCTCTAAAGAGCCGTGCTTCGACTTGTCGAACCCACTGTTCTTGTTCTTCAAGGTTAGTGTTCCATTTACGTTTTTCTTGCAAATCTGTGTCTAGATTGCTTTCGTTTCTAACTTGAAGCTGTCTATTTTGGATTTCATTGAGATTTGGGGTTTGGATTTTGAAAAATCTGTTTTGTGTAAACCCACTTCTCAATCCTTTGCAACTTGGCTTCCATGCTAGTTAGAGGATCCAATCACAAGGGTTATTAAAGATATGCATATATAATAGCTAGCCTAGTGATGTGTGCTTATGTGTGGAATGTGTTTCCTATCAATGAATAACATTTATCCAATCATGTATACAAAATTAAACTTTCAAGCATATATAATCATGATTAAACAGATGCGCAAATGATCATTCTAAAAATAAGCATTTATACTGGTTCGGCTAGGTGCCTACTCCACTCCCGCCATCCACACTCAATCCCAGAGTGCACCGGATTTTACTACAAAGGTTTTAAATAGGTTCATCAATAACCTTTATAGTCTTACACTAAGGACACAATTTATGATATCTGCAAGAGCAAAGATCCTACACTTATAACCTACATTTAAGCCCACCAGCCAAGGTCCACACATAAGGCACCTACTGTTTAGGCCCACCGACTAAGGTCCCACACAAGGCATCTACCGTTTAGGCCCACCGGCCAAGGTCTCACACAAGGCACCCAAAGTTTAGGGCCAAGGTCCCACATAAGGCACCCAATGTTTAGGCCCACCGGCTAAGGTCCCACACAAGGCACCCAAATGAGTTTGTTGATGACAAACTCTTAGCCTTAATCCTACACAAGGAAAGAGACTAAACTTTCAAACTCTTAAAATGACACTTACTTGTTGGATAGAATTCTCTCTTGTTGCTTGTCTCGGGTTGCTAGATCTTCACACTTTCAAGCTTAAATCAGCTTCCTGGTGCTCACTCGATCACATAACTTGGATTTACCTATTAGCTCAGCTTCACAATCTAGAAAAACCTTGCATATGATATACCTATAAAGGTGACCAAGGTTATGGGAGTTGGTTGAATCTCTTATCTAGGATAATGAGTGGATATCCTAAGAGATTTAACCTATGGGCACTCTAAAGTATCAAAGAACTAAGGATATACCTATTGGTTTGATCTTTGTACTCTAAAGAAGGCACGAGTTCATGTTCTTCATTAAATAGGAGCTTTGAATTCTCATAAGAGTGAAGGATCACAATGAAGAGAACATGAACTCGTATGGATAGAGTCTAAATGGACTAGGATAAGCTTGGGATACACTAGAGACTCTATGGTGCCTATTTTCACTAATTTTGCAAGTTTCTACAAGCAACTTTTATAGATAAAATCTTACAATGGATAGAAAACAGCTATAAAATGGCTAGTTTACGGTGCTACCAAAGTGACCTTCGGTATCACCGAACTTGCTTCTGTGGTAGTACCAAATTAAATCCCTCAAGTTGTTATTCAAAATATGTCTATTTTGGTGGCACCAAACATTGTTCATCGGTGGCAGTCGGTGATACCAAATTATAGTCATGAGATTGCTGGACAGTTTTGAGCACCTTCGATGTATCTTCGGTGATACCGAAGGTGATATTCGGTGACACCTTCTTCCTACCAAAGGTGGACAGATTTTCTTATTTTTGTCCTATAACCATTCAACAACTAGAGACTTTCTTAAGCCAAGACTATAAGATATAAAATATGGACTAGGGATTGGCATAAAATAGATGACCTAGGTAGGTTTTCTTATTTGGGTTGGGATCATCTATTTACAAGGTTTAAGATCATAGAAGCAATTCAATGTGGCTTTGATGCTTTTGATCCAGTTGCATCATCGGTCTTCACTTGTCTAAAACTCATCTGACTACAAGATACAACTAGTCACGTAATTGACAAACATGAGTACAAATAAGTGCACTAACACTATACACCACCAAAAGACGGCAAAACAAACAAAAAAAAAAATCTTTTTGACAGAAAACATGAGTGTCATCCTCATGTAAGATGTGCTATAAAAATACAAAGATCCTGGTAGCCCAACCATCACTTATGTAATTGGGAACCACTGGATTGACATGCACTTCTTGACTTGGGAGCAAGTGTTAACTTGATCCCTTACTCGATTTACGAACAATTGAGTTTAAGAGAATTGAAACCCACCCGGACCATATTACAACTTGTCGATCGCTCAATTCATGTACTGAGATGGAAGATTGAGGATGTGTGGGTCCAAGTTGATAAATTCTACTATCCAGTAGATTTTATTGTCCTTGATACTCAACCCATAATATATATGATCACTCAAATACCCATCATTCTTGGTTGCCCATTCTTTGCTACATCAAATGTTATTATTAATTATAGGAATGGAATTATGAATTTATCTTTCGAAAATATGACATTGGAGCTTAACATCTTTTTCAACATGAACAAACAGTAAGAGGATGATGGCGATACCCAAGATATTAACATGATCGATTCTTTTGTGGAAGATAGAGCACTTTTGACTCTATACTCTGATACTCTAGAGACATGCTTGACCCACTCCCCTTATTTAGATGATGACATGATTAGGGAGATGGATGCCTTGCTTGATGCTACGCCGGTACTTGAAGTTAACCGGTGGAGGCCACAATTTGAGAAATTACCCCAAGCTGATGTAATGCCTCTACAGTCTAGCCTCAAAGCACCGAAGCTTGACCTAAAACATTTGTCCGTTGATCTTAAATATGTCTACTTAGGTCAAGATGAGAATACCCGGTGGTCATTTCTTCTCACCTAGAGAAAGAACAAGAGAGTATGCTTATTTATACTCTCATTGAGCATAAAGGAGCCCTTGGATGGTCAATTACGGACCTCAAGGGAATTGATCCTTTGATTTGTACTCACCGCATTCATCTTGAGGATAATGCAAAAACCTCTTAACAACCACAACGTCGACTCAATCCAAAAATGAAAAAAGTAGTTAAGGTTGAGGTACTTAAATTGTTGGATGTGGGTATAATATTCCCTATATCCGACAGTCAATGGGTGAGTCCAACTCAGGTGGTTCCTAAGAAGTTCGGAATCACCATGTAGCCAATGTTGACAATGAACTCATACCAACTAGAGTTACTATTGCTTAGAGAATGTGCGTTGACTACAAAAAAATTGAATACCGTCACAAGGAAGGACCACTTTCATTTGCCCTTTATTGATCAAATTTTGGAAATGCTAGCTAGTCACTCTTACTATTACTTCCTTGACGGTTATTCGGGCTACTACCAGATTGAGATAGTTGCTGAGTGTGAAATATTGCATATTTTCCTCTATTTATACCTTGGTTTTATAAACATGATAGTGCTTAATCGATTTAATTATTCATGTTTTCATGTGCGAGGTGATTTCAAGAGCTAAAGGTGAAATTGATGCCAAAAGGAATATTTATGCTCAAAAGATTACTAAATGAAGATTTGGAAGTCATTAATTATAATGTCCCGGTTCCCAGAACCCAAGTATAGAACTCATTTTCCAAAAACCCGAGTGTTTAATAAACCAGGTAAATAATAGGATATCAAAATTAGAGTGCGATAGTATAACAAGCGTGAATAATATCATGAACTCAAATATTTAGATCCTGGTCAACTCAAATGGGGACCTTAATTATAAAATTCATAAGTTTCAGTGTATCAAGACAAACTATAAGGCAAGTACTACAACTACTGCTTAAGTCCATAGTATTCAGCCGCCTCCTGCTACGGCTCTTCTTCGTAGTATCCATCCTCTAATCCAACTGCTGTGACCTCAGGGCCTGCACCATAATCACCTCCGTCTATAGCTACATACTCTGTTCGGTTGTATATTCGATGGATGAGTGGCCAACTTAGTGTGAATTCCCTTCAAGATTACACACCGCTGCCTTAGACAAGTGTAACTAAAAAGTATAACAAGGCATACAAAGATGCAGTCTTAATTAATGTATGGATGTATGAGTGCACATCAACTGGGGATGCTCATCCAGATGGCTTTTAAGCGAAACCCATGCATGTGGCCAATCACCAACGAAAGTACATAGTACATGCGTAGTGCCAAACTCACCGAAAGTGGGCCGATAGTCAATGGTCTGGGAGCTAGCAAAACGATATCACGACTGAGGGCACATGCTACAGCATCCAGAATTATCCACCTGTCATCACCCGAATGCTATGAATGCGTGATTAGCCCAACCATTATTAGTTCATTTGCAACCAGCCAGTTTACTGAAGGTTAAGGTCACTACAAGGGGCTTGTGACCCAACGTAGGCCGACGGCTCAGACATAGTGTCCTATGACCACCATCCCCAACCCATGAGTCTACCACCTTAAGATACTTAATAGAACCCAGCAACAAATAGCCAATCAATTTTGATATAGGGAAAATTTATTACTACATGGTTAGATGGGAATGAACTATCGAAGCCGCAAGGGCAAATACCAAATCTTGGGTTAAAGGTAAATCGGTGCGGTAAAAGGATATACGTTATCAATACCAAATTGAGATGGAGGGGCCACATTAAATCAGGATGGTAAATAATTCATCCCAAAGCCATGTAGGCGAGAACATCCCATGGATGGTAAATCACATTAATAATCCACCACTAAAAATAACCTCCAAGTTGAGGGTCTATTCTTAACACAACTAATCTTGTTACACCCTAAGTGTGGACTCTCATACATAGGTGGAGATTCCCCTATTTAATGTAGAGATTTGGGTTCCATGAGCGTCTTACAAACAAATTAATAATATGTGGAGATGTGTAGATATAACATAACAGTTATGTGTTGTTAGTAAATTTTAAACCTTCGTAAAGGACTATGAAATCAAGGCATAATCTAACAATTAAAGTGGAGCTCAAAGTGTAAGTTTAATTATCATCGCATGTGAACATAAAATCTAGCATGATCATGGTTTGTAAATTCTCAATCATGGGCCAATGTAAATGTGATTTGATATGTAAACAATCCAAGTTCTAAACTATCAATCGTAATCTAAATGGAAGCCATCTTTAAACTAACTTAAAGGCGGAAAGCTTAAGGGGCAAGGTCATCACCTTACTAGTAGAGCTTCCTGGTTATGATAGCAAGTAATGCAATAGTAAGGGAGAACCCAATCCTTTGACATCTAGCCTTGCCTTCTAACTATCGCTAAGCCCATCCTTAGTCTGACAATAAGAGTTTTGTCCTCTTGAGCTTGGGGTAAAGCAAAATCATTGGTCATGTATCTAAGTCACATGCTAGCCTATTTTCATCATTAGTCTTAAAACTGGGGTTTATTAGCCTTTGGCCTCAACCGCTACCCGTGAAGAGCCACCACTAACTTGTAAGTCCAGCGCCATATGGATAGCCGGGACTTGAAATTTTCTTTCTTCTATTAAGAGGAGCTTAACCCAATTGTCCCAAGTCAACTCGGTTCAAGTCATCATATCAATATCCGTTTTCCTCCTCGGGTTGGATGGTGGAGCGAGCCAACTTGGGCTGACGAGGACCCAGGTTCTCGCTACCATTTGCAACATTAAGGCCATTGGATTGTGGGAGATGACACCCAGCTGGTGATGGGACTTGGGACTGAGTTCGAACTCGACTCAGTCCAGAACTCATAGGAACGACCAGGTTTGGCCTGAAACGGCTTCCCCTCCAAACTCGGTTACACCATCCCTTGCTGCACTACATTGGCTGGGCTAGGTGGCACACTGAGACAGAACTCAATCCGACCAGACAATCACGTTGCTGGTGTGCGGGATGCAAAACTCAGCGATTACACAGCTGAGTTATCTTGCAAATCGGTTGGGCATTACGGTGGCATGAACTCAGACCTGGTGAAGGGCCTTCTAGGTGCATGGTTTGGGTCCAACTCGTCTGTTTAAAGGCTACTGATGGAACCTCACTCAATCCGACTCAGCAATCACATTGCTAACTTCTCTGACTCTCCTGTTTCTCCTCCTCCTTTCTTACAGTGAGGTTCCCTTGGCCTGTACTGACCCAACTCGATCCGAACTGGTCGGGTTGAGTTGGTGCAGTGCGGTGCCGAGTTTGCCGCTCATTTGCTTTCTTCCTCTTTCTCTTTTTTCTTCCCTTATAGTGGCAAGGCTGGTCTGCAATGACCCAACTTGATCTGAGCTGATCAGGTCGACTTGGTGTAGTGCGGCACCGAGTTCACTCACCCTTCTCCTCTCCTATTCTCTCTCTCTCTCTCTTCTCCTACTTGCTTGGTGGAGATCCCGAGGCAAACGACCCAAATTTATAGGCTGAGAGGCATGCTGGAGCTGCCCATCCAACAGCCAAAATCTGGTGGTCAAGTTCATGTCCACGCCTTCATTTTCGAATGCATGAGGTTGATTCATCATGAGGGATAGATTTCACTCACCGTGGCCCATCAGAAAAGTAACTTCGATCTTAAAATGGGGCCCACGTCGTGATGGTGGGTTCCTCATTTTAATGAGGAAGATGTTGTGGCTGTTAATGGTCGCTTCTTGTTTACGGTATAAACAGGTGATCTAGTCCATTTGGATGGATTAGATGGGGCCGCTGATCACTGTGGGGCTCACTCTCCCTACTCATCATCGCTGTTTGTTCGCATCTCACGATATCTTTTGCCCCTTAAGAATTTCTAGTGAGATGAGAAGCTCCTGACGATAGAACCGTTGCTACCCTAGAGGGGGCGGCTGAGATCGATCCACAGAGCCTAGTGTGAGGTCTGGATCACGCCAGCGAGACCTTCCCGAAACAGAAATGTCTCCCATGCCTTTCTTTGCTATATGAAGAAGCCTGCCCATTCTTGGCGATGAAGGGAAGGCGTGGATCGAGGCTTAGAAGGACGGATGGGATGGAGAGAGAGAGAGAGAGGCCAACGTGGATTGCCCACGTGGAAGCCTCTGCAATCTCCTATTTTTTAGGAAATGTTACCATACATCCCTAACTATCCTCAGCTTATACACGTGCACGTTTGCATAGGACGGTTTGGTCGACGTGGACCCAGTTGTCTAGGGCCTCCTCACCTAATGGACAATTCAGATTTCTCAGACGATGGCCCAAGTGGGCCACAACTCTTCCAAAGTAGATGTTATCCGTTGAGCACGGTGCAGCGAAGGAACGGGTGGAAATCCCATTGTTTTTTTCATTTTTCATGAGGTCAGCACCCGTTTGACTGCCCTGGGTGTCCAGTGCACAACGTGAACATTGTTCCGTGGTGTATGTGCACGCAGGTGTGGGCCCCATCCTAATGAGGCTGTGAAATCCATGCAGTTCATCCTTCCAAGGAGCCTTAGCTGAGATGTTAGACCAGTGATCAGCGCGATCCAATGCTCAGGTGGCCCATAAGTCACAATTGGAGTGTTTATTTGCTGTTTTTCACCGATCTGAGGGTCAGATCGCTTTGGGTTCAAGTATCAATAGTAAAAAAGGAGTCTTAGGGTCACCGACATGTCCAGGCCCAATTACTTGGTCTGTTGAATATTCTTAACTACGTCATTTGTACATCGTGCCTTTCGCACGCTGCCACTACATATGTACACTCGGACAACCGTCCATCCGTCCAATTTGTCCATAGGTCTACTCTTGGGTAGTTGGTGACTGGACCCCAAGATTCGTGGGACTAGTGCATGGTCATGTTTAGTTTCTAGGAGACTTCGCTGACATGCCCAGGTGTTGATGGATGGTTTTGACACATGGTTGACGGTCTCTCCTTGTCTTGGTTTAAGTTAGAACTATTTAGTAATTAGGTTCACAATTATATTAGCAAGGGTTTAATGGTAACACCTATGTATCAAAGATGTGGAGTGTTACATTAATGAAGAATTCACATGCCAAAGATCCAAGAAAACCAAATGAGGAATGAAGAGAATCAAAGATTTGAAGTGAAGAAAAGGACTCTTAAAATTGTCCTTAAGACAAACATATTCATATTCTAAAACTCTGAGTCCATTTTAGGAAACTGTACAGAGTGAAGTCTATTTTAGGAAACTGTATAGAGTGTGTAAATTTGAGGCGGTTTTTAGATTTTTCCAACTCGGTGTAAAAGTCAGAATTCCACAACTATAAATAGGACTCCCTAAGATGCTCCAAAGCATCTTCTAGGGTTTTAAAAGGTTTGAAGGAGCATACATGTATGACCCGTATCCTAGACCATACCATTCCATAGGTTCCCGCGGTCCTCCCTGTCGAATTTCATCAACCTATGACCTTTATCCAATGTTTACGCACGATCCTAAGTCGGGTCTTGTTAATCTGAGTCGACTCAACCTGAGACTTGTACCCTAGCAACCGTGCCGTCACCGTAGTTCCGATGCCGCGTCCCGTGTGCCGAGGCGATACCCAGGCCAGGAGATGTGGGCCCGTGTTTAGTTCAAGAAAATGCCGCGCATTTGCAATCCCAAGAGAATCTCTAATCAAATCAATCTCATCAATCACCACATCATGTCAAGTACAACACCATCCCCAAAGTCAACTCTCTCTCTCTTACACACCCTTACATGTCAAGTACACATCACTCACTCCATCACCCATCACTCACTCACCCATCCCTCTCTCACTTTACATCCCATCCTCTCTCTCTCTCTCTCTCTCTCTCTCTTCTCTCCATTCCTTCACTTTCAAGCAAACTCCATAAGAGTCCAACCGTCCAAGCAAGAGCTTCCATGAGAGAGAGCTTTGTGTGTGGCCCACTTCTTACCTCCCATCTCCACCATCCAAAGACCATCTCTACCGTTGGAATTGTTTCCTTTGAGCTCCAAAACCTATAGGCGGAAGAAGGAAGATGAGATCTAACGGTGGGTGTTTATGATTTAATTTTTGTAATTTGAGGGGCCACATATGGTGGGACCCATCTTGATCTATGTATTACAACCATGGAGGGCCCATAGTGGCGGGGTCCCTCCATCACCATCCGTTCTCTCCTTTTTCTCTTTCTTTCTCTCTTTTCCCTTTTGTATGGTAATGATGATGATGAAGTGTGTGGCCCACCGTGATGTTTACATCCATGCCATCTACCAGTGGACCCCATCCATGTGGGACACACCACGATGTTTATATGTCATCCCAATCGTCGATCTAGAACGTGGTCCACCCCACATGTGTGGGTGGAGCCCTCCTTGATGTATTTATTCCAATCCACTCCGTCCATCCATCCAAACGGTGTGGCCCAAAATGATATACATATTTTAATCGACATCGTCCATCTGTTTTATCCAGGCCATCCAATGGGCCTGGATGATGAGAAAACACAAATATTAGACAGATCCAATACAGGTGGGCCATGTCCATGTGGGACTCACCTTGATGGAATATTCACAGCGTCGACGTGATACGGAGAAGTGTGAAGTGATGGTGGGGTGTGGATATATACAAATATATAATAATATATTATATTACATGGGTGGGTAGCCCTTTACGTGGGACCCAACTATGTTGCTTTTTAATGCTACAGCATGCAAGCAGCAGCTATATGGTTGCCCTGCTCCTTGACATCATCAGGTCCATGGAACCCATCCACGTCGTCCATCTATTAGATGGGCCACGTCATGATGCATGTAATGGTGGGACCCACCCCACGTGTGGGGATACCCCCTGATGTATGTAACTGTCTAAGCCATTCAAGGCCTGGATGTTACCCTCTGATGTATGTAACTGTCCAGGCCATTCAAGGCCTGGACGTTAGATATATTATATACATTATATTATATTATATAAATAAATACATGATATGGTGGGCCCTACATGAGACCCACCTCTGCCCTCTCTAATAGCAGCCAAGCTGCACATACCACAGCTATATAGCT
This sequence comes from Magnolia changhungtana, assembly GCA_030180095.1. Lineage (NCBI taxonomy): Eukaryota > Viridiplantae > Streptophyta > Magnoliopsida > Magnoliales > Magnoliaceae > Magnolia > Magnolia changhungtana. Next base: position 11,107,093 of record JASAUF010000172.1, on the reverse strand, counting down.
GCTCTATTAACATCAACAGGTATGTGGGACCTGCTTTAGCTATGTGGACGCCACTACCAGCTGCTGTACATGGCAGCAAGTTTCATGGGTCCCACCTGTTCCATCCACGCCGTCTATCTATAGGTCCCACCATAATGCATTTGTTGTATACAAACCGTCCAACCATTTGTGAGATCATTTTTTGGCATGAGTAAAAGAATGGGTCAGATCTAAAGTTCAAGTGGACCCCCACCATTTGCAATAATAGTGGATAGTGACGTCCACCGTTCAAACTTCTAAGGACCACAGTGGTTCCCAGTCAAGTTGATATTTGGTTTTCACTTCATTTATCTCTATATTAACTTATGAATTGGTCAGATCTCAAAAATACATAAGGGTGGGCCCGACTTGATATACATGAGGCCCACCGGTGCAACCTATTTGATATACATGAAGCCCGTTGGTGCGGCCCATTAGTGCAGCCCATTGATGTAGCCCAATTGATGTGTATGAGGTCCATATGTAAGGCCCACATATTGAGTATTTGAAGCCCATGGGTTGTGACCCATTGTGATGTATTCAAGGCCCATAGGCAAGGCCTGATGTAATGTGATTATGACACATATGACGAGGCCCATTGAAATGTATTTCTAGCCCATGAATGAGGCCCAATGTGATGTATATATGGATGTTACATTGTGTATGAATCCATTATGTGGGCCACTCCTTAGGAGCAACGTTGGTTTGATGTCTGCATTGATGGGTAATGATGCTTAGATGTCCTCATTGCGACCTTCCCTTAGGCCTTATTAGGCCCATTCTCATCATTCCCTTAGTGGGTTAAGCTAAGTAAGTAGGCCCCATTCACCTTAGATGGATGGCTCCGTATTATCGGATTTGATATACCGAGGGACGATCTTTATATTAAGGTTGATCGGTTGTTCATCTATGAACCCCACCTTATTTATATTCCAATTGTCGAGGCTGAGTATCGAGGCGGATTTTGATTTGGTCGAGGCCGGTTGTATAGCCCAATTTCGATTGTCGAGGCCGATTCTGATTTGGTCAAGGCTAATTGTATAGGCTGATTTCGATTGTCGAGGCCGATTCTGATTTGTTGAGGCCAATTGCATAAGTCAATTCTGATTTGTAGAGGCCAATTGTATAGGCCGATTCTGATTGCTGAGGCCGATTATATAAGCCGATTTCGATTATTGAGGTTAAGTATCAAGGCTGATTCTGATTTATCGATGCCAATTGTATAAGGCGATTCCGACTGTCGAGGCGGAGTATCAAGGCTGATTCTAATTTGTCGAGGCTAATTGTATAGGCTAATTCCAATTGTCGAGGCTGAGTATCGAGGCCAATTCTGATTTGTCGAGGCCGATTGTATAAGCCGATTCTGATTGTCGAGGCTGAGTATCGAGGCCGATTCTAATTTATCGAGGTCGATTCCAATTGTCGAGGCCGAATATCGACGCCGATTCTGATTTGTAGAGGCCAATTGTATAGGTCAGTTCCTATTGTAGAGACTGATTCAGATTATCGAGGCCGATTGTATAGGCTGATTCCAATTGTCAAGGCCGACTGTCGAGCCCGATTCTGAGTGTCGATTCTAATTGTTGAGGCCGATTTTGATTATCGAGGCCGATTTGATTGTCGAGACCTATGTGATGTATATACGACCCATAGTTGAGGCCCATTGTGATATGTATTTGGCTTGTGTAATGTATATGTGACCCGTATTAGAGGCCCATTGTGATGTATATTCAGCCCGTGTTTAAGGCCCAATGTGATGTATATAAGGCCTATGTGATGAGGACCATTGTGATGCATTTGAGGGCCAGGCGATGGAGACTATTGTGATGTATGTTAGGCCCATATGAAAGGCCCATCGTGATGTGTATTAAGTTCTTGAGTGAGGCCCATGGTATTATATATTAGGCCCTTTGTGAGGCCATGGGTCCACTATATGTTAAGCTCTATGTGGGCCACCCCTTGGGGGCAATGTTGATTAAATGTCCACATTGTCGAGGCCAATTGTCAATGCCGATTACTGAGGTCGGTTATTAATGCCGATTATGAGTATATAACAGATAGCATCATAATACATGCCCATACGCATCATTTGTATGTTTGTTATGAGATGTGATTAACCATTGCATATGTCATAGGGCAGGTTATTCATGAGGCTCCTTGATAGGTGGAGTTACCCCACATGAGTGCATGGTATGTACTGGATTGATGCATGATTGGACTGTGTGACTCATGCATCTTGCATTTGTGTGACATGACCAACATACGCCCTAGCGACATCAGGGCCATAGCTTCCACAAGTATTTCGTGGATGGCCAGATGGGACATCGGAAATCTATTCTACATGAGGTGCTATAGATATCCCTGGGTGAAAATCCCTAAACTCTTTTGGTTCCAGAGGTTGCGTCAACATCTCCCACTGTGTCATGGTCGGTTGGAAGGGGGTACGACCTTACCTACCCGAGAGGAGGGGCCAATGCTAGGCTAGGTTTGACTAGCCTGAGGAATGGGTCCGCTATCGACGAGCCTATCTAGATATTGGCAGGTGAATAGTGATGTCTTTTCCACTCACCTTATTGCACGCGATGGGGCAGCAATCTGATTTAGAGTGTAATAGACCCCGGTGATCTCCCATAGAGGAACCGTACTGATATGTGGACTAATTGAGTAGGAATTGCATACTCATTCACTCATTCATTCAATATCCACTCAGGCTGGTAGTGCGCAACTATTTGTTATGAGTACATTCGCATAGCCAGGAGTGCAACCAACCTGAGGTCAGGAGTTTACCACATTGTGTCTGACTATCCAAATTTAGGTATGGGACTAGTTTGGATAGAATTCTCTTGTGATGGACCCTATAGCCTACGATACTACGTACTATCATCCCGACTTCACACTAGCTTGGTCATTTCATTCGCAACGCATATTGCATTGCATCCTCGACATTTAATATTAGCTTATTATGTTCTTGCATCGCATAGCCTTGGTACGGCTGATAGCATTCATGGACTTACCAACATGTTTTCGTTTACTCTGATATCATATGATTCTTGAACTTACCAGTATTTTTGATATTGTATGATTTATGGGCTTGTTAGTGTTTCTGCTTACTCTAATTTCTCTGATATTATTTACTTGTCACTTACCTTGTGTACAAACTTTCACCACCCACTAAGCTTTTTATAGGCTTATGCACGATAGATGCATGCAAGTGGTGTTAGGTTGCAGTAGCATTGTGCTTGGAGCATGCAGTGGACCTCTAGAGCTTTGATTTTTGATATATGTATTTCCCTTTCATCATTGTATTCCAACGATTATATTAGTGGATATGTGATGATGTTGTCTTTGTGATTTCGCTAAACTTGTAGTTATCCTCCTTACGAGATAAATGTATGTTGAAAAAAAAATATTCCTTATATGATCCCAGGATCGGATTTTGGTGTATGGTCGCTGGGAGCCGAGAATGGGGTACGACGGAGGCTGTCGGCACCGGATTCGATGATTGAGATTCTTGTGGGTCCGATCTTCGGGTTTGGAACATGACAGAAGTTGGTATCAGAGCATTACTTGGGAATACTTGAGGATAACATCACATACCTGCTGATAGCTGCCCAACACTCTATGATTGTTGAGGACTTAGAACGTTTAGATCCCTGAGTTCGAATAACTGAGAGATTTTCTGATATAGCCCCCTATCGTTGAGATTATGAGGCTGCATAGTATTCCAGTTTCGATCGTTTCTGATTTGGGATCTGAGGTTCAATGGGGTCACCATTCTGTTGAGGAGGCTTCTTAGGAGCACGAGGCTGAGATTCAAGATCGCTATCCTCATCTCTTTGATGATTGATTATATGTTGTATCTTGTATGCTGTCTCCGATTTTATTTGATGATGTTATGTTTCCTTGTTCTTTATGAGTTATGTTTAACTACAATGATTGTGTAAATTTTGAGGATGAAATTTTTATTTGGAGAGGAGAGCTATAAGACTCGTATCCTAGACCATACCATTCAGTAGGTTCCCGCGGTCCTCCCTATCGAATTCCAGGAACCTTCAACCTTTATCTGAAGTTTGTGAGCGATCGTAAACTGAGTCCTGTTAATCTAAGTCGACTCAACCCGAGACTTGTACCCTAGCGACCGCGCCATCACCACAGTTCCGATGCGGCATCTTGCGCGCCGAGGCGATATCCAGGCCAGGAGATGTGGGCCCGCGTTTAATTTGAGAAAACGTCGAGCATTCGCAGTCCCAAGAGAATCTCTAATCAAATCAATCCCATCAATCACCACATCATGTCAAGTACAACACCATCCTCAAAGTCAACTCTCTCCCTCTTACACACCTTTACATGTCAAGTACACATCACTCACTCCATCACCCATCCCTCTCTCTCTTTACATCCCATCCTCTCTCTCTCTCATTCCTTCACTTTCAAGTAAACCCCATGAGAGTCCAACCATCCAAGCAAGAGCTTCCATGAGAGAGAGCTTTGTGTGTGGCCCACCTTCTTACCTCCCATCTCCACCATCCAAAGACCATCTCTACCGTTGGAATTGTTTCCTTTGAGCTCCAAAACCTATAGGCGGAAGAAGGAAGATGAGATCTAACGGTGAGTGTTTATGATTTAATTTTTGTAATTTGAGGGGCCACATATGGTGGGAACCATCTTGATCTATGTATTGCAACCATGGAGGGCCCATAGTGGCGGGGTCCCTCCATCACCATCAGTTCTCTCCTTTTTTTCTTTCTTTCTCTCTTTTCCCTTTTGTATGGTAATGATGATGATGAAGTGTGTGGCCCACCGTGATGTTTACATCCATGCCATCTACCAGTGGACCCCATCCATGTGGGACACACAACGATGTTTATATGTCATCCCAACCATCCATCTAGGACGTGGTCCACCCCACACGTGTGGGTGGGGGCCCTCCTTGATGTATTTATTCCAATCCACTCCGTCCATCCATCCAAATGGTGTGGCCCACCATGATATATGTATTTTAATCGACACTGTCCATCCATTTTATCCAGGCCATCCAGTGGGCCTGGATGATGAGAAAACATAAATATTACACTGATCCAATACAGGTGGACGACGTCCTTGTGGGACCCACCTTGATGGAATATTCACAGCATCTGGACGTGATACAGAGAAGTGTGAAGTGACGGTGGGGTGTGGACATATACAAATATATAATAATATATTATATTACATGGGTGGGTAGCCCTTTACGTGGGACCTACCTATGTTATTTTTTTATGCTGCAGCAACTATATGGTTGCCCTACTCCTTGATGTCATCAGGGTCCATGGAACCCATCCACGTCGTCCATCCATTAGATGGGCCACGTCATGATGCATGTGATGGAGGACCCACCCCACGGTGAGGATACCCCCTGATGCATGTAATTGTTCAGCCCATCCAGGGCCTGGACGTTACATATTATATATATATATATATATATATATATTATAAATAATGATATGGTGGGCCCTACATGGGACCCACCTCTACCCTCTCACATGGCAGTCAGGCTGCACGTACTGCAGTTATATAGCCGCTCTATTGACATCTGCAGGTATGTGGGACCTGCTTCAGCTATGTGGATGCCACCTCCAGCAGCTGTACACGGCAGAAAGTTCCGTGGGTCCCACCTGTTTCATCCACACTGTCTATCTATGGGACCCACCATGATGCATGTGTTGTATACAAACCGTCCAACCATTTGTCAGATCATTTTTTAGCATGAGTAAAAGAATGGGTCAGATCTAAAGTTCAAGTTGACCCCAACTATTTGCAATAATAATGGACAGTGACGTCCACTGTTCAAACTTCTAAGGGCCACAGTGGTTCCCACTCAAGCTAATATTTGGTTTTCACTTCATCTATCTCTATGTTAACTTATGAATTGGTCAGATCTCAAAAATACATAAGGGTGGGCCCAACTAGATATACATGAGGCGCACCGGTGTGACCTATTTGGTATAGATGAAGCCATTGGCGCGGCCCATTAGTGTGGCCCATTGATGTAGCACACTTAATGTGTATGAGGTCCATATGTAGGGCCCACCTACTGAGTATTTAAAGCCCATGGGTTGTGGCCCATTGTGATGAATTCAAAGCCTATGGGCAAGGCCTAATGTTATGTGATTACGGCACATATGACGAGGCCCATTGAGATGTATTTCCAACTCATGAATGAGGCCCAATGTGATGTATGTATGGTCGTTACATTATGTATGAATCTCTTATGTGGGCCACTCTTTGGGAGCAATGTTGGTTAGATGTCCACATTGATGGACAATGATGGTTAGATATCCTCATTGTGACCTTCCCTTAGGCCTTATTAGGCCCATTCTCATCATTCCCTTAGTGGGTTAACCCAAATAAGTGGGCCCCATTCACTGTAGATGGATGGCTCCATGTTATCGGATTTGATATAACCACGGCAGAGGGATGATCTTTATATTATGGTTGATCAGTTGTTCATCTATGGACCCCGCCTTATTTATATTTCAATTGTCGAGGCTGATTCTGATTTGGTCGAGGCCGATTGTATAGGACGAGTTCGATTGTCGAGGCCGATTATATAGGCCGATACCGATTGTCGAGGCTGATTCTGATTTATCGAGGCCAATTGTATAGGCCGATTCTGATTGTCGAGGCCGATTGTATAGGCCAATTCCGATTGTCAAGGCTGAGTATCAAGGCTGATTCTGATTTATTGACGCCGATTGTATTAGCCAATCCGATTGTCGACGCCGATTGTATAGGCCGATTCCGATTGTCGAGGCCGAGTATCGAGGCCAATTCTAATTTGTCGAGGCCGATTGTATAGGCCGATTCCGTTTGTCGAGGCCGCGTATCATGGCCAATTCTGATTTGTCGAGGCCGATTATATAGGCTGATTTCGATTGTCGACGCTGAGTATTGAGGCCGATTCTGATTTGTCGAGGCCAATTCTGATTGTCGAAGCTGAGTATCAAGGCCGATTCTGATTTGTCGAGGCCGAGTATCGAGGCTGATTGTATAAGACGATTTCGATTATCGAGGTCGATTCCAAGTGTCGATTCCAATTGTTGAGGTCGATTTTGATTGTCGAGGCCGATTGTCAAGACCTGTGTGATGTATATGCAACCCGAGTTAAGGTTCATTGTGATGTGTATTTGGCTTGTGTGATGTATATGTAGCCCTTATTTGAGGCCCATTGTGATGTGTATTCAGCCCGTGCTTAAGGCCCAATGTGATGTATATGAGGCCTATGTGATGAGGCCATTATGATGCATTTGAGGGCCAGGCGATAAAGCCCATTGTAATGTATGCTAGTTCCATATGAAAGGCCCCTTGTGATATGTATTAAGTTCTTGAGTGAGGCCCATGGTGTTGTATATTAGGCCCTTTGTGAGGCCATGGGTCCACTATATGTTAGGCTCTATGTGGGCCACCCCTTTGGGGCAATGTTGGTTAAATGTCCACATTGTCGAGGCCAATTGTCGATGCCGATTATTGAGGCCGGTTATTGTACCGATTATGAGTATATGATATCATAACATCATAATACATGCCCATACGCATCATCTGCATGTTTGTTATGAGATGTGATTGACCATTGCATATGCCATAGGGCAGGTTGTTCATGGAGCTCCCTGATAGGTGGAGTTGCCCCACATGAGCACACGGTATGCACATGATTGATACATGATTAGACTGTGTGACTCATGTATCTCGCATTTGTATGAGATGACTACCATACACCCTAGCAACATCAGGGCCATAGCCTCTGCAGGTATTTCGTGGATGGGTGGATGAGACACCGAAAATCTGTTCTACATGGGGTGTTGTAGATATCCCTGGGTGAAAGTCCCTAAACCCTCTTGGTTCCATAGGTTGCTCCAACGTATAAACCGAGTGGATGTATGAGCGCATGAGGTCCGTATACCGTTAGGTCGAGTCTCCCACTATGTCATGGTCGGTTGGAATGGGGTACAGCTTTACCTGCCTGAGAGGAGGGGGCAATGCTAGGCTGAGTCTGACTAGCTCGAGGAATGGGTCCGCCATCGATGAGCCGAGCCTGATATTGGCAAGCGGATAGTGAGGTCTCTTCCACTCACCTTATTTTGAGCGATGGGGAGACAATCTGGTTTGGAGTGTAATAGACCCCGGTGATTTCCCAGAGAGGAACAGTACTAATATGTGGACTTATTGAGCAGGAATTACATATTCATTCATTCATTGAATATTCACTTGGGCTGGTGGTGTGCAACTATTCGTTATCAGTACCTTCGCATGTCCAAGATTTCAGTTGGGTACACAACCAAACTGATGTCAGGAGTTTACCACATTATGTCTGACTATCCAAATTTAGGTATGGGACTAGTTTAGCTAGAATTCCCTTGTGATGGACCCTATAGCCTACGATGCTACGTACTATCATCCCGACTTCACTCCAACTTGGTCATTTCATTCACACCGTATATTGCATTGCATCCTCGGCATTTGATATTAGCTTATTATGTTCTTACATCGCATAACCTTAGTAAGGCTGATAGCAATCATGGACTTACCAGTACGTTTTCGTTTACTCTGATATCATATGATTCATGAACTTGCCAATATTACTGATATTGTATGATTTATGGGCTTGTCTGTGTTTCATCTTACTCTGATTTCTCTGATATTGCTTACTTGGCACTTACCTTGTGCACATACTTTCACCACTCACTAAGCTTTCTATAAGCTCATATACGATAGATGCGTGTAGATGGTGTTAGGTTACAATAGCATTGAGCTTGGAGCATGTAACAGAACTCTGGAGCTTTGATTTTCGATATATGTATTTCCCTTTCAGCATTGTATTCAAATGATTATATTAGTGGATATGTGATGATGATGCTGCGTTTGTGATTTTGGTAAACTTGTGATTGTGGTCCTTACGAGATAAATGTGCATTGAAAAAAAATCCTCCTTCTAGGATCCTAGGATCAGAATCTGGCATTTTAGGTGTTGGGAGCCGAGAATGGGGTACTACGGAGGCTGTTGGCACTGGATACGGCTATCGGGATTCCTGTGAGTCTAATCTCGGAGTTTGGAGTGTGACAGAAGTTGGTATCAGAGCATAACTTGGGAATACTTGAAGATAATATGACATAGCTGCCAATAGTTACCCTGCACTTTATGATTGTTGAGAACTTAGAACGTTTAGATCCCCGAGTTCGAATAACTTAGAGATTTTTTGGTATAGCTCCTTATCCTTGAGATTATGAGGTTGCATAGTATTCTGGTTTCGATCATTTCTGATCCGGGATCCGAGGTTCAGTGGGGTCACCATTCTATTAAGGAGGCTTCTTAGGAGCGCAAGGTTGAGATTCGAGAACGCTATCCCCATCTCTTTGATGATTGATTATATGTTGTATCTTGTATGCTGTCTCCGATTTTATATGACGATGATATGTTTCCTTGTTCTTTATGAGTTATGTTTAGCTGCGATGATTGTGTAAATTTTGAGGACAAAATTTTTATTTGGAGGGGAGAGCTGTAAGACCCGTATCCTAGACCATACGGTTCCATAGGTTCCCACTGTCCTCCCTGTCGAATTTTGGTAACCTTCAACCTTTATCCGACCTTTGTGCGCAATCCTAAGCCAAGTCCTGTTAATCTGAGTCGACTCAATCGAGACTTATACCCAGCACCTGCACCGTTGCTGCAGTTCCGATGCTACGTCTCTCGGGCCGATGCAATACCCAGGCCAAGACATGTGGGCCCCCGTTCAGTTCGAGAAAATGCCTTGTGTTTGCTATTCCAAGAGAATATCTAATTAAATCAATCCCATCAATCACCACATCATGTCAAGTACAACACCATTCCCAAAGCCAACTCTCTCTCTCTTACACACCCTTACATGTCAAGTACACATCACTCACTCCATCACCCATCACTCACTCACCCATCCCTCTCTCTCTCTTTACATCCCATCCTCTCTCTCTCTCTCATTACTTCACTTTCAAGCAAACCCCATGAGAGTCCAACCGTCCAAGAAAGAGCTTCCGTGAGAGAGAGCTTTGTGTGTGGCCCACCTTCTTTCCTCCCATCTTCACCATCCAACGACCATCTCAACCGTTGGAATTGTTTCCTTGGAGCACCAGAACCTATATGTGGAAGAAGAAAGATGAGATTTAACGGTGGGTGTTTTATGATTTAATTTTTGTAATTTGAGGGCCCACATATGGTGGGACCCATCTTGATCTATGTATTGCAACCATGGAGGACCCATAGTGGCGGGTTCCCTCCATTACCATCTGATCTCTCCTTTTTCTCTTTCTTTCTCTCTTTTACCTTTTGTATGGTAATGATGATGATGAAGTGTGTGGCCCACCATGATGTTTACATCCATACCATCTACCAGTGGACCCCATCCATGTGGGACACACCACGATGTTTATATGTCATCCCAATCGTCGATCTAGAACGTGATCCACCCCACATGTGTGGGTGGAGCCCTCCTTGATGTATTTATTCCAATCCACTTCGTCCATCCATCCAGATGGTGTGGCCCACAATGATATACGTATTTTAATCGACATCGTCCATCTGTTTTATCCAGGCCATCCAGTGGGCCTGGATGATGAGAAAACACAAATATTAGACAAATCCAATACAAGTGGGCCATGTCCATGTGGGACTCACCTTGATGGAATAATCACAGCGTCCGTCCAGCGTCCCTGGACGCTGGACGTGATACAGAGAAGTGTGAAGTGATGGTGGGGTGTGGATATATACAAATATATAATAATATATTATATTACATGGGTGGGTAGCCCTTTACGTGGGACCCACCTATGTTGCTTTTTAATGTTGCAGCATGCAAGCAACAACTATCTGGTTGCCCTACTCCTTGACGTCATCGGGGTCCATGGACCCCATCCACGTCGTCAATCCATTAAATGGGCCACGTCATGATCCTTGTAATACTGGGACCCACCCTATGTGTGGGGATACCCCCTGATGTATGTAACTGTTCAGGCCGTCCATGGCCTGGACGTTACATATTATATATATATATATATATATATATATATTAAATACATGATATGGTGGGCCCTACATGGGACCCACCCCTGCCCTCTCTAATAGCAGCCAAGTTGCACGTACCGCAGCGATATACTTGCTCTATTGACGTCAGCAGGTATGTGGGACCTGCTTCAGCTATGTTGACCCCACCGCCAACTGCTGTACATGGCAACAAGTTCCATAGGTCCCACCTGTTCCATCCACGCCATCTATTTATGGGACCCACCATAATGCATGTGTTATATACAAACCGTCCAACCATTTGTGAGATCATTTTCTGGCATGAATAAAAGAATGGGTCAGATCTAAAGTTCAAGTGGACCCCCACCATTTGCAATAATAGTGGATAGTGACGTCCACCGTTCAAACTTCTTAGGGCTACAGTGGTTCCCACTCAAGTTGATATTTGGTTTTCACTTCATCTATCTCTATGTTAACTTATGAATTGGTCAAATCTCAAAAATACATGAAGGTGGGCCCGACTTGATATGCATGAAACCCACTGGTGTGGCCTATTTGATATACATGAAGCCCGTTGGTGCAGCCCATTAGTGCGGCCCATTGATGTAGCCCACTTGATGTGTATAAGGTCCATAGTAGGGCCCACCTATTGAGTATTTGAAGCCCATGGGTTGTGGCCCATTGTGATATATTCGAGGCCGATGGGCAAGGCCTAATGTAATGTGATTATCAAACATATGATGAGGCCCATTGAGATGTATTTTTGGCCCATGAATGAGGCCCAATGTGATGTATGTATGGCTGTTATGTTGTGTATGAATCCCTTATGTGGGCCACTCCTTGGGAGCAATGTTGGTTAGATGTCCACATTGATGGGCAATGATGGTTAGATGTCATCATTGTGACCTTCCCTTAGGCCTTGTTAGACCCATTCTCATCATCCCTTAGTGGGTTAACCCAAATAAGTGGGCCCCATTCACTATAGATGGATGGCTCCGTGTTATCGGATTTGCTATAACCATGGCAGAGGGACGATCTTTATATTATGGTTGATCAGCTGTTCATCTATGGACCCCACCTTGTTTATATTCCGATTGTTGAGGCCGAGTATCAAGGCCGATTCTAATTTGGTCGAGGCCGATTGCATAGGTCGATTCTAATTGTCGAGGCCAAGTATCGAGGATGATTGTATAGGCCGATTCCGATTGTCGAGGCCGAGTATAGAGGCCGATTCTGATTTGTCAAGGCCGATTGTATAGGCCGATTCCGATTGTCGAGACCGATTCTGATTTGTCGAGGCCGATTCTGATTGTCAAGGCCAAGTATCGAGGCTGATTCTAATTTGATGATACCAATTGTATAGGTTGGTTCTGATTGTCGAGGCCGAGTATCGATGCCGATTTTGATTTGTCGAGGCCGATTCCGATTGTCGAGGACAAGTATCGAGCCCGATTCTGATTTGTCGAGAACGATTCCAACTGTCGAGGCCGATTCCGATTGTATAGGCCGATTCTGATTCGTCGAAGTCGATTGTATAGGCCGATTCTGATTGTCGAGGCCAATTGTATAGGCAGATTCTGATTGTCGAGGCTGAGTGTCGAGGCCGATCCCGAATGTCGATTCTGATTGTTGAGGCCGATTTCGATTGTTGAGGCCAATTGTCGAGACCTATGGGATGTATATGCGACCCGTAGTTGAGGCCCATTGTGATGTGTATTCAGCGTGTGTGATGTATATGTGGCCCGTATTTGAGGCCCATTGTGATGTGTATTCAGCCTGTGTTTAAGGCCCAATCTGATGTATATGAGGCCTATGTGATGAGACCCATTGTGATGCATTTGAGGGCCAGGTCATGAAGCCCATTGTGATGTATGCTAGTTCCATATGAAAGGCTCATCATAATGTGTATAAAGTTCTTAAGTAAGGCCCATGGTGTTGTATATAAGGCCCTTTGTGAGGCCATGGGTCCACTATATGTTAGGCTCTATGTGGGCCACCCCTTCGGGGCAATGTTGGTTAAATGTCCACATTGTCGATGCCGATTATTGAGGCCGGTTATGGATACTGATTATGAGTATATGATAGCATAGCATCATAATACATGCCCATACGCATCATCTGCATGTTTGTTATGAGATGTGATTGACCATTGTACATGTCATAGGGCAGGTTGTTCATGGGGCTCTCTGATAGGCGGAGTTGCCCCATATGAGTGCAAGGTATGCGCATGATTGAAGCATGATTGGACTGTGTGACTCATGCATCTCACATTTGTGTGACATGACTACCATACACCCTAACAACATTAGGGTCGTAGCCTCCACAGGTATTTCGTGGATGGCCTGATGGGACACCGAAAATCTATTCTACATAAGGTGTTATAGATATCCCTGGGTGAAAGTCCCTAAACTCTCTTGGTTCCAGAGGTTGCTCCAACATCTAGACTGAGTAGATGCATGAGCGCATGAGGTCCGTATACCTTTAGGCCCCGTCTCCTACTGTGTCGTGGTCGGTCGGAAGGGGTTATAGCCTTACCTGCCCGAGAGGAGGAGGCAATGCTAGGCTGAGTCTGACCATCTTGAGGAATGAGTCCGCTATCGACGAGTCAGACCCGATATTGGCAGGCGGATATGAGGTCTCTTCTACTCACCTTGTTGCGAGTGATGGGGCGGCAATCTGGTTTACAGTGTAATAGACCCCGGTGATTTTCTAGAGAGGAATCGTACTGATATGTGGACTTATTGAGCAGAAATTACATACTCACTCATTCATTCATTCAATATCCACTCCGGCTGGTGGTGCGTAACTATTTGTTACGAGTACCTTGGCATGGCTAAGATTTCGGTTGGGTGCGCCACCAACCTAAGATTAGGAGTTTACCACATTGTGTTTGACTATCCAAATTTAGGTATGGGACTGGTTTGGATAGAATTTTCTTGTGATGGACCCTATAGCCTGCGATACTACGTACTATCATCCCAACTTCAATCCAGCTTGGTCATTATATTTGAACTGCATATTGCATTGCATTCTCGGCATTTGATATTGGCTATTATGTTCTTGCATCGCATAGCCTCGGTAGGGCTGATAGCATTCATGGACTTACTGGTATGTTCTCGTTTACTCTGATATCATCTGATTTATGAACTTGCCAGTATTTCCGATATTGTATGATTTATGGGCTTGCCAGTGTTTTCGCTTACTCTGATTTCTCTGATATTGCTTACATAGCACTTACCTTGTGCACACACTTTCACCAGCCACTAAACTTTTTATAAGCTTATGCACGATAGATGCGTGCAGGTGACGTTAGGTTGCAGTAGCATTGAGCTTGGAGCCTGTAGCGGACCTCTGGAGCTTTGATTTTCGATATATGTATTTCCCTTTTAGCATTGTATTCAAATGATTATATTAGTGGATATGTGATGATGATGTTGCCTTTGTGATTTCGGTAAACTTGTGGTTATGCTCCTTATGAGATAAATGTACATGGAAAAAAAAAATCCTCCTTGTAGGATCCCAGGATCGGAATCTGGCGTATGGGTGCTGGGAGCCGAGAATGGGGTACTACGGAGGCTGTCGGCACTGGATTCAGTGATCTTGATTCTTGTGAGTCCGATCTCCTGGTTTGGGGCATGACGATACACAAGGGTGGAGCACCAGCCAAAGAGTTTTTCTTTTTGCCTAGTTGATTTTTCATGCTTTATTTAATAGATTTGGTTTCGATCATGTCTATTGCTGGCTAAACCTCGTAGTTGGGCTAAGAGGTTAAGCTTGTAGCATATTGGGATGGTTATTTTACTTTGATTCTTGTTCTTATTGAACCTCATTGATTTTTAGTTTGATATTAAAGGAATATTTTCAGTTTTCTATGATTTATTGGGACTCAAATTATAATAGATGTTGTTATAGCTTTGGATATCTTCTTTTCCTGTTTTGAGATTGTGAGATTGATAAATCCTGTTGTTCACCATCATCTCCTGGGCATGGTAGGGTGATGGAATCCCTTCCAATCATCACAATTCTCCTCCATTGAGAATTAGGTCTATGAAAAGTTCAGATTTGATTTAAATTTCTTTATCTTCCAATTAGATAAGATAGGACTCCAATTCCAATTGTGTTCCTTGAATTAAGTAAGGTAGCATCTTGATAGCTACAAGTGGATCCTTGGCACCTTAGTTCCCACCTTTAAATTCATAAGTTTTAATCAACATTATTCACCATTACTCTCAATTATTCAGATTTCAATTTAGATCTTTTTCTATTTCTAGTTCTAGTTATTTTCAAAATACGTACAAGTTTAGTCCCTATGGATTTGACCTCGATCTTACCAAGTTATTACTATATTGGGAACCTACACTTGGGGTTGTGAACAAGTTCTTGTCGTCGTTGTCGGAGACTACGACTACGTTTTTCTAGAATTAATTGGTATTAGAATTATGTTAAGATTAGGGTTAACTTTCTACTTTGATTTTACATTAAGATTTTTTTATTGAAATTATTTTTAAAAATTAACATTGTTTTCTGTTTTGTAAGATCCTAACATAGCAACTCCAATTCAGTAACCTCTTTCTTTTCATTTCTAAATTTCTTATTTGTTTTAATTTTTCTAGTTTTCTTTTTTCTTAAGTTTAATTTTTAGTTATTTGAGGGCTAAAAGTATTTCATGCCCAAGTGGGTTCGTGATAACACTATACGTCTTTTGAGTGAAAGAGGATTATTCGAAGGGTTGCCTATCCATCACAGGATTAGACACCACTTGAGACCCTCTGAATCAATAGAAGTGATGGCTGCAAATCACCTCAACCACCAATTGAGGAAGTTGAAGTTCAAGATGAAAACAAAGTGCATAATACACCCCCACCTCGTACTCTATGAGATTATTTACAACCGGCGGGAGGGAGTACACCTTCCTGCATGGTCTTTCCACTTAATGTAGGAAGAGTGATACAACTCCTTCCTAAATTTCATGGACTAGATTCTAAAAGTTCATACTTGCACATCAAAGAGTTTGATGAGATAGTCGCCACACTACACTTTTCAAATGTGTCCGAGGACACAGTGTGACTAAAATTGTTTCCCTTCTCATTGAAGGAGAAGGCTAAGATGTGGTTACACTCCTTAAAGTAAGATCCATCGACACATGGGCCGAGATGACTCGAGAATTTCTCAAAAAGATTTTTCTGTTTCATAAAACTAACACTTTAAAGAAGGTAATCATGAACTTTGCCCAGAAAGAGGAAGAGACCTTCCAATGCCGGGAAAGGTTGAAGGATCGCACGAATTCCTGTCCACATCATAGCTACGAGGTATGGCAAACAATAAGCTTTTTTTTTATAATGGATTAACTTCACCAATGCGCCAATTTATAAAGATGATGTGTAATAGTGAATTCATGAATAAAAAGGTTGATGATGCGTGGGATTACCTAGATCAATCAGCAAAAAACGCGTAATCATGGGACACCTCTCCATGACCCACTACTTGTAAGCCTACTCAATTAAAGGAAAGGGGATGAATTTATGTTTTAAAAGAGGAAGACGATACGGTTGCAAGAGTGACCAATCTCACATGAAAAGTTGAGGCCATGGAACTTAAGAAGGCAGAACGTATCAAATCAGGTAGGGCTGTGGAAGTTGTTTGCAGTATTTGCGCTTGCAACATACATACCACTGAAAATTGCCTAACAATTCCTGCTTTTCAAGAGATATTGAATGAGCAATCAAATGTCGTGAACATACATACCAAAGACCTTTTAAAGGACCCACCTCAAACACATAAAACTCTAGCTAGAGGAACCATCCTAATCTTAGTTGGAGGAATGGACAAACGGCTAACCCTCAAGAGGCCCTTACACAATTCTTAAATCAAAAGAGGCTTCAAGAATATATGGTTCAAAAATTCATACAAAATCAAGAGCTATTCAACCAGAATACGGTGCAAGCATTCCAGGATCTCAAAAAAACAATGGGAATGTTTTCATCACCCATTCAAAGGATCGAGTCATACTAGCGAGTGGGGATAAAAGGATACTTCTAGCCCAACCCCTCCCCAATCCAAACTACAATGTGAAATTAGTGACCCAAGCTCTTTAAATCAAACAGATCAAGCCAAGTCTATCATCACTCTTAGGAGTGGAAAGATAATTGACAAATTTATTCTGGTAAGGGTTGAAAAGCCTAATGACCCAGAAGAAATTGAGAATGATAGACCTAGCAATGCCCCACATGGGTTAGAATCAAAACCTCAAAATAAGCCGATTATGTCATTCCCCCAGTGGTTGATTGCACCAAAACCTCTTTCTAACTCTCAGGATATTCTAGAGGTGCTTAAACAAGTGAAGGTCAACATCCCTCTACTGGATGCCGTTAAATAAATCCCTTCATATGCCAAATTTCTGAAAGATATATGCACTACCAAAATACAGCAAAACATATAAAAGAAAAAAATTTTGACTGAAAAAATGAGTGTCACCTAAAGCAAGATGTGCTACAAAAATACAGAGATCCTGGTAGCCCAACCATCACTTGTCTAATTGGGAATTATCAGATTAAGCATGCACTTCTTAACTTAGGGGTGAGTGTAAGTTTAAATCCTTACTCGGTTTACAAACAATTGTGTCTTAGTGAATTAAAATCCACCCGGACCATGTTACAACTTGTTGATCGATCAATTCATGTACCGAGAGGGATGATCGATGATGTGTTGGTCTAAGTTGATAAATTCTACTACCTAATAGATTTTATTGTTGTAGATACTGAACCTATCATGGATGTGAACACTCAGATACCCATCATTCTTGGTTGTCCATTCCTTGTTATATCAAATGTTATCATTAATTGCAGGAATGAGATTATGAATCCATCCTTTGAAAATATGACATTGGAGCTCAACATCCTTTTCAATATAAACAAACAGTTAGAGGATGATGACGATACCCACAACATTAACATGATCAATTCTTTCGTGGAAGATAGAGCACTTTTCACTCTATACTCTGACACTCTAGAGACATGCTTGGCCCACTCCCCTAACTTAGATGATGACATGATTAGGGAGATGGATGCCTTGCTTAATGCTACGTTGGTATGTGAAGTTAACCGGTGGAGGCCATAATTTGATAAATTGCCCCAAACCAATGTAGTGCCTCTACTGTCTAGCCTCAAAGCACCAAAGCTTTACCTAAAACCTTTGCCCACTGATCTTAAATATGTCTACTTAGGTCAAGATGAGATATACCTGGTTGTAATCTCTTCCCACATTGAGAAAGAATAAGAGAATATGTTTATTTCTACTCTCATTGAACACAAAGGAGCCCTTGGATGGTCGATTGCAGACCCTAAGGGAATTAACCCTTTGATTTGTACTCACCGCATTCATCTTGAGGATAATATAAAAACTTTCCGACAACCACAACGTCGATTCAATCCAAATATGAAAGAAGTGGTTAAGACCGAGGTACTTAATTTATTAAATGTGGGTATAATTTACCTTATATCCGGCAGTTAATGGGTGAGTCCAACTCAGGCAGTTCCTAAGAAGTCTAGAATCACCATCGTAGTCAATACCAATAATGAACTCATGCCAACCAGAGTTATTACTAGTTGGCGAATGTACATTGACTACAGAAAGTTGAATATCGTCACGAGGAAGGATCACTTTCCTTTACCCTTCATTGATCAAATTTTGGAAAGGCTAGCTGGTCACTCTTACTACTGCTTCCTTGATGGGTATTTAGGCTACAATCAAATAGAGATAGCCCTTGAAGATTAAGAAAAGACAATGTTCACATGTCCCTATGGCACCTTTGCGTACCGAAGGATGCCATTCGGACTGTGTAATGCCCCCGCTACTTTTCAGCGATGCATGCTGAGTATATTTTCTGATATGGTAAGGCAATATTTGGAGGTCTTCATGGATGACTACTCTGCTTTTAGTCCATCCTTCAGAAAGTGTTTGAAAAATCTTAAGAATGTGCTGAAGAGATGTGAAGAAAAGAATTTGTTTCTAAATTGTGATGAAATATCATTTCATGGTTTCCAAGGGAATTATTCTTGGACATATAATTTCGTCCAAGGGAATTGACGTAGAGAAGGCTACAATTGATCTTATCTCTAACATACCTCCACCTAAGAGCATACGTGACATGCGATCCTTCTTAGGACATGCCAGATTTTATAGACGATTCGTAAAAGACTTTATTCATCTCTCTCGTCTTTTATGCAATCTACTTCAAAAGGATTTACCATACAAGTGGACTGAGCAATGTCAGGAAGCTTTTACTAAGCTCAAAAGCATGTTGACTACCACTCCTATCATGCAGCCACCCGATTGGATCATACCTTTTTAGATTATGTGTGATGCGTCTGACTATGCTATTGGGGCTATGTTAGGCCAGAGAAAAGAAAAGAAGCCCTATATTATTCACTATGCAAGTAGAACTCTAAATCCTACCCAAGTGAAATACTTTACTATAGAGAAGGAACTCTTAACCGAGTGTTCTCTTTTGACAAATTTAGGCCCTATTTGATCAGATCTAAAATCATCATCTACATTGATCATGCAGCATTGAAGTACCTTCTTTCTAAGAATGATGTTAAGCCTCGCTTGATAAGATGGATCCTCCTACTCCAGGAATTTGATTTGAAAATACAAGACAAAAAGGGAGTAAAGAACGTAGCGGCTGACCATCTTTCAAGACTTGATCTCCCAGATTCTTTTGAGATGACACCTATAAACAACATATTCCATGATGAACAACTATTTAAACTCTCCCGATTACCTTGGTTTACTAACATTGCAAACAATCTTGCTATAAGTTTCACGCCGACATATTGGACTGTGCAAGATAAGAAAAAATTATTCGTCGAGGTACGTAAGTTTTTCTAAGATGATCCTTATCTATTTAAATATTACCTAGACCAAATTCTAAAGAGATGTGTGTCAGGCAATGAATATCAAAGTGTCATCTCCTTTTGTCATTCTCGTGCTTGTAGTGGTCACTTTTCTGCTAAAAAGCCATGGCTAAAATTCTACGATGCGGCTTTTACTGGCTCACGATGTTTAGAGATACTTACGAGTTTTGTACAGCTTATGAGGGTTATCAGAAATTGGGAGGATTGTCCTGTCAAAATCTGATGCCACTGAACCCAAATCTTATCAGTGAACATTTGATTGCTGGGGCATTAATTTCATGGGACCATTCCCCCAATCCTTTGGAAATAATTACATCTTATTGGCAGTAGAATATGTTACTAAGTGGGTCAAAGCGATCCCGTGCCGGAATAATGGCCATAAAATAGTAATTCGATTATTAAAAGAAAATATCCTTTCCTGGTTCGGAACGCCTTGAGCCATCATTAGTGATAGAGGTTCACACTTTTATAGTAGGTCATTTGTGACCTTAATGAAGAAATATGGCATCTCTCATAAAGTGAGCACTCCATACGACCCGCAGACAAGCGGGTAAGCTGAGATTTCCAACAGGGAAATTAAGAAAATTCTAGAAAAAATGTTAACCCTGACCGTAAGGATTGGTCAATCTGTTTGACCAATGCTTTATGGGTTACCATACAACTTTTAAGATCCCCATTGGAATTTCTCCCTTTAGACTCATCTATGGGAAGCCTGCCACTTACCTGTGGAGCTAGAGCATAGAGCCTACTAGGCTATTAAAAATCTAAACTTTAACTTGGACAATGTCAGCTCACTGTGCAAGCTCCAACTAAATGAACTTGAGGAAATATAGAACGGCGCTTATGAGAACTCGAGAATTTATAAGGACATGATGAAGGTGTTTAATGACAAGAACATCCTTCGAAAATCATTCATAACCAATCAAAAAGTCCTTCTGAATAATTCTCAGTTACTTCTTTTTTTAAGAAAAACTTCGATCTCGTTGGACTAGCCCTTGCACTGTTACTAATATCTATCCTTATGGGGCCATGAGATAAAGAATCTCACAAATGATAACATTTTTAAAGTGAATAGACATCATCTCAAGCCACTTGTTGAGAAGTTTGATTCAGAGGACATGACCATGCCTCTGACTGATCCTGTGTACCAGGATTCACCTCCTACTTTGATGGATGTGTAGTTATGTTTATTGCTTTCATAGAATTTAAGATTAGGATAGTTTGATTTCAGTATGTTTAGTCTTCGTGCTAACCCTTTTACATGTTAAGAACTTTGGAAAAGCTTCAATTCTCTTTCTTCAAGTATTATCTTCCAATCACTTCCCATTTCTTTTCGTTGTCTCATGTGCATTGCTTGCTCATATCTTTTATATTGAGGATTGTAACGTCTCAGAAAATTCCTGTACAAAGGCCCGAGTACCACCTCAGGAAGAAATCACTTAGGATCAAATCCTTTAGAAATTAGACAAGGTTAACTACTAAGTGTTACACTAGATTAGCCATGAAATCCGCTTGATTCACTTTAAATATGATCTACAAGACCCAAAACTTGTAGAATCGTTGACGCTACATTACCCTAAAATCTAGGATCAAACTCATTACCTGACTGCTCTCGGGAGCACATTGAAACTCTGTATTAGATCTGGACCACACATCGGAAGTCCAAATAATGCGAAGTTATAAGATTGGGACCACCTTGCTGGGCTTGACAACCATCTCGGAAATCAAAACCAAATTGTGTTCCATGGCTATTCGCTTGAGCCCGCAGTGAGGAGTGTGTGAACACTTGGTTTTCTTTAGAAATCAAGTCTCATTTAAGTAATCTGAGACTTATTACTTGCGGGCCTGATATAAGCAATCAGGCCGTCAAAATTTGACCCAAATACACCCTTGGATCAGGAGAAATTTCATATACATGGCAGTATACTTGAAATCTCCGATCGAATTTCAGTGACCGTTGAACTGAAACTGGTCCACCACATGCGATCTAAGAATTCGACTGGAATGAAAACTTAACTCCACCTAGATCCAAGGTTGGTGAGCTTAAGTCCGACTACACGCAGAAAAGGGGCCTCCAGAAGTGTTCCGTTGAGACGGAACAAGCTCACTTTGGATATAACCTAAGTATACCTTGACCCTGGGTCTATTTTGGTGATGTTTTAGGCTATATAAGGACCTTAAACACTCTCTCGTTCAGCCCATACGAATTTGAAGAAACCCTAGGAGAGAGAAGAGAGAAAAGAGAGAGAAAGTGTGAGTGAAGTGGGAGGATCTCCCTGATACTCTACCCTGCCGCTATCTAAGCTTAACCATCCCTATCTAATCACTTTTTCGGCGATTCCAACTTTATTTCTAGGTAAGAAAATCCTAACCCTAATCTGATTTAGGGTTTCAACTAATTCAATTAGCGAAATAGCTAGCACTACTTGTGCTTTAGGTCGTTATACTGTCGTGGAAGAAGACTTAGCATTCCTACCAAATTTATTACGCTTCTACGGCGTAAGGTGCGGACTTTAGACGTATAGGTTATAGTTTTCAACACTTTCAATGTCAGATAATGATAGATTCATGATCTGGGTGTAATTGTACATGTACAAACCGATGTTCATTTTACATTTCGGTTGCATATACAAATTATGGCGTATTGTGTATTCCGTGTATTTGTAAAAAATACCGTATACGTATAAATTTTGAAAGTAAGTTTTCTATGATTAATTACTATATGGACATGCTATATATATGTGTGTAATACTTACTCGGTGAAAGGATTCGCCCTAATACATGTTTTTGCTAATATAAGTTATGTACATGGTTGTTTAACTTAACCGCTTACTTATGAAATATATGTGTTGCATTTCCTGTTTATATTGTGCTTTATAACATACTTTATGACATGCTTGTTAACATTCTTGAATTACTTTGTTTATTTTGCTTTACTCCACATGCTTCTGGTTAAGGATTGGTTGTGACTGGGACTATGATTATAGTCCAGACAATCGGTAACAAACTGGAATTCGTGGTTGAGATTCATTCGCCACGAAGGATATGTTTGACGAACCCGAGTCGCACTTCAGTCGGCGACAGTGGTTAGGCCACGCGAAGTGCTTATGCACTTCATGTCGTTCAGCTGGTTGTGCGCTCGCGCTAGTTGAGCTCGTCAAGTAACCCAATCTGTCTTATATATGTTCACCATGTTTGGACGCCTCTGTTTGAACTTAAGGTACCAAGCTTACTAATGGAATCCTGTTAACTATGGTACCTCGATCCACTAAGACTCATGAGCTGGGTATGGTGGTATGGGACACCGTAGTCGAGCTGTCGGCCTGCGCTGGGGCCACGAGCCTCCCCGTAGTGACTATTGAGCAACCAGACTCGTGAGCTGATTATGGTGGTATGGGACAATATATTCGAGCTGTTGGCCTACACTGATAAGGTGATGGGGGAGTGGTGCAACAATTCCGTGTAACAGCCCTGAAACCCCTTTGTAGTGACCTCGAGAGTTCTCTGAGTCTACATGGAGGCGACAACCCTTCCGTAGCAACAAGTGTACAAACTAGGCTTGTATTGATAAGGTGATGGGGGAGTGATGTAATGATTCCATGTAACAGCCTTGGCAGCCCTTGTAGCGACCTAGAAACACACCATCGTATAAGATTATCTAGGACTGACGACCCTAGAATAGATCATGTTTGGGAATGATATAAGGGAGGTACCTTAGTTTCCCAATACTACTGTTTAAAATAAACTAATAACAATTCGGTAATCATACTCATCATCGCATTGCATGTGCCTGGAAGATGTGGAGTACTGAGGGATGAACGCATGCCACGCACATAAGATGGTGTCATATGAGGGTGGTTAGGCGAGGGGCATGCATCATGATAGCATTTCATACTTGCATTAACAAGAGTGCTTAAGATGGTTGATTGTAATGCATTATCATTACTGCTTGACTGATTTGATAACATGTTAACCTATGCTTTATTGTTCCACTGAGTTAGCTACTCACTCCTACATTACGGGATGGTGTTCTAGACACCCAACAAACTCTGTCTTAGGTGCAGATACCGACGATTCACAGGAGGCTGAGCCTGGATATTCTGATGATCAGGATGAGTTTTCCTTCATGTAGTTCTCCGATGGCTTTGCTTAGGCTATCCAGATTTATGGGGCTACTAGGCTATCACGACAGTTGGACTATTCTTTTGACATTTTGTTTTTGATTTAGTACATGTATATGATGACTCAGTGAAGTAATCATACTCTGGTGACAGATCAAAATTGTTTATTTTTATACACATCTATATACATCTTTCAGTCTTCCACTTGCGTTTTATACCTTGATCTGAAGTATGGATTACTGTTTGGTATAATCTCACTCATGTTTATTACATTAACACAGACAACAATCAATCATCATTCTCTATGTTGCATAAGTGATGTTTTGGAACTCAGGTGTTGAGTTGCTACTCGACCCCCAAATTTCAGGGCGTTACAAGGACAATGTAGGTTTTAGGTTAGGGGTATGGATTAAGTAAATTAATCAGTGTTTTCTTAGTTTTAAGTAAAAATTATGAAAATTTTTAAATTTTTAAGTTAAAAACATGTTTGGAAAATGATAATTTGTGGAATTAAGAATGCTTTGAGTATGATGATAAGATGGAGATTGAACTTTGAATTGTTGGAGTTTGATCAACTGAGTAGACTATCGTCTAAATTCTTTCATTTAATTGATTAAGAGGAAGTTTAAATATCATGTTAATCTAAGTCACAAGACACGTTCAATTTGTTTTCTGTGAATAGTACTAGAATTTCTTATTGTTGTATGCATATCATTGAAAGATATTTAAAATTAAGTTTAGAGAATTTTATCCACCTTAAAAGATGAAAACAACCAGTTAAAAAATAGTGAGATCGACAAAAAGGTCATGTATGGTGAAAAGACTGGAAAAGAATGTAAAGTCAGAAAAGATTGAAAGAAAAGAGACCGTCGATATAAAATAAAAAACTAGAAAAAGAATGAAAAGGGGATAAGTTCAGAATCAACACTTGATTATTCAAGTAATCCTGAGGTGATGAACATGGCTAACATTATGAAATAATAGTATTTTTATAGAAAGTAAGTTGAAATTCACCAAGCATATTGGGAAAACTTGATATATTAACTTATGCTCTAAATTAATTAATGAAGAACCTATTTGATTGATTGCTTGTTTGATTCGGCTCTAGGTTTTCAAATTTCACTCTCTCTTCTTTGGATTATACTCATTCATACTTATTTACACAAAAGAATGTTTTCTTGAAGAACTTTGAACATTGAGAATTTAAGGTCACTTCATGCATGTTTTGCTCAGGACTAGCAAAATGCTGGTTACGGGGTGTGTTGAGTGTGAAATATTGCATATTTCTCACTATTTATACCTTGGTTTTATAAACATGATAGTGCTTAATCGATTTAATTATTCATGTTTTCATGTGCGATGTGATTTTGACAGCTTAAGGTGAATTGATGTCAAAAGGAAGATTTATACTCAAAAGATTACTAAATAAAGATTTGGAGATTTGGAAGTCATCAATAAAGAATTCACATGTCAAAGATTTAAGAAAACCAAGTGAGGAATGAAGAGAATAAAAGATTTGAAGTGAAGAAAAGGATTCCTAAAATTGTCCTGAAAACAAACATTTCTTAAAATTGTCCTAAAAAAGCATATTCTAAAACTCTGAGTCCATTTTGGAAAACTATGCAAAGTGAACTTTATTTTGAAAAACTGCATAGAGTGCATAAATTTAAGGCGGTTTCTAAATTTTTCCAACTCGGTGCAAAAGTTGAAGTTCTACAACTATAAATAGGACTCCCTAGGATGCTCCAAAGCATCTTATAGGGTTTGGAAAGGTCTCAAGGAGCATACACAAGGGTGGAGCAGCTGCCAAAGAGTTTTTCTTCTTCCCTAGTTTACTTTTCATGCTTTGTTTAAAGATATTTGGTTTTAATCATGTCTATAGTTGGCTAAACCTCTTAGCTAGGGCTAAGAGGTGAAGCTTGTAGTGTGTTGGGATATTTATTTTTCTTTGATTCTTGTTCTTATTAAACTTCATTAATTTCTAGTTTGATATTAAAGGAATATTTTCAGTTTTCTATGATTTATTGTGACTCAAATTACAATAGATGTTGTCATAGCTTTGGATATGTTCTTTTCCTGTTTTGATATTGCGAGATTGGTAAATCCTGTTGTTCACCATCATCTCCTGGGCATGGTAGGGTGATGGAATCCCTTCCGATCATCACAATTCTCCTCCATTAACAATTAGGTCAATGAAAAGTTTAGATTTGATTTAAATTATTTTATCTTCCAATTGGATAAGATTGGACTTTAATTCCAATTGTGTTCCTTGAATCAAGTTAGGTAGCATCTTGATAGCTACAAGTGGGTCCTTGGCACCCTAGTTCCCACCTTTAAATTCATAAGTTTTAATCAATATTATTCACCATTACTCTTAATTATTTAGATTTCAATTTAGATCTTTTTCTAGTTCTAGTTACTTTCAGAATACGTGCAAGTTTAGTCCCTGTGAATTCGACCTCAGTCTTACCGAGTTATTACTACATCGCGACCCTACACTTGGGGTTGTTTACAATAGCCCTTGAAGATCAAGAAAAGACAACATTCACATGTCCATTTGACACATTTTCTTACCGAAGGATGCCATTCGGACTGTGTAATGCCCCCGCCACTTTTCAGCAATGCATGTTGAGTATTTTTTTAACATAGTAGGACAATATTTAGAGGTCTTCATGGACAACTTCTTTGTCTTTAGTCCATCCTTCAGCGAATGTTTGGAAAATCTTAAATGTGTGTTGAAGCGATACGAGGAAAAGAATTTGGTTCTGAATTGGAAAAAATGTCATTTCATGGTTCCCAAGGGAATTGTGCTTGGACACATAATTTTGTCCAAGGGAATTGAGTTAGACAAGGCAAAAATTGATTTTATCTCTAACCTAGCTCCACCCAAGAGCGTACGTGATGTGCGATCCTTCTTAGGACATGCCAGATTCTATAGACGATTCATAAAGGACTTTAGTCATCTCTCTCATCATTTATATAATCTACTTCAAAAGGATGCACCATATAAGTGGATAGAACAATGCCATGAAGCTTTCACTAAGCTCAAGGGCATATTAACTACCGCTCCTATCATGCAACCACCTAATCGGAGCATCCCTTATGAGATTATGTGCAATACATCCAAGTATGCTATTGGGATACTGGTGTTAGGCTAGAGAAAAGAAAAGAAGCCCTACG
The DNA here is from genome assembly GCA_030180095.1 of Magnolia changhungtana. Lineage (NCBI taxonomy): Eukaryota > Viridiplantae > Streptophyta > Magnoliopsida > Magnoliales > Magnoliaceae > Magnolia > Magnolia changhungtana. The sequence goes on along the minus strand of JASAUF010000172.1, from coordinate 11,079,831 downwards.
TTATTCACTATGTAAGTAGAACTCTAAATTATGACCAAGTGAACTACTCTACTACGGAGAAGGAACTCTTAGTCGTAGTGTTTGCTTTGGACAAATTTAGGTCCTACCTAATCGGATCCAAGATCATCATCTACACAGACTGTGTGGCGCTAAAGTATCTTTTTTTAAAGACGGATGTCAAGCCCCTCCTGATAAGATGGATCCTCTTACTCTAAGAATTTGATATTGAAATACGAGACAAAAAAGTAGTAGAAAAGGTAGTGGACAACCACATTTCTTAACTTGACCTCCCAGATTCCCTTGAACCAACACTGATAAACGATATGTTCCTTGATGAACTATTATTTAAACTCTCCCAACTACCTTGGTTTGCTGACATCACAAATTATCTTGCTACAGGTTTCACGTCAAGATATTGGACTATGCAAGATAAGAAAAAATTCTTCGCCAAAGTATGTAAGTTTTTCTAGGATGATCCTTATTTGTTTAAATATTGCCCAAACCAAATTATAAGAAAATGTCTGCCAGATAATGAACATCAGAGTGTCATCTCCTTTTGTCATTCTCAGGCCTGTGGTGGTCACTTTTTTACTAAAAAGACCACGGCCAAAATTCTGCAGTGCGGCTTTTAGTAGCTCACGATGTTCAGAGATACTCATGAGTTTTACAAAGCTTGTGAGCATTATCAAAAATTGTGAAGGTTTTCTCGTCAAAATATGATGCCTCTGAACCCCATTCTTATCATTGAAGCATTTGAATGTTGGGACATCAATTTCATGTGACCATTCTCTCAATCCTTTGGGAATATTTACATTTTATTGACAGTAGACTATGTCACTAAGTGGGTCAAAGAGATCCCGTGCTGGAATAATAATCATAAAACGGTCATTCGATTCTTAAAAGAAAATATCCTTTCCCGGTTCGGAACGCCTCAGGCCATCATTAGTGATGGAGGTTCACACTTTTGTTATAGGCCATTTAAGAACTTAATGAAGAAATATGACATCTCTCATAAAGTGATCACTCCATATCACTCGCAGACAAGTGGGTAAGCTGAGATTTCCAATAGAAAAATTAAACAAATTCTGAAAAAAATAGTTAACCCTAACCGTAAGGATTGGTTAATTAGCTTGACTGATGCCTTATGGGCTTACCGTACAGCTTTTAAGACCTCATTGGAATGTCTCAATTTAGAATCGTCTATGGGAAAACTTGCCATCTACCTGTAGAGATAGAGCATAGAGCCTACTGGGCTATCAAAAATCTGAACTTTAATTTGGACAACACTGACTCGCTGCGTAAACTTCAATTGAATGAACTCGAAGAAATCCGGAACGACACTTATGAGAACTCGCGAATTTACAAGGACAGGATGAGATGAAGGTATTCCATGATAAGAACATCCTTCAAAAATAATTCATAACTGGTCAAAAAGTCTTTCTGTACAATTCTTGGTTACATCTTTTTTCAGGTAAACTACAATCTCGTTGGACCGGTCCCTTCACTGTTACTAATGTCTATCCTCATGGGGCCGTTAAGATAAAGAATTCAATGAATGACAACATTTTCAAAGTGAATGGATATCGTCTTAAGCCACTTGTTGAGAAGTTTGATTCAGAGGACATGTCCATGCCTCTGACTGATCCTACGTACCAGGATTAACCTCCTAGTCTAATAGAGGTGTAGTTAGTTTTATTACTTTCATAAGATTTAAGATTAAGATAATTTGATTTCAATTTGTTTAGTCTTTATGCTAACCCATTTTCATGTTAAGAACTTTATAAAAGCTTCAATTCTCCTTCTTCAGGTATTATCTTCCCATCACTTCCCATTTCTTTTCGTTGTCTCATGTGCATTGCATGCTCATATCTTTTACATTGAGGACAATGTAGGTTTTAGGTTGGGGGTGTAGATTAGGTAAACTAATTAGTGTTTTCTTAGTTTTGAGCAAAATTTGTGAAATTTTTTAATTTTTTAAGTTAAAACATGTTTGGGAGATAATAAATTGTGGAATTAAGAATGCTTTGAGTAAGATGATAAGATAGGAGATAGAACTTTGAATTGTTGGAGTTTGATCAACTGAGTAGACTATCGTCTAAATTCTTGCATTTAATTGATTAAGAGGAAGTTTGGATATCATATTAATCTAAGTCATGAGCCACATTCAAATTGGTTTCTGTGAATTATATTAAAATTTCTCATTGTTAGTATGTATATCATTGAAAGATATTGAGAATTAAGTCTGTAGAATTTTATCCACCTTAAAAAGATGAAAAGAACTAGTTAAAAAATAAAGAGATCGACAAAAAGGTTATGTATGATAAAAAGACTGAAAATGAATGAAAAGTCTAAAAAGAATGAATAAATAAAAGGGACCATCGATATATAATCAAAAATTGGAAAAGAAGGAAAATGTGACAAGTTTGGAATCAATACTTGATTATTCAATAATACTTGAGGTGAGGAGCATGACTAACATTACGAAATAGTAGTATGTTATAGAAAGTAAATAGAATTACTACGCACATTGGAAAACCTTGATATATGAACTTATGCTTTTAAATGATTGATAAAGAACCTATTTGATTGATTACTCATGTGATTTGGCTCTAGGTTTTCAAATTTTCATTCTTACTTCTTTGGATTATACTCATTCATACTTGATTACACAAAAGATTGTTTTCTGAATGTGATTTGAACATTAAGAATTAAGGATTTCTTCACGCATGTTTTGCTCGGGACTAGCAAAACGTTGGTTGGGGGGTGTGTTGAGTGTGAAATATTGCATATTTTTCCTATTTATACCTTGGTTTTATAAATATGATAGTGCTTAATCGATCTAATTATGCATGTTTTTATGTGCGAGGTGATTTCAAGAGCTTAAGGTGAAATTGACGCTGAAAGGAAGATTTATAATCAAAAAATTACTAAATAAAGATTTGAAGATTTGGAAGTCATTAATGAAGAATTCACATGCTAAAGATCCAAGGAAACTAAGTGAGGAATGAAGACAATCAAAGATTTGAAGTGAAAAAAAAAAAAAAGAACCTTGAAAATTGTCTTAAAAAAACATATTCCTGAAATTGTCTTGAAAAAAAACATATTCTGAAAGTCCGAGTTTAAAAAAGAAAAGTTCTAGAAGTCTATTTTGGAAAACTGCGCAGAGTGCATAAATTTGAGGCAGTTTCTAGAATTTTTTCTAACTCGGTGCGAAAGTTGGAGTTCCACAACTATAAATAGGACTCCCTAAGATGCTCCAAAGCATCTTATAGAGTTTAAAAAGGTCTCAAGGAGTATAGTACAAGGGTGGAGTAGCTGCCAAAGAGTTTTTCTTCTTCCCTAGTTTATTTTTCATGTTTTGTTTAAGAGATTTAGTTTCAATCATGTCTATTGTTAGCTAAACCTCTTAGCTAAGGCTAAGAGGTAAAGCTTGTAGCGTGTTTGGATGATTATCTTGCTTAAATTCTTGTTCTTATTGGACCTCATTGATTTATAGTTTGATATTAAAGGAATATTTTAATTTTCTATGATTTATTGTGACTCAAATTACAATAGATGATGTGATAGCTTTGAATATCTTCTTTTCCTGTTTTGAGATTGTGAGATTGGTAAATCTTTTTGTTCACCATCGTCTTCTGGGCATGGTAGGGTGATGGAATCCCTTCCAATCATCACAATTCTCTTCCATTGAGAATTAGGTCAATGAAAAGTTTAGATTTGATTTAAATTGCTTTATCTACCAATTGGATAGGATAGAACTCCAATTTCAATTGTGTTCCTTAAATCAAGTAAGGTAGCATCTTGATAGCTACAAGTGGATCCTTGGCACACTAGTTCCCACCTTTGAATTCATAAGTTTTAATCAACATTATTCACTATTACTCTCAATTATTTAAATTTCAATTTAGATCTTTTTCTAGTTCTAATTCTAGTTATTTTCAGAATACGTACAATTTTAGTCCATGTCCGAGTTATTACTACATCGCGACCCTACACTTGGGGTTGTGAACAGGGCATGACTGCCGGAGTGATTGCCACAAATACCTTCATGTATCTCTCTCAGGATGTACTTGGCCTCTTCATTTCGAAGGCATCTGAGATAAGGTACACAAAATCTCTTTTTGTATAAAATGTCCCCGACCATAGTGTATCGGGCTGACCTGGATCGGAGTCAGCGAGTGTTGAGTCGGTCTTCAGGCAACTTCCCTTCTTGAAGGTAGTCGATTATTGGGTTCATCCAGCACGGTGTCGAATTCAACGAGAGAATCGTATCCGAACTGAAATCACTGATGTTCTGCTCGACGAGAAACTTGATTTGGATCGACTTCGGAATGTTGTCTTTCGCCGTTGTGGGTAGCTTCACTAGTGTATCTACTTTGGAGTTTTCTACTCTAGGGATCAGGCTGATGTCGCACTTGGGGAATTTACTGATGAGTTCTTGGGCTCTTCGTAAATAGGCGATCATTCTTTCTACCCTAGCCTACTACTCATTTGCTATCTAGTTGATGGCTAGTTGTGAATCACTGTGGACTTTCAAGTTCTAGGCTCCCATTGTCACTGTTAACCTAAGTCCAGTGAGTAAGGCTTCGTATTCTGTTACGTTGTTCAATGTTTGAAATCCAAATCTTAAGACATATTGTGTGCAGGTCTGATCAGGAGCCTTCGGGACTACCTTGCCCCCACTGCCTTTAGAATTGGATGAGTCATCAATGCACAGTGTCCAGAGCGGCAGGTCTGGCTTGACCACCTGACTTACAGGCTGATCAGTCTCACTGCCTAGACTAGTTTCCAGGTCGTTTTTGCATGTAAGCTTGACAATAAAATCAGCCACGGCTTGGCCTTTGATGGCGATTTGGGGCTAATATTTAACATTGAACTCACTAACCTCGATCGCCCATTTCGTGAGTCTCCCCAACACTTCAGGTTTCTGGAGTACCTGGCAGAGGGGTTGGTTGGTCAAGACTATTATAGTATGGGCCTAGAAGTAAGGTCGAAGGCGGCGGGATGAGATGATCAAAGCGAGGGCGAGCTTCTTGATGTCTAGATACCTGGTCTCAGCTGGGACCAGGGCTTTGCTGACATAGTATACTGGTAGTTGTTTCCCTTTTTGCTCCCGGATGAGAGCCAAGCTTACCGATGTTATTGAAAATGTTAATTATAGCATCAGTGGTTCTCCTCGCCCGGGCTTTGAAAGTAGCGGTGGTGAGCCCAAGTGCTACTTGAGCTGTTGGAAGGCCAGCTTGCAGTCCTTGATCCACTCTATCTTTTGTTTTCCTTTCAGCTGTTTAAAGAAGAGGAAACACTTATCGGTGTCTTGGGAGACGAACTGATTGAGGACGGCTATTCTCCCTGTGAGACATTGAATCTCTTTCGTTATTTTGGGTGAGCTCATGCCCAACAGAGCTTGGATTTTATGAGTGTTTGCCTCTATCCCCCTTTGACTGACTAGGAAGCCAAGGAACTTTCCTGAGCTAATGCCAAAGGCACACTTGTTCAGGTTTAATTTCATCCGGTATCTTCATAGGATTGCGAACATTTCCTCTAGGTCGGTGGTGTGGCCTGTAGATTTGACGTTTTTGACAAGCATGTCGTTGACGTAGATGTCCATGGAGCATCCAATCTTCTTAGTGAACATTTGGTTTATGAGCCGTTGGTACGTGGCTGCAGCGTTCTTCAGTCCAAAGGGTATGACCTTATAGTAGTAGAGCCCTTCATCAGTGACAAAGGTCACTTTCTGCTTATCATAGGGATGCATAATGATTTGATTATATCCCGAGTAAGGATCCATGAAGCTTAGGAGTTCATGCTCGATTGTGCTGTGGACCAAATGGTCAATCAACGGAAGGGGGAAACTGTCCTTGGGGCAAGCTTTGTTCAGGTCAGTGTAATCAACACAGACCCGCCACTTCCCAGTGGACTTTTTTACCAGAACGATGTTGGCGATCCAGTCAGGGTAGTATATTTCTTCGATGAAACAGGCTTTAAGGAGTTTGCCAACCTCTTCACTGATTATTGTGTACTGTTCTGGCTCAAATGCTTGTCACTTTTGCCTTACCGATCGGTGGTCGGAATCGACGTTCAATTTGTGGACTATCACCTTTGGATCGATGTTGGGCATGTCCTGATGGGACCAAGCAAACACATCAGTGTGTCCTCAGAGGAGATTCATGATTTCATCTTGTAGGGCTGGGGTCAGTGACGAACTAATCTGCAATGTCTTGGCTAAGTCAGATTCGTCGAGTGGGATGCTGACGAGGTCCTCCACTGGTTGCCCTTTATCGACCGAGTCCTCCCGAGGATCCAGGACGGTGATGGTCATCGCTTAGTTCTGCGTTCTCAACACCATAGAATAACATTACTGAGCTTCTTATTGGTCTCCTTTGACTTGTCTGACTTCATGCTAGATTGAGAGTTTCATGGCGAGTTGGTATGTGGATACCACTACTCGTAGAGTATTAAGGGAAGGTCGTCTTAAAATGACATTGTAGACAGAGGGGCAGTTGGCTACCGAGAAGTCAATCATGGTCATTATTTGGTTCTTTCCTTCTCCTGCCGTGACTGGGAATTGTATGGATCCTTCCAAGGTGACTTTTTCTTCTGCAAAACTGAGCAAGGGAGTTTTAACAGGTTGGAGTCAAGACCACCCGACTCCCATCTTATCGAAGGCTACAGTGAAGAGGATGTCCATCAAGCTGCCGGTGTCCACCAATATCCGAAACACTTTGTGTTAGTGCACTCACCGTGCACACATGTTTGTCAATCACGTGACTATTTGTGTCAAGTAGTTGGATGAGTTATTGGCAAATGAAGACCGGCGACATAACTGGAGCAGAAGCACCAAAGCTACATTCAAAATAAAGAAAAGTTTCTACAATCTTGACCTTGCCTATAGATGATCCTAACCCAAATAGGAAAACCCACTTAGATCATCTATTCAAGCCACTCTAAGTTAATATTTTCTACCCTTCTAGACTTGGCTTTAGGAAGTTTGAAGTTGTTGAATGATTTAAAGGACAAGAATTTAAAATAGGAAAATCTGTCCCAATTCTATTGGAGAAGGAGCCACCGAATGACACCTTTGGTGCCACCGAAAGTGCCCAAATTAGTCCAGCAACATTCAAAGCTAATTCGGTACCACCGACTAGACTTTCGATCCCACCAACTTTCACCGAAGAATAAATATTCGGTGATACCGAAGGTTACAAATTTCATCCAGTAACTTCAGGATCTAATTTGCTGCCACTAAGAGATATTTTGGTGCCACCAAAGGCTCACTCGATAAAATAAAAAAGTAGCCATTACAGATCTATTAGAACTTTTTCTATATAAATATAGGACCCAAAACTTTATGAAAAGTGTGGATTAAGGCATTTTAGAGTCCCGAGTGTATCCCAAGCTCATCCCACTCATCTTAGACTCATCCACACAAGATTCATCCTTTCTTCATTGTGATTCCTCACTTCAATGAACATTTAAAGCTCCTATTGACGAAGAACATGATCTCGAGCCTTCTCTAGAGTACAGAGACCAAACATATTGGCAAATCCATAGTCTCCGTGATACTCTAAAGCATCCATCAGTTGAATCCCTTAGGAAATCTATTCATTACCCTTTATATGAGATTCAACCCACTCCTATTACCTTTGTTGCCTTAATAGGAATATCATATGCAAGGTACTTGATCATGAAGCTGAAACAACAAGAAAATATAGCATCATGTTCGAGGGAGCATTAGGGAGTTGATTCAAGCACGATAGAGTGAAGATCAAGCAACCTAAAACAAGCTACAAAAGAGGACTCATTCCGACAAGTAAGTGTCATTGTCAAGAGTACATAAGTTAGTCTCTATCCTCGTGTAAGATTGAGGCTAAGAGTTTACTATCCACAAACTCGATTAGGTGCTTAGTGTGGGACCTTCGCCGGTGTAGCCTAAACGTAGGTGCCTAGTGTGGGACCTTGGCCTTGGGGCTTAAACATAGATTCTTAGTGTAGGACCTTTGCTCGTGTGTAGAGCATAAATTGCAGAGTCCTTTAAGTAGTGTTGTAAAGTTTTTGGTGAACCTGATTTAAAACCATTAATAGTGAAATTTGGCACACTCTAGGAGAGAGTGCGGTTGTCAAGAGTGGAGTAGGCACGTAGTCGAACTACTATATATCCTTGTGTATGGAATTGTCATTTGCACATTTATTTAATTATGATTATATAAGTTTGAATGCTTGATTATTTATGCATGATTGGATGATTGCTTAAGATTGATAGGTAACACATTCCACACATAAGTTCACAATGTTATAGGCTAGTTTCTTTATTTGTATATCTTGAGTAACCTAAGTGATTATACCCTCTATTGGCTCGGAAGCCTTTAGAGTTACATTGCCTTAGTTTAATTGTAAATCAGTTTAAGTTAGGCAATGAAGTTTTAAAATGTTATAATCATTGAAAAGTCCTATTCACCCCCCTCTAGGACTTAGGGACTATTCCATACTACTACTACAACGATCTAAACCACAATTTCACTTTACAATTAGCTATAGTTATGGTCATCATTAACGTATCATCGTAAGGGTGGTGGACACCTCGGATGTCTTCTTCTGTGAATGTCAGCTCACATGATGTTACTTTCTATTCCTTTGGAGGCCTGCCGATGATGTTGATTTGATGCTTCAAACTGCAGTGACTAATACTTTGGGCGTGAGTTATCCATGCTCGGTTTGAGTCTCCTCCCCCGACGGGTCCCCCGAAGATGGTGCAGATTTCTCCCGTGGCTTCATTATTGATGGGTTGCTCATTCTTACAGTCTGTTTACTCTTCTCTCCTGTTGACATATTCTCGCAAGTACCCATTGCGGATGAGGGCCTTGATTTTCTCTTTTAAATCAAAGCAGTCGCTAGTTGAATGACCGTGGTCGCGGTGGAAGTGGCAGTACTTCTGCTTGTCCCACTTGTTAGTATTGAATTTTATCTTGTTCGGCTACTTGCAGAGTTGCTTATCTAGGGCCTCCATGAGGACCTGTTGTGTAGGAGCTAAACCTACTAACGGGTCGTCTGTCAGACGTTAACCTCTAATTGAATCATCGTCCTTTCTATGTTTGTTGTTGTTGGTCGGGGTTTGTTCCTCCTTAGGTCGCTTTTCCCTGACCGTGTTTTCCTTATTCCGAGCAACTTTTTGCAAGCTGAAAAGCTTCTTGGTGTTGGAGTATTTTTAAGCTTGATTGAAGAGATCAACTTATGTTGTCGGTGGGTTCTTGTCGAGTGAGAAAAGGAACCTCCCCTCCTTTAGGCCTCCCATCATGGCAGCTAAGGCAATCTCTTTCGAGTGCCCCTCTACTTGTATCGCTTCCAGGTTGAAGCGCTTAATGTAGTCATTCAACAACTTATCCTCTTTCTAAATAATGGTGAGGAGATGAGTAGTCGGCTTGAGTCATTCCTTTCCTCCAATGAAGTTGGTGATGAATGTTATGCTAAGTCATGAAAATGAGTTGATCGACTATGACTTCAATTGTCAGAACCACTTTCGAGATGCTCCTGTTACGGTCAGGGAAAATGCTCGGCACATAACAGTGGTTGATGCGCCCTGAAGTTCCATCCAAACCCTAAACAATTCCAAGTGTTCAGTTGGGTTAGTGGTTCCGAAATATGGGGCTATCTGGGGCATTCGAAACCTAGGTGGGAGCTGGGCATGCATGATGTCGGCTGTAAATGACAGCTCGGTTTCTTCTAGTATTATTTCTACTGAGGTTGGAGCGTGTGTGCGATAAGTGTAACACCCTAGTTTTCAGAACCCGAGTATATGACTCACATCCCAAAAACTCGGGAATTAACAGAATATTAATGACAATCAAATAAGATCAAAATGCAAATAACGGGAATCAAGCATAGCATAAATATAATCAAGATGGAAATATTATCCTGGCCCACTCAGCTGGGGGCCAAATACAAAAACCTCAAATGTAAAATGTTCAAAACAAACTATCACAACTGGGTCTACTGGTTCAAGCTATAATGTGCAACCGCTTCCCGGTGCAGCTCCTCATCGTATAACTCTTCCTCAACTGCATCCGTCTCCGAGTCCACTGCGTATCCGTCTGCCCCTGTACCTGCATCCTATGTACGGTTGAACATTGATGAATGAGTGGCCAGCTTAGTGTAATTTTCCCTCAAGATTACACACCGCTGCCCTAAACAAGAAATAGTATAAAAACATCCAGACAACCAAAACAAAGTAAAATGCAATCTTATTATATGCATGGATGCGTGAATTCAATCATCAACCCAGGGATGCTCATCCGTTCGGAAGTTGGGCTGTCACCCATGCAATCATAGACCTGGGAATACTCATCCAGTCGGACTTGGGCTCATCACCCATGCGAAGAGGCTGGTCGTTAGTGAAGCACATCACGTGCGTACATCACGTACCGCATAACGACTGCCTATCGTATATCACATACGTAAATTGATAGTTGGTGGTTTGATAGCTAGCGAAATGATACCCCAATAACTCGGAGGCACGTGCTACAACATCTAGAAATATTCACCCGTCATCGTAAATATGCCATGTATGCATGATTAGCCAAGTCCTTATTAGTCCAATTACAATCAGCCAATTTAATAACGCTCAAGGTCACTACAGGGGGCTCGTCACCTAGCATAGGTCGACGGCTCAGACATAGTGTCACATGACCACCATCCCCGGCTCATGAGTCTATCACCTTAGGATGTTTAATGGAAACCCGTCGACTAGTGGCCAATCATTTTTCAGTTTATGGGGCTTACCATCGCATGTTACACAAAATAACACCTCGGACCTATATAGGGCAAGTACCAAAACAACACCACATAGGACAAATATCAAAACTAAGCCATGTAAGGCAAATATCAAAACCAAGCCACATGGGGCAAATATCAAGACTAAGCCACATAGAGAAAATGTCAAAACCATGCGATAAAAGACCATCCTTAAAAACCACTTAGACACAACAACCCCTGGATGGTAAGCTCGCATCAATATTCGATTTAAACCACCATTCAATAACCACGAAGTCGAAGGTCCATTACAATCACAAGCAATTGAGTTACATCCCAAGTATGGGTGTACATTTATAAGTGGGGGCTTCCCACTGATGTACCAATTTAAATTCCAGAAATAATCCACAAGTAGTCCACGAACATAAGAAAGTATGCAGGATAAATATTAAGCATGTAATTTAGCAATTCAATCCCAACAATTAACACATGTGATTATAAGATAAAGATATCAAATATCAATCGAAATTAAAATAAAAACTATCACTCAAGCTAATGGAAAATTGAAAGCTCAAGGGGACGAAATCATCACCTTGAAGAGTTGTCTAATTATTCTTGATTCACGTCCCGGTGCACACCTTGTGGCCCAAATCACGCAAACAGTTCCCTAAGGTCATTCCTATGTGACGACTTGTATTAGAAGAATTTTAAAACATCTAAGTCATTGCAAACAAATGGAGTTTGCATGAACTGGATAGTAGAGGGAACTTGGGTCCGCATTAGGTTGAACGAGCCCACCCAATTTTACCTCACCATGTGGCCTAGTTTAGGCCCCGAGTTTGCCCACCATTAAGGCCTGAACTGGGCCTAGCTTGGGCCCGATTTGACCTAACTCGATAGCCCACAGGCTGATATAACATGGCCCACCTGATCTTTACGTGTGGCCTACCTGTTTATATGGCGCGGCCCACTGAGTTTTATACTCAGGTGCGGCCCACCCTGTATATATGGTGCGGCCCACTGAGTTTTAGCTCACGTGCGGCCCACTGTATATATGGTATGGCACAATGAGTTTGGACGTGGCCCATTTCAAGGCTTGAGGCCAGCGTGCAGGCCATCTTACGGCCCACCTAAGGTGGTTTTGGGTTGAGATCAAAGGCCCAATTAAGCGATTGGTTCTGGCCCCGTTTTGAGACTGAAATCGAGTCTGATCTCAACCAAGACGAAAGTCTGTTTTCAGTCTATTTCAGGGCCCATATAGAGGCTCGGTCAAAGGCCTGATTCCAGCTCAAATCAAGCCCATCTACAGGCCATTTTTGGTTTACTTCAGAGCCCATACAGAGGCTCATTTTTGCCACATTTCTAGCCCAGCTAAGGGCCTTCTTTCAACATTTCCACAGCCTGGTGAATGTCTGGTTTCAGCCCTTTTGTGATCTGATGCCAGCTTGGTTTTAGTCCGTTTACATGGCCTAATGAAGGCCGGTTTCAATTCAGTCTCCGCCCAGAATGTGGGTTGGTTTTGGCCCACTGCTTGTGGCTAAGACCCAGCAACGAATGGTTGGATGGCATATGAACGTCATGATGACGCTCCTTAAATAATCCTAGCCATCAACTGAAATGATCACCGACGATCACTAGACCATTATCCGTTTCTACTGGTGGTGCAATTACGAAGGTAGGACACTCGTTATAATGGAGTTAGGCAGGAACTGGGTTCTGACCCAAACTGATTGCACTCCAACATTCATGTCATTCTTAGGAGAAGGAAGATGAAGGGAGGGAGGTCACTACCTGGCCTGCTTCGACTTCGGCCGAGTTGATTCGACTCAATTGCAGTTACCACGATGGAAACCTGCGAGTGAACATTTCGGGTTAACAAGATTTTCTGGCTGTAAGGAACTGACTGAGGTGACTAGGGGCCTTACTTGATAAGTTCCTAGTCTACGAACTCGGTGAGGCAACACCTACTCTTGACCAAGTCGAGCTAGAGACAGACCAAGTCGAGCTGAGTAGCTACGACTGCTCACTCATCTCACTCTCTTCTCTCTCTTTTTCTCTCTCTCTCTCTCTCTCTTTCCTTTCTCTCCTTCTCTCTTCCTCTCTCTATCCTTCCAGTGCAAATCCCGAGGGCAGCAATGCCCTTTTATGGGCGTGGGAAAGAGAGCTCCAACGGTTGGAAAGAAATGGCCCTTGCAAGGCCCACTGCTGAAAATCAGCTATGCATGGGGGCCATCCAATCCTGAGGATGGATTCCCACTCCGATGGGCAACCAGGAAAGCAACTTTTTAGACCTGGTGGGACCATCTCATGATCTTGTTTGGATGGGTTATCGGGGAAGATAACCTGGCGGTAAATTACAGATCACTACCTAGAATACTTTGACATGATTTGGTTTGTTTGGATGGACTAGATGGAGTCTCTGATCAGCGTGGGGCCCACTTTTTGGACCTCAAATGCGAGTTTCAGAATATCTCACGAGATATTTTTTTCTCGTTGTTTTCTCAAGAGATGGAGCATTTCTCTCCATTAACTCGTACCGCCCCGAGGTGAGGACTAGGATGGCTCCACGTGGCTTAGGGGACGGCTAGGAACGCGCCAGCATCCCTTTCCCAACAGGGAAATGTCTCCCTTTACCCTTTTACGGTGTAAGAGCTTAGTCGGCCGTTTTTGGCAACGGAGAACGTCCTCTCACCTGGGCGAGGGGACAACCGAGATTGCTGGGCTGAACTGACTCTGGGTCACCCATGTGTCACCTTGTTGGTCCACCATCCGATGATCCTATCCGTTCATACAATTTTGATCGGTGCCAACCCCAAATCTTCATCCATTTGCATGGGATCGAAAGATTATAGGGTTTTGGTCAGACGGCCCTTATGAATCCTTTAACAGTTTAGATCGACCAAATAGTGCCCAGGGTGGGCCACTTTAAGAGCTGAGATCCGTCTGATTCAAAACGCTGTTTTGGCGGGAGGAATTTTCACTTTTTGAGATTTGTATCAGTCAAAGTCGGTTTGACCGACTTGCTTTGCCCAGTGCACGTTGTGCACAGGCACACGGGGTGCACTCGCACTTCATGTGGGATCCACTATGATGTTTGTGACACTTCCACTCTGTCCATTAACCTTAGGAGTCCCATCCAGGGGGCCTGGCCCAGTTTGGGGTAGGATTGAGACCCAGGTGGGACGTTTCAGGCCCTATTTGGCCTAATATACACTTATCTAATGGCTGGATCGGTTTGAGAACTTGTTTCAATGATTAATTGTGGATTAGAGGGGTAGTGAGTGCTTGGTTGGGCGTTAGCTATCCCTCGAAGGTCTATCACAAGAGTGTCATTTTGTTTCTTTATCAACTGCTGATATAAAAACTACTACAACTTAAGATGTTTAATCAAGGTTACCTTTCTGACTGATGTGTGGTGCATTTCAGCTCTTAGGGCCTCTAGTGGATGGTCCTAGTGATGCCTGGGAGCCCCATCCTGCATATGTTGACTTCAAGTTGTTTAGTTAGTTGAATTCTAGATTCCATTGATGTAGGTTTAAGTGGTAACACCCGTGTACCTGAGGTGCCAGGCATTACAATAAGCCTACCATATGTCATCGTTCTGGCCCCTACCATATGTCATCGATCTGGCCCCGCAGTTCATCAAGCTCGACTTCCCAAGGATCTTCACTTTTGGCCACTCCTCGGCTACAGTTTCGAGGGTTTTACCATGCCACTTCTTCTCCAATTCATGGTGTAGGTTGAGAGGCGGCAGTGCGGCTATCACACCCCAAACTCGAAAACCGAGCTCACAAAATTTCCGAACGTCGAATCCGGCGCCGACGGCCTCCATAGTGCCCCATTCTCGGAACCCGACACTCGTATGTCAAGTTCTGATACTGGGATCTTACAAGGAGGATTTTCAGTATGAATTTTTTTTTGTAATGGAGCATAACCACAAGCATAACCAAGTCACAAAACAACAACACCACATATCCACTATATCAAAAACTTTAAGTACAATGCAGGAAGAGAATACAATGTAATCAAAAGCTCCAAAATGATTAGATACGCGCTCCTACCTCAGTACTGCTCATGTCCAACGCTACCGGCACGCAACGGTCATGCATAAGCGACAAAAGCTTAGAGGGTGGTGTAAGTGTGTGCCAATAATAACGGCAAGTGTACAATGTCAAAGTAATGCGGAAGTATGCGGTAAATCCATGAATAAAACCAGCCATACCAAGGCTATGTGATGCAAGGCATGAATGCTATCGGTCATACCAAGGCCATGCAATGCGAAATATGAATGCTATCGGCCATACCGATGCAATGCAAGGCCTACGTAGCCGAATGTCATATGCGAGATGCAATACAAGTATGTCAATCCTCATCATGCACAGATATCAGTACAGTTCCTCTCTGGATATCATCGGGGTCTAATACACCTCACACTAACTGACTCCTCCCTAGGTGCATAGTCAAGCAAGTGGAAGAGACCACACTATCCGCCTGACCAGTAGTCTGCCAATACCTACTCGGCTCGTCAATAGCAGACTCATTTGTGAGCTGGTCAAACTCAGCATAGCTTATAGCCCCCTCACTCAGGCGGATACGGCCACACCCCCTTCCAACAGACCACGACACAGTGGGAGACATAGCCTACTGGTATTCGGTACTCGAGCGCTCATGTATCCACTCAGTCTAGACGTTGGAGCATCCCCTAGTACCAAAAAGGTTCTGAGACTTTCACCGAAGGACATCCTAAGTACCCGCAGTGCTAAAACCAAATATTTTCGGTATCCGATACAGCCATCCACGATGTGTCTGTGGAGCCATGACCCTGATGTCGCTAGGGCATGCAGTGATCACAACACACAATGCGAAATGCGTGAGTCACACCGTCAATCATGCAACAATCCCATGTGTACCACGCGATCATGTGGGGCACTCTGTCTCATAAGGAGTCCTGTAAATGTCTCAGCCCAACGTCTTATGCTATGATCACACATTCCTCATATCAAACATACATATGATGTGTATGGGCATGAATCACGGAGATATACTAAACATGCTATAAAGTGGTGAACTATCAACAAGTAGGGGCCCACTAATGGGCCCTAAGGAGAGTTATAATGCGAACATTCAACCAACATTATTCGTACAATGTGGACGTCAAACCAACATTGCTCCCAAGGCATGGCCCATCATCAAACATCATTACACAAACCATAGAGGAATCGCTCATTGCAATGGACCCTAAGGACAACCCGTTGGGCCCCGACCCAAGGGCCTTAGATACATCAAATGGGCCGCACCATATGGGCCTTTATAAATCAAGTGGGCAGCATCAAGGGGCCTTATGTACATTGCAATGGACTATACCCCATGGTCCTTGGAATTCATCACAATGGGCCTTGTAACATGGGCCTTATACGTCAAAGTGGGCCACAAATATATCGAATGGGCCTTATAACATGGGCCTTACATTCACATTAAAGTGGGCCTAATCACATGGCCTTATATATACATACCAAGGTGGGGTCCACTTGAACTATAGTTCCGACTTGTTTTTAGTCTCAAGCTTGCCAACTGTTTGAACTGTTCGGATGCAACACAAGCATCATGGTGGGGCCCTTAGATGGACGGTGAGGGTGAAATAGGTGGGGCCCACGTAGCCATCCAACAGCATAGCCAAATGGTTGGACGGCATGGATAAATACATACATTTTGGTGGGTTCCACCATCCCCTGGACAGTGTTAATAATTCACATACATCATTGTGGGCCTCACCATCCATCTGGACGGTGGAAGTAAGGTATGTACATCACTGTGTGTCCCATGTGGGGCCCACCATAATGTTTGTTATCCATCCAACCTACTGATAAGGTCGCATAGACCTAGATTGGATAGGAAAAACAAATTTCAAATTGATACAAAACTTTCATGACACCCAAAATGGGTTCAATGGCAGCCATTTAATTGTCGCTGTTTCCAAAAATGTGGGCCACCTGAACCTCAGATCGGGCTGATCTTTGGAGGGGGCTCACTGACTGAACGGTGTGGACATATATCATACATCATGGTGGGGCCCACGGCTGGGGCCGTGGGTCCCTGCCTGTCCACCCGCCGTATGCTGTAGGTGGCGTTGCAGCCTCCACTCCTCTGCAGCAGCAGCGTCTGCTGCAGGCGCTACACCCCCCTCCCCCCCTCTTTTTTTTTTAAGACACATATTTCTAAGGTTTTTCACGTGTGCCTACATCGCAAGAATCCGCCTCATCCACTGCTTCCCATAGTCCATAACAAATCCATCAAGCACAATATTGGGCATCTTTCGACATGTAGAAAAGTTCAGGTGATTTTAAACGGTGAGAATCCATGTTTGCTAAGGTATGGCCCACCAAAAAGTTGGATTAGCTTCATTTTTTGGGTCAACCCCTAAAATAAGCTGGTAAATAGGATGGACGGCGTGGATTAAATCCATTCATCAAGGTGGAGCCTACACACATAGTCCACCAAAAATCCTTTAAAAATAATATTATATATTTTTTTTTCTTTTATTAGCTTGCTAGTACGCCCACTGCCATCTCAAACCTCACCCATGTCCAGCGTCCCTGACGGTGGACAGTTGGGTCAAGCATCTGTTTAAGGTGGGCCCCCACCCATAGACATGTTATTAGGGTGGGCCACCGAATGGTTGGATGGTGTGGATAATACACACATTAAGTTGGGATCCATCCGAATGGGCCATACCGCCACATCATCATACAAACATGAAAAAGAGAGGGAGAGAGGAGAGAGAGGGGGGGAAAGAGAGTGGGACACGTGAGATGGAGGGCTCCGCCACTATGAGCCCTCCCTTACATTCAATCATACATCGAGTTAGTCCCAATACAAGTGGACCCACTAAATCAAAGATCAACGGTGGAGATCCCTCTCCACATAAAATGAACGGTCTATATGACCTCATTATGCAAGGAAATATAAACATCATGATGGGGTCCATGGAGAATGGCCCAATTATGGAATGATCATGAGGATCAAGGTGGGCCATCGGCCACACCTAAGGTCCCAAGTGAGATCCATAACATCAATTGGTAGGCCTCACTTGGCCCTTCATCATAAAAGTGAAATCTAGGCCTAGGGAAAACACCCACCTAGCGATCTCCTTGGTCCGTCGGAAAGCCTATCTCCTAGTGCGTCTCTTTGATGGTGGAAGATGGGAGATGGATGGCTAGGATGAGAGATCTTGGGAAGGAAAAGTAGGCCAGACAAACTCTCTCTTCTCTCACTTAAAAGCTTGGACATGGGGGTGCTCTTGCTTGGCTTGGGAATGTTGAAAAATGAGAGGGAGAGAGAGAGTTGTAAGGAGAGATGTGAGTGATGGATGATGGAGTGATGGATGTGGTACTTGACATATAAGGTGGTATAAGAGAGAGGGTGAGAAAGAGTTGACTTTGGTGGTTGCTTGAGGATGGGGTGAAAGGTGATGTATACTTGACACGAAGTGATTGATGGATTGATGGGTTGATTGATGAATTGATGAGACATGTTGTAGAGATTCTCTTAGGATTGCAACACGCGACGTTTTTTCTCGAACTGAACGTGGGTCCACATCACTTCATCTGGGTATCGGATCGGTGCGTGCGTCACGGCGTTGGAACCGCAGTGACGGTGCGATCGCAATGATATAAGTCTCAGATTAAGCTGACTCAAATGTATAGGATACGACTTACAGTCGTGCGTAAAGGTCGATTACAAGTCGTAGGTCGCCGGAATTCGACAGGAAGGATTGCGGAAGTTGATGGGACAGTACGGACTAGGATACGGGTCTTACAGCTCTCCCCACCTAATAAAAATTTCATCCTCAAAATTTACACTACCATCGCAATACAACATAACCCATAAGAGAATAGGAAACATATCATCATATATAATCACAACACAATACAACATACAATCAAACATCGAAAATATGGGGGTAGTGCTCGCGAATCCTTGCCTCGCGCTCCCAAGACGCTTCATCCATATTATGATGTCCTCACTGCACCTTCACCAAGGGGATAACCTTAGTCCACTGACCTGCTCCCTCCGATCGAGGATACGAACTCACTGCTCAATGTAAGAAGCATCCTCATGAACCTCCAACGGCTGCCAATCAATAACGGAAACGATGTCTGACCTACACTTCCTCAACATAGAGATGTGAAAAACATTGTGAACGCCAGACAATTAAGATGGCAAGGTAAGCCGATAGGCCACAGCGCTAACGCGCCCTATGATCTCGAAAGGTCCTATAAATCTCGGGCAAGCTTGCCCTACACTCCAAAATGAAACACACCCTTCATGGGTGAGACCTTGAGATACACATGGTCCCCAACGGTAAACTCCAAGGGATGACTCTAAAGATCAACAAAACTCTCCTGCCAGCTCTGAGCTGTGCACATCCTCTGCCTGATGATGTCTATAGCCTCTGACGTCTGCAGCACAAGCTCGGGACCTAGAAGACGGAGCTCTCCAACCTCGGTCTAACAACTCGGAGATCTGCACGGTCTGTCATATAATGTCTCAAAAGGAGTCATGCCAATGGTCGCCTGATAGCTGTTATTGTACGCAAACTCAGCCAATCGCAGGTGCTCGTCCCAACTACTCGAGAAGTCGATCACGCAAGCCTGAAGCATATCCCTAAGGATCTGGTTGACCCTTTCGGTCTGCCCATCGGTCTGTGGATGATATGTGGTACTGAGCTGCAAATCAATGCCCATCGCTCTCTGGAAGCTCCTCCAAAATTAAGATGTGAACCTCGAGTCTCGGTCTGAAATGATCGAGACAAGAATACCGTGTAATCTCACAATCTCATCAATAAACATCTTGGCGAGCCGGTCCATATACCAAGTCTCACGAATCACAAGAAAATGTCCCAACTTCGTCAGACGGTCCACGACAACCCAGATAACATCATGACCGCGCTGAGTTCTCAGCAAACCCATAACAAAATCGGTCGATGTGTGCTCCCACTTCCACATCGGGACGCTCAGCGACTGCAACAGACCAAGGGGTCTCTGATGATCGGCCTTGATACGTTGGCACGTGTCACACTTGGCCACAAAATTGGCTATCTGACACTTCATCCCTGATAAAAATATTGACGCCTCACATCACGATACATCTTCGCCGAGCCAGGGTGGATAGAGAACCGCGATCGATGTGCCTCGGTCATAAGATCTCGGCGCAACTCAGGAATGTTCGGGACACATAATCAGCCCCTGAAGTGAAGTCCACCGTTAGAACCAATCTGCCAATCTGTCTAACCCTCAGATGCTGCCTCTGCTCGATACTCCTGTAACGACTCGTCTGTCTGCTGAGCCTCGATCACCCTTGCGACAAGAGAGGGTTGAATCAACAGGCTCGATAGCTGAACGATAGAAGACTGCAGACCAAACTCGAAGTCATACTCTGCTACATCCTCAAGCATCCTCCACTCCCGAATCATCAAGTGCGCCACCAGGCCTCGTGGCTGACGGCTGAGGGCATCCGCAACCACGTTCGCCTTGCCCGGGTGGTACTGGAGATCAAAATCATAGTCCTTCAGGAGCTCCATCCAACGCCTCTGCCTCATATTCAGCTCAGACTGAGAGAACAAATACTTCAAGCTCTTGTGGTCGGAGAAGAGCTCGAACCTCACCTCATAGAGATAGTACCTCGACACCTTTAGTACGAAGACCACTGCTGCCAGCTCCAAGTCGTGAATGGGGTAGTTCAGCTCATAGACCTTGAGCTGACGAGACACATAAGCCATCGGCTTCCCGTGCTACATCAGGACAGCACCCAAACTAACTCGTGAAGCATTGGTAAATACAACAAATCCATCACTCCCAGAGGGAAGAATGAGGACAGGAGTGGACGTGAGGCGGTCCTTCAGTTCCATAAATGCATGCTTACAAGTGTCACTCCATACAAACTCGACACCCTTCCGGGTCAACCTGGTCAACAGGGTTGCAATACGAGAGTATCCCTCAATGAAACGTCGGTAGTAGCCCGCCAAACCAAGAAAACTATGGATCTCGGATGCGTTCGTGGGCTGGCCCCACTGACGCACGGCATCAATCTTTGAGGGGTCCACTGCGACATCCTGCCTTATCACTACATGACCGAGGAACTTCACCTCCTCCTGCCAGAATTTGCGCTTCTCTAGCTTCGCGTAAATCTGGTGTGCACGGAGGGTCTGCAATGTAATCTCTAGATGCCGCTCATGCTCCTCATGGGTCCTCGAATATATCAGACTGTCGTCAATGAATACCACAATAAAATGATCGAGATATGGACGGAAGACCTCGTTCATCAACTGCATTAACACTGCAGGCGCATTGGTCAGTCCGAAGGACATGACCTGGAACTCAAAATGACTGTAGCGCGTCTTGAAGGCTATCTTCAAGATATCCTCATCTCGAACCTGAACCTAATGATAACCGGACCGCAAGTCTATCTTTGAAAAGAACTACGCCTCCTACAGCTGATCAAACAAGTCATCGATCCTCGGAAGCGGGTACTTGTTCTTGATCGTGACCTTGTTGAGCTCACGATAATCAACGCAAAGCCTCAACGAGCCATCCTTCTTCTTCACCAAGAGTACCGGCGCTCCCCACGTCGAACTGCTCGGACGAATAAAGCCTAACTCACGCAACTCGTCTAACTACTTCTGCAGTTCTCGTAACTTTAACAGTGCCATACGATACGGGGCCTTCGAAATAGGTGCGGTACTAGGCAAAGATCAATCTGGAACTCAGTGTGCCGATGAGGTGGTAACCCCGGAATCTCCTGGAACACATCGGGAAAACCACAAATGACCGGCAGCTGGTCGATACTTAAGGCAGCTAGCTCCTTAACGGCATAAGATAACAGGCAAGAAAGTTGCTCTCCTATGGGCTCGGCAATAAACTGGAACTCTGGCACGCCGGGTATACAGAACGTGACTGTTCTCATGAAGCAGTCCAATATGGTGTAGTACTCGGCGAGCCAATCCATGCCCAGGATGACATCAAACTCGGACATCGGTAATACAAATAAGTCAGCAGACAAGAAGATATCCCCAACCAGAACGGGGCAACATGTGCAAAATCGGCCTAACACTGTAGTCTTCCCTAAGGGCGTCGATACTGACAAACCCTCATGGACAGACTTCATCGACAAACTGGTCGATCGGCAGAAATCATCAGCCACAAAGGAATGCGATGCACTAGAATCAAACAATACATGTGCAATGCATGCAGAAACAGGGAGAGTACCCTCGACGAACCCTGGGCGATGACTGAGGGTCCTGCTGTGCGGCATAAAATATGCCCTGGGCCTGCTGGAGAGGTACAGGTCCCTTCTGAGCGTGCTGCTGCTGCTGTCGCTGAGGCAGTCAAACTGTTGCCTCTACTACTGCAGTCTCGGAGGCTAGTGCTGATGCTGCTGCTGAGGTGGCCTCGATGGCGGGAGCTGCTTCACTGCTGCTGTGGGAGTCTCTGTTGCGACTGTAGTGGAGGCTGCTGTGGAGCTCCCTGCTGTGGCTGGGGGCGGGGACACTCGTGCACCCGATGTCCTATCCGACCGCACCCAAAGCCCTGTGAACGGTCCCAAAGATGGTGCTGGGGGTGCCACTGGTGCTCGGAATGTTGGGTGGGTCGTACGCCACTGCTGTGAACAACGCTGCTGGTGGGAACTACTAAAGGGTGCCTTCCTCTTCTGATCTCCCCTCTGGTCACGGGCCCTCTACACACTGGCCTAATCTGTCTCATAGATCTGGGCCCTCTCCACAATCTCCTCAAATGTCGGAAGCATGTGTCTGATCACATGGCTCCGGAGGGCAAGACGCAACCGTTCTCAAAACGGCGGGCCTTCCACCCCTCCTCATCAACAAGGTAAGTCACAAATCTCGATAATGCGACGAAATGAGCCTCATACTGAGACACAGTCATGTCCCCCTGGACCAAAGTCTCAAACTCTAATGCGCACTGCTGTCGCACATGCTCAGGAAAGAACTTTCGGTCAAACCGGTTTACAAAGTCCTCCTAGGTCCATACGAAATCGGTCGCTACCGATCGGGCTACAGATGCTCACCAATGCTGAGTCTCACTGTGGAGAAGAAACACGGCTAAGGTAACTCACTGCTGGGTCGTACATCTCATGGTGTCAAATATCTTCTCCACCTCAGAGCACCATATCTCTGCAGTAGTAAGGTCTGGCTCACCCCAGAAATGTGAAGGATCGTACTGTCAGAAGTCCTTGAGAAGGTCGCTCGCACGCTCCTGCTCAACCTCAGCTGGTGTAACAGTGGGACGCCTGCTTTGTCCCTGAAGAATGACAGTCATCGCTTGAAGTATCTGCTACACCTGGGTGGCACTCACAGGTACGATCGAATCCGCATCGGTCTCAGGTAAAGGAGTGACATCTACAGGCTAGAAATCAGGAATATCCGGTGGTGGAGCGGGAGTCACAGGTGGTAGAGCGGGAGTAGTAGGTAGTAGAGCAGGAGTCGCAGGTGGTGAGGCGGGATTCGCTCGAGTCGCTCTTCTAGCCATTACATCCTACAGGAAGGAAGAAGGGCCTATTAGCCTTGAGAATACTCGAAGGTATAAACATCAAAGGTCTATATCGAAAAATTGTTAAGTTATCAGGACTCGGAACCTATTCATTCTAAGTTCATAGCAGATATGTGATGTGATCTCAGGTATTCCCAAGTTATACTTTGATACCAACTTCTATCACACCCCAAATTCGGAAACCGGGCTCATAAAATTTTCGATCGCCGAATCTGGCAATGACAGCCTCCGTAGTGCCCCATTCTCGGATCTCGACATTTGTATGTCGGGTTCCAATCCTAGGATCCTACAAGGAGGATTTTCAGTATGATTTTTTTTTAATAGAGCATAACCACAAGCATAACCAAGTCACAAAACAACAACACCACATATCCATTATATCAAAAACTTTAAGTAAAATGTGGGAAGAAAAATAAAATGTAATTGAAAGCTTCAAAATGATCAGATACGCGCTCCTGCCTCATCACTGTTGATGTCCAACACTACCTGCACGCAACGATCATGCATAAGCTTACAAAAGCATAGAGGGTGGTGTAAGTGTATGCCAATGGCAACGCCAAGTGTATAATGTCAGAGTAATGCGGAAGTATGCGGTAAGTCCATGAATAAAACCAGCCATACCAAGGCTATGTGATGCAAGGCATGAATGCTATCGGCCATCCCAAGGCCATGCAATGCAAAACATGAATGTTACCGGCCATACCGATGCAATGCAAGGCCTACGTAGCCGAATGTCATATGCGAGATGCAATACAAGCATGTCAGTACTCATCATGTACACATATCAGTACAGTTCTTCTTTGGATATCACTGGGGTCTAATACTCCTAACACTAACTACCTCCTCCCTAGCTACACAGTCAAGCAAGTGAAAGAGACCACACTATCCGTCTGACCAGTAGTCTGCCAATACCTACCTGGCTCGTCGATAGCGGACTCATTTGTGAGTTGGTCAAACTCATCCTAGCTTATAGCCCCCTCACTCAGGCGGATAAGGCCACACCCCCTTCCAACCGACCACGACACAGTGGGAGACGAAGCCTACTGGTATTCGTCACTCGGGCGCTCGTGTATCCACTCGGTCTAGACGTTGGAGCATCCCCTGGTACCAAAAAGGTTCTGGGACTTTCACCCAAAGACATTCTAAGTGCCCATAGTGCTAAAACCAAATATTTTCGGTATCCGATACGGCCATCCATGATGTGTCTGTGGAGCCACGGCCCTGATGTCGCTAGGGCGTGCAGTGATCACAACACACAATGCGAAATGCGTGAGTCACACCGTCAATCATGTAACAATCCCACGCGTATCACGCGATCATGTGGGGCACTCCGTCTCATAAAGAGTCCCGTAAATGTCTCAGCCCAACGGCTTATGCTATGATCACACATTCCTCATATCAAGCATACATATGATGCATATGGGCATGAATCACGGAGATATACTAAACATGCTACAAAGTGTTGAACTATCAACAAGTACGGACCCACTAATGGGCCCTAAGGAGAGTTATAAAGCGGACATTCAACCAACATTATTCTTACAATGTGGACGTCAAACCAACATTGCTCCCAAGGCATGGCCCATCATCAAACATCATTACACAAACCACAGAGGAATTGCTCATTGCAATGGACCTTAAGGACAACCCGTTGGGCTCGACCCAAGGGCCTTAGATACATCAAATGGGCCGCACCATATGGGCCTTTATAAATCAAGTGGGCAGCATCAAGGGGCCTTATGTACATTGCAATGGGCTATACCCCATGGTCCTTGAAATTCATCACAATAGGCCTTGTAACATGGGCCTTATACATTAAAGTGGGCCTCAACCAGGGGCCACAAATACATCGAATGGGCCTGATAACATGGGCCTTACATTCACATTAAAGTGGGCCTAATCACATGGCCTTATATATACATACCAAGGTGGGGTCCACTTGAACTATAGTTCCGACTTATTTTTAGTCTCAAGCTTGCAAGGCAAGCTTGCTAAATGTTTGAACGGTTCGGATGCAACACAAGCATCATGGTGGGGCCCATAGATGGACGGTGAGGGTGAAACAGGTGGGGCCCACGTAGCCATCCAGCAGCCCAGCCAAATGGTTGGATGGCATGGATAAACACATACATTTTGGTGGGTTCCACTGTCCCCTAGACGGTGTGAATAATTCACATACATCATTGTGAGCCTCCACCATCCGTCTGGACGGTGGAAGGTACGTACATCACTGTGTGTCCCATGTGGGGCCCACCATAATGTTTGTTATCCATCCAACCTGCTGATAAGGTCGCACGAACCTTGATTGGACAGGAAAAATAAATTTTAAATTGATACAAAACTTCTGTGACACCCAAAATGGGTTTAATGGCGGCCATTTAATTGCCGTTGCTTTCTAAAATGTGGGCCACCTGAACCTCAGATCGGGCGGATCTTTGGAGGGGGCCCACTTCAGGAAAGGGCTCACTGACTGAACGGTGTGGATATATATCATACATCATGGTGGGGCCCATGGCTAGGGCCGTGGGTCCCTGCCTGTCCGCCCGCTATATGCCGTAGGCAGCGTTGCTGCCTGTGTTCCTCTGCAGTAGCAGCGTCTGCTGCAAGCACTGCCCCCTCCCCCCCCCCCCTCTGTTTTTTCTTTTTTTTTTTTTAAGACACATATTTTTAAGGTTTTTCACGTGTGGGGCCTACATCACAAGAATCCGCCTCATCCACTGCTTCCCATAGTCCATAACAAATCCATCAAGCCCAATATTGGGCATCTTTTGGCGTGCGGAAAAGTTCAGGTGATTTTAAATAGTGAGAATTCGTGTTTGCTAAGGTATGGCCGACCAGAAAGTTGGATCAGCTTCATTTTTCGGCTCAACGCCTGAAATGAGCTAGTAAATAGGATGGATGGCGTGGATTGAATCCATTAATCAAGGTGGAGCTTACACACATAGTCCACCAAAAATCCTTTAAAAATAATATTATATATATATATATATCTTTTTCTTTTGTTAGCTTGCTAGTACGCCCACTGCCATCTCAAACCTCACCCATGTCCAGCGTCCTTGACGCTGGACAGTTGGGTCAAGCATCTGTTTAAGGTGGGCCCCACCCATAGACATGTTATTAGGGTGGGCCACCGAATGGTTGGATGGTGTGGATAATACACACATCAAGGTGGGATCCATCCGAGTGGGCCATACCGCGACATCATCATACAAACATAAAAGAGAGAGAGAGAGAGAAGGAAAGAGAGTGGGACACGTGAGATGGAGGGCTCCGCCACCATGAGCCCTCCCTTGCATTCAATTATACATCGAGTGGGTCCCAATACAAGTGGGTCCACTAAATCAAAGATCAATGGTGGAGATCCCTCTCCACTAAAAATGAATGGTCTATATGTCCTCTTTATGTAAGGAAATATAAACATCATGATGGGGTCCATGGAGAATGGCCTCATCATGAATGATCATGAGGATCAAGGTGGGTCATCGGCCACACCTAGGGTCCCAAGTGAGATCCATACCATCAATTGGTAGGCCTCACTTGGCCCTTCATCATAAAAGTGAAATCTAGGCCTAGGGAAAATACCCACCTAGCGATCTCCTTGGTCCGTTAGAAAGCCTATCTCCTAGTGCTTCTCTTTGATGGTGGAAGATGGGAGATGGATGACTAGGATGGGAGATCTTGGGAAGGGAAAGTGGGCCACACAAACTCTCTCTTCTGTCACTTGGAAGCTTGAACATGGGGGTGCTCTTGCTTGGCTTGGGAATGTTGAGAAATGAGAGGGAGAGAGAGAGTTGTAAGGAGAGATGTGAGTGATGAGTGATGGAGTGATGGATGTGGTACTTGACATGTATGGTGGTGTAAGAGAGAGGGTGAGAAAGAGTTGACTTTGGTGGTTGCTTGGGGATGGGGTGAAAGGTGATGTGTACTTGACATGAAGTGATTGATGGGTTGATTGATTGATTGATTAATGGATTGATGGGATATGTTGTAGAGATTCTCTTAGGATTACAACTCGCGGCGTTTTTCCTCGAACTAAACGTGGGTCCACATCACCTCGTTTGGGTATCGGATCGGTGCATGAGTCGCGACGTTGGAACCGCGGCAACGGTGCAGTTGCAATGATACAAGTCTCGGATTAAGCCGACTCAAACGTATAGGATACGGTCATGCGCAAATGTCGATTATAAGTCGCAAGTCACCAAAATTCGACGGGAAGGATCTTGGAAGTTAACGGAATAGTACGGACTAGAATACAGGTCTTACAGCGGCCGTGCTTGAAATGTGGAAGGGTGTTGTCCTAAATGCTCCGATCTGCCTGCTCCTCTGGGAGTCAGCAGGAGCTTCAGATGGTGTGGGAATTTTTGTGACTACTTGAGTCGTTGCTTCCCCAACCCCCTAGATAGGGGGAGGGTTCTTTGCTCTAACATTCACTTTATCAAGTCGATATTGTTAGGCAATGCCTCAACTTACTACTCGAGAGAGATAAGTCGTCCTTCCCAATTTCGGGATCGTTGTATCGGTCCTACAAACGCAGAGTCATCTTGGAGTTGGGAAGATGAATCCTGGTGGTCAGCAAACCTCTTTGGTGGCACAAGATCGAGTGCTGTGGTGGATGTCTGAGTTTTCTTTCTCCCTTTCACCATTATTAAACCTTGGTGGATTATGAGAATGACTTTCGACGTCGTTCCCATAGAAGGTGTCACACCCCAAACTTGAAAACCGGGCTCACAAAATTCCCGATCACCGAATCCGGTACCGACAGCCTCCGTAGTACCCCATTCTTGGCTCCCAGCGTCCATATGCTAAATTCCGATCCTGTGATCCGACAATGAGGATTTTTTTTTCAATGTACATTTAACTCGTAATAAGCATAACTACAAATTTACCCAAATTACAAAGGTAACATCATCATCACATATCCACTAATATAAATATTTGAGTACAGTACTGAAAGAAAAATACATATATCAAAAATCAATGCTCCAGAAGACTGCTGCACGCTCCAAGCTCAATGCTGCTGCAACCTAACGTCACCTGCACACATCTATTGTGCATAAGCTTATAGAAAGCTTAGAGGGTAGTGTAAATGTGTGCATGAGGCAAATGTCAAGCACATAAATATCAGAGTAAGCAAAAATACTAATAAGTTCATAAATCATATGTTATCAGAGTAAGCAGAAGTATTGGCAAGTTCATGAGTCATACAATATTAGAGTAAGCAGAAGTACTGGTAAGTTCATGAGTCATCAATATCAGAGTAAGCAATATAGATCAGCTATGTAAATAAGGAGTCATAGAGAGTCAAATATCAAATGCCGAGAGTACAATGCAATATGTAAATCCTACTAAGTTCACGAATGTCGTCAGCCGTATCTAGACCATATAAATGCAGAAACACTGTAACTTGAAATGCCGTATGCCGCAGATGTAATGCAATATATAATGTGAATGGGATGACCATGATAGAGTGTGAAGTCGGGATGATAATACGTAGTATCGCAGCCTAAGGGGCCTACCACAAGGGACTACTATCTAAACCAGTCACATACCTAATTTGGATAGTCAGACTCATTGTGGTAAACTCCTGATCTCAGGTTAGTCGTGTGCCCCAACCGAAATCCTGGCCATTGCGAAGGCACACATAATAAATAGTTACACACCACCAGCCTGAGTGGATAGTGAATGAATGAATGACTATGCAACGCTTGCTCCACAAATCCGCACTATACATCTCTGGGATCATCACCGGGGTCTAGTACACTCTACATGCAAATCGTCACCCACTGACACGTGATCAAGCAAGTGGAAGAGACCTCACTATCCACCTGACCAGTAGTCAGTCAATATCTACCTGGCACGTCGATAGTGGACCCATTCACCAGCTGGTCAAATTCAGCCAAGCTATGCCCCCTACTCTCAGGCGGATAAGGCCATACCCCCTCCCAACAGTCTACGACATAGTGAGAGATGCGGCCTCCTAGTATTTGGCACTCGGGTGCTCATGTATCCACTCGGTCTCAACATTAGGGCGTCTCCTGCCTCAGAGGTTTAGGGACTTTCACCCACGGACATCTAAAGTGCCCAGATGCTCGAACCAAACATTTTTGGTGTCTCATCTAGCCATCCACGACATGCCTGTGGAGCCCCGATGTCGCTAGGACGTACAGTAATCACAATCACACAATGTAAGATGCATGAGTCATGTAGTCCAAACATGCATCACTCCTGTGCATACCGTGCACTCATGTGGGATAACTCTACCTATCAGGGAGTCCAATAAATCATCTGCCCAATGACACATACGATGGTCAATCACATCTCATAATAAATATATAGATGATGTTTATGGGCATATATTATGATGCTATGCTGTCACATACTCATAATCATCATCGATAATTGGCCTAACGAGGCCTGAGGAAAGGTCGCGATGTGGACCTTTAACCATCATTACCCATCAATGTGGACATTGAACCAACATTGCTCCCAAGGAGTGGTCCACATAGGGCCAAACATATAGTGGGCCCATGGCCTCACACAAGGGCCTAATATACAATTCATGGGCCTCATATAAGGACTATATACACATCACTATGGGCCTCGAATACATCACGATGGGCCTCGCTCATGGGCCTCATATACACAACAAGTGGGCCCTGCACACGGGCCTCAGATACATCACACGGCGATAACCCATGGGTCTAATGCACATCATTATCCGCCTCATTAAATGGGTTACAAAAACATCACAATGGCCATGCCATACGGGCTAAAAATACATCTCAATGGGCTTTACCAAATGGGCCGAAAATACATCACAATGGGCCACGACATATGGGCCAAAAATATATCTAAATGGGCTACGACCCATGAGCCTCACATACGCTAAGTGGGCCACATATGGGCCTCATACACAACAGGTAGGCTGCATCAATGAGCTGCACTAATGGGCCTCATACACATTACATGAGTTGCATCAATGGGCCACACTAATGGGCCTCATACACATCAAGTGAGTTACATCCATGGGCCGCACTAATGGGCCTCATACACATTAAGTAATTTACATCAATGAGCCGCACTAATGGGCCTCATACACATTAAGTGAGTTACATTAATGGGCCGCACTAATAAGCCTCATACACATTAAATGAGTTGCATCAATGAGCCGCACTAATGGGCCTCATTCACATCAAGTGAGTTGCATCCATGGGCTGCATTAATGGGCCTCATGTATATATCAAGGTGGGCTTCATACATCCTAAAAAAAAAAAAAAAGAATCATATGGAAGGATCATTTGGACCATGCCATAAATAGCAGTGGAGATAATAAACTTGCACTGTTAAATAAATCATAGGGCCCACCATAAAGTTCATCTTCAACCAATCTAATCATAAGGTCATAAAGTCCTAGATTAAGAGGAAGAACAATTCCCCATTGACCCAGAACTTCCGTGACCCAAATGAGTTTCAATGATAGACGTTCAATCCTCCACTATTTTTGTGGTGTGGTCCACCTGATCAATGGATGATCACATCATGGTGTGGCCCACCGTAATGTATTTGAGATCCAACCAATTCATAAGTTAACATAGCGATAGATGAAGTGAAACAATATTAGCTTAATTGGAAACTACCATGGCCCATAGAGGTTTGAACGGTGGATGTCACTGTCCCCATTAAATTTTGATGGTGGGGCTCTGCTTGAACTTTAGATCTGACCCATTCCTTTGCTCATGCCGTAAAATGATATCTCAAGTGGTTGGACGGTTTTAATACAACACGTGCATCATGGTGTGGCCCATGGATAGACGGCATGGATGGAAAATACATCAGGGGTGGGGTCTACCCACAGTGGCCCACTTAAGACAACTCGCCAGATGAATGGATGGAAGGTTAGATATAACACACACCTAGTGGGACCCATAAGTTGCAGATGTCAATAGGTAGTTATATAGCTGTCGTACATGTAACTATTACTGCATTAAAGGAAAGCAGAGGTGGTTCCCACATAGGGCCCACCCTCTTGTATATAAAAAAATATTATATATATATATATATATATATTATAGATGCTGCTACTGTAGCTTTTATGCATTAAAAGGGGGCAGAGGTGGGTTCCACATAGGGCCCACCCTTCTCAGTTAATATATGTTATTATATAATATTATAATATAATATTAATATAAAATAATATATTAATATCATATTAAATAAACATGCAATGTCCAAGCCCTGGATGGCCTGGACATGCACATACATCAAGGGAGGACTGACATGGGGGGGGGGGGGGGTCTAGTGCTATGGACGGTTCTGATAGAGCACATACATCATTGGTGGTTCCCACCAAATGGATGACGGTGTGGGTATACATACATACATACATCAGTGGGTCCACGTGGGGCCCACCATAATGTTTATCTGCCATCCAATCTGTTGATAGGGTCACATGCCCTTGGATGTAAAGGAAAAATAAATTTCATAATGGTCCAAAACTTCTGGACGCCCAAAAGGGTTTCAATGGCAGACATTCAATCCCTACCGCTTCCTATGACGTGGGCCACCTAAGCTTCACCTATGGCTGATTTTTAGAGAGGGGCCCGCTACCTTAAAGGGCCATCAAATGCATGGCGTGGATGTTCAACGCACATCACAATGGGGCATGTAGTGGGGTCCACAGCCCCTGCCCACCGTCCACACGTAGCAGTGTCCTGCGCTGCACGTCCTCTGACGGTCAGCAGCAGTAGGCACTGCTGCTTATATTTTTATTTATTTTTTTTAAAATAGTTTTTCTGTGGTTTTTTCGTGATAGGGCCTGCATCAGGTGGTCCAACTCCACCCATTGGATTCCATGACAGAGACAGTCCAAATGAGTTCAATATTCGGTACGTTTCGATGTACAGAAACATCAAAGTAAATTTTAACAGTAAAATCAATATTTTCTATGATATGGCACGCAAGATAATCAGATTGGCCTCATATTTCGGATCAATGCCTAAAATAAGCCAGGGAATGAGATGGATGGCATGGATCGGATTTATACATCAAGGTGGGGCCTGTATAAGCGGCCCACCCAAAAGCTTTAAACCAAGCTGATATTTTTGTTTTCCCATAGCACGTCCAGACATGCATCCCACTGTCTATTCATACTTCACTACACGTCCAGCATCCAGGGACGCTGGACAGTGTGAATATAACTCATTCTAAGTGGGTCCCACATGGACGTGGCCCACCTAATTGGATCAACATGATATGTGTGTTTTCCCATCATCCAAACCCTCCAGGAGGGGTAGCAAAGTAGGTTGGTCCCCATGTTTGGACAACCATGGGGTCCATTTGATGGACGGTTTGGACACCACATACACTCATTGAATGGGCCACAAAAAAAAAGGAGAGGGAGAGAAGCACCCACCTAAGATCTTCTCCTCCTTCTTTCGCCAAAGCATGTCAGAGCTCCAATAGATGGACTTCAACGGTTGATATTGATTTTAGAGGGTGGGATTGGATGGTAGGAAGGTGGGCCACACCTAGCTCTTTCTCATGGAGAGCTTGGACGTCCACCTCCCATGGTTGCTTAGAGAATGAGGAAGAAAGAGGGAGGGAGAGAGAGATAAGAGAGAGAGAGAGAGAGAGAGAGAGGAGTTATGGTTTGTCATAATGATGTAAGGCCATCATAAATGCCTAGGTAAGGGGAGGTGTTGACTTTTGAAAAAAGGAGAGGAAATGATTACCTAGCAAATCACCCCATGATAGCTTAGAAAATTGTGTCATTATAATAGGTGCGTTCCGCAACGTGCAGTCTACAGTCATTACAATGCGCAGACTACTACTTATGATCTAAGCGTTGCATTGATGCACGAGACGTGGCGTTGGAACCACGGCGACGACGCGGTTGCAAGGGTACAAGTCTCAGGTCGAGCAGACTCTAGAATACGTAGCATGACTCAGGATCACGCACAAATGCCGATAACGGATCGCGGGTCGCAGGAATTCGACCGGGAGGACCACGAAAGCATACGGAACAGTATGGACTAAGATACAGTCTTATAGAAAGTGCGAAACTGTTGATGCAAAAATTAGTTAACATTCCCTGGACCTTTAAGCACTTGCACAAGGAACGGACAAAGGAGACCCTGGCTAATGCAGGGGACCCTCCGATGCCTAAGTAAGGTAGAAAATCTGGGTCTGGTCCTAAACAAGGTTTTAGGTTAACGATTGTGCGTACCTTTCACCACTAGGGATACCCTTATTTATAAGTAGGAGAGGGCGGTGGTCTCCATATTCGGCAAGTGTGTATTGTAGAAGGATTCGAATCCCATATGTGTCATGAAGATCTCTTGAGGTCCTCGGCCAAGATCTCGGGCAGATTCGTGTCGCGATTGCCTTCCTAAATCCTCGGTTGAGATTTTGAGCAGATACCGTCGGGACCAGGTCAAAACTAGAAGAGGTGGGATTATGCCGATCCGGGTGTTATGCCGACTTGAATATTATGTCAAGTTCCCTTTGACATTGAGCAGATTAACGGGTTTTCTACCTACTCTTGAGGACAGTCGCGAGATCGAGTCCGATCTTCTTTCCTACTCGGGAGTGGTGCCTTTAGTAGTATTTGTAACAGGCCGACCTTGCCGAGTGCATGGGGTTCCGACCTGACCTTATCTTTATTGGACAATCTTTTCTTCCCATAACAAATATTTATTTTTCATAAAGACCTGGATGAAGAGACCACACAAATATCAGCTTGATCTAAATTTTTTGTGGCTCAGGAGAAGTTTTTAATGATCAATTACCACTTTTCCTATATTATGGTCCACTCAAGATTTAGGTTTGCTTCATTTTTGGGATCATACTCTAAAATGAGTTTTCAAAACGGTTGGACAATGTGGATATAAGGCACATTGTTTCGACAAGAAACGAATGTGTTTGATTTGGGATATATTTTATTCAATAATAACAAAGAAAAGATATAGAGAACAATCATCATAATGTATTTTATTGATTCTGAGTACAATTACCTCTTCATTTATCCCTTAATACCAATATAAAGTATATGAAACAAAAATATAGGAGCCGAATAGGTTCGATTTATCAATTCCAGCAACATTTCGACTTGCGATATGCTTGTCTCAATTAGAGAATTGTTGTGCGAACTTTAGCATCTTTCATTCTCTCTTCCAATTCATCTATATAAGATCACTGAATTACAGAGAAGCATTTGCAACTTGTGGGAATATGAAAATCTCAACAACATATGCACATTTTGTATCAATCCCTGCGCAATGGACTATGTCCATCATCTTCATTCTTTTTCCTCCTTCTCCAAAGTACCTGTCAGAGGTACTTGGAGGTCTTCTTCTTCTTATGAGCTCTGATCTCTTGTTGTGTCCAAACGAGATTAGGAGTAGGGTATTTATAGGCCTTCGCATGTGTACACCCTCGAACTATGTGCCTTGGGACCCACCTTGCACAACACTTCCTCTGATCAGCGCACAACCATTTATTTTGGTTTTCTCAGTGTTGCGCGGTCCCACGCAACCATTGCTCGTTGCACAGTCCTGTGCAACACATATCTTCCTCATCTTGATCTATCTTCTTGATTTCTTCATAAAACTTCAATACTTGTCATTTTTATACTCCAACACATGTACATCATGGTAGGCCCCACAATCACAAATCCCACCCACATCTCCAAACAAGAGACATGGGGAAATGTGTCAAATTAACATATTAAAGACATTTTAGATGTTTGTTAACAAATGGATTGTTTCGAAATTCGTACTTGATTTTCAGACTTTGGCACTTATTTTAAACAGTTATTGAATTCAGGTTTCATACTCAAGCTTCAGACTTTAGATGTAACAAACAACCATTGCAAGGATGTTTGATTCATCTCAAGTGGAACATTGTGTCGGAGTAAATTCTACGGGGCCATCAAGATTTATATATATTTTATCTAAGTTGTCCGTCCATTTTATCAACTCATTTAAGGGCAATAACCCAAACTTAAAGCATATCCTGAGCTCAAGTGCACCACACGGTAGGAAAAAAGGTGTGAATGTAGCGCTAACGTTGAAAAATGAACGGGGGCTACAGAAGCTTTGGTCCTTTCATTTGCGTCAGTGTGACCTTTTGAATTGGTTAGACGGGAAATAAACATCGCCGTGAGCCACGGGGTGGTTTCGACGTGGACACATTATTCTAACTTTTACCGGTGGCATAGTCCACATGCCACTTGAGCTCTGGATATGATTTAATTTTGGCGCTATGCTCTAAAATAATAAGATAAAACTGATGTACGGCATGGATAAGATACGTACATCACCGGCTGCGATCCACTTCCGAACATCACACACCAAGAATGGCCCACCTGTGGAAGTGGAGAACGCGCGTACCGCAGTATTCCTAGATAAACAAAGTACTCGTAGCCTTTGCTGACGTACGGGAGTGGCCATGGCTTCGCAGGTCCTGAACGCAGCAGCTCCGTTTGCGCTCTCATCATCATCAGGTCTGTCACTTGGTCCGCTTTCAAAATCAAAATCCAACGTCTACCTGTTTAAAATAAGCTGCGGACCCAGAGACAACCGTGGCCCACTGGTTCGTGGCCGAACCCTGAGTACGGAGGCGATGCTGGCCGTCCAGACCCTAAAGCGCGCATCTGCCCGAGAGAGCAACGAGGACGACATAATCTCCAAGACCTTCCTCCGCCTCGTCAAACCCGACCTTCTCGCCTCCCTCCGGGAGCTCCTCAGACAGAACCATTGCCATCTTGCCATCAAGGTAATCTCTCTCTCTCTCTCTCTCTCTCTCTCTCTCTCTCATCGTTACACTATGCTGTGCGTTCGTCACCATTTAATACATTCATAATCGTTCCACACCCTCCAAAATTTCGTCATCAGATAGATGGTAAAGGAGAAAATAGTTATCAATGGTTGGTTAAGATCATTAGATCAGGTTGATTATATGGCTGTGGTCGCTCTACAGTATGCGAATTGCATACCG
The DNA here is from genome assembly GCA_030180095.1 of Magnolia changhungtana. NCBI lineage: Eukaryota > Viridiplantae > Streptophyta > Magnoliopsida > Magnoliales > Magnoliaceae > Magnolia > Magnolia changhungtana. The sequence continues at coordinate 11,043,529 of JASAUF010000172.1, read as the reverse complement.
CAGTCATCCACAAGGGGATTCGTGGAATCCTCTGGCCTTGCCCTCTTGCACGGATTCCGTGCAGGTAGGGCCTATGGTGTGGTGAATTGGACCGTTGATTTGGTTGGCCCGTTGGGAATGGATGATGGCTGAAAGTCTCTCAGGTTTTGATCATTCTAGTCATCCAATCTTTGCCCTTTTTCTGTTATGTCTGTCGAATGTGGATCCTGGTTCGAGCACTGGTGAAGGGGATAGGAATTTTGGGGCATTGCCCATTCGTGTCTGGGCCCACCAATTCAATGGTCAAGATCTTCCCTCTTTAATTTTCTTCTTACACGCTCTGTGTTACAGGTTTTCGCGGCGGCTCGTCGAGAGCTTTGGTACCAGACTGATTACTCCTTATATGCAGAGATGGTTTCTGCATTGGCGAAGAATGGTATGACACCGGAGATTGATTGTCTGGTGTCGGATTTGTTGGAGGAGAGCTTTTATGCTGGCGACAATCGAGGGCTTGCCCGGCTATTCAAGGTGCTGATTGCAGCCAATCAAGCAAAATCGGTGGTCGATATTTACGGGTTGATGAAGACAGGGAATGGTGAACCAGATGAGTACATATTTAAGGTTGTGTCCAAAGGGCTGAGGAGATTGGGAGAAACGAGTGCTGCTGATGAGGTTGATAAGGATTTGGAGTGCTTCTTGGATGGAAAGCTCAGGAGGAGTTATTTTTCTGATTGAGGTATTATTCTTCGGTGGAGTTTGTTCTTATCCTACCATACAAATGGATTATTTCAAAAGATTTGAATGATCTTCCTATTTATGATCTGAGAATGCATTGTTGTTCATGCTAGTGGGGCACATGATTCAGCGGTCCAACTGTTTGATATGATGCACCCCACTGGGGATGGCCCATCCGCCAGAATTCTCCAAGATGGAATTCTAAGCCTTCAGTTGGTGACTAGCAAAGTAGATAGTTTAAGAAACAAACTACATGGCATTCCCTGGTCAACCAAATTAAGGTAAAAAATTCTATGGATAGTATCTTCCAATCTTGGAGATTTTCTGCATCTGTGATTTCCAATTGGTTCCATCATTTTAGTAGTTAGAACAGAAATGCTGAGGCACTTTACATAATAGATCGTAGAGGTGATTTGCTTCATGTGTCAATGTGTGTACACGTGCAAGATCCGGAACAAATCCCATTTCAATGCTGATACATGCAATATCCAAAACAAATCATGTGTGAATGGGCACACATCTGCAAGATCTGCACCGTTTATTAACTGGGGCTATTTTGAACATTCTGTAGCCCAAATATCAAGGCGGTCCCTCTCCTTAGGTAAGCTTTGTCTATGTTGAATATAGGCTGATGGTAACCATCTACTTCTATGGCCCACTTAGTGAGTAGTCCAACCTGATGTTTGGGTTCGTGAATGTTCTTGGTGGACCTGACTTCATGATTCAAGTGGATTGTGCATATTTTCACATGAACATGTGCCATGAATGACCTCTGCAATCTCTCTGCCATTCACCTTCTGCTTCTTTTGTTTAAGTGTTCGTTTCTAAGAGAAAGAGGAGACTTGTAGGATCGTGAATGACGAGCAGTAATGATTGAGATATGTTGAATCAAACCAGGGTTCGCAAACAAGGACTTGATTTTGTACTCAGTCAGTAATATCTAAATATCTAAATATAAAAACAACAAAAGTAGGCAATATCAATATATCATAAAAATGTTTTAAGAAAGACAAACCTCCTCCTCTCTCTGTTATGGGATTTTATTAAAAAGAAAAAGTGCAAAGGCTAGCTATCCATTAAGGCAATGTTAGCACTTGCTGACCAGAACAGCTGGCATGAACAAGCCCATCTCTGGCAAGAGAATCTGCTACAGAATTTGCATCTTGAGGGACAAAGATCCTCATTAGCTTCTGCTGAATCAACCCATATTTTGCAAATCAGGACTTGGCTTTGGAATGGGTCAGAAATATCTATATCTAATAATAAAAGCAAAGAAATAGAAAGCAATGACTATCCATCCATTAAGGCAATGGGTGGCACTTGTCGACTAGAAGAGAGCATGAATATGCCATCTTTAGCAAGGTAATCTGCTACAGAGTTTGCATCTCTAGGTACAATACAATACCTCATTAACTACTATATTCTGTCAAATCAAATTGTGGTAATCTTCTTCTCCTTCACAACCCTCTTCTTCCACGGGCTTAGTCTTTGCAAACTTGGTGGACTTGTTGTGACCATCCTCTTCTTCTTCACAAACTCGGACTTATTGCATTTTGGTTGTTCTTCATAGGTTCGATGTATAAATGGATCCTAAGTCCATTGAAGAACCAGGCTTAGTCTTTGCAAACTTGGTGGACTTGTTGTGATCACCTTCTTTTTCTTCACCGACTTGGTGGATTCGTGACTAGGCTAGGTCGAATGAGGCCCAAATCCACTTAAGAAACCAGATTGAGTCATGCTAAGGCCGAGGTGGATTTGGTTTTCCTTACCCAGTCACATAATTGGCTACTTGCCTAATTGACTTGGGTGAGTCCTAGGTTGATCAACACTTGTTGAGAGTTGAGACCAATGTTTACCATATCGGTATCGTGTTATGTATTGCACCCTCGGGATACAGATATGTATCGGTATTGGTTATCGCATGGGATACATCATTTGTATTGCGGAATTTATTGCGCTTTTTGGGAAACATGGGGAAACATTGAGAAATTGGCCGAATTTTTCAATGAAACTTCATGGATTGTTAAAAAAGACATTAATACATGCTTTTAAATCATAACATTAGAAAAAACAAGTGCACATAATAGGTCTCCTTTGTATAAGGTCCTAGGTTATATGATGAGGACATCAAACCCTTTCAAGTTTATTAAAGACGAAGGTGGTCGACGAATACATCTTTATGACTCGATAATGATTTGTGGCACAACCAAGGAGGACTTTGAAGACCTGACACGTGTCCCTAGATTAATTATGAGGACACGCGTGTAGGATGAGTTAGAAGACTGATCAATTACACGGGATATATATATATATATATATATATATATATATATAGTTTTGTTTGGTACGTTTTTTCTTTTTCTTTTGTTATAGGGGTCGTTTAGTTTTTTTTTTTTTTTTTTTTTAATCCGAATTTTATAAATATGGTGTTTTCTACCCTAAGCCGAATGATGGTGTTTTTTTTTTTTAATGAAAGCTTGGTGCCTCCTTTCCCTTTCTCTCCGTGGTAATATCTTCTCCTCCTAATATCTTCTAATCTTCTAAATTTTATTTCTAGCTCTTCAACCTTCTTCTTCTCTCTCTATACATAATATTCTTTGATTGTTATTGACCCTACAAATATGAGAATTGATTCCAACCCTCTCTCCGATTTTTCAGTCGTCCTTATTCTAGAAATGTTTTGATTTCCTAGACTAGAGAAGTTGCATTGATTGTTGGATTGAAACCATGTAAGATCGGGAGGTCCTATCCCTCGCCAGATCCAATCCACGCATAATTTGAATACGATATCGCAGGATTGTAATGATGGTCTGCAACCATTGCATATTTCCTTTGTTATTATCTTTAGGGGTGCACATCAAACCGGTAGAACCATGGAATCGGACCGGAACTGATCAAACGGTCTGGTTTGGTCCGGTTCTAGAGTGCACTGATTCCAGTTCCGATTCCAAAAATTAAAGAACCGTTTAGTTCAGTGCGGTTCCGGTTCGAGGGTATGTAGAACATATCCGAATCGTGGATCCGATCCGTGGAACCGAACTTGGAACCGAACCTAGAGCCGTGAGTTTATAATATATTTTAGTTGTATATTTGACTCATGATTTATGGTTTACAATGCACCCTTTGCTTGTTTTTATAAATGTATTGTTTCATACCATATACAACATCTAAACCATTCATCAAGTGGATCACAACATGAATGGACATGGGCTAAATTATAAAATAGAACATGCAATTGGGCCAGATTATAAAAAGCCCAGAATCGTGGAACCGATCCAGAACCGAACCGGTTTTCACGGATCGGTTCCAGTTCGATTCTAGGGTGCTAACGGTTCGGTTCCGGTTCCGAAAATCCTGGAACCGTAAGGAATGGTTCGGTTCCGATTTCACCCCAAAACTGGACCGAACTAAACCGTGTGTACCCCTAATTATCTTTACTATGATGTAGAATGTTGAATATTTCAATTGATTTGCTTAGTTTATTTTGCGGGATAATTTCCGTGCTCATACATTCATTCTAGTTTAGACTGTCCTGCATCACTATGAGTTGTCTGATTAGACTAATGCAAGTATATTAAAACTCTATTCATATGATTTATAAATGTAAGAAATGCGTGGAAACACAAGCAAAACAAGAATTCCACTCAAGCAAAACAAGAAGTACAAAGTCATTATTAATTATTTTAAAATTAAATTATTAAATATATTTAAAAAATCATTAAACACTCGTAAATGCTCTAAAAATGCACTCAATTGACCACTAATAGACAAGAAATTTTGGAAAAAAAATATTTTTAAATTAGAATTTATTCTTTATTCTTTATTTTATTATTATTATTATTTTTTTTTTTTTTTGAAAAATCTCCAAAACTACATGAATTAGTAGATAAGGCCTCATACATGCTTGATTTCATGTTTGGACAGTAAGATTGCAACCAACTTGGGAGAAATTATGGAATTTTCGAAATTTCCCTAATTTTCTCTAAATTGAACCCAAGGTATTTTGTATCCGTTAAGAGACGGTCGTAAAGGCCGATATGTATAGGTAATGGCCATGATTGTTACATGATACGGGGGTGAAAAGGGGCATTTGATTTTTTAGGACTGTATCGGCCATTACGGTGGCCTTAACGACCATTATAGGGCATAACGACTGTTACCCCCATAATAGTCGAAAAACGACCACTTTTTTTTTTCTCTATTTAAATTCATCTTTCCTTTCATTTTTTCAATTTTCTTTTCCTAAAAACTTTTTAAAATTATTCTAAAGTCGATTTCGACCACTCTTACTATAGTTTTTAGGATTAAACTGTAGATTGGAGCGATTTTGGTGGATAGAAGCTTCGAGAGCCATTAAAAAAAAATAAAAAAAAAATTGTATTTATTCATTTTGTTTTTCCGATTTCTAATTTTAATGTTTGATTGTGATGTGTAAATGTTAGAGACACATAACCATTTGCATAAATTCATGAGACAACCAGATATAACGCTCTTACCAAAGAGTTGACCGTTACACTATTATAAACATGTTTAAAACAAAAAATAAATACATCTTTGGAAAATTTACATTATTTTGAATTTTCTAAATATATTTTCATATTTTTTTCGACAATTTTTTTTTTTACAACCGTTACGGGGGTTGTAACAGTCGTTACACCCCTCATATCAGCCGTTACGGTTGATAACCGTATCGATAATGGTGGTGATTGTTACGGCCATCGTTACCGATGCAGAATACCTTGATTGAACCACCTACCCTCAAATCTCGAAATTGAAGGTTCAAATCCTTGATTTTTCATGCAAAACATGAAGTATCAAACAATTCTAACATTTTGGCACTAATTTGATATGATTTAAACAAAAAAAGGATCAAATTATGAGAATACTCACCAAATCAAAACTGGCCCCCAATCCAAGTTTATCTTGATTTCAGTTTGAAATCTTTGTTTTTCTCCCAAAAGATTCAAGAGAATTGACCGAAATCCTCCCTTAAGGTGTTTGGAATAGGGAAAAAAAATAAAAATGAAAAGATGGTTTATTATTATTATTATTGAAATAGCTATTCTCCTTGTCGGTATTGACGATACTTGTTGGTATTGACATGAATCATTGATACATAGGAAAACTTTAACTGGCACTGTAGCGATATTTGGTGATATATCGCGTCATCTGCAATATTTTGCAATATCGACCGATAGATTGCGATACAGTATGCAATATTCTGAATTTTTAATACCTGAGGAGGGTTTTATATCGCTGATTTGCGATACCAACCAATATTACTGATGTTGCAAATAATGGTTGAGACCAAGTTAAGTGGAACAAGCCTCTAGTTCACTTAGGAAACTAAACTACATTATTGTTAAGAGACTCAATACTAAGATGGGCCTGGTTTTCTTGGCCTTGTCTTCTAGATGCCTGGTTGACAAACTTTGTAATGGCATTAAGCGCAAGCTTAGCCCATGTTTATATTCAAGCCCAAGCAGTGTTGTCATGTGCGGTAGCATATGCACATATTTATGCATTGATCGCATATGCGGTCATGGCGTATGAGAGAAAATGCAATCACATATATTGCATATGCGAGAATATGCGATTGCATATGCGATGTATGCAATCACATATAGCATATGCGATTGCATATTCACCTAACGGTAAAAAAAATCGACCGTTGGAAATTTTTTTAGTTTTGCAAAATCCGAACTTTTCGCTTATAAAAAGGCCTTCAAGTCCCCTCCATATGCAAGTTTCACTCACTCAGACTCTCATATACTCTCATACTTTCAAATCTCTCATTCTCTCTTACATTCTCCATATTTCAACTCTCAAGTTCCAAATTTCCAAGGCGCAAGCTCCAACCTCTTTCAAGTTTCAATCAAGAACCAAGATTCATGATAGAAGAAGCAAGAAGACATCAAATTCCATGTCTTACATTACATAGTTCTACATTCTCTCATTTCATTTTCTTCTCTCATTTCATTCATTTCATACTAATTAGTAATTACTATTAGTTATTAGTAAAATTTAGTAATTTACATTTTCTCATTTCATGTCTCTAATTACTATTAGCTATTAGTACAGTTTAGTAATTTACATTCTCATTTAATTTCATTTTCTCTTTTTAAATTTCTAGATACATTCTCTCATTTCATCTTCTAGTTCTACATCTATTATTCTCATTTATTTCATTTTCTACCTTCTCTTATTCGTTACATACTTACATTCTCTCATTTTATTTTTCTAGTTTTAACTTTTAAGTTTCTAGAATTAGATACATTCTCTCATTTCATTTTCTAGTTCTACATCTATCTCATATTTTCATTCATTTCATTTTCTAGTTCTACATCTAGATTCTCATTTCTACATTCATTCATTCTCATTTCTTCAATCTACAATTCTACATTCATTCATTCTCATTCTTTACAATCTATACATTCATTTGATCATTTCTATTAAAATTTGAATCTATATCTCTTTCTATCTCTCTTTCTCTACATTTAAATCAAGAGACAAGGGTCAAGGAAGACATTTTTTTATTTTTACATTTTACAAGTTACAACTTATAAGTCCAGATTCAAATTTCAACAATCAAGCAAGAGTTCAAAGAACGGAAGAATCTACATTCTACTATAAGTCTACAATATTTAAGAGTCAAGGCAAAAATATATTTTCGAATTTTCGATTGTGTAATTGTGCCCCCCCCCCCCCCCAATATAAGTGTAACTCTAATTCCCTCTCTTTCTCATTTTCTTCTCTCTCCCTTTCTACTACTACTACTAGTATAAGCGTGTAAGTGCAACTCTCTCTCCCCCCATCTCTCTCTATCTCTATCTTATTCTCTTTCCCTCTCCCATCTCTTTAGTCTTGACTCTTTACTTTAGTTTAGTTTTTACAAGTTTACAACTTACGAGTTATAACAAGAAGAATTAATACACACACACACACACACACACACACACACACACACACACACACACACCATGTTTTCTTCCTAATTTTCCTCTTTGAAACCCAAGTCGAATGACCTAGGTTGAAAGTATGGGTCCTATCGTAGAGTTACGGATAAGACTCACATAATATGTGATTTATGTAAGTATGCACTTTGCACATTTACCAGAATCAAATGCAAAAGTATGCGACACAATTACTTTAGAAATTCAAAGGGAGATCCTGGAGTATATGCATAAACAATCAAAAAAGCGATACGATAGTGTCCTACATCAAGAGAAATATATGGAACAAGATGCGCGTGGGGATATAAACGTAGTTGATGTAGATGAAGTTAGCCTTGCCCTCTCTACTTCGACATGCCAATCTAGACCATATACGACCTCGAAAAGAGCCCGAGGGCATGGGCCCATAGATAAATAGTGTAGACCACACCTAAAGGATGTGGTTGAAGAAATGACTTTAAATCTTTGGGATTCAAAAGTGAAAGAAATTATTTTATCTATTGATGGTGGCCAAATTAGCGTGACTCAAACAACTTTAGAAAACTGGTATAAACAAAAAGATGGAAAAATCACTATTTAATATATTGTTAACTGGTTTTACCAAATTGACACTGCTTTCAACGCAGTTAAATTGAGAAGCTTCAAAGTTATTGTGAAGGCTATAGGTCAATTTGGACTTGGGCTTAAACTTCATTCAGATCATGAAATGAGAGAGATGTGTTAGTGCACATATTTACACTCATGTTTATCAATTATGTGACTAGTTGTGTCTTGTAGTCAGATGGGTTCTTGACATGTGAAGACCGGCGATGCAACTGAATCAGAAGCATTAAAGCCACATTAAAGACATAACTATTTCTACGATCTTGACCTTACAAATAGATGATCCCAACTCAAATAGGAATAACTACTTAGGTCATCTATTCTAAACCAATCCCAAGTTCATATTTTATATCCTATAGTTTTGGCTTTTGCATATCCTAAATTGTTGAATGATTTAGTGGACAAAACAGGAAAATCTGTCCATTGTCGGTAGGACGAAGGTCTCACTGAATAGCACATTCGGTAGCACCGAAGATACCTTTGGTGCTACCGAAGGGGCTCAAAACAGTCCAATAAGCTTACAACGTTAATTCGGTGTCACCGACTGGATATTTCGATGACACCGACGAATAAAGTTCAGTACCACTGAAAGAGACTGTTTTCAATCAGCAACTTGAGAATTTAATTCGGTACTACCGATAAACAATTTGGTACCACCAAAGCAAGTTCAGTGATTCCGAAGGTCACTTCAGTAGCACCATAAACTAGCCGTTTTCTATCCTTTAGAAGCTTTTATCAATAAAAGCGGCTTGTAGAAACTTGCAAAATTAGTGGAAATAGGTACGATAGAGTCTCTAGTGTATCCTAAGTTTATCCTAGCACATTTAGACTCTATCTATATGAGTTCATGTTCCCTTCATTGTGATCTTTCACTCCCATGAGCATTTAAAGCTCCGATTAATGAAGAACATGAACTTATGCCTTCTCTAGAGTATGAAGACCAAGCCAATAGGAATATCCTTGGTTCTTTGGTACTCTAAAGCATCCATAGATTGAATCCCTTAGAAAATCTACTCATCATCCTAGAAAGGAGATTCAACCAACTCCTATAACCTCAGTCACCTTTTTAGGTACATCTTATGCAATATTCTTGATCGTGGAGCCAAGCCAACAAGTAAATCCACACTACGCGATCGGGGGAGCACCGGGAAGCTGATTTAAGCACGAGAGCGCGAAGATCTAGCAACTCGACACAAGCTATAAGAGAAAACTCTATCTGACAAATAAGTGTCATTTTAAGACTTTAAAAGTTTAGTCTCCTTCCTCGTGTAGGATTGAGACTAAGAGTTTGCTATCAACAAACTCGATTAGGTTCCTTATGTAGGACCTTGGCTGGTAAGCCTAAAGGTAGATGCCTTGTGTGGGACCTTAGCCGGTGAGCCTAAACGGAGGTGCCTTGTGTGGGACCTTGGCCGGTGGGCCTAAACGTAGGTGCCTTGTGTGGGACCTTGGCCGGTGGGCCTAAACGTATGTGCCTTGTGTGGGACCTTGGCCGGTGGGACTAAACATGGGTTTTACGTGTAGTAACCTTGCTCTTGTGGAGAGCGTAAATTGTGTCCTTAGTGTAGGATTGTAAAGGTTATTGGTGAACCTGTTTAAAACCATTGATAGTGAAATCCAGTGCACTCTGGGATTGAGTGTGGATGCCGGGAGTGGAGTAGGACGTAGCCAAACCACTATAAATGCTTGTGTTTGGAATTGTCATTTGTGCATTTGTTTAATCATGCTTATATATGCTCGAATGTTTAAATTTGTATACATGATTGAATGAATGTTGTTCATTGATAGGAAGCACATTCCACACACGGACTCACAATACTAGGCTAGGTATTATATCTGCATATCTTTAATAGCCTTTGTGATTGGATCATCTAACTAGCTTGGAAGCCGTTAGAGTTATATTACCTTACTAGCTTTAAATTGAGATCATTTAAGTAAGGCAATCAAGGTTTTTTGTTTTATTTTTATTTTTTATAAATAGATAAATAATTGAAAAGTCCTTTTCACCCCCCTCTAGGACATTGCCTCATATTCATTCTTTAGTATCAGCGGTGTAAACCACAGTTTCATTTGTTACCAAAGCAAGGTTCCTCTGAAAAAGGTCTAACAACCTAATGGAAGAACTTGACTGTAGAAATAATTATGGGTAAAGGAGAGGGATCATCCGTCTCACGACCACCCATCTTTAATGGTATAAACTATGCATACTGGAAGGCAAGAAAGATATTTTTTCTTTAGGCCTTAGATGATGATGTATGTGAGATTGTTGAAAATGGATATAGTACAACTGCAGAACAAATTGTTCTTGAGGATGGTACAACAATCACCAAACCAAAACCAAAGGCCAAATAGAGCCAATATGACAAAGAGATAAGGATGTGTGAAGCCAAAGCCATGAATGCAATTTGCTGCGGAGTTTCACAAGAAGTATTTCATCAAATAAGTGTGTGTAAACTCTAAGGCAGCATGAGAGTTATTAGAAACTACCCATGAAGGAACTAACACAGTGAAAATGTCAAGGCTTCAACTTCTAACATCCCAGTTTGAATATATAAAGATGGAAGAAGATGAGACGTTCATGGAGTTTTTCACAAGACTAAATGACATATGCAACTCCATGGGAGGACTTGGAGAAAGAATTCTGGTACCTAAAATTTGTAGAAAAATTCTGAGATCCCTACCAGAACGTTTTAACTCCAAAGTCGCTACTATATAAGAGTGTAGGAATATAGAAGAAATGAAAGTAGAAAAACTGGTAAGTTCCCTGCAAACCTTTAAACTACATTTTAAACCTTCTACAAAAACAAAAAACAATGCACTCAAAAATGCCAAAAACATGAATATAATTGAGGAAGAAGAAAATGAGGATGAAGATGATGTTAAGGAAGTAGCGCTGTTGGCCCAACAGTTCAAAAAATTCTTCAACAAAAACCGTGGGAGACCATACAATAACAAATGAGTTCAACTGGACCACAAACATCGAATAGGTAAAACCTTTAAGAAGTCTAAAGAACTCCGATGCTATAATTGCCAAAAGTATGGACATATATTCATTGAGTGTCCATCTAAGAAATTAAAAGGAAAAGCTATGGTAGCAACATGGGATAACACAGATGAATCCAATTCTGAAAACAGTGAATCTGAAAGTAAAGATGACCAAAAATCACTAAAAATACTTATGACATCTACAACTACGGTCATTCCCAATCTGAAGAACAATATGAAAGAAAAACACATAAATGGACTAAGCCTGTTATTGGCTCACATCATACCATCTTCTCATGAAATACTGAAAAGCAACCTCAGATGTGGACTTGAGCTAAAATTATTACATCTGAGGATCATGCCTCCCATATGAGCATTAGAGTCAAATCAAAGGACTAAGCCTGTTAATTGGCCAAATTGATAAATCTGAGGATTCCTGGCCTCTAAATATCTTTGGTGAATTCATGCTAATCATTTCATGAAAGCAATGTATATTAGGAAATTTGTTGTAGCAAATTCTGAATCTCAGGGATGTTTCGGTAACACCGAACCTACCTTCGGTGTTACCGAAATTGAGCCATGTTAAATTACTTAAAAGCCTCACTGTTCACTTCTGTTTAGACTGTGACTTTTCGTGTTTCTTATCAAGTCCGGTTGGAGGGTTGTACAAAGAAAAAAAACTAAGGTACTTTCTAGTGCTTTCTCAATACATCTAAAAATAGGTTCATTTGTCTTAGGTTTTTCTTCTCTTGATAGGTCTTTCCTTCATTTCACTTCATTTTCCCAAATGGAGTTGTCACTGCCTAGAGAAAACAGATCCAAGAGGAAGCATGGTACTGAAGGTTCAAACTGAACTAGGCAAAAACTCTGCGTTCCAAAGCGTGCATCTAGACCTTCATCTTCTTCAAATCCTGATTCTATCAGCCCCATTGCAGCTAGATTTTTTAAGAGAAGAATTGTTTGTGAAAGAGAAGTAAATGTGAAATGTCTTGAAAAATTCAAAGTTCAAGAAATTCTTTCACAACAAGGATGGTTGCAAGTTCTATCATTTGGAGGGCCAGTGAACGGAACCTTAGTCCGATCATTCTTGTCTCATTGCACTCTATCTAAGGGTTTTGAAGTTGACTGCGATGGCCGCATAATCAAAATCACCCCATATCACATTTCAACCCTTGTAGGAATACCATTGTGCTCCAAACAATCTACTGAATTATACCTACACATTGAAGCTAAAAGAGCTGTTTGGACAAAAATTTTGTACAATGGGAAGAATGTCCTTTGGCATCATGGGATCGCACTTCGGGCCACAAATTATCATATACTCCATTCGATTTGCATTTCCAACATCTATCCTAGATACGGAAATCACACTGAGCTTACACCATTCATGGTGGAGAATTTATATCATATCGGTAAAAGGGAATCATTATGTCTACCTACTCTAATATGTGATGAAATATTTTCTATTTTTGAATCTAACTTCACAGCAATACCTTTTGGCCATTTGTTGTGCAAGTTGGCCCATCAATGTGGATTTAGGGTGCGTTGAACTCATTTGTTATTGTATGGTCTCCCACGGTTTTTGTTGAAGAATTTTTTGATTTGCATTTCCAACATCTATCCTAGCCATTTATTGGTAAATTCATAGTTGGTACTTTTGATAAAAAATATCTGAAGTTGCATATGCATAACTAAATTCTTACTGAAAACATTTCATCTGCTTTACTTGGTATATCAAAAATTATATATGAAATTCCATATGCATCTTGTTAATCTTTCCATTAATGGTTCTAATATATGATTACAGCACAACAATGGTTAAAGACAAGGGCAAAGCTCTTGCAAAGAGAGAACTGTCTACTAAACAAACTAACATTTGTTGTTCTCCTTATTCCAACCCTACTAAAATGGCTATGTCAAACAAAACAATCTTTGACAGATTGATCAGATCCCTTCTCATCGAACCATATGAGATTGATATCTATTTAGGATCAATTGGTTGGGATAATCTACTATACTTTGGAGGAGAGGTTCAGTACGACCTCATTCATCAATTCCTAAATTCTTGTCATCAGACTCATGATGATCATCCATCCATTAACATCAACTTCATGAACCAAACCAAGGAGGTCACTCCTTTGGTATTAAGTCAACTATTGCACCTCAGAGTAATACAAACTCCCCCAACTGATCGTTTTCTCAACCGTCTTGGAGTTTGGGGTGAAATAACTCGAGTATTGTGTAATGGTGCCACAATCCCCTTGAACAAAAGAAACTTCCTCTCATCATCGCATTTGGACTCAACCACCAAAGTATTGCATAACGTTCTGAGTACAAATGCATACCCCTGTGAAGTCTCTAGAGATATGATCTCTCCATTTGTTCTAAATATCCTATATGACATCTTTTAAGGGATTGAAATATGCTTACCAACCCTTATCTTGAAACAATTGATTCTAGACGTCAAGGGTATTAATTGTACTAGCCTTCCCCTTTTAAGTGTTATTTGCAAACTCTCATTATTTCTTGGTCTGCCATCTACTCATGATACGGTTTATCCGACCGTGTGTTTTACCAAGGAAACTCTAATTCAACTAAATGTGTTTGCAACTACATTTGAGGAGAATTAGGAATGCAGGAGCGGCGAAGAAGCTCAAGACACTCCCATGGCCACTAGCTGGGACTCTTGTCATACCCCAATGCCTGCACCAAGTCCATTATTAGTTAGCACTGGGCGTCTTATTCGCCAAAACGATACAGCTTGTTAACTTCTTGAAGGACAGTTAAATATAGAAGCTCGCCTCCGGCAGTGCGAAATCGACTCTCCAGGATTGAACTGCGTCTTGACGCTTTTCAACATATTAGGGAGCACATCACTAAACTGCTTCTGACTCGCCATTTTTATATCCCTTCGTATGAGGGTGGATCATCCTGATAATCTTTACTGTGTTATTGCTGAATCATAGTACATTTCATTTTGGATATTTATGCCCTTAAGGGCTTGTTAGTTTTTGGATGATGGTTTATTCTACCCAATCTTGGGGTAGTAATTTTGATGAATTTATATAATTATATTTTCTACTCATGTTAGATACTCTCTTTATGGTAATCTTTTCTATTTAACATATGATTTGCTTGCTTATGATGATATATTTCTTTGCCTGGATGATAATTCTTATGCTTATATCATTATATGATGTATCCGTTTTTATTCTCTTACCCTCTGAATTATCATCTTTATGTTATTGGAATATATCTTTGTAAACTCTTTGCTAATAACTGACAAGAAGGGGGGGAAGAAACCTACCCACCAAAACAATGTTTGTTTCTTGTAGAAATTATTTGTTTCCCTTGTTGCAGGTTATTCTTGGTAAACACTGAGGGGGAACAACATGATTTTGTATTATATGTCAAGTCTTGAGTTGTAAATCTATATGTTTGATATGTAATTCTTATTGTTTTGGTATGTCATTGGTATGGACCATGACACGGTCGTAGATTAGGTTGTTTTTGTCACGTAATTGACAAAGGGGGAAATTGTTAGTGGACTTATTTGTGGACTTATTTGCACTTATGTTTGTCAATTACGTGACTAGTTGTGTCTTGTAATCGGATGAGTTCTTGACAAGTGAAGATCGATGACGCAACTGGATCAAATGCATTAAAGCCACATTGAAGACAAAGAACTACTTCTACGATCTTGGCCTTGTCAATAGATGATCCCAACCCAAATAGGAATACCTACTTAGCTCATCTATTCTAAACTAATCCCAAGTTCATATTTTATATTCTATAGTCTTGGCTTTTACATATCCCAAGTTGTTGAATGATTTATTGGACAAAACAGGAAAATTTGTCCATTGTCGGTAGGACGAAGGTACCACCGAATAGCACATTCGGTAGCACCGAAGATACCTTCGGTGTTACTGAAGGGGCTTAAAACAGTCCAGTAGGCTTACAACATTAATTCGGTGTCATCGACTGGATATTTCGGTGACACCAACTGCCACCGACGAACAAAGTTCAGTGTCACTGAAAGAGATTGTTTTCAATCAGCAACTTGAGAATATAATTTGGTACTACTGATAGACAATTCGGTACCCCCAAAGCAAGTTCGATGATACCGAAGGTTACTTCGGTAGCATAGTAAACTAGCCATTTTCTATCCGTTGGAAGCTTTTATCTATAAAAGTGGCTTGTAGAAACTTGCAAAATTAGTGGAAATAGGCACCATAGAGTCTCTAGTGTATCCCAAGCTTATTCTAGCCCATTTAGACTATATCCATATGAGTTTCTAAGCTCCGATTAAGGAAGAACATGAACTTGTGCCTTCTCTAGAGTACAAAGACCAAACTAATAGGAATATCCTTGGTTCTTTGATACTCTAGAGCATCCATAGGTTGAATCCCTTAGAAAATTCACTCATCATCCTAAAAAGGAGATTTAACCAACTCCCATAACCTTAGTCACCTTTTTAGGTACATCTTAGTAAGGTTCTTGATCGTGAAGCCGATCCAATAAGTAAATCCATGCTATGTGATCGGGGGAGCATCGGGAAGCTGATTTAAGCACGAGAGCACGAAGATCTAGCAACCTAAGACAAGCTACAAGAGAGAACTCTATCAGACAAGTAAGTGTCATTTTAAGAGTTCAGAAGTTGTCTCCTTCCTCGTGTAGGATTGAGACTAAGAGTTTGCTATCAACAAACTCGATCAAGTTCCTTGTGTGGGATCTTGGCCGGTGGGCCTAAACGTGGGTTCTAGGTGTAGGACCTTTGCTCTTGCGGAGAGCATAAATTATATCCTTAGTGTAGGACTGTAAAGGTTATTGGTGAACCTGTTTAAAACCATTGATAGTGAAATCCGGTGCACTCTGGGATTGAGTGTGGATGCCGGGAGTGGAGTAGGCACGTAGCCAGACCACTATAAATGCTTGTGTTTGGAATTGTCATTCACGCATCTGTTTAATCATGCTTATATATGTTTGAATGTTTAAATTTATATACATGATTGAATGAATGTAATTCATTGATAGGAAGCACATTCCACACACTGGCTCACAACACTAGGCTAGGTATTATATCTGCATATCTTTAATATCCTTTGTGATTTGATCCTCTAACTGGCTTGGAAGCCATTAGAGTTATATTGCCTTACTTGCTTTAAATTGAATAATCATTTAAGTAAGACAATCAAGCTTTTTTTTTTTTTTTTTAATAGGCAGAAATAATTGAAGTCTTATTCACCCCCCTCTAGGACATTGCCTCATATTCATTCTTCAGCATTGGTGATGTAAAACGTAATTTCAAGATGAGCCTTAAAGCCGAAGTTTTATACACAATCCTTTGTAGCCGAATACAAGGAATCATGGAAAAAATATGAGTGTTCACTTTTGGTCAATGGATGGACCGATAAATCCGGTCAGTCTCTCATTAACTTTCTGATGAATTGTCGAGCTAGGTAATGTTCTTGAAGTCCGTGGATGCATCGGGTCATTCATAGACTGGAGATTAATTGTTTAAATGACTATATGGTATAGTTGAGTAATACATTGTCCATGTAATTATTGATAACTCAGCCTCATATGTTACCGCTGGTCGTCTTCGTATGCAGAAGATACGCTGTTTATTTTAGACTCCCTATGTAGCCCATTGTGTCGATCTGATATTAGAAGATATATGTAGGTTCTTTTTAAAAGTGATTGCAAAGTTGGAAGAATTACGGTCTTTATGTACAAACACGCCATTCTTCTCAGTCGAATGAGAAAAAAAATTGGGGGTAACTTACTACGTCCAGTAGTCACCCGTTTCTTTATAACCATCTTAACATTACAAAGATTACATGAAAAAAATTGAAACTTATAAGATTTGTAGTGTCGGTCGATTTTATAAGTGGGCCTTAGTCGAAGAAGGCTAAATGGAAATAAGTTCAACAAACAATCCTTTCGCAAAGTTTTTAGACTCAAGTGGTAAAGGCACTAAAAACATCTGAGCCTTTAGTTACCGTATTGTTATTGGTCGACAGGGATGAGATGCCTCAAATAGGTTACATATATGATGCGATGGAGAGGGCGAGAAATAAGATTATTAACCATTTTAACTATAGAGGGCGTGATTACAAGCCCATTATAGATATTATAAATAGAAGATGGGATAGCCAAATGTCATCTCCATTGTATTCGACTGCCTACATCCTTAACCCAACTTATTTATTCGCTTCTCCCAATCCAACAGAAGCACTTACTATACATATGGTTGGATTTATTGATATATTGGAAGGAATGATTCTAGATAAAGAAGAACAGGACAAGATCTCAACTCTATTGAACTTTTTATACTAAGAGTGAGGGCATATTCCTAAGGGATACTGTCATCAGGCATCGAACAATGAAATTGTTAGTAAGTAGTATGAATGTCTTATCTCTCTTACAAATAGTTTTTTACAATTTAATCAACAAAGTCCAACCTAGTAAAACTATTTTTCTCAGCTGACTGGTGGTCTGCTGAGTGGACCCGAACAGGAAGGATCCAGCTCTAAAGAAGCTCACCATGAGGATTCTTAGACTCATATATTTTGCCAATGGTTACGAGCGCAACTGGAGCACGTTCATAGTGGTAAATTTGGAATGAAAATGTTAATATGTTAGTATGTTACAGGCTTACAGTTTGGTAATTGTAACTTCAAATTGTAATTGTAAGCCAAATAGCTAAATAGATAATGCCAAATGCAATTTCTTTCATGTAGATTCACACTAAGAAAAGGAATCACCTTGAGCAAAAGAAGCTCAATGGCTTGGTATTCGTCCAATACAAAAAAAAAAAACAAAAAAAACAAAAAAAACAAAAAAAACGAAAAAAACAAAAACGATTCCGGATATGAAAGAAAAAATTAGTTTTTTTGACCCTATCTACTTAGATGAGCAGGATGTAGATAACGAGTGGCTCGTAGAGATGGAGGATCCGATATTTGCTGGCGAGGACTTGACATGGGCGCAAGTTGAAAATGCCGCATATGGATCAACACCTGTAGAATGTACTTCTACTTTAAGGGGTGGCAAGTAGTAGCAGTCAACCCGTGCAAGAGATTGAGAAGATAGAAGGAGAAGATGATGGTTAAGCCGAAAATCCACCATTGGATTTTGATGAAGTATTACTATATATAGATGATGAATAAATAGAAGTTTATGTGGAAGAAGGAGATAACTCGAATGATGACAATGGTGGTGGTGATCAAATGCCACAGTGGCAAATAGATCAATGTATATAGTAGCAATGTAGCATTTATCATTTCATATTATTTTATTAGTGACTTAGTATACGACTTATTGACTTGTAAATTATATTTCTATTTTCTACAATCAATAGTAGATAAATAGTTTCTTCATTTTGTTTACTTACTAAGAGTTAATTAATATTTATTAACTATATTGTTGAATGTTGATGACTTGATGTTTAATTGGTTTTATTTCACGCAAATGTATCTTAAACGTATAAAATCAGTTATCTATAAACTTAGAAAAGTTCTCCATACTTTCTTATAACCTCGCCTCTCACATCGCAACAACTCGCCACCCATTCATATGAATTCACTGCCACTCTAGCTAACCAAGGGAAAGCCTCCCTCGAAATTTTGCTCCCCCACCCATAGATCCTCCCAAAACCTTACATTTTGACCATTACCTAACACGAAACATGTACCTTCCCAAACCTTATTTTTTTACAAGTGCTTGTTTCAAACAAGAAACAAATGCATTTGATTTGGGGAAATTATCTTATTCGAACATAACAAAGAGAGTATATGAAGAACAATCATCGTATTATTAATACTGAGTTCATCTACATCCTTTAGTATCCCTTAATTCTAAGATAGATCATTTGAAATACATAAATTGAAATTAACAAAGTTTGAATGTCGAATCTTGAATTCGGCAGCATTTCGACAGTTGCTTCGGTCATCTCCTTAGGAGGAATGTTGTGCTGATTTGATCATTCAACTTTTCTCCTTTTGAGCTTGTCCCTTGTGCAAAAAGAGAGCTTGGAGTAATGAAGATTGAACCGGACGATTTTAGCAGCATCTTGACCCTTTTTATAATTGGCCATATGATGACCTGGTTGCGCGACCCACGCAACAAGTTGTTGGTTGCACGGCCCGTGTAATCAAGTTGTTGGTTGCACGGCCCGTGTAATCAATTTGTTGGTTGCGTGACCCGCACAACCAATCTCTGACTTCACTTCTCACCTGCAGTCTTCTTTCAGAGCTCTGCTCCTCTTCCAAAATTCTTCTCTTAAATGAGAGGGGGAGTGGGGTATTTACAGGCCTCCACACATGCAAACCCTCGATCTTTATGTCATGGGGTCCACTGTGCATTAGATCTGACCGTTCATAATAATTGATATCTAATCTTGGTTACGTGACCCGCGCAACAGGGAAGTCGGTTGTGCGACCCGCGTAATAAAGGAAATCCCTTGCGCGGCCGGTAAAATGCATTAGGTTATTTGTGCGGTCCACACAACCAACTACTAGTTGCGCGACCTGCGCAACTACTAATAAGGTGCTTGATCTTCTTCTTTCTTATTCATTCTTCCAACTCTCTTTTAATCTTTTACCCTTTCAATCATTCTTCACCATTTTTTATGCTCCAACAGATGCTCCCTTAATCCTTTCTTTATTCATTGTAAGCAAAGAATTAGGATTAAATCAGGTTAAATTTTTTACCCTTGAACATGTTACGCGGGCCGCGCAACGGCCACCCGAGCACTGTATTCGGCCTAATTGTCTATAAATAGACTGTGAGACCCATATCCTAGACCGTACCATTCCGCATGCCTCTCCGGTCCTCCCGGTCAAATTTTGGTGACCCGCGATCTGTTATCGACATTTGCGCGCGATCCTGGGTCGTGTCCCTTATAACAGAGTCGGCTCGATTCAAGACATATACCCTTGGGACTGCACCGACGTCGTGGTTCCGACACTACGTATTACGCGCCAAGGCGATACCTAGGCTAGGAGATGTGGGCCCGCATTCGATTCGAGGAAAATACTGCGCGTTGTATTCTGAGAGAATCTCTACGAAATGTCTCATCAATCAATCCCATCAATCACCTTACATGTCAAGTACACATCACTCCATTACTCGCATCTCCCATCTCCCTCTCTCTCTTATAACCTCTCTCTCTCATCTCTCTCTCCCTCATTCTCCAAGCAACCCACATCTATGTCTTCCAAGAGAGAAGCTAGGTGTGGCCCACTCCCTACCACCCAATCCCACCCTCCAAAATTGATCCCAACCATTGAAATTGTACCTTTGGAGCTCTAACATGCATTAGCGGAAGAAGGAAGGGGAGATCAAAGGTGGGAGTTCATCATCTTGGTTTTGATTTAGGGCCCACTTGTAATGGGACCCACTTGATGTATATTTTGTATCAATGAGGGGCCCATAGTGGCAGGGCCCCTCCATCACTGCCAATACCTCTCTTTTCTTTTCTTTTCTCTCCCTTTCTCTATGAGCAATGGCCCACCCATGATGTTTTAATTATATCCAAGCCGTCCATTTGTTTGGACGTTGACCCCCACCATGGCAGCGGTGAGGCCCACCTCATATCAGTGTATGTATCCTCACTGTCCAGGGACTGGACAGTGGAAAGTGGATTGGCTGGGCTGCCGCACACTAGTTATATAGCTACTGTATTAATGTCAGCCCCCCTGTGGGTCCTACTAATGTATGTGATACATCCAAACGTCCATCTGTTTTACCAGATCACGGGCCCACCCTGATATTGAGTCATCTAGACTGTTCAGCAGCATGCGCTGCTGGAGGGTAAGACACAAATATCAGCTTATTCCAGAGTTGTGGGCCATATCCACATGGGTCCCAACTATGATGCATGTGTTTTATCAAAGTCTTCCATCCCTTTTTATTTTATTTTATTTTATTTTGAAGGGCCTGCAGCAAGTAGCTACATCTGCTGCTCTGATATAGCAAGCTTTGTGGACCCCGTCAAGAGGTATGGGTTTTATCTGCACTATCCACCCATCCTCTGCTGCTGTGAGGACCACCATGATGTACGTTTTAGCCACACCTGTGCCCACTGTAAGACCCGTATCCTAGTCCGCACTGTTCTGTCGACTTCCGCGATTCTTCCCATCGAATTTCGCCAACCTGCGACCTATAATCGACATTTGTGCGCGAACCTAAGTCGTATCCCATAAATTTGAATCGGCTTAATCCGAGACTTGTACCATTACGACCGTACCGTCGCCGCGGTTTCAACGCCGCGTCTTGCATACCGATCTGATACCCTAGCAGGGAGATGTGGGTCAGTGTTTATTTTGAAGAAAATGCCGCATATTTGCAATCCCAATAGAATCTCTACATCATGTCCCATCAATCAATCAATCAATTAATCACCTCATATCAAGTACAAGAGCAACCCATGCTTTCTTTCTCCACAAGTCAAGCAAACCCCAAAAGTCAACAAGTCTCTCACCTCATCCATCCATCACCTCACATCCATCACCCATCACTCTCTCTCAACACATTCCAAGCTAAGCAAAAAAAAGGGACGTCCAAGCTCTCCCATGTGAGAGAAAAGTGCATGTGTGTGGCCCACTTCCTCTCCCAAAATCCTCCATCCTAGCCATTCATCTCTCATCATCTTCCGTCAAAGTGAGACACAAGGAGATTGGCTTTCCATCGGACCAAGAGGATCGAACAGTGGGTACTTCTATAGGATAGATTTTCATGTTTTTATGATGGGCCAAGTGAGGCCTATCGATTGATGGTATGGATCTCACTTTGGACCTTTGATGTGGCCGATGGCCCACCTTGATTTTCATTATCATTCCCTGATGGGGCAAATTTTTATGGACCTCATAATGATGTTTACTTTCTTAAGATCTAAAGAGGTCATCTAGACCTTCCATTTTGGTGGAGAAGTAATCTCCACCGTTGATTTTTGATTTGGTGGGCCCACATGCATTGGGACCCACTTGATGTGGCCCGTTGTGTTGGGGTCCCTCCATCACACGTGTGTCCCACTTTTTGTTCTCTCTCTCTCTCTCTCTCTCTCCCTTTCTTTGTCAATTTTTTTAGGTGTGATGATGTGGCCGTGTGGTCCACCTGGATGAACCCCACCTTGGTGTATATTTTATCCACACCATCCATGCATATGGTGGCCCACCTAGATAGCATGTTTGAAGGTGGGCCCCACCTTAAATATATGTTGTATCCAAAACCGTCCAGTGTCCAGGGATGCTGGACGTCAGTGAAGGGTGAGCTGACAATGGGTGTACTAACAGCAGCAGCAAAAGAAAAAAAAAAGGTTTTTAGGAAGGGCTGTCCATGTAGGCCCCACCTTGATGTATGTTTCTAATCCAAGCCGTTCATTTCATTCCTTAGATCATTTTAGGCGTTGAGCCGAAAAATGAAGCTGATCCGAATTTCTGGTGGGCCATAGCATAACGAACAATGTTTTTTACCGTTGAAATTCACCTGATGTTTCTACACGCCAAAACACCTCGAATATTGGGCTGGTTTGGCTTGTCTTGAGCCATAACGACCAATAGTTAGGTCGGATCCACCTGATGTGGGCCCCACCTAAGAAAAATCTTAGAAAAACAATTTTTCAAAAAATATATATATATATTTAGGCAGCAGGCGCTGCTAACTTGCATCAACGTCCTGCTGTGCTAGGACGTTGGAGGCGGAACAGGGGTCCCATGCGTGGGCCCCACCGTGATGTGTCTTGAACATCCACACCGTGCATTGGTGGGCTTTAAGCCAGTAGGCCCCCCCACCAAAAATCAACCGTATACATGGCTCGGGTGGCCGACATCATAGGAAATTGTGGTGATTGAACGTTAGCCATTGAACCCTTTTTGGGTATCACAAAAGTTTTGGGTCAATATGAAATTTATTTTTCCTTTCATCCAGGTCAGCGTGACCTTATCAACAGGTTAGATGGCATATAAACATTTTGGTTGGCCCCACATGGAACCACCAATGATGTATGTGTTTTATTCACACCACTGTCCAGTGGTGTGGACGGTGGGACCCCCAATGATGTATGTGTTTTATTCACACCACTATCCAGTGGTGTGGACGGTGGGACCCACTATGATGCATGTGTTGCATTCAATCTGTCCAACCATTTTGAAAGCTTATTTTAGGGCTTGAGACCAAAATTACGACAGATCTTAGATTAGGTGGACCACACTATAGAAAACAGTGGGTTTGACCGTCCACCGTTAAAACCCCTTTCAGGTCAGTGTGATCTTATGATCAGATTGGATGGGAAATAAATGTTGTCGTGGGCCTTAGGAATTTTAATGGTGGAAATCATTATCATCACTTATCTTGGGTATGGCCCATTTGATATGCATGAGGCCCAATTGGTGTGACCCATTTGATATATACATGAGGCCCATGTGTTTAGGCCCATCTTGATGTATTTGTGGTCGTTGTTGAGGCCCACTTTGATATGAATGTAAGGCCCATGTTATGAGGCCTATTGTGATGTATTCAAGGCCCATGAGTATGGCCCATTACAATGTACATAAGGCCCATTGGTGCAGCCCACTTGATCAATATAAGGCCCATGTGATGCGGCCCATTTGATGTATCTAAGGCCCATGGGTCGAGGCCCAACGGGATGTCCTTAGGGGTCCATTCTAATTTGTGATTCCCATGGTTTGTGTAATGATGTTTTATGGCGAGCCATGCCTTGGGAGCAATGTTGGTTTGACGTCCACATTGTAAGAATAATGTTGGTTAAATGTCCACATTATAACTCTCCCTAGGGCCCATTGATAGGCCCGTACGTGTTGTGTGTAGGCCGTCTAGGCCCATCTGCATTGTAAGGATAGGTCATTACTTTAAAACATGCTTAGTACAATTCCATGATTCATGCCCATACGCATCATATGTATGCTTGATATGAGGAATGTTTGATCATATCATAAGTCATTGGGCTGAGATATTTACAAGATTCCTTATGAGACGGAGTGCC
This sequence comes from Magnolia changhungtana, assembly GCA_030180095.1. Lineage (NCBI taxonomy): Eukaryota > Viridiplantae > Streptophyta > Magnoliopsida > Magnoliales > Magnoliaceae > Magnolia > Magnolia changhungtana. Next base: position 11,019,268 of record JASAUF010000172.1, on the reverse strand, counting down.
CCACATGATAGCGTGGTACGCACGAGATTGCTGCATGATTGTACGGTGTGACTCATGCATCTCGCATATGTATTGACTTGATCATTGTACGCCCTAGCGACATCAGGGTCGTGGCTCCACAGGTACATCGTGGATGGCCGTATCAGATACCGAAAATACTTGGTTCTAGCACTGTGGGCACTTAGGATGTCATTGGGTGAAAATCTCAGAACCTGTTTGGTACCAGGAGCTGCTCCAATGTCTAGACCGAGTGAATACACGAGCGCCCGAGTGCCGAATACCAGTAGGCCATATCTCCCACTGTGTCGTGGTCGGTTGGAAGGGGGTGTGACCTTATCCGCCAAAGTGAGGGGGTTATAAGCTAGGCTGAGTTTGACCAGCTCACAAATGAGTCCGCTATCGACAAGCCGGGTAGGTATTGGCAGACTACTAATCAGGCGGATAGTGATGTCTATTCCACTCGCTGGGTTGTACGGCTAGGGAGGCGGCAGTCAGTGTGGAGTGTACTAAACCCCGATGATATCCCAGAGAGGAACTGTACTAATATGTGTACTTGATGAGTACTGGCATGCTTGCTTTGCATCTCGCATATGACATTTGACTACATAGGCCTCGCATCATATACCTTGGTATGGCCGATAACATTCATGCCTTGCATCACATAGCTTTAGTATAGCTTATAACATTCATGAACTTACCGCATATTTCCGCATTACTCTGATATTGTACACTTGGCGCTTGCCTTGTGCACACACTTACACCACCCTCTAAGCTTTTGTAAACTTATGCACGACCGTTGCATGCAGGTAGCCTTGGGTTACAGCAGCGCTGAGGCAGGAGCGCACATCAGATCATTTTGGAGTTTTTGATCACCCTGTATTTCCCTTTTTGTATTGTATTTAAAATTTTTGATATAGTGGATATGTGGTGATGTTGTTTTGTGACTTGGTTATGCTTGTGGTTATGCTTCATTACAAAAAAAAACAAAAAACAAAAAATAAAAAAAAATCCATACTGAAAATCTTCCTTATAAGATCTCAGGATCGGAATCTGGCATGTGAATGCCGAGATCCAAGAATGGGGCACTACGAACGCTGTCAGCGCCGGATTTGGCAATCAGAAATTTTGTGAGCCCGATTTTCGAGTTTGGGGCGTAACACCCACCTTGATGCTACCGATTCTCCAGTCGTCCATCACATGGGGTGGCACAGTGATGTTTGTGTTATATTCAGACTGTCTAGGGTCTGGATGTGGCATCCATCTGATGCACAGACCGTCTAGATCAGGGCCCCACAAACGATGTATATTTTGTATTTCCACGTCCAGTCGTTAGGCGTGTGGGGAACACTGTATATATATAATAAATAAATAATAATAATATCAAATATATATATATATTCTATGTATCTGGTGGGCCATCTACGTGGGACCCACCAGATGAAGCGGATTGGCTGGTGGCCATTGTTTTGTGGGCCCCACCTTATGTAATGTATGTGTGTATCCACACCGTCCATTAGGGATGGTGGGATCCCACTGTGGATTGCGCCCAACACGCTGGACTAATATCTAGTATAAGATATATATATATATATGTGTGTGTGTGTGTGTGTGTGTGTGTGTGTGTGTGTGTGTGTGTGTGTGCAAACCACCATGATGTATGTATTTCATCCGTCCATCTATCTGGCCAGACGCTGGGCGTACCCACCCTAATGATGTGTTGTATAACTGATGGTGCTGGGTTACATGGACAATATTTGGGTGGTGCTGATTTACATGAAAAATGTTTGGTTGGTGCCGATTTACCTGCGCAATGTTTGGCCCATGTTGATCATCATTAGTGGGCCATGTGCCCCATGGACTGATAGTGTACAGTGATACACATGTTACACCTACAACTGTTGAAATGATTTTTGGTGTGGTCCAAGCCCACTTGAGGCTCATTGGCGCGGCCCATCCATAAGGCCCATCATAATGTATTTTTGGCCCATGTGCGAGGTTCACCTGTTTGTATTGTTAGGCCCATGTCGTGTGGCCCGTTTGATAAACATGAGACCCAAGTTGTGTGGCCCACTTGTTGTATACGAGGCCCACATATGAGGTCCATTGAGATGTATTCAGGGCACATGGGCGAGACCCGTTGTGATATATCCAAGGCCCATGGGCGCGGCCCATTGAGATGTATTCAGGGCCCATGGGCGAGACCCAATATGATGTATTCAAGGCCCATGGGCGAGGCCTATTGTGATGTATTCAAAGTCCGTGGGCGTGGCCCATTGTGATACATTTGAAGCCCCTGTATGAAGCCCAATGCTATGTGTGTGAGGCTCATGAGGGAGGCCCAAGGTAATGTATGTATGGTCGTTACATTGTGTATGAATCCCTTATGTAAGTCACTCATTAGGAGCAATGTTAGTTAGATGTCCACATTGATGGACAATGATGGCCAGATGTCCTCATTATGACCTTCCCTTAGGCCTTGTTAGGCTCATTCTCATCATTCTCTTAGTGGGTTAACCTAATTAAGTAGGCCCCATTCGCCATAAATAGATGGCTCCGTGCCAGCGGATTTGATATAACCACGGCCAAAGGCCAATCTTTATATTATGGTTTGATCGGTCGTTCATATATGGATCTCGCCGTGTATATAAGCCGATTATCAAGGTCTGATTGTCGATACCGATTCCGCTTGTCGAGGTTGATTCTAATTGTTGAGGCCGATTCCAATTGTCAAGGCCAATTGTCGAGGCCGACTCCGATTGTTAAGGCTGATCCTGATTGTTGAAGCCGAATCCGATTATCGAGGCCGATTCCGATTGTCAAGGCGAATTGTCGAGGCCGATTCCGATGGTCGAGGACGATTGTCAAGACCGATTCCGATGGGGCTGATTTCGATTGTCGAGGCTGATTCCGTATGTCGATGCCGATTGTCGAGGCTGAGTTCGATTGATGAGGCCGATTCCGTTTGTCGAGGCCGACTGTCGAGGCTAATTCGGATTGTCGATTCCGATTGTCGAGGTCGAGTTTGATTGACGAGGCTGATTCCGATCGATGAGGCCGATTCCATATGTCGAGGTCGATTTCGAGGCTGATTCCAATTGTCGAGGCAAAGTCTAATTGACGAAGCTGATTCAGTTAGTCGAGGCCGATTGTAGAGGCTGATTCTGATTGTCGATTGTTGATTCTGAATGTCGAGGCCGAGTCCGATCGATGAGGCCGATTCTGTATGTCAAGGCCAATTGTTGAGGCTGATTCTAATTGTCGAGGCTGAGTCCGATTGATCAGGCCGATTCCGTTAGTCGAGGCTGATTCCGATTGTCAAGGCCGATTCCATTTGATGAGGCCGATTCTGCTCGTCGAGGCTGATTCCGATCATCAAGGCCAATTCCGTTTAGTCGAGTCTGATTCCGATTCCGATTGTTGAATCCTAATGTGATGTATATGTAGTCCGTATTTGAGGCCCATTGTGATGTGTATTCAGCCCGTGTTTGAGGACCAATGTGATGTATATTAGGCTTATGTGATGAGGCCCACTGTGGTGCATTTAAGGGCCAGACGATGAAGCCCATTGTGATGTATCTTAGGCCCGTGTGAGAGGCCCATCGTGATGTGTATTGAACTCTTGAGTAAGGCTCATGGTGTTGTATATTAGGCCCTTGTTCGAAGCCATGGGTCCACTATATGTTAAGCTCTATGTGGGCCATTCATTAGGGCAACGTTGCTTAAACATCCACATTGTCGAGGTTGATTCTTGCAATTATTGATACCGATTATGAGTATGTGACAACATAGCATCATGACACATGCCCATACGCATCATCTGCATGTTTGTTATGAGATGTGGTTGACCATTGCATATGTCATTGGGCAGGTTGTTATGAGACTCTATAATAGGCGGACGTTATCTCACATGAGCGCACGGTATGCGCAGGATTGATGCATGACTAGATTGTATGACTTATGCATCTTGCATTGTATGCCCTAATGATATCAGGGTCATAGCCTCCACAGGCATATCGTAGATGGCCAGATGGGACACCGGAAATGTTTGGTTCTAGCATACGGGCGTCATAGATGTCCTTAGGTGAAATCTCTAAACCTCCGTAGCCAGGAGACACCCCAACGTCGAGAACGAGTGGATATATATGAGCGCATGAGGGCCAAATACCAGGAGACCGTGTCTCCCACTGTGTCCTGGTCGATTGGGAGGGGGTGTGGCCTTACCCGCCCGAGAGTAGGGGGCATTGCTAGGTTGAGTTTGACCAGCTCGTGAATGAGTCCGCTATCGACATGCTAGGTAGATATTGGCTGACTACTGGTTAGGCGGATGGTGAGGTCTTTTCCACTTGCATGGTCGCGCATCAGTGGGTAGCGATTTGCATGTAAAGTGTACTAAACCCCGGTGATGATCCCAAAGAGAAACCGTACTGATAAGTGGACTTATCGACTAGGAGTTGCATATTCATTCATTCACCATCCACTCGGGTTAGTGGTGTGCAACTAATTGTTGTGTATCTTCGTAATGGCAAGGATTTCGGTTGGGCGCGTGACTAATCTGAGATCAGGAGTCTACTACATTGAGTCTACCTATCCAAATTTAGGTATGGGACTTGTTTGGATAGAAGTCCTTTGTGATGGACCCCATAGCCTACGATACTACGTACTATCATCCCAACTTTACTCCAGCTTGGTCATTTCATTCACACCGCATATTGCATTGTATCATCAGCATCTGATATTGGCTTACTGTCCCCGTATTGCATAGTTATTTTACATTGCTTCATTAGTATATAATATTGTTTTTATTATATTTTTACATCGCATAGCCTGGATAAGGCTGATGGTATTTATGGACCTATCAGCATATTTTCGCATTACTCTAATATTGTATGATTATGGGCTTATCAGTATTTTCGCTTACTCTGGTTACTTTGATATTGCTTACTTGACACTTATCTTGTCCACACACTTTCACCACACTCTAAGCTTTCTATAAGCTTATGCACGATAGATGCACGCAGGTTGCGTTAGGTTGTAGCAGCATTGAGCATGGAGTGTGCAACGGTCTTCTGGAGCTTTGATTTTGATATATGTATTTCCCTTTCAACACTGTATTCAAATGTTTATCTTATTGGATATGTGATGATGATGTTGCCTTTGTGATTTGGGTAAACTTATGGTTATGCTTATTACAAGACAAATGTACGTTGAAAAATCCTCCTTGTAGGATCCCAGGATCGGAATCTGGCGTATGCGCGCTAGGACCCGAGAATGGGGTACTGCGGAGGCTGTCGACACCGGATTCGGCGATCGGGAATTTTTGAGCCCAATTTCCGGGTTTGGGGCGTGACATAGGTTGTCCCAACTTATTTCTTCACTTCCATTCCCTACAGCGAAGTCCTTACTTTTTTCTTCCCCGTGCAACAATCATCGGTTACACGACCCACACAACGACTTTCCTTTCGCGCAAGCAGAAATCACATTGTGTTATTCGCGCAGTGGGATATCAGTTGCGCGACCCGTGTAACTAACCCTGTCCAGACTTACTTGTTTTTTCAAACTTACCCAATTTTCCAGATTTAGCATTTTTCACTATGGCCTGCACGAAAAGATCCTTCATTCCCGTCGATCCTTCCACTGAACATCTCCTGTCCAACCTTCGCGCAAGCGCTTTAAGATAACTGCTACACGCCCTGCCTACATTAATGAGCTCGTGCTCCCTACTTTCGACTTTACCGAACACATCAATACACTACCATCCCCCATCCACAGAGCCATTGTAATGGGCGATCTTGAAAGACCTCCCAAACACGGTCGTGAATACGACTGGGAGCAGTGGCTGAAGACAGCAGCGCACCATCAGACTATCAGCCAAGAGCCTCCTGCCAGGGAAGATACTCCTCCCCCCTCTTGACCAAAGAAGAATTGTCGGAACAAGGCTCAAGAATTTCAGGAGAAAATCAAGGAGCACATCCGAAAGAAACTTCATAACTCTTGGGAATCAGTTCGCACGATCGAGGGTGTCATAAAATTTGACAACCCTTACAAGCAACGTATTGTGGTGATCCCAGTCAGCATTCATCGTGACCATTCCATGCTGAATTATGAGCTTAAAGATCATCTGAATGCGAAAAGATTAGCCTATATGGAGTCTTGGTCGTTCAGGGAGCCAAGACTACTGGAAGGCATTCTGCAGCCAACAAAACCGAGACAACAGATCGGTGATATTCGTTCTATGATTTTTCTCACCCCATCCTACGATCTCCACAGCCTATATCCGACCTATTTTTACAAGACGCTCCAACAACATTTCAGTGACCGTTGCCTTATTTGGAGTCCGAAAGAGTTCAGAACAAGAGGTTTCTTGACTCCCCGCAATTATTACTCGGAATGGCCCATGGCAATTCTAGCGAAACTTGTGGAGACTTTGTCCAAGATTGACATCTACACCGCGATTGAAGCAACATCACATCCTTTGTACAAGGAATCCTTTATTTTGAAGGCTTTTCTCAATTATTAGTGCCCTTCTACCAATTCTGTCCACCTTCCAGAAGGCAAAATGAGCATTACGATCTAGGACATTCATAGGATCACTGGTTTGCCGATAACCGGAAAATTCTTTGATGAATTTGTCCTTACCAATGATGAGCTAGCCTTTGTTTCTTCGCCTGACCGCATCCCCTCCATCTCAGAATCAACCATTGAACTTTTTAAGGAGATGTCCAAGTTTTCGAACATCCACAAGATTCACCATATGCACTGGCTAGCCCATTTCAGCAGAGCTCTTCGATAATTTTCCTTCTTTTTAAATTAACGTTTTTTTTATTGCGTCCTAACACAATCTTGATTTCACTTGCTTCTCCTTTTTTTTTTTCTCCCAGATTTAATGGTAACCACTCAAGAGAGCTGGAACGCCTTCGTAGGGGTATGAAAGATCTCGCTGAGTACTCTGTTTATGGGGAGCTTGCAACATTTATCGCTTACTGGCTGAGCATAGTGGTTTTTCCCAGCTCTCAGTGAGCAGACGTCATCCGCCCTTCACTGTTTGTAGTAGCCAGTGCCATGGCCGAGGGAATCAAATATTCCCTTGCTCCTCCTGCTCTATGCTCAATTTACAGAGGTTTCGAAGAGATTGCTTCCCACATAAAAAGTCCCTCTGCCAGCTCTGCTTCTACCTATATGCCATGACATTACTTCCTCGGCTAGCTTAGTGTTTATTTCCCTTGGACCTTCGAAGTGCCAGAGAAAGCTTACGTCCATCCTTCCCATATTCCTCTCTGGTTTTTCAAAAAGAGAACCATGCCGAAGTGGTCCTATGACTGGGCAAAAGATGTCATCTCCTCCGACGCCAAGATTAATTATTTTTATTTCTGTCTGCCTCGTTATACAGTGGACACAAACAAGTCAAACATAGAATCACTCACTACAGGAGAAAGGGCATTCTTTCTATCGATTAGATTGTGCAGTCTCCCGTTGAGGGAGGGGATAAAATTCTGGAGAGAACCATACTATCCCAGCCGTTTTGCTCGTCAATTCAGCTTCGACCAGGTAGTTCCTAAAGACTGCGGACTTGTAACTTGAAGAATGCGGAGTTATGGCATTGGCCTATTTAATTAGGCGATGGTCTGGAAGCAACTGTTAGGCCGAGCCAATTCTTCTGTCATCATCCTGGGATACGATCGTACTCCTCAGGTTTCATATAACCATATGAGATGGTGGGTTCACCAATCATATCTGGTTAGGAAAGGTCTACCAGTAGCTAAGCCCATATGGCTTCCACTTCCTAGACTCAAGGGTCGCACAATCGAAGAGGGAGTAGGCTTCATAGTGGAGACCAATCATGCTCCTTTTAGTGGCCACATTGTGTCAAAATATCCGTAGATGAACCTATCCGTGAGAAGAAGCCTGACAATACTCTTGAAGGTGGATAGCTAATGGTGTTATTTGTGAGTTTGAAAAAGTTCCTCTCCACCGTTCAAAAAGAGGAGTCACAGAAGCTGCTTCCCCTGCGCCAGAAAATGTTGCCGATCTTCAAGACCGGCCATGCTCTTCTACTCATCCTCAACATCAGTCGACCTCTCCTCCTGCCCCCAGGATTGTCCATCATAGTCCTTCTTCACCAATGAAACGATCTTGAACGCGTGCTCAAGCTTCTCCCTAAGAAGGGACCATTGCCTCTGCTTCTCCAATCTTTGCCAGTGCAAATCCCCAACCGGAAAGCAACCAGTCTCTTCTTTCTAAAGGGAAACAAGTTGTTATTGAAGAATCTAGCGAAGGAGATTCGGACGGTGAAGGTTCAACTTCTTCGTCTGGAAATACTACTTCTGATGAATACGAGGCGGTAGGAGAGAATCAAGATGATGACTATGAGAAAGGGGAAGTTAATATTAGCGGTGAGGAGGATATCATTGTAGAAGATACTCCTGCAGATGAAGGACATATTATCCCGACCTTCGAAGTTATTCTTGCAAAGACTTCACCCATTGTAGGGGAAGAAGAAGACAAACCCCTAGACTACGGGGAATATGGTTATTCACCATGTAAGAAATTCTTACTATTTTTTGTTTTCTTTTATTCTTTTCTCCTTTCCTGTCTTACATATTTTATTTCATGTGATCATGTTGTCAATACAGAGGCAGATAGTACTTCCCTCATAGATTTACCTCTCGTTGTACCAGCGGCTTCACCAAGATTCTCGATTCCTCCATAGGCAATGGCACGTGAAATTGCTTTTCCAGTGGAATCAACTGTTCTGCCAACCCCCACCACTATTGATTCGAGTACTGAAGCTAGGGCTCCATCTTTTGCTGAGATGGTGGAACCTAACCCCCCTCCCCCCTCTTGTTAAAGAGGCGCAACCTCTTACTGTTCCAGTACCAGCAGAAGGTATACCCTCTTCCTCATTCACACTTTCCGTATTATCTGTACTTACAGTTTTGCTATAACTTTATATTTCTTATTTCTTAATAGGGAATTTACATCAAAGTGGCACGACAAGTTCTGGTTCTATTGGGACTTCATCAAATGTACTATCCATTGAGAAGATTTCTGCATATAAATTGGCGTTGATCAGGAATTCCATATTAGTTATTGTCGAGATGTTCAAAGATCTTGATTAATGGTCAGATCTGGCTGTTGCTTTAGATGTTTTGGACGGTGCATCACGGATGGCTAAAGTCAATGTTTATTTTGTACGTGATGCTCTTCTAAGATTCCATAATTCAATAACTGTTCTATCATTAGCTGAAACTGCGACCGTCCCGCCCGAAATTTTGGAATATAGGAAGCAGCTTACAGACTCTAAGGAGAAAGTTTCTCAGATTGCTCCTGTTGTCTCTTGTCATGACCAAGAACAACTATCTTTGCGAGAGCAGGTGAAGACTTTACTGATAACAAGACAGCTATTTAGAATCGTATTACTCTTTTGAAGCAAGAAATTGCTCAGTTGGAGAAGCATAGTCTGGAAGAAGATCTAAACATTGAAGTAGTACAAGAAAAGATACAATGCAACCTTCATTTTGTGGACACTAAAAGATCTGAATTGACTAAGAATGAGGAACTAATTGCCTCTTTGGAAGAAAAGTTGGCCGGTATCCCGGATCCTACCAGAATTATTTCAAATGCTAGACTGGAACATGCAGCTGCTCAAGTTAATCTTCAAGAAAATTTGCAACAATACTTAGCAGCATTAGGCATTACAAGAGAGCTATGTGATGTAAAACTTTAATATTATTATTATTTTTTTTTGTCACTACAAATACTTTTAGAATTGCAAGTTATACAAGTATCCCATGATATTTTCGATAATGATGCTCTTGTCTCATTTATGCGATGTTTTAATTGATGTGTTATACCTCTTCCTCTTTTTTAAATATTCTCTTATGACTTGTAAGGAATTTCCTATATGATTCCTGTCTTAATTGGTGGTGAAAAGTTTAGTTTAGTCAGATAATCACACACAGTTTACCCTCATGAGTAGTGGAGTCACACAGTTTTTTAGACTTCTAAGTAGTGGAGTCGGGTTTCACATGATGGTCTCTGTAACTCTCAGGAGTTCACTGGACTTCTCACTCCCTGGTGAATTCACAAACCGCGATCCATTAGAGGGGCCCAGTGAAACTACCTGGGCTGTAAACTCGGTTAGATTTATGCATAGGGTTGGCCGCAGTAACTCTCTAGAGTTCACGGGGCTCACAAGACAACCTTTGGGGTACCAAATATAGGGCCACCAGTCCATCAATGAGTAGGTTTAAGCCCTTCCTCATGAGTTAATACTGAAATCAAACCAGAGATATGAGGGGTCTTATGCATGGTTAGCCTATCTATAGACATGACCAAAGAGCTCATACTACAGCCCACATTTTCTTCACCTACAAGGTCGGACCCATTCATGGGAGAGCATTTTCATCCGTTCTCCGTGACACTGTTGGAAAGCTATACAGACGACATTGGTCTCACGCGTGACTGGCCGTTGAGGACTTTTCACCTTTTAGGGCTTTTAGTTGCTAGCTCTGTCCGTTGCCCGCATGGTATGCATATGATGGCCTTAACGGGCTTTTTAGGGCCACTGGCTTCTCATTGCTGTCCGAATGACGATGGTGATAGGCCTTATGTGTAGTTGGTCGTATGGGGTTTGGCTAGGCTGCCTTAAAAGATAATAGTAGGTGGCCATCGTTGTCGCGAGAATGTGACTGAGATTGATACGTCACGACTTCTGCTAATATCTTCAATGATATTCATATATGTTGTTCACAATATATCGGCTTGGTGACAATACCAATTTCAATAAAATTTTGTAGAGAGAGCTCGTTTGATGATGATAATGATGGTCACTTTCCTTTTGTAACACTTGCTGGTACATAGTCTTGATGCGCTCGCAAATTTCTTCTTTATTCATTCACATGAGGGAGTACATGACATTGACTTTCGCAGCCCTTCGCCCTTCTACTTGTCATGCCCCCTTTTGATTAGGAAGCATTGCTCTAAAAATCTTTATAATCAAAATCACGATGTTGCGCCCTTCGTAATCAAAATATTGTCGCTACATCGTCTCACACTATTTGCCCCCAGTTTTGAATTAATCAGGCTTGTGTACTATTATCTCTTCTTTTATTTCATACACTTTTCCTATAACGATTTCACCTTCATCAATCATCTTATGTAACTTTTTCTTCAAGCTGAAACAATTCTCCGTTCGATGTCCGAGGATACAATGGTAATAACAATAATCACCTTTACTTATTTTCTTCATTTCCTTCGGACGTTTCGGCCATGGCAATTTGATCTTTTCGGCTGCCAGCAATTTGTTCAACATAAGGAGCATGTCATCTTCTTCTAATGAATATTTCTTATAAGTCTTAGGCCGCACAAATTCCTTCTTTATTCTCTTGGTCATATGTTCATTCACATTTCTTGTACCTAAACCTCCTTATTCCTTTTGTTGATTCTTCATCTTTCTTTCTTCTTTAATCATATCAGTCGGATTTCTTTAGAAGTCTGGAACCAACTGGCTTATATAAATATCAGTCACTTTTGCAATAATCCTTTCCAAACTACAAGCCTCTCCAATTAGGTCTTGAAATGTCTGTAAATTTAAACCTTCGAGACTTAGCGCAATACTTGGTTTTATACATTCCAAGCATAACTTAACTTGCTCCTTCTCTTCTTTAATCAATCGTATGCGTGATGCCCCTAGGATTCTCCATCGATTAATGAATTCTCCGACTGGTTCAGCCTCTTTTTGGCAAATAGAAGTTAAACCATGAGTGACTTCTTTAAAAGATAATTCAACAGATCGTGAATCATAATGAGAATTTCTGAGTGAATCCACTGCTGCCGGCCATTATCTTATTGCAACAACTTTCCTTTTATCTTTTCTAATCCTCAATGGTTTCCTTACAAATGCGGTATTCACAATCGCTTTCTTATCTCGTTTCTCATCTTTTTTCATTACAATTTCACCTTGTTTTATCATTCTCTGCAACATATCTTTTAACAGAAAACAATTTTCTGTCGGATGCCCAACATAACGATGATAACGACAATATCTCTTATCTTTAGTCATTTCGACTTCTTTTAGGCGTTTGGGCTGAGGTAATTGAATGGTCCCGACGGCTAGCAGCTGTTCCATTATTGGTACAATATCTTCTTTTTCAAAATCATATTCATGGTAATCATTCGATTGAGTTCGCTTACCATTCACTCGATCTTTATACTAATTGGAATCTTCTCCTTTTCTAGTCTCTCGTTTGTTATAGAAAGTACTTTTCTTTCTTTCATGAGAAATAATATTTACTAACAATCAATTTGATCCTCTTCGGTCTGCTTTATTTTGAAATACTGGCATCTTCCAGGCCATCAATTCTAAAGCATGCGATTTTGTTGCCAATTCTCGGAAAGTTTTTATGTTAGCGCTTGTGAACCCAAATGCGATTCCTGTTTCCATGGAATTCAGACACATCTTAACCTGTTCCTTTTCTTCCAGCAGCTGCCTACACGAGGCTCCCAATATCTTTCATCTATCTATAAACTTTTCTACCGGTTCCCCCCTCTCTGCTTCACGGAAGCCAATTTCGTAATGCTAACATCACGCTTCGAAAAGAAGAAGTTTGACATGAAGTCGTCCTGCATTTGTTCCCAAGTACGTATCGACCCCGGGGCCAGGCTGAAATACCATCGGAATGCTTTGTTTGTTAGAGATGATCCGAACAATCGCGAACTATACTACGGTATTGTATAAAAATTCCCCATGTTAGTAATAAAGTGCACTAAGTGCTCCTCCGGTGACCCTTCTCCATTAAATTTCTAAAAGTCTGGATGTTTGAAGTTGGCTGGGAACGGGATGTCTTCGACCTCTCTTGGATACAGTGTTCGGTATCTGAAATGGCCAGTATTCTCACGCTCCCTCTCTATTCCGACAGCTTCTTCGACGGCTTGTCTCACCTCGTCTTGTGTCATGGTTCTCACTGCTGGGACAGACCCCAGTGATCCTACCCTCAGTGGTTGAAAGCCTTCAAGTTGGTTTTCTTGCCCATTCATTATGCCCATCATCAGGGGAGCCGCTATCTGGGCTACATTGTGTGCGAGAGTTGCTAAGGCTTCTTTGAGATTTTTGCATTCTTCCATTAGTACTCTCTGTACTTCTGCCATTTCATTCATACAGTCCTCTATAGTTGTCATATTTTTCGGGTTTGTTCCGATCATATGTACTGCGGCTTCTCCACTTTTCGATGAAGTTGTAGTCAGAATGGGATAAGAATACGTTGACGTAATAAGAATTACGAAAAGGGGGGAAGATGGGGTTTCATTCGACTTCTCTGTGCCCCTGTTGCCATTGATTGATTGAGGCAAAACAGACACCGGCGAACTTATTAGCAGTGCTTTGCCTTTTTGCTCTTTTGTCCATCTGGCTCTCAGGGCCACCAAAGCCAGGAAGTCGGGTGATGTTAGCTATGGAACTGTTCACCTTGGATATATCGCAGGAGGGGCGAGTTCAGGATTCCTCCTAGCAGCATTACGTGTTATTGGTCTGCTAACTCTGGACGAAGGCGGATTCATTCTATGGCTTCCTGTTTTCCGTGCTCACATTACAATAGTCCAATCCTTGTCACCTTCCGGTGCTTGAGGTGAAGCAGATACAACTCCAGCTATTGCTCGGGTCAAGTTGCTTCTGCTTGTAGGAAGTTGAGTCATGTGTTCCGAAGGTTAGTTTGGCGCATATTCTACCATGAATCAGGTTGCAGTGAAACAGAAGCTCACTTTCCTCGCAGAAATTGCCATTGATTATAATTTGTAGTCGAATTCCTTCATAAATAAAATATAATTATAGTTAGTACTTGAAAAATTAAATAATCTATCTTAGAGATGAAGGGGAGGATGTTCCCACTGAGAGTCGCCATTTTGGCGTCGAAAGATGCCAAACTTACGATGAAAGTTCTATAATACTCTCAATGTTAGTATCGAATAATAATAAGGTTCCCCAGCAGAGTCACCATTTTGTTTCGATCAAGAAACAAATGCATTTGATTTGAGGAAATTATCTTATTCGAACATAACAAAGAAAGTATATGAAAAACAATCATCGTATTATTAATACTGAGTTCATTTACATCCTTTATCATCCTTTGATTCTAAGATAGATTATTTGAAATACATAAATTGAAATTAACAAAGTTTGAATGTCGAATCTCGAATTCGGCAGCATTTCGATAGTTGCTTCGGTCATCTCCTTAGGAGGAATGTTGTGTTGATTTGATCATTCAACTTCTCTCCTTTTGAACTTGTCCCTTGTGCAAAAAGAGTGCTTGGAGCAATGAAGATCGAACTGGACGATTTCATTAGCATCTTGACCCTTTTTATAATTGGCCATATGATGAGCTGGTTGTGTGACCTGCGCAACAAATTGTTGGTTGCACGGCCTGCGCAATCAATTTGTTAGTTGCGTAACCCACGCAACCAATCTCTGACTTCACTTCTTACCTTCAATCTTTCTTCAGAGCTCCGCTCCTCTTCCAAAATTCTTCTCTCTCTCAAATGAGAGGGGGAGTAGGGTATTTATAAGCCTCCACACGTGTAAACCCTCGATCTTTGTGCCATGGAGCCCACTTTGCATTAGATCTGACCGTCCATAATAATTGATATTTGATCTTGGTGACGCGACCCGCATAACAGAGAAGTCGGTTGTGCGACCCGCGTAATGAAGGAAATCCCTTGCGCAGCTGGTAAAATGCATTAGGTTGTTTGCGCGTTCCGTGCAACCAACTATTAGTTGCGCGACCCTCACAACTACTAACAAGGTGCTTGATCTTCTTCTTTCTTCTTCATTCTTCCAACTCTCTTTTAATCTTCTACCCTTTCAATCATTCTTCACCATTTTTTTAATGCTCCAACAATGCTACTGATCTCCATATAAAAAACACTATAAAAATGAAGCTTGATTCCATTAACCCTCCACTTTTATACCATATTTCCTCCCTACCATCTACCACTATAAGCTACGTATGTATATATGCACAATTTTTTTTTTTTGCAAGTATTTGATTCTTAAATATACAAATATGTATTTTAGCATCTCCTAAAGTTTCGTTGAGAAATTCAACCATTTCCTCATGTTTCCCATTGCTTCCCTCAGTCAACGATACATTTTCTTGTATTAGTGATAATATCGGTGATACGGATAAATGTTTCTATATCACCAGCCAGTGATACATGTAACGATATCAATACTATGAACACTGCTTGAGCCAATTATCTCAATGAGTGGATATACTAAAGATACTTCGGAGTAGAGGTGTCTGTTGTGGAACTGCTCATGGTGGATTGTGGTGCTGGGTACTCTAATCTTGGAGCTGTTACTTTTGGTGGCAACCTTTTGATTATGCTCCTTGGTTTTTATGGAATTCTAATGAGCCTCATTACACTATAAAGTCCAATTGCTGCCATTTCCTGCTGAATCTCGTTTCCTAAGAGCTATGGCTTGTCTTTTGTTTTTTGTCACCTCACAACAAACCGAAATCATAGAAATTTCTTAGTGAGGTTTCCCAAGCAAATTGAGACGAGACCTCTGAATGTGACGTCCTTGTAGTCTTAAGTGTAAGAACCTCTACTTCAGTTTGTTCTCCATCTCCTCCCAATTATAGGAGGATTTTGGCTGCACCTCCACTTCAACATGGTGTCACCTCTTCCTACCTACGCGTTCTAGTTTCATTGTCTCGAACTGTAACTTTAAGCTCATCAAGTATGGAGTACCATCTAGAGCAATCTTCCAACGATCTCAACTTATCATCAAATGCCTCTTGTTCAAGCTTAATGAAGAATTTTTTGATCCCCACTTGTGTTTTTCTTTGGTTCATCAATGCTCTCAATATGGCCATGATTAGGATATGGGTGGTAGGGATGCTGTGACAATGGAGCTTGTGTTCCTTGCTGAGGATATTGTTGAGGCTTTTATCCAAGTAGTGGTCCTTATCCACTTCTTTAAACTCCTTCCTCTATTCCTGCCATATGGAACCTGGATTGAGATACCCTCCTCCATAGCCTTTCCAGATCTGGATGCTCCTTTGCTACTCCGTTGACTCATCACTAGGAGTTATTAATCTTCTTTTGCTTCCCCTATCCATCTATTCATTGCACCCATCTTTTCTGTAAGTTTAGGCTCCAGGCACTCATCTCTTCTGCTAGTTGTAGACTTGCTCTAATCATAACACTTTGTTTGCCTCCTCCCATCTCAAGGACTAAAAGAGATGCTTCTTGTGGGCGTCAACTTTCGGTACCAAAGTGGGGTGAAGGATCAGTTATTTAGGGTTCAGAATTGGGTTAGTTGGGCTTGAAGAGAAAGTGGGTAGTTTATGGGAACAGGTTGGCTCGTAAACTAGGGCTGAAATTAGGGAGACAGTTGTGGTTAGGTTGGAGACAGTTGTGGTTAGGTTGGAGAATAGACAAGGACAGGGCCTGTTGCAATCGGATCATAGTTAGCAAAATGGCATATGCAAAAAAAGGCTACGGGAAATGTTCGTGTTTAATTTGGTCTCGATTGCTAAAAATATGGTAAAAAAGGGAAACATCAATAATTCAGAGAACAAAACGTTCAGGTTTAATATGTTTTGGATTGAAAAATAAAATAAAAAATGCTATGCATATGCATACATTTGGCTATATATGATATATAAATAAGGTTAAAATACAAATATTAGAAATTAGTATTTCTATATGTATGAACAATAATGTATATAGACAGTCGAATGGGAATGGTGTTCTCTAACTCTCTCAAATTCTTCATTTTCAAGTAATTCACATGTAAATCAAACCGTCTCTACTAAAAATTTTCACCTTCTACTCAATTTTATAAATGGGTGGTGACCACCAATCTATATTTTATAAGGTGCCCCCAAAATTTATTTATTTATTTATGAATAAAATGTGTTTTATTGAAAAATGCCGTGTTTAATTGCCTATCTTTTGAAATATATTGGGTTTTAAAAGTTTGATCAATTATGCACTTCATATATATATACCACAACAGCAGGTTCAGTTCTATCCTGTCCAGATGAAGAATTCTTGTCTTGATCTGGGTCAACAAGTGAACTAAAATAAGATAAATATATATCAAAGATTGTGTCCCTTAGGAACTCCACATATGGCCCGTTGTGTCTGCATAAGGTGTAATTTCCATCTTGAATGCAATCTACCATCATAATTTGAAGGTCACCAGCGTGAAGCTATGATTTATTAATAGAGGAAGCAATATTATTGATCTCAGCCCACAAAAACCTGCAAACAACAGGGTTGTTAGAGCTATAGATATTGAAGAAACAGATTCTTATTATGAACTGTTTACTTGATAGTCGATCAGAACAATTTCCCTCTCTCTCTCTCTCTCTCTCTCTCTCTCTCTCTCTCTCTCTCTCTCTCTCTCTGTTTTTAAAGATAAAAACTAAAATTTTGATCAGGGCACTTTTTTTTTAGCATTTAAAACATGACCTTCACACTGCTAAGATGCTTTATTCAGGAGAATACATCGCAGGTATGTATGTACATGTTACTATTTGATTTGAGGGACCTTGTGCTTTCTCCTTCCACCAACTCTACTCTCAAGCTCTCATGCAATGCATGAGAGTTTGGGAGAGAGTCTCAGCTTATACACAGATATTCCCTTTTCTCATCTTCTTTCAGTGAATGATCATATATTGCAATGCATGAGCTCATCGAGTAGTCACATTGAGTTTCATGTCCATTCATATTATGAAAGCTAAGTCTACTCGCTCACATGAGATGAAGGTGTTGGATAGTGGGGCCCACTTGTGGGCAAGCACTAGTGGGTGGGTCCCATGAGGTTTAGCCTCTTTTTTATTTTTTAAAAATCATTTTTTTCTTTCATTCGTTTGAAGTTGAAATACAAATTCAACTTTAAATGAAGATTTAGACGAGGAGATGAGGATAAAACCGAATAATTTCTGGTTTCATCCGAACTCCCGATCATTCTCTATAAATGGGAAGATGTTCTCTCGTGAATGACACATTAAGAAACAACGAGAGTAAAAAGAGAAAATTGAGAGATTAATATTTGCCCATCTAGCTTGTCCTTTGAACGATTTAAGACATATATCATAATCCGATGCCATCTATATCGTAGATTCAGAGGGTGATTAGATCCATCTGCTCTAGTAGTGGTTAGGTGGACTGCTAGATCTGGACCATTCATCCTCGGCTTTGTGGAGGTCTCATATCGTGTAGACTGTCAGATCTTGAGGGCTCACTCTTTCGCACAAACTTTTAGTGGTATCAGAGCAGCTCAACGGTAGATTTCTGATTTATTGTTTTAATCACGAAAGGTCAGTGACCCTTTTTATTGTATTCTGTATTTTATTTTGATTATACATCGATCAATTATATATTCGCTTGTCAATTATTATTGTTTATTTTCTTCCTAAGGTATGGTGATTAAAAAAGAAAGGTTAATCTTAAGGATTAGTAAAATTTGTACATTAGAGATTTGATTAAATGACGGTGTGTATTTATCATGTTCCTCTAACGAACATGTAGTTGGAATGTGTATCAATCCGCATTGTTATGATTATGAGGTCTTTTATTATTATTATTATTATTTTATTTTATGGATGATAGCTTAGAAAAACACTAATCAGACTATCTTAACTTATCCAATTGATGAGTATGAAATGAATGACTAAAAGGTAAATAATCAGTAATTCAAATCTTTTTTTTTTTTTTTTGGTGATGTTTTTAGGACCCATGTTTTGGGGTATATATTTGCTATTGCAGATGAGTTACCACCAATTAGTTCATAACTACTGAATGCTTGAAGTCCCATTTAACGAAATAAATAGATAACAATTTTGTTCAAGTAATTGTTGTTTATAGCCTCCTTAGTCAAGTGGGCTCAAATATGGAATTGGGCCCATTATTCTTGTTGTAACAAATATTTTTTTTTTTTTTTTTTTTTTTTGTGAAACTATCTAAATCTTCTTTTTGCAACAAAAATAATGGGACCATTATTAGCAATCCATGAGTAGTTGAAAAACTCATATGGACCCTATATTAATGTATAAATTCAAATGGGTTGGACCTGAAGCCCCATTCACTTTCTTTCAAGATTAAGTGTATCTTATTAAAAGTTTTTTTTATTTATCAACCATTTGTGGGTTGATTTAAACCAAGTTTTGGGAAGTGACTTGGTGTATGTATTAAAATAAAAGAATTCAAAATGATACACACACACACACACACACACACACACACACACATATATATATATATATATATATATATATATATATATATATATATATAGTGATCTTGATTATCATATATTAGTATCATGATTATAATCATTTAAGGTGGGCTACACATTTTTGGAGTTTGACAATCAAAATGTATATCTCATGTGTTTCTTGATCATTACATGTATGTATGCATGCATGGGAATGTAGTTTCCTTAATATATCCTTTAATTCATTATTGATCAAGGGACCATTAGTGATTAGAACCATCATCAATCATGATGATCAACGTTAATGAGAGGATCCATCATCAATGGTGATCATTAACAGTAATGATCGGATCCATCACGAATGGACATGATCATTGGTGATGATAGGACTCTTAATATTTAAGCAGTTATTTTTTTGATGATAATGTTTATATGTTTGATATAATCAGGCTTTATGCGATTAGATCTAGACCCATTTTTTAAATTAGAAAATAGAAAACTTAATGCTATGATGCTCCCTATATGTAAAGGTTGTGCATAACATGAGTGTGAGTTAAGTCTCCTCCACCAAATGATACATGCAACCTATAATGGAAGATTGCACGTTATACAAATATATTCTTATTAAAGCATCACATTTATCTTAAATAAGAAAACTTGGTTGATCTACACCGCCCATTCAGGTATGTGGACTTTTAGATCTCGTTAAGATGGGTTAACTACTTTTATACTTTGAAAATTTGAATAACACATAAAAATGTTGATGATTAATGTCAATACCTTAGATCATACCTAAGTAGTGATACTTGATGCAATGTAGAGATGACTACCAAAACATTAATCGTTGAACAACTTAAAGGTCAACAACAATTCGATAGTAATAACTATGAAGACTGGTCCCACGAAGTGTGAATCCTTCTTGATGAGGACGACATATCGCATACACTTAATGAGGTTCAAGATGAACCTATATTGGCTAAGAACGACAATTTAGGAGAACATAGGGTTGTAATAAACCACTACAATAAGTGGCGTAAACAAAATCGTTCTGCCTGTAATGTCCTAATTAGCACAATGCACAAAGAACTCATACCGACGTATGAAGTGTGTGACATTGCTAAAGGGATATAGAAAGCACTGACAAATGTCTATGCGTATAAGTCATATGCAAAAGTTTGGGCAATGAAACTAGAATTCTAGGAATATAGGTTGTCAGTCGTCTGCCCTATTAAAGGTCATATTCACAAGATGGAGCAGATAATAGGCGTCATTAGGAATATAAGGTGCAAATTAACTGAAAATCAAAAGATAATAGCAAGACATTGTTCCTTGCCCGAATCTTAGGCCCCAATTAAAATGATTCTGAACCATACTAATTCTATCACTGTGTTTAGAGACTTGTGGTCATTTGGTACAAGAGGTTGAAATGAATGCAATTCAGTTAGGCTCGGCTAAGGCCTTTGCAGCAAAGACCTAAAAGCGAAAAGCTAACAAGAGACAGTACAAAGCTTGGAAGAAGGCGAAAAAGAATAACCAAGAATAGAAGTCCGCAACACCTCCTCCAAATCTTAAGAAGGGGAATGGAAAGAGGTAGAAAAATGCAAACATAATCTGCTGTGTTTGCGAAAACTCCGACCATTATGTTCGACGGTGTGCCTATAAAAAGACGGCATTTCTTAAGTTACTAAATACTTTGTATGTAGGCGTTTGTTCGGAAATCATTTCTGTCGATACTTTATTTAACGAGTGTATTTTTTATTCAAGCGTAACAAAGCATGTGACATAAAATTGTCGAGGACTCGAGGAATTTCGACCTATAGGTACGAGGAGTTACAAGGTGTAAATGGGAAATAATGTTGTTGAAGACGTACTAAAGATTGGCGTTTATAATCTCTGTACACGCATAGGGCAAACAATAATCCTTTGTGATACTCTTTATGTACTGGACATGTGTGGGAATTTAATTTCTGTTTTTAAGTTGTTAATTGATGGTTTTGATTTTGTTTTTCTAGGACACGAGTTTCTTTAAGACTCAATACCTCATCTTTGCATAGAGAAATTTAATTTTAGATTTATTTATTCTTAATATAAATAGTGATAATGCACCTCTTGCTTTATCTGATATGTCGAATGAAACTCTAGTATCTGAATCTTTAAAATGGCACGCAAAGTTAGGTTATATCGGAAAGGGTCGTATGACCAGATAACATGTTCTGGTCTGTTAGATTCATTATCCAAAGTTGATTTGCTATTTTGTGAATATTGTGTGTTCGGAAAGACCTCGAAAAACTATGCCCTAAAGCGGTTAGGTCTAAGGGCCTACTAGAGATAATCTATTCAGATATCTATGGACCCTTGAATGTACATGCTAAAAATAAATGCCAATACTTTATCTACTTTCATTGATGATTACTCACACTATGGATGTGTATCTTGAAAGTGCCCTGGTTTGTCGATTAGCGTGAGTATTGAGTCAGCTAGACCGCAGAGCCTCATAAGAAGATCAACTCAAAGCATCTGCCTCAATCGAATGTGTGCAAGCTCGCCACAGGTAAATTTAAGCCTTACATCCCATGTCCAAAACACCAGGTATTTAAACCCTTAAAATAAGTTAGAACATCATAGGGTTTTTAAATTAAGAAAACTTTTTTTCAAAATCAGAAAATCTCTAAGTTTTTTTGCTTTGTCGATTTTATTGATACACTTCTCGATATGATCGACCTGCGTTGTCGATATCCTCGATGACAAATCGATTCCATTGGAATGAGGACAAAAGTGTCTAGCAACCACATATATCTCTGGATGGATTTATCGATGTATCGATATACCTATCGATGTCATCGATATTTGAATCTCGAGTCCATCAAAGGTGACTCAATAATATCGACAGGTAGATCTCTGGTGCCCCTGTTTTCTCTTAAGAATATATTATATTTATCAATATATCGAAGCCATCCTTGATACCATCGATGTTCAAATCTCGATGATATTGGAAGGCTCTCGATGATATCGGTCATGGGCGTGAAGATTTCTAGGAAAATATTTTAGGATAATTTATCTATGATCAGGGATCACTCGGTTGAATCGATATTCAAATATCGATGATATCGGTACAGTTTTGATGGGATCGAATAGGGACAGAAACTGTCCGGCAAGCTTAAATGAAAATCCCTTGGATTTATCGATGCCTCGACACAGCTATCGATATCATCGAAATTCAAATTCCAATGATATCGAAGGTCCCTCGATCATTCTTATAAACCTGAAATATTTCAATACAAGTCTCTCTTATTTTCAAATGTCGAGGAATCGAACCTCACATCGATGAAATCGGAGTTTGAAATCCGATGACATCGACATGTGTTTCGATTCCCTAGACTAGCTGGCAAATGGTTTCAAAAGCGTATGACATTTGAGTTTGTGTCATCGAGGGGACCATCAATGCTATCGAGAGTATACGCTTGATGATATCGATCCTGCTCGATGATATTGAACTCCGTCATAAATTTGACCATTTTATATCCATTGGAACCTTTTGCCTATATAAAGAGGACTTGTTTATTATTGCTGGTAGAGAAAGAAGAGAGTGCTTTTGAGTGTTGAACCATATATCATATACCCAAAGCCCTTTCTCTAAGGGAAGTTCATCCTCCAATCCACCCTCATCATTGATATTCAATAGAGTGGATTGGAGAATGAACTTCCGCATTCAAGAATCCTCCAACTACTACCTTAATGGAAAATCATTAAGCTGGGATGCCTCGAATGCATAGATGATCGGAATCACTCTATCTTCCTTCTAGGAATTCCTTCTAGGAAAACATTTTGTAGAGTAGGATTCCGTCTTAACCTTGATCCTAGGATTCCGTCTTAACCTTGACCCAACCCGAAGCCGTGTATTAGTACATCATCTAAGATGCGAATCAAGGAAGTAGAAGATTCTTCATCAACAAGGAGGAGATCTTCACCAACGAGCTAAAAAGGGACTCATTTACTTATCTATAAGTTATCAGAGTCCAGAGGACACTTGTGATCATTCCTTTTTAGGATTGGGTTTAAGGTGTTTCTCACCCTTTGAAGCCCTCGTAGGAGGCCTCTGGCGGGAGTGTACATGACAGATGTGTTGTGTTAACCCTTGCACTGTGGAGAGCATAAACAGTTAGTGTCTTGTGGAAGATCCTTGGCCAGTGTGCTTAAAAGTGGGTGCATTGTGTTGACCCTTGCTCGTGAGAGTATAAACAGTGAGGTTCTTTGTGTGGATCCTTGGCCAGTGTGCCTAAAATCGGGTGCTATGTGTTGGCTCTTGCTCAGGGAGCATAAATTGTCAGCCTAGGTGTAGGTTATAAAGGTTGAAGGTGAACCTGATTTAAAACCTCCTTAGTGAAATTTGGCACACTTGAGGGTTGAGTGCGTCTGTCGGGAGTGGAGTAGACAAGTAGTTGAACCACTATAAAAATGACTGTGTTTGAGATTTCTATTCTTTTATTTGTGTGACTCATTTTAATATTTTCATATCTGAATATCTGAGATTATACCTCACACACATACACAGTCATATCCATCATAAACTAGTTTGCATATTATTTATCTCTCAAATAGTTTGTGATTGGATCCTTTGCCAGGCTTGGAAGCCAGTAAAGTTACTCTTGAGTAATCCTAATATAGGTTTGGTGTTAGGATTAGTGTAATAGGATAATAAATTATCATAAAAATATTAAAAAGTCCTATTCACCCCCCTCTAAGACATATTGGCATATTCCTACTTCAACTAAAGCGGTCTTTACCACAATTTCATATCTCATCTCACACAATTTTGTGGCTTTTGATTGTTTTTTAAAATATAAAGCTGAGATGAAAAATCAGTTTGAGAAAAATATTAAAATCCTTCGATCCAATAAAGGTGGCGAGTATACATTTGAAACATTCAAATCATAATATGAAAATATTATCATTGTCCGATATACACAATGAATTACACTCCACAATAAAATGGTGTTGCAGAGAGAAGGAATATGACACTATTGGACATAGTTAGATCGATGATGGTATTAGCTAATCTCTCTACCATATTCCGAGGAGACGTGCTGCTAATAGCTGTCTACATCCTTAATAGAGTCCAATCTAAATCCATTCCTAACACCCCATATGAGATGTGGCCTGAGAGGATCCATTCTCTAGCTAACCTATGTCATTGAGGATTTTTGGGATATGTTTTACTGCCTGCCCCACATAGAAGTAAACTTGATACTAAAACCATTGAATGTGTTCATAATGTACCCCATATATTTAAAGGGATACGTTCTAGTTTATGAGGACCGTAAAGGATGGATTGAGATAGAATCTTGAGACGTGACATTTATCAAAGACAAATACCCCAGCCGAATGGAGCAAAAGGTTGCGATAGAACATTTTGAAATTCCTAATATATCTCAGGAGAGTGGGAATTTTGCTTCTCAAAATGAAGATGCTCTGATAGTTCATCAGGACAATGGAAGAACATCTCAGCAGGTTCCTGAGTTACGTCGAAGCGAAAGAGGATTGATTCCTCAAAGATACTTCGATATTGAGGGGCAGTCATTCTCTTTGATGTACAGCAAGTCGCGGATAGTTATATGACCAAGATGGATCAGAAAAGGCCCAGTCGACGACAGAAGTGATCCAGACCATCGGACCTTAAATCGGGCGTATCTCGCAATCCGGAATGAGTTTCTGACATAAAATATATGATTTTGGGGTAGAACGAGCTACTTTAGCCAACCAACCTGGCTATGTGCAGCCCGAATTTACGAAATACCCCTGGATTGACGATCATTTCCCTGTTTTAATTTCATTTTTATTATAAATAGTAAGTTTTAATTTGATTATAACTCTTCATCCGTCGAGCTTTAGGAGTTGCGTCCAATGTGAAAAGAGCTTAGAATAATTAGGAAAATGGTTTAGTGAAGCCAAATAGGACACTTACTATTTTTGGCCGAAAACCTTGCGCACTAGTAGACATCACGATCGTCTATAAATAGTAAGTTTACTATTTATAGTAAGTCGCAGATTCTAAAAGTTTGAGTTGTAGTTTGATTCTGATTTCTTTCCCATTGATTGGTACCCCTATTTAAAGGGTTATGAACTCATTTTTATTCATTCATTAATCAATTTCGAATTTATTAGAATTTATTTCTATTTTCTGCTTCTTTCCTCGTGGATTCGAGAAGTCTGAGGAGTCCAGAGAAGTTTTGTGGATTTGGAATAGTTATCCTCTTGAGGAAGACGGTGCTCGACCTCACATCCTCCGCTACATCAGTTTGGTATCAAAGCGAGGTTTTTTCTCAGATATATAGCTTTTAACGACGAGTCGGGCAACAATCCCATGGGCGGTCCTCAAGGAAATTTACCTTTAACGGTGGCAGCTTTCGAAGCAGTACAGCAAGAGAATCGGCAAGTCATGCAAGGGTTGCAAGCTTCCATGGACTGCATAACTGATCTCTTGGCGAAAACCCTAGCGCAATTCAGTGTTCCTGGTAGTAATCCTCCACCGCCAATTGCTGAAACTCGTAATCACTCTGATCGTAAGATAGTACCGGCAGTGCATCCAAGGGTCATTTCCGAGGACAGGGGCTCTAGTGAGGAAGAGATCGACGACATAATCTTCCAACACCCCATACAAGGCGGTGATCGAGTAGATCAAACAGATCGAGAATTTAAGATGCGGGTTGATATTCCTAACTTCAATGGCCAACTACACATTGAGGATTTCTTCGATTGGCTTTCTGAAGTTGAGAGATTTTTTGACTATATGGCATCCCTGAAGCAAAGAAGGTAGAGCTTATGGCCTACAAATTGAAAGGAGGAGCTTCAGCTTGGTGGGAACAACTACAACTCGTACGAACCAGGCAAATGAAAGTACCAATCCGCACATGGCAGTGGATGAAGCAGCTACTACGTGCCTGATTCCTCCCTAGCAATTACGATCAGGTATTATTCCAATAATACTAAAATTGTCGACAGGGTAGTTGGTCAGTGAGAGAGTATGTAGAAGAATTTTATCGCCTAGTGACGCACAACGATTTAGTTGAGACTGAATCACAACAAGTCGCCCGATTGAACGGTGGATTGCATACGATGATCCAGGATCGGGTCCAGATGCAGTCCGTCTGGACGATGAATGATGCAATCAAGTTAGCT
Source organism: Magnolia changhungtana (assembly GCA_030180095.1). Classification (NCBI taxonomy): domain Eukaryota; kingdom Viridiplantae; phylum Streptophyta; class Magnoliopsida; order Magnoliales; family Magnoliaceae; genus Magnolia; species Magnolia changhungtana. The sequence goes on along the minus strand of JASAUF010000172.1, from coordinate 10,992,870 downwards.
AATCCAGCGAAAGTGTAACTTGAACATCCTAACACACGGACCTATCCTACTGCAAGGATCACTGCGACAAGTCCACCCCAGGGAGCTCCACCACCTAAGGGGAAGAAGCCTGTAGGAGCACGCACTCAACCTCCTACGTCTGAGAACCGAGATCAGGGAAGTGGGTAAGCTAGACCCCAAAGGGGCGTATCGACTGCTACTGATCCAAGTAGAATCCTGAACCCCTATGCTCGGCCAAGGCCCGACAACTGCTATCGTTGTTGCCAACTAGGCCACCTATCAAATACTTGTCCCTAACGAAAAGTAGCAAACTTTGCCATCAATGATGGTAGTGCTGATAATGCCTATGAAGATCTAGATGTTGAATAACATGAGCATACTATCGAGAACAAGGCAGATGATTCAGGATGAGTTAAGCAAGATCACGGCAAGTCGCTTGTCATAAGGCGGCTATTATATGCTCCAAGAAAAGAAGTGCATTCACAGAGGCATAACATCTTCCGTACTAGGTGTACGATGAATAGAATGGTTTGTGACGGATCATTGACAGTGGAAGTAGTAAGAATATCATTTTCAAGGTCATGGTGGAAAAAATTACAATTAAAAACGGAGCGTCACCCCTCCCCATATACGATCGGTTGGATCAAGAAGGTTAGCGAAACAAAGGTAACTGAACAGTGCACCATATCTTTTTCAATTGGCAAACATTATAAGGATGAAGTAGTATGCGATGCGGTTAACATAGAAGCATGTCACATACTACTCGGTCGACCATGACAATCTGACCGTGACGCCACTCATAAAGGGCGAGATAACATATATATCTTCGTCAAGGATGGCCGGAAGACCATATTGGCCCCTATGGATCCAGAAAGACTGCATGAAACTTCTAGAGTGGAGGGCCGCTTTCTCTTAACCATAGGGGACTTCGTAGAAGAATCCAAATAAACAGGACAAGCTTATGCATTAATTATGAAAGGGAAAGAACTCGAGCCTACCATCATCCCTGAAAGACTAAGGCCCTTGTTACATGAATTTAAATAAATCTGGCCCGATGACCTTCCCGATGGGTTACCGCCTATGCGGAATATCCAACACCATATCGACTTTGTCCCTTGATCTAGTTTACCTAATCGTCCTCATTATCGAATGAGTCCGAATAAGTGCGAGATTCTACAAGGACAAGTGGAGGAGCTGATCCGTAAGGGTCTTATTTGAGAAAGCATGAGCCCATGTGCCGTACCAACTCTATTAACTCCAAAGAAATATGGGAGTTGGCGCATGTGTGTCGACAGCCAGGCCATCAACAAAATCATCATAAAATACAGGTTCCTATTCCACGGTTGGACGATATGTTGGTCATGCTAGAGGGCCCAAAAATATTCTCTAAATTGGACCTGAGGAGCGGCTACCATCAGATTCGAATACGGTCGGGTGATGAGTGGAAAACTACCTTTAAGACTAAGGAATGATAGTACGAATGGATGGTCATGCTCTTCGGTCTTTTGAATGCGCCTAGCACATTTATGAGGTTGATGAACCAAGTTCTGAAACCTTTCATTGGGCAGTTCGTTGTGGTTTATTTCTATGATATTTTGATATACAGTCAAGATGAAACCACCCATATAGAACACCTCAAGAAGGTCCTTCAAATGCTCACTAAAAATAAATTGTTTCTCAATTTTAAAAAGTGCAACTTCATGACTGATAGCCTGTTGTTTCTGGGTTTTGTCGTAACATTCACAGGCATTCGGGTGGATGAGGAAAAGGTGAAGGCAATCAGATAATGGCTGGTTCCCACAAATATTCACGAAGTGCGAAGTTTTCATGGACTGACGACATTCTATCGTCGGTTCGTGAAAATTTTCAGTACCATTGTGTCACCAATCACAGATTATATGAAGAAAGGACAGTTTGATGAAGCCGACAGGAGCTTTGCCGAAATCACGCGCAGATTATCCACGACCCCGGTTCTTGTACTTCCCAACTTCGACAAACTATTTAAAGTCGAATGTGATGCCTCATATGTCGGGATTAGGGGAGTTTTGTCTCATGAAGGCAGGCCGGTAGCCTTCTACAATGAGAAACTTAGCAATGCACGCAAGAAGTGGTCTACATATGAGATCGAGTTGTACATGGTGGTCCAGGCACTGCAACACTGGCGACATTATTTGATTCAAAGGGAATTCATACTTTATACGAAACATCAAGCTCTCAAATTCATTAATAGCCAAGCTAACATTAATTGTGTGCATGCTAGATGGATCTCATTTTTGCAGGAATTCACATTCGTGCTAAAACATAAGTCAGGGTAACAGAACAAAGTAGCTGATGCGCTGAGTCGTCGTGCAACTTTGTTAGTCACTATGAGCAATGAGGTTGTCGGGTTCGAGCGCCTCAATGACATATATGCCGACGACGAGACTTCAAGGACGCATGGGTTAGATGCCAGGAAGGTCACCCCGGTGAATTACATATGCCAAACGGGTTCCTTTTCAGGGAAAATCGATTGTGCATCCCGAACAGTTCGCTAAGGGAACAGATAATCCAAGAGCTACATGGAGGTGGCCTCAATGGACACCTTGGGCAAGACAAGACACGAGCTCTTGTGGAAGAACGGTATTACTAGCCACAATTGGCACGTGATGTGGGAAAGACAGTCCAACGTTGTTATATTTGTCAGACCTCTGAGGGGCAATCTCATAATACGAGCCTACCCTTGCCTAATGGCCCTTGGGAGGATTTATCTATGGACTTTGTGCTTAGTATCCCGTGAACACAACGTGGCATGAATTCAGTGTTCGTAGTAGTAGATCGTTTCTCCAAGATAGGGCACTTTATTCCCTACAAGAAGACTCTCGATGCAACACACGTGGCGAATCTATTCTTTAGAGAAATTATACGGCTACACGGGGTTTCCAAGACTATTACTTCCGACCATGACACGAAGTTCATAAGCCACTTTTGGTGGATTTCATGGACTCGATTCAATGCACGACTTCAGTTCAGCAGCGCCTACCACCCACAAACTGACGGGCAAACGGAGGTTGTGAATCGCACGTTGGGAAACCTCCTTCAATGTATTTCAGGAGAAAAGCTGAAGCAATGGGATTTAGATTTGTCTCAAGCAGAGTTTGCATTTAACAACATGGTGAACTGCTCGACAGGAAAATTCTCGTTCCAGGTTATTTACGGACGAGTACCTCGTCACACACTAGACTTGGTTCCTCTGCCCAAGCTCCCAGGCATGAGCATTGTAGCAGAACATATGGCAGACAAGATCGTGGGCATTCATGCGGAGGTACAGACCAAGCTACATGCCTCGAACGAAAAGTACAAGGAGCAAGCAGATAAGCATCGGCGACAAAAAGTGTTTAAGGTGGGCGACCAAGTAATGGTCCATCTGCGCAAAGAACGACCAGGACGTACAACAAGTTGAAGAATAAAAAGATTGGAACGGTACCAATCATCCGAAAGATCAATGACAACGCTTATGTTATTGATCTTCCAGATGACATGGCGATCTCACGGACTTTCAACGTCGCGGACCTGACCGAGTATCAGGAAGCAGAGCATGACCATAACTCGAGGACGAGTTCTTTTGAAGTGGAGGAGACTGATGTAAAGTGGGTCGAGGACAGTTACATGGCCAAGATGGATCAAAAAAGGCCCGGTCGAAGACAGAAGTGATCCAGACCATCGGACCTCAAATCGGGCATATCTCACAATCCGGAATGAGTTATCTGACGTAAAATATATGATTTTGTGGTAGAACAAGCTACTTTAGCCAACCAACCCCGCTACGCCGGGTTACGTAACCCAAATTTGTGAAATACCCCTGGATCGATGGTCATTTCCCTGTTTTAATTTCATTTTTACTATAAATAATAAGATTTATAATAAGATTTAGTTTGATTATAACTCTTCATATGTCGGGCTTTAGGAGTTGCGTCCAACGTGAAAAGAGCTTAGAATAATTAGGAGAACAGTTTGGTGAAGCCAAATAAGACACTTACTATTTTTAGCCGAAAACCTTGCGCACTAGTAGACATCACGAGTGTCTATAAATTGTAAGTTTACTATTTATAGGAAGTCACGGATTCTAGGAGTTTTAGTTGTAGTTTGATTCTGATTTCTTTCTCATTGCTTGGTACCCCTATTTAAAAGGTTGTGAACTCATTTTTATTCATTCATTAATCAATTTCGAATTTATTAGAATTTATTTCTATTTTCTGCTTCTTTCCTCGTGGATTCGAGAAGTCTCTGTGAGGAGTCCAGAGAAGTTCCATGGATTCGGAATAGTTATCCTCTTGAGGAAGACGGTGCTCGACCTCACGTCCTCCCTTGCGTCACTCTTGCGTTACGGTTGATGATGATGAACCCGATTCTTATCAGGATGCATTATTGTCTTTTAACTCGACCAATAAGGTGACTTCTATGGATGAAGAGATCGCTTCCATGGAGAAGAATAAAGTCTGGGAACTTGTAGATATACCTTTTAATCGCAAAGTGATAGGTAATAAGTGGGTGCTCAAGATCAAAAGAAAGACATATGGTACAATGGACAAGTATAAAGCATGATTGGTTGCTAAAGGTTTCACATAGAAAAAAACATTGATTATGAGGGGACCTTTTTACCTTTACAAAGTTCTCCTCAATCTGCATGATCTTGTCTATTATCGCAAGTTTAAACTTAGAGTTATATCAGATTGTTGTAAAGACTGCATTCTTAAATGATGACCTGGATGAAGAGATATACATGTAACAACCCATGCGTTATGTAGACAAAAAGCATCGAAAGAAAGTCTGCAAGCTATTGAAATCTATCTATGGGTGGAAGCAATCTTCAAGACAGTAGTACATGAGGTTACACTTAGCTACCACTACTTTCGAATTCGTATTGAGTGAAGAAGATCATTGTGTATACATGTAACGGTCTGAAAGATCTTTTCTGATACTATCTCTATATGTAGTCGATATCCTACTAGTTGGTCATGCAATTGTTGATATTAACTAAAGATTGACTCTTCTCGAACTTTAAAATGAAAGATCTTGGTGAAGCCAACTTTATTCTTGGGGTAAAAATCATCAGGGATCGCCCTAGAAAATTCTTAGGCTTGTCTCAAGCCACTTACATACAGAAAATCTTAAAGCGGTTCAGGATGAAAAATTCAAAAGTTGTTAAAACCCTTATGGATAAAGCTACCAAGTTGGATAGAAAATCATGTCCCCAGATTAACGTAAAAAAAAAAAAAAAAAAAAAGATTGTTCTCAGTACCTTATGCAAGCGCAGTAGGGAGCTTAATGTATGTTATGCTTTGCACCAAACCAGATATTAGTTATGCAGTTGGTATAGTCAGTCGTTATTAGAGTCACCTGGGACAATCATATTAGCAAACCATCATATGTATATTCCGTTATCTTAGAGGAACGAAAGACCTAATACTGTGTTATGAAGGCACGAGTCTCGAGCTCAAAGGATATTCTGAAGCTACTTGGGGTAATGATGCCGACGAGGGAAAGTCTACTTCAGGATATGTCTTCTTACTTGAATGGGGAGTTATTTCATGGTCGAGTAAGAAACAAATATCTACAGCTCTTTCATCTATGGACGCCGAGTACATTGCATGTTGTACTGTAGTTCAGGAGCGTATATGAGTTCGCAGATTTTTACTAGGTCTGGGTGTTGTACTGAACATTTGTTAGCCTATATTGCTAAATATAGACAATACTTCTATCATTGACTTAACAAATGACCCCAAACACCACCAGAAGTCCAAGGACATTGAGATTAAGTATCATTACATCCATGATCAAGTGAGAGATAAGAATGTCTCCTTAGCTACTACTAAGGAGATGATGATTGATCCTATGATGAAACCCATAGTTATTTTAAGTTCATGTTAGGCAGATGAGATTAAGCAGAGCTTGAGTGATATGTTTGTATGAAGTACATTTGATCTTTCATTAATGAATAATACATTCCATTTATTCAGTATTAAGCACTTATATAGACTAGGTGTGTAAATTATAGGCATTTACCAAGAGATCATATAGGATTTCTTTCTCTTTTTTTTTTTTTGTCAGCAGGCTAATCACCCACTCGCACGAGTTGACCAACCTTGAATGTACAAGAGAGGTACATTTGAGGTAATGTTCATACGCTGAGGTGTGGACTTCTCTTTATTGTGAATAATAGAGGATGATGATATGAGTTAGTCATATCTGCCTACAGTCCTAAAAGATTGAAGATGAGACTGATCAAGTCGAATAACATAACTTCACCATTGTTCTTCATGCGATCAATGTTATGGCCTGAATTAATAGGCAGGTTATGAGGATATGAGATGAGTCATACCTCGTGTGAAATGACATGTGTATTGTAGACCTAACATATACCTACTATTGTCTACTTTACGACGTGGATTGTAGCAACATTCTGTGATTTTTACCTGCATATTTCTTTGATTTGATCCGATCTGATCATTGCAACGTACGAGTAGCCATTGCCATAAGTGACTTCTTGTGTCCTTAGCCACCCTCTTCTTGTGTATAGGAGGATGGAATTGAATGTCGCTACTTTAGTATACTATGACGAAAGACCCTTGATTGGCCAGACATGGTTATGCTAGGAAAGAGGAATTGATCGATTCCAAATTATACATCTACGTAAGGAAGTTCCCATGACAACTACACCAAGTTTTTAGAATTATAAATACCCACTCGAAGACTTATCCGCCGACAATATTGAGTTTTTGATAGACTTTTGCAAATGATATTCTTTTTTCTTAAAAGTATGTGTGTGTGTGTGTGTAGGGAAAAGGTACTATGCAATCAACCTCACGAGTCCGTCCCATGAGGTCGAGCTGTGTGGGCCCTACTGTGATGCGTTTCGAACATCTACCCCATCAATCAGATGCACCATTCCATCGTGGCCCTAGGTCTCAAAAATCAAGTCAATCTGTGACTTGTGTGGGCCACACCACATACAGAAGTGGAGAGGGGCCATGCACCATTAAAACATTCATAACCATTTTTGAAGGCCCACTGAGATGTGGTTTGCAAATCTAGCCCATCCATTATGTGTGTCCCACTTGAATGAGGGTTCAGACCAAGTTTCAGGTGCATGCAAAACTCAAGTGGGCCCCACCAAGTGCTTTTATATGTTTTAAAGCTGTCTTCACATAATTTTAGATGGTATGACCCACCTGAGTTCCGTATACGGCTGATTTTTGGGATATCCCATAATTTAAAGGGGACCCATCAAATGCACGGTGTTGATGGTTGACACGCATCACGGTGGGGCCCACACAGCTCGACCTCACTGGAGCTTATCGTCAGCTCGAGCGCATTGTACCTTTTCCCACATATATATATATATATATATATATATAATTACTATTACTATTACTTTAAATTGATTTAAGTCGAAGCTTTCGAAAATTAAGTTTTCAGAATAACTTGATAAGTTGGATAAGTGCGTATATTAGACGAGTACTCCAAACTGGGAGTTAACTCCCTCCGGTGTAGTCATGCGGAATAGGACGGGCTTTGTAAAGCTTGTGTTATTGAGTACTAGTTAGGTGGTCATTTAGTACTCAAACATATGTGAGAAGATAACGGTGTTTTAGCTGATCCCACGCCTCTGATTCTTTTGATCGCGATGTTTGGTTTTGGTTTTTATGAGACGAGTTGAATGTACAATATTTTTTGTGTCTATCCCACAATGCGATTGAGTAAGAGATGTTGGACATAGGCCAGTGGGGCCCACTTGTGGGCAATCACTAGTGGGTGGGTCCATGAGATTTAGCCTATTTTTTTATAATCATTTTTTCTTTCTTTCCTTTAAAGTTAAAATACAAATTCAACTTTAAATGAAGATTTAGATGAGGAGATAATGATAAGATTAGATAATTTTGTCTCATCCAAACTCCCCATCATTCCCTATAAATGAGAAGAGGTTTTCTCGTGAATAACACATCAAGCAACAATGAGAGTAAAAAAGAAAATTGAGATATTGATATTTGTCCATCTAGTTTGTCATTTGAATGATTTAATCCATAGATCGTAATCCAAGACCATCTATACCATAGAATCAGAGGGGTGATTAAACCCATCTACTCCAGTAGTGGTTAGGTGGACCGCTAGGTCTGGATTGTTCATCCTTGGCTTTGTGGAGGTCCCATATCGTGTAGACCGTCAGATCTTGAGAGCTCACTCTCCCGCACAGACTTCCAGAAGGGAGGAGTTGCTGGCATAGGTTGTGAGATCTGGGCTATTCATTTGGTCAAGCACACGGGGACTATTCTCTGGTCCACAAGTCATACTGGTCTTGAGTTCGGTGTATATGCATGCTATACCTGATGAGGAGCCCATTTTCGGACCAGGGCATGCTCAGTGTGCACCCCGACCTTTCGGATGGACTAATCTTGCAATTGTGTTCCATGTTGGCATTTGAGCTGTAAAGCTGTCGATGCAACTTACACTTATCTGTAACCATTCCTCTCGCTTTCTTTCTGCTCTTTTTCTACATATCTGAGTAGCTTAGCTTCTGCTTCATGACTCCCTCACAAGCTTCAACATCTAATGCTTATAATATCCAGAATAGTGGTAAAAATCAAGGCCACTGAAATTGGCAAGTGGATGACATAAATGGTGAGACGCATAGTTTCAAGACTCTTGATGGATGACAGAAGCAACCGTTCTGGCCCAGAAACGGAGGTGCTTCTTCATATCAGTTCCAGAGGCAGCAGAAATGGGCGGTATCCTCAGATTAAGCAGCGGAGAATCTGGCCTATTGATAAGCCATGCCTCCGACAAATATGGCCTGCTCACTACTCTCTTCCTCTCCCTGAGCGTCTGTAGCCCAGGAAGCACGGTCCTCGTATATGGGCTCAGTTCTTCCTTGTTGAAAATGAAACCTAGATCCATGAACCCCTTCAACTCCTCATGTTCTAGCTCAGAGAGGCTCTTGCAGCTCCTCATCTTTTCTATTCTTCTGCTTGGTTTTTCCCTTATGGTAGTAGACACAGAGCAATTGCGGTCTTCACTTGTAGTCGGCTGCGATAGAATGCTGTGTTCAAGGATGAAATCCAACCTTTGCTTTGGTGTCCACTCCCTCTCCTTGTCAACAACAACAACAACAACAAGCACCAACCGAGTCATACAATAGTCACATGTGACTTTTTATGGGTGAAGATTAAAATATTTCTTAAAATTACCTTGAGTTGATGGTCAGAATTTAGTGGGGTTGCCGGGTGTTCTGATATGCCGTTTTTCTCTTGTGAAAGTGGGGTGGATGGCGATAACGTTGGTAGGATCTGTGGAGCTTCGGCGATGGTCATAACATTTTGGTGAAACCAGACCCTGTCTATGGTTTCAAGGAGATTGGAGTTGTATTGCTCAGCCATGGGAGAGGGAAGGCTCTCACTAACTTTCTAAGAGTCTTTTTAAAAGGCTATTATGGCGTATGATAAGAACAAAGAAGAAAAGAAGGGTCAGTTGTCATCCTACACCTTGGACCAGCAAGTGTTCTTTGTCCAGTGCCTTGCATGTGGCTGGTTGGTCAGTGGATCCAGACCCTCCATTTACTAGGTCCTACCAAAAAAATGGCCCGTGGTTGGAAATCACACCAATGGATGATGCTAGGCATGGAATTCAATGTTGACAGTTCACCATTTCCATTTGTTTTTTGGCAGTTTTAGAGTCATGGCTCGTATTTGTAGCACTCACTAAAGGGACGTTTTAGGTCCACTGGCCCACCTGCTATTTGTCAGGTATTTGGGACCGAATACCCCTTCGTTGATCGAAGGAGTAGAAGAGAATCTCTTCAAGAAAATGAGGCAGCGATTGGGTGTGGAGGGTGTGGTTATTATTCGTCATCCTCTAAATCCCGCATCTTCCCAGCTGAATGACCATATTGCTCATATCTTAGCCACTTTTCACATAAATAAAATAAAACAAAAATAAAATAAAAATAATCCCTATCTTTCGCAACTAAACAAGCCCTATTCAGATCTTGCAAATGATCTCAAATTTGTGTTTATAGGAGCTCATTGGAAAAAATAAAAAAATAAAAAAATAAAAAAAAGGGTAAAAGAAAAAAGAACTAGTCCATTGGAGATGTGTCCGTTCTTTTACGAACAAGTCAATGTGCATTAGAAAATGGGAAATTGACCGTACCCATCTTGAAGTTTGGGAAAATTACCTGGATTGCTACGACACTCCACATTTTCCCTAAAGGGCCTTCTGACAGCTTTTGGACCCTGTTTCGGATGAAAATGCCCCTGACCATGGTTCGGGAATTGTAAGGTCCTGGAGTGAAGCGGAAGTCACCCGCTGCCTTAACCCCTGAGAAACGGACGGAGCGGCTACTCTCCGAGACCCCGTCCAATGGCTGGCACTCGGCGCTCTGTGGGCCCCACCACTAAGTACGTGTTTCATCCATGCCGTCCATATATTTCTACAGATCATTTTATTGCACGAGACCAAAAATGAGCATGATCCAATCACGGTGGGCCCTACGGGGATGATAGTGGTGGATATCCAATAACAATAATTTTCTTGCAGTGTGGTCCACCTGAGAGTTGTATCACTCTCGCTTTTCGCTTCAAGCTGTAAAATGATATTTTAAACCGGCCGAATGGCCTGGACAAATCACATACATCTTGTTGGGCCCCACAGACCACCCATCACCTGTACCACGAGCCTCGGATGGAGCAGATGTCGCACTAATGTACATTTGAAAGACCCTCTCCTTCCTCTTCTTTTTTTATTTAAAGAAACCAAGATCCAGGGACCAACAGCAGGAGAGCAACGCTGTTTCTCCTCTTCACTTCTCTCGTCTTAAAGCCTCCTCCACTACGAGGTTAGTATTTCATTTTATTTCAACTGTATGTAGCCACCTGCTAAGGTAAAGGAAGGACAGAGTCGAGAAGCCGAGGTACTTTAGCGGTCACGCGAAAGGGACCCAAACATAGGGCACACCTTGATTAAACGGCCACCATTGGATGGTAGACAGCCACGACATCATGTTTATGAGGGTATTTGGATCGTGCCTGCCACCTGTCACGAACGCGATTGTCAGCTGTTATGGGTTGTGCTTAATAGGGATATGGCACTGGATACAACTACGACCCAGTGTGATGAATTACCACGACCCAATGTGTAGGACAACCTCGATCTACTGTGCTTCATTACCATAAGATTACAACCTAGTGTGCTTCATTACCTTAAGATTACGAAGACTGCGTCGGTTGAATTCGATTTGATAATTAAAGTTGTGTACGATGATGCAGTTCGGAAGTGCATCACCGCACGGAGAATGACCGATGTAGTAAATCTAAGGGAAATGAAGTGTATGGGCGGCCAGTTTACACGGGACATTTCGGACGAGGTGAAGGTTCGAATTACATCCTAGCGAGAAGATGGGCCAACACCCAAATGCTCGAGATGCAAACGAATAGGTCACAATCGGCGTTGATGCACCTTCGTTCCTGCTGGCTGAGGATGAGGCCGAGGCTGATGATGACATTTTTTTTTGTTGCTTATGATAATGTAATGTGAACTGTAATATATGTACTTATTTTATTACTTATTATTTATTGATTCATCAACTTTGTTGCACGTGAGTGAACCACTTTCCAATGTGTATGCTAACCTCGATCCATTGTGCATTTGAACCACGAGCCATATAGGAAAACGTGAACTTAAAATGGGTCGTGGTTGTCATGACAATACGATCTTGATTGAAATGTCATATGGGTCGTCTTTCTCATTAGGTCGCAGTTGTCAGCACCTGATCAACAAGGACGTCAACCACGATCCATTACAGCCACATCCCATATCAGCTACGACCAATGATTCACGTATACAATGACAACAATGACCCATATAACACGACAACGATGACCCATGTTTCATTCCAGTTAGGGTCCATGTATCGTGACAACCACAACATATACAACCTCACAACCCTTACCCATATACAATGACAGTAGGGACCCATGTATCATGATAAACAGTACCCGATGTGGACGATAATCAAGAGCTTTTATGCAGATGAACTACGTACTCAAAGATCAGAATAGTGTACATAACATAGGTCGTGGTTTTTGTGATTTCCGGATCGTGGTTGTCTTAATAATCGGTCGTGCTGTACTCAGTGACGTGGTTGTCAACAACGATCCGGTACAGATGACAACCACGACGCATGTGCATCGTCAACCACGACCCATGCAACACGATAACCATGAACATAACAACCACGAATCCATATCAAATGACAACAACGATCCACAAATCATGAAATTCACGATTCATATGATATGACAACAACGATCCGTAAAATACGACAACAACGATCCATAAAACACGAAGAGCACGACCATAGCAACCGACACCACTATCCATGTAACTTTGACAACCTACGATCCATATATAGCATAACAACCATAGTCCATCTTAAACGAAAAGCACGATTTTAAAAAAAAAAAAAAAAAAAAAAGGTTCGGAGTCAACAACGATCTTTTGCCTCGATCGTGTATTGACAACGTGAAGGATAGTGGTTGTCATTTACGAAATGTCGTGGTTGTTATCGTGCAAAGTAGAGATGACTTTAATCAAGTTGTGACAACGAAAGCCCTCACCATATCCAGTTTGAAGCCCAAGTCTCTGGCCCAGAACTCTGTATCGTGGTTATAATGTTATATGGGTCGTAGTGTTAATGTTCGATGGATCGTAGTTGACGTGACGATATATATCGTCGTTGTCATTGTATATATGTAGTTGACGACACTGAAATTAACGGTTAGAAGGTGTCGAGAACTACGTGGGCCGTACATCCTCCTGACAAATCTTATTATTATTATTATTATTATTATTATTATTATTATGATACGCCTTTACATATGACTGTCTGAGATGTGTTTAGTTCGAGGGATTGGAAGGGATGGGAAGGTTTAATCCCGGGATTGGTCGGGCATGCCAAACAGACTCGATATAGCAATACCGTGGATCTTAAGACAATCCACTGACAACACCATCATTACCTTGAAATCCATGCCATCCACCCTAATACCATTCAATCCCTTCCAATCCACCCATCCAAATGGGGCCCAAAGGCGTGAATCTATTGGTTGAACTATTGTGGTCCATTGGACTCCCAATATTTTGACCCTTCTATGGGTTTCTTGATGTTAGAAATAAAATGGACGGTGTGGATCAGAGAAAATGCACTTCGTTGTGACTTACGGAACACCGACTATAACATCCCAAATGCATAAGTTCAACAGACACTTTTATGGACGCTTACGATTTCATTTGAATCGCAGTACATCAACGGATGCTTTTACGGACATTTACGCTTCCAAACGCATAACTTCAACCCATCGTCACCATACGGAACGCCGACTATATATACTGTTGCTTCTTCTCTGGGACCCCTTCACTTTTTATCTATCCCTAACCTAACCCTTTTCTTTTTTTTTTTTACTGGTTTTAAATCTTCTTCACTAGGCCCCTCCATCGCCACTCAGCGAGTACATCTACAAGTTCAGTGCAGCTTAGTCAATATAAATGGCAAAGCAATGTAATGGTTGACAGGGACGGTGTATGGTGGTTATTATGTTATGCGGGTCTGGGCTTTGAACCACGACGCAATGTATATGACTATAACGAGATGTATAGCATGACAATCACGATTGTTGTTGTGATATGCCGACGGATCGTGGTCGACAGGGTCAGTGTATCGTGGCCCATGTGTTATGTGGGTCATCGCTGTGAACCACGACTCAATACAGATGACATCAACGATATGTATGGCATGACAACCACGATCATTGTTGTGATCATGGTTTATTGCATAATGGGTTGTAGTTGACAGTTGAACTAAATCGTGGATCACATCTTTTACGGGTCGTGCCTGTGAACCATGATTCAATGTACAAGACAACAACGATCTACATGCCATAACAACAACGATCGTTGTTTCGATCGTGGTTGGTTTGCCTAATGGATCGTTGGTGACAGGCACATGGATGACTTCAACAAACCCTGTAGCAGGACTGTCGACCACGACCCATCACAGATGACAACCATGTTCTAGCATAGATGACAACAACGAACCATTTAGCATGATAACCACATCCACTTAGAGGTCGTAATAAACATGACCCTTCATGGATTTCAATCCCGATCCACTGTGTAGTACAATTACAACCCATGTTAGATTTTGCAAGACCATCCTATCATTATTAATTAACAATCCACGACCATATTGGAATATAGGTCAAAAGAAGCCAACCATGACCACATGCCTAGACTTCGAAAAGGCACAGGTCTCTCCCAAGTGCTCCATCACTTTTCTAAAAGTCCTGGTTGAAGATATGGAGAAGAAACTCGATAGAAAGAAACTATTTAGAGGCACTTGTTTTAGATTTCTGCTGGACTTTCCAGTGGCCGAGTGGACGGCACAATCTTAGATCATGCATTGTCTGATGCAAAGGCTTGTTGGTGATCTGAAATTCGATGTTCACGGCACCAAGATAAAATTCATCGAGCTTGACTTTGCTTTAATAATGGGTCTGAAATTTGGACTAGTTAGGATAGATGATGACGGTTGTGCCGATGCCCGAAGAGTAGAGGGAGGAAGATCTATTAGGGAGACCTACCTGAGAGCAGGGGGTGTTAGTAAACAAGAACTGAAAGAAGCCTATTTGTCACTCGCCGATTCAGACGAAAATCTGGACGCGGTGAAGCTGGCTCTAATAATTTGCGTTGAAAATCTATTATTTGGATCTCCGCAAAAGAATAATTGTGTTGATAAGTATATCGACATGGTCGATGACTTGGATTATTTTAATAACTACCCCTTGGGCAGTGTGCGGTATGATTATTTGAAGAATGGGGTTAACACTTCGTCTGACATTATTCTGGGGGAAAGGGTAACTGGCCAGTACCCCAAATCATACAACATATGCGAATGTGCGTATGCCCTACAAGTACGTCATTCTTTTCTTGATTCATACTTGAGTTCGAGTTGTTCCCTTTTTCCTCCATACACGTCAACCAACATGTAATGCATGATAATTGTTCTTATATAGATTTGGGCATACGAACGGTTCCCTCAACTCACTGGTGACCGTAGGTGGGCGGTTAGAAGACTACCTACAAGGATTCCTCGAATCCTAAATTAGGTTCAAAAGAAAACAGGCAGATATGAAACCATATCCGTCATATTCACAGTTGTGCCGGTTAGATTTTTTCAATTGGTATTGTAATTTGAATCATGTAGTATGTTTATAATTAATAAATCAATTTTGCTACTGCAAATGGTGCTAGCTTCAGAACTTCGACCAATGGTCGAAGAAGCAGAGACCGAGGTTTCCAGGAGTATAACTGCCGACGACATTCATACGAAGGATAAGGCTCTGTGGTCAGCACCTATGGTAGAGGCAATGGAGGATGACGAAAGAAATAAAGCTGAGGCTGATCTTACTGCCTCCCTCTTGGAAATGAAAAAAACACAGCGCGATAAGAAATTTGCCCATTTGCGGAATGTATTGAAAGACAATAAAAAAAACAAGATCCGCAATAAGGAAATCTAATAAGTGGATTGATTTCCTCGCCACTGAGGTGCAAGGATTAAAGGGTGAATTGAAGCGGAATAATGAGTTTGGAGTAGAAATAAAGCATCTTAAGGAGGAATATGCTTCGTTACGGGAAGTGGCATCAATGAGAGATGATATGAATACAAAACACGTACGTGAAATCTCCTTGCTTCATCTAACCTATTCGTTAATAGCTCACTATAAAGGAAACTGAAAAATGGATTGTGGTTGTCATCCACACAGGATCATTTTTATTATACAGGAAGGGTCGTGGTATTCAATTACCTAGGGTCCATGACCCAACATTGATGGCCTAGTGTCGCGGTTTCCGTGTAACGTGGTTAGTGGTTTAAATGAAATATGGATCACTCTTATCACACACAGTGGATCGTGGGTTTCATCAACGATAGATCTTGTGTTTGAACTACGACCTAACATGGACGACAACCACAACCCATTGGTTGTAATAACTGCGACCCTATTCTTGATCGTAGCTTTCAACCACATATCTTTCAACTACGACCCAATATGGACATTATCTCTTCGATCACCCCTCTCAGTGCAGAAAATGCTTCACTACATGAACAGGTGAAGCAACATAGGGAGGAGATCAATGCTTCACTGCAGCAGAAGGTGAAGCAGCATAGAGAGGAGATCAATGCTTCACTGTAGGACCAGGTGAAGCAACTCAGGGAGGAGATCAATCCTTCACTGCAGGAGCAGGTGAAGCAACTCATTGAGGAGGTCAATGTTTCACTGTAGGAGCAGGTGAAGCAACTCAGGGTGGAGATCAATGCTTCGCTACAGGAGCAGGTGAAGCAAATCAGAGAGGACATCAAATCTTCACTGCAGGAGCTGGTGAAGCAACTCAGAGAGGAGATCCAGACAATGAAGGTATATGAAGTTGAATCTATCCTTAATCGTTGTTAACATACACCAGGGGGTCGTGGTTGACATGCACACTGAATAGTTGGTGAGTCAAGATCGACACTGCATGTTAGTCTTCTATCTAGACAATGGACGTAGTTTCTACGCGACGTGGATCGTTATTATCGTTCAGTGTGGATTATTATTATCATCCATTGCGATCGTTATTCCCATCCAATGTGGATTGTGAATATCATACATAGTGGATCGTTCGTGACATCCACGAACCTCTATGGATGTGAATCACAACCCACTATGGACGACAATAAGGCTCCAGTACCCGTAATAACCATTTCTGATATACGATTTCATTACAGGACAATGTTCCTTCGACCAGCTCTCTGACTGTAGATAATGCTTCATTGCTAGAGCAGACGAGGCAGCGTGGGGAGGAAATACACCGAATAAAGGTTTTTAAAATTGAAATTTTCCCTTGTCATATTTTGTTGTTGTTATATTTCCTTTTTAAGTAGTGGTCATGATCCAATGAGGGTCACTGTTACATGCCCTTGCCCATTCAACAAGTCCTCTCAGGCATGAGAATGCTTACTTGAATGAAGCTTAGAGAGGAGGTAGTAATAACTGTGTATGAAATGGAAAATTGGTCGTTGCTGTGTTCCACCTTGGATCGTGGTTAATGTCAACAGCTCCAATTTCGACTGGGATCAGCTAGGTCTCTAGTTTTGAAGCTGGGATGACCCATCTTAAAGATGAGAATGCTGCGCTACATCGTTATATTATGAACTCCATAGATAATATGTCATTTTATTACAGCTCAACATCGTGCCCCTACAACTGAGTGAGGAAGGGAGACCACGCTGCGATACAGCGGATCCAGACAGAGCTCTAACTGTAATAGAGCCCCATCAGGGGCTCATTGAACTCCACGGAACTCTAACTGATGTCGAAGAGGACGAGTTGAGAGTTGTCAAAGAGTCAGGTTCACTCGTCTGGTTGAAAAGTGTCTAAGACCCAAATTCATGGGTCGACTCCGAGGCAAGTTTATACCCTTTCTCCTTCATTGTTTCATATCAATGTATGAATCTTATAGTCATATGAGACATTTTCCATGTTACGTAGGCCATAGACCTGTACCTAAGATACCTATCAGTGCGTCAGGACCATCGACCACGAGGTAGTAGACCGGACTGTGCATTCGTCTTGTCGCTATTTACGGTAATGTTAATCTGAGCACCATAGCTGTCTTTAAAACATCATTAATCATTTCTATTTCTAACAATATTCATCTTATCAATAGCAATACATGGAACCACAACTTGACCTGCTGCGAACTTATGGCGCTGGGAACCATAAGGATCGTGAGACCATGAAGTCTGAAAGGTTGTGTGAAGTGCTTATAGAAATAGTCGACTGTAAACCGAAACCTCTATGGAAGTATGATGTGGTAAGATCTTAGTTTGTTGCACATGGACTTAAATGATTAGGTCCATATTTGGAAGGGCAATGCTTTAACCGTTGTCGTAGTTATTGTGCTTTGAAGGTGTACATCCCTCTTAATGCAAGGGGGCAACACTGGTTGATGGCTGCTGTTTATCCCCGGAAGAAAGAGGTCACTTTGTACGATAGCTCGAGTACCGAATTGGACATGAAAAATGAGCTGATTGTCGCACAGGTAACAGACAGATTGAGGTGGTTATTCCATGTTCTTGATGACGGATTAGTCAAGTGGGAGCAACCGTGTAATGTGAAGCCATCCGCTGACAGGCCTACACAACCGAACTCGGACGATTGTGGCGTATACATGCTGAAATACATTGACTTCTCGTGCAGTATGAGTGTAATTGACTTTACGCATGTAAGTTTATATATATATATATATATATATATATATATCCTATATTCTATTCTATTAAATATGAGTCTACATTATAGTTTGACTGCTTTGTACTTTATTTTAAGATTAGCTCGTTCTGATTCTATAGGAGGAAATTCCAAAATTTAGAAAGACGATTGCATATGATTGTCTGCAGCGGACTAGAGCAGAAGATGCTGCGTTCCCAAAAAAATAAGGAGATGAGGCATAAGGTAGACCACCTAAGAGACCCAAACACTGATTTGATGTTGAATTATGAATGGATTCGTGTATTTGATGTTTAGTCTTCTTATTATGATTCATAATGGGTTGGTGAATGAGATAGGTAGTAATTGTCCATGAACAATTCGAAGTTGTACTGCACTTTGGCTGTCAGCCGCATTGGTTGACATGCACAATGGATCGTTGTTGTATGTGTGGTTGAAGGTGAATGCCAAACACGATCCATACATGGCCACAGCCACGACCCCTGTACACTAGAACTGCGACACTTATCATTTTACAACCACGACCCCTGTACACTAGAACCGCGACACTTATCATTTTACAACAACGATCCTTCTAACATCATAACCATGACCATTTTAAAACAAATACCACGGTCCATAAGAACAATGACACAGTCTCTGCGACAGCCACGAAACTGTCATGTGATCTGATCACATGGTTCACATGCATGTTAGATCGTGATTATTGTCCACATTGGATCATAGTTGTCACACATGTTTGTTCGTGGTTCACAACCATGACCCTAATCCGGACCCCTGAAAAGCCTGCATGATATATATACATCATGGGAAGTAATGGAACTGAGTGCAGTACCACGACCCTTAAGCATGAAAACCACGACTCATATTACACGGGAAAGACGATCCATAACAGCCTTCAAGCCATGATCCATATACTGTCACAACGGCGGCCCATGTAACCAGACAACCATAGATTATGTACACGACATGGCTCATGGACGTCTCGGTGCTTATGTGTTTCATCCATGCCGTACATAATCCATTCCATGTCGTACATGTTGAAACAATAATAACGATCCAGGCAACATGACAAACACGATTCGTATACCATGGCAAATATAACCCATATAACACATCAAGGTTACTCTCCCTCGAAATATATTGTTATTCATGGACTGCTCGGACGAGAACCACGATCCACGACCACAAAAAGGGTCGTGGCGTCGAATACGATCCAACACGGACGAGAACCACGATCCACGACAACTGTGTTCCATGACCAAATTAACAAGTATATTGTTATTCATGGTGTTATAATTTATATGGATCGTTGTTTAGGTGTTATATTTGTCGTGGTGCGTATGTTGCATGGGTTGTGGTTTTAGGGTCAC
Organism: Magnolia changhungtana; assembly: GCA_030180095.1. NCBI lineage: Eukaryota > Viridiplantae > Streptophyta > Magnoliopsida > Magnoliales > Magnoliaceae > Magnolia > Magnolia changhungtana. The sequence goes on along the minus strand of JASAUF010000172.1, from coordinate 10,973,141 downwards.
ATGCGTCATGCTTCTCGTCTTTTTATTCACGATCCATCGTTGATAAAAACCACGATCCACCGAGCATGTTATTCACGAGCACACGAAATGGTCGTGGGCTTTAATACACATTGGGTTGTAGTTGTCATGCTATATATGGCTCATCTCTGTTACGTTATATGGTCGTGTTTGTCATATGTCGTCGTTGTCATGTAATATGGTCGTGTTTGTCATGTGTCGTCGTTGTCATGTAATATGGTCGTGTTTGTCATGGGTCGTGTTTTAATGTTATACTGGTCGCGTTTGTTGCATGTTCAGCACAACCCATATTGTTTTAATTATGGTCGTGGATGACAACTCCGGAAATAGTGTCACCTTCTGTTCTCTACACAATCACCCTAAAGTCATTACTTCCCCGTAAAACATTGGTCTCGATCCCTTGTGGGGGCGGGTAACATGGAGTGTGTACTGACAAGGGTATGTACTAACAAGCTAACCCCCTAAAAAAAATAATAATAAAATAGAAGGCGGTGTAGTTAGATAGTCTTGGTCTTCAGCAACGTGTTATCCAGTTGGATCGTGGTTGACATCCAACACAGGAGGGTTGAACTGAGTAAAGAGTAAAGGCAACCACGATTGACATAATATGATAACCATGACCCATTTAAATGGTTCGTAATTGTTAAGTTACATGGGTCATTTTCTAGTGTTAATTAGTAGATGTTGTAAGGTTATGTGGGTGGTGGTTGTTACGTTACATTTCCTTGGTTGTCGGCATAATTCCTGTGGGTTGACCAGCATATAAGGTGTAGCACACCACATTAAATCAGCAGAGAGCGATGACCCATGTAAGGTAACATACCTGACCCACATAACATGCCAGGCACGACCAATATAACACATCAACCATGACCCATAGAGGCTGGTCGAACCACAAGACCTTAGTCATCTTCACGACACTTCTGCCATTCAAACCACGACAAATATCGGATGACAACCATGATCCTTATAATTTCATAACATTGTTAATGTATACTGCCATGTAAAATTACAAACAATGACCCATATAGCATGAAAATCGTGACCAGTATAGCATTAAAACAACAATCCATGACAAGTACAATCTATATAACATAGTTAATAACTACGACCTTCCCTTGAGATTCAGCACGACAACTCCCTTCGTATTCACCACGACCTTCGAGCAGCCAACGACACATGCAACATGCAAGCCACGACCCATTTAACATGGCAACCAAGATAAACGAACCATTGGCCTACTTCCTTTCAAGTATGACAACCACGACAGATTTAACATACCAGCCAAGACCATATTCACAGTGATGATCCCAAGAGCAGTTCTCTTCAACGGGTACTTAGTCAGTGGAAAAAACTCTGGCAAGAATGTCCTATTTTAGCCTGATCTAAAGCTCTATTGAGAAGGTCAGTCTTAAACAAGACATTATCGCCAGTTTTTTTTCTAGCTCACTGAGTCTCGTTGAAGAGACTGTCCTTCCTACTGTGTTGTGATTGTGGTCCTGATTGTCATGTTATAGCGGTCGTGGTTGTCATGTTGTATGGCAAGAACTTATTATCATGGGGACGCGTTGATTACTGAGGGTTGAAAGACATGCCACGATCGTCTTCAGAACTTCCTGCGGGGGCGGTGTGGCTGCAGGAAAATAGTCAAATCCCCACGGTAAGAATCGATGGCTTCTTCAAACATCAACTCCATTATTTTGAATGAAAGGGAGAAGAAAGTAGATTAATGAGAAAGGTGTTGCAATAAGCATGATGAAGTACCGCTCTTATAGGGTGGTCATTCAATGGTCAAGGCACCGATTCCAAAGGGTCGCGTGGATTCCCAAGGATCGCGCTGGGTGCCCAGCTGATCGTGGGGAAGTACCGAGTCATTCAATGGTCAAGGCATCGATTCTGAAGGGTCGCGCGGATTCCCAAAGATCGCACTCGGTGCCCAACAGATTACGGGGATGTAGCGATTTAATGTCCTCTCCTGAAAAAGTAGAACGTGGCGCTATTTCCGGAGGTTCGCGCTCAATCTGAAAGGAATGGTCGTGGTTATCTTTCATGATGGATCGTGATTCACATGCACACTGGATCATGTTTTTTATCCACGTTGGATCGTTGTTGTCATGTAATTTGTGTCGTGGATCGTTAACAAAGGAATGGCAAGGACAACCCATATGATACTATAACCACGACCAGTATAACAACCACTAGCCATGTTATATGGGTCGTTGTTGTGACTTTTTATGTGTCATGGTTTTGCGTTGTGACATCCACATGCAATCCTTTGGTAACACAGTGCCTCTCTTTGGAATGGCGCGACCGTTCAGATTCAGCACGACCATTCGGAATCAGCGCATTGACCATTGAATGACCGCATATAAAAGTGGCACTTGGGCTTCATATTACTTCCACAATCCAATCCGAATCAGAATCCTTATTTATTGCATCACCTTACGCGTACATGGATTTCTTTGCTCTTTCATTCAAAACAATGGAGGAGATGTTCGAAGAAGCCATTGAGTCTGTCTCTCGTTCTTCCTTTCTTAGTGATCCCTTGTCTTTCTTCAGAGCTCATTGGCCTTCACAAACAATTCCGAAGACAATATCTGAACTCCGGTCACTCGATAGTTTCAACGGGCACCCAGCCAGTGGAAAAAGTTTTTGAAGAAGAGTTCTCTGCAATGACATGGGACTACTTACCTTTTTCTTCTACTTAGCTTGTCTATCGCAGCAGCGCTACACTTCAGAATCAGCGCGCCGGATGATTAATTTTATCATTGAGCCCTGAACATCGAGAGGGCTATCGGTTGCATGCTGCATGTGACACTGATTCCGATAGGTCGCACTGAATCCTAAGTGGAAGGAATACAATATGATTATATCCCCATTTGCAAACTTAAATGGAAGAAACTTACAGAGTCTTGCGCAACACTGAGCTTCTCTTCTTACAGTTACTATGTTAAATAGATCCAGGTTGCAATTTTTTATGTGTCGCTGTTTTCATGTAATATGGGTTGTGATTGTAATTCTATGTGGTTTATAGTTTCCATGTTATACGGATCGTGGTTGTCATGTTTTCTTTATCATGGTTGTGGTTTTTAACATGTTCTCTTCAATTTTCTACCAAACCATTCATACTGATTCATCCACCTTTTACACGAATGATTATGCATGCCAACAACGACCAATTTAATGTGACAATCGCGGTCCATATCAACTACGACCATTGCTTCACGTATAGCACGACCACTATCGTATGACAACAATGACCTATGTTTCAGTCCATTTCAGGATCAATGTATCATGAAAACCAAGACCTATCCAATGACAGTCATGACCCATGTTTCATGACAACCACGACCAACGTGGATGATAATCACGGGCCTTTATGCATCTCAGCTACGACCATCTAATACTTTCATTCAGAAAACCATATAAACGATAAATATAGGTCGTGATTTTCATGATATAATGATGGTGGTTGTAAATGGTTGGTGTAAAAAGTAGTGCATCTTGTTATGATCTTACCATAACAAATAACAACTACGCCCAATTATTCACATCAAATACGAAACATATTACTGAAACCACGATCGGAATAAGATAACAACCACGACCATCTAATATTTTCATTCAGGATCCAAATTTCATTAGAACCAAGACATATACAACGTCACAACCACCCATATCAAACGATACCACGAACCACGAAACTTTGATCAATAGTGGGGCATGATTATCCCTTGCCTTGTGCCGTGGTTATGATGAATAGTGGATCTCTGTCATCAAATACATCACGACCAACTATTCATGTGAAACACGGCCCACATACACTGGAAGTCACGACCCACTATTCATGCATCACGACCAACTATTCATGTGAAACACGACCCACATACCCTGGAAGTCACGACCCACTATTCATGTGAAACATGATCCATTGTAAGTCAGTCACGACCGACCAAACATGGCAACCACAATGGATCCTTGTGGTGAATATATACGGGGAGTTGCTAGTTTCACGTGGCGAGCGGCCAAGTTAGATCTGTTCCTACGCGACGTGTTTATCAATTCTTCGACCCACAACTTTGTATCGTGGTTATTACGATACATGGTCGTGGCGTTAATGTTCGATGGGTCGTAGTTGCCACGACAATTTATATATATATATATATATATATGTATATATATATATATATATGTATGTATTGGTCGTTTAAGGAAGTTGCAAATGGAACAAATGGATCGCTGGTCGTGTTAATATTGGTTGTCGTTGTCGTATTAATACTTTCGTGGTTTTCGGGTCATATGTGTCGTGGTTCTTATTGTTATTTTCACGATCCTACGTGGATAAAAACTACGATACACTGTGCAAGTTATTCATGACACATGAAAGGGTCGTGGTTGTCATACACACTGGGTCGTGTTATATGTGTCCTCATATCCACGATCCTTCCCTTCAGAATCAGAACGACCTTTCAGATGTTTGACCAACCTATAAATGCGGTGGCACGGATAATGAAGGGTCGCGCATAGATAACGAAGAGTCTCTGGTTCCCCGTAAGACATTGAGCACCGAGTGTGACCCTTCGTTATTCGTGTGACCATACCAAATCACATGGGACCCTTCGGAATCGGCGCCTTAACTATTGAATGACCATCCTATAAGAGTGGTACTTTAGTGATACTCCCACAAGCCAATACATGCATTTATAAGCCCTCTCGTTCAAAAAAATAGAGCAAATGTTTGAAGAAACAATAGAGACCCTATCGTGTTCTTCCTTAATGGGTGATCCCTGTTCCTTCCTCATGGACGTTTATGATCTTCCTGAAGCTCAACGCCGTCCACATGAAGTTCTGAAGACAATTTCAAAACTCTGCCAAGTCAACATTTTTAACAGGCACCCAGCCAGCGGGAAAAAGGTTATGACATGGCATATGTGGATATTGAAAATCCCATGTGTGTGTGTGTGTGTGTGTGTGTGTGTATATATATGTATATATATAACTATGCATAGACTTGGTTTTAGAAACGAGAAGCAAGTAATTATGTAATTTGTTATGTGTCTCTAACAGAGGATAGCTTGTTCAGGTTCACTAGAAAGACCAAAAAAAAAAAAAAAAAAAAAAAAAAAAAAAGAAGAGAAGAGAATAAAAAATCTCATGGTGAACATTTCCTTGCCTTGCAGGTTTCTGAGGATATATGTAACGTCTTAGATTTTTGCCAACCTGGAATTAGACGTCCTTAGGCAATGGGTCGATCCTAACACCTTATTAACTTGTTAGAACTCAATCACAAAGTCTAAAATTGCTTTTGAACCCATTTCCTTCACAAATCTCACCTCGCACCACCTCGTTCTTTAAATCTTTCTACGTACTTTCACATTAGACACAAATCTTAAAGTTTAGGTGATGAAGAACAATACTCAAACTCAGAATTACTGTAAATAGTACATACATAAATAAAATGGGCTTTTGACCATTAACCTTATGGAATCATCAACGAATAGGTTATTTGGAACATCAGCCTCTCCTGCCCTAGGACCTTCTTCTGTTGTAATTAGGGCGTGTTTTAGTTAAGTATTAATTACCTGGATCACTTTATATACAAACTACAAAGGCCCAAGTACCACCTCAGACAAAAATCATACAGGACTAAATCCTTTAGAAATTAGGCGAGAATTAGCTAGTGCTAAACTAGAGTGCCTGTGAAATTAGCACTAATCACTTTAAATACGATCTACAAGACCTAAAACTTGTAGAATCATTGACGCTAGGTTATCCTAAAATCTAGAATTAATCTCTTTACCCAATTGCTCTCGGGAGCATTACGAAACTCCGTATCAGATCTGGACCGCACGTCGGAAGTCCGATTAACGCGAAGTTAAACGGTTAGGACCGCCTTACTGGACTTGACAACCATCTAGGAAATCAAATCTAGATAGTGTCCCAGTGCTATTCACTTGAGCCCGGAGTGAAGAGTGTGAGAAATGTGAAACTAATTAGAAATAAAATTCAATTTTAAGTAATCTGAGACTTGTCGCTTACAGGCCAAATCTAAGCAATCTGACCAGCGGAATCTGACCCAAATACACCCTCGGATCAGGAGAAATTTCTTACACATGGTAGCATACTTGTGGCCCTGATCGAGTTCCGGTGACCGTTGAACTGAAACTGGTCCGCCACAGGTGATCTGTAAATCTGATCGGGCCGAAAACGTAACTTGACCTGGATCCAATGTCTGTGAGCTTAAGTTCGACCTTTAGCTCAAGGGAGGGGGGGGCTTCCAGAAGTGCTCCATTGAGACGAAACTGTCCGTATTTGGACATAACCTAAGTATACCTTGGCCCTGGGTCTAATTTGGTGAGTTCTGGGCCTATATAAGGACCTTAAGCCCTCACTCTCTTATCCCATACGAATTTGAGAAAACCTAGGAGAGAGAAGAGAGAAAAGAGAGTGAAAGTGTGAGAGAAGTGGGAGCATCTTCCTAATACTCCATCCCCCTGCTATACGTATTTAAACATCGCTATCTAATCACTTTTTCGGCGATTCCAGCTTCGTTCTTATGTAAGAAAACCTAACCCTAAGTTGGTTTAGGATTTCCAAGAGTGTAGGTGATGGAATAGCTGACCTGTTTCATGATTCAGGTTGTCGTTGTGCCGTAGACAAAGACGTTGGGTTCAAACTGGTTTCGGTTCAAGTTTACCGACAAAAGGTGCGGACTTTAGACGTATAGGTTATGGTTTTCAACGCTTTCAATGTTAGATAATGATAGATTCATGATCTGGATGCTATTGCACATGTACAAAGTGCTGTCTATTTCGTTTTTTGGTTATACGTTAACTATGTTGAATATACTGTATTCCTCATATTTGTAGAAATTACCGTATACGTATGAAATACGAATTTGTGTTTGCCATGATTAATTGTTGTCTAGGTATGTTAGATACATGTGTATAAACTTCTGGGTAAACGGATTAGCCTAACACCTGTTATATTAACATACGTCGTGTACGTACTAGTTGTAGCCTAAATGTTTGCAGAAATGTTCGAATGAATATGGAACTATGATTTATGCTTGCCATGCCTATTGGTCGTGAATGCATGATCGTGGTTCATGTGGTAATCCTTTGTGAAAGGATTCGCTACGACTTGTGTTTTACTTAGTATATTATAGGTATGTTGGAATGCGTAGTCTAAGTGTTTGTGAAAATGCTTGTATAGATATGTACTTAATCTAGTAGTGCCTTGAGTAGGTGTTGAGATAAGATTCTCAACTACCTTAATGATGTGTATGATTTCCTTCATGTAAGTTGTTTAGTTTAATCACTTACTAGTTTATAAAACGTATGTGTTTGGATTTCCTGTTTGCATTGTGTTTTATAACATGCTTGTTAATATGTTTGAATTACTTGTTTATTTAATTCTACTCTAACTACTTCACATGTTTAAGTTGTATTCCATAAAATCCATGATGGGTGATGGGGGAGTGGTGTAACGATTACAGCCCTGGCAGCCCTAAGCGAACAATATTAGATATTTGATTGTATGATTTGAAATCTTGATCATTACTGCTTTAACTGTTCCGTAATTGAATGTGATTGGGGCTATTGCATAGTCCAGGCAATCGGTCACGGGATTGAATGTGGCTGAGATTCATTCGCTACGTGAGATGTGTTCGACGAACCCGAGTCGTACTGCGGTTGGCGATAGTGGTTGGCCACGCGAAGTGCTTATGCACTTCATTACGTTTAACTTGTCGTGCGCTCGAGCTAGCCGAGCTCGTCAAGTAACCTGATCTGTCTAATATATGTTCACCATGTTTGGATGCTACTGCTTGAACCTAAGGTACCAAACTTACCAGTGCAACCCTGTTAACCTTGGTACCTCGATCTGTTAAGACTCATGAGCCGGGCATGGTGGTATGGGACACCGTGGTTGAGCTTTCAGCCTACACTTGGGCGATGTGCCTCCCCGTAGTGACCAGTGAGCAACCCAGACTCGTGAGCCGAATACGGTGGTATGGGATACTGTATTTGAGCTGTCGGCCTACACTGTTTTGATGGGTGATGGGGGAGTGGTGTAACGATTCCGTATAACAGCCCTGATCGTACCCGGTGTAGTGACCTCGAGCATACTCTGAATCTACAGCGAGGTGACGGGCCTTCCCGTAGTAAATAGAGTATAAACTAGGTATGTATTGATAAGGTGATGGGGGAGCGGTGCAACGAGTGCGTGTAATAGCCCTGACAGCCCTTTACAGCGACCTAGAACTGCATCATCGTATGAGAGTATCTAGGACTGACAACCCTAGAATGGATCATTGTTTAGGAATGATATAAGGGAGGTACCTTAGTTTCCCAATACTGTTGTATGAAAAGGACTAATAACAACTCGGTAATCATGTTCATATCACACTGCATATGCCTGAAAGATGTGGAGCACTGAGGGATGAAAGCATGCATGGACATAAGATGGTGTCGCATGAGGGAGTATCTTGGCGAGGGCATGCATCATGACAACATTTCATACTTGCATTAACAAGAGTACTTAGGATTGTTGATTGTACTGCTTTATCATTACTGCTTGACTATTTTGATAACATGTTAACCTATGCTTTACTGTTCCACTGAGTTGATCACTCACTCCCACGTTACGGGATGGTGTTCTGGACACCCACCAGACTTTGTCTGATTGCAGATGGCGACGTTACTCCTGAGGCAGATCCGGACTTATGTGACGACGAGAATGCTTTCTCGTATATATTGTTTTCTGGCGGCTTCATGCGAGCCGTGCCTTGATCGACGGGGTTAAAGGGATGTTGACTAGATGACACTACACCTTTGGTATATTTTGAAATTGTACTTGTAGTTCATTAACCTAGCAACATTATCACACTCTGGAGACTTACCATAGTATATATCTTCTATACATCTATCACAGTCTTCCGCTTGTTTAAATTAATCGTCTCTGGAGTATGATATGCTTTTTTGGCTTAATCTTATTCATATTTCATGTACTAATACAGACAACATTCAATCATCAGCATATATGTTGCATAAGTGATGCATTGGAACTCGGGAGTTGAGTTTATACTCGACCCCCGATTTTTAGGGCGTTACAATATATGTTTATTGGCCATGCATCAATTGGGATCAAAAGAATGGGGGATCTCAATATAAAACCATTCAAGGCAGCATAAAACTCAGGTTGGCCGCATAAAATGAAAAACTAGGAATAAAAACATCAATCGTTGAAAGGTTCTTGAAGCTGACAGCGATGTCTATAGAAAATCTAAACCATTCATATGGTTATGTAATAAAGTTAGGACATGGCATACGTGGATATCGAAAATCCCATGTGTGTGTGTGTGTGTGTGTGTGTGTGTGTAGTTGTGCATAGACTTTGTTTTGGAAACGAGAAGTAAGTAATTATGTAATTTGTTATGTGTCTCTAACAGAGGACAACTTGTTCAAGCTCACTAGGAAAACCAAATAAAAAAACAGAGGAGAGGAGAAAAGAAAAACTCAAGGTGAACCTTTCCTTGCCATGCAAGTTTCTGAAGATATATGTTCATTAGCCATGCATCAATTGGGATTGGGATCAAACGAATGGGGGATCTCAATATAAAACCATTCAAGGTGGCATAAAACTCAGGTGGGTCGCATAAAATGAAAAACTAGGAATAGAAACATGCATCATTTAAAGCTTCTCGGGTTGCTGGACCCGACCCGACCCGACTAGTTCTAAAGGGTCATTATTGTCATGCTACACGGTTCGCTGTTGTTGTCTATGATGGGTCGAAGTTAAAAATCAAGACCATCCACCATCTGATCCACGCGTTTCCATGCTGTCAAACACGAACGTGATTGTCATGCTATAGAGATCGTTATTTTTATCTACGTTGAGTTGTGGTTCACATCCATGACCCAACCTTCATTCTATCCACGACCATTCTCTTCGGAATCAACGCCAAATTCAAATGCAGGAAATGGTATTCATGACGATACCTACTCAGGATCCTTCAGAATCGAAGCTACCCTTCAGAATCACCACCCCCACATTAACCATTGGGTGAATAACCTATAAAAGTATTACTTTGGTTACATTTTTTCAAAATCCAATCCGAACCACAAGTCCATCTCGCGTTCTTCTTTCGTGGGTGATCACATCCCTTTCTTCATGGATGTTGATGATCTTGCTGAAGATCAACGGCCTTTACCTGAAATTCCGAAGACTATTTGGTGCCCGTGGCAGATCAACGAATCCTCCTCAACTGATGCCTTCGGCTCACTGCTCTTCCTTCGAAGAGAACTGTTCTTCATCATCGTGGCTTATAGTCGTCATCCGCGATTTTGAGATAAACGTCTCCATCCCACACACACGACCCGACATTCGGACCAGAGAAGTGAGAGTGCGGTTTTCATGGGTTGTGGCTGTCATGGAACATTGGTCGTGGTTATCATGTAATATGGTCGTCGTTGGCATGTTACATGGGCCCCCTATTTTGCATATTCACCACGATCCATAACATGGGATATTCAGTATCTATGTATTCCATGTCCTAACATTGATTGGCAGATTTCCATCCATCTAAGCTATTACAAATCAAACTGTGGATGGGCAGATTTCCATACACTCATAGCTCATAACATCATTTCTCAGCCACACCTCCCCTCTATAAACATGATGGCCGGAAGAAAACACTCTCTCTATCCGTAGGGAGAGTGGGAGTAACCTTGGTGTGTTTTTTATGGTGCTCTATCCTTGGCTGTCAGTGTGATCAACTCGTTGACCTATGAAGGACCGGATCTTTGAATGACCATTGAAACACCACGACCCATATTTCATGATAATCACGATCCACAAAACATGACAACCATGACAATAGTTAAAATACAATGTGAAGAACTGTTCTCTTCGAAGGGCACCCAGCGAGCTGTAAAGCACTTTTGGGAGTGTCTTGTTTAAGCCTCACCTTCTCAACAGAGTTGTTGGTTAGGCTAAAACAAAACACTCCCAAAAGAGTTATTCATCTCACTAGGTGACCTTCGAAGAAAACAGATCCTCACAATGTATTTTAATTATGGTTGTGGTTGTCATGTTTTATGGGTCGTGGTTATCATGAAATATGGGTTGTGGTGTTTCTATTGTCATTCGACGATCCGGTCCTTCAATGGTCAACGAGTTGATCACAAGGACGGCTGAGGATACAGCACCATGAATAGCACGAGAAGGTTGCTCTCCCTCTCCCTCTAAAGGGATAGAGAGTTTTAACCCATGAAGGTTACTCTCCCTCTCCCTCTGAAGGACGGTCGTCGTGTTTATAGAGGAGAGGCGTGGCTGGAAATCTAGTTTGATCTGTTCAGCCACGAGAAATGATGTTATGAGCTCTAAGTGTATGGAAATCTTCCCATCCACATAGTTTGATCTGTTCACGTGGACAATTATGAAAATCTAGTTCTTTAAAGTTAGGACATGGCATACGTAGATATCGAATATCTCATGTTATGGGTCGTCCAATAAACATAGCTGCAATAAACAGAGCCATTCATAATATTGCAATTATTTTTTCATGGTACTCATTGGTCGTTGTTATCACGTTATGTGGGTCGTGGTGAACATTGGCGTTGGTTATATTGTACTATGGGTCATTATTATCATGTAATATTTGTTGTGGCGGTAATGTAACATGCATCGTTGTTATCGATGTATATGGGTCGTGATTGTAATGTAACATGTATCGTTGTTGTTGATGTAATATTCGTTGTGGCGGTAATGTAACATGCATCGTTGTTGTCGATGTAATATGGGTCGTTATTGTAATGTAATGCATCGTTGTTATCATGTAATGTTCGTTGTGGCGGTAATGTATTCGTTATGGCGGTAATGTATTCGTTGTGGCGGTAATGTAACATGCATCATTGCTGTTGATGTATATGGGTCGTGATTGTAATATAATATGCATCGTTGTTATTATGTAATATTCGTTGTAGCAGTAATGTAACATGCATCGTTGTTGTCGATGTATATGGGTCGTGATTGTAATGTAATATGCATCGTTGTTATCATGTAATATTCGTTGTGGCGGTAATGTAACATGCATTGTTGTTGTCGACGTATATGGGTCGTGATTTAATGCAATATGCATCATTGTTATCATGTAATATTCGTTGTGGCGGTAATGTAACATGCATCGTTGTTGTCGATGTATATGGGTCGTGATTGTAATGTAATATGCATCGTTATTTTCATGTAATATTCGTTGTGGCGGTAATGTAACATGCATCATTGTTGTCGATGTATATAGGTCGTGATTGTAATGTAATATGCATCGTTGTTATCATATAATATTCCTTGTGGCAGTAATGTAACATGCATCGTTGTTGTCGATGTATATGGGTCGTGATTGTAATGTAATATGCATCGTTGTTTTCATGTAATATTCGTTGTGGCGGTAATGTAACATGTATCGTTGTTGTCGATGTATATGGGTCGTGATTGTAATGTAATATGCATTGTTGTTTTCATGTAATATTCGTTGTGGCGGTAATGTAACATGCATCGTTGTTGTCGATGTATATGTGTCGTGATTGTAATGTAATATGCATCATTGTTTTCATGTAATATTTGTTGTGGCGGTAATGTAACATACATCGTTGTTGTCGGTGTATATGGGTCGTGATTGTAATGTAATATGTATCGTTGTTTTCATGTAATATTCAGGGTCGTGCTTTCATGACCCAGTTTCAATGACAGTCATGACCCATGTATCATGTTAATCATAACACAAATATTGATGATTATCATGAGCATTTATTACTTTGAAGCACGACCCAAATATGGAAATAGTATATATAACAATAGGTTGTGGTTTCCGTTATTCATGGGTCGTGATTGTCATGTTAATGCGTCTTGCTTGCTTTCAGTCAGTGCCTTTTTTGAAACACGACCCAAATTATGACAAGACGACGAATTATACATGTGGTCTACGACCCATGCAACACAACCACGATTCGTATAACATGATGACCATACTCGAATGACAACTGCTGTCAAAGCTTCACGTCAACCACGAACCATATAACACGTAAACACGATTTTTGTTACACGACATCCGTGACATCTATATCATTACGCTCAGGATCCATAAATCAGGCAACTTATTTTAGCCAATACATGGTCATTACAGTACGATAGTCGGTTTAGATGACATATATATCACTGTGGACCCCATACATCTTAGTTCATACCGAATATGACATATGTACACATTTTGCGTGTTAAAAAGGCGAGATTTCGATTACGGTTCCAAACGCAGAAGACCAATCGTCGATCACCTGGTTCTAGTCTATGGGCCCATCATAAATCGAATCCAATCCGTTGGAATTGTTCATGGACGATGGATTTCTTCAGAAAATTCTACGGTGGCACCTATCAAGCCATCAGTGGCCCACACTGCGTAAAGTTCTTCAAATCATTTTATTTAATTTATTTTATGAAAACTATTGGTTTTACTGTTGTGGTCAATTGGATTTGAATATTTTGACCATTTGTTGGGTTTCTCGATGTTACAAATTAAATGGACGGAACGGATCAGAGAATATGTGCAGTTCGATGTGTCTTATGAAACACCGACTGTATCTTCGACGCTTTTACGGACGCTTACGTGTCCCCATGCGGATCACCGACTATATCTTTGCCGATTTTACGGACGCTTACGTGTCCCCATTCGAATCACCGACTATATCTTGGAGCTTCTTCTCTGGTACCACTTCACTTTACCCTTCACTTTTTATCCCTAATCCTTATTTTCTGATTTTTACTGGTTTTGAATCTTCTTCGCTGGGACCCTCCATTGCCAGTCAGCGAGCACATCTACAAGTTCAGCGTATCTTAGTGCAAAGCAAGGTAATGGTTAACAGGGTTGGTGTACACTGGTTATTATGTTATGTGGGTCGTGTGCGTCAACCACGACCCTATGGATATGACTATAATGAAATGTATAGCATGACAATCAATCCCTAATGGATCGTGGTTGACACGGTCAGTGTATCGTGGCCAACATGTTATGTGCGTTGTGGCGGTGAATCACGCCTCAATGTATATGACATGAACGATATGTATGGTATGACAACCGCGATCACGGTCGTCGTCGTGGTTTATTGCATAATGGATCGTGGTTAACAGACGGGGCGTCGGCGAAGAAAGCCAAACACTGATTTGACATTGAATGGTGAAATGATTTGTTGCATTTGATGTTTCTTCTGCTTATAGTCTATAATGGGTTGGTGAATGAGATGGGTCGTAATTGTTCGGGAATAATTAGAAGTTGGTTGACATGCACAATGGATCATTGTTGTATATGGGTAGTTGAATGTGGATGCCAACCAAGATCCATATATCGTGACAACCAGGACCCCTGTAATATCAGAACCACGATGCATATCATCTCACAACCACGATCCGTCTAACATCATAACCACAACCCATCTGAAACAAAAACCATCGAATTTTAAAAACAACAACACAGTCTGTATGACAACCACGAAACTGTGGCGTAATCTGATCCTGTCGTTCACATGCATGTTATATCGTGGTTACTGTCCACGTTGGATTATGGTTACTGTCCATGTTAGTTCGTGGTTCACAACCACCCCCTAGTCTACTCCCATGAAAATTTACCATTAAGTATATGTATTATAGTTCAAATGACATGTCACAAACAATGTAAATTTTTGTTATAATTATTTATCGATATTCTTATTTTTTTTTTTTTTCTTTTTTTGTTACAAACTGAGTGTAGATATGTCGTCATCTTACCCATCATCAGACATTTGGGTCTATGCTTCACTTGTTGAATCATCACCAAGAACTGAAAAATCAAAGATCAAGTGTAGTTTGTGTGGCACAAAGATTGTGAACAATGCTCATCGGTTTCGGTTACACTTGTCATGTCGAGGTGGCGATGTAAAACCATTCCCCAATGCCCCCGACGAGGTCTGAAAACTATTTCAGCGCCTGTTAGATTCGAATAGAAACCCTTCCACTCTATCCAAACCATGTGCTTCTGGATCTAGTACACAAATGGCAATCACAAAAGACGCAGAGGAGGATGCCAGATTAATAGCTTTGGAGGAAAAACATGTCCAACTCGCCTTAAAACACAGTATGGAAGAAGTTTTTAGATCCCAGCGATATTCCAGTCAAAGACAACACGATATTGAAGCAGGATCGAGTGTAATAACCAAGAAGAAGAAAAAGAGTAAGAAATTCAAATTCCTAACCCGTCTCGGTGAATTTTATAGGGCATTGGGTACTACATACAATTCTTCACATAGAAAGTTTGAAAAATCTAGTTCAAAGTGTAAAAGAGCACGAGGGAAATATCTCTTCGCCCTCCGACTCAGATGAAGTGAACTAATATGTATATGAAAAAATAGACAGTAGTTCTGATGGATCAGATAACAATACAGGAAGGCACTCCTCCAATAGCAGTTCTGATGGATCAGATGACAATACCGGAGGTTATTAGTTGTAAATTATCATCTTGAATAATATAAATATGAAATTATGGAAGCTTTTGTAATCGTAAATTATGCAATATATATATATATATATCGCTTTGTTTAACCTCGAACTTGATGACAATCGAGTGGTTAATGTCAGTAAGATGTTGTGCGACTATTGGTTTCCCGATGTTAGAAATACTACCTTTACAACACCCCCTCCTCCCCCCGAGACCACCTACTCATTCTTCTTCTTCGCGAAATCACACTGAAGTCCCTACTTCCCCGTAATCCATTGGGCACCGAGCGCGACCCTCCGTTATCGGTGCGACCGTACAAAATCACATGGGATGCTTCAGAATCGGCGCCTTGACCATTGAATGGCCAGCCTATAAGAATGGTTCTCTGGCGACACTTCCACAAGCCGATTCATGTATTTCCTTGAGCTCTCATTCAAAATGATGGAGCTGATATTCGAATCCCCAATGAAGACATTTTTCAATCTGCGTCAACTCAACAGTTTCATGTGGCACTCGGCCAGCGAAAAATGTTTAGGACATGGCATACGTGGATATCGAAAATCAAAGGTATGTATATCTGTCGTTGTTGTCATGTAATATTGGTCACAGTTGTTGCATGTTCACCACGATCTATATTAACTGTAATTATGGTAGTGGAGGACAACCCCGTACTTCTCACTGAAGTACTCAATGTAATTTATGATACATGGTGAACATATGACTCCTTGTCAGCTGGATGGAATGGATCCTACCTAAACATGTTCCCTCATTATCTTCCTTTTAATTCCAAGTGTCCTTCTTACAGATTACATTAACGATCAAAAGAAATTTTAGCAGACGAACAATGATCAAGCGATTACATGATAACATCTTGAAATATGTGGAATCAGATATGACCCATGAGTCAATGCTTCATCCAGTAAAGATCGGTCATGAAATCAATAATGTAATAGTGATTCAAGATGGCTAATATGGTTGTGTACACTATATTCATGGCTCAGATGCATAAAGGCCTGTTATTATCATCCAGGTTGGTTCGTGGTTGTCATGAAACATGGGTCATGACTGTCATTGGTTAGGTCTTATTTTAATGATATCGTGAGACGTCATGAAACGGAGGTCCTTGTTGTCGTTTATGTTGGTCGTGCTATACGTGAAGTAGTGGTCGTAGTCGATCTGGAACGCGACGGTCACGTTAAATTGGTCGTGGTTCGTGGTTGCCATCCACGTTCGATTGTTGCAATCAACCACTATCTTATAATAAACACGACCCATATATACAACAACTACGGTCCACCTTTATGAGTGACACGACGCGTAGTTAAGCTCACCGTTACCTCTATTGGTTGTTGTTCAAAGGCACAATCATTCGTGGGGAGAAGTGATACACTCGCCAAGGTTCATGTATCATGAAGTATATATATTACAGTTCAAATGACATCTCGCAAACAATGTAAATTTAGCTAACCAACATAAATAAGTCACGACCATGTAACCCCAATAACAGTACATATTGTCTTTCAACCATGATCCTTCGACCATAATATCCACGACCCATCCGAGACGAAAACCACGATCCATAATAACAACGCCACAGTCTGTATGACACCTACGAAACTATCATGTGATCTGATCTCGTAGTTCACGTGCATGTTAGATCGTGGTTTTTGTCCACGATCGTGATTGGTTCACAACCACGACCCTAATTCGGTCCCCTTGTAAATCATGGTAGTAGGCCGAAAATAAACAATAGAGCTTTTATTTATATAGCAGAAAGTAGAATCATGGCGTTATGTTCCCTACTGCATGTTAGATGGGTCGTGGCTTGGCTGCTGCATGTGGCGCTTACTCCGATCGCTCGCACTGAATCTGACAGAAAGGGCCGTAGTTTGTAAGCACAAACGATGTTAGTGAGGAGAATGATAATATCCCCATTTCCAAACTTAGGTGGAACAATTTTCTGAGTTGTTGTCTTGCATGCCGTGCTTCTCTTCTGAAAGTCTATGTATTATATGGGTCATTGTTGTCATGTTTTATGGATTGTAGTTGTCATGGAGCGTTTGTTTAATTTTACAATGGATCGTGATTTTCGCTTTAGTGTATTATTCTTTGCTTCACTCTTCCATTCAAACCAATGGAGGAGAAAGTCGAAGATGCCGTCAATCCCCTACATCCTCTTTCATTCATCGTTGATTTCATCTCTTTCTGCAGGGATTTGCCGATTTCCCTTCCAATCAACCACCGAGGATGATCCACGCAAGTCATTCGAACCTTTGTAATCAGCGCGCCACAAGATAATAACTGGGTCTTGATTTTCATGTTACATTGGTCCCTGCTTGTAATTTTACATGGTAGTGCACACTAATGATGTTATGATGTTATGAGATTATACAAATCGTTGATGGCATCCGATATCGGTCGTTGTTGAAAGGCAGAAGGCTTGTGAAGATGACATGGGTCGTTATTGTCTGCTTAAGTAGCGCTGTGTGACCAACCTATATTAGTCGTCCTTGTCATGTTATGTGGGTCGGGTTTGTTACCCTACGTGGCTCGTCTCTGTCTGCTGGTTTCATGTGGTGTGTTACACCTTGTATGCTGGTCGTAACATCCACCACCCACATAACATGACAACAACTACCATTTAACGGAAGAAAATGGCCCATTATAACACGATAAATACGACCCATGTAAATGGGTCGTGGTTCTCGTCTTATATGCATCATTATTGTCATTCTCTACTCCTATCCACGATCGGGGTTGGATGACAACCCCAATCCAACTGTAATGGCTCTCACTCAAACTTGGTTATGGTTTCAAGTGACGATGGATTGTGGATGTTAACCAAGACACATTGGTCATCATATTCACGACCCATATCATTCAGTGGATCATAATAGAAAGTATTTATCTAACAAAAATCGAATACACCAATCCATCCAACATTTAATTATCAGTCAAAAATTTGACTCTCTTCTGTGGTCTATTGTTCGTCTCAGCCGCCTCTTCTGACCTCGTGAGCTGTAGACGATCGTATGCAATCGTCATCCAAAATTTCGCGATGTCTTCCTGCCGAAAAAGGAACGAACTAGTGTTAAACCAATGGACAGAGTTAACAAGATTTAATCTAGTCGGATACACACGCGCATGTACACACACACGGACCTTCGTGAAGTCAATTTTTTTCATGCT
The DNA here is from genome assembly GCA_030180095.1 of Magnolia changhungtana. Classification (NCBI taxonomy): domain Eukaryota; kingdom Viridiplantae; phylum Streptophyta; class Magnoliopsida; order Magnoliales; family Magnoliaceae; genus Magnolia; species Magnolia changhungtana. Next base: position 10,954,414 of record JASAUF010000172.1, on the reverse strand, counting down.
GCTCAAGAAGTCTATATACTTCAGCATGAATACGCCACAGTCATCCGAGTTGTCTTGCCCCGGTCTGTCACTGACTGTCTTCAAAGTCTATGGCTTCTCCCAGATCTTGAATCCATCATCAAGAATATGGAATAGCCATCGCAGTCCGTCCGTAACCTACGCAACAATCAACTCATTTTTCTCTTGCATCTCGGTACTCAGGCTGTCGTACCCATTAACATCTTTATTCTTCAAATTAACAACGGCCAGGAACCAGTGCTAGTTCCTCGCGTTGAGTGGGATGTATAGCTGTCAATCACAAGAAATACGACAATAGTTAGTGCCTTTCCAAAATAATATCGTTTACGTTCATGGATATGTGCAAGCAAATAACCTCTTACCACATCATACTTCCATAGAGGCTTCGATCTACATCGACCGTTCACTATATCTATAAGCATTTCATTCAATTTGCCACTCTTGATGATGTCCCGTCGATCCTTATGGTTGTCAGCTCCATTTGTTTGCAAATCGCTAAGCTGGACTTCTATGATAGACCGTTGATACATTGGAAAGGTTCAGAAACATAAATATTTAATGATGTTTTAAAGATACATATAGTTCTCAGTTTCACATTACCGTGAATAGTGACGGGACAAATTCGCAGTCCTGTCTACCTCATCGTCTCTTTTCCTGACGCACTGATAGGCAGCATAGATATCTATCGATGGCCTACACACCGAGGAATCGTGTGATGTAATTTTCATACGTCAATATTAAGTTAAAGTCAATATGTAGAAACTTACATCAGAGTCGACCCATGATTTTAGGTCATAGATGCTCTTCAGCTAGGTAGGTGAATTAGATGATAATCTGGCACCTCTCAATTCGCGCTCTTCAGCTTCAGTTAGAGCTCGGTGCGGGTCCACGTACCCTTGGCGAGTCTCCTTTACGGGTAGAGCTCGGCGGGGTTCCGATGCATCTCGGTGTGGTATCCCTTCCTCACACACCTGCGAATTATTGATATTGAGTTGTAATAATATGATACATTTTTGTCTATGCAATCCACAACATAATGGCCAGTCTCAAATCATGATCCAAAAGCAGTTTCACATACAGTTTTCTTATTAGCGTCATCCTGTAATAGATTCTTGTCCTGTCTCAGCGAAGCCTGGAGCTCCTTCAGTTTCAGAATTTCTTCTTTGCTGCGTTGCACTGAAGTGATTTTCTCTTGTAACACACGCATATTACTTGATTGTTACCTATTTCAACACCCGGTTCGTGGTTGTTGTCCACATAAGGTCGAACTTCACACCCGACGTGATGTGGTACGTGAATCGAGTTTGGCATCCATACTGTGTCACTCTTCATACTGGATCTACGTTGGTCGATACCCACGACCAATAGACGATACCCATGAATAATATTCATTACATGATACCCACGACTAATAGACGATAACAACGGCCCAGAATGATGACAGTGAGCGCGGTCCTCATAGGATCATTTTCGTCATCCAGACCATATCGTGCACCAGCCACTCACGACCCACCATGGCTCTAAACCACGACCTCCAGTGACATTAGACTCATAGTGACTTGTTAGATATTAATCTAGAGGCAATCAACTAGTCGTAGTCTGCATGTGGTATCCTATATCGTCAACACAGGGTCGTAACGTCAGTCACGACCCAATGGACGATAAACACGACCAGTCACGCGTGATAACAACGATCTGGCCTTCACAGTGACCACGACCAAACGTAGAACACAACTACATTTTCTTTGACAATTTCATATACCTTTATTGCTTGGATCTCCTCTCCGATATGCTTTATCTGCTCATTGATATACACATTCTCATCCCTGAGCTCAGCCACCGATTGGACATGGGCCTGGCACAAAGACCCGTTATATATCATAACCATGATCCAAAGAGGGACACAACAACGATCACTTAGATTCAGGAAAACTCCAACTTCATGTACTTGCATTCCCTGTATCTCTTTTCCACACTGCTTCATCTGTTCCAGCAGCGAAGCAATCTGAGCGCTTGGAGGGCTGCTCTAAGGGACATTGTCCTGTAATAAAATCATACACGAGAAATTAGCCAAAATGGGATAGAACAACGGCCAAGTAAGGTCCATGATAAACTTATAAGTTCAATTCCATGTACCCTCGTTGCCTGAATCTCCTTCTTAAGTTGCTTCACTTGCTCTTGCAGTGAAGCATTCTCTCCTACGAGAGGGTTGAACACAATAACGAACTCCTGCAATGGAGCACTATATTATTATGTATTTTCCTTCGAAGAATATTCATGACCCATATTTCATATAAATCACAACCCATCTTACACAGAAACCATGACACTCGGTTGGATCGTGGTTGTCACCAATGTTAGGTCGTGTATGCAGCACGACCCAATCAGCATGGCAGTCACGACCTTTACTACATGGTAACAACGATTATATATGGATGATAACCATAATCCATATTTCATTTATCTTCATTGACTGAAACTCAACTATTAGCTGACTCATCTGCCCTCGCAGTGAAGCAATGTCATCTTTAAGATGGCTCATCCCATCTTCAAGACGTTTGATACGGTCCATCCCATCATCAACAGTTGTTGTTGTTATTGGGTTATTGCCCTATATTATTAAAATCGTTATATAAGACTGTACATTCATAGAGACCTCTAACGAATAATAAAACAGGGCAATTTCACGTATGCATTTTGTATGAATATCGTCTCTTAGCGTCTTCAGTTCTTCGCGCAAAGAAGCATTATCCGCCTTGAGGTTATTTACCTCTCCGAGCGCCTCCTCTATTCTTTTCACTTTAATGGTAAGGAACTCAATCCGCTTATTACATTTCTTTCTTGTGGACCTTGATTTCTTATTCTCTCTCAATACGTTGCTGATATCTTCCTGGAAGGAGGCTCTAACATCAGCCACAATTTCATTTCTCATTTTTAAGAGGGAGGCTGTAAGATCAGCCTCCACTTTATTTCTAATTTCATCCACCTCCACAGCCGTTGTCACTGCCGTGGGTTTTGCCCATCGAGCATTGTCAATTGTACAAGTCTCGTCGATTACACTCCTGACAACCTCGGACTCTGCTTCTTCGACAGTTGGTCGAAGCTTTGAAATTAGTGTCACCTGCATGGGTAAAATTGATTCATTTATTAACTATAAACACACTGCATAATTAAAATACACTACTATTTAAATAACTCTCACCGGTACAGCTATGAAGATGGCGTATAAGGGGCCATATCTGTCTAACTACTTCAGAACCCAATTTAGGATTCGAGGAATCAATGTAGGCCGTCTTCTATCTGCCCACCCACTGTCACCAGTGAGTTTTGGGAATCGTTCGTATACCCAGACCTACTTAAGATTAATTATCATGGATTACATATTGATTGACATGTATGTAATACACATTCAACCTTAGAATATGAACCAGGACAAGAATAACGTACCTGCAGGGCGAACGCGCATTCGCATATGTTATATGACTTGGGCTACCGGCCCATCGACCGAATAATGCCAAACGCGGTGTTAACCCTTTTCTTCAGATAATCATACCCCACACTGCCCTAGGGGTGGTTATTGAAATAATCCAAGTCATCGACCATGTCGATATACTTATCAACACAGTTATTCTTCCCCGGAGATCCAACTAATAAACTCTCGACGCAAATTATTAGAGCCATCTTCACTGCGTCCATATGCTGGTCTGAATCAGCCAGTGACAAATAGGCTTCTTTCAGTTCTTTTTTACTAACACTACCTGCTCTCAGGTAGGTCTCCCTAATAGATCTTCCTCTCTCTACTCTTCCGGCATCAGCACGACCGTCATCATCTGTCCTAATTGGTCCAAATTTTAAACCCATTATTAAAGCAAAGTCGAGCTCGGTGAATTTTATCTTGGTGCCCCGAACATCGAATTTCATATCACCAACATGCCTTTGCATTAGGAAATGCAAGATCTGTGAGTATCCGCTAAATCCAGTCTTCGGAAAGTGAAAAAGAAATCCAAAACAGTTGTTTCTAAATATATTCTGTCTATCAGGATGCTTCTCCATGTCCACAATCATATACTCCCAAAAACTAATGGAGCACTTGGTAGAGACCCGTGCATCTACGAAGTCTAAGCAAGTGGTCATCAATTGCTTCCCTCGACCTGCATACTAATATGGTCATTGACTGCTGATCAATCAATAATAATGGCTTGCAGAAACACAACGATCGTGACTGAACTACATACTGGTCGTTGTTATCACGTGTTCTGAAGGATCGGCGTTGTCATGCAGCACGGATCATTGTTGTCATCTACCATGGGTCGAGGTCGACGGTCAATACCACCAACCCACAATGTGATCCACGATCCACAGTCTTGTCAATCACGATCCAATAGGCAAACTAACCACCCACAAACGATTGTGCCAACATGATTCATTGGGTAAATTAACCATGATGACAGGTCACCACGGTCGTGAATGTCATGAACAATGGGTCGTGGTTCACATCCATTTCGACATAAACTGTCCATGTCAGCCACGACCTTTACTAGATGGTTCACATATACGACCAACATAACGTGTCAGCCACGATCCATTGGGCACATCAACAACGATCACAACGACTATCGTGATTGTCATGTTATATGGGTCGTTACTGTCGTTTACAATGAATCACAGCCACGGTCGTGGTTGTCAATCTGTACGGTTCGTTGTCGTCATCTATGTGGTATAACCACTACCCGTATAGCATGTCTACCATGACTCACTTCCCCGTCCCAAATAACATGAGAGCAATGATCCACTATGCTTGTCAACAACGATCCGTGTCGCGGTTCACATCTACGACCCACCCAACATGCGAGCCACGATGCACTGGGCACAACAAGTATGATGAAAATCGTAATCATGATTGTCATGCCATACAGATCGTTGTTGTATTTTACAGCGAATCGCATCAAACGGTTCGTTGTTGTCAGCTGGGATGGCATACCTACTACCCATGTAGCACGACTACCATGACTTACAGCCTCGACCCAAATAACGTGTGAGAAACGATCCACTGCGCTTGTCAACCACGATCCATTCGGCATATCAACCACGATCACAATCACCATAGTGCTTGTCATGCTATACAAATCGTTTCAGTCGTATTGTAACAACCCGGATTTTTCCCAACCTGGGATTATATGTCCTTAGGCAATGGGTCGCTCCTAACACCTTATTAACTTGTCAGAACTGAATCCCACAGTCTAAAATCACTTCTGAACCCATTTCCTTCACAAATCCAACCCTTCACCACCTTGTTCTTTCAATTTTTCCTAAGTACTTTCACCCTAGACACTATCTTAAACTAGCTAAGTAGTATAACTTGGATCACCTTATATACAAACTACGAAGGACTAAGTACCACCTCAGACAGAAATCTTACAGGACTAAATCCTTTAGAAATTTGACAAAGTTAACTAAGTGCTAAACTAGATTAGCTACAAAATTCACTTAATCCACTTTAAATACGATCTGCAAGACCCAAAACTTGTAGAATCATTGACGCTAGGTTACCCTAAAATCTAGGATCAATCTCATTACATTTGCCGCTTTCCTGGGAGCATCCCGAAACTCTGTATCAGATCTGGACCGCACATCGGAAGTCCGATTAACACGAAGTTAAGGAATCAGGACCGCCTTGCTGGGCTTGACAACCATCTCGAAAATCAGACCCAGATAGTGTCCCACGGCTGTTCGCTTGAGCCCGGAGCGAAGGAGTGTGAAAACACATAATTCCTTTAAAAATAAATATCTGGAATAGTGATCTGAGACTTGAAACTTGCGGTCAATTTATAAGAAACCAGACAGTCAGAATCTAACCCAAATGCACCCTCAGATCAGGAAAAATTTCAAGAACATTTACATGTACTTGAAATTTCGGATCAAGGCTCACTGACCGTTGAACTGAAACTGGTCCGCCACGCGTGATCTGGTCATCCGATTGAGACGAAAACTTAAGTCCACGTAGATCCATGGTCGGTGAGCTTAAGTCCAACTTTTGGCTCAAGGAGGCCCGCCAGAAGTCCTCCGTTGAGCTGAAACAATGCCGTTTTGGTTATAACCCAAGTATACCTTAACTTTAAGTCTACTTTGGAGACTTTTTAGGCTATATAAGGGCCTTGGAACACCCTCTCTCACAGCCATACGAATTTGGCAAAAATCCTAAGTAAGAAGAGAGAAAAAGAGAGAGAAAGCTAGAGAGTTGTGGGAGAATCTCCCTGCTGCTGTTTTCAGTCACCACATGGGTTGCACCACCCCTTTCTTGCCGCTTTTCCGGCGATACTGACTCCATTTTAAGGTAAGAAACCCTAACGCTAAATCTGTTTTGGGGTGTGAAGGTTATAGGTTATGAAATAACTAACCGGTTTCACTCTTTATGCTATAAAACTGCCGAATACGGAAGCCTAACGAACCTAGCTAATTCATTGCAATTCCAAGGTGTAAGGTGAGGACTTTAGGTGTATAGGTTACGGTTTTCAACGCTTTCAATGTCAGATAATGATAGATTCATGATCTGTATGCAATTGCACATGTACAAAGTGCTTTCCGTTTTCTGTTTCGATTAAAGTTGTAGAATATGGAATTTTACATATTCTGGGTATTTGTAGAAAATACCATATACGTATATTTTTTAGAAATGTGTTTGACATGATTATTTGTTGTATGGATATATGATATATGGATAAAATACTTATTTGGCGAAAGGATTCGCCTAAATACATGTTGTACTAATATACACTATGTATGTAGAAATACTGTATTGTAAAAAGTACCGTATACATGTATATTTTAGAGATGTGTTTGCCATGATTAATTGTTGTATAAATATATTATGTATGCGTAAAATACTTGCTTAGCGAAAGGATTCGCCCTAATACATGTTTGCTAACATACACTAAGTATGTTGAAATAGTGTATGTTAAGTGTTTGTGAAAATGCTTGTGTGAGTAAGTGTTTGGATGTTGATGCCTTAGGAGGGTGTTGAGATGGAATTTTCAACTACCTTAGAGATATGTATGATTTCCTCCATAAGGTTGTTTACTTAAACCGCTTACTTTTGCAATATATGTGTTTGTATTCCTATTTATGTAGTGCATTACAACATGCTTTATAACATGCTTTATGACATGCTTACTAACATGCTTGAATTACTTGTTTATCATGCTTTACTCCACAAGCTACTAATAAGGTTTGATTGAGTTTGGGACTATGCCCATAGTCCGGACAGTCGGTATTAAACTTGAGATCGTGGTTGAGTTTCATGTCACCACGTAGGATGTGTTTGACGAACCCAAGTCGTACGTCAGTTGGCGACAGTGGTTAGGCCATGCGAAGTGCTTATGCACTTCATGCCGATCAGTTGATCGTGCGCTCGAGCTAGTCAGGCTCGTCAAGTAACCCGATATGTCTAATGTATGTTCACCATGTTTGGACGCTACTGCTTGAACCTAGGGTACCGAACTTACCAGTAGAATCCCCTTAACCATGGTACCTCGATCCGCTAAGACTCATGAGCCGGGCATGGTGGTATGGGACACCGTGGTCGAGCTGTCGGCCTACGCTAGGGCCACTTGCCTCCCCGTAGTGACCAGTGAGCAACTAGACTCGTGAGCCAATTATGGTGGTATGGGATACTATATTCGAGCTGTCGGCCTACACTGGCGTAGCCTGGCTGTGGTCCCTAGTCGGGTTGTATCCGAGTCCCATTGTCAATAAGTGGACTGGTCGGGCTTCGAAAATAAACCGCCAGTTGGTAGGACGTTAGTAGAGTGACCTCGAGCATACTCTGAATTTGCGGTGATACGACGAGTTTTGCCGTAGTGTAGAGAGTATGAACTAGGCCTGTTTCTGTATAGTGATGAATCGTTTAAGAGGTGATGGGGGAGTGGTGTAACCTTGGTGCGTAACAGCCCTGGCAGCCTTTGCAGTGACCTAGAAAACACACCATGGTTTGATATTAACTAGGACTAATGACCCTAGAATGGATCATGTTTGGGAATGATACAAGGGAGGTACCTTAGTTTTCCAATCCTGCTGTTTTGAAATGGACTAATTAAAAACTCGGTAATCATGCTCATCATGTTTTGCATGTGCTTGGAAGATGTGGAGCACTGAGGGATGAAAGCATGCTGCGAACGTGAGATGGTGTCGCACGAGGGAGGGTGTGGTGAGGGCATCCATCATAAATGCATCCATACTTGCATTAATAAGAGTAGTCAAGAGTGTTTAATTATACTGCTTTATCATTACTACTTGACTGCATTGATAACATGTTAACCTATACTTTATTGTTCCACTGAGTTAGTTACTCACTCCCACATTACGGGACGGTGTTTTAAAATACCCACCAGACCCTGTATCAGATGCAAGTATTACTGGAGCACAGGAGACTGAGCCCGACGTCTATGACGATCAGGAGGAGTTCTCCTACATGCAGTTCACTGGAGGCTTCGCATAGGCTGTCCAGTGCTACGGGGCTACAGGGTTGATAATTTCAGTTGTACTATTTTGACATTTTGATTCAGAACCAACATATATATATATATATATGGTGACTCAGTTAGTGTTCATACTCTGGAGATCGAGAATGTTTTTGTTATATATATATATATATATATCTATATATACCTTTCAGTCTTCCGCTTACGCTTTATACATGGATCTGGAGTATGAATTACTGTTTTGGTAGAATCTCACTCATGTTTATTGTACTAACACCGACAACATTTAATCATCATTATCTATATTGCATAAGTGATGTTCTGGAACTCGAGAGTTGAGTTACTACTCGACCCTCGATTTTTCAGGATGTTACACGTATACACTGGGTCGTGGTTAACAGCACTGCGCACGTAACATGTGAACAACGACATACTGTTCCCGCAGAAGCCATTACCTTTCTTTGCCATTGATAAGAAATGAGCTGCACCCTAATTGTATATATGTAGTCGCTGAGTGGCGATGGAGGCCCCAATGAAGAAGGTTCGGAACCAGTAAAAAAAAAGGGTAGGGGTAGGAAGTGAAGGGGTCCTAGAGAAGAAGCTCTAAATATATATATTTATAATTATATAAATAATAAATGAAATATATAAAATTGGTGTTCCTTATGGGGAGAAGTGGTTGCTTTACACTGTATACATCTCAATATTGGTCGTTTCTAAGTCACATTCACTGCCCTTACTCTTATCCACACCGACCATTCTATTTGTAATGAGAAGAAACAGAATTAACCAACGAATGATAGGAATATTTCAGATCCAATGGACCACAATAGAAGAAACGCGCTGGTTCCGTCAAAAGTTACAAATTGTCATCTTTACGCAGTGTGGGCCACTGATGGCTTGATACGTGTCACAATTAAACTTATCGAAGGAATCCATCAGCCATGAACTATTCCAACGGAGAAGATCCGATTTACGATGGGCCTATGGACTTAACTAGGATGATCAACGATTGATCTTATGCGTTGGGAACCTTAAGCGACCCTGACGCCCTTTACACGCCTTTTTAATGTAATGTATGTACGGGTGATGTATTTTTTCAGTGCAAACTAATATTGTGGGTTGTGGCCCATCCGTGATGCTTGTGAGAAATTAGCTCCATCCATCAACTTCATGAGCTCAGATTAGGGCTTGGACCCAAAAGATGAACCGGATCTAAGGCTCAAATGTGTTGAAAACGTGAGGATTGAACTTCAACAATTGAAATATTTATGGGGCAGACGAAGTGTCGAGTCAGGACAGGAGATAGGTTTTTAGTTCATCTCATTAGGAAATAAGGTATGAACGGTATGGATGGCATGTAAACATAAATGTCGACCCCAGGGAAGTTTCAACTGTTGGAATTTGCCTGCCCACATTTTCATTGAATGTTGTCCGCCTGGGTCATAGATCCTGCTCAATTTTTATCTCGAGCCCTAAATTGACTTCAAGATACGGATGAATGGGATAGATTCCTCGCAAACATCAGTGTGCATCCCACTTTGGATTCCAATGAAGGATCTTCCTGCTACATCGCTGCTACATCGCAGGAAAGCGCGCTCGCGCTGACCTTACATTTTCATCATTACATCTTTTATCGTGTCGACGGCATATTGGTCTGTAAAATTCCAATACACGATCCACATATCATGACTACAGCGAACCATGTACACTGAATACACGATCCAAATCGTCGTATTAACCACGACCCATCGAACATTAGCACCACGACCATATAACATAGTTACAAAGTTGTGGGCCAAATAATTGGTCTTCAACACACCAATATAAGATGGGGTCGTGGTTGTGTGGTTGTTATGGTTTATAGGTTCTGGTAGATATGGGTCATTCATGTCATGTTACATGAGTCCCCATATAAATGTCTGAAGAGTGGTGACTGTAAGACGACAACCATTTCCCATCGTAAAGACAAACCCCAAACCCATTAACATGACAACAATGAAACTATGCAAACAATCGTTGTGTACAGTTTTATCGTGCCTTTCATGTAAAATTAATGGTGGTTGTTATGATATATGGATCGTGGGTTACAATGTGGCATGGGTAGTAGAGTCGGTTGCTAAGTTGGTTCATTGTCTTGGTATTGTAAAGATCACTTTTGCATGTTCTACAAAATAACGAGGCCTTTCGTTGAGCCTTCACATCAGTTTGAAACCCAGAAGAAGCCAGGCTACATCAGTCTGGATTCCCGAAGAAGCCATTACACATCAAGTCCCCCAACTGCAAGTAGCTGCTCATCGATAAAGGTTCAACCACAGTTACATGGCTTTTACATCAGCCTGGAACTCAAAAAAGCAGAGAGGGAACGGTTCAGATTGTAAGGTCGGGCTTAGACAGAGACAAGCCCTATGATCGCGCTCGAAACACAATATATGGGTCGTGACCCTCGTTGAACATGGGTCGTGACTCTCATTGGGTATGGGTCGTGGACATTTATAATGCTTCGTCGGTGACTACGTTTGGGTGGTGTTTTTCATAAGATTGTGGTTGTCATAACGTTCCATTCAGTTTGACACCCATGACCATGTAAATAATCGTCCTTGACATACAAGATGTCCATTTACATCAAGGACAACAACTAAACAATAAATGAAAACAATCGTCCAAACAAAAAACTGAAAACTTATTATCCCCGCCGAGCAAATGGACCAGCTACTGATCGGGCGGGCTGAGCATCGACGACAGCCTCAGCAACAGGGGCATATTGGCCAATCTCCACAGCCGGTAGGGCACTCTCGGGCACGTCTGCCCTGACAAGCTCCGCGTCCCCGACAATGTCTACCGTGAGGGTGTCCAAGTTGAGGGTCGGGTAAAGCTTCCTAACTTCAACCAGGCAAGCATCAAAGCCACTATCACAGCCGAAATAGTATAATTTATCTAGCTCGTTAGCCCTCTTAACAGAGTCCTTGTATTCCGCCACTGTCGCGGCTGCCCGTGAGACCACTTAAGCCTCGAGCTCTGATAGTAAGGAAGCCTTTTCTGCGGACACGGTAACCTCAAGGACATTTCGCTGCTAAACTAGTTGGTTCGCCGCCATCAATCACTCCGACTGGAGCTCCTCTTTCGCAACTTCGATCCCCGACTCGGCTTCCAAGGCCCTGAACTCGAGGTCCTTGTTAGCTCGGCACAACCTCCTGACTTCGGACTCGGCCACGTCCAAGCGAGCTTCAAGTTGGTTGACTTCACCTTGAAGCTCAAGCTCTCTCATCCGGCCTTCCGCAACAGCCTCCCTCAGCTCCGATAAATGAGCAGCAAAGGCCTCCAGCCTCTTCTCGAGCTCGACTCGTTGAGTGTCTTGCTCGGCCTTCTCGACCACAAGTTTGGCCCGCTCAGCTTCGAGCTGATCTATCTCCTTCAGCCTCTCCTTTATCTCCAACATCTTCGGCAGCGACATGTAACATACTGCCGTAAAATCATCCACGAAACTGACGTAGCGGCTGGAAAGGGTGTCGGCGATCAGCGACTCTGGTGTGTGATCAACGGCCCAAGGAATCAGCTGAGCCATGTGAAAACTGGGCTGCAGGCCCCTTGGAGAGGGTGTGGACTCTCTCCCATTTGGAGAGGATGCGAAAGCTTCCCCCCTTGTAGAGGGTGTGAAACCTCTTCTGATCCCGCTAGCCCCAGAAGCATGGACAGCTGTGTTAGGTGCATCTGCCTGCCCGACCATGGGCTCAGCATTAGCATGGGGAAATGCAAATTGCGATGAGGCTGCTGTGGCGATGGTCTCACACACTACCTCCCTCCGCGACCTATAAGGACCCGCCTCGTGGGCTTACTCCTCCGCAGAATGCGATGAAATGTTGATGGCATCGACTCGGGCATTAACTCCTACATCTGAAGCCTCAGGAACGAGGGTCGGAGAAGTAGCGGGAGTAGCCTCTGGAAGCGCTGTAACAGGCACGATCCTAGCCGGGTCTACAACTGGAGCCGCCTCTGCCTCGTCCTCAGGAGCCTTCCTCTTCTTCGACGTCGCTGTCATCTTTTGTTCAGAGGAGAGGACGATGTCCATACAAGGGCGAAGAGGCCGCCTCCTCTTTGATCCACTGACCACCATCACTGCAAAAACCGGAGGAAGAAAGCGCCACGGGACACGTGGGATGGTGCAATATACCCAAGACCATGATTCAATGTCAGAATCTTCCTAACATTTAAAGCAATTTAAAGGCATCGGGATCTCTTCGATCCTCCGCTACACGTGGCGCATTCCTTCGCCCTGCCATTCCTAGCATTTAATGTCATTTAAAGGAAGCGAAATGTGTACAGAGTAACTCAATACCCTTTAGCGTACTGAGTAGACTCTGTGGGGTTTGTAGTTATTTATTTATTTTATCCACTTCTTTTATTCGTGTTAATGGATATTTTTGGGGACTAAGGCCAAAATGTCAGCATATCTACAGCTCAAGTGGACCACACCACATGACAGTGTGATTGAACCACTACCATTGAAAAAATAGTAGAGGCAATAGAAGTTTTCGATCAAGGTGATGTTTGCTCTTTCTCTTCGTACATGTCTTTGTGATGTAATGAACAGGTTGGATGACAAATATACATTACTGTGGACCATAGGAAGGTATCGACGATGGAAATCATCATTCCTTACTGTTTCCTATGTCATGGTCCATTTGACCATTGGATTTACTGGAAATTTGATATCAACCACCAAAACTATCAGGAAAAATGGATGGACGATGTGGATAAACCATATACACTCACAGTGGGCCAACTGTGAGTGTACTCAGTACGATAAGTACTAAGTAACTCACTACCGCAATCTGATTTCGCTAGTAAAGCATAACCGTCAACCCACGTCCTTTCACGAGAGGACGATAGTGGAAGATTGTCGTACGCTTGTACGCGGATTTTCCTAAAGCATAACCGTCGCCCCACGTCTGTAAAGCCTTTCGCATAATGTTACTGCGCAATATTCTGTGTGGGGCCCACTGTGATGTTTGTTAGAAATCCAACCCGTCCATCCATTTCATGGGAAAATTATATGACAGGAGACCAGAAATGAGGAGGATCCAAGACGCAAGTGGGCCATACTAGATGAAGCAGTGTGAAAAAGGAACTATGACCGTTGAAACCTCCGTAGGTGTTACCTTGATGGTTATATTCCATCCAAACCATTTATAAAGTCATTTTCACTATGATGAAGTGAAAAAGCCAAGACATTAAACCGATACACAACTTTCATGGCCATATAAATGTTTCAACGGTGGTCACGAAATGTATTGATCGCAGTTATGATGCGATAAGGTTGTCATTCAACGTGGATCGTGGTTGTCATTATGCATGGACCATGAACGATATGATATATGGTCATTGTTGTCGTGTAATATGGGTCGTGATATATGCGATGAATGAATCGTAGTTGATATGTGTCATGTTCTAATGTTAAATTAGTCGTCGTTCACAGCTGTAATGGATCGTGGTCTTCGTCCATGTTGAATCGTGTTCAACAACAACAACGGTATGAGGAACACGGCCCATACAACATAGAAACCACAATCCATCTATACTGAGAACCACGACCCGTTGTTAAGTCCTTGATCCATGGTTAACGACAACCACGACCAATTCTTGCGGGATCTTGTGCACCACAACAACGGTCCAGTCATTATGACAACCACGATCCGTATAACAAGCGAGTGATAGCCCATATAACATTACAATCACGACAATGTAGCATGAAAATATCGACCCTTAAAATATTATAATGAAGAGTCATATAACACAGTAACTACCAGAAGAGAGGATCATTGTCGTCTATGCCCGGTCGACATCAATAAATCAAGACCATCCACTATCGGATCTACGAGTTTCCTTGCTATCAACAACGAGAGTAATTGTCATGTTGTAATATCGTTGTTGTTATCTATGTTGAGTTGTGATTCACATCCACGACCCAATGTTCGTTCTATCCACGAGACTTCCCTGAGGAATCAGCGCCACATTTAAGTATAAGAAATCGCATTAATGACAATACCTTCCCGAAATCCTTCGGAATCAAAGCGACCCTTTGGAATCACCAACCTCACATTAACAACGGGTTGAACAACCTATAAAAATGGTACTTGGGTTACACTTTTTTCAAAAGTCAAGCTGAACCACAAGTCCTTCTTGCACTCTTGCTTCATAATAGTATTGTTATGTTTTTCAAGGTGCTCATCTAGTCATAGTTATCACGTTATTTCGGTCGTGGTTCACATCGGCCGTGGTTACAATCGTGTTATGGTCGTTCTTATCATGTATAGTAGTCATGTTGGTAATGTAACGTGCATCGCTGTTGTCAATGTAATATGGGTCGTGATTGTAATGTAATATGCCCATTGTCCCCATTGTTATATATTATGGCCCTGTCACCATCTGTGGGTCCAACCATGACTTATGTGTTAGATCCATGCTGTTCATCCGCATCTACTGTGAAAGCCACGATCAAACCTTACAGATCAGTTGTGGGCTTGATCCCGAAAATGGGATGGATAATTTTAATGGTCTACGACGGTGAATCATCACTGTTCCATATAATGTCCACCGCCTATGATTGGAGTGTTGTTCGCTTTGTGGTCTCACCATTAAATCATCTAGAGAAACGTATTAACGGCATGGATGAAACACATACGTGGTGATTGGGCACACAGACCGTCGAGAGCCAACAATTTGTCGGTGCCATGGGGAGTAGCCGATCGATCAGTTTATTGGGAGTTAAAACCGGAGGTTACTTCTGCTTCACTCCATCTCCGTGCGTCTCCTGAACCAAGGTCAAGGGCATTTTCGTCAGGCACGATCGTTCATCTGTTCTGACAGAACGTTTTAAGGCTTCATCGATAAAATGAGAGGGATCACCGACAGCGCTCATTCACCACTGTTTGTTGTGATGTGGTCCACTTTCTAATGGGATAAGTCTCATTGTTTTGTTGGTTACCATAAAATGATTTAGACATATATATGGACGGCATGGATGACATACATACATGCTGGGCAGTGAATGAGCACCAGAAATGCGGCAGATCCAACGCTCAAGTGGACCACACCAAATAATACGCTTGGTTGCTTTAAAATGCATAAAGCATTAAATGTTGTTGCATGTGTGACAATGCCCTTGTGAAAGTAGTGTAGTCTATGTATAAAGTAGTGTTTGTTGAAATGTCTAAGTCGGATTTTGTTGATGGAATGTACGTATCTGTGGTGTGATCCAATTGACCGTTGGATCTACCCCATCTTAGTTTTGATATCTTAAAATAACCTGAGATAAGGGATATATAGCTTGGATGAACAGATACATCACGGTGGGCCCGCCCATAGAACTGCCCGTTGGGAGCTAGGGCCATGTGGGGGTACTACGCAATCCTCGCCCATACATGAAGCCCTTCTGACACATTTCCGTTTCTGACGAAATTTCCCCTGATCTTGGTTCAACAGATGTATGGAAATGGTTACAGCAGATGTCGCCTGCTGTTACAACTATTGAGCCACAGACAGGAAGTTTACTATCCGGGACACCGGCCAATGGATGGTGCTCGGACGACTGTGTGCCCCACCTCCACGTATGTGTTTCATCCACGCCGTCCATACATTTCTCCAGATGATTCAAGGGTAAGAGTCCAAAAAATGAACAACACTCCAATCACATGCGGTGGACATTACATGGCACAGTGATGATTCACTGTCGTAGACCATTAAAATTATCCCTCCCATTTTCGAGATCAAGCCCACAAATGATTTATAAGGTCCGGTCGTGGCTTTCACTGTAGATGCAAGTGAACGGCATGGATCTAACACATAAGTCATGGTTGGGCCCATGGGCGGTGACAGCCTGGCAGGGGAGTAGCCAGTCCATTATCCCGCAGACTAAATGGAATAATATATGAGCATTGAAAGGGCTGTATGTAGCATTTCACTTGTAACTTTTACAGACTTTCTTCTTACATCCTTTTTGAATTAAAAAAGGAGAGAAGAGAAGATCCAGGGTCCCAATTGCCAAAGAGGCACGTTATTTGTCCGTGGTTGTAATCCTCTTCCACTAGGAGGTCAGTTTGCTAAGGTCAAGGTTGAGTCGAGAAGGTTCACATGCTGTGGATCGTGGTGCCGTATTCCCATGCACATTTGATATTGGTTGTCACATTACAATGATCTTGGTTGTCACGCTGTAAGGATCGGATTCCCGTGCACATTAGATCATGATGCATGAGTCGTGGTTGGTAGATGTTATGTGTCATGGTTGTGATTCCATCTTGGTGTATATGGGTCGTGCTTTTCACTGCCCTGGGAGCCACGACCCATCTTGAATGAAAACCACGACCATTCGAGTGATTCCTAAGTGTAAATCACGACACTTATATAACTGTGAACCATGACCCATATAACCTGTCGACCCCAAACCATATAACAACTGTGAAAACTACGACCTACGTAATGTGAGAACCACGACCCATGCCATCTGAAAATCACGACCCGTCGAACGTTTTGTTGTAGTTCACATGCACAATTGGTCGTTGAGCATGGTTGCCACTCCATGTCAGCTGACAACCACAACTGCTTGAACGTTTGGTCGTGATTGACATGCACAATTGGTCATTAAGCGCGGTTGCCATCAAATGAAGATCGTGATTACAATAATAAATGGATCGAAATTGTATATCAGTTGTTGAGCATGGTTGCCATGTTAAGAATAACGCGGGGAGGGCTCGAACCCTTCATCAAATATCTTCTCCATCATGATGATTATAATAGCAATGAAATCCATGAATGAATAAGATGTAGCAATGGGACTTTGGACGTGCCTGATAACCACGATTCATGTACCGTGACAACCACAATTATGATGTTACTGGACTGTCCGACGCTCATCATCTGATAACGACGACCCCTCTTAAAAACCTTGAGCCATGTAACATGACGACAACGCCCCAACAAATTGTACGTCACACAGTCCAGTGAACGGGATGATCCTTATAAGAACACAACCGCGACCCATTGTGGGTCAAAACTACGACCCCTCTAGTGGTTCGATTTTGTCATCGGGTCAAAACCACGACCCTTCGCGTGGTACTTTGTTGTCATTCACAGTGGGCCATTGTCGTCAACCACGACACAATGTGGATTACAATCCCAAACCAATGTGGATGATAACCACGACACATTTAATGGACAACCAATATCTTTCATTACTCACAAGTTGGGCCCATTCATTTTTGTTTTAACAGAATAACCAGTATTCGAATTAGTATGGGTCGTAGGGCTATATTTTGCTATTATGATGGAGAGAGTGTGTACGATAAGGCAATGTTTACCTACTAGGTTGGAGATTCAAAGGGATTTATTGTGAGTGATGATATCACTTATCGACAGTTGCTCGATAACATGCACCAAATTATGAAGACTACGTCGGATGAATTCAATTTGATGATTACAGTTGTGTACGGTGATGCAATTCATGGATTCCTATGCTCACATGCAATTAAAGATGATGAATATCTAGAAGTATACATGTTATTCTGTGGACAGACATCTTCAACACAAATACCACTGTATGTGGAGAAAGTGAAGCGTTGTCCTGTCGTTGAGGATTACAACATAGATTACACCTTACATTCGAACCCATCGTCTCTTCATTCGCAACCTTCAGGCAATGTTTGGATAGTCGATGATTCTGATATACCTGACACTTCTGTTAGATATCAAGACCAAGGAGTCAACGACTGTGATGTAAGCGGCCCTTCGTATAATGATACACATCATGATGTGGGGAATGATGACATATACGATATACCTGGCCCATCTAGGAGTGATGGATATCATGATCGGGAGCTCGACAATTGCGATCTAGCCGGCCCTTCAGCTTATGACACACAACATGATTTGGGGAATGATGACTGCGACATATATGGCCCATCCAGTAGCGATAGATGTCACGAATGAAATAGTGGTGAAGACCGCTTGAGTAGAAGTTGGAATATGTCAATATGTCCTTGAGGGGGGTGAATAGGACTTTTTAAAGTTTTTACAGTTTATTCAAAATCCTATTACTCTAATCCTATTATGTATGCAATTCTCAGGATTACTCAAATTAACTCTACTGGCTTCTAAGCCTTATAGAGGATCCAATCACAACCTACTTGTAAGATAAATAAGTTGCCTGGAGAAGGTTTGTTGTCCACTCTTCTTCCTCTAAAAGGACGGCCGCGGTTCTTTTGAAAGAACCTTCTGAATCTTTGCGCGAGCAGAGTCACCTCCTCATCTTCATCCTCTTTTTCGCTTTCACTGTCCTCTCTTAATGCTTTCTTGGAGGCTTTTAGGACAGTTGTTTTGGACTTAGGAGGTTGAGTGAAGTGTAGTTCAAAAGTTTGTAGGGAACCTACAAGTTCTTCTACTTTCATTTCATTAATATTCCTACACTCCTCAATTGTTGTTACCTTGGGATTGAAGCGTCCGGCAATGATCTTAGAATTTTCCTACAAATTTTAGGAACCGGGACCTTCTCTCCCAATCCACCCATGGAGTTACAAATGATATTTAGTTTTGTAAAGAACTCCATAAATGTCTCATGCTCCTCCATTCTAAGATTTTCGAACTGTGAGGTTAAGAGTTGTAGTTTGGACCTCTTCACAGTATTTGTGCCTTCATGGGTTGTTTCCAGTAGATCCCATGCTTCTTTCGATGTGCCACACATGCTTATCTGATTGAAGATATCTTGGGACACGGCACAGTAGATCACGTTCATAGCTTTTGCTTCAGCTGTCTGTTTTTCCTTGTCGAACTATGTCCACTTCTCTTTGGGTTTGGGTTTTTCAACTGTTGTGCCATCTTTAAGTACAATCTTTTCAGATGGTGGCACATATCCACATTCAACAATATCCCAAACTTCATGGTCCAAAGATCTCAGAAAGTAATCCATGCGGGCCTTCTAGTATGCATAATTTGTTCCATCAAATACTGGTGGCCTAGTATGCATAATTTGTTCCATCACTCTCTAGGCGGTGAAGCCCTTAAAAGAGACCCGCTCTGATACCAATTGAAATAGCGGTGAAGAACACTTGAGTAGAAGTTAGAATATGTCAATATGTGCTAGAGGGGGGTGAATAGGACTTTTTAAAGTTTTTACAGTTTATTCAAAATCCTGTCACTCTAATCCTATTATGTATGCAATTCTCATGATTACTCAAATTAACTCTACTGGCTTCCAAGCCTTGTAGAGGATCCAATCACAACCTACTTGTAAGATAAGCAAGTTACAGACAAGATTGTGAAGGATATGACTCTGTGTGTGTGTATAAGGTGTGATCTCAGATAATCAGATATAAAGGCATGCAAGGAAATCACATAACTGAAAGACAATAATCATCTCAAACACAGTCATTTTTATAATGGTTTGACTACTTGTCTACTCCACTCCTAGCTGTCGCACTCAACCCTTGAGTGTACCGGATTTCACTAAGGAGGTTTCCCAGGGTTCACCTCAAACCTAAGGTTTTAAATCAGGTTCACCTTCAACCTTTACAGAGGTTTTACGCGGTTCACATCAAACCCAGAGTTTTGCTGGTTCACTCCTAACCAGATGTTTATGCTCTCCATAGAGCAAAGGTCCACACAGAGCACCTAAATTTTAGACCACACAGGTTAAGAACCTATACAAGGACCTAACAGTTTATGCCCTACACAAGAGCAAGGGTCCACACTATGCACCCACAGTGTACACTCCCTCCAGAGGCCTCCTACGAGGGCTTCAAAGGGTGAGAACCACTTAAGACCCAATCCTAGAAAGGAATGATCACAAGTGTCCTCTTGGACTCTAGATACTTACAGATAAGTTGATGAGTCCCGTTAAGCACAACGCCGAAGATCTCCTCCTCCTTGTTGACGAAGAGTCTTCTACTCCCTTGATCTGCAACACAAAAGATATACCAAGACTAGGCTTAAGGTTGGGTCAAGGTAGAGATAGAATCCTACTCTCTAAAGGTTTACCTATAAGGAAGGTAGAGTAGTTCAACTCTTATGCATTCAAGGCATCCCAGCATAATAATTTGCCATTAAGGTAGTAGCTGGAGGATCTTGAATGCGAAAGTTCATTCCCTAATCCACTCTATTGAATATCAATGGTGAGGCTGGATTGGATGATGAACTCCCTTGAGAGAAAGGGCTTAGGGTATATGATCTAAGGTTAAACACTCAAAAGCTCTCTCTTCTTTCTCTCACAGCAACAAAAGACGAGTCCTCTATAAATAGGCAAAAAGTTCCAACGGATATAAAACGGTTACATTTATGACAGAGTTCTATATCGTCGAGCGTATACTCTCGATAGCATCGATGATCTACTCGATGATTCAGACTCAATGTCATACGCTTTTGAAACTCTTTGCCAGATGGTCGATGAATTGAAACTATTGTCGATGTCATCGAATTTCGAACTCCGATTCCATCGATGACAGGTTTGATCCATCGACACTTGAAAAATGAGAGAGACTTGACTTTGAGATATTTCAGGTTTTCATAAATGGTCGGGAAAACCGTCGAGGTCATCGGAATTTGAATGTCAATGACATCGAGATCAGAGTTAAGGCATCGATAAATCCAGTTGATTTATCTTTAAACTTGCTGGACAGATTATGACATCATTCGATGCAATCGATCTGGTGTCGATATCATCGATATTTGAATATCGATTAAATCGAAGGGCCCCCGATCATAATTAAAAACAACCTGAAAAAAATGTTGTAAGAAATGCGCGCCCACTGTCGATATCATCGATGGACCTCCGATCTTATCGATATTTGAATTCAGATCATATCGGATGGTCATCAATATATCGAAGAATTTTAAGATTTTCATTAAAAAATAGTGGCGCCGAAAATCTGCCTGTCGATCTTATCGAGCTACTCTCGATGGGCTCGAGATTTGAATATCAATGATATCGATATGTGTATCGATACATCGATAATTCATCCAGATATATTGTGAAGTTGCTGAACATATTTAGTCCTCTTATCGATAGTATCGTTAAGGTTTCGAGGACATCGACAGTTCAGGTCGATCATATCGAGGGTGCTTCGATAAAATCGACAGAGCGAGAAAACCTTAGAGATTTTCCTATTTTATCAAAAGTTTTCTCACCATAAAACCTTAAGATGTCTATCTTATTTTAAGGGTTTTAATCACCTGGTGTTTTGGGACATGGGATGTGAGGCTATGATTTACCTATTGCGAGCTTCCACATATTCGGTTGAGGTAGACGCTTGAAATAATCTTCCAATCGAGTTCTGCAGCCAGTCTGACTCACCACACACGTAACTTGACAAACCAGGGCATTAGCTGGTGCACTTTCAACGAACGGGTCATCGACGACTGCGGTATAGGCAGCCCTTCAGCCAACGACACACAACATGATTTGGGGAATGATGACTGCGACATACCTGGCACATTAAGTAATGATAGATGTCACGAGCGGGTCATCGACAAATGCAGTATAGGCGGCCCTTCAACCAACGATACACAACATGATTTGGGGAATGATGACCGCGACATACCTAGCCCATCAAGTAGTGATGGATATGATGACCGAGGAACAGCTGACCAGTGCAATCTCTAAACTCCACCTGTCAATAATCCATCTGTTGATCCATCTGATGATGCATTTATCAATTCCGATCAACAAGGATACCCGAATTTTGTAGATAATCTGAACGAAATATCAGGCAGACAAGTGTGCAAGGACAAAGGTCGACTACAGTATTCTTTATGTAAATATACGATGCGCCACAAGTTCCAGTATAAGGTCTTCAAGTCTAACAAGACGATATATACGATTGGCTACATTGTAGCAAATTGTAGCTGGAGGATGCATGCTTCAAAACTTAACGGTGTAGGGATGTTCAAGATCATGACTTACAACTCGAAGCATACCTATACCATGTCGTTTGAGGCGATACCCCAATCTAAGACCACGAACGCGGATGACCGTACTGATACAGTGACATCGAAGAGAAAGGGGAGAGATCATCGCCAAGCCACCAGTTTGATGAGTAGCGAGTTTGGCGTCGGTCATATGAGCGAGGGGCTGACCTGCATGGCAAAGGAAATTCAATGTTGTATGAGTGAGATGTACGGTGTTGAGATCAGTTACAAGAAAGTGTGGAAGGTAGAGAGATGGAAACCAAACAAGTCTTAGGATCCTACGAGGGTTCTTATAACGAGCTCCCAGCGTACCTTCACTAGTTGAAAAAGGCCAATTTAGGGACTGTCATGGAGTTGCAGGTGAACGAGGAGACGAATAGTTTCGAACGATGCTTTATTACGCTTGGGCAGTGCATCAGAAGCGTAATGTTACATGTTCGGAGGGTGTTGTGCGTTGATGCTGCACATTTAACAGGAAGGTACAAGAGCGTTCTCTTCATGGCTACTGCATTGGATGGAAACAATCACATCCTCCCTGTGGCGTATGGATCAGAGAATTTGAGAACAGTAGTAGCTGGAGGTGGTTCCTTAGGATTTTATCCAGGTCAATCGGGATCCTTCCAGGACTATTGATAGTGTCAGATCGTCACAAAGGGTTGCTTAGTGAAGTCCCTGACATGTTCCCGCATGCGATCCATGAATATTATACTCATCATATACTTGGAAACATGAAGAAGGCATGTTCGGATGATTCTATGTGAGAATACTTTTGGGGTGTTGTGAAGACATACCGCACTTCCACGTTTTGGGAGATGATGCGATGCATTCAAACAGTGAATACCATGGCGTATTAGTTCCTCAATGGTATAGAAAAAGAAAGATGGATGAACGCTTTCTTTCCTGACATGCGGTATAACATCGTCACCACCAATATCGTGGAAAGCATGAATGTATTGTTCGTAGATGCAAGAGAGTACCCTGTCACTAAACTTCTCGAGTCAATAAGGAGTAAAATCCAACACTTCTTCCTCCGCCGACGGGACGAGGCCTTGGCCCGTAAAGAAGATTTGACTCATTGGGTATCAAAAAGACTGTCCGAAATATATCAGTCGGAGGTGCGACGGACACAATGCATTACGATTTCAGCAAATGAGTACCAAGTGACCGCACAGGGAGTGACGGATGTAGTGAATCTAATAGAAATGAGGTGTATGTGCAATGAGTTTGGAAAAATGCTGCTGCCTTATGTTCATGTGATAGCGGCATGTGATAAGTTTCGGCTTGATATTTACAAATACTGCTCTCCATTCTACTTCAATAAAATATATCGTAAAACATATCAAGAGTCAGTTTACCCAGTACTAGACAGAACACAATGGAACACTCCGGAGGAAGTGAAGGTTTTATGCGAGAAAATGAAGCCTCCAGAAATGAGAAGATCCACTGGAAAACCGAAAAAGGTTCGCATTACATCCCAAGGAGAAGATAGGACAAGACCCAAGTGCTCTAAATGCAATCGAACCGGTCACAATCGGCGTCAATGCACTTTCATCCCTGCTGGCTGAAGCGATGACCTCATATGTTGGTCTATTTTTATTTTTATTTTATTTTTTGCCTGCAATAATGTAGTTTAAACTGTGTTATTGATTCATAAAAACCATGATGCATGTTAACCACAATCCAATGTGGAGAATAACCACAAATTCTTGTGCTTTTGAATCACAATCCATGGTGTGTACGGTGAACGATACTTACCGTGGCACTCTAATATATATACCTATTGATTCATGAACCGTGGTGCAAGTTAACGACGATCCACAAATTCGTGACCATTTGAAACACGACCCGTAGAGGTCTTATTGAGCTTAACAACGGGTCGTGGCACTCCTGACAGGTGGACAATGGTTGTCATGTTCTATGGGTCGTGTTTCTCACTATATCGTGCTTGTTCGCGACGATCCAACCTGGACGGCAACCACGAACCACACCAACTGTGGACCACGGCCTATTTACCATGACAACCATGGACCAGATCAACCACGACCATTGCTCAACGTCAACCACAACCCAAAGTGGACGATAATCACGAGCCTTTATGCATCTGGGCCACTAACTGAAAAATCAGTGAAAGAAAATAAGTTCTAACCAAATGACAACTACGATCAATGCTTCGCATTAACTACAAACCACATAACACAACAACCACGATCGGTATAACAAGACAACCATGACCCTTTATTACCTACATGCAAGATCCTAATATCATAACAGCCAATAAATATACAAAATTACAACATCAGCCCATATCAAACGATACCGCGACCAATGAAACTTTGATCAATTGTGGGTCATAATTGTCCACTGAGTTTTGTCGTCGTCATGATGAATGGTGTATCGTGGTTGTCAAATGAGAACAACGACCCATATGTCGTAATAGTCACGACCCACTATTCATGTGAAAAATGACTGATGTCATCGATACGACCAATCTTCCATGCAAACAACGAGCAACCCTCGCAACGATGGATGTTTCTATTCCTAGTTTTTCATTTTATGTGGCCCATTTGAGTTTTATGCCTCCTTAAATGGTTTTACATCGAGTTCTCCCAATCTTTTTATCCTAATTGATGCATGGCCAATGAACACATCTCTCCGAAAACCTGCAAGACAAGGAAAGGTTCCAAATGAGTTTTTTTTTTGTCCATTTCCTTTATTTTCTCTCCTCTAATTATCCTTTTTTCTTTGGGGGTTTTCTCTATTAAAATTGAACAAGCCGACACATAACAAATTACATAATTACATTTTTGTCATCTCTCAAACTAAATTTATGCACACCAATATATATATATATATATATATATATATATATATTGATGGGGCATCGGTGGGTTAGCGTACAGCGAGAGCCTGAAATATCTCCGTCATCCGTCGCTCATGCTCCACCCGTAACTCCTCTTCATCCTCTCCTGTTCCTCCATCTACCTGGCCTAATCCTCCATCCACCTCCTCTCCTGTTCCACCCTCTACCTCGTCAATGTTGGATCGTATTCAACAACCATGAGCGTATGAGGAACACGACCCATTCAACTTGCAGAGCCTTACGCACCACGACAGCAATCCAGGCAACATGGAAACCACGATCTGTATAGCATGGAAATCACAACCCATATAACATCACAATCATGACAACGTAACATGAAAACATCGACCCGTATAACATGAGAACAACGACCCATAAGATAATTCCTGCCAGGAGAGAAGCTCAGTGACACGAAGACTCTGCTAGTATCTTCCACTCAGGTATACAACATAACAAGAAAATGCGTCAGGGTTGCAATGACATGGGGATCGTAGTTGCCATCACGTATAGATCGTGGCTTTTATGACGTCTGGATCGCGTTTCTCTTATTGTCGTGGTTGTCAATGATGATCCAACTGGAATGACAACCACGAACTATACCATATATGAACCACGAAACTATTAACACGACTAGCGATCCGATTGTTCTGTCTGCAAATGTCTCAAAGATACACACACACACACACACGAGATTTTCGATATCAGCCCATGTCCCAACCTTTTTCCGATGAATGGGTGCCCGTTGAAATTACCAAGTTGGCGATGATCCGAAGTTGTCTTCAGAACTTCCAGTCGAGGCCGTTGAGCATCGTAAAGATCGTGAACGTCCATAGGGGGCTCTATTGTTTCTTCGGATATCTGCTCCATGATCTCAAATGAAAGCACAAATAAATGCACAAAGTAGCTTGTGGAAGTATCACCAAGGTACCACTCTTATAGGTTGGTCATTCAATGGTCAAGGCATCGATTCCGAAGTGTCACTCTTAGTGTGATTGCGTGAGGGAGTAGAACGTGGCACCATTTCCGGAGGGGATTGGACGAGGCGAGAAAAGGCCATGTCACGGATAACGAAGGGTCGCGCTCGTTGCCCAATGGATTATAGGGAAGTAGCGACTTTAATGTCAATGCGCGAAGGAGAAGAATGTGGCGTTATTTTCGGAGGGGTATGGATGAGGCAAGAAAAGGTCGTAGCACGGATAGTGAAGGGTCGCGCTCGTTGCCCAATGGATTATGGGGAAGCAGCGACTTTAGTGTGATTGCGTGAATAAGAAGAATGTGGCACTGTTTTCAGGAGGGTGTGGATGGGACGAAAAAAGGTCATGGTTGCCTTCCAAGATGGATCGAGGTTGGCAATCACAACCCAATGTATATGGCAACCATGATCGTTCTGTGTGATCGAGGTTCTCTTGCACAGTGGGTCATGGTTTTATTGGATGGATCATGATTGTAAGTATATAACCTGGAATTAAGCGAAATATAATGAGGGAACGTGTTTATATAGGATGACCATATAACATGGCAAGTACGACCCATATAACAGTCATAGCCAGATGAGAAGCTAATGTTGCCCCATCACTTCATTCACTGCCAGAATAAAGGCTAAAACCACTGATAAACACGACCATATAACATAGCAACCACGACCCATGTAACATGAACACTACGACCCACGCAAACCACGACCCATCCAACTCCCTTACTACCAGAAGAGAAGCTAAAGGTCGTGGATATGAGGACCCATATAACACGTCCCAGTCTGTATGACAACCTCGACCCTGTTGTGTGATCGTGTTTAACATGCGAAGTGGATCATACGTTTTATCAACGTTGGATCGTGAAATAATTAAACCATGAGGAAAATGGCCCATTTGACACTAACACCACGACCCATACAACATGAGAACCACGACCCATATGAGACTAGAACCACGTTATCCATATACCTATGATAACACCATGAATAACAATCTCCTTATTAAATTGTCGTGGATCTCAGTTGTCATGGATCGTGGTTCTCGTCTATGTTGGATCGTATTCGACAACTACTACCATATGAGGAACACGATAGATACATCATGGAAACCACTCCAAGTGTCATGGGAACCACGACCTATAGAACTTGCAGGGTCTTGCACACCGTAAACATGATGAAGGCAACATGGCGGTTACAACCCATATAACATTATAATCACCACAAACACGATGAAGACAACACTACAACCACGACCCATATAACAAAATAACTACGAGAAGAGAAGCTCAGTGATGCGCAAGACTCTGCTAGTATCTTCCACTCAAGTTTACAATATAACAAAAAATACCGCACTTACATCAAATTTAACTGGTCGTGATTACATTGACATGGGGGTCGTAGTTGCCATGACTTATAAATCGTGGTTTCCATGACGTATGGATCGTGTTTCTCTCATTACCATGGTTGTCAATGACGATCCAACATGGATGACAACCACAAACTATTACATATATGAACCACGAAGATATTGACACGACAACAACGACCAATATTAACACGACCAACAATCCATCAATCCAGATGTTCTTTTTTCTAATATCTCAAACAACCAATACACACACACACACATGGGATTTTCGGTATCTACCTATTCCATGTCCTAACTTTGACGAGGAGATTTTCATACACTTATAACTCATAATATAATTTCTCAACCACACTTCTCTATAAATGCGATAGCGGATAGAAAACTCTCCATGGATAACTACGACCCATCTCACTCTCCAACCCATTATAGATGACGATAAGAAGAAGAAAAATTAAATAAGCCTATTCATTCATCATTCAACATCAAATCAGTGTTTAGCTTTCGTCGCTGGTCTACCTGACGCCTCTTCTCCTTGTTTTTGTGGGAACGCAACATCTTCTGCTCTTGACTGCTTCAGACAGTCATATGCAATCGTCTTTCTAAATTTTGGAATTTCCTCCTACAGAATCAGAACGAACTAATATTAAAAAAAGTACAAAGCAATCAAGATTGAATGTAGGCAAATAAATATATCTTACATGCGTAAAGTCAATTACACTCATATTACAAAGGAAGTCTATATATTTCAGCATGTATATGCTACAATCGTCCGAGATTGGTTGCGTAGGCCTATCAGCGGATGGCTTCACAATCCATGGCTCATCCCACCCAACTAATCCATCATCAAGAACATGAAATAACCACCTCAGTCCGTCCATTACCTATGTGATGACCAGCTCATTTTTCTCTTCCAATTCGGTACTCCAGCTATCATACAACGTGACCTCTCTCTTCCTCGGATAAATAACAGCCATCAGTCAGTGCTGATTTCTTACATTAAGAGGGATGTACACCTATGACGCACAACAAACACGACAACAGTTACAGCATTGCCCTTCCAAAAATGCATCTAATCATTGAACTCCATGTACATGTGCAAGAAACTAAGATCTCACCACACTATACTTCTATAGAGGTTTCGATTTACGGTCGACTATTTCTATAAGAACTTCAGACAACCTTTCAAACTTCATGCTCCCATGATCCTTATGGTTCCCAGCACCATAAGTTTGCAGCAGGTCAAGTTGTTGTCCCATGCATTACTATTGATATATTGAATATTGTTGGAAACAGAAGTGATTAATGACATTTTGAAGTTAACTATGGTCCACAAATTCACCTTACCGTAAATAGCGAGGAGACAAATGCGCAGTCTTGTCTACCTCTCCCTCGTTCGTCCTGGCCCACTGATAGGTATCTTAGGTATCGGTCTATGGCCTACGTAACAAGGAAAATGTGTGATGTAACTATAATATTCATACATCGATACGAAGCAATGAAGAAGAAAGGGTAGAAACTTAACTCGGAATTGACCCATGAATTTAGGTCATAGACACTTTTCAACCAGACGACTGAACCTGACTCTCTAACCACTCTCAACTCGTCCTCTTCGGCATCGATAAGAGCTCGATGGAGTTCACTGAGCCCCTGACGAGGCTCACTCATAATTAGAGCTCTGTCGGGATCCACTGTATCGTGACATGGTCTCCCTTCATCACTGAGTTACGGGGTAACGATGTTGATCCGTAATAAAATGACACATTATCTATGGAGTTCATAATATAATGTCCGATTTAAACGACGATCCAAAATGTAATTTCATGTACAATTGTCTTATTTACTTCATCCTTTAGCCGGTTCATATCCTGCTTCATTTGCGCCCGTAGCGCAGCATTCTCATCTCTACGATGGGTAATCCCAGCTTTAAAACTAGAGAGCTGGCTGATCCCAGACTCGAAATTGGAGACCTGATATAAAATCATATTTTAGAGGACATTACATACAAAATGACTCGTTAGCTATTAAACTAGAGACAAATCGCGTACATGTTTTGTATGTATATCCTATCTCGTCCACTTTGGGTCGTGGGTCAACTAGACCCATGGTGGATGATAACCATGACCAATCACACATGATAACAACGATCCATCATTGACATTAACCATGGTCCAAGGTAGAACAAAATAACGACTAAATTTCCATCCCATACACATTTATTGCTTCTCCCTCCTCTGTAAGTTGCGTCATCTCCTCATTCAAGTAGGCACTGTCATGACGGAGGACTCGTTGAATGGGCAAGGGCATATAACATCGACCCTCATTGGATCATAACCACGACCAAAAAAGGAACACAACAGCGGCCAAATATGATAACAGAAATATTCTATTTTATATACCTTTATTCCTTGAATTTCCTCCCTAAGCTGCCTCATCTGCTCCAGTAGTGAAGCATTTTCTATGATCAAAGGGCTGGCCGAAGGAACACTGTCCTGTAATGAAATCGTATATCAAAAATGGCTAAAACATGGCCACTGGAGCCTGGTTGTCCTCCATAGTGGGTCGTTGTTCACATCCATGGAGGTTCGTGGATGTCAACAAAGATCCACTATGTATGATAATCAGGATCGACATTGGATGGAAATAGCGATCATGACGGATGATGATGCAACCCACACTGAACGATAATCACGATCCACATTTCATATAAACCACATCTATTGTCTACATAGAAGACTATCATTTTATATCGATCGCAACTCATCCAAGATCCATTGTGCTTGTCAACCACGACCCCCGGTGTATGATAACAATGATTTGAGATAGTTTCAACTTCATATACCTTCATTGACTGGATCTCCTCTCTTAGTTGCTTCATCTGCGCCTACAGTGAAGAATTGATCTCCTCTCGGATTTACTTCACATGCTCCTGGAGTGAATCATTGATATCCTCTCTGATTTTCTCCATTTGATCCCGCAGTGAAGCATTATCTCCTCTCCATTCTACCTCACCATCTCATGTAGTAAAGCATTGATCTCCTCTCCATGTTGCTTCACCTTCTCACGTAGTGAAGAATTTTCTGCACTGAGAGGGCTGATCGAAGAGACAATGTCTCGTAATAAATAAAATAACTATTATTATGTATTTCAATATGTCTTTCTACAAGGAACCCAACCATGATATCATGTATGTGAACCACGACACACAGTGGATGACAACAACGATGAAGTAAGGGGTCGTGGTTATTACAAAGAGTGGATCGTGTTTCTCGATCGAATCAGGTCATGGTTGACAAATATGTCGGTGAGAGCTACGATCAAGGATAGGGTCATGGTTATTACGACCAGTGGGGCGTGCTTGACGTCCATGTTAGGTCGTGGTTCAACCACACAAACCATCGTGCAAGAAAACCACGATCCATTGTGTACGATAAGAACGAGCCATATTTCATCTAAACCACGAACCACATTACATGACCCTAGGCCATCAATGTTGTGTCGTGGACCCTAGGCACATGAAAACCACGACACGTCCTGTATGATATTAACGAACCTCAAGCTTACGAGAAGCACGATCCCTTTTTCATTTTCCTTTACATGAGCTATTAGCAAATAAGTTAGATGACACAAGCCGATTTCACATACGTGTTTTGTATTAATATCATCTCTCTTCAACGTCACTTCTCGTAAAGTTGCATAATCCTCCATGAGGTACTTTATTTCTACTCGAGACTCGTTAATCTACTTCAATTCACCCTTTATTCCTTACACTTCAGTGGCGAGGAAATCAATCTGCTTATTCAATTTCCTTATTGTGAATCTTGTATTCTTATTATCTTTCAGTTCATTCCCAAAATGGGCAGATTTCCCATCAAGCTGAGTTGTATTTTTCAGTTCC
Source organism: Magnolia changhungtana (assembly GCA_030180095.1). Lineage (NCBI taxonomy): Eukaryota > Viridiplantae > Streptophyta > Magnoliopsida > Magnoliales > Magnoliaceae > Magnolia > Magnolia changhungtana. Next base: position 10,922,872 of record JASAUF010000172.1, on the reverse strand, counting down.
AAGAGGGAAGTTGTAAGATCAGCCTCAGCTTTATTTCTTACGTCATCCTCCGTTGTCTCTGCTGTGGGTGTTGACCACCGAGCCTTGTCCAAACATTGAATGTCGTCGTCGGTTATACTCCTGATAACCTCAGTTTTCGCTTCTTTGACCGTTGGTTGAAGATTTGGAGCTAGCACCACCTACAGGAGCAAAATTGATTACTTAATTAATTATAAACATACTGGATGATTCAAGTTACAATACTAATTGAATAAATCTTACCAGCATAGCTGTGAAGATGATGGATATTGCGTCATATCTACCTGACTTCCTGTGACACCAGTTTAGTATTCGTGGAATCCATGTAGGCAGTCTTCTAACCGCCCACTTACGGTCACCATGAGTTGAGGGAACCGTTTGTAGGCCCAAATCTGTATAAGAACAATTATCATGCATTACATATTGGTTGACATGTATGGAGGAAAAAGGGAACAACTCGAACTCAAGTATGAATCAGCAAAGGAATGACGTACTTGTAGGGCATAGGCGCATTCGCATATGTTGTATGATTTGGGGTACTGGCCAGTCGCCCTTTCCCCCAGAATAATGTCAGATGTAGTGTTAACCCCATTCTTCAAATAATCATACCCCACATTGCCCCAGGGGTAGTTATTAAAACAATCCAAGTCATCGACCATGTCGATATACTTATCAACACAGTTATTCTTTTGCGGAGATCCAACTAATAGATTTTCAATGCAAATTATTAGAGCTAGCTTCACCGCGTTCAGATTTTCATCTGAATCGGCGAGTGACAAATAGGCTTTTTTCAGTTCTTGTTTACTAACACCCCCTTCTCTCAGGTAAGTCTCCCTAATAGATCTTCCTCCCTCTACTCTTCGAGCATTAGCACGACCATCATCATCTGTCCTAACTGGTCCAAATTTCAGACCCATTGTCAAAGCAAAGTTGAGCTTGGTGAATTTTATCTTGGTTCCCTGAACATCAAATTTTAGATCACCAACATGCCTTTGCATTAGGCAATGCATAATCTGAGACTGTGCCGTCCACTCGGCCACTAGAAAGTCCAGCAAAAATCCAAAACAGGTGCCTCTAAATAGTTTCTTTCTATCAGGTTTCTTCTCCATATCTTCAACCAGGACTTTTAGAAAAGTGACGGAGCACTTGGGAGAGACCTGTGCCTTTTCAAAGTCTAGGCATGTGGTCATGGTTGGCTTCTTTCGACCTGCATTCCAATATGGTCGTGGATTGTTAATTAATAATGATAGGATGATCTTACAAAATCTAACGTCAGTCGTAATTGTACTACACAGTGGATCGGGATTGAAATCTATGAAGGGTAGTGTTTATAACGAGTTATAACATGGTTCGTTGTTGTCCTATACGCTGGATTGTGGTTGTCATCTGTGTTGGGTCGTGGTTGACAATCGTGTTATAGGGTTCGTTGTTGTCATCCATGCGCCCGTCGCCAATGATCCATTAAGCATTATGGGATATAGGTCGTTGTTGTCATCTACATTGAATCTGGTTCACAGGCATGACAAAGACAAGATGTGATCCACAATCCTCTTCAACTGTCAACTACGAACAATTACGCAACAAACCATGATCATGACACTGATCGTGGTTGTCATGCCATACATATCGTTGATGTCATATGCGTTGAGTCATGGATCACAGCAACGAGCACATAACATAAAACCCACCATATAGCACTACTGTATGGTGGGTTGCATACACCGTCCCTGCCACGATACACTGACCCTATGAACCACGATCCATTCTGCATATCAATGCCGATCACAACAATGATCGTGATTGTCATGCTATGCATCTCGTTATAGTCATATACATTGAGTTGTGGTTCACAGCCCAAACCCACATACACAATGGTCACCGTACACCGTCCATGTCAACCATTACCTTGCTTCGCCATTTATATTGACTGAGCCGCACTGAACTTGTAGATGTACACGCTGAGTGGCGATGGAGGGGCCCAGTGAAGAAGATCCAAAACTAGTAGAAATGGGTTAGGGATGGAGAAAGTGAAGAGGTGCCAGAGAAGAAGCAGTAATATATAGTCGGTGTTCCATATGGGGACTAGCGGTAGAAGTTTTGCATTTCGAAATAAGCGTACGTAAGAGCGTCCGTTGATGTTCTGTGTTTCTCATGGAATCGTAAGCATACGTAAGAGCGTCCATTGATGTTCTGCGTTTGTCATGGAATCGTAAGCGGCCGTAAGAGCGTCAGTTGATGTTTTGCGTTTGGGATGGAATCGTAACCGTCCGTAACAGCATCCGTAACAGCGTCCGTTGATGTTCTGCATTTGGGATGTAATTGTATGCGTCCGAAAAAGCATCTGTAAGTGTCTAAGTTATAGTCGGTGTTCCGAAAGTCACATCGAAGTGCCTTTTCTCTAATCCACACCATCCATTTTATTTGTAACATCAAGAAACCTAAAGAATGGTTAAGATATTGGAATCCAATAGACCATAATAGTTCAACCAATAGATTCCCACCATTAAAACGCCATCTTTTGTGTATGTACATGCGACATATTACTTTCGTACAAACAAAGATATATGGTTTCCACATAATTCTCGACACCTTCTATTCTAGCCGTTAATTTCGGTGTGATCAACTCCGCATATATGTATACAAGTGAAATGCCCTATTCTCATTTCCAAGCAAACGAGGTCGATAGTTTGAAACATGACAATAGCGATCCATATGACAGGAAAACAATAATCCATAAAACATGAAAATCACGATCCATATAACATGAAAACAACGATCCATAAAATACGACAACAATGATCCATGGTTGTCATGTTGCATGGGTCGTGGTTGACGATGCGCATGTGTCGGGGTTGTCATATTTGTAATGGATCGTGGTTGTCATCCGTACTGGATCATTGTTGATAACCACATCACTGAGTACAGCACGACCGATTATCAGGACAACCACGATCCGAAAATCACGAAAACCACGACCTATGTTATGTACGCTATTCTGATCTTTGAGTACGTAGTTCATCTGCATAAAAGCTCTTAATTATCGTCCACATCGGGTACTGTTTGTCATGATACATGGGTCCCACTGTCATTGTATATGCGTAAGGGTTGTGAGTTTGTATATGTTGTGGTTGTCACGATACATGGACCCTGACTGGAATGATATGTGGGTCATTGTTGTCATGTTATATGGGTCATTGTTGTCATTGTATACATGAATCATTGGTCGTAGCTGATATGGGACGTGGCTGTAATGGATCGTGGTTGACGTCCTTGTTGATCAGGCGCTGACAACCGCGACCTAATGAGAAAGACGACCCATATGAAATTTCAATCAAGATCGCATTGTCATGACAACCACGACCTGTTGTTAAGTTCACATTTTCCTATATGGCTCGTGGTTCAAATGCACAATGGATCGAGGTTAGCATACACATTGGAAAGTGGTTCGCTCATGTGCAACAAAGTTGATGAATCAATAAATAATAAGTAATAAAATAAGTACATATATTACAGTTCACATTACATTATCACAAGCAACAAAAAAAAATGTCATCACCAGCCTCGGCCTCATCCTCAGCCAGCAGGGACGAAGGTGCATCAACACCGATTGTGACCTATTCGTTTGCATCTCGAGCATCTGGGTGTTGGCCCATCTTCTCGCTGGGATGTAATTCAAAACTTCACCTCGTCCGAAATGTCCCGTGTAAACTGGCCGCCCGTACACTTCATTTCTCTTACATCAGTCATTCCTTGTGCGGTGATGCACTTTCAAGCTGCATCACCGTACACAACTTTAATTATTAAATTGAATTCAACCGACGCAGTCTTCGTAATCTTAAGGTAATGAAGCACATTAGGTCGTAATCTTATGGTAATGAAGCATGGTAGATCGAAGTTGTCTTACACGTTGGGTCGTGGTAATTCATCACACTGGGTCGTAGTTGTATCCAGTGCCATTCCCTAACGAGCACGACCCATAACAGCTAACAACCGCGTTCGTGACAGGTGGCAGGCACGATCTAAATACCATCACAAACATGATGTCGTGGCTGTCTACCATCCAATGGTGGGCGTTTGATCAAGGTGTGCCCTACATTTGGGTCCCTTTAGCGTGACCGCCAAAGTACCTCGACTTCTCGACCCTATCCTTCCTTTACCTCGGCAGGTGGCTACATACAGTTGAAACAAAATGAAATACTAACCTCGTAGTGGAGGAGGCTTTAAGACGAGAGAAGCGAAGAGGAGAAACAACGTTGCTCTCCTGCTGCTGGTCCCTGGATCTTGGCTTCTCTAAATAAACAAAAGAAGAGGAAGGAGAGGGTCTTTCAAATGTACATTAGTGCAACATCTGCCCCATCCAAGGCTTGTGGTGTAGGTGATGGGTGGTCTATGGGGCCCAGCAAGATGTATGTGCTTCGTCCAGGCCGTTCGTCCGATTTAAAATATCATTTTACAACTTGAAGTGAAAAGCGAGAGTGATACAACTCTCGAGTCGACCACACTACAGGAAAATTATCGTTATTGGATATCCACCACTATCATCCCCGTAGGGCCCACCGTGATTGGATCATGCTTGTTTTTAGTTTCATGAAATAAAATGATCTGTAAAAATATATGGACGGTGTGGATGAAACACGTACTTGGTGGTGGGGCCCACAGAGCGCCGAGCGCCAGCCATTGGATGGGATCCCAGGGAGCAGCCGATCCATCTGTTTCTCAGGGGTTAAGGCAGCGGGTGACTTCCGCTTCACTCCAGAACCGTACAATTCCTGAACCATGGTCAGGGGCATTTTCGTCTGAAAGAGGGTCCAAAAGTTGTCAGAAGGCCCTTTAGGGAAAATGTGGAGTGTCACAGCAATCCAGGTAATTTTCCCAAACTTTGAGGCGAGTAAGGTCAATTTCCCTTAGAAAATTATATGGAGTCCATATATCTAGAATATAGAGCCATCTCTCCATCATACTTGTTGTGGGAGATCGTGTAAATTGGGACCATCCATCCAGTGTTCCCTATCCTGGATGGAAAATTGTTTTAAAAAGCAGCAATTAATTATGAATCAAGTTATCCACTACGACCATGAAACTGTTGGTAGAAACCATGGGTGCTTGACTCTCAATTTGCCTAATTCTGGTTCAAGTTTACACTTGGTGTAGCATCAAACTTATAATGACACGTGATAAATATATATATATTTATTTATTTATGGTACATGATGAGATGTGTAGCTGACATTGGATAGTTAAAAGGTTTGATCCACTTTTTACACAACGAGTACTAGTGAGCTAGTATAGATAACAGGAGTGATGCACACACACACACACACACACACGAATGTACCCATGAAATTCCACGGAGATCGGCATGGTTAATTTAATATCTAGTCGAATTATGTAAGTCTACTTATTATATTAGAATAGATCATTAAGTACCCCAAGTGAGGATCATGTGGATGGAGAATGTTTGATTGCTCGTGACATGTAAGTAAGCTGCATGTGCTGTGAGACCAATCAGCTCAAAGCAACTCATTCCAATATTGTTGTTGTGACTGTGAATGTTGTGGGAGCAGCATACTTTCTTCGTTGCACAAAAAAGTGGGTGTGATATTGATTTTAGGTATCCAATATATTCATATTGGAGTCATTACAAGCCAAATAAAGTTTTAGAATCCACGGCTGGCTACAAATAGTATAATTACTCGTAGTTCAGAGAATAACAAGATTCTCCCAACCGCGTGACTCCTATGGTGGTTGTCTGCACCATAGGTTATGAGTAAGGGCCTTGTATATGAAAATTAGAGTGGTTATACATCATTTTTCAGCAATACAACGTGTAGAATCTACTTTTTAAATTCTACAATGTTTTAGGGATTTTACAAAGCTTCAGCATTGCTATATCAAGCCATACTTTAGACATCAAGTAAGCAACAATAAAAACATAAAAGAAGACTAGAGAGGAGAAAAGTGTAAAAATAGCGTGTACGAGTGAGTGAGAGTTTTATGCCTTGGGATGTGTGGAGTGGAGCATGACTTGATATGAGATATGAGAAGAAATAAGGTGTAAGTACACTTGTTTGTCAATCACGTGTGTCAGTGAGTCGGTTGAGCCCTTCAAAGCTGAAGACCGAAGACATATGAAGAATTGAAGCATCAAGGAGTGAAGAAACACGAAAATTTAGGTGTATTGGAGTACAAAAATAAAGCAATCGTGAAAAGATAGTATTGTGACTGTCACGCCCTAAACTCGTAAACCGGGCTCATAAAATTCTCCGATGGCCGATTCCGGTGCCGACAGCCTCCGTAGTACCTATTCTCAGCTCCCAGTGCCCATACGGTAGGTTCCGATCCTAGGATCCTACAAGGAGGATTTTCCAACGTACATTTAACTTATAATAAGCATAACCACAAGTTTACCCAAATCACAAAGGCATCGTCATCATCACATATCTGCTAATATAAACAGTTGAATATAGTGCTGAAAGGGAAATACATATATTGAATATCAAATATCCAGAAGACAGCTGCACACTCCAAGCTAAACGCTGTTGTGACCTAACGTCACCTACACTCATCTATCGTGCATAAGCTTATAGAAATCTTAGAGGGTGGTGTAAGTGTGTGCGTAAGAGAAGTTCCAAGTATGCAATATCAGAGCAATGCGGAAATATACCGGTAAGTCCATAAATACCATCAGCTTTATTTAGGCTATGCGATGCAAAAACATAATAAGCCAATGTCATATACTATGGAAATAATGCAATATGCAAATCCTGATGAGTCCACGAATAATGTCAACCTCATCTAGGCCATATAAATGCCGAAACATAGTAATCCAAAATGTCATATGTCATGGATGTAATGCAATATATGGTGCAAATGAAATGACCAAGCTGGAGTGTGAAGTCGGGATGATAGTACGTAGTATCGCAAGCTATGGGGTCCATCACAAGGGAGTTCTATCCAAACCAGTCCCATACCTAAATTTGGATAGTCAGACTGAATGTGGTAGACTCCTGATCTCAAGTTAGTCACACGCCCCAACCGAAATCCTGGACATTGTGAAGGTACATAACAATTAGTTGCACCCCACCAGCCCGAGTGGATAGTGAATGAATGAATGAATGAGTAAAATGCTGAGTATGCAACTCCTGCTCAATAAGTCCACATATCAGTATAGTACATATCTGAGATCATCACCGGGGTCTAGTATACTCTACACTGACTGTCGCCTCCCTAGCCGCACAGCCCAGTGAGTGGAAGAGACCACAATATTCGCCTGCTAGCAGTATACCAATGCCTACCTGGCTCGTTAATAACGAACTCATTTGCGAGCTGGTCAAACTCATCTTAGCTTACTGCCCCCTCACTTTGGTGGGTAAGGCCACACCCCCTTCGAATCAACCACGACACAGTGGGAGACGCGGCCTACTGGTATTTAGCACTCAGGCACTCATGTATCCACTTGGTATAGACGTTGGAGTGTCTCCTGGCCACAAAGGTTTAAGGACTTTCACCCACAAACATCCAACGTGCTTAAATGCTTGAACTAAACTTTTTCAGTGTCCTATCTGGCCATCCACAGCATGCACGTGAAGGCCACAGCCCTGATGTCGCTAGAGCAAACAGTGGTCATATCACAAAATGCGAGATGTATGAGTCATACTATCTAGTCATGGATCAAACCTGCATGTACCGCGTGCTCATGTGGGGTAACTCCATCTCTCATGGAGTCCCATAATAATAATAATCCGCCCTACGACATATACAATGGTCAACCACATCTCATAACAAACATGCAAATGATGCATACGAGCATATATCATGATGCTATGTTATCACATGCTCGTAATCGATATCGATAACTGGCATCGATAATCGGCATCGATAATCGGTATCGATAATCAACCTCGATAATCGCCTTATATACAAGGCGGGGTCTATAAATGAACAGCCGATTTAAACCATAATATAAAGATCGGCCCTCGGCCGTGGATATGCCAATTTGGTAGCACGGAGCTATCCGTCTACGATGATGATGGATCATGCAACATCAATGGGGCCCAATAATTTGGGTTGATCCTGAATAATGAGAATGAGCCTAACAAAGGCCTAAGGGAAGGTCACAATGTGGACATTTAACCATCATCGCCCACTAATGTGGACATTTAACCAACGTTGCTCTTAAGAAGTGGCCCACATAGAGCTAACCGTACAGTGAGCCCATGGCCTCACACAAGGGCCCTATTTACATCACAATGGGCCTTACTCAAGGGCCACATATACATCACATTGGGCCTCACCATATGGGCCTCATATATATCACATTGGACCTCACACACGGGCCATATATATACATCGCATTAGGCCTCACTCATGGGCCTCATATAGATCATAATGGGGCGTAATCAATGGGCCTCATATACATTAAGTCGGGCTGCATCATATGGGCCTCAAATACATTTCATTGGGCATCATCAAATGGGCCACATATACATCATGGTCAAGCGTGCAGGACGACCCAATCAATGGTCGGCCTGGATTAAATACACATCACAGTGGACCTGCGAGGCGGCCCATTTAATGAATGGCTTAGATAAAACACATCTAGCATGGTGGGCCCACACAGATGGACAGTTGGGATATAACACACATCTCAAGATCGGACCCACAAAGTTACTGACGTCCATACAGATGGACGGTTGGATCAAAACATATATCATAGTGGTCCCACCGTCAGGACACACGTGCAGAGGGTGGGTCCCACTTGAAATTTATATCTATCTCATTCTCTTTGAAATGTCATTAAACAATCTCTACAAATGTTTGGACAGTATGGATTAAACACATACAAAACTTGGGGTCCACGTCCCAGTGTGGACAAAACACATACATCTCATGTGGATCCCACAGATGGATGGTGTGTATACAACACATATGTCACAACTGGCCCCACCCACATCCCAGGCCTGGACAATGTGGATGAGACACATAAATCACGGTGGAGTCCCACGGTACGTTTAGATAGACGGTGCTGACATACAATGCATACATTAAGGTGGGCCTCACCTTAGAAAATAAATGGGCGACGTGGTGAAAAAATACATACATCAAGGTGTTCGCCACACGGTACACACATACGTTGCAGGTGAGGAGGGGGGGGGTCCCACCGTCTTGGACAGATGGACGGTGTGGCTGAAAGTTACATACATCATGGTCGGCCACAGAACTTATTGAGCCCATCGTCCTAACATTAGACGGTGTGGATTTAAAATACATACATCAAGGTGGGTCCCACCTCCACACGTGCCACGTGTGTGGGGTGGGTCCCACACCATGAAAAATGGATGGATAGTATGTATAAAATACATACATCATAGCATGCATCCCACCATCCCAATCCAGTGGACGGTGTGGATATAAAATAAATACATCAAGGTGGGTCCCACCCCCACACGTGCCACATGTGTAGGGTGGGCCCACGTCCCATATAAATGGACAGTTGAGAAACGCATACATCTACGGAGGGTCCCACCGTCCAAGGGTCTGGACGATGGATGAAATACATACATCATGGTGTGGTCCAGATGGACGATATAAAATACATAAATCAAGGTAAGGCCCCACACGTGTGGATGCAAGGCATCCATCAAGGTGGGCCCCACGTCCGTGTATTGGAGGAACGAACGGTGTAGATGACACACCTCACGGTGGGTCCCACATGTGTGGGCCCACGGCTGCTGGGCAACATAAATAAAACACTTACATCACGGTGGATCCCACCGTCCTTACTAAATGGTGTGGATGCCACACATGCAGCCTGGCTCCACCGTCCAGAAAATACTGGATGGTGCGGATATATGATACATACATCGTGTGTGGGCCCCACAAATTTGCTGACATCATGGGACCCACAGCACCTGCTGACATTAAAGCAGCTGTTCAGCTGGTTTGAGCTACTCCAGCCAATCAGCTTCCCATCGGGTGTGTCCCACGTGGACGTGGCCCAACTGATTTAGATCAATTTGATATTTGTGTTTTTCCTTCGGTCCAGGCCAATCCAAATAGATAATAAGTGCAGGCCCGAACATGGCAGCGAAGTGGGCCCCGCTTGGATAGTGGTGTGTCCCACATGGTGGACGACATGGATAAAATACACACATCATAGTTGGGCCATCATACAAGGGAAAGAGAGAGAGAGAGAGAGAGAGAGAGAGAGAGAGAGAAACGTGATAAAGAGGAGGGACCCCTCTACTATGGGCCCTCCCTTTCTCAAAATGCATATATCAAATGGGTCCACATGTGGGCCCTCAAATCATCAAGATCAAAGGTAGAAATCCAAGATCACCCACCGATTGCAAATCTTCTAGGTGAAATAGCGATGAAGACCGCTTTAATTGAAGTAGGAATATGCCGATATGTCCTAGAGGGGGGTGAATAGAACTTTCAAAGTTTTTATGGTTTATTTAAAATCCTATTACACTAATCCTAACAACAAACTCATATTAGGATTACTCAAAAATAACTCTACTGGCTTCCAAGCCTGGTAAAGGATCCAATCAAAACTATTTAAAAAGTGAACAGTATGCAAACTAGTTTATGATGGATATGACTGTGTTTGTGTGTGAGGTGTGATCTCAGATATTCAGATATGAAAATATTAAAGTAAATCACACAATTAGAAAGAAGGTAATCTCAAACACAGTTATTTTTATAGTAGTTTGACGATCAGTCTACTCCACTCCCAGTAGACGCACTCAACCCTTGAGTGTGCCGGATTTCACTAAGAAGGTTTCACAGCGGTTCACCTCAAACCTAAGGTTTTAAAGCAGGTTCACCTTCAACCTTTACAACCTACACTGAGGCTGACTGTTTATGCTCTCACGAGCAAGGGTCAATACAACGCACCCACTTTTAGGCACACTGGCTAAGGATCTTCCATAAGACCCTACCGGAGGTTTTACGTGGTTTACCTCAAATCCGAGGTTTCACATGGTTCACCTCAAACCTAAGGTTTTGACTAGTTCACCTTTAACCAGATGTTTATGCTCTCCACATAGTAAGGGTCCACACAACGCACTCACCACATACACTCTCGTCGGAGGCCTCCTACGAGGGCTTGAAGGGGTGAGAAACACCTAAGATCCAATCCTAAAAAGGAATGATCACAAGTGTCCTCTGGACTCTAGATACTTACAGATAAGTGGATGAGTCCCATTAAGCACGTTGATGAATATCTCCTCCTTTGTTGATGAAGAATCTTCGGTCTCCTTGATCCGCAACTCAAAAGATGTACCAACACATGCCGATGGGTTGGGTCAAGGTTATGATGAAATCCTACTCTCAAAAGATTTTCCTATTAGGAAGATAGAGCGATTTCAATCATCTATGCATTCAAGGCATCCTAGCTTCATGATTTGCCATTAAAGTAGTAGCTGGAGGATCCTTGAATGTGAAAGTTCATTCCCCAATCCACTATATTGATATCAATGGTGAGGGTGGATTGGAGGATGAACTCCCTTGAGAGAAAGGGCTTTGGGTAAAAGATCTAAGGTTAAACACTCAAAAGTTCTTTCTGCTTTCTCTCACAGCAACAATAGACAAGTCCTCTATATATAGGCAAAAGGTTTCAACGGATATAAAACGGTCACATTTATGACAGAGTTCAATATCATCAAGCGTATACTCTAGATAGCATCGATGGTCCGCTCGATGACTCGGACTCAATGTCATACGCTTTTTAAACTTTTTGCCTACTGGTCAATGAATCGAAACGATTGTCAATGTCATCAGATTTTGAACTTTGATTCCATCGATGAGAGATTCGATCCATGGATACTTGTAAAATGAGAGAGACTTGCCTTGAGATATTTCAAGTTTTCATGAGTGATCGAGGGACCTTCGAGATCATTGGAATTTGGATATCAATGATATCGATAGCTGTGTCGATGCATCGATAAATCAAAAGGATTTTCCATAAAGCTTGTTGGACAATTTATGTCCATGCTCGATGCAATCGATACGGCATCGATATCATCGATATTTGAATATTGATTCTATCGAGTGACCCCCGATCATAGATAAAACATCCTGAAATATGTTGCTTGAGAACTTGGTGCACAAGACCAATATCATCGAGGGCCTACCGATATCATCGAGGTTTGAACTTCGATGGTATCGAGGAGACTTCGATATATCGAAGCATATATGATATTCTTTAAGAAAAATAGGGGCGCCGGAATTCTGCCTGTCGATACTATCGAGTCACTTCCGATAGACTCGAAATTTGAATATCAATGATATTGATGAGTTTATCGATACATCGATAATTCTATCCAGATATGTATAAGCTTGTTGGATATATTTGGTCCTCTTTTCGATGGTATCGATGGAGCATCGAGGACTCGACAGCGCAGGTCGATTATATCGAGATGTGTATCGATAAAATCGACAAGGCAAGAAAACTTAGAGAATTTTTCTATTTTGAAAACATTTTCTTACCCTAAAAACCGTATGATTTTCTAACATTTTTATGGGTTTTAGTATACCTGGTAATTTGGGACAAGGGATGTGAGGCTTAGATTTACTTGTGGCGAGCTTGCACACATCCGGTTGAGGCAGATGCTTTGAAATGATCTTCCTATCAGGCTCTGTAGTCTAACTGACTCAACACTCACGCTTATTGACAAACCAGGGCACTTTCAATCTCCTCCTTTGTCAATTACGTGAAAAAATCTCAAAACATCGTAGAGTACTAGACAAACACATCCTAAATTATGTGTACATGCATTTTACACAATTTTACAAGTTCTATTTAACCATGTACATAGCCCAGTATCTGCTCCCCCTAATTGTAAACTCCCCCTCGCTTGATGCAGCTGCTCCCCCTAACACCTGCAACATCATCCAAGCAGATATACAATTATCTGTACGGGGTGTTTGGACTGTTCTCCCCCTTTTTGTCAATTATTGACAAAGATATAACAGTTGATATTGACTGAAGAGGTAAGTATTTGGGAGAACCATCATTCAGAGGAGTTATGCATATAACAGATAAATGTATAATGGTCAAACAGTTGATTAACAAACATCATTTCCAGTGAGTATAAATCCATAGCGGTTCAGATAAAGCAATGATAAGAGCAGATAGAATAATTATTAAGAACATCACATGCATCTCATATCAGAAACTAAAGAAACAGGGGATCTCGAAAGTATAAAAATGGTAGTAAAGATAAGAATGATACTCAGCCATTTCCAAAATATTTAAAATAAACTGCCCAAGATTAGCAGTAAATTAACAGTTATCTCAGTAACAAACAATTTTTACCTCAACCATTAGAAAGAACCAGCAGTTATCATCGTGCATTCCCAAGTTTCTTGAATTTCATCAATGTTGAATATCATTAGTCTGTAGATTTTGACGTTATTGACACTGTTCAGATATCATCGAGAATGTCCTTACCTGTGTTGCTCATGTCTACTGAGATTTAGTGAGTGCAGACCCCAATGGATTTTTTAAGGTCACTAAACCTATTTGTTTCAAGAGGTTTAGTGAGAATGTCTGCAAGTTGCTTTTCTGTGGAAACATATTCCAATGTAATAATCTTATCTTCAACAAGTTCTCGGATAAAATGATGACGGATGTCAATGTGCTTAGTCCGAGAGTGTTGAACAGGGTTCTTTGAAATGTTGATTACACTTGTGTTATCACAGAAAAGGCTCATCATGGGTTGTTCAATCCCGTAGTCCAACAATATCTACTTCATCAAAAGGAGTTGTGCACAGCAACTACCAACGGCAATGTATTCAGCCTCAGCAGTAGATAATGATATTGAATTTTCCTTCTTGCTCTGCCAAGAGACTAGACAGTTTCCAACATAGAAACATCCTCCACTTGTTGATGTTCGATCATCCAAATTTTCTGCACAGTCGGCATCAGAGTATCCAGTGATGATGATGGATGTTTCAAATGGATACCACAGTCCGAAGGAGGTAGTTCCTTCTATGTATTTAATGATCCTCTTAACGGCCGTTAGGTGAGATTCCTTAGGATTTGCCTGATATTGAGCACATACTCCCACACTAAAAGATATATCAGGTCGACTAGCTGTGAGATATAGTTGACTACCTATCATACTTCAGTAGAGATGTTGATCCACACTCTTGCCATTTGTATCTTTGGAAAGTTTGAGTGTGGTACTCATAGGAGTGTGATAAGAGCGACCAAATACAAGACCAAACCTTTTCACCAAATCGTTTGCATACTTGTTTTGACAGATAAAGATTTCATCATATAGCTGCTTGACCTGTAGTCCTAGGAAGAAGTTTAGGTCACCAACCATAATCATTTCAAATTCTGATTTCATGAGGTCGAAAATTTTGTATGCGACATCTTCACATGTTGAACCAAAGACTATATCATCCACATAAATTTATGCAATAAGCAGTGAGCCTTTTGTTCTTTGGGTAAACAAAGTCTTATCAACACTCCCTCTGCAGAATTTATGGTCCAAAAGAAATTTTGTCAATCGTTCATACCAAGCACGTGGTGCCTGTTTGAGACCATAGAGGGCTTTGTTCAGACGATATACGTAACGAGGATACTTAGGATCTGAAAATCTCTTTGGTTGCTCTACATAAACTTCTTTAGCGAGATCTCCATTAAGAAAAGCACTCTTAACATTCATTTGAAAAAATTTAAATTTTAATGCACATGCAATGGACAAAAGAATTCTGATAGACTCAAGGCGAGCTACAAGAGCAAATGTCTCATCAAAATCAATGCCTTCTATTTATGAGTACCCTTGAGCTACAAGCCTTGCTTTGTTCCTAATTCATCAGATTTATTCTTGAAGACCCATTTCGTTCCAATCACATTTGTATCGAGTGGTCTGGGAACCAAATTTCATACCTCTTTTCTTTGAAATTGTTGAAGTTCTTCTTGCATAGCATTTATCCAATGTTCATCTTAAAGAGCTTCCACAATGTTCTTGGGTTCAATCTTTGAGGTAAAGTAGAAATGGCTATAGATATTTTCTATCTGTCGTCAAGTTCTTACACCATCATTAGGATCTCTAATAATTTGTTCTCGAGGGTGATCTTTTATGATGGGAATGCCAAATGATAATTGAGGTTCACTGGGTGATGCAGTTTTATTATCATATTTTTCTAATATGCATGAGTCTACATCATCTTCTAATTCATTCATAGGTGTACCTTCTTCATGAGGTTGGTCATCGATTACCACATTAACTGACTCTTGAACAGTGAGGGTTCTTAGATTGTATACTCTATATGCACGACTATTCATGGCATACCCCAAAAAAATACCTTCATCACTTTTAGACTCAAATTTTTCTAGGTGATCTCTGTCTCTCCGGATATAACATTTGCTACCAAAGACTCGAAAATATTTCACACTAGGCAGTTTCCCATACCATAGTTCGTATGGAGTTTTATTCAATCCTGCTCTAAGATATACTCTATTTATGATGTAGCAGGCAGTATTGACAGCTTCTGCCTAAAAACTTTTTGCCATATCTTTCCCATTTATCATAACTGACCCCATTTCCTACAAAACTCAATTTTTTCTTTCAACGACTCCATTTTGCTGAGGGGTTTTTAAAGCACAGAATTCATGACAAATTCCTTTCTCATTGTAATATTTTTTGAATCTTTCATTCTCAAATTCTCCACCATGATCACTTCTGTTGCGATTGATGTCGTATCCCTTATCATTTTGAAGCCGCTTTGCCAGGATCACAAATTCCTCAAAAGCATCCGATTTTTTTCGAAGAAATACGACCCAAGTAAATCTGGTGTAGTCATCTACCACCACCAGGAAGTGTCTTTTCTTGCCATGGCTTTCCACTTTAGTTGGTCTAACTAGATCCATATGTAGCAGATCCAAAGGTTTTGTTGTTGCTATGGTGGTTGTCTTTTTGTGTTCAACTTTTATCTGTTTTTCTTTTAGACATTCTCCACAGATAACCTTTTCTTCTTTTCTAATCTTGGTAAGTCCCCTAACCAAATTTTTTGAACTGAGCTTTGCTAGATTTCAGTAGTGGACATGTCCCAACCTCTGGTGTCATAGTTTGGATTCATTCTTTATAGCCATATTACAATTTGTGGATAGCACATTCTCACTTGTACTTTCAATGACATAGCAGTTATCACTAGTGCGTATACCTTTTATGAGAGATTTTCTTGTATGATCTAAAATTCTACACACATCTTTTGAGAAAGTAACAAGATGTTCTTTGTTGCAGATTTAGGAGATACTAAGGAGATTATGTTTCAGACCTTCTACACATAGGACATGTTTGATCTTTGGAAGGCCTGGTAAGCAATTGTTCCTTGTCCAACAATTTTGGCTGAGCTACCATCACTAAATGTAACTGATCCTTTATCAAAATTAGAGTACTCACAAAAGTGAGTTTGATCACCAGTCATGTATCTGGAGCATCCACTATCAAAGTACAACTTCGAACTATTGCCGACTTTCAGAGCGGTATGAATTACAAGGCAATTATTTTGGTTTGTCACACCCTCTTGGACACTTTTGGACATGATTCCAACTTCAGTCAAGATCACTCTCTAGGCGGTGAAGCCCTTAAAGAGAGACCTGCTCTGATACCAATTGAAATAGCGGTGAAGATCGCTTTAGTTGAAGTAAGAATATGCCGATATGTCCTAGAGGGGGGTGAATAGAACTTTTAAAGTTTTTATGGTTTATTTAAAATCCTATTACACTAATCATAACAATAAGCTTATATTAGGATTACTCAAAAATAACTCTACTAACTTCCAAGCCTGGTAGAGGATCCAATCACAAACTATTTAAAAAGTGAACAGTATGCAAACTAGTTTATGATGGATATGACTGTGTTTGTGTGTGAGGTGTGATCTCAGATATTCAGATATGAAAATATTAAAGTAAATCACACAATAAAAAAGATAGCAATCTCAAATACAGTCATTTTTATAATGGTTCGATGATCAGTCTACTCCACTCCCAGCAGACGTATTAAACCCTTGAGTGTGCCGGATTTCACTATGGAGGTTTCACAGCGGTTCACCTCAAACCTAAGGTTTTAAATCAGGTTCACCTTCAACCTTTACAACCTACACTGAGGCTGACTGTTTATGCTCTCACAAGCAAGGGTCAATACAACTTACCCACTTTTAGGCACACTGGACAAGGATCTTCCATAAGACCCTACCGGAGGTTTTACGTGGTTTACCTCAAACCCGAGGTTTCACACGGTTCACCTCAAACCTAAGGCTTTGACTGGTTCACCTTCAACCAGATGTTTATACTCTCTACAGAGCAAGGTCCACACGATGCACCCACCACGTACACTCTCGCCAGAGGCCTCCAACGAGGGCTTGAAGGGGTGAGAAACACCTAAGACCTAATCCTAGAAAGTAATGACCATAAGTGTCCTCTAGACTCTAGATACTTACAGATAAGTGGATGAGTCCCATTAAGCATGTTAACAAAGATCTCCTCCTTTGTTGACGAAGAATCTTTAGTCTCCTTGATCCGCAACTCAAAAAATGTACCAATGCATGGCGATGGGTTGGGTCAAGGTTATGATGAAATCCTACTCTCAAAAGATTTTCCTATAAGGAAGATAGAGCAATTTCAATCATCTATGCATTAAAGGCATCCCAGCTTTATGATTTACCATTAAGGCAGTAGTGGAGGATCCTTAAATGTTGAAGTCCATTCCCCAATCCACTCTATTGAATATCAATGGTGAGGGTGGATTGGAGGATGAACTCCCTTGAGAGAAAGGGCTTTGGGTAAAAGATCTAAGGTTAAACACTCAAAAGCTCTCTCTACTTTCTCTCACAGCAACAATAGACAAGTCCTCTATATATAGGTAAAAGGTTTCAACGGATATAAAATGGTCACATTTATGACAGAGTTCGATATCATCGAGCAGGTTCGGTATCATCGAGCGTATACTCTTGACCACATCAATGGTCCGCTCGATGACTCGAACTCAATGTCATACGCTTTTGAAACCTTTTGTCAGCTGGTCAATTAATCGAAACAATTGTCGATGTCATCAGATTTTGAACTCCGATTCCATCTATGAGAGATTCGATCCATCGACACTTGAAAAATGAGAGAGACTTATCTTGAGATATTTTAAGTTTTCATGAGTAATCGAGGGACCTTCGAGATCATCAGAATTTGGATATCGATGATATCAATAGCTGTGCCAACGCATCGATAAATCAAAAGGATTTTCCATAAAGTTTGTTAGACAGTTTATATCCATGTTCGATGTAATCGATACGGCATCGATATCATCGATATTTGAATATCGATTCTATAGAATGACCCCCGATCATAGATAAAACACCCTGAAATATGTTGCTGGAGAAGTTAGCACCCAAGACCGATATCATCGAGGGCCTACCGATATCATCGAAGTTTGAACTTCGATGGTATCGAGGAGACTTCGATATATCGAAGCATATATGATATTCTTTAAGAAAAACAGGGGCGCCGGAATTCTGCCTGTTGATACTATCAAGTCACTTTCGATAGACTCGAAATTTGAATATCGATGATATCAATAGGTTTATTGATACATCGATAATTCCGTCCAGATATGTATAAGCTTCCTGGACATATTTGGTCCTCTTTTCGATGGTATTGATGGAGCATCGAGGACTCGACAGCGCAGGTCTATCATATCAAGATGTGTATCAATAAAATCGACAAGGAAATAAAACTTAAAGAATTTTTCTATTTTGAAAATGTTTTCTTACCCTAAAAACCCTATGATATTCTAACATTTTTAAGGGTTTTAGTACACCTGGTGATTTGGGACAAGGGATGTGAGGCTCAGATTTACCTGTGGTGAGCTTGCACACATCCGGTTGGGGCAGACGCTTTGAAATTATCTTCCTATCAGGCTCTGTAGTCTAACTGACTCAAACACTCATGCTAATTGACAAACCAGGACACTTTCACTAGGCTCCTTAGGATGCTAAGCTCCTAACCTCCCTCTTTGATGGAAGATAATGATGATTAAAGGGCTAGGATGAAAGATCTTATGGTAGAAAGTGGGCCACACTAGGCTCTCCTTAGAGCTTGGACGGTTCTCTCTCTTG
This sequence comes from Magnolia changhungtana, assembly GCA_030180095.1. NCBI lineage: Eukaryota > Viridiplantae > Streptophyta > Magnoliopsida > Magnoliales > Magnoliaceae > Magnolia > Magnolia changhungtana. Next base: position 10,903,726 of record JASAUF010000172.1, on the reverse strand, counting down.
GGAATTACATGGAATGGAGTGAGAAATGAGAGAGAGGGAAGTGATGTAAGGGAGAGGGATGGGTTTGTGGGTGACTGATGGGTGTACTTGGGAGGTATGGTTGTGTTGACTTTTGGGTGAGAGAGACATGGTGTTGTACTTGATTGTTTAATGGGATTGATTTGATAGGTTGTAGAGATTCTCTTCTCAGAATTGCAAATGCATGACATTTCTTCAAGATAAATGCGAGCCCACATCTCTTGGCCTGGTATAGCATCGGTGCACAAGTCGCTACATTGGAACTACAGTGACGGCACGGTCGCAAGGGTATAAGTCTCGGGCCGAACTAAATCAGATTGACAAGATACAACTCAGATCACACGCAAATGCTATCTACGCGTTGTAGGTCGCTGGAATTTGACAGGGAGGACCGCGGGAGTCTATGGAACAGTACAGTCTAGGATACGGGTCTTATAGTTGTGCATCCGCGCAATGAAGAATAATGCTGGGAATGAATGGCATCGGGCAGTCTGCCCACATTAAATAGAAGACTTGTTACGCACCTGTGCAATAGGAGTATATTGATCAACCGCATAATGAAGACTTGTCACGTATATTTGGTGGTTCATTCGTGTGGATGCCTATAAATATCCCCCCCCCCCCCCTCTTCTCATTTGGATCATTATAGAGATAAAAAAAGGTCTGAGAAATATTCGGGAGCTCTTAGAATCGATAGTTGCAGCGTTCAAGTATCTCGCGAGAAGTAGCATGGGAGAAAGGAATGATGGATATTCGAGCAAGCAGGAGTCTGGCTTATTGTGTAACTATGCAACAAGGGTCCTAATGGCCCATATGTTATGCAATTTTACAGATTCGTCCTCCTATGCACATATTCTTTTAATATTGGAGTGAATCAAGGGTTTCAAACCTACACAAATTTTCTGTCATTACAACGGATGTCATTCAGGTCAAGATGCTGTCAAAATTATTATTAAACTATTCTTAATTTTACTAAATAAATTTACTTTGTTTTAGAATCAAGGGAAAATGCGAGAGATGTAATAAGAATTTAGAATAGTGAAATAAAAATTATGTTGTTTGTTCTTCAATTTTCCCTTTCTTATTATTGACTATGGATATTTCAATCCTCGATACTTGTTTCTGGTAGAAACAAATTGGCGACACTACTGGGATCGAACTCAGAATCTCTAGTTAGAATATCTACATTTAATATTAACAACAGGATAATTAAAGGACGCTTGTCAAAAACTGGCGTTGTAATGGCGCCAAAATGGTGACTCTCAACAAGAACATCCCCCCCTTCATCACTAAAACAAAGTATAATTCGACTTAATTAGAATAACTAATAGTTTGTTTTGGACTTTAAGTACTTGGTTCTTACATAATCTCGATGGCTACCCTTCCGACCAATGTGATTGTCTATTTCATGCCCAATGGATTTGTTGTGTATTATATTGGCAATGTGCAATCGCCATCTAAGAAGATGTCGGGGAAAGCTGAGTTAGCTGCGACCAAAAATAGATGATAATAGGTGATGTCTAGGGTGATCTCCACCTCACCAATAGTGCAAAATGATGATGAGGAATGAACACTCGTAACATCTAGAAGGTGGAAGGCTCAATCCCCTTCTGTGAAAAACATGGTCTCACTAAGTGTGATAGGAGGATCGATCACACATAATACCGCAATGCGCAATCCCGCCTTAACTCCACGATCATTCTACTCGAGAATGACTAAAATACCCTTCACCTCATAAGGTTTCCCTGTACTGCCGATTATGATGGTGAAGACGCCCATCACAGATTCATTAAGAGTCCGGAAGGATAATGGGAAAGTTATCATGACAAGCAAAGCTTTGTGCATGGTACCCCCTTCGATAGATTTAGTGTAAGCTTCTATATCAAGAAAATCGCATTTTGAGTTGGCTATTTCCTCGAGATGGAGATGCATTAGTTTCAGGTTGAGCAGCGGTTCATTTTCCTCAATGTCATTAATGACAGTGTATTCATCTCCTCCTCTAGTATCAGACCAATCGAGGAGTAAAGAAGTAAAGGTCTTTATGATAGACGCTAGTCAGTTTGATCCACTTCCACCAGATGAGCGCTTAGCTGAGGTGGCACGCACGCAAAACCTCTTGGTAGAAGAACATAGGAACCTTCGAGAGGCATTAGTGGCATTAACCCGCAACATGCTCAGGTCCCTGCTCCTCCAATGACAACTACCATAAACAATAATGAACAATGAGTGGAAGCATCACAACCGCGAAGGGTCAAATATCATGGGGTAGCACTCGTTATTGCTCGAACTTTAACACATGAAGAAATCCAACGGGTGGTTGCTAAAGTCGTTCGCCTAGATAGGGAACGAGATCAGAAGAGAAGGTTCTGATATCTCAGACACCATATCCTCGCGCAATAAAGGAGATGCCATTTCCTACAATTTTAAATACTCAAATTTTTAAAAGTTTAACAGAGATGGCTCACCAGAAGAGCATCTGACGCACTTCATGACAATTATGGGAAATTTCTCCAAAGTTTCTCAGTATTGCTTACAACTATTTGAGTCATCCTTGACGGGAAATGCCTTTAGATGGTATTTGGCTTTGCCTCCGGAATCTATTCATACTTAAGAATAAATGCAAAATGCCTTCATGGTGAAGTTTTTTTCATATGATAGAGAAGTTAGTTTGACCAAATTGGCTTCCATCCAGCAAAGAGAAGACAAGCTATTTGAAAAATGAATTGACCGGTGGAAAAATCTAGGGGCATCGTGTCAACAACTTTGAGGAAAATTAGAGGAGGTTAAACTATATTTGAACTATATGGAGCCAAATGTGGTGTTTGGCCTAATTAATGTTGGTATACGAACTTTTCGTGATCTCTCTATAAAGGCTCATACTCTTGAAATGATTACTAAGAAAGTATTTATTTCTTGTATAAAGTCGTTGCGCCAGAACTTTAATTAAACATCTGGCAACACATCTGGCAAAGGAGAGAAAAGGGAAGACTCCCAAATTAAACAAAGAAATAATAGTGGAAAAAATAAGAACGATCATACGATTGTAGTAACATATAAAATGTTCAGTTGGTATAAAGACAATAAGAGGTATGCATTTGCAAAGGAGGACATACTTCCTATGATGAACCAATTATTGGCTATATGAAAGATCAAGTTATCGTATAGCCAATTATTGGTTATCGTATAGCCAATAAGAACGATTATACGATTGGAGTAACATAAAAAAGAGGATTATTGTCATTATTATCATATCTTACGACATCAGATTGAAAGTTATACCATTAAAAGTATGCTCCAAAAGATGATCGATAAATGCGAAGTCATTATGAAAAAATACGACAATGGGAAGAAAGCAGCAACCAACACAATTTTCATTAAAAGTATCTATGATCCTTCAAGAAAGGATACATGCTTATAATACTTACGCGGCCCATTATGCTTATACACAAGATTGGGGGCAGATTTGACCCAAAATGAGATGTTCCTTTTCATCCCTTGAAGAAAAAAATTACATAAATTTTGATTGCGAAGATCATTCAGGAAAATTCTACCTAATCAAAAGGGGGGGCAGTACAACCATGTAAAGCGCAATAAGATGAATAGTCTTGTAGTAGCGCAATCTCTAGTCATGTACCTTCATAAACCTTACTTCTTTGATGAAATAATGATGAAAAATGATTACTAAAAAGAAAAGTTAAAGAAAAATATTATCTCCAAACATTCCTTTAAACATTTTCCTCCAAGTAGTAGGATAGGATCGTTGATCCCTTAATCCCGAAAGAAAACAATTGTTAATCTTCTAAGAGAATAATTGTTAATAATAATATTGCAGAACGACACCTAGGTTGAAATTATTATCACGATTGAATTATTACTATGACCTTCAAAAAGGCCGTCATAAATTATATATATATATTCCTTGAAAAGACTCCAAAATTATTTCTAAGATTATCGTCAATTATTTGTAGGATTATCGCCAATTATTTTCAGGAATATCGCATATTATTTCCAAAATTATCGTCGATTATTTTCAAGATTATCGTTGATTATCTACAAGATTATTACTAATTATTTTCGTATTATCGTCAATTATCTGTAAGATTATCGCCGATTATTTCCAAGATTATTGTCAATTATCTGCAAGATTATCACAAATTATTTCTAAATTATCGTTGATTATCTATAGGATTATCGCCAATTATTTTAAGGAATATTGCTAATTATTTCCAAGATGATCGCTGATTATTTTTAAGATTACCATTGATTATTTTCAGCAACATCCAAGATTATCGCTAATTTCTGATTATCGCTGATTATCTGCAAGATTATCATCGATAATCCAAGATGATCATCAATTATTTACAAGATTAACGCTGATTGTCTTTAGAATTATTGTCAATTATCTATAGGATTATCACCAATTATTTCCAAGAATATCGTTGATTATTTCCAAGATGATTGCTGATTATTTCCAAGATTATCGTTGATTATTTCTACGGTTGTCAGGATTATCACCAACTAATTTCAAGATTACCTAAGATTATTGCCAATTTTGGATTATCATCGATAATCTGCAAGATTATCATCGATTATTTCTGTACTGTCGCTAATTATTTCCAACTTTTTAGATATTATCGCCGGTTCTCATCTCTGATGGATCATTGATTAGCCATAATTTCTACATATTATATGCTCTAACAACTTATGATCCTAAATTGTGAATGGTCCAACAACATAAGAGCTGAAACTATGAATGATCCAACAACTCGAGAGGCTAAATTGTGAATACTTCAACAACCTAAAAGCTTAAACTATGAATGCTCCAACTACTTATGAGCCTAAACTATAATGCTCTAACAACTCAAGAGCCTAAACTGTGAATGCCTTAATAACTTACGAGCCTAAACTATGATGCTCTAACTACTCACGAGCTTAAACTATGGATGACACCTTAATTCTACTAATTGAACTCTATAATAGTTCCGCCCACTAAAGAGAATGCAATGTAAAGCATGTTAACAAGCAAAAGGTAAAATGACTAAATTATTGTCACATTATATACCTTAAGATAAAGGGAAACGGGCAATTGAAATATGGATTAATATATGTTAAAAGTCATTTATAATTATATGCCTTAATATAAGCAGAATTGCTCATAGCCTATATGCCTGGCATTGTTTGAAAAATGCAAATTCTCATATATTTTGGAATTGTTAATACATTACTAATATTTTAGAATTGTCAATACATCATGATTATTTTAAAATTGTTAATATATCATGGAATTGGATTGAAGAATTGTGAATCCCCTAAACGCTAGTCTTAGCTAACTTGGTAGGAAAGACCATTGCTCAAGGTCATAGAACATATAGACTATGGCTGAAAGGGTATTCCTGATTAAGGGATATTTGGCAACTTAGGGACCGCCACGGCAAGAGCAACACTAAAAGATGGATCGCCACAATAAGAGAAACCTTAAAAGATAGATTGCTATGATAAGAGCAACATTAAAAGACGGACCGTAATGATAAAAGCAACATTAAAAGATGGTTCCCTGACCACGGTGCTCAAAGTTAGAGTTACCAAAGCGGCCACAGCAGCAGGCTCCAATAGAAAATGAATTCCACAAGTAGCTGTAACAGGGAATGTGGAAGATGCAACTGTAGCCTTGTTTGTCAAAACACGTTCCCCTAGGGGTTGTCGGATTAACTATTGTGTCTTGATCAACCTCCACATTACATGGGGTAGACAAAGGTCTATCCAGAGAGAGCAGTGCCGCCGCCACTACCTGCGCCATTGGCATAAAAAGTTCTGCTATCCTTGACGGGGAAACTTCCACGATCTTGAGAAGAATTTGAGGGTCAGTCTATAGAAACGACGAAATGGCAGACATCTCGTGAGGGAGAGGGGAGTAGTTGGCGCTAAAAGTCATAAAGACATTAGCTACTGGCGAGTAGCTAAATTCTCCATAATCGAGTGGTTCTTCCTTCGAAGGAGTGTTCGCTTGGCCGGTCAAGGTAGATACATCTTGCGGGAGCTCTCAACTAACCATAGTGACTTTGATTATGACTTTGTCCTCCTCATTGATATTTACTTCCCTTTCACCTTTCGAGTCACTACTCTTAGAAGGGCTACTTACTTCAGCAGAACTGCTACTAGAGGACAATTCTTTAGTCTTACTCTCTTTTAATGATTCCTTCTTGGTAGGATTCTTCGATCATGACTTGTTGTCTTAGTTGAAAGGACCGGCCTCACCCGTATATGCCCTCACTTCTACAGAGGTAGTGAAGGCGCCTTGGTTGCTCTATTGCATATAGGGAGAGTGGATTTGCATTTGTGAATTGGTCACAGGATATGAGGAACTTCATCTTGCAAACTTCATTATGGGATATGCAAGCCTGCCCTCAATGTCCATTGTCGTTTCTTTGGTGGGAATATGGAGCACGACCACTAGTGCTGTTCACTCCCCAAGTATAGGGTTGTGATGTAGTAATAAACTCGGTAAGACCGAGGTCGAATCCCAAGGGACTGGAACTTGTACGTTATCTGAAACTAAGTAGAACTAGAACTAGAATGAGATGAAATCTAAATCGATTATAATTTTAAGAATAATGATGAAATATTAATCTAAAACTTAGGAAAAATCAGAGAAGGGAAACTAGGGATTCAGAGGATCCACTTGTAGAGATCAGGGAGATCTAATGCCTGAGTTAAAAATCAGGAAAATTAACTGAACTGACTTTGATTTGGTTTTCAAGAGATGAAAAGTATATGAATTAGAATGGATTCCATCACCAAACCATGCCCAGGAGACAAAGCAAACAACAGAATTAAACTAATTACCAACCAATCAACGTGTTTATGAAGGTTAGGAAGGGTACCGTCATCCGATCATGCCCAGGAGACGATGATGAACAACAGGGCTTCCTGACGTCATAAACATAAAGAGGAAAAGAACATGCTCAAAGCCATCGCAGACCCATTGTAATTTCAGTCACAACAGACCATTAAAGACTGAAAACATTCCTTTAATAAAAACCCAAATCAACATCAAATTCAGTCTAAACAAAGGCACAAGCAAAGAGGCCTCCCATCACGCTACAAGCTTCACCTCTTAGCCCTAGCTAAGAGGTTTAGCCACACATGAATGGGCTAGATCTCATAATAAAATAGAGAAAAAGAAAGAAGAAGAAAAAAATCCAAACTCTACTCCGTGTCTCTCTCTCTCTGTCTCTTTCTCTCTCCTTCCAGCCGTCCTCCAAGCTCCCTCCTCTTCTCTTGTTTTATATGCAGCAAGGGACTGTCGGTGGGGTTTTCGCAAGTTATCCTACGCAGCCACACCCTCTTACGCAAGCCTTTCTTGCGTTGAATCTTGGTGATACCCATAATCGGATTCTCACGAGAAATCCATGCCGTCCAATGGTTCCAGAGCGAAAAACCACCCGGGAGTAGTATATTCTGAGTGAAATCAGGGCGTCCCACTTCATCTCCCACTCCACCGTCAGTCTTCTGATCGGACGGTCAAAATTATATCTTTGATGTATTTTAAAATTATCCCACCTAGGCAAAGATCACTGGGACCTACCAGAGCAGATGAACGGCTTAGATCATTGAAAAGGATGATGATTGTTGCCCATGAAGATCTTCCGCAAGTTGCGAGACAGAGCCGCGGAAAGCCTCTTGCGCTGAGGTTGGTGAGGCCCACTTCTTGACATCGACGGAGGAATCCATACCGCCCATTGGATTCAGGGCAAAAAAACGTCAGGGAAGGCTGATTAAGGTTTGATTTTAGTGTGGTCCACCAGCCGTTTTGGTCCACCATCCATCTTCCGTTTGGACGGCTGGATTGCAATCCTCACTGTCTTCTGAGTTTCTGACACCTAGGCGATGATCATATGGCCCGTTAGAGACCACTGAATGGTCCAGATCGAGCTACCAAATCAAATTGGTGGCCCACCAGAGATCACGCGGACCTCTGTTTTATCACTGCGTAGCAGAGAAAAAACGGAGATTTCCGTTTTGTAGTGAAGCACGGGTCCGGCCGATTTCGGACTTTTGGAGATGCGGTGCACATGTGGTGCACTTGTGCACCACGCACACTCGGCCAAAGTGGTCCACAGTGATGGTCTTCAAAGAAATCCAATCCATTCATCCATACTTCCAGCTATTTTGAGGGGTCGAGCCAACATTTGAAGTATGTCCAGAGCTTAGGTGGGCCAAAAATCAATGGTTTATGGGTTGAACTGTCCGTTGGGCTGCTTCCGCGATGATCCGACGGATGAATTTCGACGTGTACAGTTCATTTATGGCCCTCAAGCCATGTATAAAGTTTTGATCTGAATGGATGGTGGGAAATCTATGACCTTGCATTCTGGCTGGCTTTCATGCCACTTGAGCTTCAGTTTCTTGATTTTCTCGCCTGTAAATTCGTCGATCTTGGTCTCCTGGGGTCCGTCCCATGCTTTGATGAATTCTAAGCATTAAATCTCAGCTTTTAGCATTCTATTTCAATCCATGCTCGGAAATACACCCTGCATCACAAATACGATTAAATCAGGCTGTTAAACAGTTCCATGTTCGTAAATTCAGGTAATAAACGGGGTCTGATATGCAATATTTGACCATCAACATAACCCCCAACCAGCATTTTGCTAGTCCCTGAGCAAAATATGCAAAAATTAAGTTGAGAATTACGAGACAATTCTTATGAAGCCGAGTGATATTTTGAAAAACAATCCAGATATGAAAAATCTTAAGATTCATGAATGGTGATTATCAATTTCTCCTGGCCTCTCATGCACGATGAATTTCATAATCAAGTTCAAATATTAATCCATAAACTAGAACAATTTTAAACATTAAGTTCCATGGGTGTAGAGTGTAATCCCGACTTTCAACATTAATATTCAATTCTTTATTTTAGGATTTCGTTGGTAATCAACAAGAGAATTCATGATAACCAAAACTTGCCTCACAGATCATTCTTTCATCTTTCTAGTTTTTTTTTTTTTTTTTACTGTGTCAAGATGGGAATCAAATTTCACTTATAGGGAGCAAACCTATGGTGAAACTAGTCGCCCAGCTCTGTCTAACTGTTAATCATAGAAAATCGAATCCACACCTATAGGGAGCAAACCCATGGTGTAACTCTCTTTTTATACCCTGATGGCCAAATCTTTTAGGCTGGTTTCTTTCATGCTCAGTGATTACCAAGTTAATCATTCAATGTTTACAACTTCTAATCATGGATTAACAATTCAAACTTAACTGTGAAATCTACAGATAACTGAATCCAAAAGTTATAAATTTCCAACATCACGAATCTTGAAATTCTAAATCCAGGATATCTGTCAAAATCACTTCAAATGCACAAGAATTTCCAGAAAAAAATTAAAAATTTTCACAATTTTTGCTCAAGACCAAGAAAAACACTGATTAGGTTACCTAATCTCCCACCCCCAACCGAAAATCTACATTGTCCTCAATGTAAAAGATAGGAGCATGGAATGTACATGGGACAACGAAAGTAAAAGATAAAGTGATGGGAAGATAGTACCTGGATGATGAATCGTGAGAGACTTTCCAAGAGATCTCAACATGAGAACGGGTGAGCACGAGAGAAAAAGCAACACAAAAAATAACAAGAAATAAAATCCTACCTATACCACTTTCGCAGGTGCTCTCGATTGCATTTAGCGCATGCAACAAGCCTTTAAACCCCTAGGTTACCCCTAGTGGACGAGTTGTAGTCTCGTGAGGGTTTGCAGTAATGTTACCCACAAACATTGAACTATCTAGGAAAATAAAATAAATGGAAAAGAAAAGCTGGGTTGCCTCCCAGGAGCGCTAAGATTAACGTCTTCAGCTAGACCAAAGCAACCAGTCTAGTCCTAAGAAAGCAATAACCTACCTATACCTCCATCAGACTAGGAGGTCATTCCTGGTAAACAGGATCAGTCAGAGGCATGGACATATCCTCTGAATCAAATTTCTCGACAAATGGCTTTAAGCGATGTCCATTTACTTTAAACTCCTTGCCATTATCGGGGTCTCTTATCTCGACAGCCCCATGAGGATATGCAGTAACAACAATGTAAGGGCCGGTCCAACGAGATCGAAGCTTACCCGGAAAGAGATGTAATCGAGAATTATACAAAAGGACTTTCTGATTTGGCGTGAATGATTTTCGTAGAATATGTTGGTCATGAAACGCCTTCATCCTGTCCTTGTAAATTCTCGAATTCTCGTATGCATCGTTCCAGATTTCTTCAAGTTCATTTAATTGAAGTTTGCGTAGCGAGCCGGCGTTGTTCAGATTGAAATTTAAATTTTTGATTGCCCAGTAGGCTCTATGTTCCAACTCCACAGGTAAGTGGCAAGCCTTCCCATAGACGAGTCTAAAGGGAGACATTCCAATAGGGGTTTTAAAAGCAGTACGGTACGCCCATAAGGCATCGGTCAATCGAATTGACCAATCCTTACGGTCAGGGTTAACCGTTTTCTCCAAAATGTGTTTGATCTCCCTATTAGAAATCTCAGCTTGCCCACTTGTCTGTGGATGGTATGGGGTGCTCACCTTATGAGAGATACCGTATTTCTTCATTAAACTCTCGAATGGCCTATTACAAAAGTGTGAGCCCCCATCACTAATGATGGCTCGAGGCGTTCCGAATCGGGAAAGGATGTTTTCTTTTAGGAATTTAATGACCGTGCGATGGTCATTATTCCGACACGGAATCACTTCGACCCATTTAGTGACATAGTCTACAGCAAGAAAAATATATAAATTCCCAAAAGATTGGGAGAATGGTCCCACGAAATCGATGCCCCAGCAATCAAATGCCTCTACGATAAGAATGGGATTCAAGGGCATCATATTTCGACGGGACAATGCTCCCAATTTCTGACAACGCTCACAAGCTTTGCAAAACTCATGAGTGTCCCTGAACATAGTGGGTCAATAGAAGCCACACTGCAGAATCTTGGCCGTGGTCTTTTTTGCAGAAAAGTGACCACCACAAGCCTGTGAGTGACAAAAGGAGATGACACTCTGATGCTCATCGTCTAGCACACATCTCCTTAAGATTTGGTCTGGGCAATATTTAAACAAGTATGGATCATCCCAGAAGAATTTGCGCACCTCGGTGAAAAATTTCTTCTTATCTTGTGCAGTCCAATGTGTCGGTATGGAACCTGTAGCAAGATAATTAGCAATATCAGCGAACCAAGGTGAATGGGAGACTCTGAACAGCTTGTTCATCGTGAACATGTCATTGATATGGGTCGCCTCAAGGGAATCAGAAGTATTAAGGCGAGAAAGGTGATCGGCCACTACGTTCTCTACTCCCTTTTTATCTTTAATTTTCAAATCAAATTCTTGGAGTAGGAGGATCCATCGTATCAGGCGGGGCTTAGAATCATTCTTAGAAAGAAGATACTTCAGCGCCGCATGATCTGTATAGATAATGATCTTGGATCCGATCAAGTATGACCTAAATTTGTCCAAGGCGAACACCACGGCTAAAAGTTCCTTTTCCGTAGTCGAGTAGTTCACTTGGGCAGGATTTAAAGTCCTACTCGCATAATGGATGACGTAGGGCCTCTTATCTTTTCTCTGGCCTAAAACCGCTCCAAGAGCATAATCAGAAGCGTCGCACATAAGCTCAAAAGGAAGGCTCCAGTCGGGTGGCTGCATGATGGGTGCAGTGGTTAACATGCCTTTAAGCTTGGTGAAAGCTTCCTGGCATGGCTCAGTCCACTCGTATGGAACATCCTTTTGAAGAAGATTACATAAAGGACGAGAGAGGAGACTAAAGTCCTTTATGAATCGCCTGTAAAATCCTGCGTGTCCTAAGAAGGATCGCACGTCTCTGATGTTCTTGGGTGGAGGTAGGTTAGAGATAAGATCGATTTTTGCCTTATCTACCTCAATTCCCTTGGACGAGATGATATGCCCAAGGACAATCCCCTTATGAACCATGAAATGGCACTTCTCCCAATTAAGTACCAGATTCTTTTCTTCACATCTTTTCAGCACACATTTAAGACTTTCCAAGCACTTGCTGAAAGATGAACCATAGACAGAGAAATCGTCCATGAAGACCTCAAGATATTGCCCCACCATATCAGAAAAGATACTCAACATACATCGCTGAAAGGTGGCAGGGGCATTACATAATCCAAACGGCATCCTTCGATAAGCAAAGGTGCCATAGGGACATGTAAATGTGGTCTTTTCCTGGTCCTCAGGGGCAATTTCAATCTGATTGTAACCCGAATATCCGTCTAGAAAACAGTAATAGGAATGACCAGCTAGCCTTTCCAAGATTTGATCGATGAAGGGCAGAGGAAAGTGATCCTTCCTTGTGACGGTATTCAACTTTCTGTAGTCAATGCACATTCTCCAACCAGTAGTGACTCTGGTTGGCACGAGTTCATTATTAGCATTGGCTACGATGGTGATTCCGGACTTCTTAGGAACCACCTGAGTTGGACTCACCCATTGACTATCAGATATAGGGTATATGATACCCACATCCAATAGTTTAAGAACCCCGGCCTTAACCACTTCCTTCATGTTTGGATTTAGTCTACGTTGTGGTTGCCGAGCGGTCTTTGCATTTTCCTCAAGATATATGTGGTGAGTACAAATCGAGGGATCGATTCTTTTGAGGTCCGCTATCGTCCATCCTAGAGCTCCTTTATGCTCAATGAGAGTAGATATGAGCATACTCTCCTGTTCTTTCTCCAGGTGGGCAGAGATCACCACCGGGTATGTCTCATCTTGACCTAAATAGGCATATTTCAAATCGAGGGCAAAGGTTTTAGGTCAAGCTTCGGTGCCTTGAGGTTAGACGGTAGCGGCACTACATCGCCAGTGGCAATTCTTCAAATTGTGGCCTCCACCGGTTAACTTCAAGGCACGGCGAAGATCAAGCAAGGCACACGTCTCCCTAATCATATCATCATCAAACTCATGGGAGTGGGCCAAGCACGTCTCTAGAGGATCAGAGGATAAGGTAAGGGGTGTCCTATCTTCCACGAAAGTATTGATCATGTTAATGTCGTGGACATCGTCATCATCCTCTGCGTTGCTGCCATTATTGAAAAAGATGTTCGACTCCAATGTCAAATTTCCAAAAGACATAGTCATGACACCATTCCTGCAATTAATGATTGCATTTGACGTGGCAAGGAATGGGCGACCAAGAATGACGGGAATCTGAGTGCTCATGTTGTTGATGGGTTCAGTGTCCAGGATGATAAAATCTACAGGGTAGTAAAATCTATCGACTTGGACTAACACATCCTCAATAATCCCTCTTGGTACACGAACAGTTCGATCTGCAAGTTGTAGTGTAGTTAGGGTAGGTTTTAACTCACCCAATCCTAACTGTTTGTATACCGAGTAGGGGATCAGATTGACGCTCGCTCCCAAGTCAAGAAGTGCATGATCAATTCGATGGTTCCCGATTACACATGATATGGTTGGGCTACCGGGATCCTTGAATTTCGCGGCACGTCTTGCTTCAGATGACACTCACTTTCTCAGTCAAGAAGATCTTCTTTTGAATACTCTGCCGTCTTTTAGTCGTGCATAGGTCTTTCAGAAATTTTGCATATAGAGGAACCTGTTTTACGACATCAAGTAGAGGAATGTTGACTTTCACTTGTTTCAACACCTCCAGAATATCCTGAGAGTTAGAAAGACGTTTTGGTGCAACCAACCGTTGGGGGAACGGAGCAACTGGCTTCTCTAGAAGTTTCGGTTCTAATTTTTGTGGAACATCACTAGATCCATCATTATTGTCCTCTTCTGGTTCTTGAGGCTTTTCGGGCCTAACCGGAAGGGTTTTATCAATGATCTTCCCACTCCTAAGAGTGGTGATGGATTTAGCGTGTCCCATTTGATTTGAAGAGCTGGGATCATTTATCTCGTATTGCGATTTAGGATTGGGGAGCGGTTGTGCAGGAAGCATCTCCTTTTCTATAACCGTCATACGTGAATCTATTTTCTGCATAAAGTCTGTAAGTCCACGCACTGCCTGAGTCAGCTCTTGTATGGGATTTTGAACCGGTTCTTCTTGAGGTTTCCCCTGATTTGGATTTTGATTGAAGAAACTTTGAGGGGTAGCAGTTGTCCATTCCTTCAACTAAAATTTGGATGATTTCTCCAACCAGGATTGTATGTATTGGAGGTAGATCCATTGAAAGGTCTTTGATAGTTATTTACGGCATTGGCTTGCTCATTCAACACTCCTCGAAAGGCAGATATGGTAGGACAATTTTCAGTTGTGTGAATGTTGCAATCACAGATGCCGCAAACAATTTCATTAACCTTCTCCTTCTTTCCTTCCATGGCCTCGACTCTTCGAGTGAAATTAGTCACTTTAAAATTTACATCGTCCTCTTCTTTCAGGAGATATACTCCACCTTTCTCCTTAGATTGAGTTAGCCTAGGCATGGTGTTTGATTTTGGGTAATGGTCCCATGATTGTGCATTCTCGGCAAGTCTATCAAGGTAATCCCATACCTCGTCGACCTCTTTATTCATGAATTCACCATTACACATTGTCTCGACCAGTTGGCGCATGGAAGATGTCAGTCCATCATAGAAAAAATTTGTAATGCGCCACATTTCAAAACCGTGTTGTGGGCATGAACTGACAAGATCCTTGAACCTTTCCCAACATTGGTAGAATGTTTCATCTTCCTTTTGGGCAAAGTTCATGATTGCTTTCTCGAGGGTAATCGTTTTATGGTGTGGGAAAAATTTCTTTATGAATTCCTCTGCAAATCATTCCATGTGCCAAAGGATCTAGGACGCATGAATGTAACCACGTCTTAGCCTTCTCTTTCAAGGAAAAAGGAAAGAGTTTCACTGATTGTATCCTCTGGATACATTGGGAAAGTATAAGGTGGCTATAATCTCATCGAACTCTTTCAAATGTAAGTATGGACTTTCTGATTCAAGCCCATGGAATTTAGGAAGGAGTTGGATAACTCCTGGCTTGATGTCCATATGTCCTGTGTTTTCAGGAAAAATCATGCATGAGGGCGTGCTCACCCCCGTCGGTTGTAAATAATCTCGTAAGGTACGAGGCGGGGGTGCTTGAAGCACCTCATTCTCATCATGTACTTCCTTGTCCATCTGTTGAGGTAGTGCTTGAGGTTGATTTTCAGCCATAACCACAATTAACTCAGGGGAATTCGAGCGGTGTCTAGTCCTGCGATGGACAGTCAACCCCTCAACTAACCCTCCTTCAGTCAAGAGACGTCGAGTGTCGTCACGGGCCCACTTGGGCATGAAACACTCACAGCCCTCAGTCAAATTCTAAATATAATCCTAAGAAAGAAAATATGAATCTAGAAAGAAAAGAGGGTTGGAAGGAGATTACCAAATTGGAGTCCCTAAGCTAAAGACCTGCAAAATAAAACAAAATAAGTTAGTTTCTAAATAGAAGAAATTTCTAAAGTAAATCAAATCTAAAGAGTTAGAGAATCTAGAAAATCAGAAAGAATTTACCAAATTAGAAGTTCTATCTTAACAACCTACAGAATAAGAAATATGTTAGTTCTATGAAAAATAGAAAACAAAATCTAAAATTAAAATTAGTAAAATCCTAATCTTAAACTAACTCTAAATCCAATTAATTTTAGAAAATCGTAGCCATCAGCCCCCGGCAACGGCGCCAAAAACTTGTTCACTCCCCAAGTATAGGGTTGTGATGTAGTAATAAACTCGGTAAGACCGAGGTTGAATCCCAAGGGACTGGAACTTGTACGTTATCTGAAACTAAGTAGAACTAGAACTAGAATGAGATGAAATCTAAATCGATTATAATTTTAAGAATAATGATGAAATATTAATCTAAAACTTAGGAAAAATCAGAGAAGGAAAACTAGGGATTCAGAGGATCCACTTGTAGAGATCAGGGAGATCTAATGCCTGAGTTAAAAATCAGGAAAATTAACTGAACTGACTTTGATTTGGTTTTCAAGAGATGAAAAGTATATGAATTAGAATGGATTCCATCACCAAACCATGCCCAGGAGACAAAGCAAACAACAGAATTAAACTAATTACCAACCAATCAACATGTTTATGAAGGTTAGGAAGGGTACCATCATCCGATCATGCCCAGGAGACGATGATGAACAACAGGGCTTCCTGACGTCATAAACATAAAGAGGAAAAGAACATGCTCAAAGCCATCGCAGACCCATTGTAATTTCAGTCACAACAGACCATTAAAGACTGAAAACATTCCTTTAATAAAAACCCAAATCAACATCAAATTCAGTCTAAACAAAGGCACAAGCAAAGAGGCCTCCCATCACGCTACAAGCTTCACCTCTTAGCCCTAGCTAAGAGGTTTAGCCACACATGAATGGGCTAGATCTCATAATAAAATAGAGAAAAAGAAAGAAGAAGAAAAAAATCCAAACTCTACTCCGTGTCTCTCTCTCTCTGTCTCTTTCTCTCTCCTTCCAGCCGTCCTCCAAGCTCCCTCCTCTTCTCTTGTTTTATATGCAGCAAGGGACTGTCGGTGGGGTTTTCGCAAGTTATCCTACGCAGCCACACCCTCTTACGCAAGCCTTTCTTGCGTTGAATCTTGGTGATACCCATAATCGGATTCTCACGAGAAATCCATGCCGTCCAATGGTTCCAGAGCGAAAAACCACCCGGGAGTAGTATATTCTGAGTGAAATCAGGGCGTCCCACTTCATCTCCCACTCCACCGTCAGTCTTCTGATCGGACGGTCAAAATTATATCTTTGATGTATTTTAAAATTATCCCACCTAGGCAAAGATCACTGGGACCTACCAGAGCAGATGAACGGCTTGGATCATTGAAAAGGATGATGATTGTTGCCCATGAAGATCTTCCGCAAGTTGCGAGACAGAGCCGCGGAAAGCCTCTTCTGGCTGAGGTTGGTGAGGCCCACTTCTTGACATCGACGGAGGAATCCATACCGCCCATTGGATTCAGGGCCAAAAAACGTCAGGGAAGGCTGATTAAGGTTTGATTTTAGTGTGGTCCACCAGCCAGTTTTGGTCCACCATCCATCTTCCGTTTGGACGGTGGATTGCAATCCTCACTTTGTCTTCGAGTTTCGACACCTGGCGATGATCATATGGCCCGTTAGAGACCACCGAATGGTCCAGATCGAGCTACCAAATCAAATTGGTGGCCCACCGTGAGATCACGCGACCTGCTTTTTATCATCACAGTAGCGAGAGAAAAAACGGAGATTTCCGTTTTGTAGTGAAGCACGGGTCCAGGCCGATTTCGGACTTTTTGGAGATGCGGTGCACATGTGGTGCACTTGTGCACCACGCACACTCAGCTCAGAGTGGTCCACAGCGATGGTCTTCAAAGAAATCCAATCCATTCATCCATACTTCCAGCTATTTTGAGGGGTCGAGCCAACATTTGAAGTATGTCCAGAGCTTAGGTGGGCCAAAAATCAATGGTTTATGGGCTGAACTGTCCGTTGGGCTGCTTCCGCGATGATCCGACGGATGAATTTCGACGTGTACGGTTCATTTATGGCCCTCAAGCCATGTATGAAGTTTTGATCTGAATGGATGGTGGGAAATCTATGACCTTGCATTCTGGCTGGCTTTCATGCCACTTGAGCTTCAGTTTCTTGATTTTCTCGCCTGTAAATTCGTCGATCTTGGTCTCCTGGGGTCCGTCCCATGCTTTGATGAATTCTAAGCATTAAATCTCAGCTTTTAGCATTCTATTTCAATCCATGCTCGGAAATACACCCTGCATCACAAATACGATTAAATCAGGCTGTTAAACAGTTCCATGTTCGTAAATTCAGGTAATAAACGGGGTCTGATATGCAATATTTGACCCTCAACAAGTGCCTTTGGGGTTGTCATTACTCTCCTCCTATGGAGGTGGTATCGTGGCCTTAACAGATTGCTCTCATGGTCTTTGCAATTCTTCTAAACAGATACCATGTGTGATTTAGCCCTTTAAAGTGTTGACAGGCATTACTTGGCGGATAGGCTCCTCTAAAGAAATTTTTAAATACACTTGATCGAGGACATGATCCTTCTCCATTATGTAGCCAGTCCCCTGTTCGGGCATGATTTCTCTTCATTGTATAGTCAGTCCCTTGTTCGGGCATGATCCTTCTCCACTATGTAGCCAATCCTCTACTCAGACCTATAGTTCCTTAGACACAGAGGAGCAATTTAGATGGGATAATTCACTGAGTGATAAGGATATACTCAAAAAATAAAAAGAAAACAAATGTACTCACCATCACATCTTGTAGCTCAAACCAAATGTTGATAACCTGGAAGAAGAAAGATAAATTATTAAAGTAAAGGGAGGCCGACTTATAGACAATAAGACCTGATTCTATTGTACGGACCCAATCGCATAATGAATACTGAGAAGAACTTTTATGCGGACAAAGGATCGATCCCCCGTTTGAATTCATAAAAATAATAGGAGAATCAAGAGGGCATCTGTTGGAGCACAAAAATAAAGCAATCGTGAAAAGATATTATTGTGCGTAGTCACACTACAGTGGCGAGTTGTGCGGCCGTGCAATGAAGAATAATGTTGGGAATGAATGGTATCGAGAAGTTTGCCCACATTAAATAGAAGCCCTGTTGTGCACCCACGCAATAGGGGTATATTACGCGACCGCATAATGAAGACTTGTCACGTGGATTTGGTAGTTCACACGTATGGAGGCCTATTAATAACCCCTCCCCTTCTCATTTGGATCATCAGAGGGATCAGAAAGGTCTAAGAAGCATTCGGGAACTCTCAAAATCAAGATTTGTAATGTTCAGGTATCCCAGGGAAGTAGCACAGGAGAAAGGAAGGAAGGAGATTCGAGCAAGTAGGAGTCTGCCCTGTTGTGTGATCGCATAATAGGGTCTGTATGTGTGACTGCACAATATGGGTCTAATGATCCATATGTTATGTGATTTTATAGATTCATCTAGGATTTGTCTTCTTATGCACATATTCTTTGAATATTGGAGTGAAGCAAGGGTTTCGAACTTGCACAACTCTTCTATCATTGCAACGGATGCCATACAAGCTAAGATGTTGCCAAAATTATTATTAAACTATTCTTAATTGTACTAAATAAATGTACTTTGTTTTAGATTCAAGAGAAAATGTGAGGGAAGTAATAATAATTCAGATTAATGAAATAAAAATGATGATATTTGTTATTCAATTTTCCTTTTGTTATTATATTAAATGTACATATTCCAATCCCCAATACTTGTTTTTGGTTGAAACAAGGTGCCTTGGTGACCTTAACCTTAGACCCCTTTAGGTCCAAAACAATCTACCCTAGATAACATGTTCTATATAGGAAACCTTATTCATCAGGTTTGTGCTAGGTAAATCATGTGCAAAAGAAAGTAAATCAAAATGCACAAGTTTGATTAATCTTTAATCAATTGAGCGAACCTTTGACTGGTCTCGATCAAAGGCACTTCTATCATGTTTCATAGAAATCTCGATCGTTTGACATATCGAGTTCGATCAATCGAAAGTGTGTAAAAGTGTCAAGCAAGCTTTCTGCCTTTTAATCGAATTAAGTTCGATCGATTGAAGGGGTCATTTGATTGATCAATACTAGCCATTATAAATCCGTTGAAGCTTTTTCTCTATAAAACTAGAAACAAATCTTTCAAGAATTGATAGTTTTGAGTGAATTAGAATCCTTAGTATGTCTCAATAGTTCCCAACACTTCTAAGATATCACCCAAAGAGATCAATGAATTCTTTATTGTGATTAATTGTTCTAATGAGCATTTTAAACTCCATTTAATGAAGAACATGGCATCTTACATTCTCTAGACTTTAGACACCACACATATAGGTAAATCCTTGTCTAAATACCCTTTAGAATGCCCATCTAGGTGAATTCCCATTTGGAACTAACTATCCTACAATTGTATGAGATTAACATCTCTCTCATTACCTTGGTAGTCTCATTGGAGCATCAAGTGCAAGGTAACCAATCAATTAAAGCCGAAGGAGATCGACATCAAAGTTCAGGGGAGTAATTGAGAAGCCAATTCAAGATTGAAGAAGCTCTCAAGTAATGCACTTCAATGGGGCTCAATCCGATAAGTAAGCTTGTCATTTTAAAATCCATATACTCTTTCTTTATATAATATTGAGTATTGAGTTTGTGATCCAAACTCAATTAGGTCCTTGCGTAGACCATCTTTGGCAGGAGTGTATGTAGGTTCTTATGTAGGACCGTCTTTTGGCAAGAGTGTTTGTAGGTTCTTATGTAGGACTACAATCAGGCACGGGTGAATATGTGTTAGTCTCCGTAGGAGCTTCCCACAGGAGTATACTAGGTCATTGGATTATGACTGTAGTGGTTATTAGTTAGTCGATAGAAAACTAACTAAGTCTCCGTGAGAGCCACTAACACAGATGCAAACGTGGTTCACTAATATGGGTATGTGTTCCACCAATACATGTACATATGTGTAGGTTATTGTGTAGGATCAAAAGTTTGTGATGAACCTATTAAAAACCATTGTAAAGGTTAAAGGTAAACTTATTGTAAACCTTCGAGATAGTGAAATCTAGTACACTCGAGTAGAGTGCGCCTGTTAGGAGTGGAGTATGCAATTATCCAAACCACTATATATCGTTATGTTTGTGATTAGCTTATGTGGATTTATATTCTTATTTGTGATTGAAATTGTTTAATTCATATAGACGCATGATTAGAAGTGTATGCTAGGCACTTAATTTGTAGCACACATAATCGATAATTCACATGTCACTCACATAGACTAGTTGCTCATATATTGTATTATTTGTAGTCCATGTACTTGGACCTACTTGGTTGGAAAGCCTAAGTTTTAACTGCTTTTAATTGACGCATATTTTTAAGTCATCCTATTCACACCCCTCTAAGACTTAACCATAATTTTAAGCTCCGCTAAGCTTTTGCATTATGTGGTAGACAATCCATGTAATTTTAATTGGTATCAAAGCATATTGCTCTTCAAGGACTTAACTATTTAAAGTAAGATCCATATGAGCTTTACAATTATGTTTACCTATGAGGGGAACGCCATCACATGACCACTGTATTTTGATGGGTCTAACTATACTTTTGGAAAGCTAGAATGAGGGTATTCTTAAGATTCCTTGACCCTATAGTTTGGGTTAATGTCGAACAAGGGTGGACTATATATAACCTTAGAACAAGTCATGATTAATGGTAAATCCATTAGCACTCCCAAAGATAAATTCAAATGGAATATTGATGAAAGAGCTTGGTATACCTATGATCCAAAGCTCTCTATGTGATTTGCTATGCCATTTCACCTGATAAATTTAAACGCATTTGTACATGTGAAACGGGAAAGGAAGCGTTGGACATATTAGAAACCACCCATAAGGGAACTAGCATAGTAAAGTGATTTGTGAGAAGATGGCTAATCGAACCAACCAACCTAGTAGATTTGCGAGATTCCATCAGATCGATGGCCGAAAGCCCATTTTATTTTCATTTTTAATATAAATATTAAGTTTTAGTTCGATTAGGCTGCCCCGACATTCTTCTCAACTCAAACTTGAAAACTTTAAACTTATGTAGTTAATCACTATAAAAGATGTTAATATTGTGAATTTCATGTTCGGCTCGGAGAATTTCATGTTAGGCTCGTTGAATTTCACGTTAGGCTAGTTGAATTTCATGTTAGGCTCGTTGATTTTCATGTTTGGCTCTTTGAATTTCATGTTAGGCTCGTTGAAATTGACCGCGAAGTGAGTGAAATTGACCGCGAAGTGATTGAAATTAATCGTGAAGTAAGTGACATTGACCACAAAGTGAGTAAACTTAATCGAGAAGTGAATGAAATTCATCGCAAAGTGAGTGAATTTGACCGAGGAGTGAAATTCACCACAAAGTGAGTGAACTTGACCGCCAAGTGATTGGAATTCACCGCGAAGTGATTGAAATTCACCACGAAGTGAGTGAAATTAACTGCGAAGTGAGTGAACTTGACCGAGAAGTGAGTGAAATTCACCGCAAAGTGACTGAAATTGACTGCGAAGTGAGTGAACTTGAACGAGAAGTGAGTGAACTTGAACGAGAAGTGAGTGAAATTCACCGCGAAGTGAGTGAAATTGATCGCGAATTGACTGGAATTGACTGCGAGGTGATTGAAATTCACTGTGAAGTGAGTGAAATTCACCGTGAAGTGAGTGAAGTTCATCACGAGGTGAGTGAAATTCACAGCAAAGTGACTAAAATTGATAGCGGAATGATTGAAATTCACCCTAAGTGAGTGAAGTTCATCGCGAAGTGAGTGAACTTGACTGCGAAGTAAGTAAAATTCACCACGAAGTAAGTGAACTTGACTGCGAAGTAAGTAAAATTCACCGCGAAGTAAGTGAACTTGACTGCGAAGTAAGTAAAATTTACCGCGAAGTGAGTGGACTTGAACACGAAGTGAGTAAAATTGACCGCAAAGTGAGTGAACTTAAATACAAAGTGAGTAGAATTCACCGCAAAGTGAGTGAACTTGACAGTGAAGTGAGTGAAATTCACCGCAAAGTGAGTGAACTTGTCCGGGAAGTGAGTGAACTTGACCAAGAAGTGAGTGAAATTAACCGAGGTTCACATGAAATTAACCGAGCCTAACTTGAAATTGACCGAGCTTCACATGAAATTGACCGAGCTTCAAATAAAATTCACCGAGCTTCACATGAAATTGATGTTTGCCTCATTAAATTTCATGTTAGGCTCGTTCATTTTCACGTTAGGCTCAGTTGATTTCATGTTCGACGCGGTCAATTTCAAGTTAGGCTCGGTGAATTTCAAATTCGGCTTGGTGGATTGCATGTTATGCTCAGTCAATTTCAAGTTAGGCTTGGTCAATTTCAAGTCAGGCTCAGTGAATTTCACGTTAGGCTCGGTCAATTTCATGTTTGGCTCGGTGAATTTTAGGTTAGGCTCGGTTATTTTCAAGTTAGGCTCGGGCAATTTTAAGTTAGGCTCAATGAATTTCACGTTAGGCTCGATGAATTTCATGGTTGGCTTGTTCAAGTTTATATTAGGCTTGGTCAATTTCATGTTTGGCTCGGTTATTTTCAAGTTAGGTTCGGTGAGTTGTATGTTATGCTCAGTCAATTTCCAAGTTAGGCTGGATGAATTTCACATTAGGCTTGGTGAATTTCATGGTAGGCTCATTCAATTTCATGTTAGGCTCGGTGAATTTCAAGTTAGGATTGGTGAATTTATATTCGACTCGGTGAATTTCATGTTAGGCTTGTTGAAATTCATGCTTTTCTATGGCTACGGTTATAATCCGTAGCCATGAATTTCTTTCGAAAACTACATTTCTAATAAATTAGGGGCATTTTGGTCCGCTAAAAATGCATCCATATATAAGGGTCATAGTTTTGGAAAGTAAGTTTGGAAGGGCTGAGAGAGGATAGTGGCTTAAAAGTGAGGTATACAGTTAGAAAAATCTCTATATATTTTAGGGCATGAGCCTAATCCAAATCTCAGGTTAACCCCATTATAAGAAACAGTGGTGATTGAATGCCTTCAAAATAAATATTATGGTGGGCTCTAGTAAGTTTTTAATGGTGGGTGTTCAAAATAAACATTATGATGGGCTCTAGGAAGTTCTTAATGTTGGGCGTTCAATCACAACTGTTTTATTGTGATGTAATCCTCTTGAGATTTGAATTTACCTCAATGTTTATGGTTTAGGATTTAGGGTTTATGCTATCCCCTAAAATAATTTGAAAAAATTGATGTACAGCATAGATAAAACACAGGTGGGTCACAGACCACTGTCTAGGGAAGCAGATTGCACATTTAGGGCTTGAGCCCAAAAATGAAGTGTATCCAAATCTCAAGTGAACCTCACAACAGGAAACAGTTTGAATTAAAATTCTACCGTTGAAAGTTTCTTGGGGGCCACAGAAGTTTTAAATCAAACTGTTATTTGTATTTTTCCTTCATCCAGGTCCGTATGATCTTATGAACAGGTTGGATGACAAATAAACATCACTGTGGGCCCTAAAAAGGTTTCAATAGTGGAAGTCATTATTCCCACTTTCTTATGGTGTGGTCTAGTTGAGATTTTTTCATACTTAATTTTAGATTCAACCAATAAAATGATCCATAAAAATGGATGGACGGCGTTGATAACCTACACACATTCACAATAGGCCCGACTGAGTTTAGTCAGTACCATAAAAGCGCACTGAGTGGCTCAGTACGCAATCCGATTTCTATTTGCAAAATCTGATTGAGTACCGAGTTACTCTGTGCGCTTTTGTAAACTTAGTTGTGCCCACCGTGAACGTATGTGGTTTACCCACTCTGTCCATCCGCTTTTTACCAGCTCATTTAAGGAGTTGATTCCAAAATTGAAGCAAATCGAAAGCTCAAGTGGATCATACCACAGGAAACAGGGGGAATAATGATTTTTACCATTAAAACCTTTCTATGCCCTAGATTAATGTTTATTTGTCATTGAACCTGTTCATAAGATCATACAGATATGGATGAAGGGAAAAACAAATGTAAGGTTGATCCAAAACTTCTGTGGTTCCTAAGATTTTTTCAACGGTAGATGTTCAATTCACACGGTTTCCTATGGTGTGGTGCATTTGATCTTTGGATATGCTTTGTTTTGGGGCTCGAGTCCTAAAATTATCTTGTAAAATGGATGAACGGAGTGGATAAATTACATAAATCATGGTGAACATCATAGAGTTTACTCAGTACTCTAAGTGTACTGAGTTACTCAGTACGCAATCCGCTTCCTTGCAAATATAAAGCTCAAGTGAACCACCACTATAAATAGTCCCGGGCTCATCGGGGTGGACCTCACCACAGAAAACAGTGAAAATTGAATGCCTACCGTTGAAACCTTTTTGGGCTCCCACGTGCTGTTTATATAGTACTGAACATATGCATTGGACTACTAGGAAGTGGGCCTCACCACAGGAAACAACGGTGACAATGATACCCACCATTGAAAACTTCTCAGGGCTCACCATGTTGTATGCGTTTTATACCCATACCGTCTATCCACTTCGATCCCCAGCCCACTTGCTAGGCATGAGCCCAGAATTGAAACAGATCTAAATCTCAAGTGGACCCATAGCTGGAAGCAGCAGTGATAATGACACCCACCATTGATAGCTTCCAGGGCCATAGTTGAAACCCTTCAAGGGCCCACCGTTGGGGCTTGTTGTGCGCCCCACTGATGTTTATTTGTCATCAAACCTGCTGATATGGGGTGAGCTGAAACACAAAAATAGTAACTGATCCAAAACTTATGTAGCCCCATAAGTGGGGTCCACCATTCATTTTGGCGTGCTACCATATATGATGTATATATTTTAATTTTATCCATATTGTCCATTGGACAATGTGATAACCGTGTTGTGCATGTGTCCACTGGATTGTAGAACCCACCCACTATAATGTGCATAGGGTATTTACGCTATCCACTAGACAGTGGGACCCACCTATGATGTACGGTTTATCCACGCTGTCCACTAGATAGGGGACCCATTGCGATGATGTGTTTAATCAATGTTTTGCACTGGACAACGGGACCTCCGTGATGCTTATTTGCTATCTAACCCGGTAATAAGGCCGTATGGGCCTGGATGAATAGGGGAAGCACGAGTACCATCCTAACTTAAAGCATGTTCATTGCCCATCCGTAGGCTCATGTGAGGCATACCTGGTGGTCACTTAACTTCATGAATTTGTGATATTTGTTTAGTCACTTAACCATGTGAACTTGCGATACTTGTGTGACCACATGTAACCATGTGAATTTGTGATACTTGGTGGTCACTAAACTATGTGAATTTAGAATACTTATTTGGCCACTTAATTATGTGAACTTGTGATATTGTGTAGCCACTTCACCGTGTGAACTTGTGATATTTGTGTGACCACTTAACTATGTGATCTTGTGAAGCCTATTTCAACCTTTTAACTATGAGAACATATTATGTTTGCTTGACCATTCGAAAACGTGTGCATGTGTGGCACTTGCTTGACCACTTGGATAGGTGTAACTATGAACTCTCTTGTAGGCCTTTTTAAAACAAAAACCAAAAAAAACAGAAAAAAAAAAAAAAACAGAAAAAAACAGAAAAAAAACAAAAAAAAAAAAAAACAAAAAAAACAAAAAAACAAAAAAACAAAAAAAAAAAAAAAAAAAAAAAAAAAAAAAAAACTAAACAAAAAACAAAATGGCACATGGCCTATTAGATTCAATCATCCCTCCTAGTGGACCGTAATGCAGCCTCAACATTGCTAAAATTTTGAAAGTTTGGGTTGCCTGAAACTATTAACACTTGCTTAGCCCTTGACCATGTGTGTAAAGCGCACTAGGGGAGCAACGCCCACCAAGCCACCTATTGTTACGTGTATGAAACTTGACGTAGGTTGTTTATCTCCTCATAGCAAGTCTTCTTTATCTCCTCATAGCATGTCTTAGAACTACTTGAGAATATGTGCAATTTACTCACACCACATTAACACATTAGACTCATGTGTTACTCGTTCATGGATGTTGAAACCACGGGATGGTTGGATGTTGACCCATGCATAGCATGTTCATGGTTGTTGAAACCATGGGATAGTGTGACCCATACATTTCACATTCATGGATGTTGGAACTATGGAACCAATGGGATGGTTACATGTTGGCTCATATATAACATCTTTATAGATGATTGGAACCACGGACCTATTAGTGGTTGTGATACCGATAAAATAATAGAAACATACAGGGTGATGATAAGGCCCATGGGTGAAAGTCCTTAAACATCGTTGGTACCAATCGAGTTTTCCCTATTGTCGGGCTGAGTTCGGTAAGATCACGGGATGTTCAACAATCTTCCATTGTCGAGTTCGGATGGGGAAGATAGCCTAGCATGTCAAGATTATGACAAATTGATACACTACCATAAGGCCGGGTGGGTGAGCACGTGGGATGTGCAACAGGTTCCCACTACCAAGGTGATCAGGTAGGTGTGGGTGATAAGTCTTTGCCAGCTCAGATGGAAATGGCCTCAGTTGTTCATGGAAATTAATTGTACAATTATATATTGGAGTGCATTTATAATCATATTGCATTTGCACATGCATACAAGTACCTATACACTCTATTCCTCGCATAAGTCATGCTAATTGTAAGTAAAGTTATAGATGTCCTAGAGGGGGGTGAATATCACTAAATCAATTTATTATAATCAAACGCGAAAAATAAATTCTTAGTAGCAATATATATTGAAATATTGATTTCAATTGAGTTGTCAGACAACCTTCACCTAAAATCTTAGGTAAGACAACCTTATTTCACGATGTCCTTAAAACTAATATTTAAAAAAAAAAAAAAAAAAAAAAAGGACACAGAGAGAGAGAGAGAGAGAGAGAGAGAGAGAGAGAGAATAAGATTATCAATCACCACAATACAGAAAGAATTATGGTAGTTCGATATTTAACACACACCTACTTCATTCCCAAAATTACTACTCCCTATAGTTTTAGCCTTCCACTATTTTCAAAGTTTTGACAGGATCACCTCAACAATCTCTTATAGTTCTTGTGATTTTCATAAGCTTACCACAATAAAACCTCAAGTGATTTTCATGGGCTAACCACTACACAATCCGATGAGATTTCCAGGTAATCTCAACAAACCCAAAATGAAATTAATATATTGCAAACAAATACTTATCTTCTCAAAGACAAATGTCGATGCGAAGATACTGAAGAAGACTTTTAAACGTAAATGCCTCAATCGATGCAACAATCATTTTTCTCGGATGATGATGAATCAATGTGTGCTCAACCAAAAATGATATAGGGATATATAATTTCTTAAGGAATAAAACCTTAAAAGCTGAAGATTCAATTCTCTAATCTCAAGTTGAGTATAATATACTCTCTAATTGAATTTAAATTTACTTAAGAGTGAATTGAATAAGCTATAAAAGGAATAAGAATTACTAAGAAAATATCTTGGAAAAGACTAGAGTTTTCTCTCTCAGTTTGCAGAAGAATTCTCCTTTTCATGCTTTAAATAATGAAAAAATGTCTCTATTTATAGCAAAAGATTTGGTTCTTTGGTCAGCCTAAAAATTCCTTCGATTGGCCGAATTTCCACGATATTGTTCCAATCACTAGCAAATTTCATGGGATTTGATTTTATCAAAACTTAGGCCAGCTCGAGCAAATCATCGGCTAGCCGGAAAAAGATTCGGCTGACCAAATATAGGGTGCGGCTGGCCTAAGCTCCCAGAAATCAGAGAGCATGCATTGTTGTAAACTTGACCTGGGTCACCCTTGGACTGACCTGAGCTGGGTTCGGCTTGGTGAATACAAGGTCGGGCTGGTTGGATTTTCAACAAAAATAAAAATTCATATCGCTGGAAACTTGACCTAAGCTGACCTTGAGCTGACCCAACACTACAAGAAAGTAGACCTTTAGCCTCGGTTCAAAAAAATGAGGCTAAATATGGTTTTTAGCCTCAGTTGTAAAGGAACTGAGGTTAAAAATTCACTTTTTATCTCAGTTGATGAGAAACTGAGTCCAATAGTCTGCCTTTTTGCGTCGGTTGGTAAGAAACTGAGGCCAAAAGTCTGTTACCCTTTTGCCTCAGTTGGTGAGCAACTGAAACTAAAAGTCTGCCCTTTTGCCTCGATTGTTGAGAGCTGAGGCCAAAATTCTGCCCTTTTGCCTAGGTTGATGAGAAACTGAGGTCAAAGTCTGCCCTTTTGCCTCGGTTGGTAAGAAACTGAGGCCAAAAGTCTGCCTTTTTACCTCGGTTGGTGAGCAACTGAGGCTAAAAGTCTGCTCGTTTGCCTTGGTTGGTGAACAACTTAGGCCAAAAGTCTACCATTTTACCTCAGTTGGTGAGCAACTAAGGCCAAAAGTCTGCCCTTTTGCCTCGGTTGTTGAAAACTGAGGACAAATGTTTGCCCTTTTGCCTCGGTTGGTGAAAAACTGAGGCTAAAAGTCTTCCCTTTTGCCTCCGTTGGTGAGTAATTGAGGCTAAAAGTCTGCTCTTTTGCCTCGGTTGGTGAGCAACTGAGACCAAAAGTATGCCTTTTTGCCTCGGTTTGTGAGCAACTGAGGCTAAAAGTTTGCCCTTTTGCCTCGGTTGGTGAGAAACTGAAGCCAAAAGTCTACCCTTTTGTCTCGATTGTTGAAAATTGAGGCCGAAAGTCTGCCCTTTTGCCTCGGTTGGTGAGCAACTGAGGCCAAAAGGTTTCTATTTTGCCTCGGTTGGAGAGTAACTGAAGCCAAAAGTCTGCCCTTTTGCATCGGTTGTTCAAAACTGAGGCCAAAAGTCTGCCTTTTTGCCTCGGTTGTTGAAAACTGAGGCAAAAAGTTTGCCCTTTGGGTGAACTTTCTTAAAACCATCCATTTTTCTTGTACAACATGACCCACCTAATGAGTGGGTCAACACGATATTCCAACCAGGTCAACTACACGGTAGTCCGACTTGTGGATGGATTGGATTTCCCTAAAACACCCTGTTCATGAGAATCTTGAAAGAATTAATAATTTTTAAAATATTTGACAATTGTGAAAAAATTGAGAATTTTGAAAAAAAATTGAGACAATTTTGAAAAAATCGAGAATTTAAAAAAAATAAATTGAGAGTTTTGAAAAAGATTTGAATTTTGAATTTTCTAAGATCTAAGAATTTTAAAAAATTTTGAGAACTTTTAAAAATTAAGAATGTTTTTTTGAAAAATTAAGAATAAAAAAATGATAATTATGAAAAAGTATGAATTTTTAAAAAAAAATTGAGAATTTTTTAAAAAATTAAGAATTTTGAAAATTTTTGAAAAAAAAATAAGATTTTTGAATTTGAGAATCTTGAAAAAAATTGGAAATTTTTTAAAAATTGAGAAATTTCAAATAATTGAAAATTCTGAAAAAAAAAATTAAGAATTTCTAAAACTATTAAGAATTGATTTTTTTTAATAATTTTGAAAAAACCGAGAATTTTATTTTATTTTTGATAAATTTCAACAAATTTATAATCTTGAAAAAATTTAGAATTAAAAAAAAAAAAATTAAGAATCTTAATTTTATATTTTTTAAGAATTTTCATAAAATTGATAAAATTAAGAATTAATTTTAATGCAGGAACCCAAAAATGAAATAGATCCAAATCTCATTTTGGGCCTTACAAATGAACGGACTCGATTTCCGCCTTGCCTGCCACATGTACCGTAGAGAGATGAGTATACCATATTCCTTTTCTTACGGATCTAATATATCATCTCCGTGGCTTTAATTCATTTTGGAACTTGGAAGCTCGAAGCGGAGCTCTCTCTCAAAATCCCTAACCTCCGAAAGTAAAACAGTGCGAAATTGCGTTTTACTTCTGCAATTATATCTGTCAAAATCCCCAAGCTCTGAAAGGAAAACAGATAGAAATCGTGTTTAACTTCTGCAATTCGATCATTTACAATACCTAAAAACGTCAATTCTGTCCTCCACACAAGCAATCTCTTCGCCGATTTCAGGTACTCGTTCTCTCTTTTTTTTCTACTGATTTCTCAACTGAAATCCTCTCGAAAATCGAAATCGGTAAAATCTCTCATTTTCGTGCGTTTTCCCCATTTGGTCGTTCAAAATCCAATTTCCGCATTTTTTGGTTCGATTTGAGGAGGGTTTTTTTTTTTTTTTTTTTTTGCTGATTTAATTGAAATCTTGCTCAGGAAGTGGAAAATCCTGTCGTTTCTAGCTCATTTGTTGGATTTGAGCAGTTTCTGCATTGCAATATCAGCGATTAGGATTTGGTGTTCGATCTGAGAGCAAAACCTTGTTCTCTGCTGCGAAATCTACATTGCAATATCAGCGATTAGGGTTTATGTATTTAGATTTTAGAGATTTATCTTTGATTTATGTAATATCATGCATTTGAAATACATTTTGAGATTTAGTATCTTCTAATTTGCTGAGATTTAGATGTTAGTTTATCATTTAGAAGAATCATGGTGAATCTTCACCCGCAGGGGATTTTTGATACTCCAGTTGTGTGTGATGCTTGATACACAAGCACAAAGAAATTGTACATGTGGCTTACATACACTCAAAGTAAACTGCTTAAATGAGATCTTTATCTTGGAGCTCTTTTTCTATTATTCTTTTTGCCATATCCTTAATTGAGGGTTGGTTACACCTACGACCCACACTTCCTAATGCTGGGGAATGCAACATGTCCAGGTAATATTGGAGAGGGTAGAGCATTTTGCTCAGTCAGTTTCTGTATACGAAGATCAAATATTTTAAAAAAGAGCTCGTATTCAGCAGGTAATTGGCTTGTTCTTATTCTTATTCTCTTCATCTTTGTTTATCATTGTCTGACAAGCTTGAAACTGTCATGCTTCTTGTTTTTGGTTGTATCCACAGATAACTATGATTTCTTTACTGATCTATGGTTTTGGACTTTTGGTTGGATGTCAGCACATAAGTGCTTGATGAAATGTGTCTACATCTGAAATTTGTGGTTGACACTTTATTGCCATTTCAATGATGAAATTAATGCTAGTCCAAATCCATGATACACTCACTAAGTGTGATGTGAACTCGTTTATCTTTTATTTTTCCTTTCTTTTTTCTGTCATTATCACTATTTAGAGTCTGATAGTTGTACATTTCGGCACTCAAGTTCTGCATGAATGCACCATGGTTAAGTTTCATTCTTGAAACTTTCTCAATTGAGGTTCTTGAATGTGATTTTCAAAGAGGATTGAAGATTTTCTTAGCAAAACTGGCCAAGTGTCTACCCCTAAGAATGCTCTTCGCTGGCAGTCTTAGCATTGTGAAGAGTGATTCAACACTAGATGCAGACTATTGAATCAAAATCAGATCACAGGCATGATTGATGCCCACACCCATGAATGATTCAACACCAGATGTTGCAGAACATCTGGGACTCAATTGTGAACTCAGTCAACAAGTCTATTTTGGGCTCTGCCTGATTAAAGGAAAGTGCATGAGCTTTCTGCTAGTGAAACACTTTTGGTCATGAAATACGGGAACATTCATTGTATGTATGATGGCACTATCCATTGCTAAGTGTTGCTCTCAAAAGATTATAAGCAACCCTTGTGAATTGCGATACAGGTATGTGATCGATCGATCGAGGATGATTAGACGGTGCCCATGTGTAAGTTGCGTGCTTGTTCGATTAAGCCTCGATGCGGAATTATTTACTCGCACTCTCATGCGGAAAACTTCATTCTTGTTTTGCTTTTCTGTATATGTTACTTGACTATCATAAGATAACTATATGTACAATTCTAGAGTTTGGGATTTTATGTTTGCCAAGAAACAACTAGCGCTTTGTATCATCTCAAGATGTTGGTGGGTATAACCGATTATGTTGCATGTTTCTCATGCCCTTGTAAATGTGGCTCTTCACTACAGATCAGGGATTCTTTAGGATTAACATATGACGTATCCTTTGAGCTAAGCCAGTTTAATAGGTTGAAACTCAGGTGGTATGTGGTCTCAGTAACTTCAACTCCTAGCAAGGTAAGAATCCAGTGTACATCCATGTGCTGACTTAAAATCTTGTATTCTCTAGCCTGTTTCTCTCTAATTCTTTCCTTTATCATACAGGTCTATAAAGCTGTTGATGCATGTAAGAATGTTCTGAGAGGTTTACATGACAACAAGATTGCCCGAAGGGAGCTGGATCAGGTTAGTATTTTCCCTTTGCTCACCTCACCTTATACCAATTTTCTTGCAATACTACCACAATCTTTTGTTTAAGGGGCCAATTGGAGCCTTTTAAAATCAACTAGATTCCTTTTGAAGCATAGGTTTCCTCTAAGCATGCATTGGGTTAGTTGATTCGTTGTAGATACCTTACCACAAGAATGTTGGTGACAGTGTAAATTTGCAAAAAAAAAAAAAAAAAAAAGCTTTCATTTTGAATTTTTTGGTATTTAGGACAAGCCAACCTCTCAAAAGGACACTTGATTGTTCATAGTCCAAACTATACACAGATCTTAAAAGTGGAAATGATTATATGCAAGTAGGAGATTATTAAAAAAAAACTCATAGGTTATTAACATGATTAATAGAACTAAGTAGGATTTTTTTTTTTTCCCTTTTTTAAATCCTCATAGGTTATTAACATGATTAACAGAACCAAATAAATGGGTTCAAATCACTTATGCAGGTTATGAGATTCAATAGTATTCTTGAGTTATTTATTATCACCATTATGTTAGCTCAACTTGCTTGCTTTTTCTACCTCAGCAATCACAACGGCCGTCACAATTGCAGAGATTCTGAAGAAAAAAGGGCTGGCTATTGAGAAGAGTAAGCCCAACTTGGGTTGTTGCCTATCATGTTCCCTTGTCAACACTTGCAAATTACAATTAATAATAATCTGTTTTTCCATCATGAGCAGGGATTTTGATGTCTACAATTGACATGAAGGATGAATCCAAGGGTCGTCTCATTCCAAAAGCGAAGGTTGGCACTGTTAATGCTAGGTTTTAATATTTGTCATGTCAAATTAATCATCCTTACTACCTTCTTCTTCTTCTTCTTCTTTTCTTATTTGAAGTGATCAAATTCAAATACCTATGCTTTTTTAACCAGCATGGTTGATTATTTCTGCGGTTTTATCAAACCACCCCCCTCCGTTTCTTTCAGAAAGACACAAGCATATATAATTCTTCTCTTTGGCTACACTAGTTACTTGATCTCAACAACCAAACTCCCATTTACTTCTTATTTTTGGGAGGTAGCTGTTTGCATACACTGATGTTTGCAGTTGTAATGTTTTTGTTCTTACTTGCTATAGATTGAGGTATTGCTGGGGAAGACTGAGAAATTTGATGATCTGATGGTTGTCGTTGCTACCAAAGGGAGGCAGTTGGAGAAAATAAAGCATGATGGCAAACCATAGCTCTGGAGTTCCATCATATTCTGATTTTCATTTCTTTTTTCCTCCTGGTGTCCTGTTTAAGTGATAGAGGTTAGGGAATTTTCAAGTAGAAATTTGTTCTTTGTCATTAATTGAAAAGAGCGAGTTGAGAGAGGCACTGTGCGTGTAGACATCTTGGGATCATTTCATCTGTATGGCCTTTTTCTTTTCTCCTTTTATGGGAGTTGTTGATGATACAGACAATCTGTTGTTTGGTGGTCAGACTGCTGTTGTATTGTTTGAGTCCTGTTTCTGCATCTTCCTTTGACTGATGCTGACTGATTGACAGCAAACATTAAAAGCTTTGGTGATCTTCCATCTTTGTTGTTTCCAAAGGATATCGGGCAGACATTGCCTTAACTAGTATTGTCCCTAATCTGAAAGTAGATCCTTCTTCTGAAGCCATTGATTCCAATGTGGTATGTGGCTTTTTAGTGTTTTATAGTTTTGACTTTACTGATATACTTTCACTTTATATGGTGAACTAGACTCAAATCTTTATCGGGTTTTGCTTTAGGCAGAATGATGTTAAAAATTGAATTTAGCCTCAGTGGATGCCAACAAAGGCTAAATCTATTTTTAGTCTTAGTTTTGCCTCAGTTACCTAAATTGAGACTATAACTCCTGTGGCTAAAGAGTTTAGCCTCGGTTGTTGAGAACTGAGGTTAAAAATAGATTTAGCTTCAATTGGAGGCAACTGAGGCTAAAATTTGGATTTAGTCTCAGTTGGAAACAATGGAGGTTAAAATTTTGATTTAGCTTCATTTCGAGAAAACTGAAGCTAAAAAGGTTCTTTTAGCTTCACTTGGGATGTGTTTGGATTCACGGTTTCAAGTGTATAGTATTGTATTAGTGTGGTTGATGGGACATATCCCTCGTTTGGAAATGAACGGCGGGCGACGCATTCCAGGTGCACAAATACGTCTGAGAACCACTTTGCATCATCGATAGGATTATACCTGTGGACGGCTATTCAGCATCCAGCCCCAAGAACCACGAGCATTTTCTTATTTCACTGTGTTGCTGGTAATGCTCAGTATGACCATCTTTTGAAAAATCCACACCGTTCATCATCTTCCTCTCGAGATTTAAACCATGAATGGTGAGCTTTAATCATCCGATGATGTGGCCCACTAAGACAATCAAGTTGAAATAGCTGTCGAATGGTCTTCTTTTAATCATTGTAGCGATCATGAAGAAGTACATGGCCATGAAAGGTCAACATGTTTTTGATGGATTTTTCTTCCTCAACCTGATGAACGGTTCAGATCCATCTTTCACTGTATGATGGTGACCCACAACGAAAAGACGGAACCTCTGTTTCGCAACAGAGTCGACGTACGTCGACTCTGTAAAATTTGGTGGCCCACTTATTGAAGCTTCTTGGAAAATCCACTCTGTCCATTGGATTTAGGACGAAAAACCATCTGGAAGGGAGTGCTTTTGGAGTGAAATCAGCGTGGCCCATGAGGGTGTTTACTCCGCCATCCATTTCATGTTTAACAGTTGAGATTCTGCAATAGTTTGTATAGAAACGAAAGGACACCTAGGTCAGGGTAATACCTACCTTCTAAAGTGAATGAACGGCTTAGATCATTCAATGGAATAGTGAGTGGGTCCCAGTACAACAAAATGTCTGACACAGTGAAGACGCTGTTAGAGTTTTTGTATTTGAGAAGAAGACATGCACGTATATGATTGTCCATCTACACGCCACCCCATGTGCAGGCACGTCGCATTTGTTTGAGATCCAAGCCATCCACTAGGTGGGAACTACCATGTAGATGCTCCTAAATTAAAATTAGGCTATTTCACTGTCTAACAATCCAAAATACAAGAAACAAGATCATGGCTTAGAATAACTCTTCTTTTATGCCATCCATTGGCTTCATAAACTGTAGCTCAAATGATCATTGGACAGACCTAGATTTTTTTTCAAAGGCACCCATATGATGGGACTAATCTGATGGATGGCTTTGATCTCGCACTTATATCTCACTCTGCACATGAGACAGCCGTAGATGGGCTTCCTTACACTCACGTATAGATATCGTGTGCCATTATTCGATTGTTTCCAAACATTGATCTAGCATGAAATTGTATACATGCTAGAGTAATACGTCCTATCCAAACATTGGTTAGTGGCACGTCTCCGCTGGATGTATTCTGAATATCGTCCAATGTATACGTGAATAGTACCAGATATAATACAATACAAAATGTGAATCCAAACAGGCCTTGAAGAACCGAGGCTATAAAAGTCATTTTAGCTTCGGATGCTAAAACTGAGGCTAAAGTCTTTAGCCACGGGGATTTCAACCTCAGTTTAGATAACTGAGGCTAAAGGCTTTAGCCTCAGTTTTTAACCTTTTTAGCCACAGTTTTGAACTGAGGCTAAAGCTCCCTTTTCTTGTAGTGCAAGATGGTTCAGCTCGCCAAATGTGAAGTTGGGCTAGCGGAACATCCTCAATTATTCAAGTAGAATTAGTCGTAACTTTAAAGTTTAAAACCATAATAATGCACTTTATCCTAGGGTCTTTTTTAAGATCATTTTTACCTATACGTTGGCATACAATTGATCTTTCTCTTGAACTTGTTCCGAGCCTTGTACACTTGAGATGTTGAGTCATGCTCTTTTCTTGAAGTATCGAATAAAGTTGAAGTGTGCTGAAGTTCCATACTGTATACATTTTTCCTACGAAATTTAACAACTACTCGTGTGCTTAAAACATTAGCACTTACACTAACGTATAGGAACACCTCACACATGAGAGATGTACTTCACTGGGCTTTCTTAAGTTCATTTATGCTATTGTTAGATTTTTAGGATAAGGTAAGCAGCACGAGTAGCCTAGCATGAATTGTTTACAAATGTTACTTGGATTCTTATTGTTTATTTTTGGAATCTATAATGTAACATGCAATGGAACATGTGCATTTTTTGTAGGCATAAATAATGTACAGTAAAGTGAAAATTTTGGTTTTCCTTTATATAAAAATCACGACCTTACTTTTAGATATACTTGAACAAAATATTTTGTAGATTTCTTCCGTCGCACGCTCGAATATGAGACCTAGGCATGTGCACCGGTGCCGGGTTTGGAGAGTGACATGAATGTTTCCTTGATACCTTATTGATGAGATTTACCTCCAAAAATGATTTTGTATGCTGTTCAAATGGAAGAAGGAATCCTAGTAGAGTGCTACTTTTAAGGAAAATTGCTTCAAGTTAGGCAAGGAATCCAATTTTTTAGCATACTAATCAAAAGAATTAATTAGTCATTAGTTTCTCAACCAATATGAATCTTCTGTTTATGTAATTATTAATAATTTTTAAGTTTGTGAATTGAATTGAAGGAAAGACTGTGAGAGAATGCTTCCCAAGACTCTTCTCCACCTATATTCGTGACTTCAGAAAGAAGATTTCCCTCAATTCCTGCAAATCTCCCTGATTTCCCTTCCCCTCTTCAATCCCTTTGGGAGAGATCAAATTTATTAGTGTCCCTCTTCAATCCCTTGTTGAGAAATTAAATTTCTTAGAGTTTGTCAACTGATCTATCCTGGATTTAATTCAGTTTATAGTCCTTCAGTGTCATCTACAAATATATGTTTCGCCTCCAGTCCACTATTGTGCTCTGCACCTCTTCCCTATCCTAAGAATGCTCTAGAGGAGAGAGTAAGGAAGAGGCAAATCCTTGAAGTCCCCTCAACAAGGTGCGTCAATGGCAGGGGATTCAGGCATCCTTGCTCCAAACTCCATAATTACATAATTGGAAACCACAATTACATAAATTTTTTATAGCTATGGGCAGGCTTTCGCTTCAAGTCCCATAGAGAATGGTCTTCACCACACACACACAAATAAAAGGAAAAAAAAAAAAAACGAAAGAAATGAATTGAATGTGAGAAAATGGTGGATATGATTGTTTATTCGGTGTGATTTTCAACCTTGGACAAGGACCACCCATTAGTTGGATGGCCCATACAACCTCCCATAGTCTCATACTACCACATGCCAGTGATTGGGATTCGACTTCTAGAGACTAAATATAATATCAGAGTTTATTTCAGAAAGCTTTAGGAAAATCGAATTAGTATATCCTGAGTTGAATTTTCAAATGGTTTACAAGTCGTACGTAGTCGGTTTTTCTCCAACTGATGGGATATCTGCACTGTAGCCCATATTTGGCCAATGCATGCTATCTTCTAATCAACGAGGTTGGCTGTCTAAATTTTGGCTGGATGAAGAACAAATGAGCTGGGGTTTGTTTGCTTCTGGGAAAAATGGACGTCTTGTCGCCATTAAAATGGCTGGTCCATCACGACTCATCATTGTACACGTGGTTGATTAAGGATACCGGTCCGTCTGGTCGGCCTTATCTTGCACAAACAACGACAGAGAAACATCATGGATAGATGGAGGAGCTCCACTATGTCATCTGTGGCTATCAAACGGGTGACAAAAACACTTAATAAAAAAATGTCTCCAATAACGTTCCAAATATGTTAGTTGTCTCAAAGTCTAAAAGCAATATCCACATTCAAGACCATGTGTTCCTCCAAAAGGAAGTTTCAATGCAGTTTTCTCTAAAATCCAAAACACCTATTAATTTCCAATGTGAGTTGTTTTTGGCGTTGGATCTCATCCAGTCATTCTTAATCTTCTACTTGCCCTTGGTAGTATTAATTAATTAACCAAATGTTTAGACTCATTGGTTACCCACATTTTTCGAGTCTAGGTTGGGTATGGGCCCACATTAGGTTTGAGTTGGATCAATTTTAGGATGGCTAAAATTGGACCCATTTGAACACTAGGTCTAAGTATTTGGGTTAATTATGAGAGGTCCCACGCCATGTTAAAAATTTTTGGTTGAATTCCCAGTCCTACTCTTCAAACCCACTTATTATCGGGTAGGGTCCATTGACCTGTTTGTTCACCCAACCCATTTTAACCCCTAAGCACTAGACCATGATGTGATCTTCTTCTGTATCAAAAACATGTGTTCAACATATACATAATATATTTTACACATGTTGTTGGAGTTGTGCCAAATAAATGTGAATATTGTCCATTGGTGACTTGGATGTTATCCAATGATATTGATGATCTTGTCCATCGATCATTGTAATTGGTATCTACGCGGATATGTTTTAATGCCATAGTGGGCGGGAGTGCCTTGAACATATATGACCGTAGTTTATATGAGAGGTTTCCTTTAGACGTCCTTGGGAACTTAACATTGGACATAACAGTCACTGACAAAGTGAGAGTTGTAGGTCATAGATCTTGGTATCCTATTGTTTGCATGGCCACACAGTGGGTTGTAGACAGACCATTGGTTACTACTATTATTACTATATGGTCATCCTGTCTAACGGTACTGATGATGAATCAGGATGCAGGATTTTCACCATCAGGCTTTACAATGAGTAGTTGTACCATAACGCATATAGGATTATGAGTGAGCCATGTGAATATGTTCATGATGTTAGATCTATTTAACACTTGCATTAGTAGCATGAGTTCAAGTCTCTAGACCGGTTGACCCATCATACTTGAACTATGATTAACTTGAAAAAGTATTATATTTTATTAATCCTTAGACCTAAGGATATGTGAAAAGTTCAAGGTCTTTAATTATATATACTTGGGCTTGTATTACGAAGTCATTATGTGACCAACAAAAGTAAGTGTAACTGGGTGCATATATCAAGGTTTGGTTCAAGCTCACATAGTCCAACAATGGATCAAATATTTTCCTAAGAACTTTTTTAGATTTTAAATATCGGATATTCATTAACTAGAGTAATTTTTGTGTGCCTAATACTCAAAGGTTTTAAAATGTTTTCATCCATTAAACTTTTTCTTTAATCATTAAAAGAATTTTGATCACACTTGATGATATTTTGATGGTTTACGTATGGGGGTTCACCACTTCATTTGCATGAGTATTGAATAAATAATGTAATATTGGAGGATTTGGACTAATATTAAGTAGTGGTTAAGGCAGGATCACATACTTTCAATATATTAAGGTATATAGAAGATTGCGAAGTAGTAAAGTTCCATAACTAGTATCTCTTTGAAACTCTAACTCCTTATAAATAAATTTTACCCCAAATGAAGAGGGTAAGAGAGAACCTTGAATGTCCTCACCTCTTAGGCATCACTCCTGGAGAGAAGGAAAGAGGAGGAAAAGAAGAGAGAGAGAGAGAGAGAGAGAGAGAGAGAGAGAGAGAGAGAGAGAGAGAGAGAGAGAGAGAGAGATCTTCTCTTTGTCTTCTCTTTGTTTTCCTTTCATCACAAG
Source organism: Magnolia changhungtana (assembly GCA_030180095.1). Lineage (NCBI taxonomy): Eukaryota > Viridiplantae > Streptophyta > Magnoliopsida > Magnoliales > Magnoliaceae > Magnolia > Magnolia changhungtana. Next base: position 10,863,405 of record JASAUF010000172.1, on the reverse strand, counting down.
TTCCACTTGTGGGGCCTACCTTGGATGGCTCCATGCTTCTCCCGGCCATACTTCAGGGTGGGTGAGGTATTGGCTATCATCATTTTCCTTCATTTGAGATAACTGGGGAAGTGACCCTCTCATTGAAGGAGCTATATTAGCCCTTAGACAGTTTTCTCCATGGCTTAATTAAGGTAATCTTAGTTATAGGATTAGCATTTTTAATTTTTTTCTAAAATTTTGATAATATATAAACGTTGATCTCTAGGGCTCAAAAATAAAACTTGTACTTCTGAAAAATCTTAAATTTTCTATGTTTTGAAAATTTTAACACATGCACATATCAATCAAATGGTCCAAACTATACACACATTAATCAAATCCAACAAAATCACTAGCATTATCAACAATTCATCGTAAGCACTGATATAATCGCGGATGGTGCATAGCACCACCAAGATCACAATGAGAATCATAGCCATCTAATATTTCTATTTGAATTTGTCACTGTCATGTGATGGGGACCATTGGTCTCCTATGTGATACTATATGTTAGCTAGTTTAATATTCAAAGGAAGCTCCTAAATTATCTAGAATAGCTGCAATATGCTATTGTTGAATATGTTAGGTAGCTAGATAATTTAATAGTGATAAATACGTAGATTTGTCAACCAGGACTAATGATTCCAAAAGGATGAGATCTAACCCGTTGAAAGTAGAGAAAATGCCACAACTTGGGTTTGGCAGGGAAGTGGAAGCCCACCTCATGTGTTGACGCTTCTGGCACCCAACAGTAGCAAAAGAAGTACAATTTTAAAACCTATTAAAAAGAAATAGCCGAAAAGGAACTTCCAAAGAAGAAGTCTTAAATGAAGTCGCTTGAGTACACCTTGCAAGTGATCTTGCCCCACACGCGCAAAGAACGATTGCATGAGATCAGATCAGAATATCGACCATCCCGTTTTCAGGGGTGTGAATTGCCTCTGCCCGGCCTGCTCTAAGTTCCTGTGGTCAGAAGCTACGTGGGGCCCACAGAGATGCTCCTGAGAAATCCACTCCGTCCATTCGTATCTCAAGCTCACAGTAGGACAGAAAGCGAAAAATGACAGGAATCCAAAACTCAGGTTGGCCACACTACATGAAACAATGATAAATGTCCACCATTAAAACTTTCCTGGAGCCGACCATGATGTTTATATGCCCTCGAAACCGTAAATAAGGTTATTACCACTGGGTTAAACTATAGGCATAAATATTATCCTGATCTAAAACTTCTGTGGACCCCACAAAGTTTCCAATGGTGAACGTTTAATTCCTGTTGTTTTCCTGTTCTGTCGTGCACCTAAGTTATGGAATTTTCTGGTTTTTGGCCTTCTGCCCTACTGTGAGCCTGAGAAACTAATGCACTGAGTTGATTTCTCACGGATATCTCTGCAGCCTCACATAGCTTCCAAGCAGGGAACCTGTGGGCATTGGAATTCGCGTCGATTATTAAGATGGTAAGCGGATTGCGTCCTGCCCGGACGCAGGGAAGGACCCTGATGTGGTTGATCACCGTCTTCCTCACTTGGAATTCACAGGACACTTTTGAATTCTAGGATTCACAGAAGAAAATAAGAAAATTTTAAGAAGTTTTAATTAATAGATCCTATAAAAAAAATGAATTTAACACCCTTAAACAACTCTAAACAAATCTTTAAAACATAATTAAAGAGTTTTGATCAAATTAGAAAACCAGTTAAGAAAATCGCACAAATTTTTTGCGTTCGTCGATTGATCGAGTCAACGGGTCGAAATGGCAAAAAAGTGTCCAGAGATTTAAACTAGAAATTATGTCATTTTGACCTGTCGACATGGTCTATCAACCTGTCGAAACTGGCAGAAATTGTCCAACAACCAATTTAGAATTTCTGACGGAATTTCGACATGTAGACCAGATCCGTCGATCGATCAAATTTTGTCAATTTCTCCTCGGGCTTCTTCCGATCTACGTCCTACATCAAACCTCTCCACTTGAAAATAAATAAATAAATAAATAAATAAAACTCGTCCTCGAGTTTGGTTCACGGTACATATTTAACTTCCTCGAGTTATTCGATGAACTTGGTTCACAATACGTACTCAACTCCGAGTGCCAACATTTACTAGCATTTTCTTTGTATTCTGCAGTAGACTTCCTTAATTTCTCCTGGACATCAACATGATTAGTTGCTACCCAAATTGTCATATTCCCCACCACAATATTCATTCCAGGTAGTTTAGGCAATGGAAACAAATCGAGTGCCAGTTTAGCAACTCGGGCATGCACAACCTCAAATTGGGCCTGGTTGGTAGATATAATTTGTGTTGTTGAAGATAAACTCATCCTGAGAAAAACCAATCTCTTGCATATGAGACAATTTATCAAGAATTTCAGTGAGTACAATTGTCTTGAACTCCTGCAACACTGGCTTTACATCTTCTAGAATACTTATGGAATTCTTATCTGCTTACTTTTCTACTAATGCCATTATCACTCTCATCTCCTTAGTGTGTTTTACGAGATCGTGTTCATTCACGAGATATTGCTCATCTACTTTAGAAGTGTTGGGTTGGTTCTACATTTCCAAAGGGGCCATGCGTATGCCACTGATGAATCTGGTGGCCTATTGTGACTCTTTCTTCACTGGGTTGCCTCTTGTTGCCAAACAATGGGATTTCTCTGCATAACCCATCTCCAATTGGGTATCATCACCTCTCACTAACAAGCAATAAGATTTCTCTCCATAACCAATCACTGATTGGCTATCTTTGCCTCTCGTCAACAAACAATAGGACATCTTACATAATCCCTCACTGGTTGGCTATCCTGCCAACAATTTTAGTTTTGTTGGAACAATATATTAGATCACAATCTTAAGCGAGGAATCACGCACGCAACAACTACTTCATCGGCCATGTGTAGATTAATACTTTTATATATCTCGTCCTCTCAAGTTGAAGTTGCTCCCACCAAGCTGAAGCTTCGCCCTTCAACTTGTAAACCACAAGCTTAACCTTCTTCTCTTCAGCGATATCCATGTAGTCGAAGAAGAGTTCGACTTCTAATAGCTAATCGAGGAAGTCATCGATACGGAGTTAATTGTTGAAGTTAGGAAGATTAACTCTCATTCTAGATTCTTGATCCGTCTGATCTACCCCATCATCCATCGTGATCGAATCAAACTCCAAGTGCAGGGCTGCGATGTAGTAATAACTCGATAAGACCAAAGTCATAGCCACATAGACTTATGATTATGCGATTTCTGAAATAGCTTATAATTAGAACTAGAACTAAAACTACTTCTAAAATCTGGTTTAAGGAATAATGATGTAATTGAGAAGGAATTTAATAGAGATAAAGCGTCAAGGATCCACTTATAACCATCCTTAATATTTAATTCACTCAATTCAATCATATAACTCAACTGGAATTGAAGTCATATCTTATCCATCCGAATAATAGGGTGGATAAATAATCATTCATAAACTTAAAACAAATTTGAACTTCAATTAAATAGATTCTCAAATAAACACTAAAGTTTTGATCGCAAAGAATTCAAAGCATTTATCTTTTCCTTAGCCTATGATAGATCAATGGATTTTACAGATCAAAGCATTGCAAATTAGATAAACAATTACTCTTAGCTTTCATAAGCATCTAATGTGCCCGAAGTTAACAGTAGATCAAAATAGACTAAAAATAAGTCTTCATTCAAAGCAGATATCAATAAAATATTCAACAATAAAATCAATTACTTGAATCAAAGTAAATTAAGACATTAAGAACAACTACAACATTCACCTTTTAGTCGATTGAATTAAAACTTATAAGAAAAATATAAAAACCTAAGTAGAATTGAAGGATTAGAAGAGAACTCCGTAGAAGCTCCGCAAATCCTTGTTGTATCCCTTCTACCCTAATTCGTCCCTAGAAAGACTAGATTCAACCTTTTAATAGGAAATATCCGCACCGAATTGAAACCGACATCAAATTTACACACTTTTGTTATGCTTAGATCGTACCAACTGTACACTTCAATTTCACCGAAGTTCACTTCGATCATACCGAATTAGCCTCTTGGTTAAAACCAAATTTCTTCAATATTCATCTAAAGTCTGTCTCCCTCGGATTACACAGAACCCTCCTTCGGTAGCACCAAACATGGCTTCGGTGTCACCTAAGTGTCAAGCCAAATTCTCCAAAAATCATACTTTGTTAATGGACTATTCTGTGCACATTCAATCGAACCGAACTAACCTTAGGTAGAATTGAACAGTCTGTTATTTTTGTTGATGTACTTTGTAATTTTTTCAGTCTTTTCTCTTTCTTTTGCATTTGGTTTTCTTAGATCTTTGAAACTTAAATTCTTCACAAATTACCTCCAAATCTTCAAATCCTCATTCGACCATTTTTTAAGTATTAAATATTCTCTTTAATTGTTATTTTCATCTTATCTCTCAAAATCACCTCGGATAACAAAACATACGTAATTAGATCAATTAAGTGCATCTATGCTTATAAAACTAATGCATAACAATGAAAAAATATACAATATTTCACACTCAACATACCCTCAACCAGCATTTTTCTAGTCAAGTAAAATATGCAAACAACTAATCTTCAAAACCCAAATTTCAATCATTTCTCAGAAAAACAACATTTCGTGCAATTATATACATATTGAAGTAAGATTTAAAGATACAAGAATGAAGTATGCCAGTCTAGAATCTAATATCACTTTGTAAACATTAAACTAAGTTCTCCTTCATCAATTATTTTTTATAATTAAGAGTTAGTCTTCTCTCCATTATATTAACTATGAAAATTACCTCAAAGTGTCAAATCAACACAAGTTAACGATTCTGAACCTATTTCGTTTTTCATTTATTTTTTCAGTTTTTTATTTTTTTATCAACGACTTTCACACTATCATTTCTTTATTTTTTTTTCATTTAAGCATGCAATAGGTAGTCATTTTCATTTCCAACTATTTTTTTATTGGTTCATTTCTTCGTTTTATACCAACGTAAATAAGGATCTCCAGACTTGATTCCTAATACTTTTAAGTAATCATTAAGCTAAACATTCGGAGTTCAAGTTGACTTTTAAAAGAATATGAATCAGACATAAATTGTGAATTAGGCTCAATTAATGTTCAAGTCTTCCTATTAATCAATTCATTAAAAAGAACTTTGTTCAAAAATCTAGTAATCAACTAAACTCTATACTTTAAAAAATTACTTTGTATCTTATCATCTCACACTCAAATCTATTTTGATACACATAATATCAATATTTAAAGAGAATTTTAAATTTTAAAATTTGAAATTTAAAAAAAAATGAATTTTTTTTTTCTCAAAACCTAAGAAAATACTGATTAGTTTAATTTAATCTTACCCCAACTTGAAATCTACATTGTCTTTAATGTCAAAAGATATATAATACATCATAACATAAGACAACAAAAATAAAAGATGAATTATTAAGAGAGATAGTACATGAAAAAGATTAATGTAATAGCATGATTTCTTCACCATCTAAAGTGGTTAGTACTAAACAAAACAAAATAAAACTAAAATAATCTATTCTATCCTAATCCTAAGAAAGCAGTAAGACTAGAAGGTCCGTCCTGATAGACAGGATCATTCAGAGGGGTGGAAATTTACTCTAAATCAAATTTCTTAACAAATGACCGTTCACTTTGGAAATATTATCATTCATCGAAGATTTTCTATCTCAACAGCCCCATGAGGATAAACCATTTTGACTTTAAAGGGTCTAGTCCAACGAGATCCCAGTTTACATAGAAACAAATGAATTCTCTAATTATACAAAAGAACTTTCTGATTTGGTTTAAAAGATTTCTGAAGAATGTTCCTGTCATGAAATACTTTCATCTTGTCTTTGTATATTCGAGAGTTCTCATAAGCATCATTCCAGATTTCTTCAAGTTCATTAAGTTGTAACTTGCGCAGTGAACCGACTTTGTCAAGATTGAAGTTGAAATTCTTTATAACTTAATACACTTTATATTCCAACTCTATAAGGAAGTGGCAAGCCTTCCCATAAACAAGTCTATAGGGTGACATACCAATGAGGTCTTGTATGTTGTATGGTAATTCCATAACGCATCGGTCAATCGAAGTGATCAATCCTTGCAATTCGGGTTAACCGATTTCTCAATATTTTGTTTAATCTTCTTATATAATATTTCAGATTGGTCACATGTCTAAGGAAGATAGAGGGTGCTCACTTTGTGCGAAATACCATATCTCTTCATCAATGATTTGAATAGTTTATTATAAAAGTGAGATCTTCCATCACTTATGATAGCTCGAGGTGTTCCAAACCTGGATAAAATATTTTCTTTTAAAAACTTAATGACTATACGATGGTCATTATTCTGGCATGGAATTGCCTCAACTCATTTGGAGATATAATCAATAGAAAATATAATATAGAGATTTTCAAAAGATGAGGGGAATGGTCCCATGAAATTGATGCCCCAATAATCGAATGCTTCTATAATTAAAATAGGGTTTAACGGCATCATATTTTGATGAGATAATCCTCCCAATTTCTAGCATCACTCTCACGCTTTGCAAAGTTCGTTTATATCTTTGAACATAGTGGGCCAATAAAAGTCGTACTGCAGAATTTTTGATGTAGTCTTCTTAGTCAAAAAGTGGCCACCAAACACATAAGAATAAAAAAGAAGATGACAATTTTTTGTTCGTGATCAGGTACACTTCTCCTAATGATTTGATCTGGATAATATTTGAAAAGATATGGATCATCTCAAAAGAACTTGAGCACGTCAGTAAATAATTTCTTCTTATCTTATGTAGTCTAATGAATAGAAATTGTACCTGTGGTAAGATAATTGGCAACATCATCATACTAATGTAATTGGGAGACTTTAAAAAGTTGTTCATCAGGGAAAATTTCATTGATAGGTGTCATTTCCATGGAATTACATAGGACAAGCTAAGAGAGATGGTCAACCACTACATTTTCTGCTCCTTTCTTATCTCAGATTTCAAGGTAAAACTCTTGGAGTAGAATGATTCATCTTAGCAAATGAGGATTAACATCCTTATTAGAAAGGAAGTACTTCAATGCCACATGGTCAGTAAATATGATGATCTTGGATCCTATCAAGTAGGACCTATACTTGTCCAAAGCGAACACTACAACTAGGAGTTCCTTTTTTGTAGTGTAGTTTACTTGGGCAGGGTTTAGAATTCTACTCGCATAGCAAATGACATAGGGCTACTTCTCTTTTCTTTAAACTAGTACCGCCCCAATTGCATAGTTGCTTGTAGTGCATATGATTTTAAAAGGTAAACTTCAACAGGTGGGTGCATGATGGAACGTTAGTCAACATGCCCTTAAACCAAACGAAAGTTTTTTGGCATTCCTCGCTCCACTCAAAGGGAGTTTCCTTTTGAAAAAATGTTGCATAAAGGACAAGAGAAGTGACTAAAGTCATTTATGAACCTTCGGTAGAATATGACATGTCCTAAGAAGGATCGCAAATCGCGTATGCTTTTGAGTGGTGGTAGGTTAAAGATTAAGTTGATTTTAGTTTTATTCACCTTAATTCCATTCGACGATATAATGTGTCCAAGGACTATCCCTTTTTTAACCATGAAATGACATTTCTCCTAATTTAACACAAGGTTCTTTTGTTCACATATCTTCATCACTAATTTTAAGTTTCTAGGCACTCACTGAATGATGAGTTGAAGATAAAAATTCGTCCATGAAAACCTATAAAAATTGCCCTGCCATGTCAAAAAAAAATAATCAGCATGTATCGCTAAAATGTGGAGGGACCATTACATAGTCCAAATGGCATGCTTCGATAAGCGAAAGTGTTGAAAGGATATGTGAATGTGGTCTTCTCTTGCTCCTCAATGGCTATCTCTATCTAGTTGTGGCCTAAATACCTGTTAAGGAAGCAATAGTAGGAATGATCTGCTAACCTTTCTAAGATCTGATTAACAAAGGTAAAGGAAAGTAGTCTTTCCTTGTGAAAGTATTCAATTTATGACAGTTAATGCACATTCTCTGACCAGTAGTGACTATGCTCAAGAGCTCATCATCTGCATTGGCTACGATGTTAATCCTGGACTTCTTGGGTAGAACTTGAGTTGGGCTTACCCATTGGCTATCATATATAGGGTATATGATACCCACATCTAATAACTTTAACACCTCAACTTTAACCACTTCCTTCATATTTTGATTTAGACGGCATTGTGATTATCTAAATGTTTTAGCGTTAGCATCGACTCGAATGCAGTGATTACAAATTAGAGGATCGATTCCCTTGAAGTTTGTAATTGTCCATCCAAGGGCTGCTTTATGTTCTTTGAGAGTAGAAATTAGTATACTCTCTTCTCGTCATCTAAATGGGAAGAAATCGCCACTGGATACATTTCATCTTAACCTAAGTAAGCGTATTTAAGATCAACATGCAACGATTTTAGGTTAAGTTTCAGTACCTTGATACTAGACAGTAGAGGTTTCGAGTCATTTTGAGGTAATCTTTCAAATTTAGGCCTCCACCGATTAGTTTCAAGTATCGGTGTAGCATCAAACAAGGCATTCATCTCCTTATTTATGTCATCATTTAAATTAGTGAAGTGGGCTAAACACATCTCTAAAGTGTCAGACTATAAAGTCAAAAGTGACTTATCTTCCACAAATGAATTTATCAAGTTAATCTCGTGGATATCATCACTATTCTCATGTTTTTTGTACATGTTGAACACGTTCAACTCAAGTGTCATATTCCCAAATGATAGTTTCATAATCATATTCCTATAATTGATTATGGCGTTTGATGTGTCTAGGAATGGTCGGCCAAGGATGACCGGAATCTGAGTGTTAGCATCAATGACGGGTCGTATATCTAAACTAATAAAATCTACTGGATAGTCTAATTTATTAACTTAGACTAGAATCATCAACGAGTTGGAGTGTGGTCTTGGTGGGTTTTAATTCACCTAAGTTCAGTTGTTCGTAGACTGAGTATGAGATCAAATTCACACTCGCCCCCAAATCAAGTAGTGCATGCTCAATCTAGTGGTTTCCAATCACGCATGAGATGGTTGGGCTACTAGGACATTTGTATTTTGGGGTGTATCTCGTTTGATGATGGCACTCACTTTCTCTGTCAAAAAAAATATATTTTTTTTGGATATTGTGATGTCTCTTGGCCGTACAAAGATCTTTCAGGAACTTGGCATATGATGGATTTGTTTTACGGCATCCAACTAAGGGATATTAATTTTCACATGTTTTAGAAGCTCTAAGATATCCTGAGTGTTTGGTAGAGGTTTTTAGTGAGATTAACCTTTGTGGGAATGGAGCAACCTGTTTGTCTTATTTTTTTGGTTCTTTCTCATGTGTAGTATTGCTAAGCCCATCATCTCTCTTCGATTCTTCCGAGTCCCTAGGCTTCTTAGCCCTCGTCGGAATGTTTTTGTCAATTATTTTTTTCACTTCTAAGAGTGGTAATAGACTTTTTTTTACTCCACATGTTGAGTCAAAGAGCCAGGGTCACTTATCTCGTATTATGGTTTTGAGTTAGGTAGAGGTTGGGCTGGAAGAGTCCCGTTCTCCCTAATAGCGAGTTGTGACTTTATTCTTTAAATATATGATGTAAACACTCACAAAGATGTTTTAATATCATGGAATGCTTACAACATATTCTGATTGAACTGCTCTTGAACGTGCCTGAATCTTTAAATTGTATCCTCTTGGGGTCTTTTATAAGTTAATAGAAGAATGAAGCTCAAAGGAAGGGACCCTTGATGATTTTTTCTTCTATATTAGTCGTTTGTTCATTCCTCCAACTGAAGTTTGGGTGGTTCCACCAACTAGAGTTGTACATGTTTGAGATGGGAGCACTAAACAACCTTTGATAAATGTTTACGGCATTATATTGCTCCTACAGCAACTCTTAGAACACAAGAATTGTAGGACACTCCTGCGTCAAGTGTATATTACTAGTGCAAATGCCATAAACAGTTTCAACGGTCTCGTCGGGTTTGACCTTTCCTAATCTCTTTAATTCGATAGGCCCAACCTTTCTTATAAAGTTAGCCACCCTAGCATTGATGTCGTCTTCTTCCCTTAAGACATATATTCCTCTCTTTTCTTTGAACTGATTCGACTTGGGATTGGTGGATTTGGATGAAGTATCCCATGACTGCGTGTTTTCAACTAACATATCAAAATAGTCTCACGCGTCATCAGGATCTTTATTCATGATTTCTCCATTATACATCATCTCTATGAATTGGTACTTGGGTGAAGTCAATCCATCATTGAAAAAGCTTATGACCGCCTAAATTTCATAGCTATGATGTGGGCAAGCAGTTAAAAGATCCTTTAACCTCTCCTAGTATTGGAATAAGGTTTCTTACTCTTTTTATAAGAAATTCGTAATGCTCTTCTAAGGGTATTGGTCTTATGAACTAGGAAGAACTTTTTAAGGAACTCATGGGTCGTTTTAGCTCGTGTCCTAATCGACCTCGGTCTTAAAGAGTGAAGCCATGATTTGGCCTTCTCCTTCAATTAGAAAGGGAATAATTTTAGTCATTCGGTGTTTTTCAACACATTGTTGAAGTGTAAGGTTACTACAATCTTGGTAAATTCTTTGAGATGTAGATATGGACTCTCAGAATTTAGTCCATGAAATTTCGGGAGTAGTTGAATCACTCTTGGCTTGAAATCTACGTTTCCTGCATTATGTGAAAAAATTATGCAGGAAGGTGTGCTCGTCCTAGCTAGTTATAAATGATCACCTAGAGTTCTAGGTGGAGGACCATTGTGCATATCGTTCCCATCTTATTATTCCTCAACATAATGGTAAGGTTGATTCTCAACCATGTTCTTGACAAATTCAGATGACCTTAAGTGTTGTCTAATCCAATGATGGATAGACAAACCTTAAACTAATCCTCATTCACTTAATAGACGTAGAGTGTTATCACAAATTCGCTTGGCTATGAACCACTCTCAACCTATTTCTACTGAAGTAAAAAACTACAAAAAAAAAAAAAAAAAAAAAGAAATTTGAAATAACTAGAGCAAGATGGTTGGAAGGATAGTACTCGAATGACGATTCTGGGTTAGATTCAACAAAATAGAAGAAACAATGTTAGTATAAAAAAATTCAGAAAATCCTAATATAAAAACATAGCAAAAACTAACTTAATCCTACATTAATTCTAATACTAAGGTATTTCAGAAAAATGCAGCCGAAATTCCTAGCAACGGTGCCAAAAACTTAAACGAATCAAACCTCAAGTGCAAAGCTGCGATGTAGTAATAACTCGGTGAGACTGAGGTCATACCCATAGGGACTTATGATTATGTGATTTCTGTAGTACTTTAAAATTAGAACTAGAATTAGAACTAAAAGTACTTCTAAACTCTGGTTTAAGGAATAATGATGTAATGAGAAGGAATTTAATAGAGATAAAACAGTAGAGCGCCAAGCATCCACTTATAGTCATCCTTAATATTTAATTCACTTGATTCAATAATATAACTCAACTGAAATTAAAGTCCTATCTTATCCAACCAGATAATAGGGCGGTTAATTCATCATTCATAAAATCAAAACAAATTTAAACTTCAATTGAATTGGTTCCCACATAAAGCACTAAAATTTTGATCGTAGGAAATTCAAAGCATATATCGTGCCTTTAGTCTACGATAGATTAATGAATTTTACAGATCAAACCCTTGTAAAATAGATAAGAAATTACTTAAAACTTTCTTAAGCATCTAATATACACGAAGCTGATAATGGATCCAAATAGATTAAAAATAAGTCTTCATTGGAACCAAATATCAATAAATTGTTCAACAATCAAACCATTTACCTGAATCAAAGTAATTTAAGACATTAAGAACAACTATAACCTTCACATCTTAGCCCTAGCTAAGAGATTAGCCAATCAAAGATATGATTGAATTAAAACTTAAAAGAAAAATATAAAAACCAAAGAAGAACCGAACGATTGTGAATGAGGACTCTGCAGAAGCTCCACAAATCCTTGTTGTATCCCTTTTACCCTAATTTATCCCTAAGAAGACTAGATTCAACCCTTTATATGGGAAAATTTTGCACTGACTTGAAACCGACTTCAAATTTACACACATTTGTTATGCTTCAATAGCATTGACTGTATGCTCATTGCACTGAATTTCACTTCGGTCGCCTATTGGTTATAAACAAATTTCTTCAATATTTATCTGAAGCATTTGTGTCCCTTAGGTCGCACCAAACCCTCCTTCAATGACACCGAACATGGATTCAATCACACCTAAATGTCAAGCCAAATTATTTTTGAAAATCATAGTTTATTGCTAAACTGTTCTGTGCACATTCGATCGGACCAACCAACCTTAGGTGAGACCGAACAGTCCGTTATTTCTGTTAATGTAATTTATGATCTTTTCAGTCTTTTCTCTTTCTTTTGCATTTTGTTTTCTTGAATCTTTGGCACCTGAATTCTTCATGAATGTTCACTCCCCAAGTATAGGGTTGTGATGTAGTAATAAACTCGGTAAGACCGAGGTCGAATCCACAAGGACTGAAACCTGTACGTAATCTGAAACTAACCAGAACTAGAACTAGAATAAGATGCAATCTAAATCAAATAAATATGAAGGAATAATGGTAAAAATATTAATATAAAACTAATGAATTTTAAATGTAGGAAACTAGGGTGCTAAGGATCCACTTGTAGCAATTGGGAAGTTACCTTGTATTGATTCAAGGATACAACTGTAATTAGAGCCATATCCTATCCAGTTGGTGAGAAGAGATTTGTCAGATCTCTGAATGTCTCATGGATCTAATCATCAACAAATATGATTGGCGTAAATTTTGAAGTGATCCCATCACCTAACCATGCCTAGGAGACAATGACAAATAACAGCAATTTACCAAACCCACAGTCAATCACAGGAGAATTGTGAAAGTTAGGAAGAATTCCATCACCCGACCATGCCCATGGGACAATGGTGAACAACAGGTCATACTAATTTCACAATCTCAATAATAGGAAAAACATACTTAAAGCTATCGCAGATCCGTTGTAATTTGAGTCACAACAAACCATTAAAAAACTAAAAATATGCCTTCATAAATAACTAAAATCCATAAGAATTCCACAAAACATGAATTAAAGCCAAGCAAACGTCCCAATCATGCTACAAGCTTCACCTCTTAGCCCTAGCTAAGAGGTTCAGCCCAACATGAATGGGCTGAATCCTTTAAACAAAACAAAACATAAAAAATAAAAATAAAAATAAAAAACAAAACTCCCTGTCTCTCTCTCTGCCACGTCCAACCCAGCTGCCGATCCCCTTTAAGCCGAGCTCAGCTCTACCCTTTATAGCTGCCAGCCTCGGTTAGTGCACAAGGAGGTCGTCTCAGTAACAGAGTCGGAAATCCTCTGTTTACGCAGCAGAATCCAAATACAAGATCTTACGCATCTACGGTGATTGGTGAGCCCAGGACTGATGTCAAACAAGAAATCCACTCCGTTCATTGTTTCCGGTTCAGAAAACCGTTTGGAGATGATCGGTTTTTGGACGAGCTTCTGTCGTGGCCTACTGAATTATAGCCCAGCCATCCATCCTGTGTTCAATGATCAGGATCTTCCAATAGTTTGTAAGGTTGAGAAACGACACCTAGGTCATGATCATGTGGCTCGTTCAAGCCTGATTGACGGTCCCGATCATCTGATTCATCGACCATGGTGGCCCACAAGAATCCGCTGTAGCCTCTGCTGCGGAACAGAGATAGCACGGACAGTCGCTGTGAGGTTGGTGAAGCCCATGGTCATTGGTGGTTGGAAAATCCACACCGTCCAGTAGATTCAACTCGAAAAACCGTTTTAGGAGGGATGGTTTTGGATTGATTTCATCGTGGCCCACCAGAGTTCTCTCAATGCCATCCATCTTACGTTTGAATGCAATCCATCTATGTGTTCATGTATGAGACCATACGGAGACCTTGACGAAGGTAGTGGACACCTCCTGGACCGAATGGACGGTGCTGATCATCAAACCAGTCTATGAATGAGGCCCACTAGTGATCACGACGTCCGCAAGGTGCGGATGCTGTGTAGTGCAAATATCAGTCGGGTCAGTGCCCGCTTTGACCGGCCGGCCAGCCTGGTGCGTTGCAGGAGTGCACCGCCTGTGCTCTCCCACATGTACATGTGGGGTCCAATATGATGTGTGTGAGAAATCCAATCCATTCATCCTGTTTCTCACCTTATTTAAACCATCGAGCCCAATTTTGAAACATATCCAGATTGGAGGTGGACCTAAAATTGGAGATTAATAGGCTGATCTATCCTTTGGCCCACTTCTCGAGATATTCAATTGTTGAAATTTAATATATACGGTTTATTTATGGTCCCCAGGTCATGTATGAAGTTTCGAGCCAATCGGATGGTGGGAACCCTATGATCTTGCATTCTGCACCAATTTCGGGCCTCTTTAACATGAATGGCTTGATTTCCTCAGCTCCCTGGTGTGTAAATCCATCGATCTTAATCCCCTGGAATCTGTCCCTTACTTTTGTGACATCGGAGTGTCAAATCCACGCTTTTACTATCAGTTTTCAGTCAACGCTCCTGATTACATCCTGCAACAAAACACAATTAAAATACTCTATTAAGCATTATTGTGTATGTAAAATCTAGCAATAATCGAGGTCTGATATGCAATATTTGACCCTCAATAATGAGTCACCTCAAAATCTCCAAATCTTCACTTGGCCATTCTTTGAGCATTAAATCTCTCTTTAATCGTTCATTTTATCTCAGCTCTACAAATCACCTCACATAACAAAACATATGTAATTAGATCAATTAAGCGCATTTATGCCTATAAAATCAATGCATAACAAGGGGAAAATATATAATATTTCACACTCAATACCTCATCCGGAATGTTAAAGGACCATGTCATTGATCTCCTCACCATTGGACCCCACATCCTCAAGTGTGATTCTATGATTCACCGCCAATATCCCCCCATGAACAACACAATTGTGAATTCCAGCGCATATAGGAGGAGGATCATCGCCATGAATACGGAGTTATGCTATGGCCTCCATCATGCAATTGACAGCAGTTTACGGCCCTTACATGACTTAACATACTCTCGTTGCACCGCCTTGAAAGTTATCTTTTTTAAAGGATAACTCCTTAGAGCACCGTTCATGGGATTGTTGTCTTACCTGTCATTAGAAGCCACTTATCTGAGGAAAAACCCTGCTTTAATACCAGCGAATGCAGGGAAGGACATGATGAGGTTGAACACCATCTTCCTTAAGTGATGAACACCTTAGATCCACAAGGCACTCTTCAAACGACAAGAGGTTTCTCGAATCCATAAGAGAAAATAAGAAATTTCTAAGAAGTTTTAAATGATAGATCCCCATAAAAAATGAGCTTAACACCCTTAAATAACCCTAAACAAACCATAAAAATGCAATCAAAGAGTTCTAATTAGATTAGGAAACAAATTCAGAAAATCGTGCAAATTTCCTTCATCTGTCAACCTATCGTCGACCAGTCGAGTCAACAGGTCGAAATGGCCAAAGTGTTTAGAGATTTAAACTGAAAATTTTGTTATTTTTAACCTGTTGACCTGGATTTCAACTCGTCAATAGATCACCGTTTTCCTCAAGCGATAAATAACTTGAATCCACAAGGTACTCTTGAATCCATAAGAAGTTTCTCGAATCCATGGGAAAAAAATAAGAAATTTCTGAGAAGTTATTAATTGAATTAATTCAAAAATGAGTTTAACATGTTTGAATAACCCTAAAAAAAACTCTAAAATCTAATCAAAAGAGTTCTAATCAAATAATGAAATAAATTCTGAAAAACATATAGATTTCCACCGTCTGTCGATCTATCGTCGACCGGTCGAGTCAATCGGTCGAACATGCTAAAAAACATCTAGAAACTAAAAACCTAAAATTCTGTGAATTTCGACCTATCGACCTGTTGAAACTGGCAGAAATTGTCTAGCAACCAATCTTGAATTTCTAGCGAAAGTTCGACCTGTTGACTATATATGTCGACCGTTGAACTATGCTGAATTTTGTTGATTTGTCTTTCAGTCCAGGTGTGTTAGGAACGTGCTTGATCTGCATCCTACATCAGACCCCTCCACTTGAAAAAAAAAAAAAAAAACTCATCCCCAAGTTTAGTTCATGATACATGTTTAACTTCCTTAAGTTCTTCAACAGACTTGGTTCCCAATATGGGTTCAACTTCGAGTGCCGACATTTATTAGCCTCTTCCTTGTAGTTTGTATTAGGCTTTTATAATTTCTCATGTACATTAGCATGAATAATTGCTAAATGAACTACCATATTCTTCGTTGTAACACTCATTCCAAGTAGTTTAGCCAATGGAAATAAGTTGAGTGTATAACTGGGAACGCATGTATACATATCCTTAAATTGGACTTAGTCGATAAATTGACTCTTTGTGTTACTGAAGACAAACTCAACCAAAGAAAGACCAATCTCCTCCTTAGGAAACAATTCATTGGGTAATTTGGCAAGCATAATCGCCTTGAACTCCTACAACACTGTCTCTACATCTTTTATAATGTTCACGGACTCCTCTTCTGCTTCTTTTTCTACTAATGTCATTATCATTCCCGTCTCTTCAAAGTGTTTAATGAAATCTCGCTTGCCTACGAGAGACTGTTCATCCACTTTAGAAGTATTGGGTTGGTCCTCTGTTTTCACAGGGGCCATAAGCATGCCACTGACGAATCTAATGGTTTATCGTGAATCCGTGACCATGCTGCCTCTTGCTAACAAATAATGGGATTTCTCAGCATAACCCCTCACCAGTTGGATATCGTTGCCTCTCGCTGACAAACAATAGGACTTCTCCGAATAATCTCTCATCAATCAACAATCCTGTCGACAATTTTAGCATTGTTGGAACAATACCATATCGTAATTACTAGGAAGGAACCATACATGCAACAACTACTTCATCCGCGGCCATGTGTGTATTGGCGCCTTCATTTGTCTTGTCCACTTGAACTGAAGTTGTTTCCACCAAGTTGAGGCTCCACCCTTCAACTTAAGTCACAATTTTAACCTTCTTCTCTTTGTGGATTTTCACGTAGTCAAAGAAGTGTTCGACTTCTAGAAGCCAATCGAGGAAATCCTAGATGTGGAGTTGGTCATTGAAACTATGAAGGTCAACTTTCATCATAAATTCCTGATCTATCTGATCAACTTGATGGCTACGTCATCCAGGATGTTGAAGGATCATGTCATCAATCTCCTCGTCGTTGGATCCCACCTCCTCAAGTGTGATTCTATGATTCATCACCGGCATTGCCCTATGATAGCACGGTTGCAAATTCTGGTGCCTACTAGGAGTGGATTAACAATACAAACATAGAGCTGCCCTAGGGCCTGCAACCCTAACATGACTTGTCGATGCTCCCACTTTGCCGCTTCGAAAGTCACTGCTATTAAAGAAAAATTCCCCTAAGTGCCTTCTATGGGAATGTTGCCCGACCCACCATTAGAAGTCATAGATCCGAGGAGAAAGCCTCGCTTTGATACTAACTGACACAGGGATGGACATGATGAGGTCGATCACCGTCCTCCTCAAGCGATAAACACCTTGAATCTACAAGATATTCTTGAATCTATGAGAGAAAATAAAAAAATAAATTATGAGAAGTTATGTATTGAATTAATCTAAAAATGAAGTTTAACATGCATAAATAACCCTAAACAATCCTAAAACATAATCAAAAGAGTCTGAATCAGATAAGGAAATAAATTTTAAAAAACATGCAGATTTCCACCATCTGTCGACCTGCCATCGATCAGTTGAGTCGATCGGTCAAACATGTTAAAAAATGTCCAGATACAAAAACCTGAAATTTTGTGACTTTTAACCTGTTGACCCGATTGGTTGACCTGTTGAACAGGGCCTTCGACATGTCCACCATATCTGTAGAATTTCTGACGGAAGTTCTACCTGTAAACCAGATTTGTCGACCGATTGAACTATGCAGAATTATGTCAATTTCTCTTTGAACTTCTTAGGGTCCATGTGTGTTAGGAATGTGCCTGATCCACGTCCTACATCATGCCCCCGCCTGGACCATAATCTATATAGGCAAGTCTCCTTGGGTTAGAGAGACATGTGGGTTTTATTCAGGCGCATCTATCCATTTTGCTGCTTCATTTTAGAATATGAATAAAAAATGAGACTGAATGCTAAGTAGACCACACACTGGGATAAAAATTTCTTGAAAGCTGCGGAAGTTTTGGATAAGCTGATATTTGTGCTTTCCCTTTCTCCATGTCTACATGACCTTATGAACAAGCACTATTTGGCTGCCACCCGAACTAGCAACGTGGTCAAGACCTTAACCGTGGGGCCCACCTCAATGCATGCATTGTATATACAAGCCGTCCATCTGTTTTTCCAGCTTATTTTAGGGCATGGTACTAAAAATGAGTCACATACAAATTTCAAATGGACTATACCACAGGAAAGAGTGGCCATTGAACACCCACCATTAAAAACTTCCTAGGGTCCACTTTATTATTTGTTGACCATCCAACCTATTGATAATGGCACACAGACCTGAATCAAAGAAGAAAAAACAATTATCAGCTTGATCGAAAGCTTTTATAGCCTACGATGTTTTTAACAGTCAATAAGTATTGTTTCCTTTGGTGTGGTCCACCGGAAATTTGTAATTACTTTATTTTTTTGAATCATGACCTAAAATAAACAGTCAAAACAAATGGATGACATAGATATAAAATCATACATCAAGGTGGACCCTATGGTATGAGTCCCACCCACATCCCTCATTTTGGCCGCAGCCAAGTCACTCTCCTTATTAATAGGTTGTTTGGCAAATAAGCGTGAGGGGACCATCAAGAAGGTTTAAGCAGTGGGTGGCATTATCACTGATGCTTCTTATGGTGTGGTCCGCATGATCTTTGAATCTGCCTCACTTTTGGGGTCATAACCTAAAAATGATCTTTAAAAAAGAAAAAAATAAAAATAAAAATAAAAATGATTGACGTTGATAAAACCTATACATTATGGTGGCCCCACAGAGCCGGGCCAAGATGAATTATCGTGCAGGTGGGGTGAGGACACAAACTACTTACCCTGAGGGAAATGCCCTGTACAAAGAGAAGGTATTAAGCTCAACTCATTTAACACAAGTTGCACCTGGTTGATAATTTACGCCTTATTAAGTGCACAAGACATTCAACCACTACAATATGTTGGCCTCACAATATAGATCATCTAATGAAAATAAATAAATAAATAAAATAAGCAGGTGGGCCACGCTATAGAAAACAATGTCTAGTCGTTGATAAATAACACAATACAAGGACTCTTTATTAGTGGATGTCCCTGATTTTTACGGAAGTTCATCCTCGTGATGTGGCCAATTTTATTATTTATTTTAATACACACCCACACCACACGCTCACACTGTATGCCTACTCCATATCGGGATGGATTCTCTCAACGTTGAAGCAGACTCTGTCTTCTACATAACTATGGAGCTGGACCCATGTGTAAGTGCTATAGTTTATATCCCTGTATGTTGTCAAATTAGTGGTGACAAAAACACTGTTATATAACTTGCATTAGTGAAGCTCTTTCTAAAGATCAACATTTATAAACAAGCAAAGCTCACAACAAGCAAAGATTACAAGTACAAAGATTAACCTTGACTTCAAGTATTGCTCTTAAGACAAGACTCAAGAATATAAGACTTCAAGAAGAGTATAAAGTAGTTCGTATAGAACTCAAGTCACTTTCGAGGTTGAGCTACATCAAGACTTCAAGGCTTAAACTTCTAGGTCACTTGTTCCTAATGTTTTCAATGTCCTTAGTTCTTGATTGGGGTTTGAATGACCATAGGTTGACCTTAGAAGTAGGCTATTTTGGATACATAAGTCATATGTATATGACACTTGTGTTTGGGCAGTTCGGGGACTTGTCCTAGGCTTTCTTCGACTAGTCCTAGCTTTGCTTCGACCAGTCCAAGAAATTCCTCGATCAGTCGTAAGTTTGTTACAAAATTCGGATAAATTCTGTTAGGCTTCGACCAGTCGAAGGAGGTCTTCGACCAGTCGAAGGAACAATGTCGACTGCTTCTACGACCAGTCGTAAATCTTCGATTCAAGGTCCAGCGATAATTTACAAAGTTTTCGACCAGTCGAAGGAGACCTTCGACCAGTCGAAGGAGACCTTCGACCAGTCGAAGGTGACCTACGACCAGTCGAAGGAGGCCTTCGACCAGTCGTAGAACGGTCAAAGCTTATCGCGCCCGTTTTTTTTCAAATCTGTTATTTCTTCGACTAGTCGAAGAGCTTCTTAGACCAGTCGAAGATGCGATCTACTCACCTATAAATAGAGCACGAAACTCAGAAGAATTCAAGCAATTAATTAATCCATTCAAGCCAATCTTTGTCAAACTTCTGAGAAGTAATTTTGTGCTCCATCTAAGCTAAGTGTGCTTATTTTATACTCTTTTTCTTTAGCTTTATTTAATTGATTTTGTTTCTGCTATTCCAATCTAATTTGATAAGAGGAATTGTTATTCCCTTTCTTTGGAATCAAAATCAATTAAGACAAGCCCTATTTGGTCTAATTTAAAATCTATTAGAACTAGAACCATTGTAATTGAGTACTGGACATTGAACTTGAACATTCAATCATTTACTCTAATTTGGTTCTACCGGGCTGCTACAACGAAGGAGTTAATCAGGTATTTTACATTTAATTGTAAATTTCTTTCTGTTTTGGTTTCTTTTAAGATTTGCTAGAAAAATCTTGTTGTATTGGTTATCTGAGGAGAGCCAGGAAAACTCAGAAGTTGGGTTTTTTTTTTATTGTGTAAGCCCACAGACAAAGACACAATTATAAAGGTTTTGGGTGAACCTGTGAAAACCTATTTTGTGAGTGAACACTAATATCCCCTGTGTGAAGATATTAGGAGTGGAGTAGCATTCTGTGTGGCTGTTGTTTAATAGTTGGTGAACACACAGGCGAACCACTATAATCCCTTGTGTTGTGGTTGAATGATTTATATTTCTAATCTTTAATATTCATTTGTGGGATGTATGTGTGGTGATAAATGTTGTAATCGTTTAATTCAAGCATTGTGGGAATTTTGTAATAATTTAGAATTTACTTTCTGCTATTCCTTTATCTGGTTGAATTTAAATTTCCTTTAAAGTTGTTCCAGCAAGGTTGCCCTGCCATTTTTATGGTGTATGGCTGTCCCTAGAACAATACATTTGTGATTACACTTTATTTCAATTTGTGCTTAATTCTGTATTCCTCTTTGGTTTGAGATTTGATACAAAGATCTTTCTAGAAATAAGGTTGTCCTACCATAAACTCTGGTTTTTGGTGAAAGGTTGTCCTTAGAGTAACATTTGTATCAATCCCTCAAGATCAAATTTTTGAGGTTGTTTTACTTTCCTGCATTGTGATTTATTTTGGCTATCATATTGTTTTTTAATTCCGCTGTTATAACATTTATTTGGCATAGTCCTATTTACCCTCCCTCTAGGACATATAGCTAGGCCTTTTCAAGTGGTATCAGAGCCTAATAGCTCGTTCTTATTGCTATTTATTTGAATTTATTTCCTGAGCTAACGATCTAAGCTATTTAAAAAGATGTCAAATTTTGATAGCCTTTCAGTCACGAGGCCTCCACCATTTGATGGCTCCAACTATGCCTATTGGAAAGCCAGAATGAGAATCTTCCTAAAATCAATGGATGAGAGTGTGTGGCGAGCCACAGTAACTGAATGGAAAACTCCTACCATTGAAGTAACTGAATCCGACGGTTCAAAAACTATGTCTGTACCTGCTTATTATTTATGGACCACTCTTCAGAAAAGTGAGTATAGTGTCAATGCTAAAGCACTAAATGCAATCACTTGCGCACTATCACCGGATGAGTTCAAAAGAATCATATCCTGTGATACTGCGAAACAAGCCTGGGATATACTAGAAATGACACACGAGGGTACATCAATTGTCAAAAAGTCTAAAGTCCAACTCCTTACAACCAAATTTGAAGAAATTCATATGGAGGAAAATGAAATGTTTATGGACTTTTACACTAGACTAAATGACATTGTAAACTCAATGTGGGGTCTTGGCGATAAAATCCCAGAAAGTAAAGTGTGTGCAAAGATATTACGCTCACTTCCTGAACGGTTCAATTCTAAAGTAACCGCGATCCAGGAACTTCGTGATACGGATAATATGAGGGTAGAGGAATTAGTTGGTTCTTTACAAACCTACGAGTTAAACTTTAAAGCTACTAAAGGTAAATCGATTGCTCTAAAATCCTCTAAATGTAATTCAGAAGAAAATTCTGATTCAGAAGATGATATGGCTCTTTTGGCTAAGAGATTCTACAAGATTTTTAAAAGTAAGAAAAGGGTTGATTTCAAAAAATCAAACGATAAAAAGAAGTTTAGACCCAAATCTCAAAAATCTTTGAAAGATAGTCAATGTTACAACTGTCAAGAATATGGACATTTGGCAAATAGATGTCCCAAAAAGGAGAAACCCAAGAAGAAGAGTATGTTGGCTACGTGGGATGAATCATCTGATTCTGAAACTTCTTCTGAATCAGAAGATTCTGAAACTGAGTTAGGGAATGAAGTTAAAGCACTTATGACTCTAGCCAAATTCACATTTTCAGATAATGACTCAACAAGTGAAGAAAATCTGAGTAGTGAATATGAAAATGAAGATGATCTTCAAGATGCTTACAATGCCCTATACAAAGAACGTTGTAAAATTGATGTCAAACTTAAACTCCAAAAAGAAAAGTTTTCTAAACTCAAAGAATATTTTGAATCACTTGTCTTAGAAAAATCACAAATTTTAGATTATTTTGAAAAAACAAAATGCGATTTGGAATTAAAAAATTCTTTAATTGTTGATTTGAAATCTGAGATTGAAAATCTCAAAAAGGAAGTATCTTCTCTTCTGAGTCAAAAGGACACATGGAAATATGCCCAAGGTTATCCAAAGTTAGAAAAACTCTTATCCGGATCAAGAAAATGTGGCGATCTATCCGGGCTGGGCTATGATAAAAATTTATCTCCTAAACAAAAGTATACTCCTCCTATGTTTGTGAAAGGAGAGTCCTCAAACTCAAAAGGGAAAAATACTTATCAAGGTTTTTCTAAAAATCCAAAAACTCTTCAAAAACCCAGAAGCAACCATGTCAACTTTAATCAGAAACGAAATCCACTAGCTGAAAAGATAGTAGATTTACTCAAGGAGCTCCTAAAATCTAACTCTATAGGTTATTCTTATAACTATAAACAAAAGAAGACCAACTATGTTCCTAAACCCAAAACAGTTATGAAATGGGTTCCAAAAGTCACCTGCTTGGTTGCTCACATTGCTTTCAAAGCAACAAGTCATTCAAAGTAGTACCTAGACAGTGGATGCTTTAGGCATATGACAGGTGACAAAGCATTATTCACGGATCTAAAAGATATGACTGATGGTTCAGTCACATTTGGTGATGGTAGCAACTGCAAGATTATAGGCCAAGGTACGGTTCAACTTTTTAATCTTCCTGTATTTAAAAATGTTTTATATGTTGAAAGCCTAAAACATAACTTACTTAGCATATTTCAGATATGTGATAATAACCATAGTGTTCGATTCTCTAATCAAAGCTGTGAGATACTAAATAATAAGGGTTCTGTAATATTAACTGGACGTAGAACGTCTGAAAATTGCTATATTATTAGCGAATCCAGCTCATCTAATCAAACATGTTACATGGTTCATACAGACGAGACTGATTTATGGCACAAGCGTCTTGGACATGTTCATTATCGAAATTTATATAGATTGAGCAATCAAGAACTTATAAGAGGTTTACCCAAACTTCAGAAATTAGATAAAATATGTGGTGAATGCCAGATAGGCAAACAAACAAGGAACTACACAAAAAGGTGAATTCAAATACCACATCAAAACCACTCGAACTTCTTCACATGGATCTAATTGGACCTACTAGAACGGAAAGTCGTGGTGGTAAAAAGTATATTCTAGTAGTAGTTGATGACTTTACCAGATACACTTGGGTAGTCTTCTTAAGGGATAAATTTGAAACCCTTGAAGAAGTAAGAAAAGTTCTCAAAAGGATTTAAACTGAAAAATCTTCTCAAATCAGTAAGATTCGTAGTGATTATGGATCTGAATTTGAGAATAGCAATTTTGAGAAGTTCTGTACCGACCAAGGAATATTACATGAATTCTCAGCTCCCAAAACTCCACAACAAAATGGAATTGTGGAAAGAAAGAATAGGGTGCTTCAAGAAATGGCTAATGTCATGTTGAATAGCATGAAGCTCTCTAAAAATCTTTGGGCTGAAGCTGTAAATGCAGCTTGCTATATTATTAACCGAGTTTATACTAGCAAAGGTAATAATAAAACGGCTTACGAATTATGGTTCAACAAAAAGCCTACTGTCAAATACTTTCGAGTTTTTGGCAGCAAATGCTATATTTTACGTGATCGTGAAATTTTGGGAAATTTTGATACAAAGAGTGATGAAGGGATTTTTCTAGGATATTCCTTAAATAGTCGTGCTTATAGGGTTCTGAACAAAAGGACTGGTGTGATTCAAGAATCCATCAATGTTGTCATTGATGATCACTTAAATAAGCCAATCTCTAATTCAGATAATGATGAAGTTCTAATCATTGATAAACCCGATACTTCATCAAATCAGACTGAATCTGAATTGAGGACTGTTAAAGATCATCCAACCACTTAAATTCTTGGAAACCCTCTCACTGGTGTTCGCACCCGTAGACAACTTGAGGATTTATGTAATTATGTATGTTTTACATCCCAAATAGAACCATCCAATGTAAAAGAAGCTCTTGCTGATGAGAACTGGATTGTTGCAATGCAAGAAGAACTTAATCAATTTGTAAGAAATGATGTTTGGTATCTCGTACCAAGACCTAAAGACAAACACATCATTGGAACAAAATGGATTTTCAAAAATAAGTCGGACGAAAGTGGAAATATAATTAGAAATAAGGCTAGACTAGTGGTACAAGGTTATACTCAAATAGAAGGAATTGATTTTGATGAAACTTTTGCACCAGTAGCACGTCTTGAATCTATCAGGCTATTTATATCCATTGCATGTTTTAGAAAGATAAAAATATATCAAATGGATGTGAAAAGTGCTTTTCTAAATGGCGTTTTACATGAAGAAGTATATGTTGAACAGCCAATGGGTTTTGAAGATCCCAAAAATACTGATCATGTGTATCGGCTTAAAAAGACACTTTATGGATTAAAACAAGCACCTAGGGCATGGTATGAGAAACTAACAAAATTTCTTTTAAGTCACAATTTTCAAATGGGATCTGTTGATAAAACTCTATTTGTTAAAAAACATAATGATCATATCTTAATAGTACAGATTTATGTTGATGATATCATCTATGGATCAACTTGTACTAACTTGACTACTGAGTTTGCAGACTTGATGAAATCACAGTTTGAAATGAGCATGGTTGGGAAATTAACTTATTTTCTTGGTTTGCAAGTTAAGCAGCAACCTGAAGGAATATTCATCTCTCAATCAAGTATGCCTTGAATCTAATCAAGAGATTTGGATTTGAGAATGACAAGAATTTCGATACTCCTATGAGTACTACCCTGAAACTCTCAAAAGACTATAATGGTAAAAATATTGATTCAAAATTTTATCGGAGTATGATTGGTAGTTTGTTATATTTAACTGCTAGTAGACCTGATATTTCTTTAAGTGTTGGTATTTGCGCAAGATTTCAATCTGATCCAAAAGAATCTCACTTGATTGCTGTTAAGCGGATTATTAGATATGTTGCAAGTACTATAAATCTTGGTCTCTGGTATCCTCATGAGACTTGTGTCCAACTTGCTAGGTACTCAGATGCTGATTGGGCTGGTAATCTAGATGATAGAAAATCAACCAGTGGTGGTTGCTTTTACATTGGAAATTGTTTAGTTTCTTGGTTTAGTAAGAAACAAAATTCTATATCACTTTCAACAGCTGAAGCTAAGTATATCGCAGCTGGTAATGCATGTACACAGCTTGTTTGGATGCAACGAATGCTAAGTGATTATGGAATTAAACAGGATTCTATGTTATTGCATTGTGATAATTCCAAAGTCAAAAAATATTTCAAAAAATCCTATTCAGCATTCTCGTACTAAGCACATTGACATTAGATTTCATTATATTAGGGAATTGGTAGAAGAAAAAGTTATATCTCTGGAATATATTCCTACTGAAGATCAGAGAGATGATATTTTCACAAAACCTCTTGATAAAATTAGGTTTAATAAGATGAAATTTGATCTTAGCATGTGTATTTCAAAATGATTATTTATGCCTACATGTATCATAGTATATATATTTGCTAGGTTTAATTCCATTTTCTTTAAAAATTTGCAAGAAATATGTTTTTCTGAACTTCCTTCGACCTGTCGTGAGTATACTCGACCAGTCGACCTACGACCAGTCGTAATCTCAGAAATCACTTAAATTTGGAGATTTTTGCTTTCTTCCTCATTTCTTTTTTTCTCTCTAAGGAGCCGAGCTTCGACTTGTCGAACCCACCATTCTTGTTCTTCAAGGTTAGTGTTCCATTTACGTTTTTCTTGCAAATCAGTGTCTAGATTGCTCTCTTTTCTAACTTGAAGCTTTAGGATTTCATTGAGATTTGGGGATTTGATTTTGAAAAATCTGTTTTGAGTAGGTAGAAAATCTACTTCCCGTGGTCCTTCTTCTTCCTCTAGATTGACCAAACGTCATCTTCTTGAGCCTACTAATGATTCTTCTTATGTTATAGACCTTAGAGCTCGTAATGTTATTGTTGAACATCCTGTTGATATTAACCATATTGCACCTTTTGATATCCTTCCTTTGCTTGAAGCTGTAGGTTGGGTTAACTTATTGCATTGGGGTGGGCACATACCTAGGTCCATTGCTCAATCCATGTTTACATGTATTAGTGACTTCTCATTGAATAATTTAACTTTTAAAATATCTACTAGTGAAGGGCCATTTGAAATTGATCGTCATTTAATTTCACCCTTATGGATATTCCCGTGAATGATGAGGGTATTCCTATTCATAATTTGACTGATAAACCCTCTGTATCTGAAAAGCGTATGCTCACTAGAGACTCGTGCAATATGAATGTTCACTGGACTAAAAAAGGGGATGCGCTTCCCGCAAGGTATTTGTTACCCAAATACAGAGTACTCCACAGAATCTTTGTGTCTAATCTGTATCCTCGGTCAGGTAATAAAACTGACTTGACCTCATTTATGGTACGTATTATTCATGCTATTTCCAGTGGTACTCAGATTTGTCTGCCATCCTTAATCTGTCATTTCCTTCTTCAGTTTAGACTCCATCCTGGTCATAGTGACATCCCTTTTGGTTATTTAATGACTGTATTAGCTACACATATGTTGGTCGATATACCAGTTAATGAGGCACCTATCCATCATCTGATTTTCAACAACTCTAATCTCAATAAGATGAAGCTGGAATTACTTCCTGAACAAGGTGGTAATGGTGGTGGTGCTGGTTATGAAGAAGCGGGGGATGACATTAATATGGATGATATCTTTGAGGAACTGGATTCTGATTCAACAAATGATCCAGATTTTGATGCACGTCTGAGTGCATTGGAGGGTAAAGTTGAAAATTTGAATGAAAAGATAGAAAACATGTCTGTTGCTCATGATTCTCAATTCAAGTACATGCGGAAATATCTTCGGTGATTAAACAAAGGCATGCATCAACTTGATCCCTCTATTCCTGCTCCGTCTTCTAGTTCTAATTCTGACTAGTTTATATGGGATTTTCTGGTTTGTAATAACTTTAAATCTTAGCACTGAGTCATCCGATTTGGAATTGGATACTATTTTTCTTTTCTGCTGTATATTTATTTTTTTGTGATACTATGCTATTATCTCATATCTCATCTTATTTCCTCTCATATATCCCTTTATATTGTTATTTTATTTGTCATATTGTGACAAAAAGGGGGGAGAATGGTTATGTTACTTAGGGGGAGTATGTTTGGAATGGTTTAAGAATGGTTTATTGTTAGATATGTTTTATATTAGTTGAGTATGTTTGGAATGGTTTAAGAATGGTTTATTGTTAGATAGGTTTTATGTTAGTTATTGATTTAATTTGCAGGTAAGCTAGAGTTGATGTCAACTGGTTTATGTTTTCTCTCTAACTCTTCTCTAACTCAATCCGGTGATTCTACTTTTATCTTGGTTATATCTTGTTATGTGTTTTGTCACTAATTTGACAAAGGGGGAGATTGTAAGTGCTATAGTTTATATCCCTGTATGTTGTCAAATTAGTGGTGACAAAAACACTGTTATATAACTTGCATTAGTGAAGCTCTTTCTAAAGATCAACATTCATAAACAAGCAAAGCTCACAACAAACAAAGATTACAAGTACAAAGATCAACCTTGACTTCAAGTATTGCTCTCAAGACAAGACTCAAGAATACAAGACTTCAAGAAGAGTACAAAGTAGTTCGTATAGAACTCAAGTCACTTTCGAGGTTGAGCTACATCAAGACTTCAAGGCTTAAACTTTTAGGTCACTTGTTCCTAATGTTTTCAATGTCCTTACTGCTTGATTAGGGTTTGAATGACCATAGGTTGACCTTAGAAGTAGGCTATTTTGGATACATAAGTCATATGTATATGACACTTGTATTTGGGCAGTTCGGGGACTTGTCCTAGGCTTTCTTCGACTAGTTCTAGCTTTGCTTCGACCAGTCCAAGAAATTCCTTGATCAGTCGTAAGTTTGTTACAAAATTCGGATAAATTACAATTTAAGCCGACGGTCGAAGGAACGATGTCGATCGCTTTCTACGACCAGTCGTAAATCTTCGATTCAAAGTCCAGCGATAATTTACAAGGTCTTCGACCAGTCGAAGGTGACCTACGACCAGTCGAAGGAGGCCTTCGACCAGTCGTAGAACGGTCAAAGCTTATCGCGCCCGTTTTTTTTTGAATCTGTTATTTCTTCGACTAGTCGAAGAGCTCCTTAGACCAGTCGAAGATGCGATCTGCTCACCTATAAATAGAGCACGAAACTCAGAAGAATTCAAGCAATTAATTAATCCATTCAAGCCAATCTTTGTTAAACTTCTGAGAAGTAATTTTGTGCTCCATCTAAGCTAAGTGTGCTTATTTTATACTCTCTTTCTTTAGCTTTATTTAATTGATTTTGTTTCTGCTATTCCAATCTAATTTGATAAGAGGAATTGTTATTCCCTTTTTTTGGAATCAAAATCAATTAAGACAAGCCCTATTTGGTCTAATTTAAAATCTATTAGAACTAGAACTATTGTAATTGAGTACTGGACATTGAACTTGAACATTCAATCATTTACTCTAATTTGGTTCTACCGGGCTGCTACAACGAAGGAGTTAATCAGGTATTTTACGTTTAATTGTAAATTTCTTCTGTTTTGGTTTCTTTTAAGATTTGCTAGAAAAATCTTGTTGTATTGGTTATCTGAGGAGAGCCAGGAAAACTCAGAAGTGGGGTTTTTTTATTATATAAGCCCACAGACAAAGACACAATTGTAAAGGTTTTGGGTGAACTTGTGAAAACCTATTTTATGAGTGAACACTAATATCCCCTGTGTGAGGATATTAGGAGTGGAGTAGCATTCTGTGTGGCTGTTGTTTAACAGTTGGTGAACACACAGGCGAACCACTATAATCCCTTGTGTTGCGGTTGAATGATTTACATTTCTAATCTTTAATATTCATTTGTGGGATGTATGTGTGGTGATGAATGTTGTAATCGTTTAATTCAAGCATTGTTAGAATTTTGTAATAATTTAGAATTTACTTTCTGCTATTCATTTATCTGCTTGAATTTAAATTTCCTTTAAAGTTGTTCCAGCAAGGTTGCCCTGCCATTTTTATGGTGTATGGCTGTCCCTAAAACAATACATTTGTGATTACACTTTATTTCAATTTGTGCTTAATTCTGTATTCCTCTTTGGTTTGAGATTTGATACAAAGATCTTTCTAGAAATAAGGTTGTCCTACCATAAACTCTGGTTTTTGGTGAAAGGTTGTCCTTAGAATAACATTTGTATCAATCCCTCAAGATCAAATTTTTGAGGTTGTTTTACTTTCCTGCATTGTGATTTATTTTGGCTATCATATTGTTTTTTAATTCCACTGTTATAACATTTATTTGGCATAGTCCTATTCACCCCCCCTCTAAGACATATAGCTAGGCCTTTTCACCATGATGTGGCCGATGGTTTAAATGTCGCATGATAAAAGATTGGAAATTATTTTCTAGGTGGACTATAACTTATGGAAGCCCATTAGCTGCTGTACATCACATCAGCTATATTGTCGGTACATTTACGTCAGCAAGTTATGTGGGTCTGATCACCAGGTATGTGTTATATCCAAACTGTCCATCCATTTTGCGAGCTCTTCTTAAGGCTTGAGACAAAAAAATATGACAGATATAACTATCAAGTGGACCACACTGCAAAACAAATGTGGGGAAATGAACCTCTACCATTGAAACTCTTTTTGAGGTTATAGAAGATTTGGATCAATATGAAATTTATTTTTCCTCTTCATTCAGGTCTTTATGACCTTATCAACCAATTAGATGGAAAATAAATGTTATGGTGGGCCCTACAAATTATTTAATGGTGAAAATCAATACCTCCGGTGCTATTTATGGTGTGGTCATGATCATCTTTGGTTATGGTTATTTTTTGGATTATGCTCTAAAATGATCTCTTAAAATAGATAAACGGTATAGATATAATAAATACATCACTATGGGGTCATGTAACTTTGATCTCCTTTGTACCGTTCGTACAGCTTAAGCTCGAGGAGCGTCAGTGCTCGTCTTTGCACGACACGTACCTACAGCAGCTAAGTAGCTGGTGCGAGGTAGACCAGGTACACCAGCCAATCCGCTTTCATAACTTATGCTTCAACCTGACGTACTTCAGACCTCCGGTAAAAGATCAATCCCATATGATCGACACAAGTGAACACTAAATGTTGACAGCTCATTATTTTCTTGGAACCATTCAATTATTTTTTGGGATATGCGTGTCCGATCTTTTAATAGTGACGGTTGCATGATGAGCGGACCTGATCTTACACACATGTGCCTTGCTTTCACATGAGAGGCGAGTTCAACCATGGCGTGCATTTGGCATTTCTCAAGGAAGCGTATTGGGTACTGAGCAACTCAGTACGTTAAGCGTACTGAGTAAAATCTGTGGATTCAACGTGACTTATGTATTTTATCTAGTCTGTCAACCAATTTAAAATATAATTTTAGAGCTTAGATCAAAAAAGAAGCATACACAAGGCTAAAATGGGCCACATCACAGAAACAGTGTGAATTGAATTTATAGTGTTATAAATTTCTTGGGGGCAACAGTAGTTTCGGATCAAGATTATATTTGTTTTTTTTCCCTTCATCCATCTTTTTTGGTCTTATGAACAGTTTGGATGAAAACTAAATGTCACTGTAGGGCCTAGAAATGTTTCAATGGTGGAAATCATTATTCCGACTATTTCCTGTGGAATGGTCCACTTGAGATTTCGCCTAAACTTAGATGGAAAAACAAATAGAAAGTGTGGATAAACCACATAAATTTATAGTGGGCCCAACTGAGTTTACTCAGTACGATAAGAGCACAGTGAGCAACTCAGTATGCAATCCGATTTCATTTCTCAAAAGGGTTTTAGTAAAATGCGCGTCCCCGCCTCATATGTACCATCAAGGTCTTGCTTTCCACCCGCTTGTGTGAAAAATCCAGGCCGTTCTATAATCGGTATTGGACACTGTCCACATGTCCTTGACGAAAAAGTGTTATTCGTCTTCTGATCCGGACTTTCATTTATTTATTTAATTTTTCCCATTAGCTTGTCAGTACAACCAATGTCAGATCACACTTCACTGTTAGCCACCCCACTGGGGATTGATCCCAAGACCTTCGTGTTGAAACGAGGTATGTTTCACTCAGTCTGCTACCTGAGCAATGGATCAGAGTGTATCTGACACATCAAAATTGTGCATTGGAAAAAGAACGACTAGGAAAATGCCCAACGGTCTAAATTCAACATACATTTATGGGTGAATTTACGAGAACCCTACAGTATTTTAGGACACGACCCATATGAAGAACACGTGTGTGATCGGACGGTAGGAAACAGGGACACGCATTCTATCAAATCTCTTCGTCAAAGGAAGGGAATGGAAAAGACAGCCTTCTACCATTTTGTATTCGGTCATGTAGGTACCAAGAAATGGACGGAATAAGTGGGGACCATTCCGTGATCCAGCTGTATATATGTGATCGAGAGTGGGAAAGCTCTCCGATGAGACGAAAAGCAAATTGAGGTTTGCCGCGTGAGGTTTTGGGTGGCCTACTACTACTCATTTAACTTTTATCAACAAACGCTATAGAATCTTCATTAATTGTCGCACGTGCCACAGTGTACAACAATGCCCTCTACCCTCTTAATAGCCCCCACATGACGGGTGTGAATATTCCACCCGATCAAACCGGCTTTGATTGCAGTCACCGCCCATTAATTAAGCGTACCACCTCTCTTTATCACAAAAGGTTTAATATTTGGAACTTCGGTCCCAACGACGACAGTTTTAAACTCTCACTGATCTGGGTATGATCACTTTTATCAGACGTCTGTTAATTCCACGCGCGTGTTGGAGCTTTACACACCCACAACCCACACGGGGATGGATGTGTCATAATGTGATGCCTGACTGACGTCAGAGCATTTCATGAGGTAACCTAGGTTGCCTAAATCATCCAACATAAATTCAGGCCATTTCAAAACTTAGGTGGGCCACGACGTACCTAAGCACAACTATATGGATGTGGATTGCGCCACACCATGTCCTGCTGAGTAAACTTCGTCTGGCTATTGGTGATTTATACATTTTATGGAAATTCGGCCTTGTGGAGGCACATTAATATGAATTGAAATAAATAAAAGAATATAAAAATCCAAATAAACAAATAGAGAACATATGAATTTTATGTGGAAAACCTTTGTGAGAAAAAACAACGGTATAAAGTGACGATCAATTTACTATTTAAAGAAGATTACGGGGATGGACCTCTCTCTCTCTTAAAAGCTCTAAGAAAATAACAAAAAATCATAATTATTTGTTTACCGCAACATAACTAATTCTAAAAGCTACAATTTCATGAGAAAAATGTCAAAAATACCCCTCCGAGGTTCCAGTAACACTTGGGCCTTATTAGCATGTGAAACATAAGTCATATGTGCTCAGAAAAGTAAATAGATCCAATAGAAATTTTGGTGTCACAATTTTAACAATCTCCACCTTGATAGCAAAATTATTTTCTTGCCTTCCTAATCTTCTTATAAGTATCACCATTGTCGCTTCATTCATACCGTCTATATTCCTTTCTTATCAAGCCCTGTTAAGTCAAGCAAAACTTGAACTTTTTTGCAGGAACGACTTTCGTAAGCATGTTCGCTGGATTCTCACTGGTGTAAATCTTCTCAAGAGTAATGTTTCTATCTTCTGGCATCTACTGGATACAGTTATGATTAACATCAATGTACTGAGTGCGGGAGTGATACACCGATTTCTTCGCCAAATTAATTGCATTCTCACTGTCACAATACATAGGCATGACTTCTTGCCGAAGCCCCAACTCATTTATCATCCCTCTCAACCAAACTACTTATTTGAATGCCTCTATCATTGGCATGTATTCAACTTAGGTAATGAAAAGTGTAACTACAGACTGAAGCTTAGACATCCAATTGATAGCTCCACTCACTAGTATAAACGAGTAACCGGAAGTAGACATTTTATCGTCTACATTTCCTGCATAATCTGAATCAATAGCCTACAAGTCTCTTCTCTGAATCTTTGAAATATAAGACGTAGTCAATCTACCTTGTATATTTCGAAGTAACAATTTCATCTCTTTCCAATGTTGATTATGAGTTTTTAACATGTATTTGTTCATAACACCAACTACATGTAAAATATCCAGTCTCGTACAAACCATGATATATATAAGACTGCCAACACACTTAAATAGGGCACACGAGACATATATCATTTTTTCTCATCTAACGTAGGATATAATTATGAAAAAAGTCGAAAGTGAGCAGCATGCAGAGTGCTAACCAATTTCGTCTTTTCCCATTTGAACTTGACTAGAACCTTTTCAAGATACTCATCTTAAAACAACCATAGCCTGCTCCTCTCTCTATCCATGTGTATATCAATGCTAAGAATTTTCTTTGCAGCCCCCAAATCTTTCATTTCAAACTTCCTGGATAACTGACCCTTCAACATGTTGATTTCAGATATGTTATTGCTGATAATAAGCATATCATCAACATATAACAGTAGAATGATGAAATTTTTATTACTTAGTGCTCTAAAATAAACATAATGATCACATACTTCTTATAACACTACCTACGTGACCGTTTAAGGCCGTATAACGACCTTTTCAACTTATAAAAACAATCATTCTTTCCCTGCACCTCGAACCCTTCTAGTTGCGTCATAAATCTACCCTTCTAGTTCTCCATGTAGAAATGCAGTTTTAACATTCAACTATTCCAATTTAATATTGTATTGGGCAACCAAATCCAATACAAATTTGATAGATACATGCTTTACCACTGACATGAAAATCTCAATGAAATCGACACTTTCCTTCTTAGCATATCCATTCACTACCAATCTTAACTTGTACCTAACTAGTTTCTTCCGGAATATCCATTTGCACTTGATCGCCTTCCTCCCAACAGGCAACTCAACTATCTCACACGTTTGATTTTTATACAAAGAATATATTTCTTCATACATAACTATCATCCACTTTTCTATATCTTTATCTTCTAAAGCTTTTTTTTTTTTTTTAAATGGATCTCACTCATAAGTAATGAGAGTACATGCAATACTAAAGTCATCAATGTATCTCAGTGGTAACCTATGATGCCTCATTGAATTTCTCCTTATAGGCGGCAGCTCCACCTCTTCATGTACCTCAACCTGCGACTCAGGTTCCTCAAGTGTCTCATCCTTATTTAATTTCGCATCAACAACTAACTTTTCCATTTACTTTTATTCATCTTTTCAAAACAAGGAACTCTCATCAATTTTGACGTCCCGACTAATAATGATATTCCGTGAAGTATGGTTTAACAACCCGTAACCCTTCAACATATAATCATAGCTAACAAATGTGCACTTTTTATTATCATTTGGTCTAGCTTATCTATATCAGCAGAAGGTACATGAGAGTAAGTATCACAACAAAAAATCCTCAAACATGAGTAATCAAATGCCCGATTAAGAATTTTTCAATCAACAACTATAGAGGGATACATATTCATTAGATAACAACCTATAAAAACGACTTCAATCCAAAGCTCTTTGCCTAACCCAAAATTTCTCAACATGCTCCGAGTCCTTTTTAAAATAATATGGTTCATACATTCCGTCACGCTATTTTGCTCTAGTGTATGTCTTACTATGTTGTGCCTGATTATTCCTACAATCTTGAAATACTGATCAAATCCTTTTGAAGTAAGTTCTCTATTGTTATTTATCATTAGAACTTTCATTTTCTGTCATATTTATTTTTTAACCATCACTTTCCACATCTTGAAAGAAGCAAATACATTAGATTTTTATTTCAAAATATAAACCTAAACCTTTCTGAAGAAGCCGTTGCGCAGCACACCAACAACGCAGTGAACCGAGATCCAATCTCAAGTCTCACCCACAAACGATAAACAGGAAGAAATATAAACTAAAAAGGAATAAAAGCATTCAAACAAACTACAAGATAAAATATACGTGGAAAAGCCCCAACAAGGGTAAAAAACCACGGATGTAAAACTTCCACTATGAAGAAAAACAAAGATTATATGGCAATATACTAACCTCTCCCTTAGAAGAACATAGAAAACCCTTTGCCCACACCTTAGAATAACTTTCCCATCATACCTAGAAAAGCCCTAGGTACCCTTATTTATAATTTAGGAAACTCTTTTCCACATCCCAGTTGTGAAAGGACTTACGACACGAAATCCGCAAAACTCCTTTTGCATCCCAGTTGCGAAAGACTTGTGACACGAAATCCGCGAAACTCCTTTCCACATCCCAGTTGCGAAAAGACTTGTGATACGAAATTCGTGTAAAAACGCGGATCAAATCTGCATAACCTCGACTGGTCGTGGGCAGCCCTAGATGTGCCTCTACTTCTCAACAATCTCTCACTTGGAGACACATCGGCATAAACCTTTATTTTCTTCATCCGAAGTGCACCACCTCCCTGTCTTCAAGTCTGAAGACCAATCAAAGCTGAACAGAGCTTCAACTTCTCCCTTGTGACCGCCTTGGTCAGCATATCCGCAAGATTCTCACTTGTATGAATCTTCTCCAGAGTAATCGATCCATCTTCCAGTAACGAGAGTATGAAGTGATATCTGATGGCAATATGCTTGGTCCTTGATTGAAAGGCTGAATTCTTAGCCAAGTGTATTGCACTCTAACTGTCAATGTATAGCTTGCAATCTGCTTGCTTCTTACCTAACTCTTCCATCAAACCTTGCATCCACACCATCACCTTGCACGCTTCTGTAGCCGCAATATATTCTGCCTCTGTCGTACTGATAGATACTATCTTCTGTAACTGAGAGACCCAACTGACTGCAGCACTACCCAGAGTAAAGACATAACCTGTAGTGCTTCTTTTGTTATCGATACCTCCTACCAAATCTGAATCCACGTAGCCTTATAGCTTGATTTTCGATCCACCATAGCACAACCCTACATCCTTAGTACCTACCAAGTATCTAAGGATCCACTTCATAGCTTTTCAATGTTCCTTCCCGAGGTTGTTCATGAACCTGCTAACAACTCCCACTGCTTGAGCAATATTTGGCCTCATGCTCACCATAACATACATAAGCTCCCAATAGCTGACGCGTATAAGACTTTAGCCATGTAGTCTCGTTCCTCCTGTGTCCTTACACCTTGCTCCTTAGATAACTTGAAGTGGTTGGCTAATGGACTGCTAACCGGCTTAGCACCTCCCATATCGAATCGATAAAGTACCTTGGCTATGTACTTTGCCTGTAACAAAACTAGTTTCTTGTTTTCCCTGTCACGCTTTATCCTCATGCCTAGGATTTGTTTTGCAGCTCCTAAATCCTTCATGGCAAATTCTCTAGACAGTTGTCTTTTGAGACCTGAGATGTCCTTCATGCTTAAACTGGCCACAAGCATGTCATCAACATATAGAAGAATGATGATGTATGACGTATCAAACTTCTTCAAATAACAACAGTGGTCTGCATGACATCTCCTGTAACTGTTTCCTGACATGAAACTGTCGAACTTCTTGTACCACTGCCTCGGGGCCTACTTTAGGCCATATAAACTCTTCTTCAGTCTGCACACCTTGTTCTCCTTTCCTGGTGCCACGAATCCTATATCGGCTGATGCATATATATCTCTTCTTCAAGGTCCCTATGAAGAAAGACTGTCTTAACATCTAGCTGCTCTAGATATAAGTCCTCTGTAGCCATTATACTTAAGACCATGCGAATCATAGACATTTTCACTACAAGTGAAAATATTTTAGTGAAATCGATACCTGCCTTTTGTTGAAACCCTTTCACAACCAATCTAGCCTTGTACCGTTTCGAACCATCGTGCTCCTCCTTCAGTCTGTAAACCCACTTGTTACGAAGAGCTTTCTTACCCTTGGGTAGAGTGACTAGCTCCCATGTACGATTAGACTCAAGAGAGTTCATCTCTATAACGCCCTGAAATTCGAGGGTCGAGTAGCAACTCAACTCTCGAGTTCCAGATCATCACTTATGCAATATAGATGATGAAGATTGAATGTTGTCTGTGTCAGTGCAATAAACATGAGTGAAATTATACCAAAACAGTAATTCATACTCCAGATCAATTGTATAAAGGCAAGCGGAAGACTGAAACTGTATATATAAGGTATGTAAGGAAACAAAACCATCATGATCTCCAGAGTATGAACACTAACTGAGTATCCATATATATGTATTGTTTCTGAATCAAAAGGGCAAAATACAACTAAAAGATAGATCCTGAAATCCCCGCGATCCAGTCAGCCTACGCAAAGCCGTCAGAGTACTGCATGTATGAGAACTCGTCCTGGTCCTCATCGTAGTCTGGCTCCGCCTCTTGAATCGACGTATTATGTATACCTGAGACAGAGTCTGATTGGTGTGTACAACACCGTCCCGTAACGTGGGAGTGAGTAGCTAACTCAGTGGAACAATAAAGCATAGGTTAACATGTTATCAATTCAGTCAAGCAATAACAATAAAGCAGTACAATCAAACAATCCTAACTACTCTTATTAAATGCAAGTATGAAATGACATGATGAATGCCCTTGCCAAACCATCCTCATGCGACACCATCTTACGTTCGCTAATGCGTTCATCCCTCAGTGCTCCACATCTACCAGGCACATGCAGTGCGATGATGAGCATGAATACCGAGTAGTTATTAGTCCATTTCAAACAGCAGTATTGGGAAACTAAGGTACCTCCCTTGTAACATTCCCAAACATGATCCATTTTAGGGTCGTCAGTTCTAGTTAATCTCATACGATAGTATATTTTTAGGTCGCTGCAAAGGCTGCCAGGGCTGTTACGTACAAAGGTTACATCACTCCCCCATCATCCTTTTAACGGTTCATCACTATACAGATACAGGCCTAGTTCATACTCTATACACTGCGGCAACACTCGTCGCCTCACCGCAAATTCAGAGTATGCTCGAGGTCACTACAAAGGGCTGTCAGGGCTGTTACGCATAAAGGTTACACCGCTCCCCCATCACCTTATCAATGTAGGCCGACAGCACGAATATAGTGTCCCATACCACCATAATCGACTCACGAGTCTGGTTGCTCACTGGTCACTACGAGGAGGCACATGGCCCCAGCATAGGTCGACAGCTCGACCACGGTGTCCCATACCACTATGCCCGGCTCATGAGTCTTAGCGGATCGAGGTATCATGGTTAACGGGATTCTACTGGTAAGTTTGGTATCCTAGGTTCAAGCAGTAGCGACCAAACATGGTGAACATGCATTAGACATATCGGGTTACTTAACGAGCCTGACTAGCTCGAGCGCACAATCAATTGGATGACATGAAGCGCATAAGCACTTCGCGTGGCCTAACCACTGTCGCCAACTGAAGTACGACTCGGGTTCGTCAAACACATCCTACGTGACGAAATGAATCTCAACCACGATATCAAGTCTGGTACCGACTGTCTGGACTATAAATATAGTCCCAAACTCAATCAATCCTTATTTAGAACATGTAGAGTAAAGCATAATAAACAAAGTAATTCAACATGTAGAGTAAAGCATAATAAAGAAAGTAATTCAAGCAAGTTAACAAGCATGTTATAAAGCATGTTATAAAGCACCATATAAATAGGAATACAAACACATGTATTTTATAAGTAAGCGGATAAAGTAAACAACCAACATGGAGAAAATCATACACGTCTCTAAGGTAGTTGAGAATCTCATCTCAACACCTACCTAAGACTCCATCATCCAAACACTTACTCTCACAAGCATTTTCACAAACACTTAGAATACACTATTCAACATACATAGTGTACATTAGCAAAACATGTATTAGGGCGAATCCTTTCGCCAAACAAGTATTTTATCTATATATAATATATGCATACAGCAAATAATCATGACAAACACATCTCCAAAATTTATACGTATATGGTATTTTCTAGAATACACTATTTCTACATACATAGTGTATATAGCATAACATGTATTAGGGCGAATCCTTTCGCCAAATAAGTATTTTATCCACATATCATATATTCATACAACAAATAATCATGTCAAATACATTTCCAAAATATATACATATACAGTATTTTCTACGAATACCTAGAATATGTAAAATTCCATATTCTACGTCTTTAATCGAAACAGAAAACAGAAAGCACTTTGTACATGTGCAATTGCATGCAGATCATGAATCTATCATTATCTGACATTGAAAGCGTTGAAAACTGTAACCTATACACCTAAAGTCCTTACCTTATACCGTAGAATCGCAACGAATTAGCTAGGTTTGCTAAGCTCCTGTATTCGGCAGTTTGGTAGCCTAAAGAATGAAATAGGTTAGCTATTTCATAACCTACAACCTTCACACCCCAAAACAGATTAGGGTTAGGATTTTCTTATCTTAAAACGAAGTCGGTATCTCCGGGAAAGCGACAAGAACGGAGTGGTGGAGCTTGGGTAGTAGCAGGAAACAGTAGTAGGAAGATTCTCTCACTTCTCTCACTCTTTCTCTCTCTTTTCTCACTTCACTCTCTAGAGTTTCTCTCAAATTCGTATGGTTGTGAGAGAGAGGGTTCTAAGGTCCTTATATAGCCTAAAATCTCACCAAAACAGACTTGGGAACAAGGTATACTTGGGTTTTGTCCAAAGGGCACCTGTTTCAGCTTAACGGAGCATTTCTAGCAGTCCCTTTTCTGTGTGCGGTCGGACTTAAGCTCAGTAACCCTGGATCCAGGTAAAGTTAAGTTTTCGTTTCAGTCGAATTCCCAGATCACGCGTGGCCGACCAGTTTCAGTTCAACGGTCAGTGGGTCTCGATCCGAAATTCCAAGTACATGGATATGTTTATGAAAATTTTCCTGATCCGAGGGTGTATTTGGGTCAAATTCTGACGGTCTGGTTGTTTACAAAATGACCGCAAGTAACAAGTCTCAGATTACTATTCAAGATATTTATTTTGGAAAGAAAATAAGTGTTTTCACACTTTCTCGCTCCGGACTCAAGCGAACAGCCGTGGGACACTGGCTGAATTTGATTTCCGAGATGGTTGTCAAGCCCAGCAAGGCGGTCCTAAGTCCTTAACCTCGTATTATTCAGACTCCCGATGTGCGGTCCAGACCTGATACGGAGTTTCAATGTGCTCCCGAGAGCAGACGGGTAATGAGTTTGATCCTAGATTTTAGGGTAACCTAGCGTCAATGATTCTACAAGTTTTGGGTCTTGTAGATCGTATTTAAAGCGATTCAAACGGATTTTATGGCTACTCTAGTTTAGCACTTAGTTAACTTTGTCAAATTTCTAAAGGATTTAATCTTAAGTGATTTCTGGTTGAGGTAGTACCCGAACCATTGTACGAAAATTTTCTACTCATTACAATCTCCTCATCCATGGCCTGCTCCCACTTAACCCGTGTATCCGTCTGTAATGCCTCTTCAAAACACTCTGGTTCACCATTATCTGTCAACAGTAGATAATGTAAGAAGGATGAGTATCGGACCGTGGGTCTCCTCTCTCGAGTAGACCTCCTCACAACCGGTGTATGTGGCTCTGCCTCATAATGCTCCTGTGGATCATTATCCTGTGGCGCTGTAACACCCATGTTTGATAACTCTTCTAACTCTACGAATTCCTTTTCCTCGGCCTTATTTTCTTGCACACTGTCCTTATACATTACTTTTTCATTGAAGACTACGTCCTTGCTTCTGATGATTTTTCTATTTTCTGCATCCCAAAACCTGTAGCCAAAATCATGCTGCCCGTAGCCTATAAACGTGCACCTCTTGGATTTCGCATCCAGTTTGTTTCTGTGCTCTACATCAATGTGAACATATGAAGTGCAACCGAACACTCTGAGATGTGCAAGGTTCACTTCTTTCCCAGTCGACATTTCTTCTGGTAGCCTACCATCTAATGGTGCTAAGAGACTTTTATTGATGAGATATGCTGCAGTATTCACAGCATCTGCCCAAAAAGTCTTGGACAACCCTGCATGTAACCTTATGCTCCTGACGAGCTCAAGGATGGTCCTGTTAATGCGCTCAGCCACACCATTCTATTGCAGTGTCCCTGAAATCACTTTCTGATGTTTGATTCCATTTGTTGCACAATATTCCTCAAATCTCTTATCACAGTACTCTCCCCCATTATCAGATCTGAGACATTTTACTATTTTACCTGTCTTGTTTTCTACCAAAACTTTTCACTTCTTAAATACATCAAATACATCAGATTTATACTTTAAGAAATAGACCCACAGTTTTTTACTAGCATCATCAATAAAAGTAACAAAATAACGTGAGCCACCAAGAGATAATACTTGTGCCGGTCCCCACACATCAGTGTGTACAAGCTCCAACAGATGTGTCTTTGGAGCGCGTCCCGTCTTCTTGAAGCTTACTCTCTTCTGCTTGCCATACACGCAGTCCTCGCAGAATTCTAAGTTAATAGACTTTAGCCCTAGTAGCTTCTCTTTAGACAATAGCACTTTCATTCCCTTCTCACTCATATGTCCCAACCTCTGATGCCATAACTGCCCATTCACTCTAGTTGATGAGGCTGCGAGTGAACTGTACGATCCTGAAGTCACGTACAAAGTACCTTCCTTCTTACCTCGAGATATTACCAAGGCACCTTTTGTGATATTCCAAGAATCACTGGTGAATGTCGTCACATAACCGGTATCGGCCAACTGTCCCACTGAGATCAAGTTACGTTTCAGACTCGGTATATGTCTGACATCGTTTCAAAGGCGTTTCGTATTTCTGATTTACATGAACGTTCCCCTTTCCAACAATACTACACGACTCATCATCACCTAGGTAGACTCTCTCAAAGTCACCTGACACATAATCACGCAGAACTTCCTTACACGAAGTGGCATGAAACGAAGCACCTGAGTCTATAACCCAAGACTCATTCCTTGCATCAAGAGACAAGATCAACGCCTCTGTGTCACTCTCCTCAGATAGATTCACTGAATCCTTCCCGCCTTGAGAGTTTCCTTCTTGTTTCTTGAGCACCCTGCAATCACGTTTCATATGCCCCTTCTTGCCATAATACCAACACTCATCTTTGTCTTTCAGTCCATTAGACTTCTTCCTCAACTTAGAACACCCGTGTTTATTGCCTCATTTGTTCAGTGATCTTCTTCTTCTTTCAACGTTTAAAACATTCCTTGAATCCCCTGAAATTCCTGATGCCTTTCTTCTAGATTCTTTACTAAGAATTAGACCGGCCACATTATCAAATTTCAGCTTTATCGACCCTGAAGAATTGCTCACAACATTCACCAAATCATCCCAACTGTCTGACAAACTGGATAAGATCAATAATGCCCTGACCTCATCCTAAAAAATAATGCCAACGGATTCCAACTGGCTCATGACTGTATTGAACTCGTTTAGATGTTCAACTACGCTCCCACCATTTGATATCTTCATGTTGAATAACTGTTTCATAAGATGAACCTTGTTGGATGCTGAGGGCTTTTCATACATGGTGGCTAGGGTTTCCATTAATTCTTTTGTAGTTTTTACCTTGGATATGTTGAAGGCGATGCTCTTAGACAAAGAAAGTCGGATCGTTCCTAAAGCCTTCCTATCCAGTAAAAACCATTCATCATCTACCATCTTTTATGGTTTCTTCTCTTTTCCTCCTAGAGGAATATAGAAGTCCTTCTGATACAGATAATCCTCCATCTGCATCTTCCAGAAGGCAAAGTTTGAACCATCAAACTTCTCAATTCTAGTTTTCCCTTCTTCCGTCATCGCTCCTAATAGAACTAAAACCAATAGCTCTAATACTAGTTGTTGCGCAGCACACCAACAACGCAGTGAACCGAGATCCAATTTCAAGTCTCACCCACAAACGATAAACAGGAAGAAATATAAACTAGAAAGGAATAAAAGCATTCAAACAAACCACAAGATAAGATATACGTGGAAAAATCCCAACAATGGTAAAAAACCACAAATGTAAAACTTCCACTATGAAGAAAAACAAAGATTACAAGGTAATATACTAACCTCTCATTTGGAGGAACATAGAAAACCCTTTGCCCACACCTTAGAATAACTTTCCCATCATACCTAGAAAAGCCCTAGGTACCCTTATTTATAATTTAGGAAACTCTTTTCAACATCCTAGTTGCGAAAGGACTTACGACACGAAATCCGTGAAACTCCTTTCACATCCCAGTTGCGAAAGGACTTGCGACACGAAATCCGCGAAACTCCTTTCCACATCCCAGTTGCGAAAGGACTTGTGACACGAAATCCGTGTAAAAACACGGATCGAATCTGCATAACTTCGACTGGTCATGGGCAGCCCTAGATGTGGCTCCACTTCTCAACAGAAGCCACCTATAAATGTGATAAAGAAAGATAATCCTCCTTCAGAAACAACAGACAACTGCTCCCACGCATCAGAATGAATGTAATTAAGTTACCCTTTACTGACATGTTTTCTGATTTTAAAACATAGCCTCGACTATTTCCCATATATGCAATGATCACATACATCCAAATTAAAACTTTTAAAACTATGAATTAACTTACCATTAATAAGTACATTCATAACCCGCTTGCTCATGTGGCCTAGGATGCATGCCATAAACGTGCCGATGTGGAATCAACTACATATGTTGCAACTTCACCAGATATAATATTTTTGATCAACCGATAAAGATTATCGCTTCGCTATGCCTTTATTACTATAAGACTCCCTTTTGAAACATTCAGGACACCAGCATAATTGGCGAACTTGTAACCAATTGCATCTAGAGCTCCCAAAGAGATCAGATTTTTC
Source organism: Magnolia changhungtana (assembly GCA_030180095.1). Taxonomy (NCBI): domain Eukaryota; kingdom Viridiplantae; phylum Streptophyta; class Magnoliopsida; order Magnoliales; family Magnoliaceae; genus Magnolia; species Magnolia changhungtana. Next base: position 10,818,481 of record JASAUF010000172.1, on the reverse strand, counting down.
TTCAAGTCCGGAACGTGCCTTGCATCTATCAGAGTACGCTCCACCCCATCAAACATCTTGATGCGAACTGAACTAATTCCGATAATCTTACAGGCATATTCATTGCTCATAAGAACCAACCCACCATTATACTCCTTGTATGTGACAAACTAACTCCGATGATAATAAATATGATACGATGCCCCTGTATCTAAGATCCATTCATAATAGAAATTTTCGGTCTTGGTAACTAACAATAGATCACAAGCATCTGAACCTTCACCAGATTCAATTGAATTAGCTTTATTCGGCGAATCATCTGACTTCTCATCCTTCTAAACTTTGAAAAATTAATTGTCCCTTTTTAAACATCCAATCCTTTAATAATTCTAATACTTCAATTTTCCTTTACCTCTTGACATGGATTTAGATCGCCATTTTCCCTTTTCTCGCTTAGTCAGTATTTCCTTGGAAAATAATGAATTCATAGAGGTACCTTCACCACCGCTCCGCTATCGCAACTGTTTCGACTGAAGGGCTACGATAATAGTCTCGATGTCCAAAATATCCTTACTATAGAAAATAATATCAACCAAATACTTCAAAGACTTGGGTAGATATGTCAACAAAATTAGAGTTTTTTTCTTCCTCTTCGATCTTCACTTCAACACTCGTCAACTTGCAAACCAGTTTGTTGAACTTTTTAATATGTTCAGATAAATCCGACCCTTTTACTATTTTTAGAGTATAAAACCGCACACTAAGAAATAAATGATTAGTGAGAGATTTTTTCATGTAAATATTATCCAACTTCACCCATAAAATTACAAGAGTCGTCTCATCTATGACATTGTAATGGACTTCATCGGGCAAGCATAATTGAATTGTCCTAATTGCCATTTGTTCAAGTTCATCATTATCTTCTTTCTTCATAGATTTCAGATGATGCGCTTTCCCAAGGAGTGGATACTGCAACCCTTGCTAAATTAGGAAAGCTTTCACATTTAATCTCTATAGTTCAAAATTATTTTTATCCATGAATTTTTTTGTTTTTAAATTCACATTCGATGCTCTTGACGTCATATCTCAAATCCAAACTAACAAACCAACCTCATTCTGATACCACTTGTTGGAGATCCGGTCCTATGGAAGCACATTAATTTGGATTGAAACAAACAAGAGAAAATAAAAATCTAAGCCAACACACTAATAACAACCGATTTTTACGTGAAAAACCACGGCACAAAGTGACGACCAATTTACTATTTAGAGAAGATTATATGGATGAAGAGAACTTACATCTAAAACCTTACCTTTCTCTCTTGGAGGCTTTGAAAAAACACTACGAAAATAACTAAAAATCGTAACTCTCTCTTAACCCCATTGTAAAAACCCCTAAAAGCCACCATTACATAAGAAAAATGTTAAAAATACCCTGTCAAAGGTCCGCTAACACTTGTGCCTTATTAGCACATGAAACATTAATCATATATGGGCTTTAAAAAGTGAATAGACTCAATAATAATTTTGGTGTCACTATTTTAATATTATCCACACTATCCATCCATTTTACCAGCTCTTTCAGGCCATGAGCCCAAAATTGAAGCATATCCAAAGTTCAAGTGGACCACACCACAAGTAACACGGTGGGGATAATGACATCCACTGTCGAGCCACAATGATGTTTATTTTGTCATCCAACCTGCTCACATGGTCACGCATACATGAATGAAGGGAAAACACAAATATTAGCTTGATCCAAAATTTTCATAACCTAAAACTGTTTTCAAACAATAGGCATTCAATTTCCAATTCCACCGTTTCAGTGGTGTGGTTTAACCAGAGCTTTGGATATGCATGCTTCAATTTTAGGTTGGTGCCTAAAAATAAACTGAAAAATGGATGGACAACGTGGATACGGGATAGACATCGCCGCAGGCTTAATAGTATTTACTCGGTACACTACAGGTGCAGCAAGTCGCAATCAGTATCCCAAATAAATGGAGAGGTGAAAAGAAGCCCTACTTTGTGATCCACATGGAGAGTGACGTTATTTGATTTTTTAGATAAAAGATCTAAGCATTATTTTCAAAAAATTGAAATCTTACACACGTGTATTATATTTACATGTGTGTCCCGTGTGGATACGATGGCTCCATGCGCCGCCCCCCAAAAAAAAACCGTGATGAATGCTTATTGTAAATTTACGCCTGCACGAGACCCGGATTGTTCATGTACGAGCAAAAAAGTCATAACAAGATGTTGATCTTATCCGTAGATTGGAGATGCACATCAAACTTCAACCGTTGGTTGAAGACTTGAACCACTGGTTTGAATTTCTCAAGGTTCAAAACGATCAGTGGCCAAGAAACAACAACTTTGCGACTATTTGGAACACCCATCAATGTTAGGACCCAATGGATGGAATGTTACATATAAAACCTGATAGCACTGGACCCTTCTCTCTGTGAATATTTATTTACGAATGTTACTCTTTTTTTTTTTTTGGGTTAGCTTGTTAGTACACCCCACTGTCAGTTCACACTTCACTGTTAGCCACCCCCACACGAATGTGACTCTCTTACCTTACAAATCTTAGTGTTTCCTTTGCCTCGATCCAGTATAACTGACAGTCCATGGGTCATTTACCTGCTGAATGGTTGTAGGGTCTTTTCCACATGGGCACTGCTATAAATTTAGGCTGAAAGGATGATTGTAACCTTCACCATCTGGAGATGAATTTATAACAATGGATCGAATTCAACTTTAAAAATCAAAGGTTAGGATCATCACTTAATTATTATTATGGGACAAAAATTTAATTATGATAATAAAGATAATGTGAACAGTTGAAAACATCAGATCCTCTCAGCATGTGCGCCCCAGCAAGTTTCCATACACGCTAGATCCGGATGCGGATTGGGTATTACCCCTGCCATTCCTGAGCTAAGAAAGGACATGAGCTCTGAGCGGCTACCATGATGTATGGGTTTTATCCGCACCATCCATCCAATTTCCGTATCATTCTAAGAAACAAGTCCAAAAATGAGGCAAGGCTGAAGTAGGCCACACTACAAGAAGCAGTGGTGGTAATGATACCAACCTTCCTGGGCCCACCTTGATGGTGAATTGCCTTTCAATCTGTTCATAAGGTCACGTAGACATGAACGAAAGGAAAACAAAAATATCAGCTTGATATAAAACTTCTGCAGCTCCGAAGAAATTTTAATGGTAGGTGTTTAATCCTCTGATGTGGGGTCCAGTTTAGCCTTGGATCCGCCTCATTTTTGGGCTACTACCTTAAAATGATCTATTAAAATGGATGCATGGTGTGGATGAAACACATACATCACAGTGGCCCCTCAGAGGCCCTGCCCATTCCTAGCTTGGCAGAGACGGGTGGTAACCAGTCAAGCGTCCGTTGGATCTGAGTCGCGACAGAGGCAGGATCAACCCTTAAACTGACATGACGTGGTCCACACGGAAACGACTCCGAAGATACGGGGAGCTACGGAGAGATGTAACCAGTTGGCCACCGGTCACCACGTTAAGATGAGCTATGGTCCTCTTTTCTAAGGGTTGGAAAATGGGGTACGCAGAGGGAGAAATAAGGTTCGTTTTGAGGAAAAACTGGGCGATGTCACATCCATTAGGACCGGCGAGCTCCTTTCACGTGTCCAACGAGCGCACCGTCTCTTCACCTATATATGGACCCACCTTAAAACTCCTCATTACTCGTTAGACTCAAGTCCTGACAAACAAAAATCTTCCCTTGTTCCAGCTTTTCAAATATATATATGTGTGTGTGTGGAAATGGCTCTATTCCAGAACTTTTCATGAGATCGAGCTGTGTGGTCCCACGATGATACGTGTTGAACATCAACACCGTGCATTTGATGATTCCCCTTTAAATTATGGGATATCTCCAAAATCAGCCAGAACTCAGGTGAGCCATATCATCTAAAATTATGTGAAGACATGCCTAAAAACATATAAAAGTACTTGATGGGGCCCACCTAAAATTTGAATGTATGAAACTTGGTCTAACCCTTCAACCAATTGGGAACACATAATGGATGGACTGGATTTGTGAACCACATCTCAGTGAGCCTAACAACTGATTATAAATGTTTTAATGGGAGGGTAACCCCTCTCAATCGTGAGCCTAGGTCTCAAAAATCAAGTCAATTCGTGACTTGTATGGGCCACACCACATACAGAAGTGGGGAGGGGCTGTGCACCATTAAAACATTCATAACCATTTTTGAGGGCCCATCGAGATGTAGTTTGCAAATCCAGCCCATCCATTATGTGTGTCCCACTTGAATGAGGGTTCAGACCAAGTTTCAGGTGCATGCAAAACTCAAGTGGGCCCCACCAAGTGCTTTTATATGTTTTAACGGTGTCTTCACATAATTTTAGATGGTATGGCCCACCTGAGTTATGTATACGGCTAATTTTTGAGATGTCCCATAATTTAAAGGGTACCCATCAAATGCACGGTGTTGATGGTCGAAACACATCACAGTGGGGCCCAAACAACTCAACCTCACGGGAGCTTATCGTAAGCTCGAGCGCATTGTACCTTTATATATATATATATACACACACACACGCACACGTTAGGTTTACGGTGGGACGGAAAAAAAGAAAAAAAAGAAAGAAAAAGGTTATGGTATTCATAGTCCACGCGCTTACAAATGGCTTAAAAGGGGTGATCATTGCCTTGGGGTGAATTTTCAGCCACCGAATAGAACCTATTTACTTAAGAAATCACTTAAATGTTCAATTGCAAATTTAAATAGTAGGTTGCAGAAATAGAGCCATGAAAATTTTGTTATCCTCGAGGTATCAATTCAATTCCCCAACAAAATTGGTACCGTGATTATCAAGCTGTTCTGAGCACTGAGAACCCTGGGGACGGCCACATTAGTTATAATACCGTGGAAACGGTGGAACCCACCTGCGACTCGAAATGGAGAAGAGGAAAGCTAAGTCTATCCACTTGCACAGGTTGGACCCTTGCGTCCGCCAATTGGCCTTTAGCCCAAAAATCATGCTTATCTACTCATCAGATTTGCTAGATCTGTTTATTGGATGTGGACGAGTGCCCTTTTTTTCTTTCGTACAAGCGCAGTTTGGTGGGGGAGATTTTTGGGCTCACAGTGGCCTGATCTGATGAATGGCCCCGATGTCCCACGTTTGGGCCAGGCTGATGCGACGGAAGCCGATTGCCTACTGAGTAAACTCTGTAGACCCCACGGTGGATGTATGTGTCTTATTCATGCCATCCACCTATTTTTCTAGCTTATTTTAGAGATTGAACCAAAAATTAAAGTATATCTAAACCTCAAGTGGACCACACCACAGGAAACAGTGGGGATAATGACGTCTATTGTTCAAACCTTCCTAGGGCCCACAATGATGTTTATTTATCATCCAACCTGTAGGTCACGAAGATATGGACGATCTAAAACTTCTGTGGCCCCCGATAAGTTTCGGGTGATAGGTGTTGAGTTCATGTTTCCTGCTGTACTTCAATTTTGTGTTAATTTCCAAAACTGAGATGGTAAAACGGATGGACGGCCTAGATAAGAGACATACATCACGGTGGGCCCCACAGAATTTACCCACTACGCTATATATACGGAGTTACTCAGTGCCTCAGTACGGAATCCGCTTCCTTGCGGAACAAAGCCACGTCTATCTCCCGCAAGCTGAGTACATTCGTTGTTCCTCGTCCAAAGTCCATGTTGACCCGCAATTTGACCAGGCATTCTTATGCTAACACAAACCCATAATTAAAACTCGGAAACTTGACTCAAACTCAAGACTTTATTTATTTATTTATTTATTTAAATGTTAGCTTGTTAGTACGAGCATGGTCAGTTCACACTTCACTGTTAGCATTCTTATGCTAACACAAACCCATAATTAAAACTCGGAAACTTGACTCAAACTCAAGACATTTTTTTTTTTTAATTTTTTTTATTTTTTTTAATGTTATCTTGTTAGTACAAGCATGGTCAGTTCACACTTCACTGTTAGCCACCCCCTCTAGGGAATCGATGCTAAGACCTCAGTGTATATCTTTCACTCGGGTGTACTCAAACTCAAGACTTGTTGCCTAGCTGGCTGGGTTGAATAATAACTCAAGCAAGTCTTTACTTGATACAACTTGATGATTATTAATTAAATTAATATTATTTATATAGTTTTTGAATAGTTGTACATAGATAAATAATAATAATAATAATAATGGAAGCAACTCTTGTTGTCAACTCCCTGATTCATAACTGTTGTTTAGGTTCTTTAAAAGAACTCATCTCAAAAGAGTGATTCCTTTTAAATGTAATTGAGTCAAATTGACTTGTCCAAGTTTCCACTTGAGTCACCGAGTTTCAGAATTCCCAGGGAAACCAACTTAAAAGCCAAGTTGGGAGTAGGAGAATACCTGTGTTCCGGTTTCAAGGTATGAAATCAAAGGATTTTCATATTACATAGTTTGCTTGGGCTTCTATTGGTGCGGATAATCTAATCAGGAACCACTGAGAATAGCCCAGCCTAGTGTTCAAACCAAGCTAACACGCAGATTATGTTTCAAGATCACGTTGCTTTACGTGTATTTTACCCGATTGACTCATTAGTTAGGTAGGCCACAACTGACATTCACACCCTTGGGGAGTCCTTTATGCTCGACGTTACCGGCCCCTTAAGTTAGGCATCTCCTCTGCTGGTACGAACGTATTACCTCTGCTTCATAAGACTTGACATAATAAAAAGGATTATGTTAGTTCTTGCATATAGGTGATGTAATGTAGCATGTAGAATGTAGTGTGATGATGCAGTACCTATTTTAAGAGATGAACGAAGAAAAACTTCTCAACCTGAAATCACTTATATGGAGAAGCGGTCAATGCCCAGTCAATCCGAGATTTGTTGGGCAGGTGACGAGACTCAAATACTGTATATTTACACCATATTTATGCATTGTTTTCCCTTTCATTTGAGTATTAAAATGGCTTATTTAGATATGTTTTTAACATGTAGGAAGATTTTGAAGTTTAAAGTGAATATGTGCTTAAAACATAGATTTAAAGATTAAAAGAAAATCATTGAAGAATTGAAGTTTGGATGATGGAATTGAAGATATGAATTACCAAAGATCCAAGAAAATAGGTAATGTAATTACAGAAATTAATCGAAGAACCAGTGCTATTGAAACTGGAAGAAAACAATCGCATTAGAGCAATCGACTACAAGTTTTGATCGATCAATAATTCTTCGAGCGATCTCGATCGATCGAGAAGAATGATCAAAATAAATTTGAATTTCTATCAAAATTCGCTAGACAATTTTTGCCATGTTCAATATATCGAAGTCCAGGGATCGAGCAATCAAAACTATAACCGATTTTTGAAATTAGTCGCTAGACATTTTGGGAGAAGTTTGGTCGATTGATTGATCGATGCTTTGATCGATGGTGTGCACAACTGCATAAGTTTAAAGTCATTGTGAAAGTTTGAGTTTTCTATCTATATAAGGAGGTGTTTTCTACATTTCTAAGGACAATGTAGTGTTTGGGAGAGAGACTACATGAATGCGAAGCTCTTTCGGCAATGCTCTTCCTTCTTAATCCTTCACTCTTAGATTGTTTTTCTTTGTTTTTGTTTTAAGATGTTAGCCATGCTAGGCTAATATCTTAGCAAAGGCTAAGGGATGAACTGTAAGACCCGCACCTCGACTAATCGACCGTACGCTTCAATTTTGTCAGCGTCATGTCTCGTGTGGATCAAATCAATGACTTTTTCTTGAGATCTTATTTTAATGCCACAATAACCTAAGACTTATACCCCAGTGACTGCGCGGGCGCAGCGATTCCGATGCCGCACGTCACACCCTCTTGCGATACCTCATGTAAAAGATGTCTATGTGTGCACAAATTGAGGCTGGTCGTGTTGCGTACGTGTGGCATGGGGCCCACCTAGAGCATATAGGAAGGAATCTCTAAAAGTAATGTTCCTAAAATCATAAACTACCCCTTACCCCCATCCATACCAAAACCATGCTATACCATTCCGCTCTCCTTTCAAAGGCATGAGAGCCCATGCTAAACCACCCTCCTCTTTCTTCCTATCTCCCCATCCTACCCTTCCTTCTTTTCCTTCTTCCCTCTTTATCCTAAATATTCTACCATAAAGCCTAAAAAATCTCTCATTTCCACCATTTTTCCTAGTAAGAGAGAGTAAGAAGAAAAGAGATTAGAGAAAAAGAAAGTGAGTTTAGAGAGATTAAAGGGAGAGATTAGGGAAAGATCAGGAGAGAGAGAAAGAAAGAAATATTAAAGTGAAATTTGAGTAAGAGGGAGAGATTATAGAGATGGTTTGAGAAAAAAGAGAGTTTGAGAGGGAATTAGAGAGAGGGAGCTAAGGGAGAAGTAGGGAAGCTTGGTGGATCGTCTGATTGTTGATCTAACCCAATCCGACCGTCTTTCCGTCATGGTGTGTGCAAGGGAGGAAAAAGTCCCCCCTCCCTTTTATTGTTTTCTTTCATTCTTGATGGGCCAACAAAAGTGGGAGCCACCTTGTGCATATATGGTATGTATGGTGGACCCCATAATGGTGGGGGCCCTCCCGATCACCAAGATATCCTTTCCTTCTTTTTCTTTTTTCCTTTCTTCTTCTAAATTTGTGGGTTTTATTGGACCCACAAGTGGCCACACTATTGGACATCATGGACCACCTTGTGTGACCCACCGTGATATTTATTTCTATCCAACTTGTTGATTGGAGTCACATAAATTTGGATGGTGGAAAAATACAAAGATTAGATTGATCTAAAGCTCCTTGGGTCCAAAAATCAAGTTGATCCACATCTCAGGTGGAATACACCATAAGGAACAGTAGGGCTAGGATCCCCCCATGTCCTAGACGCTGCATACAAGGATGTGTGGAGTGGGGTCCCCACTCATGGGACCCACCATGATGTATGTGTTTAATCCCAGTCCTGCATCCGATTTTCATATTATTTTAGGCCATGGGCCCAACAATCAAATTGATCCAGATCTCTGGTGGACCAAATCATGGAAAATAACAATGACAATGACACCTTCTAAGTATTGAAAGCTTCTAAGTCCCGCAGTGATGTTTTTATACATTCAAACCTACCCAATATAGGGCTCATTGCACCCCCCCCCCCCCCGCGAGCTAGGAAATCTGATAGACAGAGTGGATCATCGCTATGTGGGCCTCGCCTTCATGGTACTATGAGTTTGACCTCTTGGGAACTTCCCATGAGGTCGAGCTGTGTGGGCCCCACGGTGATGTTCGTCGAACATCTACCCCATCAGTTAGATGCACCGTTCCATGGTGGGCCACGGTCTTAAAAATCAAGTCAATCCATGACTTGGGTGGGCCACACCACATACAACAGTTGAAAGGGGATACCCCCTCATTAAAACATTCATAATCATTTACTGGGCCCACCGAGATGTGGTTCACAAATCCATCCAATCCATTGTGTGTGTCCCACTTGGATGAGGGATCAGAATAAGTTTCATCAACATCCAAAACTTAGGTGGGCCCTACCAAGTGCTTTTATATATTTTAGGCACGTCTTCACATAGTTTTAGATGGTATGACCCACCTAAGTTTCCTATATAGTTGCTTTTTGAGATATCCTGTGACCTAAAGGGGACCCATGAAATGCACAGTGTTGATGTTCAACACACATCACGGATATATATACATGTACATATATATGCACACACACACACATATACCCCATCAGTCAGATGAACTATTCCATGGTGGGCCATGGCCTTAAAAATCAAGTCAATCCATGTCTTCGGTGGGCCACACCACATACAATAGTTAAGAGGGGTTACCCTCCCATCAAAATATTCATAATCATTTCTTGGGTCCACCGAGATGTGGTCACAAATCCAAACCATCCATTGTGTGTATCCCACTTGGATGAGGGGTTAGATCAATTTTCAGCCGCATCCAAAACTCAGGTGAACCCTGCCATGTGATTTTATATGTCTGAGGCATGTCTACACGTGGGTTTAAATGGTATGGCCCACTCAAGTTCCATATACAGCAGATGTTTGGGATATCTCATAACCTAAAGGGGACCCATTAAATGCACGGTATTGATGTTTGATACACACCACAGTGGGCCCACACAACTTGAGCTGTGTGGCCCCACCGTGATGTTTGTCAAACATCTACCCCATCAGTCATATGCACCATTCCATGGTAGGCCATGGGCTTAAAAATTAGGTCAATCAATGACTTGGGAGTGCCACACCACATACAACAGTTGAGAGGGGTTACCCTCCCATTAAAACATTCATAATCATTTTTGACAAACATCACGGTGGGGCCCACACAGCTCGACCTCATGGGAAGTTCCCATGAGGTCGTCCTGATAGTACCACACACACACACACACACACACACACACACACACACACACACTATCACTTTGACCTCATGGGAACTTCCCATGAGGTTGGGAAACCACGGACGATGTGCAGACAACATCTAGTGGACATTGTTGCCTATTGTCCAATGGACATTGCTTATGGTGTAAATACACACACACACACACACACACACACACACACACACACACACACACACTATCACGATGACCTCATGGGAACTTCCCATGAGGTTGGGAAACCACTGATGATGTGTAGACAACATCTAGTGGACACTGCTACCTATTGTCCAATGGACATTGCTTATGGTGTAAGCTCGTCCTGGGCATGGGATGGGGGCCCACTCGTGGGACCCACCTTGATGTTTATATGCCATGTAGATCGTCCATCCAATTTGTCAGATCATTTTAGGTCATGGGTCGAAATATGAGGTTGATCCAGATCCTAGGTGGACCATACCAAAGAGAATAGTTGGGGGTGGGAAACATCACCCCATCCTCTAAGGCACTGTCCGTTGTAACATGGATAGTGGGGTCCCCACTTGTGGGACCCACCATGATGTATGTGTTTAATCCCAGTCGTCCATCTGATCTTCTAAATTATTTTAAGGACAAGGCCCGAAAATCAGCCAAATCCATATCTTAGGAGAGCTATAACATAGGGAACAAGGGAAAAATACAAATATTAGCTTGATCCAGAACTTATAGGGTTGGGGCCACCTAGATTTGGAACCCCTGGGTTTTTGGAATCCCTTAATAATGTTTGGCTCCCTTGATCTAGAATCCTTGTAATCCAAAGGCAACTATGCATAATATATGTAAGTGATGTTATGTTTATCACACATAAATTGTCAAATTTTGTAAGACAAAAGTGCTTCAAGTTCAGATCACATGTATGAAATCACAACTACTCTACATGCTTGAAGATCAGCTCAAGATCGACTTATGATCAGCTCAAGATCGGCACATCTTCTCAAGAAGTCGATGCCTGAATTCAAGACAAGATCAAGTCAATGTTCAAGACAAGATGTCCCATATATTTGCTAAAACATAGGTGATATAACCTTAGAAAGACCTTAGGTTTAGGTACTTTAAAAAATTCATTAACTTGGGTTTTAATAAATGCCTTTTCTCTGGAATTTGGCTAACCTGACTTCTGGTTCGGCCAGCCTAACTTTCTCGACCAGCCTAACTTCAAGCTTGAACAAAATAACAAATTCTGTTGAAAATTTGGCTAGCGTAAGTTTTCGTTCGGCTAGCCTGAGAAAGTTCGGGTCAAATTCTAGTAATGTAAATCTTTGATTTTTGAAGGAATTCGGTCAGCCAAATTTTGGATAGATCTTATCTGCGTAATCTGATAGTCATTGGAACGAATCTGGTGAAATCTAGCCAGCCGAATTTCCAACCTCTTTTCATATAAATTGAGGCTTTCTCTCATTCTAAAAAACAACAAAAATTTACTATAATCCTTTGCAAGAGAGAGAAGCTCAAGTCCTCATCAAGCTATCTGTGTAGTATTTATAATTTTAATTTATAACTTATTTAATTTCATTTTCTCAAGATCATTTTAATATTATTCTAAGAGAGTAATCTATATTCTTCTTTGAGATCTAAGAGAATTGAATCAAGTAGCATTTGAGTTTTTCATTTATAAAATCTATAAAATCTTGTACTCTTTCTATCTGATTGAACATTATGCCATCTATGTTTAAGAAAGAAGTTCTTCTACTAGAAGCTTCTTCTATGTCTTCGAATATCCATTTGAAGATAAGTATATTATTTTACTGTATTTCATTTTTAAGGTTTGTCTGAGATAGCTTGTGAAAATCTCAGTGGAGTTTTTATTTGTGATAGCCTGTGAAAATCACAAAGAACTGTATCAGGTTGTTAAGGTGAACCTATGAAAACCTTATTATAGTGAAAGCCAAAATTATGAGGGTAGTAATTTTGGGAGTGGAGTAGCTATGGTTGTTTTAAGCACTGAACCACTATAACTCCTCGTGCCTTATGATGAATACTTTAATCTTTTGGTGGTGAGTGTTATTTACTATTTTATTCTTATGGTGAATGCTATAATTATTTTATCTTCTCTTGCTAATTCGAAAGATTGATTTTAAAGATATTTATGAAATAAGGTTGTCCTGCCTAATATTTTAGGTGAAGGTTGTCCTACGAATAATTTAGAATCAAGGTTTCAATACTTAGGTAATTGAGATTTTTTTGTATTATTTATATATTCCGCATTTGTTTCGACTATTTGACATTGTCCTATTCACCCTCCTCTAGGACATCACTAGCTCTCATTTTCGATATATTTAAAGGGGTTTGAGTTTAATTACTAAATCAATTTAATATCTCTAATTAGTGTACATATTTAATGTTTGAAATAATGGTTGTAATAAACATGTTGAAATATATATACTTTGCCTGAAAATGATGAAATCTCAAGTCTCGGATTGGCCACAAGCATAGGATCACATCCTAGTGACTAACTAATAATTTGTAACCATCGTTTTACATCGGCATTGATTAGATGGTGTAGATCATCCTTTTAAAGTAATCATACTAATGCAGTTGGTAATCTAATTGTGTTAGGATATCACCAGTGGGCCATGTGCTCAATAGATTGGTAGCCTAGTGACACACATGTTATACATGTGGGTGTCTTTTTAAGCCATTCCAAGTAGGTCACGCCTTGATGTATGTATTTTATTCATGCCTTACATCTAGTTGTTAAACCCTTTTTAATGTACAAGCTACATGAGGAGCCAATGTTAATCAATCATGGGCCATGCCACATAGACCTCTACATTCTAGTGGGGCTCATCATTTGGGTACACTCCCTACATATACTGTGCTAATTAAGGCTAATTATCACATGATAGGTCTAATAACATGTTAGTGTACTTAGCTTGATAGGACACACTAATAACCTTCTTAGTTTAATGGATATCATGCCTATTTATATGCCCATACACATCATTTGTATGCCTATTGCAGATGACGATTGTTCATAGCATATGCCCTCCAGCTTGAGATACTTAGGGGACCCCATATGAGATAGGGTTGCCCCACATAACTGCATGGTATGCGCGGGTTTGATGCATGACTTGGATAGTATGGTCATGCATTTCAAATTCTATTTGTCATGATCGACTTTATACCCAAGCGAAATCGGGGTTGTGGCCACCACAGACATACCATGGCTGACAGGATTGGATACCAAAGATATGTTCTAGCACTTGAGCGTTATGAATGTCCTTAGGTGAAAGTCCTTAAGCCATGTGGTACTAATAGGATGCTCCAATTTTGATATCAAGTGGATAACATGAGTGCCCGAGTGACAAATACCACTAGGCCGTGTTTTCCACTTGTCGAGGTCAATTGGAAAGAGGTGCGACCTTATCTACCCAGGTTTAGGGGGCTATAAGCTAGGCCGAGTCTAACTAGATCGTGAAATGGGTTCGCTATTGGCAAGTCGAGTGGGCATTCACATACCACTAACGAGGCAGATAGCGTGGTCTTTTCCACTCACCAAGTCATGTGCACAATGGGTAGCAGCCAGTGTCGGAGTTTACTAGACACTGGTGATGATTTCAGTTATGAACTATTCTGATGTATGGACTGGTTGAGAATTAGTATGTTTGCGTTGCATCTCTAGCATATGACACTCATCCACGTAGGCCTTGCATTGCCTAGCCTTGGTATGGTTAATAGCATTCATGGACTTGTTAGCTTAGCCCTCCATCATTTTCTACTTACTTTGATATCTGTATTCTTTTCATATGCATTGCGCATGCATACACACACTCTACCCAGCTTCGTAGGAGAATTATGTGTGTTTGTTTACGTTGTAGATAATGTTAGGGTGAATCAATAGCATTGAGCCCGGAGCATGAACTTGATCTTTTGGATTTTAGTTACATTTTATATTTTTCTTTTTAACACTATACTCAAAGATCATATAATAGATATGTGATAATATTTTGTGACTTTGGTAGACTTATAGTTATGCTCCTTTAAAAAAAACTCACCCTGAAAATCTTCCTTGTGGGATCTTAGGATAAGAACCTGGCGTGTGGGAGCTAGGTACTGAGAATGGGATGCTATAGAGGTTATCGCAACCAAATTCACCAGTTTGAAAATTAGTGATTCTGGTTCCCGGGTTTGGGGCGTCACATGAGTTAGTATCATTGCCTAACTTTGGAATACCTACGAATGACATCACATATTCACCAATGCCATAAATTAGCTACCCTTCACTATATGATTGTTTGTGAACTTAGAATGATTAGGACCTCGAGCTCGAATACTTAGAAACTCACCTTAGGATCCTTTTACAAACTTGGTTTAAAATAGGATTCAGTGTTGCAAGTTTAGAATCTTTTGGATATAAATCCCTAACGTGTGTGCATTCAAGAGTATCCAAGGCTAAAAGGTCCCTTGTTCCAAGACATTGGTTTGTATAAGCCCTATGGGCAGCCCCTCGTATATCTTGAATGTGTATTTAGACTTTTCTTTATGCTTGATTTGTTTATCTTCTACTGTAGTGCGTGCTCATTCTTAAAAAGGAGAAAAATATATGTGAAATGTGGGTTATCATTAAAGGTTAACACTCCGAATTTCAGAAAATGAGTAATAAACTTAGGTTACGAAATTCGGGATGTTACAAGGATTCACTATTGCAAGCCTAAAAACTTTCGGATATAGCTCTCTAATTTCTGTGCATTCGAGAGTTCCTAAGGCTAAAAGGTCTCTTATTCCTTTCTATTGAACATGACACCCAAGAAGTCGAAGAGTGGGGTTAGCATATCCTAGTTAGGTGCAGCCTCAGCTATATCAGTAAGTACGGACCAACTTAAGTAGATATTAAATGCAATGACCTCTATGCTACAGAGGTAGGATAGGCGATCCACTAATACACCCGTTCAGACAAAATGCCAGTAGCGCCAGTAGCACCCCTAACACTGCGACAAAGATAGTTTCCAGGCATTTGATATAGATGTGGAGGGACGAGGCATTGCAGGCATGAGTGCCCCCATCCACAACACTAGCCGAGAGGACCTCAACGACCTTTATAATAGTAACAGCACTGGCAACAATATCAGCCGCAGAGGCCCCAACAGTAGCAGAGGCAACCGTATGAGCCCCTAAGACATCCCCTACAACAGTAAATGTAACAGTACAAGCCACCACAATAGTAGCAGTGGCACTCCCATGAGGCTCAGGGTAGGTTTTATGCAGTCCAATAGGATCCTCAAGTATCAAGAGGTTGTCGAGGGTACACTCCTTATCTCTACATGCATAACCTATGTTTTGTTGATTTTTGTACATCATAACTTGTGTCCAAGGATTTTTTGCGATTGACTAGTTTTCCACTAGAGTCTGCACGTGAAGGTCTTTCTGTGTCGACGCCCTTTGGGAAGATCGTAGTGTTGGGTTGGATTTGATCGTCTTACCCCATTCTAATAGGGGATACCTTCTTACTGGCTGACCGGTTTGCTTTACCGATGACCGAGTTCAATGTTATTCTTGACATGGATTGGCTTGCCGAGTACCATGATGTATTGGATTGCTTCGTGAAGACAGGCACATCTTGTATATCTGGTGTGCCACCATTCCAGTTCACATCCCTTTGTCTTGTGATATGAGGAGCCAATTGTCTTGTACATCGACCAGCTATCTGTCATTTGTAAATTTCAAAATGTGTTTTAGGAGATTCTGGGGTTGCCACCTCTTTGGCCCAGGCTCCTTTAGCTTTTTCGAGTTTGGTTCGGAGGTGTTGTTTGATGATCTTGTTGACTGCATCGACCTGTCCAGTAGCTTGAGGATGTCGGGAGTGATTAATAAACGTTCTGGATTCCAAGGTTCTCGTACATGCCTTAGAATTGGTTATTGTCAAACTGTGTCCCATTGTCCGAGATGATTGTGTGGGGGATCCCATATCGGCATATGATTTTCTTTTAGATAAAGTCGGTAATTTTCTGCTCGGTAATCTTGGCCAGGGGCTTGGCCTTGGCCCACTTAGTTAAATAGTCAACCGCGACAACTGCAAATTTAGTCTTCCTCTTACCAGTTGGTAAGGGACCGATGATATCGATCCCTAATTGGGTGAAAGGCCATGGCTCGGTCATAGAGGTCAGCTGCTTGGGCGGTTGTCAGGGTATCGTCGTGAATCGCTGACATTTGTCACATTTCCAAGTGTACTGCTTATCATCTATCTGGATGGTTGGCCAAAAATATCCCTGTTGGATAACTTTGTGAGCGAGGGCTCAACCGCTAGAGTGATTGCCGCAAATGCCTTCATGAATTTCTTTCAGGATGTACTCGGGCTTCATCAGGTCAGAGGTATCTGAGGTAAGGGAGAGAGAATTCTTTTTTTTTGTTCAAAATATCCTCGATCATGGTGTAGCGAGTTGCCCTGGATCGAAGTCTGCGTGCCTCTAGTCGGTCCTCGAGTAGCTTTCTTTCCTTGAGGTAGTTGACTATCGGATCCATCTAGGTTGGTCCTGAATTTATCAGGAGGATTGTGCCCAGATTGGGTTCGCTGATGCTTAGTTCGGTTAATAACTTGATTAGAATTGGTTTCGGGATATCGTCTTTGGCTGCTTTGGCTAGCTTTGCCAACATGTCTGCTTTAGAGTTCTCTGACCTGGGGATCAGGCTGATATTACACTTTGTGAATTTATCGATCATCTCTCTGGCTTTCTGTAAGTAGGCCTTCATTCGTTCTTCCTTAACTTGGTACTCATTGGATATTTAATTGACGATGAGCTGCGAGTCGTTGTGAACCTCTAAGTGTTGGGCACCCATGACTACTGCTAGTTTGAGCCCAGCCAATAGTGTTTCATACTCTGATGTATTATTTAACATTTGAAATCCAAATCTTAAGGTATATTGCATGTAGGTCTGGTCAGGAGCCTCAAGGACTATTCTGACCCTGCTTCCTTTATAATTGGATGAACCGTCAACATATAGCGTCCAAGTTGGCAGATCTAGGTTGGCTATTTGATGTTTGGGCTGCTTTGTCTGAATGTTAGAGCTGGTTCATAGGTTGTTTTTGGATGTGAGTTCAATGATGAAGTCAGCCACCGCTTGGCCTTTAATGGCTGTTCAGGGATGGTACCTGATGTTGAACTCGCTGAGCTCGACTGCCCATTTCGTGAGTCGTCCTGATACCTCAGGCTTCTAAAGTACTTGGTAGATGGGGTTGGTTGGTCGGGATGACGATAATATGGGCCTGGAAGTATGGTCGCAAGTGGCGT
The DNA here is from genome assembly GCA_030180095.1 of Magnolia changhungtana. Lineage (NCBI taxonomy): Eukaryota > Viridiplantae > Streptophyta > Magnoliopsida > Magnoliales > Magnoliaceae > Magnolia > Magnolia changhungtana. The sequence goes on along the minus strand of JASAUF010000172.1, from coordinate 10,800,791 downwards.
GATGAGATGATAAGGGTTAGGGCTAGCTTTCAATATCTGGATATCTAGTCTCGGCAGGGACCAGGACTTTACTGACTTAGTATACTAGCAATTGTTTCCTTCCTTGCTCTCGGATGAGGTCCGAGCTGACGGATGCGGTCGAGATTGCTAAGTATAGTAGCAATGGCTCTCCTTGCTCGAGTTTTAAGAGCAACGGCGGTGATCCTAAATATTTCTTGAGTTGATGAAAGGTGAGTTCGCACTCTTCTTTCCAATCTGTCTTTTATTTCCCTTTTAATTGCTTAAAAAGGGAAGACATTTTTCAATGGTTTGAGATACAAAACGGTTCAGGGTGACTATTCTTCCTGTGAGGCATTGAACTTCTTTTGTTGTTTTGGGTGAACTCATGTCGAGCAGAGCTTTAATTTGATCAGAGTTTGCCTCTATCCCTCTTTAGTTGACTAGGAACCCGATGAATGTTCATGAACTGAAGTCAAAGGCGCACTTACTCGGATTCAACTTCATCTTGTATTTTTGCAAGATCATGAACATCTCTTCGAGGTTGGAGACGCAGTCTATAGCCTTGATGCTCTTGACGAGCATGCCATTGTTCACAACCCTAAGTGTAGGGTCGTGATGTAATAATAATCTCGGTAAGACTGAGGTTGAATCCACAGGGACTGAAACTTGTATGTTTCTGAAATTAACTAGAAGTAGGACTAGAAGATGTGAAACTAATTTTGAAGTATTTGAGAGAGTAATTGTGAATAAAGTAATTAAAAGTAAGAATTTAAACGTGGGAACTGGGGTGCCAAGGATCCACTTGTAGTGATCAGGGAGCTCTCTTGCTTGATTTAAGTAACACAATTAGAATTGGAGTCTTATCCTATCTAATTGAAAAATATATCAATAAAACCAAATCTGAACTTCCATTGACCTAATTCTCAATGAAGGAGAACTAGGATAATTGGCAAGGATTCCATCACCAAACCATGCCCAGGGACAAATAACAGGATTTACCAATCCCATAATTTCAAAGTAGGAGAATTGTGAAGATTAGGAAGGATTCCATCACCCTACCATGCCCAAGGGACGATGGTGAACAACAGGACTTACTAATTTCACAATCTTAAATCAGGAAAAAATAATACTCAAAGCTATTGCAAATCTACTGTAATTTGAGTCACAATAAACCATTAAAAACTGAAAGTATTCCTTAAATATCGAATTAGAATCCATAGAGTTCAATGTAAATATGATCAAAGCAATAGAAACATCCCATCATGCTACAAGCTTCATCTTTTAGCCCTAACTAAGAGGTTTAACCAACCATAAACATGATTAGATCTAAAATCTTAGAAGAAAGTATGAAAACAACTAAGGAAGAAGAAGAAAAACCTCTTGGCGATGACTTCTCCACCCTTTTGCTCTACTCCTTAAACCCTAGAAGATGCCTAGGAATATCCTAGGGAGTCCTATTTATAGTTGTGGAACTCTAACTTTCGCACCTAGTTGGAAATCTCTAGAAACTGCCTCAAATTTATGCAGTTTGCTAAAATATACTTCACTCTGTGCAGTTTCCTAAAATAGACTTCACTCTACGCAATTTCACAAAATGACTTAGAGATTTAGAATATGCTTTTTTAGGACGATTTCAGGATTCCTTTTCTTCACTTCAAATCTTTGATTCTCTTCATTCCTCACTTGGTTTTCTTGGATCTTTGGCATGTGAATTCTTCAATCTTGGTCTCCTAAGATCTATCCCTTACCTTGGTGATTCTTGAGCATCAAATCCATGCTTTTAGTACCCTTTTCAATCCAAGCTCTTAAATTCACCTTGCAACACAAACATGAGTAAAATAGAACATTAAGCATTATCATGTTCATAAAACTAAAATATAAATGGGGGGTAATATGCAATATTTGACCCTCAATAGTTGTTGACTAGACTTCCATGGATCATTCGATCTGTTGGGCAAACATTCTGTTAATGAGCCATTGGTAGGTGGCCTCGGCGTTTTTCAGTTCGAAGGGCATGAACTTGAAGCAGTAGAGTCCTTTATTAGTGATGAAAGTCGTTTTCTGCTTATTGTACGAATGTATATCAATTTGGTTGTAGCCTGAGTAGGCATCCATCAAACTCAGGAGCTCATGTCCTACCGTGCTATCAATGAGCTGGTTGATCCTCGGGAGAGGGAAGTAGTCTTTGGGGTAGACTTTGTTTAGGTCGGTGTAGTCAACATAGACCTGCCACTTTCCATCAGCTTTTTTGAAACTAAAACGACTTTAGCTATCCAGTCTGGATAATAGATTTCTTTAATGAAACTGTCCTTGAGGGTTTTTTCAAATTCTTCTCTAAGTACAACATATCTTTCAGGCTCGAATGCCCTCCGCTTATGTCTAATTGGTTGGTAGTCGGGGTCGACGTTCAATTTGTGAACCATAACTTTCAGGCTGATGCCAGGCATGTCCTAATGGGACCATGCGAACATGTCATCATATCGTCGGAGGAGGCTTATGAGTTTGTCTCGTAACGATGGTGATAGCGACGATCCGATCTGCATTGTATGGGTCAATTGGATTCATTAAGCGAGATGAGTGTTAAGTATCAAATATTGCATATTTTCCCCCATTTATATCTTGATTTTATGAATATGATAATGCTTAATTGGTATATTTTATACATGTTTGTATTGCGAGTGAGTTTGAGAGCTTGGATTGAAAAGAATACTAAAAACATAGAAATTAATGCTTAAAGATCACCAAGGTAAGAGATGGATCTTAAGAGACCAAGATTTAAGAAAACTAAGTGAAGAAGGAAATCAAAAGTACAATGTAGAAATTTAGAAAAACTGAATTTCACTGTCGATGACATCGAACAGCCTTCGATGGCATCAAAGTAAGTGTTCGATGACATCGACGACGATTCGATTGCATTGAGAAATACATGAAAATCAAGTTTGGTTGCTTGACTAATTGGGCCTTTTTTCTCGATGACATTGAAGACCTGTTCGAGTGATCGAAGACCCCCTCGATGACATCGAAACCTGTTCAATGTCATCAAGAATTCTGAAGATTTTGGAGTAACTCACTAAAACATTCTAGACATTTTTTCGATTAATCGAAGCCCTGTTCGATGATATTGAAGCTATGTTCAAAGGCATTGAAGATTTACGCAGTACGAAAAGGTGTGACTTCCGAATCCAATTTAAACTAGGATTCCATGTTCAATGGCATTGGAGGCTATTCGATGCCATCAAAAGCATTACACAGAGTGCGTAAATTTGAGGTGGTTTCCAAAGATGATTCGGGAAAGCTTATAAATATGGGTTCTTCAAGGAGCTCTAAGAAAAAAATTATGGTTAAAAGAGCAGAGAAAAAGGGTGGAACAACCTGCCAAAGAGTTTTTCTTCTTCCTTAGTTTATTTTTAATGTTTTGTTTGAGAGTTTTAGTCTTAATCATGTCTATGGTTAATTAAACCTCTTAAATAGAGCTAAGAGTTGAAGCTTGTAGTTTGTTTGGATGTTTATCTTACTTTGATTCAAGTTTATGTTAAACTCCATTGATTTCTAGTTGATTAAAGGAATATTTTAAGTTTTCTATGGTTTATTGTGACTCCAATTACAGTAGATGCTATGAGAGCTATGAATATCTTCTTACTTGTTTTAAGTTGTGAAATCTATAAAATTCATGATTCACCATTGTCTCATGGGCATGGTGGATGGTTGAATTCCCTTTTGATCATCCCAATGATTCTTCATGTGGGAACTAATTTAATGAAAAGTTCAAGATTGTTTTAACTATTCCATATTCCAACTGGATAGGATAGGACTTCGATTCCAGTTGTGTTTATTGAATCAAGTGAGGTAGCATCTTAATCGCTACGAGTGGATCCTTGGTGATCTAGTTTCTCTTTTAATTGATAGTTTATTCACAATTATTCTCAACTATTCCATATTTTAGTTTAGTTCCGATTCTAGTTCTATTTTTAGTTATTTTTTAGAATAATACAAGTTTAGTTCCTGTAGATTTGACCTCGGTCTCACCGAGTTATTATTACATCATGACCTTGCACTTGGGGTTGTGAACAAGTTTTTGGCGCTGTTGCCAGGGACTTTGGCTACGTTTTTCTGAGATTGATTTGCATTAAAATGTGGTTAGGGTTAGGGATAACTTTTACTGTTAGGATTTTTCAGAATTTGTTTTAGAAACTAACCTTGTTTTCTGTTTTGTAGAAATCTAACATAGCAACTCCAATCCAGTAACTTCTTTCCAACTTTCTTTTCTTTCTAGATCTCTTATCTTTGTATTTTTCTTTTTCTTAGGTTTTAGTTGTTTATAACTTGATGGCTGAGAGTGTTTCATGTCCAAGTGGGTCCGTGACAAAATTCTATATCTTCTATGTGAAGGAAGATTAGTCGAAGGTTTTCCCATCCATCATTGGATTAGACATCACTTGAGATCCTTTGAATTAATTGAAGTAATGACTGCAAATCAACCTCAACATCCAGTTGAGGAAGTTTAAAATGAGAATGAGGTGCATCATGCTCCCCCGCCTCATACTTTATGAGATTACTTACAACCGGCGTGAGTGAGTACACCTTTCAGCATGGTGTTTTTGCTTAATGTAGGAAACGTGGATTTCAAACCTGGAGTGATTCAACTCCTTCCTAAATTTCATGGACTAGACTCTAAAAGTCCATACTTACATATTAAAGAATTTGACGAGATAGTCGCCACATTGCACTTTCCAAACGTGTCTGAAGATACATTAAGAATGAAGTTGTTTCCCTTCTCATTGAAGGATAAGGCTAAGTCGTGGCTGTACTTCTGAAAGCCGCGATCTATCGGCACATGGATTGAGATGACCAAGCAATTTCTTAAAAAAGTTCTTCCCATTTTATAAAACAAATATTTTATGTAAGGCCATCATGAACTTTGCCCAAAAAGGGGAAGAAACCTTCTTCCAATGCTAGGAAAGGTTTAAGGATCTCACGAATTCGTGTCCACATCATGGTTACAAAATATGGCAGATAATAAGCTTTTTCTATAATGGACTAACATTGTCCATGCACCAATTTTAGAGATTATGTGTAACGATGAATTCATGAACAAGGAGGCCGATGATGCGTGGGACTATTTAGATCAACTTGCAAAGAATGTGCAATCATGGGATACCTCCCCAAGACCCACCATGTCTAAGCCTACTTAGTGAAGGGAGAAAGGATGAATTTATGTCTTAAAAGAAGAAGATGACATGAGTGCAAGGGTGGCCTGTCTCATAAGGAAAGTCGAGGTCATGGAACTTAAGAAGGTGGAAACGGTCAAACCAATGGAGGTTATGGAAGTTGTTTGTGGTATTTGTGCCAGCAACATACACTTAACACATGATTGCCCTACAATTCACATGTTTCAAGAGTTGTTGATTGAGCATTCAAAAGCCGTAAACAATTACCAACACCCATTCAGCGGACCCACCTCAAATACTTATAATTCCAACTGGAGGAATCATCCAAACTTCAGTTGGAGGAATGGACAAATGGCCAATCGTCAAGAAGCCTTTACTCAACTTCTTAATCAAAGGAAACCTCGAGAGGATCTAGTTAAAAAATCATGCAAAACCAAGAGCTATTAAACCAAAATACAGTACAAGCATTCAAAGATCTTAAAATGACAATGTGAATGTTTGCATCATCAATTCAAAAGATTGAGTGACACTTAGCGAATGAAGAGAAAGGGACTTTTCCAGCTCAACCTCTCCCCAATCTGAAGCCACAATGTGAAATCAGTGACTCGAGCTCTTCCAATCAACATGTGGAACAAGCTAAGTCTATCACTAGTTTTAAAAGTGGAAAGACAATCGATAAAACTATTCCGACAAGGGCCGAAAAGCCTAAGGACTTGAAAGAAGTTAAGGATGATGGACTTAGTGACATCCCACATAAGATAGAACCGGACACCCAAAATAAGACGATTGCGCCATTCCCCCAACGGTTGATTGCACCAAAACCTCTATTTAATTCTCAGGATATTTTGGTGGTGCTTAAACAAGTGAAAGTCAATATCCCTTTATTAGATGTGGTTAAAAAAATTCCCTCATATGTCAAGTTCCTAAAAGATCTATGCACTACCAAAACGCGGTAAAATATTTAAAAGAAAATCTTTTTGATAGAAATAGTGAGTGTCATCTTCAAGCAAGATGTGCCATAAAAATACAAGGATCTCGGTAGCCCAACCATCACTTGTGTAATCGGGAACTACTGGATTGAACATGCACTTCATGACTTGGGGGCAAGTGTTAATTTTATCCCTTACTCGGTCTACGAATAGTTGGGTCCAGGTGAATTAAAAACCCACCTGGACCACACTACAACTTACTGATCGTTCTGTTTGTCTATCGAGAGGGATGATTGATGATGTGTTGGTCCAAGTCGATAAAATCTACTATCCAGTGGATTTTATCATTTTGGATACTCAACCTCTCATGGACATGAGCACTTAGATTCTCATCATTCTTAGCTGCCCATTTCTAGGTACATCAAATACCCAGGGGTGATTTCTTCCCACTTGGATGAAAAATAAGAGTGTGCTCATTTATACTCTCAAGAAATAAAAGGGAAAGTAAGTCGGAATTCACTTGATTATTCAATTAATCTAGAGATGATGAGCATGGCTAACATTATGAAATGATAGTATTTTTATAGAAAGTAAGTTGGAATTCACTAAGCACATTGAAAAACTTAATATATGAACTTATGCTCCTAAGTGATAGATAAAGAATCTATTTGATTGATTGCTTGTGTGATTCAGCCCTATGTTTTCAATTTTTCACTCTCTCTTCTTTGGTTTATACTCAGTCATACTTGTTTGCACAAAAGATTATTTTCTGAAAGTGATTTGAACATTGAAAGTCGAGAATTTCTTCACGCATGTTTTGCTCAGGACTAACAAAATGCTGGTTAGGAGGTGTGTTGAGTGTCAAATATTGCATATTTTCACCTGTTTATATCTTGGTTTTATGAACATGATAATGTTGAGGGTCAAATATTGCATATTGGACCCCATTTATTACTTGGTTTTATGAACATGATGATGTTTAATGTTCTATTTTAATCATGTTTGTGTTGCAAGGTGAATTTAAGAGCTTGGATTGAAAAGGATGCTAAAAACATGGATTTAATGCTCAAGAATCACCAAAGCCAAAGATGGATCTTAGGAGACCAAGATTGAAGAATTCACATACCAAAGATCCAAAGAAACCAAGTCATGGAGGAAGAGAATCGAAGATTTGAAGTGAAGAAAAGGAATCCTGAAAATTGTCCTGAAAACATATTCTGGGGCTAGAAAAGTCTAATTTTGAAAAACTACCAGAATGACCTTCGATCATATCGAAAGACCTTCGATGCTATCGAAGGACATATCGAAGACACTTCGATATATCGAGAAATTCCAGATTTCAGGCCAAACTCGCTGGACAGTTCTGGACCTTTTTCGATGATATCAAAAGACCTTCGATTATATCGAAGGACATATCGAAAGACCTTCGATATGTCGAGAAAATACAGGATTTTTAATCTAAACTTGCTGGATAGTTTCGGACCATCTTCGATGCAATCGAAAGACCTTCGATTATATCAAAGGACATATCAAAAGACCTTCAACACATTGAACTGTTTATGCGGACTATTTAAATTTGAGGTGGTTTCTAGATTCTTCCAAGTCGGTGCAAAAGTTTAAGCCCTAAAACTATAAATAGGGGTCCCTAGGGCACCCTTAGGCATCATCTAGGATTTGAGGAGTGGTGTAAAAGTGTAGAGAAGCTGCTGCCAAGAGTTTTTCTTCCTTTTCCTTAGTAGTTTTTATGCTTTTCTTAAGAGATTTTTAGTTCAATCATGTCTATGGTTGGCTAAACCTCTTAGCTAGGGCTAAGAGGTGAAGCTTGTAGCATGATGGGATGTTTCTATTGCTTTGATTCATGTTTATATTGAACTCTCTTTGAGTCTAGTTTGATTATAAGGAATACTTTCAGTTTTTAATGGTTTGTTGTGACTAAAATTACAATGGATCTGTGATAGCTTTGAGTATGTTCTTTTTATGTTTTGGGATTGTGAATCTAGGAAATCCTGTTGTTCACCATCATCTCTTGGGCATGGTTGGATGATGGAATTCTCCCTAACTTGCACAATTCTCTCGGATTGATTGTGGGATTGGTAAATCCTGTTGTGAGCCATCGTCTCATGGGCATGGTTTTGTGATGGAATCACTTCTAATTCTCACACTGCTCTTCCATTGAGAATTAGGTCAAAGGAAGTTTAGATTTGATTTTACTGAGATATCTTCTAATTGGATAAGATGGGAGTCTAATTCTAGTTGTGTTCATGAATCAAGCATAGATCTCCTAGATCTCAGAAAGTGGATCCTTGGAAACCCTAATTTCCCACCTTTGAATTTCTTAAGTTTTTCATTAAATCTCTCACAATTACTCTCTATACTTCTAGATTTAGGTTTTCATCTTTTTCTAGTTCTTCTTCTAATTGCTTTCAGAATACTCATGAGATTAGTCCCTATGGATTCAACCTCAGTCTCACCGAGATTATTACAACATCGTAACCCCACACTTGGGGTTGTGAACAAGTTTTTGGGCCGTTGCCAGGGATTAGCGGTTGTGTTTTTCTAAGATTAGCTAGTTTTAGAATTAGTTTAAGATTAGGGTTTTTCTATTTTCTATTTTTAGGTTAGGGTTTCTCTAAATTATTTTAGAGACTAACTTAGCTTTATAATTCTAGGTTTAGAAATTTTCTTTTTCTGTTTTTAAAAACCACTTTCCAAATTTAGGTTTAGAAACTTTCCTAATTTGATTTTTTAGAAACTAGTTTAATTTCCTAATTTGTTTTTAGAAACTAACTCATCTTTCTATTTTTGTTTGTAGAAACTTTCTAATTTTAGAATTTCTATTTTTAGAAACTGACTTGTTTTGTTTTGTTTTGCAGGATTTTAATTTTGGAACGTGTAATTTGGTAACTTCTTTCTAATTCCCTCTCTCTTTTTATTTTTAGATTTCTATTTCCTTCTTCTTTCTTTTAGGTTTAAGTTAGAAGCTGAAATTGAGGGATGAGAGTGTTTCGTTCCCAAGTGGGTCTGTGACAACACTCGACGTCTTTTGAGTGAATGAGGATTGGTTGACGGGTTATCTATCCATCAAAGGATTAGACACCACTTGAGATCCTCAGAGTTAATTGAGGTTATGGCTACAAATCAACCGGTCAATGAAATGGGAAGACAACCTCAACCTCGAGTTGAGGAAGTCCAGGGTGAGAATGAGGTGCATCAAACGCCCCCGCCTCATACTTTACGAGATTATTTACAACTGGCGGGGGTGAGCACACCTTCCTGTATGGCTTTTCTAGAAAATACAAGAAACATGAAAATCAAGCCTGGAGTGATCCAACTCCTTTCAAAGTTCATTGGACTTGAATATGAAAGTCCATACTTACATTTGCAAGAGTCTGATGAGGTGATAGCCACTTTATACTTTCTTAACATGTTTGAGGACACGGTCAGGCTGAAACTCTTTCCTTTCTCCTTGAAAGAGAAAGCTAAGACATGGTTGCAGTCACTACGTCCGTGATCTATTGGCACATAGAATGACATGATGAAAGTGTTCATAAAAAAATTCTTTCCATACCATATGACCAACACCATCAGGAAGTCGATCATGAACTTTGCCTAAAAGGAAGATGAAACATTCCTCTAATGTTGGGAACGGTTCAAGGATCTCGTCAGTTCATGCCCACAACATGGTTTTGAAACATGGCACATAACAACTTTCTTTCACGATGGACTGACATCTTCCATGCGCCAATTCGTCAAGATGATGTGCAATGGGGAGTTCATGAATAAAAATGTCAAGAGGTGTGGGATTACTTTGACAAACTCGCTGAAACCGCACAATCATGAGACATCTCCCCAAAATCAAGCACCACCTCTAGGTCCACTTAATCAAAGGAGAAAGGTAGAATATACCTTCTGAAAGAGGATGATGATATCAATGCTAAAGTGGCTAATCTTATAAGGAAAGTCAAGGCTATGGAACTAAAGAAGGATAAGGCTAAGGAAACTATTTGCAGTATTTGTGCTTGCAACGTTCACACAACTGAAAATTACCCAACAATATCTACTTTTCAAGAGGTACTAAATGAGCAATCTAATGCCGTAAATACTTACTAAAGACCTTTCAGTGGGCCCACCACTAATACGTACAATCCCAGCTGGAGAAATCATCCAAACTTCGGTTGGAGAAATAGACAAACTGCTACACCTCAAGGATTCCCTAATCAAATTCCAATTTAAGGGAAACCTCAAGAGGATCCGGTTTTAAAGCATCTTCAAAACTAAGAGCTTTTCAATCAGGGTATGCAACGAGTCTTTCAAGACCTCACAAAGGCCATACAAGGACTTGAAACTAAAAGTGCAATTGAGAACAAGGGGAGCCTTCCAGCTTAACCTCTTTCCAATCCAAAACCGCAATATAAAGTTAGCGACCAGAGTTCTTCAAATCAAATGAAGTAAGCTAAATCTATCACCACTCTTAGGAGTGCGAAGACCATGACAAAACCATTCCGGTTAGAGTTGAAAAGCCTAAGGACCTGGAAGAGTAATGATAGATCTAGCCATGCCCCACAATAATTAGAATCAGAACCTCAAGAGAAGCCAATTGCTACATTTCCCCAATGGTCGATTGCACCAAAACCTCTCTCTAACTCTTAAGACATACTAGAGGTGTTGAAACAAGTGAAGGTCAATATTCCTCTACTTGATGCCGTAAAACAAATACCTTTATATGCCAAATTTCTGAAAGACTTATGTACGACCAAAAGATAGTAAAATATTTAAAAGAAAATCTTTTTAACTGAAAAAGTAAGTGCCATCCTAAAGCAAGATGTGCCACAGAAATATAAAGATCCCGGTAGCCCAACCGTCGCTTGTGTAATTGGGAACTACCAAATTGAGCATGTACTTCTTGACTTAGGAGCAAGTGTGAATCTGATTCCTTACTCGGTCTACGAATAACTAGGTTTGAGGGAATTAAAACTTACCTGAACTACATTACAACTTGTTGATCGCTAAGTTCATGTATCGAGAGGGATAATTGAGGATGTGTTGGTCCAGGTTGACAAATTCTGCTACCTGGTAGATTTTATCATCCTAGATACTCAATTCATCGTGGACATGAGCACTTAAATTCCTGTCATTCTTGGTCGCCCATTCCTTGCCACATTAAATGCAATAATTAATTGTAGGAAAGGAGTCATGAGTTTGTCTTTTGAAAATATGATATTGGAGTTGAATATCTTTTTTAATATAGGAAAATAGGTAGAGGATGATGATGATGCCCACGATGTTAACATGATTGACTCTTTCATAAAAGATAGAACACTTTTAACCTTATCCTCTGACCCTCTAGAGACGCGTCTGGCCCACTCCCATGATTTTGATGATGATATGATTAGGGAGATGGGTGTCATGCTTGATACTATGTCGGTACTTGAAATTAACCGGTGGAGGCCACAATTTGAAGAATTGCCCTAAATTGATATAGTGCCTCTACCGTCTAACGTCAAGGCACCAAAGCTTGACCTAAAACCTTTACCCTTTGATTTGAAATATGCCTATTTAGACCAAGATGAGATATACCTGATGGTGATTTCTACCCACCTCGAGCAAGAACAAGAGAGTATGCTCATCTCTACTCTCATTGAGCACAAAGGAGCCCTTGGATGGTCGATTGTAGACCTAAAGGGAATTAACCCTTTGATTTGTACTCACCGCATTTATCTAGAGGATAATGTGAAGACCTTACGACAACCATAATGTAGACTAAATCCAAACATGAAGGAAGTGGTTAAAGCCGAGGTACTTAAACTATTGGATGTAGGTATCATATACCTAATATTCGATAGCCAATGGGTGAGTCTAACTCAAGTGAGTCCCAAGAAGTATGGAATCACCATCGTAGCTAATGCTAATAATGAACTCGTTCCAACCAGAGTTACTACTGGTTAGAGAATGTGCATTGACTACAGGAAATTGAATACCGTCACGAGGAAAAACCACTTTTCTTTGCCCTTTATTAATCAAATTTTGGAAAGGCTAGCTAGTCATTCCTATTATTGTTTCCTTGATAGATATTCGGCCTACAACCAGATAAAGATATCCCCTGAAGATCAGGAAAAGACCACATTCACATGTCCTTACGGCACCTTTTCTTATCGAAGGATTCCTTCGGGCTATGTAATGCCCCTGCCACTTTTCAGCGATGCATGTTGAGTATTTTTTCTGACATGGTGGGGCAATATTTAGAGGTCGTCATAGATGACTTCTCGGTCTTTGATCCATCCTTCAGCGAATGTTTAAAAATTTTGAAAAATGTGCTGAAGTGATGCGAGGAAAAGAATTTGGTACTGAATTTCGAGAAGTGCCACTTTATGGTTTGTAAGGGAATTGTCCTTTGACACATTATCTCGTCTAAGGGAATTGAGGTAGATAAGGCTAAAATTAATCTTATCTCTAACCAACCTCCACCCAAGAGCATACGAGATGTGTGATCCTTCTTAGGACACGCCGAGTTTTACAGAAGATTTATAAAGGACTTTAGTCACCTCTCTCATCTTCTATATAATTTACTTCAAAAGGATACACCATACGAGTGGACTGAGCAATGCCATGAAGCATTTACTAACCTTAAGATCTTGTTAACCACTGCACCTATCACGCAGCCACCCGACTGGAGCCTTCCTTTTAAACTTATGTGTGATGCATCTGACTATGTTCTTGGGGCGGTCTTAAGCCAGAGAAAAGAAAAGAAGTCCTATGTTATTCATTACGCAAGTAGAACTCTAAATCTGGCATAAGTGAATTACTCTACTACGAAAAAGGAACTCTTAGTTGTAGTATTCGCTTTGGACAAATTTAGGTCCTATTTGATCGGATCCAAGATCGTCATTTACACAGATCATGCGGTGCTCAAGTATATTCTCTCTAAGAATGATGCTAAGCCCGATAAGATGGATCCTCCTACTCCAAGAATTTGATTTGAAAATAAAAGATAAAAAGGGAGTAGAGAACATAGTGGCTGACCATCATTCCCGTCTCGATCTCTCTGATTCCCTTGAGATGACACATATAAATGACATGTTCCCTGATGAACAATTGTTCAAAGTCTCCCAGTCACCTTGGTTGGCTAATATTGTTAATTATCTTACCACAGGTTTCACGCCGACACATTAGACTGTATAAGATAAGAAAAAACTTCTTCACCGAGGTTCATAAGTTTCTTCTGGAATGATCCATATTTATTTAAATATAGTCGAGACCAAATCTTAAGGAGATGTGTGCCAGACAATAAACACCAAAGTGTCATCTCCTTCTGTTACACTCAAGCCTGTGGTGATCACTTTTCTACTAAAAAGACTACAACCAAGATTCTACAATGTGGCTTTTACTGGCCCACTATGTTCAAGGACACTTATGAGTTTTGCAAAGCTTGTGAGTGTTGTCAGAAGTTGGGAGCATTATCCCGTCGAAATATGATGCCTTTGAACCCCATTTTGATCATTGAAGCATTTGATTGTTGTGACATCGATTTCATGGGACCATTCCTCCGATCCTTTGGGAATTTATACATTTTGCTAGCAGTAGTCTATGTTACTAAATGGGTCGAAGCGATTTCATGTTGGAACAATGACCATCAAACGGTCATTAAATTCTTAAAAGAGAACATCCTTTCTCGGTTCGGAACACCTCGAGCCATCATTAGTGATGAGGGCTCACATTTTTATGATAGGCCATTCGTGAACTTAATGAAGAAATATAGCACCTCTCACAAAGTGAGCACTCTATACCACTCACAAACAAGTGGGTAAGCTGAGGTTTCTAATAGGAAAATTAAACACATCTTGGAAAAGACGGTTAACCCTGACTGTAGGGATTGGTTAATCCGATTGATCGATGCTTTATGGGCTTACCTACTACATTTAAAACCCCTATTGGAATGTCTCCCTTTAGACTTGTCTACGGGTAGGCTTGCCACTTGCCTGTGGAGTTGGAACATAGGGCTTACTGGGCGATTAAAAATTTGAATTTCAATCTAGACAACGCTGACTCGCTATGCAAACTTCAGTTGAATGAACTTGAAGAAATTCGGAATGATGCATACGAGAACTCAAGAATTTGCAAAGATATGATAAAGGTGTTTCATGACCAACACATTCTTCGAAAATCATTCACACCAGGTCAGAAAGTCCTCTTGTATAATTATCGAATACATCTCTTTCCGGGTAAGCTCCGATCTCGTTAGACCGGCCCTTTCACTGTTACTAATGTTTATCCTCATGGGGCTATTGAGATTTGGAATCCAAACAATGGTAATGATTTTAAAGTAAATGGACATCGATTAAAGTCATTTGTTGAGAAATTTGATTTAGAGGACATGTCCATACCTCTGAATGATCCTGTTTACCAGGATTAATCTCCTAGTCTAACGGAGGTATAGTTAGGTTTATTGCTTTCTACCGTTTTATGATAGTTTGCTTCTGCCATTCTATGATAGTTTACTTTTGCCTTTTTAGGATAGTTTGTTTTCGGTTGATTAACTCTTGTGCTAACCCACCTTCACGCTGAGATCTTTTGGAAAAAGCTTCAAAATCTCTTCATCAGGTACTATCTTTCCATCACTTCTCTTTCAATTATGTTGTCTCTTTTGCAAATCATGCTTATTTCTTTTACATTGAGGACAATCTATATTTTAGGTTGGGGATGGGAGATTAGGTAAACTAATCAGTTTTTTCTCAGTTTTAAGCAAAATTTGTAAAATTTTTGAAAGCTTTTCAATGTTTATCTATTTGGAAAGTGATAAGTTGTGTATTTAAGACTGTTTTGAGTATGAAAATAAGATAAAAACTGAATTTGGAATTGTTGGAGTGTGATCAACTAAGTAACTTATCACTTATGGTTCTTATATTCAATTGATTAGGAGGAAGTTCGAATATTATGACATTCAAATTGTTTTTGGTGAATAGTACTAGATTTTCTAATTGTTAGTATGATGATCATTGAAAGATATTGAGAACCGAGTCTGGAGAGTTTTATCCACCTTAAAAGAAGAAAAGAACCACTTAAAAAATAGGAGATCGACAAAAAAGGGTCGTGTATGGTGAAAAGATTGAAAAAGTTTGAAAAAGAATGAAAAATTTGAAAGAAAAGAGAAGATGAAAAAACTGAATGAATACAAATGACCGTCGATACAAAATTAAAAACTAAAAAAAGAAGGAAAATGGGATAAGTTCGGAATTAGTACTTTAGTTTTTAACCAATCTTGAAGTGGTGAGCATGGCTAACATTCTGAAAAGATAGTATTTTCACTGAGCACGTTTGAAAACATGATATGCGAACTATGCTCTGACGTAATGGATAAAGAACTTATTTGATTAATTTCTTATATGGTTCGACTCTAGGTTTTCAAAATATCATTTTCCTACTCATTCATTCTTGATTACACAAAAGATTATTTTTTGAAAAGGGTTCGAACATTGCGCATTAAAGTTCATTTTTTGCATGCTTTGCTCAGGACTAGCAAAACACTGGTTGGGGATTGTGTTAAGGGTTAAATATTGCATATTAGACCCCATTTATTACTTGGTTTTATGAAATTGATAATGTTTAATGTTATATTTTAATCATGTTTGTGTTGAAAGGTGAATTTAAAAGCTTGGATTGAAAAGGATGCTAAAAGCATAGATTTAACGCTCAAGAATCACCAAAGCCGAAGATAGATCTTAGGAGACCAAGATTGAAGAATTCACATGCCAAAGATCTAAGGAAACCAAGTGATGGAGTAAGAGAATTGAAGATTTGAAGTGAAGAAAAGGAATCCTGAAAATTATCCTTAAAATAGATTTCGAGGCCAGAAAGTCTATTTTTGAAAATTTTCCAGAATGACCTTTGATCATATAGAAAGACCTTCGATGCTATCGAAGGGCATATCGAAGAACAAATCAAAGACACTTCAATATATCGAGAAATTCCAGATTTCAGGCCAAACTCGCTGGACAGTTCTGGACCTTTTTCGATGATATCGAAAGACCTTTGATTATATCGAAGGACATATCGAAAGACCTTCGATATATTGAGAAAATACATGATTTTTAAGCTGAACTTGCTGGACAGTTTTGAACCTCTTCAATGTCATTGAAAGACCTTCGATTATATCGAAGGACATATCGAAAGACCTTCGATGCATCGAACTGTTTAAGTGGACTGCGTAAATTTGAGGCGGTTTCCAGATTCTTCTAAGTTGGTGTGAAAGTTTAAGCCCTAAAACTATAAATAGGGGTCCCTAGGGCACCCTTAGGAATCATCTAGGGTTTGAGGAGTGGAGCAAAAGCATGGAGAAGCCGTCGCTAAGAGTTTTTCTTATTTTTTCTTAGTAGTTTTTATGCTTTTCTTAAGAGATTTTTAGTTCAATCATGTCTATGGTTGGCTAAACCTCTTAGCTAGGGCTACGAGGTGAAGCTTGTAGCATAATGGGATGTTTTTATTGTTTTGATTCATGTTTATATTGAACTCTCTTCGAGTCTAGTTTGATTATAAGGAATACTTTCAGTTTTTAGTGGTTTGTTGTGACTAAAATTACAATGGATCCGCAATATCTTTAAGTATGTTCTTTTCATGTTTTGGGATTGTGAATCTACGAAATCCTGTTTTTCACCATCGTCCCTTAGGCATGGTTGGATGATGGAATCCTCCCTAACTTTCACAATTCTCTCGGATTGATTGTGGGATTAGTAAATCCTGTTGTGAGCCATTGTCTCATGGGCATGGTTTTGTGATGGAATCACTTCTAATTCTCACACCGCTCTTCCATTGAGAATTAGGTCAAAGGAAGTTCAGATTTGATTTTACTGAGATATCTTCTAATTGGATAAGATGGGACTCTGATTCTAGTTGTGTTCGTGAATTAAGCATAGATCTCCCTGATCTCTATAAGTGGATCCTTGGAAACCCTAGTTTCCCACCTTTGAATTTCTTAAATTTTTCATTAAATCTCTCACAATTACTCTCTGTACTTCAAGATTTAGGTTTTCATCTTTTTCTAGTTCTTCTTCTAGTTGCTTTCAGAATACTCATGAGATTAGTCCATGTGGATTCGACCTCGGTCTCACCGAGATTATTACTACATCACGACCCCACACTTGGTGTTATGAATAAATTTGCTTAATTGGTATATTTTATACATATTTGTATTGCGAGGTGAGTCTGAGATCTTGAATTAAAAAGAATGCCAAAAATATGGAAATTGATGCTTGAAGATCACCAATGTAAGGAATAGATCTTTGGAGACCAAGATTTAAGAAAACCAAGTGAAGGAAGAAGGAAGTCAAAAGTACAAAGTGTAGAAATTCAGAAAAATTAAACTTCATTGTTGATGACATCGAAGTAAGTGTTCGATGACATCGATGACAGTTCGATTGCATTGAGAAATACATGAAAATCAAGTTTGATTGTTGGACTAATTGGACATTTTTCTCGATGACATCGAAGACCTGTTTGAATATTCGAAGACCCCCTCGATGACACTGAAATCTGTTTGATGACATCGAGAATTTTGAAGATTTTGGAGTAACTCGTTGGAACATTCTGGACATTTTTTCGATTAATCAAAGCCCTATTCGATGATATCGAAGGTATGTTTGAAGGCATTGAAGATTTACGTAGTGTGAAAATGCACGACTTTTGAATCTAATTCAGATTGGGATTCCAAGTTCGATGGCATCGAAGGTTGTTCGATGCCATCGAAAGCGTTACATAGAGTACGTAAATTTGAGACGTTTTTCAAAGATGGTCCAGTAAAGCTTATAAATGTGGATTCTTTAAGGTGTTCTAAGAAAATATTAGGGTTCAAGGAGTAGAGCAAAGGGTGGAGCAACCTCCCAAAGAGTTTTTCTTCTTTCTTAGTTTATTTTTAATGTTTTTTTTTTAGAGTTTTAGTCTTAATCATGTTTATGGTTAACTAAACCTCTTAGTTAGAGCTAAGAGGTGAAGTATGTAATTTGTTTGGATGTTTATCTTACTTTGATTCAAATTTATGTTGAACTCCATTAATTTCCAGTTTAATTAAAGGAATATTTTTTGCTTTCTATGATTTATTGTGACTCCAATTATAGTAGATGTTGTGAAAGCTCTGAATATCTTCTTACTTGTTTTAAGTTGTGAGATCTGTAAAATTCGTGATTCACCATTGTCTCCTGGGAATGGTGGATGGTTGAATTTCCTTCCGATCATCACAATAGTTCTTCATGTGGGAACTAATTCAGTGAAAAGTTCAAGATTATTTTAACTATTTCATCTTCCAACTGGATAGGATATGAGTTTGATTCCAGTTGTGTTTATTGAATCAAGTGAGGTAACATCTTAGCAGCTGCAAGTGGATCCTTAGTGCTCTAGTTCCTCTTTTGCTAGATAGTTCATTCACAATTATTCTCAACTATTCCAGATTTTAGGTTAGTTTCAATTCTAGTTCTAGTTTGAATTATTTTTCTAAATACGTACAAGATTAGTCCCTGTGGATTCGACCTCGGTCTCACCGAGTTATTACTACATCATGACTCTGCACTTGAGGTTGTGAACAACGAGTACGAAGTCTTCCATTGCGCACCCTCTTTCAATTGAATCTTCTCGGGGGGTCAAGGGAAGTGATTGCCATTGGTTGATGTTGTGTTCTCAATGCCATGGAATAACATTGCCGAGCTTCCTGTTGGTTTCCCCTGACCAATCCTATACCGTGCTCAGTCGAGAATTTCATCGTGAGATAATATATTGACACGACGGCTCGAAGAGTGTTGAGTGAAGGTCGTCCGAGGATGACGTTATGGATGGAGGGGCAATCAACCACTAAGAAATTGATCATGGTCGTCATCTGGTTTTTCCCTTCTCCAGCAATGACCGGGAGTTGAATCAATCCTTCTGAGGTGACCTTATTTCTCGCAAATCCAAGTAGGGGGTTTTGACGGGTTATAGTCGAGGTCTTCCAACCCCCATTTGGTCAAACACTTCAACGAAAAGGATGTCTGCCAAGCTACCGGTGTCCATTAAGATCTGAAACACTCTACGGTTAGCTATGGTCATAGTTACCATAAGTGCGTCGTCATAGGGGTGGTGAACGCCTTGAGCGTCCTCTTCAGTGAAGGTCAGATCACAAGATGTTATTTTTTTAAAAATCTTTTTGGGGGCCTGCTGGTGACATGGATTTAATGTTCCAAGGTACAGTGACTAATACTTTGGGCATGAGCTCTTCGAGCTCAGTTCGAGTCTCCTCCCCCTACTGGCCCACCAAAGATAGTGTGTATTTCCCCGGTAGGTTCATTGTTTATAGGTTGCTTGTGCTTTTGGTATGTTCGTTCTTCCCTCCTATAAACGTACTCACACAGCTGCCCATTACGAATAAGGGTTTTGATCTCCTCTTTTAAGTCAAAGCAATCATCAGTCGAGTGGGTCGCGGTGAAAGTGGCAATACTTCTGCTTGTCTCGCTTGTCGGCATCGAATTTTATCTTGTTCGGCCACTTTAGAATTCGTTTGTCTCAGACTTCCACGAGGACCTGCTCGGGTGTTGTGTTGAGGGGGTGTACGAGCTGAACCTGTTATCGGGTTGCCTACTTGAGCGTTGACTTCTAGGTGGCTCGTCATCTTTCCTTTTTATGACTACTGTTGGTTAAGGCAAACTCCTCCTTAGGCCACCTCTCCCTAGTCGAGTTTCCCTTATTCTGAGTAGCTTTTCACAGGCTGAAAAATTCCTCAGCGTTAGAGTATTTCTAAGCCCTAATGAGGAGGTTGGCCATCATCGTTGAAGGATTTTTATTGAGCGAGAAGAGGAACCTTCTTTCTCTTAGGCCTCCCATCATGGCAGTTGGAGCGATTTCCTCAGAATGTGCCTGTACTTGCATTGTTTCCAACTTGAAACCTTTGATATGGTCCTTCAGTAGCTCTCCCTCTTTCTGAATGATATTAAGGAGATGGGAAGAGGGCTTGAGACTTCCTTTCCCTCTAATGAAGTTGGTGATGAAGTC
Source organism: Magnolia changhungtana (assembly GCA_030180095.1). Lineage (NCBI taxonomy): Eukaryota > Viridiplantae > Streptophyta > Magnoliopsida > Magnoliales > Magnoliaceae > Magnolia > Magnolia changhungtana. Next base: position 10,780,690 of record JASAUF010000172.1, on the reverse strand, counting down.
TTTGCTGAGCTGCATGAAAGAGTTGATTGATTGTGGCTTCAGTTACTGGAACCACTTTTGAGTTGCTCCCACTAGGGTTAGGGAAAATGCATGACACATGACTACGGTTGATGCGCCGTGGTGTTCCATCCAGGCCCTAAAGGATTCCAGGTGCTTGGCTGGGTCAGTAGTTCCAAAGTACAGGGCGATTAAGGCATCCTAAACCTTAAGGGAAGTTGAGCATGCATAATGTCGACAGTAAATGGTGGCTCGATTTCTTCTAGTATTGCCTCCACTGAGGTCGGATTATTGCTCGGTAAGCTTGTCGTATATCGCTGATTTGATCTTATATATAGTTGAGTTTGGCTCCCCAAGGGTCGCCGCTCTCGGCCATTACCTCGTTCACTGCCTCAGAAGCTTTGTCGCATCTCTTCTTCTCTAATTAGTGATGTAAGTCAGAAGCAGCCAGCACGACAGTACCGAAGACATGAGAAGGCGTTGGTTTTGACGTTCCGACTTGCCTACTTCTTTGGGAACCAGCGGGTACCTCAGATGGCTCAGGGACCTCAGGAGCTACTGGTCCCATTACATGTCAAGCCCCCTGGGCGAGACGGGGCTGTAATTGCTCCAATATCCATTTCATCGAGTTCATATAGTTATTCAATGTTTCAACTTACCGCTCAAGGGAGACGAGCAGACCTCCCCGGCTCCTAGACCGCTGCATTGGCCCCGCGGGTGCGGAATCAGCCTGAAGTTGGGAAGATGAGTCCCAATGGTTAGCAGACTATTTCGGCGGTGCGAGATTGGGAGCAGCGGTGGAGGGGGCTATCTTCTTTTTCTCTTTCACCATCATTAAGTGGTTGTAGGCAAAGAGAACGGCTTTGAAGTCGTTCCTAGAGGCGACGCCAAACTGTTAATGCAGATATCCGGTTAGCCTTCCCTGGACCTTTGTGTACCTGCACAAGGAATAGACAAAGGGGACCATGGCTAGTGCAGGATACCCTCCGATGCCTAAGTCAGGTAGGGGATCTGAGTCTAGTCGAGTTAAGGGGTTTTTAGGCTAGATATTGTGTGTACCTTTCTCTATGGAAGGGGCATGTATATATAGGTCCCTTGGAGGAGGTGTCGGGTGTAGCAATGAATCCATCATTAGAGACCGTATCGTACTAAGAAGCTGATTTTGAGGAAGTGCGGTTGTTTCTCCGAGATTCTTAGAGAGAATCTAGAGGGTCTTTAGGTAGGTTCCGGACAGTGGGCAGGCAACTAGGCTGGGGTCTAAGTCCGAGCTCGACCTCAGACTTAGATAGTCTCAAGTTGAGGTTGAGCTTGAGGTCAAACAGACTGACCATGAGGTCAGAGTCGGTCTTTAATCGAGGTTGTAGTTGATGCTAGTTGAGTTTGGCTCGACCTTTGTGGTCAAGTGAGCTATGACTTAGCAAGCCTTTTGATGGGAGTCGTCCTCCTGTCTTGAGTCATCCTGGTCAATCTATTTTTACCCACAATATCCATTAATAAAGAGATGTAAATTAACTCAAATCATCTGAACCAACTATTTTTCATGGCCGAATGACACAACGGTTAAATTCTATTAGCCGAAACTTTGTAATAGTCGAATTTTGTTGGCTGATCAGAGCAACAATCATTTTTTATTGGTTAATTTCCGCAATGGCTAGCTAATTTCTGTCAGCCAATCATTAAAACAATTGATCTTGGAATAGACTTACTTGCGAAGTGTGCCATTAGTGCTTCTATAGCCTCATTGTCTACACTGCGCATACACGCTTGCTCCAATGCCCTGCATTGGAACACTCAGATTAGCCTTCTCCTCTTTACAATCTTCAAGTAAGAATAATTGAGAACTCAAAACTTATTAACACCTCTAATTATTTTTTTCTCTTCAATTAAAGTGGGACAAAAGATTTCCAAAGAGTTTTTCTTTTTTAAACAATATCTAGAAGGCAAAACAAAATACACCCATATCCATAGCTCAACTGGCAGACTGAGTGGAGATACCTCGTTTCAACACTTGAGGTCTTGGTATCGATCCCCACCGGGGGTGGCTAACATGGAGTTTGTGTACTAACAAGCTTTAAAAAAAAGGCAAAACAAAATTCAAACACATTTGAATAAAGTTAGATAAAAAGTGCACGTACAAAGCTCTGACTTTTTTATTGTTTTATTTAATCAATCCCAATTAAGATAAAGTCTCAAAAATGCGTACATTAGATATACCCCGTTAATTAGTAGTGCTCTTTAACATTAGCGTACAGGGGAAAAACAAAAAAATAAAAAAAATAAAACAAAACAAATCAGCCCCACAGAAAACCCAGGTGAGCAAACACCACCATGAAGGAGTAGCCAGGGGGGATACCCAACTAATTAAACCCTCCACACTTATGGCGTGGCTCACCATATTGTGCATATGACATCCAATACCACCATCTAAGAACTAACACATCCCACTAGAGGGGCATATCAAAATCCAAGCCACTTGAAAACTTAGCTGAACCACACCTCGTTAATTTAGTGTTTTAAGCTGATTTGACATTGCTCCCCATGGTGTGAACCACCTGAGCCTTGGACCGGTCTGATTTATGGGATCTAGACTAAACATGAGAACTGAACACGCTACTGATGGGGTGCATCTTCACGCATCACATGGCCGCGGTAGCACCCCAAGCTGTAGAGGTACCATTTGAGCGCATTCCATAGGAAATATTAATGCCTAAATAGAGTATAATCAGCGCAGGCCTGGTTGTGCAGCCAGGAGCAGGCACGTTCAGTTGTACTAGCAACCGGTCTAATATATTTAGGCCTGTGCTCGATCCAGAAGCCTAAACACCAAGCTATAGGCGGGCTCGATATGGCCAAGTCGGACCAGCCCAACTCACATGCCATCACACAGGTATATCAACACATTACGTAATCTCGAGGGCTCTTATCCCAGCAGAAAAGGGAGATATGAAGAACCACCCAATCCACAGGTGGCCCCATTGTCACACATTTCAACTCTTAAAAGAAAAAAACAAAAAAACCCGAGTTGTAATCGTGTAGACTGCTTATTAAAAGTTGCGCAAATGCTAGAGGGCAAGTGAAGAATCCGGGTAGCCTTCCAATTTAAGTACAGGCATGACCCCACTTCCAACCAAGGAACGATCCGAGTCAAGAGGACCCACAACAGGGTCGAATTTCAACTGCTGGCGTCATCTTTTCATTTTCCTGATGCTATGCGTGGCCCACGGCTGCTGGACTTGCCTTCTATATATAGCAGCTTTCTCTTCGGGATGTCTTCATTCCCACTACGAGTTTACACCTGGAAGTCCTTGAGATCTTCTTCTACCGCCTCTCTCTCTCTCTCTCTCTCTCTCTCTCTCTCTCTCTCTCTCTCTCTCTCTCTCTCTCTCTCTCTCTCTCTCTCTCTCTCTCTCTCTCTCTCTCTCTCTCTCTCTCTCTCTCTCTCTCTCTGAACAGAAATGGAAGCAAGTGACACAACATCTGTAACAACAACATCCCTTCCTTTCTTCATTTCCCCATCTACGTCGCCAACGTCATCTCCTCCTCCAACGATTGTAGTCAGCCCGTGTGCCGCTTGCAAAATTCTCCGCAGGAGATGCATCGATAAATGTGTTCTTGCCCCCTACTTTCCGCCGACGGAACCCCTCAAATTCACCACAGCGCATAGAGTCTTCGGGGCCAGCAACATCATCAAGTTCTTGCAGGTATGTAAATCATCATCTACCACTTAAAAATCCGTGCATCCTATTCATAACAATCATAAATTCTCCTCACTAATTGAATTTTGCACCGGGAGTTTCCATCATTCCTTTCGGTTTTCTTCGCTCCAACACAGACTTTTCAACCCGGAAAGTACATTTTTCTTTAGAAATGAAAAATAATAATAATTTATGATTGGCTTCACACATAATTTTGGTTATTTTGTGGATTTCAGGATCTCCCAGAGCCTCAAAGGGCCGATGCAGTGAGCAGCATGGTTTATGAAGCCAATGCTAGGATTCGGGATCCCGTATATGGGTGTGCAGGCGCAATTTGCCACCTCCAAAAGCAGGTGAACGAACTCCAGACCCAACTCGCTCAGGCTCAGGCAGAGGTACTCAACATGCAGACACAGCAAGAGAACCTAATGGCCATCATATGCATGGAGATGGCACATTCTCAACAGCCCCAACTCGACAACAGCTACTTAGCCACTAATCCTTACATGGCCAATACTGATAGTGTTAGCTTCCTCGATAACAGCGACAGTGACAGCAACAACAACATCAACAACCCAGACTCGCTGTGGGAACCTTTATGGACGTGAACGAGATTTTCTAGTGCAGAATAAGAGACTCGCGAGCAATATTAATAAGACTGATCGAATTTTTATTAGGATTAGATTCAAAGAGATGTAAACGAGTAAAGGTGCTAGCATATGAAAATTCAATCTTTAAGCAAAGCCAATGAGATTGATGAATATAGTTGTTGTTAACATTGTCTACACGTTCATTATAATACTGAGACTTTTTCAAACGGGTAGGCAACTGGAGAAATTTCGCAGAGAGATTCCATTTCGTGTTTTTTTTTTTAATTTATTAATATTTTAGAAAGAATAGGAATGGTGGCCGAATTTTTTTTTCCTGGCATTTTAATTATCTTCGAGTCACCTTTCCGAACTGGCTGTAGACTTTGAAAGCAAAACAGATGATTTCAATGCATCCAAGGACCATGGAGAGTTTCTGCCATGGTGACAAATCTCAGCATTTTATCGTCCCGGCAATTTTTAGAAATTTATGTTTTTTTTTTTTTTTTTTGGCGATATTATTGGAAAATCTTTTATTAAAATAAAATATCAACAACACTTATTTAAATAAATAAATATTTTAAAATTTAGAAAATATAGGTATAAATATAAATTATTTTAACTTATATAAATAAAATTTGAAATAAAATTAAAAAATATATATTACAAACTGGCAAGATGTTGAAAAAACCGTAATATTATTGCAATAAATATCATTTGATAAAAATTTGGCGGGAGGATATTTTATAATTGCTGCAAGCATATCCTACATATTTTAAAAACACTTGTCTTTGGGAATCAATCAACCTTTGGGTTTCGATTTTCAAAAATAATATTCTGAAACGCACTTGGAATGTTGGATAGCAGGAGGTACGTACGCACCAACTCTTCCTGTACAATAAAAGGCACTAAATGGAATTACTAGCTCAAAATCACATGGTTCGTACTGAAACCCATTCTCAACCGACTTGAACTCATCGTCCTTTTATTACAAGTCAATTTTAAGTTGATTGAATCTTGATCCAGACGAAAGACTGAATGAGACGTGCATGGGATGGGTGATGGTGAACAAATCCATTTTTTTTTTTTTTTCATAAGAAACGGTTCAAGCACGCAGCTTTTACCAAGTGTTTCATCTAGCTTCAAAATATAAAATCTCTCTACATATGAATTGAGCAGTTTTCGACGGTTTTGCCCCCACACTTAATTATTAATGACCATCCTCAACCTTAGATGCGGGAGGGATTTCCAATATACGTCAGAATATTTTTGGGCATTAAAAATGTGAGTAATTAATTAATGGAGATTATTTTTGTCATTTGAAAAAGTCTTAATCTCTTTTCCCTCTCTCCAAGGGCACCGTGCACGTGCCACAGCCCTGGTCAGCTTAAAAGACCTTACGCCAAACTGGAGACTTTCTTAGCCGACATGCATGCCCTACGTACAAACCGCACATGTGCTATGTAAGGAGGGCTGAATGTAGGGCTATGATCCATCCACCTGTTTCGAATACGTGGATTTTAGCTATTGGGAAACGTGTAAAAGATCCGACCAACCTGATAGATGGATTAGATCCTGCCTGCAGAATAGCTTTGTTAAAGCTTCCGAGATTGTTTTCCCAACAGCCTCTTTCGAAATTAAGCAGACGAAAAAAAATTTAAAAAATGAGCGGAAATCGAAACTGCAGAAATGCTTGGGAGTGGAAAGAGCTTCCCCATGTTTATGTCCGAAACAAAGTTTCTCGTCGAAACCTCTGTTGCATCTACCCTGCCAGAATATATATATATATATATATATATATATATATATATATATATATATATATATATATATATATATATATTGTCAGATGATCCAAACCATCGAATTAATGGCTTGGAAATTGGAAGATCCATTATTATTATAATATAGAAGATTTCACCTATGATATGGGCCGTCCATCACGTTCAGCCCACATTTCATTGCCGATCCCTCGAGGAAACCAATTTAATCAGTTGATCATGTATAAAAATGGATGGTTTGCACTATTATAATAGACAATGTCTGATTAGTGATTTAGTGTAACAGACTGGATTTTATTTATTATTATTATTTTTTAAAATCTAAGTATATTGGGATTATTATGCACATGCTTGACACCCCTATTGGACACTTATAATCGTACCTGCACCTGCACATACATGGGCATGGGCGAGCCCTGAGTCGGCCTGGACACAAACACTCCATATGCCCTCCCACACAATGGCCCTTTTTGGGTGGGCCTTTGACTTGGTTCAGCCTGTAGACTACTAATGTCCAACGGCCCACTCCATATCTCTCCATGAACTCTCTCCCTTGCCTCATCTTCGCTTCACATCCCACTACACCCTCCACTAATTATCTCTTCCCCTTTCACTCCACCAACCATCAATGCACGTGGCTCACTTCATCCCTTAAGCCAATGCATAAATGCCACTAAGGCTCCCTCTCTTCGAGCATGCCCTCCACGTGGCATCTATGCTAGCTAATGATGGATTTTCTCTATAAAAAAAAAAAGGAGAGAATCTATAGTAATCCGAAAATTTTCACGCACGAATAGGTGCATGAGTCCACTCACGTGTGTATTTTTCCGACTAGAATTTTTTTTTTTTTTTTTTTTTTTTTTTTTTTTGTTTAGATGTATATATGAGCACACATGAATACACACTCATACATACACCTCATGATTAACTTCGAATCCTTGTATATCCTAAAATACTTTTCGGTTTGTCAAATCCACCGTTCAAAAAGTTACTCATCACTAGAATAAGATATCTGATCGCCCACTTCGATTTTAGACACCCAATTATAGTAAACCAACTAAGGGATCATCATATCCGTCCATATACACACATCTAATCCAGATTTTAATCCATTCATTTTTATCGTCATCCTTGTATATGCTTAACTGTTGTGCTCCAAACTTGACAAATGAGCTCTCCAACTTTCCAAACTCTGAGTCTAGTGCCCACGAGTACCCAAGCATGACATTGATAATAAAAAGAGAATATGAAACCCATATATATGTGTGTGTGTTCACACACACACACACATACATACATACATACATACATACATACATATGTGTGTGTGTGTGTCCATTACAGAGTATTTTTCCTTCTACCTTAAATATTACATTCATTGACTTTTCAAAATAAGCATACATGGCTAAAAATCAAAAATCAAAAGAAGTTGGGTGTTCACAACCCCAAGTGTAGGGTCGCAATGTAGTAATGATCTCGATGAGACCGAGGTCGAATCCACATCGACTAATCTTGTACGTTTCTGAAAGTAATTAGAACTAGAGTTAAAAGAAGATCTAAATTAGAAATCTGGAATAAAGGGAGTAATTGTGAATATTGTATATTGAAACTTGTGAATTTAAAGGTAGGAACTAGGGTGCCAAGGATCCACTTGTAGCTATCAAGATGCAACCTTACTTGATTCAAGAGACACAACTGGAATCAAAGTCCTATCTTATCCAGTTGGAAGAAGAGATGATCAAATCTCTGAACTTTCATTGAATCAGTCTCAAGAGATGAGAATTATGAAGATTTGGAAGGGATTTCATTACCCAACTATGCTCAGGAGACTATGGAAAACAACATGATTTACCAATCCCACAATCTCAAATAAGGAAAGAAGATATTCAAAGCTATCACATGATACGTGGGTCATGATTGTACATTGCATTGTGTCGTGGTTATAATGAATTGTGGATCGTCGTAGTCATAAGTTTACAACGATCCATATGCAGTGACAGCACAACCCATTATTCATGTGAACCACGACCCATGTCATCTTCACGACCAATCTACCATGCAAACCACGCTGGGTGCTTGTTGAAGAGAATTGTTTATGGTAAGATAGCCACGACCAATCTAATATGACAAATACATCCCATATTGCATTACAAACCACGACCCATATAAACTGAAAATCACGATACATTTTCAGACAGCCATGGCCAATTTAACATTACAGCTACGAACACTATAAGATAGCCACGACCGATTTAACTGAAATTCACTCTCTTCTTCGGTGGTTAAAAACTATGACCCTTTCCTTCGGATTCAAAGCGAGCGTCTGGAATAAGCGCCACATGTAGCATGCAAGCCCCGACCCATTTAGCATATAATAGGGAACATGACTCTATTGGTTTAATTTTTGCTATAAAAACAAAATCTCCAGTGTTCTAATTTGTTCTGCTATATAAACAAAAGCCACGAAAGATTTAACATGACACCTATGACCATGATGACATTTATAATAGGAAGATCTCTCAGCCAGCAATGCCTATCCCACCAGCCAGGATCGCTGGTGTGTGGTACACCAGTCAATCCGCTTTGGGTTGTGATAGTGTTTGATGGATCGTGATTGTAAGAAGAAAACTTGGGATTAAGCGGAATATAATGAGGGAACATGTTTATATAAGATCCATTCCATCTATCTGACAAAGAATCATGTTTTCACCATGTATCGTAAATTTCATTGAGTACTTCAAAAGGAAGTGCAAAGTTGTCCTCCCCGACCATGATTACAATACAATATGGGTCGTGGCGAGCACGCAACAACCACGACCCCTATAATATTACAACAATGACCCATATTACATGACAACCACAACCTGTTACAGTCACGACCCATGACAATAATGATCCATATAATGTAACAACAATGATCCATATAACGTAACAACAACGATCTGTATAACATGAAAACTACGACCCATGCAAACCACTACCAATATAACATCACTGCTAGAGGAGAAGCTAACATTGCACCCTCGCTTCTATCACTGCCAGAAGAGAAGCTAAAGATGCTGACAACCACGACCCATATAATACAATGACTTTGAGAAGAGAAGCTCGGCATGTAAGCTAAGAGTCTGTAAGTTTCTTCCACCTTAGTTTGCAAATGGGAATATTATCATCCTCCTCACTCTCATCTTCAGTGGTAAAAAACTACGACCCTTTCCTTCAGATTCAGAGCGACCATCCTGAATAAGGGCCACATGCAGCATGCAAACCATGACCCATTTAACATGATAAACACCATAAATGCATCTTGGCCTCCTTTCTAGCAAGACACCCATGGCTGATTTAACATGACAACTACGAACATAATGACATTTAGAGTAGGAAGAAGATCTCCCTTCAGCTGGCAACTAGCGATGGCTGAAGAGACTGTTCTACCTATTGTGTTGTGATTATGGTCTTGGATGTCATGTTACAGCAGTCGTGGTTGTCATGTTGTATGACAGGTATTTCAGTTCAACGATGATGATTCTGATGAAATGCAGGAGTTGCTACGGACAGGCAGAAGGAAATGACAGTAGCTGACCCTTTTCTGATGGCTGGGTGCCCGTTGAAATTGTTGAGTTGACAGAGTATAGAAGTTGTCTTCAGAACTTACAGTGGAGACCGTTGAGCTTTTGGCAGATCGTGAACGTCCCTGAAGACGGAGAAGGGATCATGAATAAAGGAAGAACGCGATATGGCCTCTATGGTTTCTTCGATTATCTGCTCCATTATTTTGAATGAATGAGCAAATAAATGCAAAAATAATAGAATACCAACCTCATGGTGGAAGAGGCATTAAGATAAAAGAAGCGAAGAGGAGAAACAACGTCGCTCACCTGCTGCTGGTCCCTGGATCTGGGCTTCTCTAGGAAAACAAAAGAAGAGGAAGGAGGGTCTTTCAAATGTACATTAGTACAACATCTGCCCCATCCGAAGCTCGTGGTGCAGGTGATCGGTGGGCCCCAGCATGATGTATATGCTTCGTCCATGCCGTTCGTACAGTTTAAAATATCATTTTATGGCTCGAACCCAAAAACAAGAGTGATATAACTCTTGGGTGGACCACACTGCAGGAAAATTATAGTTATTGGATATCCACCGTTAAAATCCCCCTAGGGTCTACCATGATTGGAACATGATCGTTTTTGGTCTAATACCATGAAATGATCTGTAGATATTTATGGACGGCATGGATGCAACACTCACGTGGTGGTGGGGCCCATAGAGTGCCGAGCACTGGCCATTGGACGGTGTCTTGGGGAGTAGTCGATCCGTCCGTTGTTCGGGGGTTAAGACAACAGGGTGACTTCTCCTTCACGCTAGGACCGTACAAGTCCTGAACTAGGGTCAAGGGCATTTTCGTCTGAAATAAAGTCCAAAAACCGCCAGAAGGCCCTTTAGGGGATATATGGAGTGACGTAGCGATCGAGGTAATTTTCCCAAACTTCAAGGCGAGTACGGTCAATTTCCCGCCATACTTTCTAAATACCTGGGTTAATTTTATGATATGTGGAGATCTAATAGTTAGATCATTACTAAATGTGATCATTGATGATCCCTAGTTTCTAGGCCTAGTTTAGGAGAAAACCATTGATAAGTTTAGAATCAAGTAGCCTACTCATAATGGTTAAGTGATGTATATCTATTTTAGAGCTAAATGAAGCGATGGATTTGTCAATCCAGCCTGAAACTTAGGATGGATGGTTCGATTGACTTATTCTGTGAACGAAGACAACTCTTAACGTGTGGATTTATTGTCTTGGGTCTTGAAGGTGTCTATGCACTGTTTACTTGTTCGAATAGACCATCATGTGATCCTTAACGTGATCTAATTCACCATAATTTAGGCCCTTTAGTAATGGTGTTATAGTGATACGATGGTTCATACCACAGACCAACGAATGGATGGCTTAATCTATGGGTGGAGATCATTCCCAATGGTCCAATTCGTGTTGGAGAATGGATGTAGTGTTAGGATTACCAGATTGGTATCGTACACATGTATATACTACATTAAATTCCATGGTAACACTCTAGAACTTTCAATACTTGGGTATTGAAATGTTCAGGATGTTACATATAAATATTGATGAAATGAAAGTAGAGGAACTGGTGGGTTCTCTATAAACCTTTGAACTACTTTTTAAAACACCCATAAAATTCAAAAACAATGTTCTCAAAGCCTCTAAATCCATAACACCCATAGAGGAAGAAGAAAGTGAGAATGAAAATGTTGATGAGGAAGTGGCTCTTTTGGTCAAACAGTTCAAAAGATTCTTCAACAAGAGCCGTGGAAGAACATACAACAACAAAGGGAAACCATTGGACTACGAGCATCAAATAGGCGAACCTTTTAACAAGTTTAAAGAACCCCAATGTTACAACTGCCAGAAGTATGGTCACATATCCACGGAATGTCCAACAAAGAAATCAAAGGGCAAAGCTATGGCAGCCATGTGGGATGACACCGATGACTCCAACTCAGAAACTAGTGAGTGTGAAAGAGACGGATACCAAAAGTTATTGAAAATACTCATGGCCACCACCACTACGGTCATCCCCAATATAAAGGAAAATGATGAAATAGATGAGTATTACGTTAAAAATGCCAAGCTTGAAAGAGAAGCTGTTGATGATGGTTTGATGATTGAAAAACTAATTAAGAAAATTGATCATCTAAAATAAGAAATTGAGAAACTGAAAAGGGAAAATAAAAATCTGAGACTAGATGTAGAAAAGTCCGATCACACAACAAAACTTAGTCATAAGTTTATTTAAAGCAATGAAAAGTTAGAAAGACTTCTAGGCTTGGGTAGGAACTCTAAGAATATGAGAGGTCTAGGGTATGAAACAGATAAATCTAACTCTTCCTCTACACCACCCGTGATGATCAAATCAACTGCTTCAAACAGTAAAAAAAAAATAAGTTAGCTCATTCTGCCATTTGTGCGGAGAGATGGAGCACTACATATTTGAATGTCTTGCACTTAGACAACCCCACTCCACTTTCGGTTTGAGGTATATATGTAAATCCAATCCAACTAGAGAAATAATGCAGAAATCAAGGACTTCTCCAAAAGAAGAATATCTGAATCAGTTACCTAGAGAATTCAAAGCACCCATGGATACCCACTTTAAAAAGGAAAATGAAACATGAAGCCCAAAGAAAGTGGTTACCAAGTGGGTGATATCAAATAAAAACAATTTTCCTGCAAGTCATGCTAAATTTAACTAGGGCACTTATAGTGATTGCTCCAAGTGAAACAACTAGTGACCATGACCCATTTTTATGATAACTCTTAAAATTAATAATGGGTCAGTCACATCATAAGGGAGCTACATCAAGAATGAGTGAGCAAGGAAAAACTCTTGAGTCTGAATTAACTCAAGGATGTGCAAAATTTTGGAATACATAAGTAAATGAATATAATATTTTTTACACAAGTAATTGTCAATATAATTATTAATGACCAGCCACATGACTAATGGTCCTTTCACTAACATGGAGATTAATGTGAATCACGCATTATAGGAAAACTTGATAACCATTCCATTCATCCATTTGAGTCTCATGTGTTCGGTATCATACCATTTTTTTTTAAAAAAAATTTCTGGAATCAACACCTACAATCATTATTGGATATTCTGATACCTCTTGGACCAAAAATTTTGACTAGCACTTGATGTGTACTTTTGATAATCTAATTGAGAATATACAATCTAAACTGGTTTATGGTCCACTTGCACTAACTATAATATCTGAGGATGTATGGCCTCATCTCTTTTTTTGAACATGTGTATGTGTTAAAAAAAATCTGTTTTGTAAATTTTGATTGGGTGTACAAATGCCAATTGATTGATAAAAGTATATGTACATCCCAAAAAATAGGTCAATGCATACTGAACTGGTAAATCTTATCTGAAAAGACTGTTTTGATGGCATCGAACAAGTATTCAATGGCATTTAATCGCACTCAATGGCATCGAAAGTACCTCGATGACAAAAATTCACCGTACGTCACTGACCTAGCTAGACACTTTTCGATGGCATCGAAAGGGTTCTGATAAAATCGAAGTTCATTCTTTAATGGCATCAAACATACTTCGATGGCATCGAAGTATCGGGGTCTATATATATGGCGCAGGTGGAATTTTTCATTTTCACCTTCTTCCTACTCCTATTCATCTCCCCACTCGTCATGGAGCTTCGATAATTGTTTTTCACTCATTTTCTCACCTCCATCGTTGCTCCAAGTTGGTAAGACTTCCCATTTGTAGTATCTACTCTCATTCCTATTCAATTGGATAATTCTTACAGGGTTCATTGAAATCATTTTAGGGGTTTTTTTTTTTTTTTTTTTTTTTGGGTTTCCATCTTATAGGTGTCTTTCTTAGAACATTCGGTTCTATGGCAAAAGACAAATGCAAGTCCATTGCACTAAGAGATTTCATCAAAGGAAAGAGAATAAAGCTAGGTGATCATATCTCCATTTCTTCACCTTCCAAAGACATATCTCAAGGAAAAGAAACGGTTTTTGAAAGGGTTGTGGATCCTCCATGTATCGAACCCTATGGGGTTGTGGATCTTTAAGAATGATTGGGTGGTATAACATACTGAATCTAGGTGATGAATCGCAATATGATCTTATACATTAATTTCTTGGATCTTGTCACACTGTTTGTGAAAATCCCCCATCCATAAGCATCACATTTAGGCAAAATGACCAAACAGATCACTCCAGTGATGATGGGTTATCTCCTTGGAGTAGAAGTCACAGGTATACCAATAACTGCTAGACATATGTGAAAGTGCCCTGGTTTGTCAATCAGCTTGAGGGTTGAGTCATGAGTTAAGTGAGCCCCATATGGAGATCAAGTAAGCTATTGCCTCAAACTGGATGTGTGTTAAGAGCCCGTCAAAGGTAAATTAAGCCTCACATCCCATGTCCCAAAACACCCAGTAAATAAACCATTAAAAACCTTAGAACAACACAGGAGTTAATAGTCTGAAAACTTATTCTTAAAAAGGAAAATTTTCTACGTTTTTCAGCTTAGTTCGATGACATCGAGCTTGCGTCGATGGCATCGAACACTCAAGATCGATGACATCAAACAGGCTTTGATGACATCGAATCGAGGACCTTATATGTCCAGCAACCACAAAGTAAATTGGACAAAATATTCGATCAATTGAACATACCTTCGATGACATCGAACATCAGTAATCGATGACATCGAAGGATAGTAGGTGAAATTGAAGGACTTAGAGCATTGTCTAGCAAATCTTCTTGGAAAATATTCTGACATTGCTCGAGTAATTGAATGATCTTCGATGTCATCGAAATCGAGCATGGTTCAATGACATCGAATCTGGACACAACTGGTCCAGCAAGCTTGATAGGAAAATCATCTGAAAAGTTCAAGGAATCGAGACTACTCTCGATGTCATCAAAATTCAAACTTCGATGACAATGAGGGAGCCTCAATGACATCGAAAAAGGACAAAGAAGTGTCCAGCGAGCTTTCAAGGAATATCTTCTGAAAAGATCGATGAATCGAACTAGGGATCGATGACATCAAACTTTGAAATTCGATGACATCGCAGTCAGCCTTTAATTTTTCCTACAAGCTCTTGTATAAAGTTACATATAATATCGAGGAATCGAACTACAATTTGATGGCATCGAAGTTTAAATCTCGATGACATCGAATTAAGTTCGATGTCATCGATCATCTATCAAAAAGTTCCAGGAATGTTTTAGAGTTGAGTTCGTATCATCGAACCGATATTCGATGACATCGAAAGTATACATTCGATGACATCGAACTCAGTCAGAAATTGACAGTTTTATTTCCGTTGGAACTTTTTGCCTTTATAAGGAGAGCTTGTTCTTGGTTGCTATATTGAGAAAAATAGAGAGAGAGAGCTTTGAGAGAATACTTGCATATCACCTACCCTAAGCCCTTTTTCTCATAGGAGTTCATCCTTCAATCCACCCTCTTTATTGATATTCAATAAAGTGGATTGATGAATGAACTTCCCCATTCAAGGATCATCCAACTACCATCTTAATGGTAAATCATTGAGCTGGGATCCCTTGAAAGCTTGATAGCTTGGAATCACTCCTTCCCTAAAATAGGTAAACATTTATTATAGTGGATTCCAACATAACCTTGACCCAACCCGTCACCTCTATTGGAGCATCATTAGTGTTACAGATTAAGGGAGCTGAAGAATCTTTGTCATCAAAGGAGGAGATCTTCATCAACGTGCAGAACGGGGCTCATTTACTTATTTGTAACGCCCTGAATTTCGAGGGTAGAGCAATGCTCTATTCCCTAGATCCAGCACATCACTTATGCAATATGGATAATGATGTTCAGATTTTGCCCATATTAATGAGTTAAACATGAGTGGGATTATACTAAAATAACATATCATATTCCGGATATAATTAAATTAAGCAAGCGAAAGTCTAAAACATATATATTTAAGCATGTAAGTGTTTCACAACCACTAGAGTATGAGTATGTAACCGGGCTAAATATATACATGTATTGTTTCAAAATAAACAAAATGCAAAAAAGTAGATGTGTTCAACTAAGCCAAATATCCCTGTAGTCCCTGTGCATCGGCACGAGGTCTACATTGACCCGACCAAGAGTTGAAAGTAGGAGAACTCCTCCTCCTCATCCATAAAGTCCCGCTCCATCGCATAGACTTCATCAGCACCTGCATCTAAACCAGAGTTTGGTAGGTGTTTTAAAACACCATTCCAGAGTGGGAGTGAGTGCCAACTTAGTGGTACTATAAGGTAAAAGTTAACATGTTATCAAGTCAATCAAGCAGTAATGATGAAGTAACATAACAATCATTTCCTAACTACTCTTATTAATGCAGGAATGGAGTGCAAGTAATGATGTATGCTCTCGCATCAAAGCTCCCTCACAAGTGACTCTGTCATGCCCCGAACTTGGAAACCGGGCTCATAAAATTCTCAATCACCGAATCCGATGCCGACAACCTCCGTAGTACCCCATTCTCGGCTCCTGACACCTATACACCAGGTTCCAATCCTGGGATGCTATAAGGAGGATTTCTAATCATCAATTTAATTTGTAATGAGCATAACCATAAGCATAACCCATGAACAATAACCACAAGAACACCATCACAAAATCCACTATGATAAAAAACTTTTGAGTACAATCATATGAAGGGAAATACAAGATAATACTAATAACTGAAACTCCAAAAGCTCGACTGTACACTCCTGCTGCTATATACTATGACTACGTCTTGGCGTCACCTGCACGCATCAATCGTGCATAAGCTTATAGAAAGCTTAGAGGGTGGTGTAAGTGTGTGCGTAATATAAGCGTGCTTAGAATGTAAGGTCAGAGTAATGCGAAGTCATGTTGATGGGTATATGAATACAATCAGCTATACCAAGGCTATGCGGTGCAGAATATAAATGTTATCGGCCATATCAAGGCCATGCGATGCATAATGCAAGTCAAGCATGCCAATCCACATCCACATATCAACGCAACTCCTCACTAGAGCATCAAATCAGTATGGTTCTCAGTCTGGATAATCATCGGGGTCTAGTACATCTACACTAGCTTACCTCCCCTATCCAGAGGCATAAATGGGAGAGTGGAAGAGACCTCACTATTCGCCTGCCAATATCGGGCCTGACTCGTCGATAGCGAACTGATTCCTTAAGCTGGTCAAACTCAACCTAGAAATTGCCCTTTCACTCAGGTGGGTAAGGTGACATCCCTTTCTAATGGACCACGACACAGTGAGAGACGCGGCCTACTGGTATACCTCCCTTGCGCACTCGTGTATCCACTCGGTCTCGACATTGGAGTCATCCTCTGGTATTATCGGGTTTAGAGATTTTTACCCAGGGACATTTATGGTGCCCCAATGCTAGAAACAGTATTTCCGGTATCCAATCTGGCCATCCACGATATATCTGTGGAGGCTATGGCCCTAATGTCGCTAGGGCATACAGTAACTACAATTACACAAATGCAAGTGCATGAATCACACTATTAGTCATGCAACAGTCCTGCATGTACCACGCGTTTACGTAGGGAAACTCCGCCTATCAGGGAGCTCATAAACAATCTGCCCGAAGGTATATGCAATGATCAGTCACTTCTCATATCAAGCATACATATGATGCGTATGATCATGAATTATGTGATACAGTGATGGACTCTGTACATAGCGAAGATGGGCCTAGACGGCCTACACACTGCAAGTATGGGCCTATCAATGGGAAGAACCATAGTGGAAACATATTACAATGGGCCTTATTACATCTCATTGGGCCTCAACCCATGGGCCTCCAATACGTCAAATGGGCCTCATACCATGGGTCTCATATACATACATACATACATACATACATATATATATATATATATATATATATATATATATCAAAATGGGCCTTAGAGGGCGGGCCACAAATGCATCAAGTTGGGCCTAATCACATGAGCATTGCATGCGTCACAATGGGTCTCATAATATGGGCCTCATACAAATTAAGGTGGGCCTCAACAATGGGCCATAAATATGGTAAATGGGCCACATCACATGGGCCACATGTATACCAAACGGGTCACACCCAAATATAAGCAGTAATAAGGATTTTCACCATTAAAATTTTTAAGGGTTTAATGGTGGACGTTCAAACCCACTATTTTCTATAATGTGGTCTACCTGATCCTAGATCTGTCTTATATTTAGTCTCAAGCCTTAAAATAATCTTTTAAAAATGGTTGGACGGGTTAGATGCAACACATGCATTATGGTGGGTCCAATAGGGATGGATAACATAGGTATTACACATACCTCATGGTGGGGACCACACTGATGGAAGGTGTGGAGCACACACATCAGTGGGTCCTGCGCGGGGCCACCACAATGTTTATTTTCCACCCAATCCTATTGATAAGGTCATACAGACCTGGGGTCCACCGTAATATTTAGCTGTCATCCAAACTGTTCATAAGGTCACGTGGACCTAGGGCCCACTGTAATGTTTATTTGCAATCCAAATTGTTCATAAGGTCACGTGGACCTAGGGCCCACTGTAATATTTATCTGCCATCCGAACTGTTGATAAGGTCATGTGGACCTAGGGTCCACGGTAATGTTTGTTTTCCATCCAACCGATTGTTAAGGTCACACGGGTATGGATGAAGAGTAAAAACAAATATCATATCTGATCCAAGACTTCTAACCCTAAAAGGGTTTTAATGGTAGGTGTCAATCCTCACTGTTCCTTGTGATGTGGGCCACCCATGTCCCATGCATGGCTGATTTTTGGGAGGGGGCCCACTCACTTAGGGGCCCATCAAATGGATGGTGTCGATGTTCACATACATCATGGTGGGGCCCATAGCTAGGAATGTGGGTCCCTACCTCTACCGTCCACGCGGCAGCAGCTGGCAGCAGCAGACACTACTGCTTAATATATATATATATATTAAAGAAAATGTGTTTTTCTAAGGAATTTTCTAGGTGGGGCCCTCATCAGGGAAATTTGCCCCGTTCATTGCATTTCATGGTTCAATACCGATAAAACAAGCCCAATATTGGGTATGTTTTGGTGTGTAGAATCATCAGGTGGGTTTTAACGGTAAACATTACTATTTCCTATGGTATGGCCCGCTTGATTATCAGATTGGTCTCAAATTTTGGCTCAACGCCTAAAACGGGCTAAGCAACGGAATGGACAACGTGGATTATCTACAGACATCAAGGTGAGGTTGCATGAGCGGCCCACCTCAAACTTTTAAAAAGAACCCCCTTTTTTGTTAGCTGTTAGTACACACCCATGTCAGTACACGCCTCCATGTTAGCCACTCCCTGCTGCACGTCCAGTGTCCAAGGATGCTGGGCGGCATGGATATGACACGGGATCATGGTGGGTCCCACCTGGACGTGGCCCACCATGCATGTGTGTGTATAGTATATATATATATATATTAATATAATATAAATATATTACATATATTTATATGTCTACAAAATGAGATCTCCCTAAAATGTGGTGGGCTGCTCTGTCTGATGGATGGAGTAGATTTTACATAATTCAGTGGGACCCACTACATTCTAGGGAGAGGAATAGGAGAGAGAGAGAGAAAGAGAGAGAAAGAAATGTATAGTGAGATAGAGGGACCCCGCCACTATGGGCCCATCTTGGTTAAATCACATACATCAAAATGTGTCCCACCAACAAGTGGGCCTTAAAAATAAGAATTTAACGGTCGATCACCCACCTCTAGGCCTTCTCCTTGGTCCCTTAGCCTCCTTAGCTCCTTGCCTTCTCTTTTGATGGTGTTTGATGGGGTTTTGATGGTGGGGATGAGAGATGAGAGGGTAGGAAAAGTGGGCCACACTTGGCTTTGCTTGGACGTGTGAAGCTTGTTGCTTGGGAGATTTTTTTTTTTTTTTTTTTTAGAATGATGAAGAGAGAGAAGTGATGGGTGAAAAGGATGGGTGAGGTGTGATGGGTGATGTGTGGAGTGATGGGTTGTAAGAAAGGGATGGGTGGAGAGAGAGGGAGAGTTGACTTTGGGTAACTTGTGTAAGAGAGAGGTAAGGATAGGGTATGGGTTGCTTGTACTTGACTTGATGTGTGATGTGTACTTGATTGATGGGATTGATTGATTGATTGATGGGATAGGCCGTAGAGATTCTCTAGGAATTCACACGCACGGTGTTTTCCTCGAAATGAACGCGGGCAGACATCTTCTAGCTTAGGTATCAGATCGGTGTGCGAGTCGTGACGTTAGAACTGAGGCGACAGTGCGGTCACCAAGGTATAGGTTTTGGTTCGAGCCGGCTTCGGTATACAAGACTCAGCTTAGGATCATGAGCCAATGTCGGATTCGAGTTGAGGATTGTAAGAATTCGATCGAAAGGATCGCGGAAGCCTATAAAACGGTACGCACTAGGATACGGGTCTTACAGACTCCGACAACCTATTTTTCATATGACAGCACTCCCTCAAAACATTGCAACTTCATTGCCTTTAAAGCATATCCTAACTAATGTAATGCGATGCATAGTCATGTTAGCCGAGTACTTAATTAAGCTTATTCATACACTAGGTTTGAGAAGTTAGGGTACCTCCCTTTATATCATTGACCCGAATCGAAGGATCCATCTAGGGTCGTCAATCCTAGTTAAGCACGTATGATAGGCAAGTTGTAGGACATCACTCCTAATGAAAAACAGTTGATAGGTAAATTCAAAGTTTATACTCGAGGTCACTATGGGGAGGCTCGTCACCTCAGCGTAGGCCGATATCACGAACATGGTGTCCCATACCACCATGCTCGGCTCACGAGTCTGAGTTGCTCACTGGTCACTACGGGGAGGCTCGTCACCTTAGCGTAGGCCGACAGCTCGAACACAGTGTCCTATACCACCATGCCCGACTCATGAGTCTTAGCGGATCGTGGTACCATGGTTAAAGTGGGCCTTTACATTGGTTAG
Organism: Magnolia changhungtana; assembly: GCA_030180095.1. Lineage (NCBI taxonomy): Eukaryota > Viridiplantae > Streptophyta > Magnoliopsida > Magnoliales > Magnoliaceae > Magnolia > Magnolia changhungtana. Next base: position 10,760,064 of record JASAUF010000172.1, on the reverse strand, counting down.
GGGTACCTTAGATTCAAGCAGTAGTGTTCATACATGGTAAACACACAATAGGTCAACCATTTTGTTAGGCAAGTTCAATTGGTACGGGCACACACTGACTTAATCAACATAGAGCACATAAGCACCCCTCATGGCCTAACCACTGTCGACAATCATCGTGTGACCCGGATTCATTGAGACTACCCAATGTGGCGAGACTAATTCGAACACTCGAATATGGACTGTTACCGATTGTCTGGGCTACATTGCAGCCCCAACCTTAGTCAGATGCGGTAAATAAACACATGTGATAATCATTTCAGCATTTGACAACCAATCCAAATAAATTCCTCATTTGAGCATTTTATCGAACACATTGGTCACGTTACCGAACACTTGCATTTCATCCATAAGTTTCATAGAGGCAAATATGATTATATGAAAGAAACTATACATATGTATAAGGCAATTAAGAATCTTATCTTAATACTTATAGTAAATACAAATCATCAATAGTTGCTTAGAACACAGTTTCTGGTATCCAACCAACCACCCACGGTGTGTCTGTGGAGGCTATGGCCCTAATGTCACTAGGGCATATCACAATCACACGAATGCAAGTGCATGTATCACACTATCAGTCATGCAACCATCCTGCATGAGGCACGCGCTCATGTAGGCAATTCCACCTATCAGGGAGTCCATTAAAAGTCTGCCTGAAGGCATATGCTATGATCTGTCACTCCTCATATCAAGTACACATATGATGCGTATGATCATGAATCATGTATCTATACTAAACATGTTATATAGTGATGGGCTTGTGCATAATGGATATGGGCCTAGACGGCCTACTCACAACAAGTATGGGCCTATCCATTGGCCTTAGGGAGTGTGACAATGCGGACATTTAACCAACATTATCCTTACAATGTGGACGTCAAACCAACATTGTTCCCAAGGCACTACTTATTATAAACATTATTATCTACACCACGAAGGGATCACGCATTGCAATGGACCTAATTGTACCCGATTGGGCCTTAAGTACATCAATTAGGCCGTATCATATGGGCCTTATATTCATCAAGTGGGTCGTATCATTGGACCGCACCAACGGGCCTTACTTACATTGCCATGGGCCATAACCCATGGGCTTTGCATATATCACATTAGTCACATAACATGGGTCTCAAATATAACAAGGTGGGCCTAATCATATAGGTCTCATATACATCAAAGTGGGCCTCAATATTGGGCCCATATACATGCCAAGATGGGCCTAGATGCATGGCCCATATATACCAAAGTGGGCCTCAATAATGGGCTTAAAAATACATCAAGATGGGCCTAAACACATCAGCCCATATGCATCCAAGTGGGCCTCCATAATGGGCCTAAAAATACATCAAGATGGGCCTAAATACATGGGCCCATATTTACCAAAGTGAGCCTCATGTGAGGCCAGCCATAATGTTTATTTTCCTTTCCAATCTGTTGATAAGGTCACATGAATAGGGGGCCCACCATAATATTTATTTTCCATCCACCTGTTGATGAGGTCACACAGACCTAGGGGCTCACTGTAATGTTTATTTGAAATCCAACCTATTCATAAGGTCACGTGACCAGGGCCCACCGTGATATTTATTTGCCATCAAACCTATTCATATGCTCACGCAAACCAGGGCCCACCGCAATGTTTGTTTTCCAGCCAACCTGTTGACAAGGTCACGTGGACCTGGGGCCCACTACAACGTTTATTTGCCATTCAACCTGTTGATAAGGTCACACGTTCAGCGAGGGGGCTGGGGCCCACTGTAATATTTATTTTCCATTCAACTGTTCATAAGGTCACACTGACCTGGGGCCCACGGCAAGGTGGTTCACAAATCCAGCCCATCCATTAAGTGTGTCCCACCTGGCTGAGGGTCCAGACCAAGTTTCAGCCGTATCCAAATTTCAGGTAGGCCCCACCATATGATTTATATGTTTTAGGCATGTTTTCACATGATTTTAGATGGTATGGCCCACTTGAGTTCCGTATGCGGCTGATTTTTGGGGTAGGTCCTTAATAGAAGGAGGGCCCCATGATGGATGGTGTTGATGTTCGAAACGCATCACGGTGGGGCCTACAGCTGGGTCGTGAGGGCCCAGCCCGTCCGTCCGTCCGCCCGCTAGGCGGCAATATAATACAGTTTCGCCCTTTGTCGGCAAGAAGGAAGAAGACTCATTGCTTTATTTATTTATTTTGTTCTTAAGTGGGACCCACATTATCCAGATCTATTCCATTCATTGCATGTGTCCCACAATATTAGGGGTTCAAACGAAGTTTCAGGTGGGTCCAAGCTTCTTGTGGACCCCAATAATGATTTTCCCAAGTTTTGAACGGAAAATACTAGAATTCTCAACGCCATGGCCCGCCAGAAAATGGGATCAGCTTTATTTTTTGGCTCAGCGCCTAAAATGAGCTGGAGAACAGAATGAACGGCATGGATCAACCTCATACATCAAGGTGGGGCTTGCATGAGCAGCCCACCCCAAAAGTAATTTTTTTTTATAGTTAGCTTGTAAGTACACACCCATGTCAGCACACAACACTCCATGTTAGCCGCCTTCACGTCCAGCGTCTTTGGACGCTAGACGGTATACACACGGGCCTCATGGTGGGTCCCATATGCACGTGGCCCACCATGCATATATATATATATAGTATAATATTAATATATATTATAATAATATAATATAATATACTACTACATACATATATATTTATATATGAAGGGTGGATTTCACCTGAAATGCGGTAGACCACACCGTCTGATGGATGAAGTGGATTTAACATAATTTGGTGGGGCCACAACATTCAAGGGGAAAAGAAAGAAAGAGACAAGAGATAAAAGATAGTGATGGTGGGGCCCCGCCACTATGGGCCCCACATGATACAATTCATACATAAAAAATGAGTCCCACCAATAAGTGGCCCTAAGAAAAGAAATTTAACGGTGGATCACCCACCTATCTTCCTTCTTCTTGCTCCCCTAGCTTCTGATGTTTTATTTAAACCAACATGATTTAAATGATTTTTAAACTCGCAAGTATACGAATCAAATGTAGATACGGTACGTATTACGAGATCGTTCTCACGAGGACTGATCGTCACAACTCAAATTCACAATTCTTCTTAACTAATTCAATAAATAATGGAATGAACTACTAAGCACAATTCTAGGAAAAAACAATTAAAAACAGGGAAGAAAATTTAATCAGAGAAAGAGCACTAGGACTTTCGAATCCACCCCTAATTATCCTAACCCTTGTTTTGCCTGTTGATTCACCTTAATCTAGATTGATACCACTTATATAGAGAAAGCACAATCTGTGTCCTTAATCGAGCATACAGACTGTCTAATTCCTTTAAGCAATGCCATGAATAACATATCCCATGTCCTTGGTCGGGCACATGGAATGTACAATTCATTAAAGCACCCTGTTTCTTCCTCTATAGGAAACCTGTTCTTGATCAGACACAAGCACCTAAAATAATCATCCAGACAACATCCATATATAGACTCTGGTCGAGTTCATAGATGGAGAAGTATAGAATTTAAACCAATCAAGCCCACTTAGAGAAAGAAACACACCAATCAAAACAAAGTAAAATCAAAATATAACAAGAGTATTCAAATTAGGGGCTTCATCTCAGCCCTAGCTAAGAGATTAGTGACCCATAAAATCCATTAAAAAGATGGATAAACAAAATTCATAAAAAGGAACATCAAACCAATCGATCTCCCTCTCTCTTCTTTCTTCTCTTTGTTCTCTTTCTTCTCTCCCTTGCTCCGAATCTGGAATCCCCTGTTTCTGAATGCCTTTCCCATGTCCAAAATTCCTCTTTTATAGTTGATGGAGGGCTGGAGACGGTGGCAGAGTTGTAGCATGACATGAAGTGTAATTTTTTGCAGCCATGATCGGTGGGCCCCACAAAAGTATTTTCTAGAAAATCCACCCCATCCATTGGATTCAGGACGAAATTTCAGTCAAGAATGGGTGGTTTTGAACGTCCATTAACGCGGCCCATAGAAGAAATCACAAAGATATCAGTTTTGAACATTGCAGAGCAGTCCGTTTGTGGCCTCTGTATCATGCACGTGTGCACGCATGAGAGCAGAATATCAGCATGGTTTTGAAGCTCTCGAAGCCCTCTACACGATGAACGGCTTGGATCGACCGGACAGACTATGTACGGGGCCCGCTATCTTCCGCAAAAACGGACAGTGTCCGTTCGTTACGCTGGAGCGAAAACCGACGGCTGCGATGATGGTGGGGTCCGTGATCAAAGTCTTCAGCGAAATCCACTCCGTTCACCGAATTTCTCTCGGAATTTCGTTCGGAACTACATAATTTTTCTCCGTTTTGGTCTAGGCCACAGAAGATCTCATTCCACCGTCCAACCTGCGTTTGAATGGCTGGATTTCATTCTTGATGATGATTTATAATTCTTCCACCTAGGTTATGGTAATATGGGCCATTAAGGTCTGATGAACGGTCTGGATCACGCATTTGGACAATGTGTGGGGTCCACAACTCCATCCGATTCCTGGACGGCGTTAACGCTGTAACGGGATTTTCGGTTTTTGAATTTGAGAGAGAAAGAGTCGGTCAGCGCTTGCGCTGACTGTCTCAGCCGTCCGGTGCACGGCTTGGCTTCATGTGTATGGTGTACACTCACCATGGCGTGGGGTCTACTACGATATTTCTTGGGAATCCACACCGTCCATCTTCTTTGTCTCCCAGATTAAGGGGTTGAGACCAAAGTTTAAGTATATCATGTTATCAGGTGGGCCCCACTTAATGAGTTAAGAGGCTGATATAGCCGTTGGCCCACTTCCCGAGATATCCAATGGATGAAATTTTATTTGTACGGTTAATTTATGGCCCTCATCCCATGTATGAAGTTTCGAGTCAATCGGATGGCGGGAACCATGTGATCTTGTATTCTGAACCATTTTCGGGCCTCTTTAACGTGAACGGCTTGATTCCCTCGGATCTTCGACGTATAAATTCTTCAATCTTGATCCTCTGAAGTCCGTTCCTTGCTCTGGTGACTTCGGAACATCAAATCCACGCCTTTAACATCAATTTTCAATTAACGCTCCTGATTTCATCCTGTAACAAAAAACACAATTAATACACTCCATTAAGCCTTATCATGTACGTAAATTTAGGCAATTACTGGGTTTGATATGCAATATTCGACCCTGATCACAACCCTCAACCAACATTTTGTTAGTCTTGAGCAAAACATGCGAAAAATAATTTCAGAAATAAAAGACAATTCCTGTAAACTCAAGTGACTTGTGAACAGATAGCTGAGATGTGAAAATTCTAAGATTCATGATTGGTGTGTGGAATTTTTCCCTTGGAATCAAGCTCTCGGCAGATTTCATAATCCAGTTTAAAATATTAATCCATTAATTTGAACAATTTTAAACATTGAGTTCCATGAGTGTATAGTGTAATCTCGGCTTACAATCATTAAAAGATCCAATTGTCAATTTCATGATATCATTAGTAATTCGTGACAACCAACTTGAAACTAACACTAGCATTTTAGATCATCTTTTCGTTCTATCAGCCTTTGATTTCCTTTATAAACAGTGGTGCCAAGGAGGAGAATCAAATCCGCACCTATAGGGAGCAAGCCTATGGTGAAAACTTGTCACCTAACTCTTTTCTCATGTCAACTATGAGGAAAAAAATCTTCATCTATAGGGAGCAAACCTATGATGACGATTATGCGACTTACTCTTTCAATTCTTCTTTTTGATGCTAAAATTTTTATTTTTCAGGCTGGTTCCTTTCATGCTTAATGCTTACCAAGTTACCATTTGATATCGAACTGAAAACTTAATGTGTAAGTGAGATCTGATATGTGGAATCATGACTCAATCAATGTTTACAACTTCTAATCATGAGTTAACAATTCAAAATTGACTGTGAAATCAAGCAGATGGCCAAATCCAAGAGTCATAAGTTACCAACATCACGTATCTTATAATGTTAAAATCACAACTATCCTTCAAAATCACTTTGAATTCAATAGAAATTCCAGAAATTTTTTTTTAAATTTTTCACAAATTTTGCTCAAGACCAAGAAAATACTGATTAGGTAACCTAATCTCCCACCCCCAACCTGAAATCTACATTGTCCTCAATGTAAAAGAAATAAACATGCAATGTACATGAGACAATGAACAGAAAAGAGTGATGGAAAGATGGTACCTGGACGAAGAATCAGGAAGCTTTTCCAAAATTATCAATGTAAGAGCGAGTTAGCACAAGAGAGAAATTAACAGAAGCAAAAATAACGAAAAGAAGAATAAAAGAAGATCCTACCTATACCACTTTCGCAGGTGCTCTCGATTGCATTTAGCGTATGCAACAAGCCTTTAAACCCCTAGGTTACCCCTAGCGGATGAGTTGAAGTCTCGTGAGGGTTTGCAGTAATGTTACCCACAAACATTGAAGTAACTAACTAAGAAAAAGCAATACAATAAAATAAAAGGCTGGGTTGCCTCCTAGGAGCGCTAAGTTTAACGTCTTCAGCCAGACAAGAACGGACCATGAATGAACTAATCTTTATAACCAGGGTCCGCCAAAGAAATTACCTCAACACCTTAATTAACCAATCCCAAACAAGTGATGTGAGTTCCCATGAGCTGTGCTATCTGCAATGAGGTAACTGACACTGTCGTCAAATAATTTAAGGATTTCTGCTCGAACGACTTCTTCCATGTTAGGATCACGCTTCCTTTGCATTTCACGCGACATTTCCACAGCATGATCCATACATACAGTGGGGCATACTCCCTGTATTTCTGCTATCTTCCGTTCAATTGCTGCCTTATATGCTCTAAGAACATTAAGCGACCTTTCGCTTTGTCTTCTCAGAGTTAAAAACTGTGCTGTCAGGAAGAGTCTCAGAGGGATGAAGAGGTTCCACTTTCGCTCTCCATTTTTCAGTCTCCAATATAGGAGTAGAGTCGAGCAGTGTATTGACTTCGTGGATGGGACTATTGATGTCAAAATCCATGCCATATTGTGCTAAGCAGGTCTCAAGTGGATCTTCAAAATATTTATGGAAGGAGTCCTGCACTAGACTCTCGATCATGTCCACTTCAGATATGTCATCCAAATTTGCGGATTGTTGTCCTGCATTAAAAACATTGAGTTTAATATTCATGTTACCAAAGGATAATTTCATAACTCCATTCTGGCAATTTATAATAGCATTAGATGTGGCCAAAAATGGACGACCCAAGATGACTGGGATCTGACTATGAAGATTCTGGACAGGCTGAGTATCTATAACTATGAAATCCACTGTAAAATAAAATTTATCAACCTGGATTAACACATCTTCAATAACACCCCGGGGCACCTTGACAGATCTATCAGCTAGTTGTAATGTTACCTTAGTCGGTTTCAACTCACCCAGTCCTAGCTGCTCATAAACCGAATATGGTAACAAATTGACGCTCGCCCCTAAATCAAGCAATGCCTTCCTGATCTTATGTTCTCCTATGCCGCAAGAAATGGTGGGAGCTCCTGGATCCCTAAATTTCGGAGGGGTGTTATGTTGAATCATGGAGCTGAGCTGCTCTGCAATGAAGACCTTCTTATGAACATTCTGCTTACGCTTTTGAGTGCATAAATCTTTCAGAAACTTAGCGTAAGCAGAGACTTGTTTGATAGCATCAAGCAACGGGATGTTGACTTGCACTTTTTGAAACACGTCCAAGATTTCATCAAAGTTGTTTCTTTTCTTTATTGGTGCCAGACGTTGAGGAAAGGGTGCTTTGGGCACGTAGGGTGGCACATTAGTGGCTCTTGGAGAGTCAGAGAGCTTTTGGACTTTGGATGCATTGGTGTGACTCTCTGCTTCATCTTGATCTTCTGTTTTAGAATTTGATTCATCCCTAGGCATCTCTATTCTGTTATCAATCTACTTACCTGACCTAAGGGTAGTGATCGATTTGGCCTGTTCATGATATTGCCCTTGGTTGGAATTAGAGCCAATCTCATACTGTCCCTTTGGATTAGCCTCAGGTTGGCTAGGGAACTTGCCCTTCTCTCTCTCACTCAATGTGGTAGCTAGTTGACCCATTTGTACTTCCAGCTTGGCAATGGATTGTGCATTTGCATGTAAGCTTTGCTGGTTGGCTAGTAAGGTTTGCTGGGTGTCTTTTTGGAATTGGAGAGAACTCTGCATAAAAAGATGGAGTGTATCCTCAAGAGATGGTTTCCTTGATTGTGTAGGCAGTTGTTGATATTGTGGAAACTGTGGAGGCTGTTGACTGCCAACTTGGAGGTGCGGTTGCATGGGAGGATTTCCAGATGGTCCTCCTTGTTGTGGTCCTTTTGCCCAAGAAAAATTTGGATGTCTAGCCCATCCTGGGTTGTATGTGTTCGAGTAAGGATCATTCCCAGGTTTTTGAAAAGTGTTCATAGCATGTACTTGTTCAGAGAGAAGTTCTGGGGATGCTGCACCAGATGGACAAGACTGCATAGGATGGGCAGGACTAGAACATATGGCACATGCCTCGACTTGAGCTGTTTGTGGAGGTCCATTATTTAATACCAGAGCATCAACTTTCTTTGTCAGGTTATCAAGCTTGGCGCACAGCTCTGGCATGACTCCTATCTCATATATACCACCTCTCTTTTGTGGTTGGGGACTTCTGTCACCTCTATTTGAATAGTCCCATTGCTGGGAATTTTCGCACAAGGTTTCAAAGAAGTTCCACGCTTCGACATCACTTTTGGTCATGAACGACCCTCCACTGGTGGCATCAACCATGCGATGGTTCTGGGGTGTTAGATCGTCATAGAAGTATTGAACTTGTTGCCATTTCTCAAAACCATGGTGATGACATTTAAGAAGCAAGTCCTTCCATCTTTCCCAACATTCATGAAAGTGCTCGCCCTCTTTTTGTGTGAAGTTAGTAATTTCTCTACGGAGGGCATTGGTTTTGTGAACGGGGAAGAACTTGTTTAAGAACTTCTTAAACAGTTGGTCCCATGTAGTAATAGATCCAACTTCTAGAGAATTCAACCATGCTTTCGCCTTATCCTTCAAAGAAAAAGGAAACAGGCGTAGGCGGATCGAATCGTCTGAGAAGTTTTGGAACTTAAAGGTGGAGCAAATGTCTAGGAATTCTTTCACATGATGATATGGGTCCTCCTTGTCCAATCCGTAAAAGGATGGCAACAATTGTATGACTCCAGGTTTAAGTTCAAAGTGTGCTGCCGTAGTGGTTGGCAACATTATGCATGAAGGCCCATTAAATTGGACAGGAGCTGAATAATCTCTGAGAGCTTTAACTTCATTCTCATTCGCCATTTCAACAGAATTATTTCTCAATCTTTCACGAAGTGTTCTTTCTATTTCAGGATCAAACTGTGCTAGTTCTATATTGAGAGATCTACGTCCTAGCATAAACTATGTTACTACAATGTAAAAAAAAAAAAAGAAAACTAAACTAAGATGCAACCTAAGAGAAGTAAAATTAGAACAAAATAAAATTACATAAGTAAGGATTGGAAGAAAGAACCCGAAAAAAAATGAGACGATCAATGTCTGAAGAATAGGGAGCTCCTCCTTCACTTCCAATCTAGAGATCTATGTTAGAATCAACTTAAAAATTTATGTCAGGACCCTACAAAAACGGAAATAGGTTAGTTTCTAAAAATAAAATAAAAACTTTAACCTAAAGTTAGTAAAATCCTAAGACTATGAATTATGATAAGAGAGAATCCTAAATTCAATTTGGAACGAAACAGTCCCCAGCAACGGCGCCAAAAACTTGATGTTTTATTTAAACCAACATGATTTAAATGATTTTTAAACTCGCAAGTATACGAATCAAATGTAGATACGGTACGTATTACGAGATCGTTCCCACGAGGACTGATCGTCACAACTCAAATTCACAATTCTTCTTAACTAATTCAACAAATAATGGAATGAACTACTAAGCACAATTCTAGGAAAAAACAATTAAAAATAGGGAAGAAAATTTAATCAGAGAAAGAGCACTAGGACTTTCGAATCCACCCCTAATTATTCTAACCCTTATTTTGTCTGTTGATTCACCTTAATCTAGATTGATACCACTTATATAGAGAAAGCACAATCTGTGTCCTTAATCGGGCATACAGACTGTCTAATTCCTTTAAGCAATGCCATGAATAACATATCCCATGTCCTTGGTCGGGCACATGGAATGTACAATTCATTAAAGCACCCTGTTTCTTCCTCTATAGGAAACCTGTTCTTGATCAGACACAAGCACCTAAAATAATCATCCAGACAACATCCATATATAGACTCTGGTCGAGTTCATAGATGGAGAAGTATAGAATTTAAACCAATCGAGCCCACTTAGAGAAAGAAACACACCAATCAAAACAAGGTAAAATCAAAATATAACAAGAGTATTCAAATTAGGGGCTTCATCTCAGCCCTAGGTAAGAGATCAGTGACCCATAAAATCCATTAAAAAGATGGATAAACAAAATTCATAAAAAGGAACATCAAACCAATCGATCTCCCTCTCTCTTCTTTCTTCTCTTTCTTCTCTTTCTTCTCTCCCTTGCTCCGGATCTGGAATCCCCTGTTTCTGAATGCCTTTCCCATGTCCAAAATTCCTCTTTTATAGTTGTTGGAGGGCTGGAGATGGTGGCAGAGTTATAGCAGGACATGGAGTGTAATTTTTCGCAGCCATGATCGGTGGGCCCCACAGAAGTATTTTCTAGAAAATCCACCCCATCCATTGGATTTAGGACGAAATTTCAGTCAAGAATGGGTGGTTTTGAACGTCCATTAACGCGACCCATAGAAGAAATCACGAAGAGATCAGTTTTGAACATTGCAGAGCAGTCCGTTTGTGGCCTCTGTATCATGCACGTGTGCACGCATGAGAGCAGAATATCAGCATGGTTTTGAAGCTCTCGAAGCCCTCTACACGATGAACGGCTTGGATCGACCGGACAGACTATGTACGGGGCCCGCTATCTTCAGCAAAAACTAACAGTGTCCGTTCGTTACGCTGGAGCGAAAACCGACGGCTGCGATGATGGTGGGGTCCGTGATCAAAGTCTTCAGCGAAATCCACTCCGTTCACCGAATTTCTCTCGGAATTTCGTTCGGAACTACATAATTTTTCTCCGTTTTGGTCTAGGCCATAGAAGATCTCATTCCACCGTCCAACCTGCGTTTGAATGGCTGGATTTCATTCTTGATGATGATTTATAATTCTTCCACCTAGGTTATGGTAATATGGGCCATTAAGGTCTGATGGACGGTCTGGATCACGCATTTGGACAATGTGTGGGGTCTACAACTCCATCCGATTCCCGGACGGCGTTAACGCTGTAACGGGATTTTCGGTTTTTGAATTTGAGAGAGAAAGAGTCGGTCAGTGCTTGCACTGACCGTCTCAGCCGTCCAGTGCACGGCTTGGCTTCATGTGTATGGTGTACACTCACCATGGCGTGGGGTCCACTACGATATTTCTTGGGAATCCGCACCATCCATCTTCTTTGTCTCCCAGATTAAGGGGTTGAGACTAAAGTTGAAGATATCATGTTATCAGTTGGGCCCCACTTAATGAGTTAAGGGGCTGATCTAGCCGTTTGCCCACTTCCCGAGATATCCAATGGATGAAATTTTATTCGTACAGTTAATTTATGGCCCTCATCCCATGTATGAAGTTTCGAGTCAATCGGATGGCGGGAACCATGTGATCTTGTATTCTAAACCATTTTCGGGCCTCTTTAACGTGAACGGCTTGATTCCCTCGGATCTTCGACGTATAAATTCTTCAATCTTGATCCTCTGAAGTCCGTTCCTTACTCTGGTGACTTCGGAACATCAAATCCACGCCTTTAACATCAATTTTCAATTAACGCTCCTGATTTTATCCTGTAACAAAAAATACAATTAATACACTCCATTAAGCCTTATCATGTACGTAAATTTAGGCAATTACTGGGTCTGATATGTAATATTCGACCCTGATCAGCTTCCTTAGCTCCTTGCCTTTAAGTTTGATGGTGGTAGATGATGATTGGAAGGTTAAGATGGAGGATGAGAAGGTGGGAAGAGTGGGCCACACTTGGAGTTGGGGGTGAGAAGCTTGGACGTATGGAGTTTGGGTTGCTTTGGATTGAGTTGTGAGAAATGAGAGAAAATGAGAAATGATGGATTAAAGGGATGGATGGAGTGATGTTTGTAAGGAAAGGTATGGGTTTGTTTGAAAATGTGAAAGAGAGGAGTGGTGAGGTGAGGGAGATGTTTGACTTGTGGGAAAAGGGAGAGAGGTCACTTGTACTTATTGTTGGGTGAGGTGGCATGAAGATAAGGTGGTATACTTGACTTGATTTGATGGGACATCTCGTAAAGATTCCCTTAAAGTTTGCAAAGCGCGGCGTTTCTTCGAAATGAATGCAGACCGATATCTTCTACCCTAAGTATCGGATCGGTGCGTGAGTTGCGGCGTTGGAATTGCGGCAATGGCGCAGTCGCCAAGGTATGAGTTTCGGATCGAGCCGCCTTCAGTAGGCAGGGCTCGGCTTAAGATCGCGCGCAACATTGGAAATGGGTCGAGGATTGCCGAAATTCAACCAGAAGGACCGCGGACGCATACAGAACGGTACGGACTAGGGTACAGGTCTTACAGGCTCAGCCTCCTAGGTCGTCACCTCATCTGCACCTAAGACAGAGTCTGGTTGGTGTGTACAACACCGTCCCATAACGTGGGAATGAGTAGCTAACTCAGTGGAACAATAAATCATAGGTTAACATATTATCAATTCAGTTAAGCAGTAATGATAAAGCAGTACAATCGAACAATCCTAACTACTCTTATTAATGCAATTATGAAATGCAGTCATGATGCATGCCCTCACCAACATACTCCCTCATGCGACACCATCTTACGTCCGTGGCATGCATTTATTCCTCAGCGCTCCACATCTTCCAGGCACATGCAATGCGATGATGAGCATGATTACCGAGTTGTTATTAGTCCATTTCAAACAGCAGGATTGGGAAACTAAGGTACCTCCCTTATATCATTCCCAAACATGATCCATTCTAGGGTCGTCAAACCTAGATAATCTCATACGATAGTGTGGTTCTAGGGCGCTATAAAGGCTGTCAGGGCTGTTACACGCAATCGTTACACCACTCCCCCATCACCTTTTTAACGGTTCATCACTAAATTGATACAGGCCTAGTTCATACTCTATACACCGCGGCAAAACTCGTCACCTCACTGCAAATCCAGAGTATGCTCGAGGTCACTACAAAGGGCTCGTTACCAATCAGTGTAGGCCGACAACTCGAATACAGTGTCCCATACCATCATATACAGCTCACGAGTCAAGGTTGCTCACTGGTCACTACGGGGAGGCACGTGGCCCCAGCGTAGGTCGACAGCTCGACTACGGTGTCCCATACCACCATGCCCGGTTCATGAGTCTTAGCGGATCGAGGTACCATGGTTAAAGGGGTTACACTGGTAAGTTTGGTACCCTAGGTTCAAGCAATGACGTCCAAACATGATGAACACACATTAGACAGATTGGGTTATTTGATGAGCTAGACTAGCACGAGCGCATAACCAGCCGAATGACATGAAGTACATAAGCACTTCGCATGGCCTAACCACTGTCGCCAACCGAAGTACGACTCGGGTTTGTCAGACACATTCTACGTGGCGAAATGAATCTTAACCACGAACTCAAGTCTGGTACTGATTGTCTTGACTATAATCATAGTCCCAATCGCAATCAATCCTTATTCAGAAGCATGTGGAGTAAAGCATAATAAACAAAGTAATTCAAGGATGTTAACAAACATGTCATAAAACATGTTACAAAGCACAATATAAATAAGAAATACAAACACATATATTTCATAGTAAGCGATTAAATTAAACAATCATCATGGAGGAAATCATATACATTTCTAAGGTAGTTGAGAATCCCATCTCAACACCTACCTAAAGCATGATTATCTAAGCACTTACTCTTACAAGCATTTTCACAAACACTTAAAATACACTATTTTAACATACATAGTGTATATTAGCAAAAACATGTATTAGGGTGAACCCTCTCACCAAGTAAGTGTTATATACATATATAATATGTTCATACAGCAAATAATCATGGCAAACACATTTTTAAAATTTATATGTATACGGTACTTTCTACAAATACTAGGAATACAATATATTCAACATAGTTATCGTATAACCGAAAAGCGAAATGGACAACACTTTGTACATGTGCAATAACATACAGATCATGAATCTATCATTATCTAACATTAAAAGCATTGAAAACCATAATCTATACACCTAAAGTCCGCACCTTACGCCGTAGAAGCGTAAAGAACGCGATTGATTTGCTAAGCTTTCATATACGACTATTCGGCAACCTAGAGAGTGAAATAGGTTAGCTATTTCATCACGTACAACTATCAAAACCCCAAATCAGTTTAGGGTTAGGGTTTCCTACCTAGAAATGAAGCTGGAAATCACCAGGAAAGCGATGAGAAGTGAGTGGTGAAGCTTGTGTAGCGGCAGAGAAAAAGGGTAGGAAGAATCCTCCCACAACTCTCTCACTCTTTCTCTCTTTTCTCTCTCTCACACCTAGGGTTTTTCTCAAATTCGTATGGCTGAATGAGAGAGAGTTTAAAGGTCCTTATATAGCCTAAAACCTCACTGAAATAGACTTAAAGTAAAAGTATACTTAGGTTATAACCAAAGTGGGCCAGTTTCAGCTCAACGGAGGACTTCTGGCGGCCCCTTTTCTGTGTGCAGTTGGACTTAAGCTCACTAACACTGGATCTAGGTTTAGTTAAGTTTTTGTTCCGGTCGGATTCCCAGATCATGCGTGGCGGACCAGTTTCAGTTCAACGGTTAGTGAAACTCGATCAGGGATTTCAAGTACACTGCCATGTATATGAAATGTTTCCTGATCCGAGGGTGTATTTGGGTCAGATTCTGACGATCTGATCGCTTATATTTGGCCCGCAAACATCAAGTCTCAGATTACTTAAATTCTATTAAATTTCTAAAGAAAACCAAGTCTTCTCACACTCCTCGCTCCGGGCTTAAGCGAATAGCCGTGGGACGCTGTCTGGATTTGATCTCTGAGATGGTTGTCAAGCCCAGCAAGGTGGTCCGAATTATTTAACTTCGCGTTAATTGGACTTTCAATGTGCGGTCCAGATCTGATACGGAGTTTCGTGATGCTCCCGAGAGCAGCGGGTAATGAGATTGATCATAGATTTTAGGGTAACCTAGCGTCAATGATTTTACAAGTTTGGGGTCTTGCAGATCGTATTTAAAGTGATTCAAGCGAATTCTACTGATTGTTTAGCTCAGTACTTAACCAAATTCCGTCCTAATTATGACCGAATACGATCCTAAGGCAGTCTTACGCCCCTTTCTGCCGGTTTTAGATAGTATATCATTTTAATTATTTTTCTAATAGTTTGTCATCAAGTCTACTTCATCTCTACCAAATTTCATTAGGTTTCGTATTGTAAAAAAATTTAAAAAATTCTAGAAGTAACCGTTGTCTAAACTAATAACTTTTAAATAGTTGTCACATCAACCTATATTAAACTATATTAATATTTTTATCATTATTTTCACTTATTTTTATATGAAACTAAACTTATCAAGCTTCAATTTAGATTTTGAATCACCTAAATCAGAGTTATAACGAGGGAGATATGATTTTTCAAAGTCGGATGAAAAACTGTAGAAAAAGGGGCAGCTAACGGGCCGCCCGACCCGCTGGACCGCGGTTGACCGCGGTAGCCGCGGCGCCGTCGCGGTTCGCTGGACTGATTGGTGGTGGTTTCTGCCATGTGATTTTTGAAATGGACGTATCTTGTGAATCGGGATGAGTTATTCAACGTCCAATATATGATTTTGGGGTAGGAGAAGCTGATCTATCCAAATAAACTATTTATTTCTTGAGATTCCAAATGGTTAATGGTCAAAAATCCATTTTTATTTATTTATTTACTATTTATGGTAAATTTTAATTTAAGTATTGTTATTCCTCACCTAAACTTTATGATTCATGTCTAATATGAATGTGCTTAGAAAAATTAAGAGAATAAGGTGGTGAAAGGTGAGATTTTGAAGGAAATGGGTTAAAAATCGATTTTAGACTTTAAGATTGAGTTTTGAGAAATTAATAAGTTGTTAGGATCGACCCATTACCTAAGGACGTCTAACTCCAGGTTGGCAAAAATTCGAGATGTTATAAGCTTCTATCGTCTTCCCGAATCACCACGTGTGAGTAAATCAACCACTTGCTGATTTGTTTGTTGGAGAGAATCGACTTTTTCTTCAATTACGGTGAGACGTCTCTCACAATTGTGAAGTCGCTCCTCATACTCACCATACCGTTCAGTAGGTGACGTTCAAGGTGATGAGTTTGACAATTTGTGAGAGACTCCGGCCTCAGTAATGACGTTCAGTTGGATCCCCATGGATATGATGGAGGAGCATATGGAGCAGCTAACTACAGGAGAGCACTGTTCTCAGGAAGAGCCGAAGGAAGACAAAGCTGTTGAACCAGCTAAGCCGAGTCACTATCAAACCATTTCTCTGGATAGACTGTATCAGATGTGGCAGGAATGCCAACATGATGGGCTAATTTACAGATGAGTATATGAAAAGTTAGTGTATCCTGATGGTTGCCTTGAATGACACGAATTAGCTGCTTAAGAAGAAGTGTTGGGAGGCACACCTGGACTTCCTGATATACATCATACAGTACATTTAGTACAAAAGGAGAGAGATGATTTCCATTCACATCGCAAGGATAGACATTGGTCCTAAAAATGTTGTGGAGGAATTTAAAAGTGGGTCCAAGATGATTAATGTGAAGGGAATTATCATCATTCCGAGATATAGTTGTTCCCTGACATAGTGCACAGGTTACCTCGCCCCAAACACCAAGCCCATTCAGACTTCGATTGGTTACAGGAATGTGAGTGACTTGGAGGTCTAAAAGATTACTCAATGTGAAGGGAGTGATGTGCTTGGAGTAATGCAATAATTCTACTTGAATGCAAGGTGGATCGATACAAATAACATGACTTTTACTGAGGAAGTCATGGACCACTCCAATTTGATAAGTACCGCCAAGATTTAGAATATTTTACCATCTAATTACTTCTAGGAGAAGGTCCACGCCAAAAGTTTTAATGGCACTGTTAAGAACCAGACGCTCAACAACAGTAGCTGGATGTCTCCCCGATAGAATGAGTTGCCTACTAGGTTGTTTCGCTTTTTCTTTTGAAGACTGAGAAGGAGACTTACCTTTCCCTTTGTTCATGATTTTTCAGTGTGTGAAGTAGGTAAGGATAAGGATGATCAGAAAATGCTCGACCAAAGTGAGGTTAGATTCTGGAGTGGAAGAAATGAAAAGATAATACCTGTTTCTTTCGAAGCTTCTGGGACTTGTCGATGGTCTTCTGGCCGAGGATTTAAGCAAAGAGCAAAATAGAAAATTTTCAGAGAAATAAGATTTTTCCACTTGATCGCCTTTTATCGGGCGGGAGTCTTCGCTAAAAATAATTCTAAAATTTTTCAAGTTACGGAAGGGGCCAGAGATTGCGACGAACATTTTCAAGTTACGAGAGTCTTCACTAAAAATAATCCCAAAATAGTTTTCGTCGCTAAAAATAATTCTAAAATTTTTAGCGACAAACATTTTCGTCGCTAAAAAATACGTAAAAACTTTTACCGAGGAAAATTTTCGTAGGTAAAAATATTTACAAAACTTTTACCTACGAAAATTGCCGTAGGTAAAAGTCTCTTAAAAAAAATAATAATCCAGCACAAAATTCCTGATATACACCTGTTACAATATATTTCATCATATTCATCTTGATATACACCTGTTATATAATATATTTCATCATATTCACATTCACATCCATCTAAACCTAAACTAGTAAATCCATCCAAACATAAACTACATTCATCCAAACACAAACAATCTTATCCACATCACATTCATTCATGCATAAATTTATATAAGCTTAACATCATAAACAAAAATACCTTAAACCTTAACCTTAACCTAAACCTATAACCTATAGCCTAAACCTAAAACCTAAACCTAAACCTAACCTATAACCTATAAGTTTAGGTTTAGGAAATCGGGTTCGGGTTTGGGATCAGGTTTAGGTTTGGGTTTTCAAGTTTAGGTTTAGGTTTAGGTTAGGGAGTTGATATTAGGATGAGGTGTAGGTTTAGGTTTAGGGATTTGAGAATACGTTAAGGTTTAGGTTTAGGAAATCGGGTTCGGGTTATAGGTTTAGGTTTAGGTTAGGTTATAGGTTAAGGTTTATGAAATTGAGTTTAGGTTATAGGTTGAGGTTATAAGTTAAGGTTATAGGTTAAGGTTTAGGTTATAGGTTAAGTTTTAGGTTTAGGTTAAGGTTTAGGTTATAGGTTTTGAGATTTAAAAATAGGTTTAGGTTAAGGTTATAATTTTAGGTTTAGGAAATCGGGTTCGGGTTCTGGATCGGGTTTAGGTTTGGGCTTTCAAGTTTAGGTTTAGGTTAGGGAGTTGAGATTATGATTAGGTGTAGGTTTAGGTTTAGGGATTTTAGAATATGTTAAGGGTTATGTTTAGGAAATCAGGTTCGGGTTATAGGTTTAGGTTTAGGTTAGGTTATAGGTTAAGGTTTAGGAAATTGAGTTAAGGTTATAGGTTTAAGTTATAAGTTAAGGTTATAGGTTAAGGTTTAGGTTATAGGTTATGTTTTAGGTTTAGGTTAAGGTTATATAGGTTTAGGTTTAGGTTATAGGTTTTGAGATTTGAGAATAGGTTTAGATTAAGGTTTGGGCTTTCAAGTTTATGTTTAGGTTTAGGTTTGGGAGTTGAGATTAGGATTAGATGTAGGTTTAGGTTTAGGGATTTGAGAATACGTTAAGGTTTAGGTTTAGGAAATCGGGTTTACGTTTGGGTTTTAGGTTTAGATTTAGGCTATAGGTTTAGGTTATAGGTTATAAGTGTAGGTTTAGGTTTAGGTTTTAGGTTTAGGTTATAGGTTATAGGTTTAGGTTATAGGTTTAGGTTTAGGCTTAGGTTAAGGTATAGGTATAGGTTATAGGTTTTGGGATTTGAGAATAGGTCTAGGTTATAAGTATAGGTTTAGGTTTAGGTTTTATGTTTAGGTTAAGGTTATAGGTTTAGGTTTAGGTTATAAGTATAGGTTATAGGTTTAGGTTTAGGTTAGGTTATAGGTTACGGTTTAGGGAATTGAGTTTAGGTTATAGGTTTAGGGAATTGAGTTTAGATTATAGGTTAAGGTTTAGGTTTAGGTAAAGGTTATAGGTTTTGGTATTTGAGAATAGGTTTAGGTTAAGGTTGTAAGTTTAGGTTTAGGAAATCGGTTCGGGTTCGTGATCGGGTTTAGGTTAGGGTTTTCAAGTTTAGGTTTAGGTTTAGGTTAGGGAGCCGAGATTAGGATTAGGTGTAGGTTTAGGTTTAGGTTTAGGGATTTGAGAATACGTTAAGGTTTAGGTTTAGGAAATTGGGTTCGTGTTCGAGATCGGATTTATGTTTGGGTTTTAGGTTTAGGTTTAGGGTATAGGTTATAAGTGCGAGTTTAGGTTTAGGTTATAGGTTATAGGTTTAGGTTAAGGTTTAGGTTTAGGTTATAGGTTTTGGGATTTGAGAATAGGTTTAGGTTATAAGTATAGGTTTAGGTTTAGGTTTTATGTTTAGGTTAAGGTTATAGGTTTAGGTTTAGGTTATAAGTGTAGCTTATAGGTTTAGGTTTAGGTTAGGTTATAGGTTAAGGTTTAGGGAATTGGGTTTAGGTTATAGGTTAAGGTTTAGGTTTAGGTTTAGGTTATAGGTTTTAGGATTTGAGAATAGGTTTAGGTTAAGGTTGTAAGTTTAGGTTTAGGAAATCGGGTTCGAGTTTGGGATTGGGTTTAGGTTTGGGTTTTCAAGTTTAGGTTTAGGTTTAGGTTAGGGGAGTTGAGATTATGATTAGGTGTAGGTTTAGGTTTAGGGATTTGAGAATATATTAAGGTTTAGGCTTAGGAAATCGGGTTCAGGTTCGAGATCAGGTTTACGTTTGGGTTTTAGGTTTAGATTTAGGCTATAAGTTTAGGTTATAGGTTATAAGTGTAGGTTTAGGTTTAAGTTTTAGGTTTAGGTTATAGGTTATAGCATTAGGTTATAGGTTTAGGTTTAGATTAAGGTTTAGGTTTAGGTTATAGGTTTTGGGATTTGAGAATAGGTTTAGGTTATAAGAATAGGTTTAGGTTTAGGTTTAGGTTTTCTGTTTAGGTTAAGGTTTAGGGAATTGAGTTTAGGTTATAGGTTATATGTTTAGGTTAAGGTTTAGGTTTAGGTTATATGTTTTGGGATTTGAGAATAGGTTTAGGTTATAAGTATAGGTTTAGGTTAGGATGTAGGTTAGAGTTTAGGGAATTGAGTTTAGGTTATAGGTTTAGGTTGTAGTTATAGGTTTTGGGATTTGAGAATAGGTTTAGGTTATAGGTTAAGGGTGTGTTTCATGTAAATATAGATATAAACACGGCCTGTCCAAATGGCCAAGCCACTCCAATGCTGTCTATAGAAAATGAACAGCTTCATCATGATCATAACAGTGGTTCTCACCTTCCAGGGACCCTCGTTCAACATCCGGATAGCTCCGACACACATCTGGGTCTACTCCATCAATTTCGAGCAAATACAGATATAAACACGACCTGTTCAAATGGTCAGGCCACTCCAATAGTGTCCATAAGAAATGGAAAGCTTCATCATGGTCATAACAGTGGTTACCACCGTCCAGGGACCCCCGCTCAACATCCGGATAGCTCTGACGCACATCCGGGTCTGCTTATTTAAATAAAATGGATTATCAATATCATTTAAATAAAATCAGGTCCAATCCACAATCTGACCTGGAGGATTCTGTTAGCATTGTTGACAGCACCTTGAACCTTGTTTAAATTCAGGTTGCAATCTGTGGCCACTGATGCTATTTGTCTTTCTGTGAAGTTGGCGACGATTTCTTCATTAAACCGAGCGAAAGTAGCCCTAATGATAAAGAACATTTCTTTCCATGAATTTATGATATCACTCTCTTTTAATTTTTTAACTTTCTATTACAATAACAACTACCTGAAATCATGGCGTTTTCTCAAGATAGAAGTCCAATCCATCCCAACTTGTGACTTGTTAGGACAAGCAATTCAAACAGCATCCTGCAACACATTTAAATGCCTAATCAGTATCACTCCAGTCTTACATATTGAATGCCTAATGTATAGTCTCTTGAATTGGTGCAAACCATACCTAAATTGAGTGTAATGAATCAAAGAATGAAGAAATTCGACATGTAACTACATACAAGAAAGATAAAGGATATGCATATCTGGAGTGCTGTTATTCTGACATTGATGTGAGAGAGTAGGGTTTCATCATATATATTGATCAACCTATGGAATTTTATGATCATGTGAAGCCGAGGCATGCATGCAAACCAAAAAAGGCACTCCATAATCTAAAACAAGCATCCAAAGCTTGGTTACAAAGGTTAGAGATGAAAAGGCCTAGCTATATGTCCTAGAGGGGGGGGTGAATAGGACCATGCCAAATAAAACTTATAACAGCGAAATTAAAAAGAATATGATAGCCAAGATAAATCACAATGCAGGAAAGTAAAAACAACCTCAAAATTCAGATCTTGAGAGGTTGATACAAATGTTGTTCTAAGGACAACCTTACACCAAAAACCAGAGTTTATGGTAGGACAACCTTATTTCTAGAAAGATCTTTGTATCAAATCTCAAACCAAAGAGGAATACAGAAATAAACACAAACTGAACTGAAATAAATTGTAATCACAAATGTATTGTTCTAGGGACAGCCATACACCATAAAAATGGCAGGGCAACTTTGCTGGAACAACTTTAAATGAAATTGAATATCAAGCTGATAAAGGAATAACAGAAAATAAATTTTAAACTCTTACAAAATTCCCACAATGCTTGAATTAAATGATTACAACATTCACCACCATACATACATCCCACAAATAAATAATTAAAGATTAGAAATATAAATCATTCAACCACAACACAAGGGATTATAGTGGTTCGCCTGTGTGTTCACCAACTGTTAAACAACAGCCACACAGAATGCTACTCCACTCCTAATATCCTCACACAGGGGATATTAGCGTTCACTAACAAAATAGGTTTTCACAGGTTCACCCAAAACCTTTACAATTGTGTCTTTGTCTGTGGGCTTACACAATTAAAAAACCCCACTTCTGAGTTTTCCTGGCTCTCCTCAGATAACCAATACAACAAGATTTTTCTGGCAAATCTTGAAAGAAACCAAAATGGAAAGGAATTTACAATTAAATTTAAAATACTTGATTATCTCCTTCGTTGTAGCAGCCCAGTAGAACTAAATCAGAGTAAATGATTGAATGTCCAAGTTCAATGTCCAGTACTCAATTGCAATGGTTCTAGTTCTAATAGATTTTAAATTAACCAAATACGGCTTGCCTTAATTGATTTTGATTCCAAAGAAAGGGAATAATAATTCCTCTTATCAAATTAGATTGGAATAGCAGAAATAAAATTAATTAAATAAAGTTAAAGAAAGAGAATATTAAATAAGCACACTTAGCTTAGATGAAGCATGAAATTATCTCTCAGAAGTTTTACAAATATTGGCTTGAATGGATTAATTAATTTCTTATTTTCTTCTGAGATTCGTGCTCTATTTATAGGTGAGTAGATCGCGTCTTCGACTGGTCTAGGGAGCTCTTCGACTAGTTGAAGAATTAAAGATTTGAAAAAAATCGGGCACGATAAGCTTTGACCGTTCTACGATTGGTTGAAGGTCTCCTTCGACTGGTCATAGGTCACCTTTGACTGGTCGAAGATCCTGTATTTAATCGCTGGACTTTGAGTTGAAGATTTTTGACTGGTCGAAGATGCAGTTGACACTGTTCCTTCGACTGGTCGAACAGATTCTTGGACTAGTCGAAGGCTAACAGAAAATATCTGAATTTTGTAACAACCTCACGACTGATCGAGGAATTTCCTAGACTGGTTGAAGCAAAGCTAAGACTAGTCGAAGAAAGCCTAGGACAAGTCTTCGAACTGCCCAAACTCATATAACATAAACATATGACTTATGTATCCAAAATGGCCTACTTCTAAGGTCAACCTAAGGTCAATCAAACCCCAATCATGAAGTAAGGACATTGAAATATTAGGAACAAGTGACCTTGAAGTTTAAGCCTTGAAGTCTTGATGTAGCTCAACCTTGAAAGTGTCTTGAGTTCTTTACGAACTGCCTTGTACTCTTCTTGAAGTCTTGCATTCTTGAGTCATGTCTTGTGAGCAATACTTGCAGTTAAGGTTGATCTTTGAGTGAAACTTTGTACTTGTGAGCTTTGCTTGTTGTGAGATTTGCTTGTTCATGAATGTTGATCTTTGAGAGAGCTTCACTTATACCAGTTATATAACAGTGATTTTGGCACCACAAATTTGACAACCGACAGGGATATAAACTATAGCACTTACAAGAGAATACTTTCTTCAAGTGATTTTATTTTCCCTTTTACTAATACATGCAATTTTGTGAAGAAATATATAAATGAAACTTTGTGTTGTTGACATAGATAATTTGATAATCACAAGTGGTGTTGTAGGATATGTGAAAATTTTAAAAAATCTCTCTCAAAATTTTAAGATAAAGGACTTTAAAGACCTTCAATACTTTTAGGTAAGAGTGCTATCAATTTTGATCCTTTAAAAGAAGCTCATTGTTAGCTTAGTTGTAAAGTTTGGTTTATTGTGAAACAAAACCAATTGTAACCCCATTGGAAGGGCTCAAAAGCTAAGGATGATAGATAGCTACTGATGGATGCAAGTGCTTTGAGAAATGGTTGATAGGATAGTATATTAATCTTTAATCATCCAAATTTGGCATGTCCAATTGAAGTCATCAATTAGTTCATGTAAGACCTGAGGACACCACATATTAATACAATACAATAGATCTTCAAATATGTGACAACAACCATCAACAAAATCATATATTACAAGTAGCTACTGTTGTTTAACAAACAAAGCAGTTTCTCTCAAACATGCATAATAAGATGCCTTACAACCAAAACATTAATAAATAAATTAATGAATGACAACGGTCATAGCACATACCACAGAGTTCCATCTCTACAAGTTCCAGTAGATCTGGATCATCAACAACATCAACCTTATTTAGAAAGCACACAAGTAACGGCACCCCTACCTGAATCAATGCAAAAAAAAAAAAAAAAAAAAAAGATGAATAAGAAGGTTGAGCGCACGAATAAGTTTAGGTTAAGGTTGTAAGTATAGGTTATAGGTTTAGGTTTAAATTTAGGTTATAAGTATAGGGTTTGGGATTTGAGAATAGGTTTAGGTTAAGGTTATAAGTATAGGTTTAGGTTATAGGTTAAGGTTTATGTTTAGGTTATAATTATAGGTTTTGGGATTTGAGAATAGGTTTAGGTTTAGGTTATAAGTTTAGGGATTTAAGAATACATTTAGGCTATAGGTTTAGGTTTAGGTTATAGGTTTAGGTTTAGGTTATAGGTTATAGCTTTAGGGAATTGAGAATAGGTTAAGGTTTAGGTTTAGGAAATCGGGTTCGGGTTTAGGTTTGGGTTTAGGTTATAAGTTATAGGTTTGGGTTTAGGTTATAGGTTAAGGTTTGGGTTTAGGTTTAGGTTTCATGTATTGGTGTTGGGCTAAGGGGTAAGGAGTGGAGTGCTAAGGTGACAGTAGGGGTTTCATGGTGTGGTGATGGGCTAAGTGGTAAGGAGTGGAGTATAATCGGGTAATTAGAGGTAAGGAATTGGGACGTGTTTCCTACCACGAGTATGACCCCTCCTGAAACTTATGGTGACATGTTCTATGTTCTGGTCTCAACCCGGGTCCTTGTACGCTGAAGCTGTCAAGTTCGTACGAGGATACCATTTCTAGAGGGTGTTAGTGCTATGATTTCCTATCCCTTTGGTTGTCAAATTTTGTAGTGCCAAAACCTATGTCTTGTACTTCTTGTGTTTCTTGTTTGTGACTACACACTGCTTCAAGACAAGATCATGAATGAAGAATGTTTTCAAGACAAGATCATAAATGAAGAATGTTTGCAAGACATGTCATGGATGAAGTCTATAAGAATAGAAGACTTCAAGTTTTCTTTTAACAAGTTCAAGATTAGAAGACTTCATCAAGACAAGTTAAGAAAGTACCAAGCTCTAGAAAGTCGTCAACTCGATTCAAGCTTCTCCTTCAAGATCATCTGAGAATATAGACCTTCAAGACTTCAATGTTCATCTCACTTCAAGGTTTGTTTGACCTTAGATTGACCTTAGGTTGGTCTGTATGATAGGTCATTTTGGATACATAATCCGAATATTTTAATATGCTTGTTATGACTGTTCTAAGACCAGTCCTAGCTTTGCTTCGACCAGTCTTAGGTTTCTCAGGACCAGTCGTAGGTTGTTACAGATTTTCAGATTTTCCTAGTTGTCTTTCGACCAGTCCTGGACTTGCTTCGACCATTCCTGGAAAGTTCTACGACTCATCCTTTGACCGGTCGTAGTCCTACGACTCGAACTCCAGCGACCTATCTAGGGTCCTATGACCAGTCGTAGGTGACACACGACCAGTCGTAGATGGCCCACGACCGGTCGTAGGTTACCTAAGACCAGTCGTGGGAACAACTAATTTAATCCCGCGGAAATCTTTCAAAATCTTTGAAGCTACGACCGGTCCTAGGGATCCTAAGACCAGTCGAAGATGGGATTTTTTCAGGCTATAAATAATGCACGAATTTCAGAGTTTTAGATATTCCATTTCATTCAATTCAAGCGATTTAAGGTTATACTCTGAGATAAGTTGTGATTATTTTTAAGCTACTGTGCATATTTAATATTCCTTTTGTTAGCATTATTCTATTGCGATTTTGATCCACATTCTAATCTCATTTAGAAAAGAGGAATTTGTAATATTCCTTCTTCTGGGATCAAAATCAAATAGACCTTGCTCTTCTTGATTTAATCTAAAATCAATTAGACATAGAACCATTCTTTAAGTGAGTATTGGACATTGAACGACGTATCATACATCTACTCCGATTGGTTCTACTGGGCTACTTCAAAAGGAGATCCACGTATTTTACTTTGTAAATTACTTTCTCTGGTTTTGTTTGAGATTTGCCAGAAAAATCTCATTGTATTGGTTATCTAAGGAGAGCTAGAAAACTCAGATTGTGGGGGTTTTTGGATTGTGTAAGCCCGAGATAAAAAGACACAATTGTGAAGGTTTTTGGTGAACCTGTGAAAACCTATTTTGAGAGTGCATGCTAATATCCCCTGTGTGAGGATATTAGGAGTGGAGTAGCATTCTGTGTGGCTATTGGCTAACAGTTGGTGAACACACAGGCGAACCACTATATATCGTTGTGTTGTGGATGTGCTTGATTTCTTTATTCATTTATTCCTTCAGTATTGTGGATTGCTTTTGTGGATGAATGTTGTAATTTTCATTTCAAGCAAGTGTGGTTGAATGGTGTAATAACTTAGGATTTATTTCTATAAGTTATTCTTGATTTATTTTCCATATCATTAGTGATTTCTAGATTGTTCTAGAAATAAGGTTGTCCTACCATAAGCCATTGGTTTTTGGTGTAAGGTTGTCCTTAGAATTGATTCAGTATCATTCTCATATTTCATGTGCTTTGAGATTGTTATTATTTCAGCATTGTTATTTATATCTTTTATTATTCCGTTGTTTTAAGTTTTATTTGGCATTGCCCTATTCACCCCCCTCTAGGGCATATAGCTAGGCCCTTTCAAGTGGTATCAGAGCCAAATAGCTCGTGCTTATTGCTTATTTATTGGATTTATTTCCTGAGCTAATGATCTAAGCTATATTAAGATGTCAAATTTTGATAACATATCTGTCACTAGGCCACCACCCTTTAATGACACAAACTATGCCTATTGGAAAGCAAGGATGAGAATCTTTCTCAAATCCATCGATGAAAGTGTGTGGCTGGCCACAGTGAACGGATGGAAACTACCTATCACTGAAGTAACTGATGAAGAAGGTTCAAAATTAATAAAAGTAATATCTTATGCCCTTTGGACCACACTTCAGAAAAGTGAGAGTAGTGCCAATGCAAAAGCACTAAATGCAATTACTTGTGCATTGTCACCAGATGAATTCAAAAGAATCATCTCGTGTGAAAATGCTAAACAAGCATGGGATCTTTTAGAAATGACACATGAGGGTACATCAATTGTCAAGAAATCTAAAGTCTAACTCCTCACAACTAAATTTGAAGAAATTCATATGAAGGAGAATGAAATGTTTATGGACTTCTACACTAGATTGAATGACATTGTAAACTCAATGTGGGGTCTTGGTGATAGAATCCCAGAAAGTAAAGTGTGTGCAAAGATACTACGCTCACTTCCTGAACGGTTCAATTCAAAAGTAACCATGATTCAGGAACTTCGTGATATAAATAACATGAGGGTTGAGGAACTAGTTGGTTCTTTACAGACCTACGAATTGAACTTTAAAGCTCCAAAAGGAAAATCAATTGCTCTCAAATCATCTAAAAATATTCCACAAGAGAGCACTTCAGACTTTGAAAATTCCGAAGATGATATGGCACTTTTTGTAAAAAGGTTTTATAAAATTTTCAAAAATAAGAAAAAAGTAGATTTTCAAAAATCAAACGATAAGAGACAATCTTAACCTAGAGCTCGAAAATCTTTGAAAGATAGTCAATGTTACAACTGTCAAGAGTATGGGCACTTGGCTAACAAATGTCCTAAAAAGGACAAATCAAAAAGGAAGAGTATGTTGGCTACTTGGGATGAATCATCTGATTCGGAATCCTCTTCGAAATCAGAAGCTTCTGAAAACGAGTCGAGAGATGATATTAAAGCCCTTATGACTCTAGCCAAAGTCACTTTTTCAAATTATGATGAAGTAACTAGCGAAGAGAATCTGAATAGTGATTGCGACAATGAAGATGATCTTCAAGATGCATACAATGCCCTTTATAAGGAGAGTTGTAAAATTGCTGTCAAGCTTAAATTACAAAAGGAAAAATTTTCTAAACTTAAAGAAGATCATGAGTCTCTTGTTTTAGAAAAATCTCATATTTCTGATTTTTTTGAAAAGACCAAATGTGATTTAAAAATCAAAACCTCCCAAGTTGATGATTTGAAATCCGAGAACGAGAAACTCAAAAATGAAGTAGCTTCTCTTTTGAGTTTGAAAGACACTTGGTGATATGCCCAAGGTGATCCTAAATTAGAAAAATTGTTATCCAGATTAAGAAAATGTGGCGATCGATCCGGGTTGGGCTATGATAAGAATACCTCTCCTAAACAAAAGAATACTGCTCCTAAGTTTGTGAAAGGAGAGTCTTCGAACTCAAAAGTAAAGAATACTTATCAAGGTCTTCCAAAAATTCGAGGACCCTTCAAAAACCTAAAAATAGCCATGCCAACTTCAATCTTCAAAACCGAAATACTTTGGTTGAAAAGATTATTGATCTTCTCAAGGAGCTATTGAAATTTAACTCTATAGGTCATTCATATAACAACAGAATTTAAAAGTCCAACTACACTCCTAAACCCAAAACAAGATTGAAATGGGTTCCTAAAGTTGGCTGCTTGGTTGCCCACACTGCTTTCAAAGCTATAAGCCATTCAAAGTGGTACCTAGATAGTGGTTGCTCCAGGCATATGACAGGTGACAAAGCTTTATTCACCGATCTAAAAGATAGGACTGATGGGTTAGTCACTTTTGGTGATGGAAGCAATTGCAAAATCATTGGCCAAGGTACGGTTCATCTTTATAACCTTCCCTTATTTAAAAATGTATTGTATGTTGAGGGCTTAAAACACAACCTACTGAGTATATCTCAGATATGTGATAACAACCATAATGTAAAGTTTTCTAATCAAGGTTGTGAGATTGTTAATAAAGAGGGTTTTGTTATATTAACTGGTCGCAGAACTTCTGAAAACTACTACATCGTTAGTGATGCAAGCTCATTTACTCAATCATGTTACATGGTCCATACTGATGAGATTGAATTATGGCATAAACGCCTTGGACATGTACACTGCCGGAACTTGTTTAGATTGAGCAAAAGAGAACTTATAAGAGGTCTACCCAAATTATAAAAAGTAGACAAAATATGTGGTGAATGCCAGTTGGACAAATAGATTATGAGCTCTCACAAGAAAGTGAACTCCAATACCATATCTAGACCTCTCGAGCTTCTCCACATGGATCTCATTGGACCAACCAGAACGGAGAGTCGAGGTGGCAAAAAATACATCTTGGTTATCGTAGATGACTTTACTAGATTCACTTGGGTATCGTTCTTGAAAGACAAATCTGAAACCCTAGATGAAGTAAAGAAGATCATCAAACAAATCCAAAATGAAAAAGGTTCTCAAGTTTATAAGATCTGTAGTGATCATGGATCTGAATTCGAAAATAGTAGTTTTGAGAAATTCTGTAGCGATCAGGGAATATCACATGAAATCTCTGCGCCCAAAACTCCTCAACAAAATGGTATAGTTGAGAGAAAAAAGAGAGTGCTTCAGGATATGGCTAATGTCATGTTAAATAGTATGAAGCTCTCCATAAATCTTTAATCAAGCAATTAATACTGCCTGCTACATTATTAATCATGTTTATACTAGTAAATCTGAAAATAAGACTGCTTATGAGTTATGGTTCGAAAAGAAACCTACTGTCAAATATTTTCAAAATTTTGACAGTAAGTGTTACATTTTACGAGATCGTGAAAATTTGGAAAAATTTGATACAAAGAGTGATGAAGGTATTTTCCTTGGATATTCCTTAAACAGTCGAGCCTATAGGGTTCTAAATAAAAGAACAGGTGTGATTTAAGAGTCCATCAATGTGGTCATTGATGATCATTTGAATATACTTGCTCCAAGTTCAGATGATGATGAAATTCTTATAATCGACAATCAAGATACCTCTTCAACTCAATCTGAACCTAGGACTGTCAAAGATCATCAAACCAATCAAATCCTTGGAAACCCTCTCACTGGAGTTCGTACACGTAAACAACTTGAAAACATATGTAATTATGTTTGTTTTACATCCCAAATAGAACCGGTCAATGTAAAAGAAGCTCTTTCTGACGAAAATTGGATAGTAGCTATGCAGGATGAACTTAATCAATTTGTTCGTAATGATGTCTGGTATCTTGTTCTTAGACCTAAAGATAAACACATTATTGGAACAAAATGGATCTTTAAAAACAAGTCTGATGAACTTGAAAATATTATACGAAACAAGGCTAGACTGGTTGTATAAGGGTACACTCAGATTGAAGGCATCGATTACGATGAAACCTTTGCTCCAGTCGCTCGCCTTGAATCTATCAGACTTTTTATTTCCATCGCTTGCTTTAGAAAGTTTAAAATTTATCAGATGGATGTAAAGAGTGCCTTCTTAAATGGTGATTTACATGAAGAAGTTTATGTAGAACAACCCTCAGGGTTTAAAGACCCCAAGCTTTCTGATCATGTATTTCGTCTCAAAAAGGCTCTCTATGGTATGAAACAAGCGCCCAGAGCATGGTATGAAAAATTAACTAAATTCTTACTTAGTCATAGTTTTCAAGTGGGAAGTGTTGATAAGATGTTATTTGTTAAGAAACATAATAATAAGATTTTAATGGTTCAAATCTATGTAGACGATATTATTTATGGATCAACTTGTTCTAACATGTCTATTGAGTTTGTAGAGTTGATGAAATCAAGATTTGAAATGAGCATGGTTGGTGAACTAAATTACTTCTTAGGGTTACAAGTAAAACAACAACCTGATGGAATCTTCATTTCTCAAACCAAGTATGCTACAAACTTGGTTAAAATGTTTGGATTTGAGAATGGTAAAAAATTTGATACTCCTATGAGTACAACCTTGAGACTCTCAAAAGACTCTACATATAAAGATGTAGATCCTAAGCTATATCGTAGTATGATTGGTAGTTTATTATATCAACTACTAGTAGACCTGATATCGCTTTTAGCGTTGGTATTTGTGCGAGATATCAGTCTAATCCTAAAGATTCACATCTCACTGCTGTCAAACGGATTATTAGATATGTTGCAAGTACAACTAATTTGGGTCTTTAGTATCCTTTTGATACTAATGTTAATTTAACTGGATATTCAGACGCTGATTGGGCTGGTAATATTGATGATAGAAAATCAACTAGTGGTGGTTGTTTTTACATTGGAAACTGTTTGGTTTCTTGGTTTAGCAAGAAGCAAAGCTCAATATCGCTTTCCACTGCTGAGGCTGAGTATATCGCAGCAGGATATGCATGTACTCAACTCGTATGGATGAAACGCATGTTAAGCGATTATGGAATTAATCAAGATTCAATGATCTTACATTGTGATAATTCCAGTGCTATCAATATTTCCAAAAATCTAATTCAGCATTCGCGTACTAAGCATATTGACATTAGGTATCATTACATTCGTGAATTAGTTGAAGAAAAAGCTATCTCTTTGGAATATATTCCAACCGATGTCTAACTTACTGATATATTTACTAAACCACTCGACAAAAGAAGGTTTACTAAAATGAAATTTGATCTTGGTATGTGCATTTTAAATTGAGTATACTTGTCTGCATATATCATAGTATATTTTAAATTTTTATGTGTATAAATTTCAATTTTTATATAAAAATATTTATTTTTGTCGATGCTCGACCGGTCGTAGACTGCACTCGACCGGTCGTGAAGATCGTGAGCATTTTATATTGGGGAAAATCACTTTCTTCTTCATTTCCTCTTCTTCCTTCGACGAGTCGTGGCTCGACCAGTCTTGAGATTTCATGATTTTCTTCAAGATAAGTCGTTTTTCTTCATTTTTATTGAAGATTTATGCTTTCTATGCTTTGATTTGTTTATTCCATAAGCTAGATCTCGTCTTTTGTTGATTTTTTAGGGTTTCCTCTCTAAAATTCTGATCTAGAGAAACCCACCACTTCTAGTGTTCTTTTTTGCTTGCTCCTTGGTAAATCTTGTTGAAAATGAATGTTAGAGGGAAAAAGAAAACATCCCGTGGTCCATCTTCATCTAGATCTACATCTATAACAAAATGGCACCTTCGGTCACCTGAAGATGATCCTAATGATGTACAGGATTTACGTAGCCGTAATGTTATCGTTGAGCGTCCTGTAAGTCTCAATCACATTGAACAATTTGGGATTGCCCCTCTCCTTGAATCTATTGGCTGGGCTAACATTTTATTTTGGGGTGGGCCTGCATACCAGTCCATTGCACAATCTATGGTTGCATGTATCTCTGATTTTTCCCTTGATAATTTAACGTTCTCAATTGCTACTAGAGAAGGAAAATTTCTAATAGATCGACATTTGATATCAGGTATTATGGATATACCTATCAAGGATGAGGGTATTCCGATTCATACATTATATGACAAACCATCAGAATTGGAAAAACAAATGTTGACAAGAGATTTATGCAATATGGAAGTACAATGGACGCACAAAGGAAATGCGCTCCCCTCAAAATTTTTATTACCCAGATACAGAGTTTTGCACCGGATCTTCATTTTAAACTTGTATCCTCGGTTCGGCAATAAAACCGAGTTAACTGCCTTCATGGTTCGGGTATTGCACTCTGTTGTGTCCGGCATCGTTGTCTGTTTACCTTCTTTGATATGTCATTTTATCATTCAGTTTCGTCTTCATCCGGGTCATAGTGATATTCCATTTGGTTATCTTATGACTTGTTTAGCCACAAATATGCTTGTTGCTTTACCTGAGAATGAGGCACCAATTCATCATCTTTTATTCAATAATACTAATTTAAATAAGATGAAGTTGGATTTGCTTCCTGGTCAATTCTATGAAGGTGGTGGTGAAGGTGCTGAAGCAGGAAATGAAGGGGAAGCAGTTGATCTTCCTCCACAGGCTGATATAAATATGGATGATATATTTGAAGAAATTGAAACTGACTCCCAAAATGATTCTGATTACGATCCCTCTTCTAGTTATGATGCATGTCTAAGTGCATTGGAGGAGAAGGTTGATAACCTGAGTGTAGCCCATGATATGCAATTTAAATATATGCGAAAATATCTTCGTCGCATTAATAGGGGCTTACTTTAGATTGATCCAACCATCCCTGCTCCTTCATTTGGATTTAATTAGGTGGATTATCCTTTTTTTTTTAATATGATGGATTCTGTATTATTATTACGGTTGATGACTTTGGTTGTATGTTTGGTTTTATTGTATATCCTTTATTTGGATTGATGACATTGAAGTGTTGTAATAATTTGATAATTAATCTTGACTCTTCATATGGTGTTCTCTTTTCTCCTTTGGCCTTTCCTTGTCATTTTGTGATATAAAGGGGGAGTAGTATGGAACGGGGGAGAAAGGGAAAGAGAGTAATTGAAGTAATTGAAAGATGGAGAATATGGTTGATTGTTTCTACTCACTTAGGGGGAGTAGAGTATTTTTGATGGCTCTGATGGCTCATGATTCTTTCTTCATTTTACTCTTATATTAATAAATGTGTTTTGTCACAAATTTGACAAAGGGGGAGATTGTTAGTGCTATGATTTCATATCCCTTTAGTTGTCAAATTTTGTAGTGCCAAAACCTATATGTCTTGTACTTCTTGTGTTTCTTGTTTGTGACTACACACTGCTTCAAGACAAGATCATGAATGAAGAATGTTTTCAAGACAAGATCATAAATGAAGAATGTTTGCAAGACATGTCATGGATGAAGTCTACAAGAATAGAGGACTTCAAGTTTGCTTCTAACAAGTTCAAGATTAGAAGACTTCATCAAGACAAGTTAAGAAAGTACCAAGCTCTAGAAAGCTGTCAACTCGATTCAAGCTTCTCCTTCAAGATCATCTGAGAATACAGACCTTCAAGACTTCAATGTTCATCTCACTTCAAGGTTTGTTTGACCTTAGATTGACCTTAAGTTGGTCTGTATGATAGGTCATTTTGGATACATAATCCAAATATTTTAATATGCTTGTTATGATTGTTCTAAGACCAGTCCTAGCTTTGCTTCGACCAGTCTTAGGTTTCTCAGGACCAGTCCTAGGTTATTACAGATTTTTGAATTTTCCTGATTGTCCTTCGACCAGTCCTGGACTTGCTTCGACCATTCCTGGGAAGTTTTACGACTCATCCTTCGACCGGTCATAGTCCTACGACTCGAACTCCAGCGACCTATCTAGGGTCCTACGACCAGTCGTAGGTGACACACGACCAGTCGTAGGTGGCCCACGACCGGTCGTAGGTTACCTAAGACCAGTCGTGGGAACAACTAATCTAATCCCGCGGAAATCTTTCAAAATCTTTGAAGCTACGACCGGTCCTAGGGATCCTAAGACCAGTCGAAGATGAGATTTTTTCAAGCTATAAATAATGCACGAATTTCAGAGTTTTAGATATTCCATTCCATTCAATTCAAGCGATTTAAGGCTATACTCTAAGATAAGTTGTGATTATTTTTAAGCTACTGTGCATATTTAATATTCCTTTTGTTAGTATTATTCTATTGTGATTTTGATCCACATTCCAATCTCATTTAGAAAAGAGGAATTTGTGATATTCCTTCTTCTGGGATCAAAATCAAATAGACCTTGCTCTTCTTAATTTAATCCAAAATCAATTAGACATAGAACCATTCTTTAAGTGAGTATTATGCATTGAACGATGTATCATACATCTACTCCAATTGGTTCTACTGGACTACTTCAAAAGGAGATCTAGGTATTTTACTTTGTAATTTACTTTCTCTGGTTTTGTTTGAGATTTGCCAGAAAAATCTCATTGTATTGGTTATCTGAGGAGAGCCAGAAAACTCAGATTGTGGGGGTTTTTGGATTGTGTAAGCCCGAGATAAAAAGACACAATTGTGAAGGTTTTTGGGTGAACCTGTGAAAACCTATTTTGAGAGTGCATGCTAATATCCCCTGTGTGAGGATATTAGGAGTGGAGTAGCATTCTGTGTGGTCATTGGCTAACAGTTGGTGAACACACAGGCGAACCACTATATATCGTTGTGTTGTGGATGTGCTTGATTTCTTTATTCATTTATTCCTTCAGTATATTGGATTGCTTTTGTGGATGAATGTTGTAATTTTCATTTCAAGCAAGTGTGGTTGAATGGTATAATAACTTAGGATTTATTTCTATAAGTTATTCTTGATTTATTTTCCATATCATTTGTGATTTCTAGATTGTTCTAGAAATAAGGTTGTCCTACCATAAGCCATTAGTTTTTGGTGTAAGGTTGTCCTTAGAACTGATTCAGTATCATTCTCATATTTCATGTGCTTTGAGATTGTTATTATTTCAGCATTGTTATTTATATCTTTTATTATTCCGCTGTTTTAAGTTTTATTTGGCATTGCCCTATTCACCCCCCCTCTAAGGCATATAGCTAGGCCCTTTCAGAGGGTGGCATCTAACTTAGGGCTCACTTGATGGACAGCCCTAGTGTCACACACCTATGCTACTTTGGCAAGTGTTGGGTACATGTTTGGCACTAGCAGGTTTCTCTGCAAGTAGCATTCCCTCATAAAAAAAGGTGTGGTTGCCATACCTAACAACCATTGCCTTGTTAAATTTTGTTTTATCAAACATAGACTGATAGATGTTTGGAAACACCGAATGCCCAGGGAAGCAAAACCCATGTACACCAATAAAAAATGGGATCTGGGGCCAGTTCACTAGCAAACCAGACTGATGAGATCCTACACCATCCATGGTACCCACAAAAATCACTGAAAGAAATATCAGAACAGTTGCAAGCACACCACCAGCTGCAAACAAAATATGATTAGTCAATTAAGATGAAAAGCAATTTTGAAACATCCAATATTTTTTTAGGCTTGTTAATTCCACGTGCATGTCAATCCCAGACCATCTACATTCCACAGCATGCAGCAAGCCATGTGAATGGAAAATCTGAGTGGTCCATCCACAAGGTGTGACCTACCCCATAAATCAGGCCATTTGACTCATCAGTAGGGAGATGTACAAAATAAATGAACTGCTAAAAAGATTGGCTAATCTTTTTTACAATTCCATTTATTTCGTAAACTGTCAGGATTGATGAGTGCACAAGACTAGAGAGTTATCGAGCTTCTCACAGTCACTTCTTCTTTCTCATGTGATTCAAACTTTCAATCTGGTATATTGAATTTCATTACAATTAGTTTCTTTATTGGCCTAGTTGCATCAATGTGTCTATAGCTCAACTCTTGCACTTTAGCATGTGTCAACGTAGCCCATCCCTACCATAACACTCATCACAGTTCCAAATGAACATCAAACATACCAACACCACAAAGGAGGAGAATAGCTCTGTACCCAGAAGAGTGCTGCTATGGCACTCACAGGAATTCAATTTCATATGCTACTCTACCCACATATACCAACGTGGCACATGCGTGTGAGAGCCAGGCCATTCATCAGGTGGGCCCACCATGATTGTGCAGTGGCCCAGAAATCAGCCCATTCAGTTTATAAAGTGGGCCACAAGCAGATGACTGATGCATACCACTGTCAATTTATTTTGACTGGCATTCATCAGGTGGGCCCACCATGAATGTGCGTTGGCTTGGAAATCAGCCCATTCAGGTTATAAAGTGGGCCAGAAGCAGATGACAGATGCAGACCACTGTCAATTTTTATTTTATTTTTTAGGATGACGGGGTATCCCCACCCCTTTTTTTTTAAGAAGAGACTAATCCCTGTGGATGCACGCAATCTCCCACAACCACATGCATAGGTAAAGAATGAGGAGGGAAATCAAACTCGCGTCAGTGAATTTATTTTGACCGTCCTTTTTCTTTGAGAAAAATGTGTGGCCCACAGCCCACCTGATAAGCAGACCAACCTTTTTTCTCTTCTTTTTTTTTTTTTTTTTTTTTTTGTGCCACAACACATGCACATGGGCCACACCAGATGAAGAACAAAGATCTCATGTAGCAGCCATCGTGTGTGTCTACCTGGACCGAATACATATGCAGAACAAAATCTAAAAAACAGAAGGGCATGCAACTCCAAGTAAAAACAATCTCATCTCAACACAGAAGTTAACATAAATTCAAACAAATAAGAAAACATTAATCGAAAAGATGCAGGGAGGAATCGACATACCAGGCCTGCC
Source organism: Magnolia changhungtana (assembly GCA_030180095.1). NCBI lineage: Eukaryota > Viridiplantae > Streptophyta > Magnoliopsida > Magnoliales > Magnoliaceae > Magnolia > Magnolia changhungtana. The sequence goes on along the minus strand of JASAUF010000172.1, from coordinate 10,722,667 downwards.
CTTGTTGTCGGAATGCATCAGCTTTTGATCCCAACTTCATGCAAGCCATTTCAACAAAATCTAGCAAATACAATGGATGTTTAAGGCCTATAAATTCTACAAAAAGAACTGACCTCAGGCCATAAGAGCCCCTGAAGTCCTGAAATTCCAACCCCAATTCAATCCCAAGAACAAACAAAAAAAATTAAAATCACCAACAAATTAACCCCTAAACCCATCTTTAAAAGACATTATCTCACTCTAACTTGTGGTAAGGAGCATGCCCTGTAAATTTGTTCTAAAAAAATGTCAATCTAATCCAAACTACACAAACCTGACACCAATATCGGGGGAAAAAACTACAATTTTCAGTCTTAAAACCACCTTAAAACTCAAAGCCTACTTCTAAAAAACCAAAAAACCACCCAAACGCTTCTCCCCAAAACCACCCAAAAGATTGCCAATCTCAACCCAAAACACCCTTACCCAATACCAAATTCAAGACAAATGCTACAAATTTCAGCCCTAAAACCACCACAACTTTAAAGCACCCAAATACTTCTTCCAAACACCACCTTACCGAATACCCAATTTAACACAAAATCTACAGATTCCAACTATAAAACCACCAAAAAAATTAGAAAAACCACCCAAATGCTCTTCAAAACCACCAATCTCAGCCCAAAACACCCCTACCTAACACTAAATCCAATCTCAAAACTGCAGCTTTCAAAAACCCACTTCTAAAACCACCCAAATCCCTAAATCTCTAAATCTCCAAATCCCTAAATCCCTAAATTGGTATTGAGATTGAGAGAGATTGAGAGAGAGAGAGATACCTCACTATTGTGAATGACCTTCAACCGAGCTTAAGAGAGAGAGAGAGAGAGAGAGGGGGGGGGGGGGGGCGTGCATGGGTAAGGCATTCGGCAATAGACCGCAAGAGAGATCGAGAGAGAGGAAGAGAGAGACAGAGAGAGAGAGGAGGGAGAGGATGCGAGAGAGAGAGAGAGAGAGAGAGGAGATGGTGGAGAGATCAGAGAGAGAGGAAGAGAGAGATAGAGAGCGAGAGGATGGAGAGGGTGCGAGACAGAGAGTGAAAGTGAGAGAGGGAGAGGGCACGCGGCTTAGGTTGACTAGCGAGTTAGCTACTGAAGTGACATCACCAACTTTCATGGGCCCCACTATGATGTATGTGTTGTATCCACACCGTCCATCCATTTTGAGATATTATTTTAGGGCATGAGCCAAAGAATGAGGCAGATAAAAGGATTAGTGGACCTCACCACAGAAAACAGTGGGGAGAGTGATTCCCATTGTTGAAACTATCCTAAGGCCCACCATAATTTTTGTTTGAAATCCAACCTGTTCAAAAGTTAAAAAAGACATGAAATAAGGTAAAACACAAACATCAGCTTGATCTAAAACTTTTATGGCCCCCAAAATGAAAACAATAGTGATTAGATATCCATCATTAAAATCCTCTTAAGGCCCAGTGTACTATTTATTTGGCATTCAATCTTCTTATTAGGTCATACAGGCCTAGATGAAGGGGGAAAACAAAAATCATCTCGATTCAAAACTTTTATGGCCCCCAAAATGTTTTAAATTGTTGACGCTCATTCAACAGTATTTCCTGTAATGTGGTCCATTTTAGATTATGATATGCCTCATTTTTGGTCTCATGCCATAAGATGATCTTTAAAAATAAATGGACGGCATGGATTAAAAACATACATCATGGTGGGGCCCGCACAGCACCAACCACCTGCCATTGGATGGTGTAGGGGGAGTAGCCAATCCGTTCCCCTTATTTGTGGTGTGGTCTATTTAATCTTTGGATATGATTCATTTTTGGGATAATTCTATAAAATGATCTCGAAAAATGGATGAACAGTGTGGGTTGATCCCAAATTTTAAGTAAATCCAAAACTCAATTGGACCATGCCACACCAAAACAGTATGGAATAATGATTTCCACCGTTGATACCTTCCTTGGGCCCACAGTAATGTTTATCTATCATTCAACATGTTCATTATATCAAAAAGATATGAATGAAGGGAAAACACAGACATCAACTTGATCCAAAACTTCTATGAATGTTATTTTTAATGGTGGAGGTTCAATCCTCACTTTGAAGTCCACTTAAGCCTTGGACCCGCCCCATTTTTTAGTTAACAGCTTAAAATGATCTGCGAAAAGCACTGAATGGTATCAAGAATGTCAATCAATGACTTGGGTGGGCCACACCACATAATATAGTGGACAGGGGTTTCCTTAAGGGCCTATTTGATTTTTTGGCTCAAACATAATTACCTTGTAAATGAGTAATCATTATTTACCAAGGTAATTACCTACTTCTTTCCCAATGCTGACTTAACCGGTTACTTTTTAAACACTTAAATTGAGGAATTTGTAAAATAAATATGGGATCCACCATAATGTGTGTGGCTTATCCACACCGCCCATTCATTATGCCAAATGAATTTAAGGCATGAGCCCAAAAAATAGACAAATCCAAAGCTCAAGGGGACCATACCACACGAAATTGTGAGAATCGAATGCCTACCATTAAAAACTTGTTGAGGCCCTTAGAAGTTTTACATCAGGATTATATTTATATTTTTCCCTTATCCATGTCTATGTGACCCTATGAATGGGTTAGATGGTGAATAAACCTCAATGTGGGCCCAGTAAAAGAATCAACTTTCAACAGTGGACAAATTAAGTCTATTGTTTCCTTTCATGTGGGCTAATTGAGCATTAGATCTTCCTAATTTTTTCAGATCATGTCCTATAATATTCTAATAAAACATATGGATGACATGGATATATTATATACATTATGGTAGGGACCACGGATTTAAGTCAACATTTTTTGACCAATTTTCTAGGTGGAATTACAAACTCATTTTCAAACAAGTGAAAAAATAATAATTACTTCTTTACTAGGGATTTACCAAGATCATGGAAAATCAAATAGGTCTTAAAACTTTCGTAATCATATATTGGTCATGCCTAAATGTGATTCACATATCCAACCCACTCATTATGTGTGTCTTGCTTGGATGAGGGGTCAGACCAAGTTTTGACTGCATCCAAAACTCATGTGGGCCCCACCGAGTGCTTTTATATATTTTAGGATGTCTTCACATAGTTTTAGATGGTATGGCCCACTTGAGTTTCGTATACAGATGATTTTTGAGATATCTCATAACCTAAAGGGGACACATCAAATCCACGATGTTGATGTTCGACACACATCATGATGGGGCCCACAAAACTTACATCAATTCTTAGGTTCTCACGAGGTCAGTAAGTTGGGTCACAATTTTGACCAGAATATTTGGCCCATTTTACATGTCTGGTCCATTCACTCTATTTTATTGATCAATACCCTCAATTTGACTAGTTACTCGCCTCAAACAGGCTACATATGAGAAAAGATATTGGGCAAACAAAATTGATCAACAATTTGAGTGAATTTTGATTTAAACATCTGAAGTTATTTACTCTTCAATCTAGACTGATCAGATTGTCCAAAAACAGTTAAAGGTTCAATTAGTGGATGTCAATAATAATTTAGTAATTTTATTTTTCACAGATAAATTTCAATTTCCTTTTAAAAATAACATTTTTTTTCAAAATGTATATATTTTTTCTTTTAACAAAATATCATTTTTATTAAAAAATATTTAAATACAAATTCTGAATTTTTATTTTTAAAATCTCAAAAAATTTCTCATATTTTAAGTTTTTCAAAAATTTCAAATTGCCGATTTTTTTCTTCAAAAGCATCATTTTTTTCTCAAAATTTTTCTCAAATATTGTTAAAATTTCTAACTTCTCAGTATTCTTTTTCATGTGATATTACAAATCATTTAAATATTACCTTTTAATTATATATTAAAAAAATATCCACTCATATGATGTAAAAACTATATATATATATATATATATATATATATATATATATATATATATATATATATATATACATACATTTTTACAAATAAAATTTTTTAAAATTAAAACATTTTTACATTATTACCGACGGTTTTCAGCTGTCGGGAAAAAGATTTAGGAAAAACACTTTTACCGACGAACATTTTTGTCAGTAAAAGTCTTACCGTGTACATTTCTAGGACATCGCAAATTTTTTTTTGTTAAAATTCAAAACACCCTTTAGCGACGAAAATTTTCGTTGCTAAAGGTGGGTTTTAGCTACGAAATTAATTTCGTCGCTAAATTGAAACTTCTCAACTTTTTTGTTTTTTAAAGAATTCAAACACCTTTTAGCGACGAAAATTTTTGTTGCTAAAGGTGTCTTTTAGTTACGGAATTTATTTCGTCGCTAAAAGGAAGCTTTTCGACATTTATTTTTTCAAGAATTCAAAACACCCTTTAGCGATGAAAATTTTTGTCGCTAAAGGTGGCTTTTTAGTGACGAAAAAAATTTCGTCGCTAAAAGTAAACTTTCCAACTTTTTATTTTTTCAAAAATTCAAAACACCCTTCAGCGACGAAAATTTTCATCGCTAAAGGTGGCTTTTAATGATGAAAAAATTTTGTCACTAAAAGTAAGCTTTCCGACTTTTTATTTTTTCAAAAATTCAATACACCCTTTAGCGACGAAAATTTTTGTCGCTAAAGTTGTGCTTTTAACGACGAAAAATATTTTTTTGTCGCTAAAAGGTTCGTCAGTAAAAATCCTCTTTTTTTGTAGTGTAGTGCCCAAAGCTGGTCCTGAAAACTGTTTTCTGCGCCTCTTCATTCCCGACGTGCAACTAATGGTACCAAGACTGTAAGTCTATTTTAGAGAAATATTGCACCCCCTTTAACTGGTCAAACAGGTCATCTATCCTGGGCAGATAGTACTTGTTCTTCACTATGACGTGATTTAGCCTGCAATAATCTATACACAACCGCAGTGATCCTTCTTTTTCACAAACAATACAAGTGCTCCCCAAAGAGATAAACTCGGCCATATAAAACACGAATCCAATAAGTCATCAATCTGCTTCCTCTGTTCCTCCATTTCACATGGAGGCAAGCAGTAAGTTGGTAAGGAGATTGGTGTCGCGCCTGGCACAAGGTCGATGGTAAAGTCGATCTCGTGTTAAGGAGGTAGTCCAGGGATCGTTCTGAATATGTCCGTGAAATCTTGGACTACTGGCATGTCCCCAAGTGACGGACCATCAAAATTTTCCAACAGGGAAGCATAACAACTAATGCGGTAGGGCCAACTGACCTGAACTGGGAAAGTGAAGGTTGTGTTTTCGGGCCCATGGGCTGTCACCAATCTGGTTTCACAGTCAATCTCTGCCTTCATTTCGGTGAGCCAATCCATGCCGAGGATGACGTCGTAATGATATATCTTGGTTACAATTAGGTCAATGTACATCACTCTGCTCCCTAAGTCTATCGGGCTGTGAAGGTTCCTGCTGCTGCGATGACTCTCACCCTAATCATAGGGGTAGTGTTCAACCCAAATCGCCTGACTGTAGAGCATGCTATCATTAAAATAGTGGACCTGGTATCCACCAACAGAAATACTAGTGTACCTTGGATGTGGGCAGTGACTTCAAAGGGCAAATTTAGATGCTTCGGCAGTGAAAGCATGTACTCGAGCTTGTTGTGGACGATTAGGTTGTGACGCCATAGGTCATGGAGGCGGCATATTTCGAGATATGGGAGGTCGGTAGAATGATTGTGCTGGGGGTGCTGTAACACCCCATACTTTTTTAGTACTTGGGTGTTATTGTGGAGATCTAACTTAGTGACATAAACCTAGGCTAAAGTTTACCATGCATCTTGGGCTGTGAAGCCTGAATCAATGGGACCACGACATCTTGTCCCTTGACACGTCGCTTGAACACACTAATAGGACTCCCTAGAGAAATAGTGGAAACTTCCACCATCACTAGGTCTACAATGTTGGATGACCGATCTAATGATTGACTTCCCTGAATCAACTATCGGTTTATAACATCAACCATAAACCTCCTGAGTAGCATGTGTACCTAAAATTTGGACACATGGCCCAATATGGAATCATTCAAATCATTGATGACTCTGATTAAAGGTCCTACCAAAGAAAAATTAAAAAGAAAATAAGTATTTAGGAATACACATATAATAGTGATATAAAAATCAAATAAGTGGTAATCGTATGATAATATGGGTGATACCATTGGAGGGATTTTAATAGCAACGATGGTATTGTCAACCCGAAGAATAGGAGGGCCTAAACACACAAAAGACCCTAGAGTCTATTGAACGTGGATACCAAAATGGGGATCAATCCAACCATTGGATCAACAAGGATTAGTATGTAAGAGGAAATTCCTTGTTGTGGTCTAGTAGAACCTAACTGATCTCTAGCTAAAGGTCCTAAGTGAGCTCTTGGAGATGAATCACTGGATGGGACTTGTCAAGATCATCGTCGTGGGCCTTACAACTTTAATTTAAAACTAATAATAATAATAGAAATTTATAACAAAGTAATAATAAATAATAATAATAATAATTTAGTATTAAGACTATTACTTGGTTACTAATATATCATGAAGGTCTTAAATACACACATGATCCATTAGGACTTTTTCTAACCGTTGATGATAAGTTTGGATATAGTCTGACCATTGGATCGAGGCAAATCCCCAAATATGACCCGAATCAAGTCATGGGCCCCACCTAAGCTTTGGATCTGCTTAATTCTTGGTCAGATACCTTGATAGGGACCCCTAAACCGAATGGATGGAGTGGATGTCCGATAAATATCACGATGGACCCCACACAAATGTTGCAGGTGCACCAGGAGTGGTGCAGTCGCCGTGCACTGGCATGGGCAGCCAGATCAACCCGGGTCTGACCCGTGTTTGTCCCAAAAAGGGAGAGTTTTTATCTTTCTCCCTCTGTTTTTACCACCGACGGACGGGTGTTCATTTCCTTGAAATGTGACCCACCTCCATCATCCAAAGGGATGATCTGAGTCATCCATCATGTTGGGCGAGTTGTCCCATTCAAAACCATGTAGGCCCCGCACATGATACTGCATGTGATTGCACATAATCTCCAACACAAACCGAGCCTACAAACACTAGTTTCTGAAAATGGAAACTGTCTGCACGCCAGCAGGGTGATCCGTGTGACTCCTTTTCTTCTAATTTAGTCGTCCATTTGACAAGATCTCGGCCGTCCAACAACCTCCCACGCGGATTAGGTTTTCCTTAGCAAACTAGGAACCAAAACCACAACCAATTTTGCCGCGCCAGCCATTTACAAATACCACTGATCAGCAGATAATATTAGGGCCATTGATTTCTCATTCAACGGTGCTAAGAGAGCCTTGACATACAATAAAGGAGATACAAATTGAGTGCAGTAGGGATCCTCGTTGGTTCTTACAAGTTTGCACAAAAATGGCTGTAGCCTTCCATCTCCAAACCCATCGCATAAACCTCCAAACTTCAGTGAAGCTTGTTTTCAAGCTTCCAAGGGTCCATGCGGACCGGCCGAAAGAATCAAATTAGTGGAAGAAGCTCCACTTTTAAAAACACCATTGACGACCGTCTTCCCCAACTCTCTCCTTCACTCGACAGTGTTGTTGAGTCTTCCTTGACTCAGTTTGACTGGAGTTGAGGCAACATCTAGTCGGGTCCATTCCACTGCTGGGTGTTTGTGGAGGAGAAAAGGGAAGAAAGAAAGAAATATAGAAAATTAGAGAAAGGAAGAAGACATTCCAAGAGTGGGGCGAGCAGCTGCCATTGTGCGGCATTGTCTCGCTCAATTTGAGTCGACGACTCGGTCCTACTGTTGCTGGCCGGAGAAAGAGAGCAAAGAAGAGAGAGTGAGAAAGGAAAAGGGAAAGAAAGAAAAGAAAAGGAAGGAAATAGAAGGAAGAAAGAAAAAGAAAAAGAAAATAAAGAAATGGAGCAGACAACTGCTACCTGCTGCCATCGTACCACACCCGAACTCAGTCCGAGTTCAGAACGAGTTCAGTCAGATGGAGCCTGGTTCGGTCCAGCAACCCTGCTGGTATTTGGGTTTAAGCGAAGAAGAAAATGAGAGAAAGAAGAGAAGGAAAATTGTGGTAGCTGACTTGACTTGGTTTAAGACCGAGTTAGACTGCTGACCCATGGGTTGGGTCAAGCCTAGCTGTAGCTAGACCTTTCTAGGTGAGAGTAAATGAAGAGAGAGAGAGAGAGAGAGAGAGAGAGAGAGAGAAAAAATGAAAGGAGAGGAAGAGAAAAGAAGTGAGGGAAAGTGAGAAGGGAGAGAGCTTGGGTTGTGGGTTGCTGCCGAGTCAACCTGGCTAAAATCCATCGAGTCGGCCCGAGTTGGGCTGGGTCATGTCTAGTCGAGCCACTAGGTAGAGCAGGAGAGAAGCTGAAAAGGGTGAGAGGAATGAGAGATAAAGAAAAGAGAAGGGAGTGGTTGTGTTGAGCCGAGTCAACTCAGTTAAAACAAAACCTGGAAGTCAAGTTGAATTGGAAGAGGTGAGTCCATGTTTTCTTTCCAGATTGAACTACTTCTATTATCATTGTGGTTATTATCATCATTTTAAGATTAATAAATTTTGATATAAACCATTGGTAAATTATCCATGCTAACATTAGTTAATACACATGAGAATTATCTTTGTTAAAATATTAGTATCTTATTTTGCCGTTCTTAAAATACTAATATTAATGTTGGAACATACCATGCGTTTTCATCATAATGACTATTAGTGTCATGTAGGCTAATATAAATCATAACACTAATGTTAACAATATTCTATAATCACTAAAATTTGTATTATAATTATTCTCACACCAACTAAAGTCCAAACCCTAAATCTAGCCTAGACCTAAGCAATCTAAAACATAAGCTATGATCCTAACCATTAATAGGTTATCCATGCTAATAGTTGTTGTTACAAATAAAGATCATCGTTACTGAATACTAGTACTTTATCTATCAATCTTACGTACAATCACTGATAGTAGATTATACTATTTGTTGATGACAAAATCTGGATCACCCTTCACTCCTTACGATGCTCCTCAAGTGGACCCCAGTACTGCACAAAGGGTGAACAAAGGAGACCCTGGCTAAGACGGGGGACCCTCCGATGCCTAAGTCAGGTTAAGAAAATCGGGGTCTAAGTTAAAAGGTAGAGGGAGAGTGTATGATATTGTGTACCTGTAGCAATGGGGTTTCGATGTACTTATACCTGACTGCTGGATGATCTGGGTCCGCTAATCTCCGCACAATTCGCTCAATCAGGAAGATTTTCGGATCGTGGGGATATTGTACGCAATTCAAGGATCACGTAGTATATTATGCACATCATGTGTATCTGCGAGCGAAGTAAATGGCCACGTCCACTTATGGTAGTTTCTAAGCTTAGCTCATTGAGCGCCCACCTCTCCAGCCTCGGCTCGGTCCTTTTGGCATATGAGGTCTCCATCAGCGGTTATAAGCCTTCGTCAAATAGTGGCCGCATTTACAGTCCGAGCCGAGCTGGTGGACTTGGCCTTTTGCCGTTCAGACGTTCTGAAAGACTTCCTCCATAAGGTCCGAGCTGAAGCGTCGAGCCTATCTTATCAAGTCGGGTTTCCTCCTATTTTGGTCTTAGATTGTCTCGAGTCGAATTGATCATTAGTCTCAGAGCCGAGGCACTCTGCTACTCATTGGTGAATCGTTCAAGTGGACGTCGCATAGGGCAGTCGTCTTATAAGGGGCCAGGATCTTCCCATAACAGAAGCCTCCTACTCTTCAAGGTTAGTTGTTAACTCTGAGAGTAAGCATACGGAAGATCAATTGCCTCATCCGCCGACTCTTCCACGCATGCCGATACTATCACGTTTTTGGAATTTTGAAGCGTTGAGCCCTCAGGGTTTCCCACCCACGGGCCAATGTTCAGTGGACACGTAGCGACGGTTAAGATTTTGAATCGTTGCCCTCCTATGACCTATTGCCACGTATACCCTAAGTAATGTTTCGGATGGAGCCTTCCTTACTCGGGTGTCATTTCGTTTATCTGGAGCACGTCGCTCGATGTCAGAGGCGTACTGCTTGACAGAGCCCGCGCCAATGGTGTGTGGCCACATCAGCTTCGAAGTTAGCTCATGACGATTCAGCCGCAGTCATCATTTCTTGTCATTAATGCAGAGATTTGGCAAGGTCTATATAAGCCTCCTTCGGAGACCTTTGTTTATTTCTGTACTTTGTGTTTGAGTCGCTACTGGAGGAGTCAATTTCCAACGAGGTCGATTCCGACCGGTTAAGGTTTTTCGAGAGGCGATTCCGACCAATCAGGCATTTCCGGCAGAAGTGATTCCCAGTGATTGTCTGGTGAGTCTTCTTCCTTATTCCTCTTTGCATTCATTCCTTTTAAGATGTCATCCGACCTGGAGACTGTTAAGGATTATGGTGATGACTCCGAGTCGAGGAGCTCTAATGACGGAAGAAGGGCCTCTGAAGGCCCTTATGAAACTATACTTTTATTCCATCCTCCCTGAAAACAGAAGGAGACGGGGGCTCGGACTCGTCGGGCTGGCAAAAAGAAAACTGTTCAAGCCCCCCAGACCACGACTATTGAGGCTACCAAGATGCCAATGAGTGGGCGGGCCTCGAAGGTAGTCCTAGGAGGCTCCGTGCTATCAGAGTCTCAATTGGAGTGGATCTGCTCGGAGTTTCAGATCCCGGCTCCACTTAAATAAGGGCCCCTGTAATAGCCCGGATTTTTCCTAACCTGGAATTAGACGTCCTTAGGCGATGGGTCGATCCTAATACCTTATTAACCTGTCAGAACTCAATCCCAAAGTCTAAAACTGTTTTTGAACCCATTTCCTTCATAAATCCCACCCTTCACCGCCTTGTTCTTTCAATTTTCCTAAGTACTTTCACCTTAGACACTATCTTAAACTAGTTAAGTATTACAACTTGGATCACTTTATATACAAACTACAATGGCCTAAGTGCCACCTCAGATAGAAATTACTCAGGACTAAATCCTTTAGAAATGAGACAAAGTAACTAAGTGCGAAACTAGATTAGCTACGAAATTCGTTTGATCCACTTTAAATACGATCTGCAGGACCCAAAACTTGTAGAATCATTGACGCTAAGTTACCCTAAAATCTAGGATCAATCTCATTACCTGGCTGCTCTCGGGAGCATCCCGAAAATCCGTATCAGATTTGGACCACACATCGGAAGTCCGATTAACACGAAGTTAAGGAATCAGGACCGCCTTGCTGGGCTTGACAACCATCTCGGAAATCAAATCCAGATAGTGTCCCAATGTAATTCGCTTGAGTCCGGAGCGAGGAGTATGAAAACACTTGAATTTCTTTACAAATAAATATCTCAAATAGTAATCTGGCACCTCTCGCTTGCGGATCAGTTTTAAGCAACCAGACCGTCAGAATCAGACTAAATTACACCCTCGGATCAGGAGAAATTTCATACACATGTCCATGTACTCGGAATCTCCGATCGAGATCCGCTGACCGTTGAACTAAAACTGGTTCTCCACGCGTGATCTGGGAATCCAACTGAAATGAAAACTTAACTCCACCTGAATCCGGTGTCTGTGAGCTTAAGTCTGACCTTTGGCTCAAGGGGGGCCGCCAGAAGTCCTCCGTTGAGCTGAAACAGCCCCACTTTAGTTATAACCCAAGTATACCTTGACCTTAAGTCTATTTTGGAGAGTTTTTAGACTATATAAGGACCTTAAAACTCTCTCTCTCACAGCCATACGAATTTGAGATTTGAGAGAGAGAGAAAAGAGAGAAAAAGTGTGGGAGATGTGGGAGAGTTTTCCTGCCCTTCTTCCCTGCTGCTATCCATGATCTACCACTCCGTTCTAATCACTTTTCCGGTGATTCCAGCTCTGTTTCTAGGTAAGAAACCCTAACCCTAATCTGATTTGGGGTGCTGATAGTTGTAGGCTATGAAATAGCTAACCTATTTCATTCTATAAGTTGTCAAACTGCCGTATACGGAAGCTTAGCAAACCTATCGACTCCGTTACGATTTTACGACAAAAGGTGAGGACTTTAGGTGTATAGGTTATGGTTTTCAATGCTTTCAATGTCAGATAATGATAGATTCATGATCTGCATGCAATTGCACATGTACAAAGTGCTTTCTGTTTTTCATTTCGATTAAAGATGTTGAATATGAAATTTTACATATTCTAGGTATTCGTAGAAAATACCGTATACGTATAAATTTTGGAAATGTATTTGCCATGATTATTTGTTGTATGAATATATGATATATGGATAAAATACTTGTTTGGAGATAAGATTCGCCCTAATACATGTTTTGCTAATATACACTAAGTATGTAGAAATAGTGTATTGTAGAAAGTACCGTATATGTATATATTTTGGAGATGTGATTGCCATGACTATTTGATGTATGAACATGTTATATATGCGTGAAATACTTATTTGGCGAAAAGATTCACCCTAATACATGTTTTTACTAACATACACTGTGTATGTTGAAATAGTGTATTCTAAGTGTTTGTGAAAATGCATGTGAGAGTAAGTGCTTGGATAATGGTGCCTTAGATGGGTGTTGAGATGGGATTCTCAACTACCTTAGAGACCTGTATGATTTCCTTCATGTGGTTGTTTACTTTAACCGTTTACTTATGAAACATATGTGTTTGTATTCTTGTTTATATAGTGTTTTACAACATGCTTTATAACATGCTTTATAACATGCTTTATGATATGCTTATTAACATGCTTGATTTACTTTGTTTATTATGCTTTACTTTACATGTTCTAAATAAGGATTGATTGAGTTTGGGACTATGTCTATAGTCCAGACAATCAGTACCAGACTCAAGATTGTGGTTGAGGATTCATTTCGCCACGTAGGATGTGTTAGACTAACCCGAGTCGTACTTCGGTTGGCAACAGTGGCTAGGCCACACGAAGTACTTATGCACTTTATACCGTTCAGTTGATCATGCGCTCAAGCTAGTCAGGCTCATCAAGTAACCTGATATGTCTAATGTATGTTCACCATGTTTGGACGCTACTGCTTGAACCTAGGGTACCAAACTTACCAGTGGAATCCCGTTAACTATGGTACCTCAATCCGCTAAGACTCATGAGCTAGGAATAGTGGTATGGGACACCTTAGTCGAGCTGTCGGCCTACGCTGGGGCCATGTGCCTCCCCGTAGTAACCATTGAGCAACCCAACTCGTGAGCCGATTATGGTGGTATGGGACACTATATTCGAGCTGTCGGCCTACACTGGCGTAGCCTGACTGTGGTCCCCAGTCGAGTTACATCCGGGTCCCATTGTCAATAAGTGGACTGGTCGGGCTTCGAAAATAGACAACCAGTTGGTAGGATGTTAGTGGAGTGACCTCGAGCATACTCTGAAATTGCGGTGAGACTTAGAGTTTTGCCGTTGTGTATAGAGTATGAACTGGGCCTGTTTCTCTATAGTGGTGAATCGTTAAAGAGGTGATGGGGGAGTGGTGTAACCTTTGTGCATAACAGCCTTGACAGCCTTTGCAGTGACCTAGAAACACACCATCGTATGAGATTAACTAGGACTGACGACCCTAGAATGGATCATGTTTGGGAATGATATAAGGGAGGTACCTTAGTTTCCCAATCCTGCTGTTTGAAATGGACTAATAAGAACTCGGTAATCATGCTCATCCTACATTGCATGTGCCTGGAAGATGTGGAGCACTGTGGGATGAAAGTATGCCGCAAACGTAAGATGTTGTCGCACGAGGGAGGGTGTGGTGAGGGCATGCATCATGTCATTTCATACTTGCATTAAATAAGAGTAGTTAGAATTGTTTGATTGTACTGCTTTATTATTACTGCTTGACTGAATTGATAACATGTTAACCTATGCTTTATTATTTCACTAAGTTGGCCACTCATTCCCATGTTACGGGACGGTGTTTTAAAACACCCACCAGACCCTGTATAAGATGCAGGTATCACTGGAGCACAGGAGACTGAGCCCTACTTCTATGACGATCAGGAGAAGTTCTCTTACATGCAGTTCGCTAGAGGCTTCGCATAGGCTGTCTAGTGCTATGGGGCTACAGGGTTGATAATTTCAGTTGTACTATTTTGACATTTTGATTCAGAACCAACATGTATATATACGATGACTCAGTTAGTGTTCATACTCTGGAGATTGAGAATGTTTTGTTATATATATATATATATCTATATATAACTTTCAGTCTTTCGCTTACGCTTTATACATGGATCTGGAGTATGAATTACTGTTTTGGTTGAATCTCACTCATGTTTATTGTACTAACAAAGACATCATTTAATCATCATTATCTATGTTGCATAAGTGATGTTCTGGAACTTGAGAGTTGAGTTTATGCTCGACCCCCAATTTTCAGGATGTTACAGTTGGTATCAGAGCATGATTTTGATTAAACCGGACCTGAGTTATGTTCCCACGATACACACTGACATACTTTGACTTAGGAGGGAGCGACGGGACATAAAAACTGACTTAGGATTTTCCAAATTCGCCGAAAGGCGAAACCAACCAAAATCGACCGCTGAGATTTGGCCCGTACACACCCATGATCACGCGAAACGATCCCGAATCATTTTTAGGTCGTCTATTAATGAGTCTAGATCATAATCTACCTCATCCCAACCATTGAAAATTGGTAGAATACGGGATAAATGTGATGAGGATAACTACTCCGAATCCTCGGAGCTTCTCTGGACTCCTCACAGAGACTTCTCGTATTTACGAGAAATGAAAGCAGAAAATAGAAATAAATTCTAATAAATTTGAAATTGATTAATGAATGACTAAAAAAACAAAAATGAGTTCACAACCCTTTAAATAGGGATACCAAGTAATGGGAAAGAAATCAGAAACAAACTATAACTAAAACTCCTAGAATTCGAGACTTACTATAAGGTCGTGATGTCTACTAGTGCGCAAGGTTTTCTGCCAAGAATAGTAAGTGTCCTATTTGGCTTCACCAAACCATTCTCCTGATTATTCTAAGCTCTTTTCATGTTGGGCGCAACTCCTAAAGCCCAACGGATGAAGTGTAATCAAACTAAAACTACTATTTATGGTAAGGACGAAATTGAAACAGGGAAACGACCATCGATCCAAGGTTTTTTCGCAATTCTAGGCTGCGCAACCCAGCATAAAAGGATTGGTTGGCTTCATTAGCTCATTCTACCCCAAAATCATATATTATACTCAGATAACTCATTCCGGATTGCAAGATACGTCCGATTTGAATCGAAACGACTCGAAAAGGAGTTGGGGGGCCACGTGAGTCAATACGGGGGGAAACAAGGTGGACCCAGGGTGTATTTGGCACCTTGGGATGGTGGAGAACACCACCCCACTGCAGCAGCGCGACGCCAGACAAGGTGGACCGCGGCAGAACCGCGGTCACCGCGGCAGACCGCGGTCGGGTTGGTCCGCTCAGGTTGGGCTGGGCCTGGTCTTGGTCGGCCCGACCCCTGGGCTCGTGTGGTGCGTGCGAAATTGTGGGGGGACCCCTATTTCATGTCGTTTTGCCCCCCTCTCTCTCAAACGCCCCTCCAAGCCCCCTTTTCTCTTTGCGGTTGTTGTTTTCTCCCTCAAGCCTCTCTCTCAATCGCCCAATCCCTCATCTTCGGGCACAACCCATCCACATCCATCGTTCACAGCAACACCTACCCTCTACCCTTTCCGTTTTCTCTCATTTGATCTCCTACACTCCCCCCATTTGAAGCTCAAAATCGTGCAAGCTCTCTAACCCATCCATTTTCTTCACTTTTCCTTCTTTACTCCTTATCTGTTGGGCCTCTATAACCCCTGTTGAGATCCAAATCTGTGGAGACCTAAAGATCCCAGCCCTTTCCTCCCTTTCTTTCACTTTTCCATGGCTCTATTCAAGGACGTTTAGGGCCCGTTCGGCCGACTACATTAAATGAGTTTAGGTGGATGGAATTGTAAAGGTAACAATAAATGTATGTGTAAGGTATGGCCCCTAGATTGGGTGTATCCCATGTTTTCCAATACCATGTTTGAAATGTATGCAATTAAATGTAAACTCCGAGATTCCTTCCAAAGTACATTCGTAAATTCATCATCTTGGGATTTGAAAATCCTATCCCACACTTTCCAACAAGACTCATTTTCCAAAGCCTATGAAATTAAATTTTAATCCCCACCCACCCTCCTACCAACCATGCCACACCCATTTCCGAGGAGGGATTAGCAATACAGTCTCATTTAATACAACTTAAGATCACTGGCCAAATAGTGTTGAAGTGATAAAGTCCCTTGATATACATTAACCCACCACACTCTAACAGTTTAAGCTTTTAGAGTAAATGGTTATTTGACAAATAGGCCCTAGAGTTTTGGACCTAGAGCAATGCTCCTAGATTTCGACAGACCTGACCATATAGGAAATCTAACAAGTAATAATGTGAACCTTAGGAACCTCTTAGTTGGAATGAGCATATGTGTAATGCTCGAGCGTCAAGTACAGACAACTCAATTCCAATTAGACAACGTTTGACCCTAGGCGACAAACAATGTCTTGTATTAAACATGGTATGAAATCACCTAGCATATGAGCGTGGACTCTGGACTACACCTATGGATTTCCATTACTCCTAAATTAAGACTAGACTACTGGTTAGGGTAAGGAAAGTAAAAGACTAATGAATTTTGCTAAGCCAATTGTATGATAAACTTAGTTAGTTGAATTGATTAGGTTGGAGCGAGACCTCGTTCCTTTGTTGAATCCCCTCGGTACTCATAGGCTTATTTAATAACTCTTAGAAAAGTTGTTTGATTAGTAACTATACACGCTCAGTATCCCTTGGATTTAATGTTAGGTCAAATCAATACAACCCTTAGAATTGCCTTCTCAAGGACTTAGTACAATCGGGACTATGGAGCAGAGAAACTACATATAAGCGAGGTATTCGCGGTTTGAATCGAATTCTCAATCCTGGTAGTGACCAATGAACTTTATGCTCTGATTAGGCAGAAGGTCGGGATTGACTAGGATTGAGAAATGATATGGCAACTTTTTGCCCTGGCTAGGTAGGAGGTCCATGTATCCGACTCAGACCCACTACACAACATTCCTTCTGTGTTGGCCCGACTACTTGCAACTAAAAGTTTATAACTTCGTCTTCGAGAAGTGTTAAGAACATATACCCAATAGAGAATTTCTTTTAAGCCCAAGGAATTTTTCAAATGGGCAACAAACAGTATTCCTAGGTCCCAGATTACATGCCATGTCGGCATACATATTGTGCATATAAACATAAAAAGATAGCCTACCTGTTAAGCTAGACATAATTAAAGAGGATAAGTCTGGACCGTGACAAAACTCCTTGGTAGGATTAGGCATCTTGCCACAGACTCACACCTGCCCCTAAAATCAACCACGATACCCATCATCTTTAGCTCCTTTCTATGACCATAGGTACCAATGTCATAGTACACATCATCGATGGTAGGAAGACCATTGTATTGAGGGATTGTTTCTCATTTCGTGTCAAGGATAGGTTCTACATTACACCTTGTTTCGACATACGGAACAGGACATAGATCTTGAAGCCTGCAGGTAGAAATAAGTTTTAAGGGAGGTAGAACATTATGAACCCACTCTGGCTAGGTCACCTAATACACCTCTTTGATCTGGGTGGCACAGCGGAAGCGTGGTGGATCCTTGCCCACTGGCCCAAGATCGAAAGAAATTACTCCCAGTTATACACAAGGTTAGGTCATTAAATAGGATCTGACTCTTCCTTAGAATGCCAATAATGAAGTCATTGGAACTCAAAATGGATATGAGAAATCCATTGTAGTAAACCATCAGGATATGACAAATGGATAAAGAAATAAGTTTTAAGGGGTGTAGACTAAAATGAACCAGACTAGTATATGCCCTACCACGTGTAGAAACTCGAAATCAATAAAACTTAGGTAAAAGAAATAATTAAATCTTTCTTTATTACCCTTAGCCAATTTCGGGGACAAAATTTTATTTTAAGGGGGGTAGATTGTAATAGCCCAGATTTTTTCCAACCTGGAATTAGACGTCCTTAGGTGATGGGTCAATCCTAACACCTTATTAACATGTCAGAACTCAATCCCAAAGTCTAAAACTATTTTTGAACCCATTTCCTTCATAAATCCCACCCTTCACCACCTTGTTCTTTCAATTTTCCTAAGTACTTTCACCTTAGACACTATCTTAAACTAGTTAAGTATTATAACTTGGATCACTTTATATACAAACTACAATGACCTAAGTGCCACCTCAGACAGAAATTACTCAGGACTAAATCCTTTAGAAATGAGACAAAGTAACTAAGTGCAAAACTAGATTAGCTACGAAATTCGCTTGATCCACTTTAAATACGATTTGCAGGACCCAAAACTTGTAGAATCATTGACCCCAGGTTACCCTAAAATCTAGGATCAATCTCATTACCCGGCTGCTCTCTGGAGCATCCCGAAACTCCGTATCAGATCTGGACCGCGAGTCGAAAGTCTGATTAACATGAAGTTAAGGAATCAGGACCACCTTGCTGGGCTTGACAACCATCTCGGAAATCAAATTCAGATAGTGTCTCAGTGTAATTCGCTTGAGTCTGGAGCGAGGAGTGTGAAAACACTTGAATTTCTTTACAAATAAATATCTCAAATAGTAATTTGGCACCTCTCACTTGCGGATCAGTTTTAAGCAACCAGACCGTCAGAATCAGACCAAATTACACCCTCGGATCAGGAGAAATTTCATACACATGTTCATGTACTCGGAATCTCCGATTGAGATCCGCTGACCGTTGAATTGAAACTGGTCTGTCACGCATGATCTGGGAATCCGACTGAAACGAAAACTTAACTCCACCTGGATCCGGTGTCTGTGAGCTTAAGTCCGACCTTTGGCTTAAGGGGGGCTGCCCGAAGTCCTCCGTTGAGCTGAAACAGCCCCGCTTTGGTTATAACCCAAGTATATCTTGACCTTAAGTCTATTTTGGAGAGTTTTTAGACTATATAAGGACCTTAGAACCCTCTCTCTCACAGCCATATGAATTTGAGATTTGAGAGAGAGAAAAGAGAGAGAAAGTGTGGGAGATGTGGGAGAGTTTTCCTGCCCTTTTTCCCTGCTGCTTCCATGCTCCACCACTCCATTCTAATCGCTTTCTCGGTGATTCTAGCTTCGTTTCTAGGTAAGAAACCCTAACCCTAATCTGATTTGGGGTGCTGATAGTTGTAGGTTATGAAATAGCTAACCTATTTCATTCTATAGGTTGCCAAACTGCCATATACGGAAGCTTAGCAAACCTATCGACTCTGTTACGATTTTACGACAAAAGGTGAGGACTTTAAGTGTATAGGTTATAGTTTTCAATGCTTTCAATATCAGATAATGATAGATTCATGATCTGCATGCAATTGCACATGTACAAAGTGCTTTCTATTTTCCATTTCGATTAAAGATGTTGAATATGGAATTTTACATATTCTAGGTATTCGTAGAAAATACCGTATACGTATAAATTTTGGAAATGTATTTGCCATGATTATTTGTTGTATGAATATATGATATATGGATAAAATACTTGTTTGGCGAAAAGATTCGCCCTAATACATGTTTTGCTAATATACACTAAGTATGTAGAAATAGTGTATTGTAGAAAGTACCGTATATGTATATATTTCGGAGATGTGATTGCCATGACTATTTGCTGTATGAGCATGTTATATATGCGTGAAATACTTATTTGGCGAAATGGTGCCTTAGATGGGTGTTGAGATGGGATTCTCAACTACCTTAAAGACCTGTATGATTTCCTCCATGTGGTTGTTTACTTTAACCACTTACTTATGAAACATATGTGTTTGTATTCTTGTTTATATAGTGTTTTACAGCATGCTTTATAACATGCTTTATAACATGCTTTATGATATGCTTGTTAACATGCTTGATTTACTTTATTTATTATGGTTTACTCTACATGTTCTAAATAAGGATTGATTGAGTTTGAGACTATGTCTATGGTCCAGACAATCGGTACCAGACTCGAGATCGTGGTTGAGGGTTCATTTCGCCACGTAGGATGTGTCAGACGAACTCGAGTTGTACTTCGGTTGGCGACAGTGGTTAGGCCACAAGAAGTGCTTATGCACTTCATGTCGTTCAGTTGATCGTGCGCTCGAGCTAGTCAGGCTCGTCAAGTAACTCGATATGTCTTATGTATGTTCACCATGTTTGGACGCTACTGCTTGAACCTAGGGTACCAAACTTACCAGTAGAATCCCGTTAACCATGGTACCTCGATTCGCTAAGACTCATGAGCCAGGCATGGTGGTATAGGACACCGTGGTTGAGCTGTCGGCCTACGCTGGGGCTATGTGCCTCCCCATAATGACCATTGAGCAACTCAACTTGTGAGCCGATTATGGTGGTATGAGACACTATATTCGAGTTGTTGGCCTACACTGGCGTAGCCTGACTGTGGTCCTCAGTCGGGTTGCATCCGGGTCCCATTGTTAATAAGTGGACTAGTCGGGCTTCGAAAATAAACTGCCAGTTGGTAGGACGTTAGTGGAGTGACCTCGAGCATACTCTTAAATCGCTGTGAGCCTTAGAGTTTTGCCACGGTGTATGAAGTATGAACTAGGCCTGTTTCTGCATAGTGATGAATCATTAAAGAGGTGATGGGGGAGTGGTGTGACCTTTGTGCGTAACAGCCCTGACAGCCTTTGCAGTGACCTAGAAACACACCATCGTATGAGATTAACTAGGACTGACAACCCTAGAATGGATCATGTTTGGAAATGATACAAGGAAGGTACCTTAGTTTCCCAATCCTACTGTTTGAAATAGACTAATAACAACTCGGTAATCATGCTCATCATGCATTGCATGTGCCTAGAAGATGTGGAGCACTGAGGGATGAAAGTATGCCGCGAACGTAAGATGGTGTCGCACGAGGGAGGGTATGGTGAGGGTATACATCATGTCATTTCATACTTGCATTAAATAAGAGTAGTTAGAATTGTTTGATTGTATTGCTTTATCATTACTGCTTGACTGAATTAATAACATGTTAACCTATGCTTTATTGTTCCACTGAGTTGACCACTCATTCCCACATTACGAAACGGTGTTTTAAAACACCCACCAGACCCTGTATCAGATGCAGGTATCACTGGAGCACAGGAGACTGAGCCCGACTTCTATAATGATTAGGAAGAGTTCTCCTACATGCAGTTCGCTGGAGGCTTCCCATAGGTTATCCAGTGCTACGGGCTACAGGGTTGATAATTTCAGTTGTATTATTTTGACATTTTGATTCAGAACCAACATGTAAATATACGGTGACTCAGTTAGTGTTCATACTCTGGAGATCGAGAATGTTTTGTTTTATATATATCTATATATTACTTTCAGTCTTTCGCTTACGCTTTATACATGGATCTGGAGTATGAATTACTGTTTTGGTTGAATCTCACTCATGTTTATTGTACTAACACAAACAACATTTAATTATCATTATCTATGTTGCATAAGTGATGTTCTTGAACTCGAGAGTTGAGTTTATGCTCGACCCCCAATTTTCGGGATGTTACAGCCCCAGAGCCCCTTGACATCGCTGGAGCGCCTGCTGAGGGAGAAGTTACTATTTTTCTCTGTGCGCTGCAACGTCGGCTCTAACTTCCTCTACCTCCCTTAGTCCGAGCCATGACAACCTACCTTAGACTAGCTCCTGGGCAATTCACCCTCAATGCATGGAGGGTGTTAATTTCTTCCTTTATCATCTTGCGTCAAGTCAGGAATTCGAAGCTGACCCTAGAGGAGCTGATAAGCTTGTACCTGGTCAAGTACGATAGCCAAGAACCATGGTACTACTTCGCGACCCGAGGCAGTAAAGGGTTGGGGTTGGTGATGAATCTTCCATCTTCCAACAAGGAATGAAAGAAAACGTGGTTCTGGGTTGCGAGCGAGTGGGTGGCGCCAGTAGCGGAGCTTGGGATTTTGATAACTCAGGTCCCCACCCGATTTCTAAAACCAGGTCAGACCTTAAGTATTTTCTTCCCTTATGCCCTTTTTTTTCTTTACTCCAGTCGTATTGAAGCTCGTTTATTCCTTATAAATTTTCCAAGGGGTTTGCCTCTCCTCACCTCGGACCAGAAAAATCAAGTAGCTAAGGCGAAAGCGTGTTCAGGGGAGCTTTGCTCCTGGTCGGACTTGATCACTGCCTCCAACCTTCACCGGTCCATGCTGTGCAAGTTCCAACCTCTCCTGACGTCTTTCGGTAAGCTTCTTTCTTCCGCTCTTTCTAGAAAGATATTTATATGGTTACTGATTCGTCATTCTCTGTGCAGGCATGGCCGAGGCATCTGGTTCTTGGAGGAGGAAAGTTGTCCCAATGGTGGAGGAACTGTTAAGGGCTGAGTCCCGGACAAAAACCACCGTTTGGTGGAGGCAGGCCATTCCTCGTGGGGAGGGTCCTTCTGGCCCAGTTGCAGCTTCGACTACAACTCCGATTTTCGTCGCTGCAGCCCTAATTGTGGGGCCTGCCGAGACCCGGGTCCCAGCAATCATTGTTCCGACCCCATCTACCATAAGTCCTTCTCCAGCAACCATAACTCCTTCCCTCCCGTCCATCGTCGTTCCCCCCATCGAGGAGGCTCGTCTTGCAGTTGCGGCCCCTTACATAACTATCCCTTCATCATCCGAGTGGGAGGAAGTCGTCCGGATGGTTGATGCCATGATCACCCATCCCGAGGTTGGAGATGATCTCGAGGCCGAGGCTCAGGCCTCATTTGGTAGCAGGACGGGATTTGTAGAAGCAGCAGGCTCGGCCCAGGTGGGGACGAGTGGTGGGAGGTTCTTACCGAGCTACCACCTATCTTACTTGACACCTCGGGCTACCAAACATGCCCCAAAGGAGGACATAGCCTGCCTTCTCAGCAAGTCGGATAGCTCCTTCCTGAACGACATGGCTTCCGTATTTTACACGGTATTTCTATCAACTTTCCTTGCCTTTTCGCACTTACTACTTCCGAATACTTATTTGCTTATTTTTGTTCAGTCTGTCCTGAAGCTCCTTTCAGATCGGGAGAGGGCGTGGGAGTCGAAAAAGAGAAAGGCTAAGGTGGAGGCCCTCAAGACCGAAGTAGAGATCTTACAGAATGATGCCACCTTTCTTCGACCTGAATAGGGTGAGCTGCATCGGCAGCTTGAAGACAGGAAGGCCAAGGAGCTCCGGTTGCAGGGGGTCGTGACTGATCTTGAAGCTAAAGAGTTGCGGCTACAAGGGATTGCGAACGACTTCAAAGCTTGGTGCGATGTTGCAACTGCTGAGCTAATTCGGGCCAGGGCTCACGCGAACTCGCTAGTTAAGGAGAACACTCATTGGGTGAAGTCCTTGAGCAGGCTAAGGTTGAGGCGGCAGAAGAGCAGAGCCGAGCCGTCTCCCAGGCAAGGGAAAGTCAGCAGGCTGAGGACGAGGCGGCAGAAGAGCAGAGCCGAGCCATCTCCCAGGCAAGGGAAATTTAGCAGGCTGAGGACGAGGCTTCTCTGGCTACGACGATGGCTACAGCAGTGGACGCCTTCAAGGCTTCAAAGGAGAGGGACGCTGAAGCCGCCAAGTTTTACAACTACAGTTTTGATGATTGTATCGAGGTGGTCCAGGATGTGTATCTGAACCTTAACCTTGAACCTTTGTTATCTGAAGATGTCGGAGAGGTGCTTGCTGAAGATGTCCGCCCGGATCAAGCCCTCGACACCCGAGCTTCTCCTCCCTCGACCGTGTAGATCAGATCATTTCACTTTTTTTTAGAACTTGTCAAAAATTTTCTCTTTGGTTACTTTTTGACCTTCGAATGAAGGTTCATGAATAATGATTTTTGATCCTCTCGAGAGGGCGCATGAATGACAATTTCTTTTATATGTTAATCTGTAACTAATTTTTTTTATTATCGATTGTTAATTGTTGATAGGTCGATTTACTTTACGGCATGACCGAGCCGACCCTTTGACGGGTCAGCTCCTTCCAATGCCATCTCGTATGGTCTTTAAAGCCCTTATGGCCTATTTGTTGAGTCCGTACCCATAAAGGGTCTACTCGTCCCACAATTGGCGAGGAATTTCTGCTTCATCCGTTAGTCCATGAGCCGACTCCTACGTTGGGGGAGTCGAGTAATCTTTTGTCTTTTCCCCTGACTTAGAGGGGATGTCATGTAGAATTTTTGTGCGATAATGTACTAACCCCTTCTTTAAGGGATTAGTTCATTGAGTCCACCCCTACATATGAGCAGCAATTTTTCCTTGGTAGATAATTTGTTCATGTAGATAAGAAGAAGCGAATTTTTATTAAGAGCCTTAAAGGCTTGTTGCTCGGAGGCGTACATTTACTGAGAGCCTTAAAGGCTTGTCGTTTGGAGGTGTATATTTATCGAGAGTCTTAAAGGCTATTTTGTCATGGATAGTAAACTTTTAGGTGCTCGACATTCCAGGGGTGGGGGAACTGACGACCCTCGAGGTCTTGTAAGTTGTAGGAGCCCAGTTTGGTCGACCGAACGACCCGGTAAGGCCCTTCCCAGTTAGGTCCGAGTATCCCAACCCCTGACTCAGTGGTGTTCTGTAATACCCGGCGAAGGACTAAGTCCCCTGGATGGAACCGCCTGGTCTTGCCTTTTAAATTATAGAATCGTGCAACTTATTGATACCAAGCTACGACTCGGAGCCTTGAGATATCTCTAACTTCTTTGAGAAAATTCAGGTTGGCCGCAATCTGCTCGAAATTCTGGTTTTCTTGGTAATTCTTAACTCGAGCCGTAGGGAGACCGATTTTAAATGGCTCCATCGCCTTCGAGCCATAAGAGAGTGAGAATGGAGTTTATCTAATTGAGGATTGAGACGTGGTCCTGTAGGCCCAGAGAACGAATGGGAGTTCCTTGGCCCAGCTACCTTTCGTATTCTCCTACTTCGTCTTAAGATGATGCTTGATAACTTTATTGATTGCCTCCACCTATCCATTGGACTGGGGGTGCCGAGGAGAAGAATACGCATTCGTGATGCCGAGCCCTTGACACATGCTTCGAAACTTGTCACTGTCAAACTGTCGGCCATTGTCTAACACGATGGTGCGTGGAATCCCGAACCAGCATATGATGTTTTTTCAGGCAAAGTCGATCACCTAATGTTCTATGATCTTAGCAACGGGCTTGGCTTCGGCTCAATTGGTGAAGTAGTCGATGACGACGATGGCAAACTTGACTTGGCCTTTTTCCATAGGCAGAGGTCCGATGATGTCGATTCCCCACTGAGCGAATGACCATGAACCGCTCATGGGAGTCATTTCTTCCGTGGGTTGCCTTGGCACAGTCGCATGACGTTAGCATTTATCACATTTTTTAACATAATTCTTTGAATCTTCCTTAATAGTCAGCCAAAAATATCCTTATCGGAGTATCTTCAGGGCCAAGGCTCGGCTGCTAGAATGGTGTTCGCAGATTCCTTCGTGAATCTCCCGAATGACGTATTCTGCCTCATTCGGATGGAGACACCTGAGGTAGGGCTGAGAATTCCCTTTTTTGTATAGGGTACCATCCAGGATGGTGTACCGAGCCGCTCGGACTCTCAGTTGCCCGGTTTCCAACCTATCCGAGGGGATCTCGTCGGATGTGAGGTAGTTAAAGATTAGGTCCGTCCAGCTTAGATTAGCGTGCACTGGATTGACTTCCTTCTTCTCCGACTTATCGATGCTCGAATGCTCTATAAATGTGGTTTACCACCAGCTGAGAATCGCATCGAACCTGAAGAGACTGAACACCCAGACTTGACGCCAATCTGAATCCAGCTAGTAAAGCCTCATACTCTGCCTCATTGTTCGAGGCTTTGAACTCGAGTCTGATCACATATTGGATAGTCGTTGAATCAAGTGAGATTAGGACGATTTCAGCCCTGGCCCCTTTGATGTTGGACGACCCGTCCACATAGAGAACCCATCCTGTGTCTGATACCGCCTTTTGGTCACCTGGGGAGACGAGTGGAGTCATTTCGACTTCAGTACTGATCTCTTCTGCACTCGGAGTGGTGAATTCGGTAATGAAGTCGGCCACAGCTTAGCCCTTGATTGTTGTCATTAGACAGAACTAGATGTCGAACTCCCCAAGTTCGATGGCCCACTTGGTCATCTGACCTGAAACATCGGGCCTCTGAAGAACTTGTCTGAGAGGGGAGTCGGTTAACACAATTACAGAATGATCTTGGAAGTATGGACGTAACCTTCGAGCTAAAACGACGAGGCTGAGCACCAGCTTCTCCACAGGTAGATATCTCGTTTTCATAGGTACCATAGCCTTACTCACGTAATATACGGGGTGTTACTTGCCTCCGACCTCTCTAATCAGGGCCAAGTTGACGGCCAAGGCCGAGACTACAAAGTAGAGGAATAGGGGCTCACCTTTTTCACGTTTAGATAGCAGGGGGTGAGCTCAGATACTGCTTCAGTTGTTGGAAGGCTTGTTTGCACTCTGACGTCCACTCTACCTTCTTCTGACCCTTCAACTATTAGAAGAAGGGGAGGCATTTATCTATTGCTATGGATATGAAACATCCAAGCGCCACGACTTGCCCTGTGAGGCATTGTATTTCCTAAACAATCCGAGGCGAATTCATGTCGAGGAGTGCTTTGATATTTTCGGGGTTCACCTCGATGCCTCTCTGACTGACTTGAAACCTAAGAAATTTTCCTAAGTCGACTCCAAAAGTGCACTTTGTGGGATTCAACTTCATTTGGTATTCTTGGAGGACGGCGAACGTTTCTCTGAGATCTGTCAGGTGATCGGTTACCTTAATACTTTTTATTAACATGTTATCGACGTACACTTCCATTGTGCGTCCGATCTATTTAGAGAACATTTGATTCACCAGCCTTTGATACGTGGCTCCAGCTTTTTTCAGGCCAAACGGCATGACCCGATAATAGTAGAGTCCCTTATTCGTGACAAGAGTAGTATTTTGCCTGTCTGGGGGAGGTATTGCGATCTGGTTATACCCGGAATATGCGTCCAAGAAAGAGAGTAATTCATGTCCCACCATGCTATCCACCAGCTGATCGATCCGAGGCAATGAAAACTGTCTTTCAGACAAGCTTTATTTAAATTCGAGTAATCTGCGCAGACCCACCACCTCCCATTGGCTTTCTTCACAAGGACCACGTTTACGATCCAATCGGGATAATGCACTTCTTCTATGAACTTGGCGTCGAGCAGAATGGAGACCTTATCGGCTATTGCTTCGTATCATTTGACTTTGAATGACCTTCTTTTCTGCTTGACAAGTCTGTGATCTGGATGCACATTCAGCCTGTGGACCATAACATCTGGAGAAATTCTGGGCATATCTTGGTGGGACCATGAGAAGACATCCCTATATTGTCGTAAAAAGGTTAATATTTTGAGTCGTTGCTCAAGATTCAATGATGTCTCAAGTTGAACGGTTCTGCTCGGATCGGCCTCATCGAGCGACACCTTCTCCAAGTCATTCACAGATGATCCTTCCACAGGTCCTCTGGGGTCTAGTACGTTGATAGTAAGTGCCTGCTTAACTGACCATTTCTTCACTGTCATTGCGTAATATCGCCGAGCTTCTCATTGATCACCTCGGAGGTAGCATATCCCGCACTCGGCAGCGAATTTCATCATCAGGTGATATGTGGAGACGACTGCTCTCATTGTGTTGAGGGAAGGTCTGCCCAAGATGACGTTATGCACTGATGGTACATTGACAACTAGGAAGTCTACCATGAGTGTGACTTGATGTTGTCCTTCTCCCTCAGTCACAGGGAGGGAGATGTCTCCTTCAGAGATCACTCTTTCCCCGGCAAAGCCGTGCGCAGGGTCTCACAGGTCTGAGATGGGACCTTGGAATCCCCATTCTTTCAAAGGCTTCAGAATAGATCACGTCGGCCAAGCTCCCAGTGTCGACTAAGATGTAGTATACCTTTCGGTTCGCTATGGTCATAGTAATTACTAAGGCATCGTCGTGCGGGTGGTGGATTCCCCGCGCATCCTCTTCCATGAAGGTCAGAATGTATGGGCTGACCCGAAGTTTCTTGCTGGGCTGCTCGGTTAAGTGGACGTAATGTTCCAGATCAGGCTTCCGAGAATGGGCTTTCCACACCTTATTTGAGTCTCCTTCACCAGATTAACCTCTGAAGATGGTACGGATTTCACCGGCCTCTTTCGTGATATTATTCGGCTGCTCTCGCTCTCTCTCTCTCTCTCTCCTAATTTTAAGCAACTCTTCCCTCTTTGGTGTATCGGTGCAAGTGTCCTTTCCAAATAAGGGTTTTGATCTCATCTTTGAGATCTACGCAGTCAGTCGTACTATGGCCATGATCTCAGTGAAAATGGCAGTATTTACACTTGTCTCGATGATCCAGGTCGGTCCTCATGCAAACATGCCAATTCAACAGTTTTTCTCCTCGGATGTCCAATAAAATCTGTTCAGCAGGCATGTTAAGGGGGGTATAGGAGCGGAACTTTCCTTTCGGCCTTCTGCTAGGACGACGATCGCGAGGAGCGCAATCATCAGTCCCCTTATTGGACGGCTAGGGTTCCTCATTCCTAGGCCTTTTCCTTTACCATTCGGCTCTGTCACTTGGACACTTTTGTGGGCATTGGAGAATTCTTGTGCGTTGGTGTACTTTTAAGCTCTGGCAACGAGTTCGGCCAACGTCTTTGGTGGATTCTTTCTGATGGAGAAGGTGAATTTTCCTTCTTTTAGGCCGCTAAACACAGCAGCGAGTGCCATTTTGTCATCATAATCTTCTATCAGCAGTGCTTCCTCATTGAAGTGAGTAATGCAGTCTTTCAACGTCTCCTTCAGCTCTTGCTTGATAGCAAATAGGTGAGTGTTGGGCTTTCGACTTCTCTTACCACTTATGAATTGGGTAAGGAATAGTTGACTTAACTCTGCGAAGGAACTGATGGAGTTTGGTTTGAGCTGCCGGTACAAACTCCGAGCGAAACTTGTGAGCGTGATAGAGAACCCTGGGCACATCATGACATCCGTCACTATCTAGATCTGCATCCATGACCAATAGGCTTCCATATGCTCTGATGGGTCTTCAGACCCATAGTATTGGATGACGGGAGGTATCCGGAACCTCTGGGGCATCACCTCGTTCATGATTCCTGAGGTGAAGGGAGGCTTGGTCTCTTCCATCACTGCCTGGATGACGGTGGGAACTGATGTCGGCTGTTGTTTCTTTTCTAGAGCTAGGAATTTGTCATTGAGTTTACGAACCGTTTCTCCCAAGGGTCCTTATTTTCTGCTACGATATCTTGGGTGTTTTCTATCTCTGGAGTCCTCCTTCCCCTCCTTTATTTTAGTCGATAACGGAGATCCGTTGGTGTCAGGGCTGAAGTGATCGAAGCATTGGTTGGAGCTTGAGTGGTTGTGTTTCGATCTGAGTCTCGAATTTGAGTCAAAAGAGGATTCTGACCCGAAACCAACATCTGAGGGTGTCGAGGCACCTCGAGCCTCATACTCCTTTGTGCAAAATGAGCTTTCATGACCAGATCAACCGGTTTAGTAACAGGATTTTCTTGAGCCAGGCATGGTTGTGGCTCTTGTTGTTACTTTATCCTGTTCACTTTGTCACATAAAGCTTGTATCTCACTCTGCATGGCGCAAAACTTACTTGCCCGATTGCGAGAACACTGGGAAGGCTGTGGGGCTGATTCGGCATGAAGTAGTGAGGAGGAGCGAGTTTGCTCGTTTGGCTCCGGTTCCACAGCTACTACTTTCTTCTTTCCTCTTGCCATTATGCTTCAGGATAGGAACCTGACCTTTTGTGTTAGTTTCCCACAGACGGTGCCAAAAATGTTGATGACTAAATTTGGATCACCCTCCACTCCTTACGATGTTCCTCAGGTGAACCCCGGTCCTGCATAAAGGGTGAACAAAGGAGACCCTGGCTAAGCCAAGGGACCCTCCGATGCCTAAGTCAGGTCAAGGGAAATGAGATCTAAGTTAAAATGTAGAGGGAGAGTGCAATATATTGCTTACCTATAGCAATGGGGTTTCGATGTACTTATACCTGACTGTCGGATGATCTGGGTCCACTGATCTCGGCACGATTCGCTTAATCAAGAGGATTTTCGGATCATGGGGATATTGTACACAATTCAAGGATTGCATAGTATATTATGCACGTCGTGTGTATCTATGAGCGAAGTAACCAGCCACGTCCACTTATGGTAGTTTCTAAGCTTAGCTCATTGAGCGCTCACCTCGGGATCTAGCCTCGGCTCGGTCCTTTTAGTATATGAGGTCTTAATCAGCGATTACAAGCCTTCGTTGAGCAGTGGCCGCATTTGTAGTCCGAGCCAAGCTAGTGAACTCGGCCTCTTGTCGTTCGGACTTTCTGAAAGACTTCCTTCATGAGGTCTGAGGTGAAGCGTCGGGCCTATCTTATCGAGTCGGGTTTCCTCCTATTTTGGTCTCAGATTGTCTCGAGTCGAATTGATCATTAGTCTCAAATCCGAGACACTCTACTACTCATTGGTGAATCCTTCAGTTGTGAACGTCGCATAGGGCAGTCATCCATCCGATGGCGTCGGCCCTCGGAATTATAAGGGGCTCAAATCTTCCCATAACACTATTTACTATATTGCGAGGATTATTAACGTCGATAGCTAACCTTAATCATATCATTAAGAATAGGGGTAATGTTATGATTATACTTCAATTAACGTTCAAATCATAGAATTTAAAGCCTATAACTAAACTCTAAGATGAAGTCCAAATTTTATATTAAAATCCTAAAAGTAATTTAAATCCTATGTTGTATAAATCTTGACCATAGACCTTTGATAGAACACTGATCTCATGTACAACTTCACAATCCATGGTAGGGCTCAACACTGAGGGTGCACGCGTTTCCTAGCAACGTCAGTTAGAGATTTAAAGTATAAGGTGATGATTCTCCCCCTTGGGCTTTCCATTTTTCCATTAGCTTAAGTGATAGTTTTTATTTACATTTGAGTCTATAATTGATATCTTTATCTTATAGTCACATGTGCTAAGTGTTAGAATTGAACTGCTAGATTACATGCCTGATATCTATCCTACACATTTTCTCATGCTTATGAATTACTTCTGGATTGTTTGTGGAACTTAAACTGGTACATCAATGGGAAACCCCCACTTATAAATGTACACCCATACTTGGGATGTAACCTGACTAGTTGTGATTGTAATGGACTTTCAGTTTAGTGGTTATTGAATGGTGGTATAGATGCATCATTAATGTGGGCTTACCATCTAGGGTTGTTGTGTCAATGTGGTTTTCAAGGACGGTCTTTTATCGCATTATTTTGATATCGCCCTAGGTGGCTTTATTTAATATTTTTCCTATATGGGTTCGTTGTATTATTTGCACAACCATGTGATGGTAAACCCTATATACTAGATTATGATTGGCCACTAGTCGATAAGCTTCTATTAAACATCCTAAGATGGTAGTCTCATGAGCCGGGGATGGTGGTATGGGACTGTAACGCCCTGAAAATCGGGGGTCGAGCATAAACTCAACTACCGAGTTCCAGAACATCACTTATGCAACAAAATGAATGACGATTGAATGTTGACTGTATTCGTGCATTGAACATGAGTAAGATTAAGCCAAAACAACATATCATACTCCAGAGACAGTTAAATTACAAGCGAAAGACGATGATAGATAGATAAAATATATAAACTGTGATGAGTCTCCAGAGTGTGATAACATTACTAGGTTAAATAATTACAAGTACAGTTCTAAAATATACCAAATGTGTAAGTGTAATATCTTCTATCCCAAGTACCATAGCCCCGTCAATGCAATACCAGGTCTTCAGAGACCCGTCAGAGAGTTACATGATAGGAGAACTCCTCCTAATCACCATAGAAGTAGTCCGGCTCTGCTTCATAAGCATCGCCATCATCTGAAATTCAATAAATCTGGTTGGTGTGTACAACACCGTCCCGTAACGTGGGAGTGAGTGATCAACTCAGTGGAACAGTAAAGCATAGGTTAACATGTTATCAATTTAATCAAGCAGTAATGATAAAGCAGTACAAATCAAACAATTCTAACTACTCTTATTAAGTGCGAGAATGAAATGACATGATGCTGTATGCCCTTGCCAAACCACCCTCATGCGACATCATCTTACGTTCGCGAATGCTTAACTCCCTCAGTGCGCCACATCTACTAAGCACATGCGGTGCAATGATGATCATGATTACCGAGTTATTATTAGTCCATTTCAAAAAGCAGTATTGGGAAACTAAGGTACCTCCCTTGTATCATTCCCAAACATGATCCATTCTAGGGTCGTCAGTCCTAGTTAATCTCATACGATATTATGGTTTGAGAGGCATAGCGAAGGCATCACAAAGGGCTCGTCACCCGTCAGCACGGATACAGATCTCACCGTATGCGGCTCAATTGCTGACCGTCAGCTCGAGTACAAGTCTCACTGTACTCGGCTCAATCACTAGCCGTCAGCTTGAATACAGGTCTCACCGTACTCGGCTCAACTCATACTCCAGTTGTTGTGAAAGACTCGTCGCCAATCACAGACCTTGGAGTATACTCGAAGATACTACGAGGACTCGTCGCCGTCAAGACAGTAGTAGTCTCACTGTACTCGGCTCTCGCCGTAAGTATCGACAACTCGAATATAGTGTCCCATACCACCATATCACTCACGAGTCCGGTTGCTCACTTTGGTCACTACGGGAGGCACGTGGCCCAGCCAGAGGCCGACAAAATTTCGACCATGGTGTCCCATACCACCATGCCCGGCTCATGAGTCTTAGCGGATCGAGGTACCATGGTTAAAAGGGATTTCACTGGTAAGTTTGGTACCCTAGGTTCAAGCAGTAGCGACCAAACATGGTGAACATACATAAGACAGATCGGGTTACTTGACGAGCTCGGCTAGCTCGAGCATACAACAAGTTGAACGACATGAAGTGCATAAGCACTTCGCGTGGCCAACCACAATCGCCAACCGAAGTACGACTCGGGTTCGTCGAACACATCTCACGTGGCAAATGAATCGCAACCATGAATTCACCTCAGTACCGATTGTCCTGACTATAATCATAGCCCCAAACATGATAACTTGCGATAAATAAAGCAAGAGTGAATCAAGATTCAACTCATACAATCGAGGTATGGTATTATCCGTTTAGGCTGTCGCTGTGGTCATTGCACGTACTACTTTCGTTGCTCCGCTCCCCCATCACCCATGACGGATCATACAACGTAAATATAAATTTAAACATATGCATTACATAGTTATAATCATAAAGCAGTTGAGCATGTTATGAATCACAACACAAGCATGAGTTTATACATGTTCAATTCCTAATCACACAACAATCCAAGGAGATCATACACATAGTTAAAAGAGGTTGAGAATCATATCTCAACACCCTTATACATTACAATTTGCTAACTACTACTCATTCAGACATTTCAAAAAAACACTTAAACAAACATACATCAACATACATAACATATGTCAATCACATAGGCATTAGGCCAAATCCTTTCACTAGGGAGTTGCCCCAATCATAACACGCGTACACCCACGACGGATAGTCATGGCAAGCAGGAATCCAAGTTCCATATTCATTCAGTCATTTCCACAAACACTTGGGCCACACATTTTAGCATATATGGTGTCTATTGGCCGTGGCGTGATTTAGGGCAAATCCTTTCGTCAAAAGGGTATCGCCAATACGACAATCATGAATCCATGACAATTAGTCATGGCGAGCACGAATGAGGATTCTGTACTCATTCAGTCATTTTCACAAACACTTAGAATACACTAATACAACATACATGGTGTATGTTAGCAAAACATGTATTAGGGCTATCCTTTAGCCAAGTGAGTATTTTATTCATGTATAATATATTACTACAGCAAATAATCATGATAAATACATCTCCCAATATTTATACATATACAGTATTTTCTAGAATACGTATTTTCAACATACATAGTGTATACAAGCAAACATGTATTACGGCGATTCTTTTCGCCAAGAAATTAATTTATACGCACATAATATATTTATACAACAATTAATCATGACAAACACATCGCTAAAATATACACGTATACGGTACTTCTTACAATAACGTATTTCCACATACATGGTGTATATTAGTAAACATGTATTTAGGCGAACCCTTTCGCCAAATGAGTATTTTATCCATACATCATATATCCATACGACAATTAAACATGTCAAACATATTTCCATAAAAAATACTTATACGGTATTTTATACGAATACCTAGAGTATGTGAAATTCCAAATTCTACAATTCTAATCGAAACAGAAAACGGAAAGCACTTTGTACATGTGCAATTGCATGCAGATCATGAATCTATCATTATCTGACATTGAAAGCGTTGAAAACTGCAACCTATACACCTAAAGTCCTCACCTTGTGTCGTAGAATCGTAACGGAGTTGATAGGTTCGCTAAGCTTCCGTATACGGGAGTTTGGCAACCTAGAGAAAGAAATAAGTTAGCTATTTCCTAACCTACAAGCCTCTAATCCCCAAACAGGTTAGGGTTAGGGTTTATTACCTAGAAATGACGCCGGAATCGCCGGGAAAGCGGCAAGAATGAGGTGGTTAAGCACCGATAGCAGCAGGGAACAGCAGTAGGGAGTTCCTCCCACATCTCCCTCACTTTCTCTCTCTTTTCTCTCTCTCAAATCCAAATTCGTATGGCTGGAATGGGAGAGGGTTTAAGGTCCTTTTATAGCCTAAAACCTTCCCAAAATAGACTCAGGTTCAAGGGTTACTGCTATTATAAGCATTTCGGCGATGTTCTAGCTCAAAAGAGTGTTTCTGGTGGCCCCCCTTGAGCCAAACGTCAGACTTAAGCTCTCCACACATGGATCTACGTGGGATTACGCTTTCGACTCGATCGGATTCCCAGATCGCACGTGGCGAACCACTTTCAGTTCAACGGTCAGTGGGCCATGATTCGAAATTTCAAGTACATGTAAATTTTCCTGAAATTTTTCCTAATCCTAGGGTGTAATTTGGTCTGATTCTGACGGTCTGGTTGCTTAATACTGATGCGCAAGCGAATGGTGCCAGATCACTATTCCAGATATTTATTTTGTAAAGGGAATAGTGTTTTTCACACTCCCTCTCTCCGGACTCAAGCGAATGGCCGTGGGACATCTCCGGACCCGATTTCGAGGTGGTTGTCAAGCCCAGTGAGGCGGTCCTAGTTCCTTAACTTCGTGTTAATCGGATTTCCGATGTGCGGTCTAGACCTAATACGAAGTTTCGAGATGCTCCCGTGAGCAGCCGGGTAATGAGATTGATCCTAAGTTTTAGGGTAACCTAGCGTCAATGATTCTATAAGTTTTGAGTCTTGCAGAACGTATTTAAAGCGATTGGTGCTAATTTCACAGGCACTCTAGTTTAACATGAGCTAAATCTCACTTAATTTCTAAAGGATTTAGTCCTGTAAGATTTCTGTCTGAGATGGTACTTAGGCCTTTGTAGTTTGTATATAAAGTGATCCAAGTTTTACTACTTAGCTAGTTTAAGTTAGTGTTTAGGGCTAAAGTGCTTTGAAAAATTGAAAGCACAAGGTGATGAAGGGTGAGATTTGTGAAGGGAATAAGTTCAAAGGCGGCTTTAGACTTTGGGATTCAGTTCTAACAAGTTAATGAGGTATTAGGATCGACCCATTGCCTAAGGACGTCTAATCACAGGTTGGCAAAAATCTGGGGCGTTACAATCTACCTCCCTTAAAACAAAATTTCGTCCTCGAAATTGGCTAAGGGTAATAAGAGAAGATTTCTATTATTTTATTTGCTTAAGACTTATTGGTTCCAAGTTTCTACACGTGGTAGGGTATGTACTAGCTTGTTCATTTTAGTCTACCCCCCTTAAAACTTATTTCTTTATCCATGTCTCATACCCTGATGGTTTGCTACAATTTATTTCTTTACCTATTTGGAGTCTTGACGACAACTCCCAACCATTTAGAGTAAGATAGTCGTTTTCATTATTTGACCAACACGGAGAGACGGTAATAGTGGGCTCGATACCAATACATCGATCATTTACCGGGCCAGGGTAGGAAGGTCATCGTATCACTTCCGAATCCTGGTGGATCCTGGTCTTCTGCTCGGCCAAGCAGAGAGTCCATCGGTAGTCACCCAGGATTGGGAATTGGGTCAAGCCACGAATGTTTCGCAGTTGTATATTTCAGTAACTCCGTGGTCCGATCACTCTAGAACGTAGGGAATGTCCATCATTGAAAGGCTCAAATTGTCTATTCTAAGGTTGCCCTTTAGGTCTTAGTCTAAGAGAGTCCTCGTTATTATCTATGTTAAAGGAAATGGGGAATTAAATCTTACTAGATCATCCTAAAATATTTTCTCATAGTAGAACTTACTAGGGCTTCTATAATGTTCGTATTTATCGAGCACCATTTCGATCCTGGGCCAGTGGGGTAGGGTCCACCGCGTTTCCGCTGCGCCACCCAGGTTAAAGAGGTGTATTAGGTGACCTAACTAGAGCGGGTTCATTATGTTCTACCCCCCTTAAAATTTATTTTCGCCCTCAAGGTTCAAGAGCTATGTCCTGATCCGTATGTCGGAACAAGGTGTAATTTATAACCTATCTTTGACATGAAACGGGAAATACATTGGTCTGCCTTTCATCGACGATGTGTACTATAGCATTGATACCTATGGGTATCGAGGAGCTAAAAATGATGGGTAATGTGGTTGATGTCAGGGGCAGGTGTGAGTTTGAGGCAAGATGCCTATTCCTACCAAGGGGTTTTATCGCAGCCCAGACTTATCCTATTTAATCATGTCTAGTTTAATAGGCATGCTATCTTTCTACGGTCATAAACATAATATGTATGTCGACATGGCATGCGACTTGAGACCTAATTCCTAACTATTTGTTGCCCATTTGGGTAATTCCTTGGGCCTAAAAGACAAAGTCTCTATTGGCTATATATTCTTAACACTTCTCAAAGACGAAGTTATAAACTTTTAGTTGTAAGTGGTCAGGCCAACACGGAAGGAATGTTGTGTAGTGGGTCTGAGTCGAATACATGGACCTCCTGCCTAGCTAAAACAGAAAGTTGCCATATCATTCCTTAATCCTAGTCGATCCCGACCTTCTGCTTGATCAGAGCATATGGTTCATTGGTCACTACCAGGATTGAGGATTCGATTCAAACCGCGAATACCTCGCTTATATGTAGTTTCTCTACTCCGTGTTCCCGATTGTACTAAGTCCTTGAGAAGGAAATTCTAAGGGATGTATTGATTGGACCTAACATTGAATCCAAGGGATATATAGGTTTTCTCTAATCGCGAATAGTTTCTACGTCAAACAAGCTCCCTAAGAGTTACTAAGGAAGCCTAAAGTATTAAGGGGATTCAACAACGGAACGGGGTCTCGCTCCAACCTATTCAAGCCAACTAACTACGTCTATCACTCAATTATCTTAACATTGTTAGTCGTTTACATTTCTTAGTCTAATCAGTAGCCTAGGCTCAACTTATGAGCAGCGATAATCCACTAGTTGTAATCTAAAGTCAATGCTTATACACCAGATGATTTTATACCCTTTCTAAATAAAGAAATTATTTTATCGCCTAGGGTCAAAGTTGTCTGATTGGAATTAGGTTGCCTGAACTCGAATTTAACTATGCACGAGCATTTCACATGTGTTCATACTAGCTAAGAAGATCCTAAGGGTCACATTATAAATTTGTTGGGTTTCCTATATGGTCAGGTCTGTCGAAATCCAGGAGCAACGCTCTTGGTCCAAAACTCTAAGAGTCTATTTGTCAAACAACCATTTACTCTAAAAGCTTAAGCTATCAGAGTGTGGTGGGTTAATGTGTATCAAGGGACTTTATCACTGCATCACTACTTGGCCAATGGTCTTAAGTTGTATTAAAATGGGACTGTATTGCTAATCCCACTTCAGGATTGGGAATGACATATTTGGCAGGAGGGTGGGCGGGGATTAAAATTACTTTATAGGCTTTGGAAAATGAGGATTGTGTTGGAAAGTGTGAGATGGGATTTCCATATCCCACGATGAGGAATTTCTAAGTGTAATTTGAAAGAAAATTTCGGGATTTACGTTTAACTGCCTACACTCCAAATATGGTATTGGAAAACATGAGATGCACCCAAATCCCATGAGATCGAGAAAATGGCCGTAACCAATTCGAATAGGGCCATGGAAAGTGAATGAAAAGTGAAGGGGAGAGAAAGTAAGGGTTGGAGGTTTGTTCCTCCATGAGTTTGAGCCTCAACAAAGATTGTAAAGGCCCCAACGGGCAGGGATTGAAGGAGGAAAATGAGTAGATGGGATGGGTTGAGAGCTTACCCGAATTTGAGCTCCAAATGAGGCATGTAAGTGCTCAAATGAAAGAGAATGGAGAGGGTAGGGGGTATGTTATGTTGTAATCGTTGGAGGAGGATGTATGGTTGGACATGAAACAACGAAATGGGCGATTAGAGTGGAGGTTTGAGAGAGAAAAATTAGAAATGGAGGTTTGGGCGTTTGGAAGGGGTGATGTGAGAGAGAGGGGAGCTCCAACCCCCAAAATCTTAAACTTTAGGCCAAACCGCGTGTGCCACGTGGTAGGGGAGGTCGGGCCGACCAACCCCAGTCCCGGCCCCACACCAGATGGGCCACCGGACCGTGGTCCGCCGCCGAAACCGCGGCTCCACCGTGGTCCGCCTTGGCCGGAACCGCGCCGCCGCGGTGGGGCCCTGTTCAGCATGCTCCCGGGGTGTCAGAAACACCCTGGTTCGACCCTGGGTCCCATCAGATTTAAGTGAGGAGACCCCCGACTCCGATTTGCTCCATTTCGGGTATTTTCGGGACAATCAGACATAACTTGCAATCCGGAATGAGTTTTCTGATGTAAAATATATGAATTTGGGGTAGAACGAGCTAATGAAGCCAACCAACCCAGCTATGCTGGGTTGCGCAGCCCAAAATTGTAAAAAAAGCCTCCAATTGACAGTCATTTCCCCGTTTTAATTTTGTTTTACTAAAATAGTAATTTTTAGTTTCATTACTCTTCATCCATTGGGCTTTAGGAGTTGCGCTCATCGCATAAAGAGCTTAGAATAATTAGGAGAATGGTTTGGTGAAGCCAAATAGGACACTTATTATTCTTGGCTGAAAACTCTGCGCACTAGTAGACATCACCACCTTATGGTAAGTCGTGAATTCTAGGAGTTTTAGTTGTAGTTTGTTTCTGATTTCTTTACCATTGCTTGGTATTCCTATTTAAAGGGTTGTGAACTCAATTTTTGTAGTCATTCATTAATCAATTCGAATTTATTAGAATTTATTTCTACTTTCTGCTTTTCTTTTCTCGTGGATTTGGGAAGTCTCTGTGAGGAGTCCAGAGAAGCTCCGAGGATTCGGAGTAGTTATCCTTATCACGTTTATCCCGTATTCTATCTATTTTCAACGGTTGGGGTGAGGTGGATTGTAATCTAGACTCTTTAATAGACGGCCTAGGAATATTATAAGGTCGACCCGTGCGACCAAGGGTTAATATGTACTCGATTTCGGCGTTTGCTTTCAGCGAACTAGCCGTTGGACGGAGCAGGGATGCCTAAGACTGTTTCTACATTCCGTCGCTCCCTCCTAAGTCAGAGTGCGTCAATGTGCATCGTGTGACCATAACCCAGGTCCGGTTTAATCTAAATCATGCTCCGATACCAACTTGTAACGCCCTGAAAATCGGGGGTCGAGCATAAACTCAACTCCCGAGTTCTAGAACATCACTTATGCAACAAAATGAATGATGATTGAATGTTGACTGTATTCGTGCATTGAACATGAGTGAGATTAAGCCAAAACAGACATATCATACTCAGAGAAGTTAAATTGCAAGCGGAAGACGATGATAGATAGATAAAATATATAAACTGTGATGAGTCTCCAGAGTGTGATAACATTACTAGGTTAAATAATTACAAGTACAGTTCTAAAATATACCAAATGTGTAAGTGTAATATCTTCTATCCCAAGTAAGATAGCCCTGTCAATGCAATACCAGGTCTTCAGAGACCCGTCAGAGAGTTACATGATAGGAGAACTCCTTCTAATCACCATAGAAGTAGTCCGGCTCTACTTCATAAGCATCGCCATCATCTGAAATTCAACAAATCTGGTTGGTGTGTACAACACCGTCCCGTAACGTGGGAGTGAGTGATCAACTCAGTGGAACAGTAAAGCATAGGTTAACATGTTATCAATTCAATCAAGCAGTAATGATAAAGCAGTACAAATCAAACAATTCTAACTACTCTTATTAAGTGCGAGAATGAAATGACATGATGCTGTATGCCCTTGCCAAACCACCCTCATGCGACATCATCTTACGTTCGCGAATGCTTAACTCCCTCAGTGCGCCACATCTACTAAGCACATGCGGTGCAATGATGATCATGATTACCGAGTTATTATTAGTCCATTTCAAACAGCAGTATTGGGAAACTAAGGTACCTCCCTTGTATCATTCCCAAACATGATCCATTCTAGGGTCGTCACCCTAGTTAATCTCATACGATATTATGGTCCGAGAGGCGTAGCGAAGGCATCACAAAGGGCTCGTCACCCGTCAAGACGGATACAGATCTCACCGTATGCGGCTCAATTCTGTGCGACCGTCGGCTCGAGTACAGGTCTCACCGTACTCGGCTCAATCACTAGCCGTCAGCTCGAATACAGGTCTCACCGTACTCGGCTCAACTCATACTCCAGTTGCTGTGAAAGACTCATCGCCAATCACAGACCTTGGAGTATACTCGAAGATACTACAGAGGACTCGTCGCCCGTCAGCACGAGTACAGGTCTCACCGTACTTGGCTCTCACCGTAAGTATCGACAGCTCGAATATAGTGTCCCATACCACCATAATCAGCTCACGAGTCTGGTTGCTCACTGGTCACTACGGGGAGGCACGTGGCCCCAGTGTAGGCCGACAGCTCGACCACGGTGTCCGATACCACCATGCCCGGCTCATGAGTCTTAGCGGATCGAGGTACCATGGTTAAAAGGGATTTCACTGGTAAGTTTGGTACCCTAGGTTCAAGCAGTAGCGACCAAACATGGTGAACATATATAAGACAGATCGGGTTACTTGACGAGCTCGGCTAGCTCGAGCATACAACAAGTTGAACGACATGAAGTGCATAAGCACTTCGCGTGGCCAACCACAATCGCCAACCGAAGTACAACTCGGGTTCGTCGAACACATCTCACGTGGCAAATGAATCGCAGCCATGAATTCAATTCTGGTACCGATTGTCTGGACTATAATCATAGCCCCAAACATGATAACTTGCAGATAAATAAAGCAGTAGTGAATCAAGATTCAACTCATACAATCGAGGTATGGTATTATCCGTTTAGGGCTGCCAGGGCTGTTGCACGTACTCGTTGCTCCGCTCCCCCATCACCCATGACGGATCATACAACGTAAATATAAATTTAAACATATGCATTACATAGTTATAATCATAAAGCAGTTGAGCATGTTATGAATCACAACACAAGCATGAGTTTATACATGTTCAATTCCTAATCACACAACAATCCAAGGAGATCATACACATAGTTAAAAGAGGTTGAGAATCATATCTCAACACCCTTATACATTACAATTTGCTAATTACTACTCATTCAGACATTTCAAAAAAACACTTAAACAAACATACATCAACATACATAACATATGTCAATCACATAGGCAT
Source organism: Magnolia changhungtana (assembly GCA_030180095.1). Lineage (NCBI taxonomy): Eukaryota > Viridiplantae > Streptophyta > Magnoliopsida > Magnoliales > Magnoliaceae > Magnolia > Magnolia changhungtana. The sequence continues at coordinate 10,680,795 of JASAUF010000172.1, read as the reverse complement.
TAGGTGTAACGCCCCGGATTTTTGCCGACTTGGGATTAGACGTCCTTAGGCAATGAGTCAATCCTAACACAGGTTTAACTTCTTAAACGCTCAATTAAAGTCTCAAATCGTTCCTTAAATCATTTTCTTCACAAATCCCACCCTTCACTACCTTGTGCTTTCAATTTTTCAAAGCACCTTCGCCCTAGACACTATCTTAAACTAGCTAAGTAGTATAACTTGGATCACTTTATATACAAACTACAATGGACTAAGTTCCACCTCAGACGAAAATCACTTAGGATTAAATCCTTTAGAAATTTGACAAAGTGAACTAGGTGTTAAACTAGATTAGCCATGAAATCCATTTTGAATCGCTTTAAATACGATCTGCGAAGACCCAAAACTTGAGAACAAGTGACGCTAGGTTACCCTAAAGTTTAGAATCAAACTCATTTCCGTCTGCTCTCGAATGAAACGAAACATCATATTAGGTCTAGATCGCACATCGGAGTCCGATTAACCCGAAGCTAAGGAACTAGGATCGCCCCACTGGGCTTAACAATCATCTCAAAAATCAGCTCCATCCGATGTCCCACGGTCATTCGTTTCGAATCGGAGCGAGGTAGTGTGAAAAATACTATTCACATGCCAAAATAAATATCTGGAATAGTGATCTGGCATCGTTCGTTGACGCGTCAGTATTAAGCAACCTGACCGTCAGAATCAGACCAAATTACACCCTCGGATTAAGAAAAATTTCAGAACATTTACATGTACTTGGAATTTACGATCGTGGCCCACCGACCGTCCGAATCGAAAGTGGTCCGCCACGTGCGATCTGGGTATCCGATCGAGTCAAAAACGTAATCCCATGTAGATCCATCGATGGGGAGCTTAAGTCTGACGTTTGGTTCAAGGAGGGCCACCAGAACTTCCCTTTTGAGCTGGAAAAGCGGCGAAAATCCTATATTAGCATTACCCCTTGAACCTGAGTCTATTTTTGGAATGTTTTTGGCTATAAAAGGGCCTTAGAACACCCTCTCTCTACAGCCATACGAATTTGAGTTTTGGGAGAGAGAAAAGAGAGAAAAAGAGAGAGAAGGACTTGGAGATCGTTCCGATCTTCCTCCACACATTGGCTCACCACACGGCCTTCACCGCTCCGTTCTAAGTGATTTCCCGGCGGTATCCAGCCCATTTGGAGGTAAGAAACCCTAACCCTAGGTCTGATTCAAGGTAGAATGTCGTGGGTTGTGTAAAAGCTAACCGATTCCGCTCTTTAGGCTAGAAATCTCCCGTATCACGAGCTCTTTTACCCTTCTTGATTTGTTGGAATTCCAAAGGCAAGGTGAGGACTTTAAGTGCATAAGTTACGGTTTCAACGCTTTCAATGTCGGATAATGGTAGATTCATGATCTGCTTGCATGCACATGTACAAAGTGCTTTAGTTTCTGTTTCGATTAACGTTGTAGAAATTGGAATTTCACATACTCTAAGTATACGTAGAAATACCGTATACGTATTTTTTTGGAAAAACGTTTGACATGTTTATTTAATGTATTATTATATGATATATGGATAAAATACTAATTTGGTGAAAGGAATTCTTTGAAATACATGTTCATGTGTAAATGCTACGTTATGTTGAAATTGTATATTCTAGAAATACCGTATATGTATTTTTTGGGAAAATGTATGACATGTTTATTAAATGTATGATTATACAATATATGTATAAAATACTAGTTTGTGAAAGGAATCGCCAAAATACATGCTCCCTTGTAAATGTCAAATATGTTGAAATTGCGTATTCTAGAAATACACATATATGAAAAATTTGGAGATGTATTTATTATGATTATTTTACGTAGTAATATATTATACATGGATAAAATACTCACTTGGCTAAAGGATAGCCCTAATATATGTTTTGCTAACATACACCATGTATGTTGTAATAGTGTATTCTAAGTTTTGTGAAAATAGACCGAATGAGTATAGAATCCTCATTCGTGCTCGCCATGACTAATTGTCATGGAATCATGATTGTTGTATTGGCGATACCCTTTTGACGAAAGGATTTTCCCTAGTTCACGCCATACGGCCAATATACACTATTTATCTTTGAAATGTGTGGCCCAAGTGTTTGCGGAAATGATTGAATGAATATGGAACTTGGATTCTGCTTGCCATGACCATCCGTCGTGGGTGTACGCGTGTTATGATTGGGGCAACTCCTAGGGAAAGGATTTGGCCTAATGCCTATGTGATCGACATATGTCATGTATGTGGATGTATGTTTGTTTAAGTGTTTCTTGAAATGCTTTGAATGAGTAGTGGTTAGTAAATTGTAATGTTTTAGGGTGTTGAGATGGGATTCTCGACTACTCTAGAGAGACATGTATGATTACCTCTATGAGGTTATTTGCTTAAACCGCTTACTTGTAATATATGTGTTTGTATTCCTATTGATGAAGTGCTTTACAACATGCTTTCTATCATGCTTTATAACATGCCTTATAACATGCCTACTAGCATGCTTTAATTACTTTGTTATCATGCTTTACTCCACATGCTTATGGATGCGAATTGATTGTGTTTGGGGCTATGATTATAGTCCGGACAATCGGTACGCAGTTGAATTGTGTTGCAATTCATTTGCCACGTGAGATGTGTTCGACGAACCCGAGTCGTACTTCTCGGTTGGCGATAGTGGTCGGCCACGCGAAGTGCTTATGCACTTCATGTCGTTCAACTTGTTGTGCGCTCGAGCTAAACGAGAGCTCGTCAAGTAACCCGATTTGTCTAATGTATGTTCACCATGTTTGGTCGCCTGCTTGAACCTAGGGTACCAAACTTACCAGTGAAATCCCTTTTAACCATGGTACCTCGATCCGCTAAGACGCATGAGCGGGCATGGTGGTATGGGACACCGTGGTCGAGCCGTCGGCCTACGGCCGGGTCATGTACCTCCCGTAGTGACCATTGCGCAACCAACCTCGTGAGCGATTATGGTGGTATGGGACACTATATTCGAGTACCGTCGATACTTGCGAGAGCCGAGCAATACGGTGAGACAATGCTCGTCTTGTGACGGCGACGAGTCCTCCGTAGTATCTTCGAGTATACTCCAAGTGTCTGTGATTGGCGACGAGTCTTTCACAAGAATTAGAGTATGAGTTGAGCAGTACGGTGAGACACATGTACTTGAGTGACGGCTAGTGATTGAGCCAGGTATGGTGAGATATGTACTTGAGTGACGACGGCAATTGAGCGCATACGGTGAGATCTGTATCATCATGCGCCGACGGTGACGAGCCCTGCGCGATGCCTTCACTACGCTTCTCAAACCATAACATCGTATGAGATTAACTAGGATTGACGACCCTAGAATGGATCATGTTTGGGAATGATACAAGGAGGTACCTTAGTTTCCCAATCTTCTTGGTTGAAATGGACTAATAAAAACTTGGTAATCATGAGCATCATCGCACCGCATGTGCTTTGTAGATGTGGCGCTTGAGGGAGTTAGCATTCGCGAACGTAAGATGATGTCGCTTGAGGGTGGTTTGTAGGGCATACAAGCATCATGTCATTTCATTTTAGCACTTAACAAGAGTAGTTAGAAATGTTTGATTTGTCTTGCTTTATCATTCTTGCTTGATTGAATTGATAACATGTTAACCTATGCTTTCTTGTTCCATGAGTTGATCACTCACTCCCACGTTACGGACGGTGTTGTACACACCATTTGTTGAGTTTCAGTGGTGGCGATGCTTGTGAAGCAAAGCCGGACTACTTCTATGATGATAGGAGAATTCTCCTATCTGTATCTCTCTGCAGTCAATGAAGACTGATATTGTATTGACAGGGCTATGGTACATGGGATAGGAGGCATTACACTTCCTCACATTTGGTACATTTTATAAGCACTTGTATTTATTTAACTGCAGTAATGTTATCACACTTTGGAGACTCATCATAAGTTATATATTTTATCTATCTATCACAGTCTTCGCTTGCAAATTTAATTTGTCTCGAGTATGATATCTTTGTTTTGGCTTAATCTCACTCATGTTGAATGCACGATAGATCAACATTCAATCATCATTCATTTTGTTGCATAAGTGATGTTGAACTCGGGAGTTGAGTTTATGCTCGACCCCGATTTTCGTATGCTACAAGATGGTATCGAGCTCTTGTAGAACGCTTCAAAATCGGGGTCGAGCATAAACTCAACTCCCGAGTTCCAACATCACTTATGCAACAAAATGAATGATGATTGAATGTTGATCGATTCGTGCATTGAACATGAGTGAGATTAAGCCAAAACAAGATATCATACTCCAGAGACAAGCAAATTTGCAAGTTTTAAGACTGTGATAGATAGATAAAATATATAACTTATGATGAGTCTCCAAAGTGTGATAACATTACCAGTTAAATAAATACAAGTGCAGTTATAAAATGTACCAAATGTGAGGAAGTGTAATGCCTCCTATCCCATGTACCATAGCCCTCAATACAATATCAGTCTTCATTGACCTACCAGAGAGATACGATAGGAGAATTCCTCCTATCATCATAGAAGTAGTCCCTTTGCTTCACAAGCATCGCCACCACCTGAAACTCAATAAACTGGTTGGTGTGTACAACACCGTCCCGTAACGTGGGAGTGAGTGATCAACTCAAGGGGAACAAGAAAGCATAGGTTAACATGTTATCAATTCAATCAAGCAAGAATGATAAAGCAAAGACAAATCAAACATTTCTAACTACTCTTGTTAAGTGCGAAAATGAAATGACATGATGTCAGTATGCCCTTGCAAACCACCTCAAGCGACATCATCTTACGTTCGCGAATGCTAACTCCCTCAAGCGCCACATCTACAAAGCACATGCGGTGCGATGATGCTCATGATTACCAAGTTTTTATTAGTCCATTTCAACCAAAGAGATTGGGAAACTAAGGTACCTCCTTTGTATCATTCCCAAACATGATCCATTCTAGGGTCGTCAATCCTAGTTAATCTCATACGATGTTATGGTTTGAGAAGCGTAGTGAAGGCATCGCAAAGGGCTCACACCGCCGTCAACGCGGATACAGATCTCACCGTATGCGGCTCAATTGTCGGCCGTCACTCAAGTACATATCTCACCATACTGCTCAATCACTAGCCGTCACCAAGTACGTCTCACCGTACTTTACTCAACTCATACTCTAGTTACTTGTGAAAGACTCGTCGCCAATCACGACACTTGAGTATACTCGAAGATACTACGGAGGACTCGTCGCCGTCAAAGACGAGCACGTGTCTCACCGTACTCGGCTCTCGCCGTAAGTATCGACAAATAATATAGTGTCCCATACCACCATAATCGGCTCACGAGGTTGGTTGCTGCGAATGGTCACTACGGGAGGTACATGACCCTGGCAACAGAGGCCGACAGCCGACCACGGTGTCCCATACCACCATGCCCGGCTCATGCGTCTTAGCGGATCGAGGTACCATGGTTAAAAGGGATTTCACCGGTAAGTTTGGTACCCTAGGTTCAAGCAGAGAGCGACCAAACATGGTGAACATACATTAGACAAATCGGGTTACTTGACGAGCTCGGCTAGCTCGAGCGCACAACAAGTTGAACGACATGAAGTGCATAAGCACTTCGCGTGGCCGACCACTATCGCCAACCGAAGTACGACTCGTTCGTCGAACACATCTCACGTGGCAAATGAATTGCAACCACGAATTCACTGCAATGGCACCGATTGTCCTGACTATAATCATAGCCCCAAACACAATCAATTCGCATCCATAAAGCATGTGGAGTAAAGCATGATAACAAAGTAATTAAAGCATGCTAGTAGGCATGTTATAAGGCATGTTATAAAGCATGATAGAAAGCATGTTGTAAAGCACTTCATCAATAGAATACAAACACATATATTACAAGTAAGCGGTTTAAGCAAATAACCTCATAGAGGTAATCATACATGTCTCTAGAGTAGTCGAGAATCCCATCTCAACACCCTAAAACATTACAATTTACTAACCACTACTCATTCGTGCATTTCAAGAAACACTTAAACAAACATACATCCACATACATGACATATGTCGATCACATAGGCATTAGGCCAAATCCTTTCCTAGGGAGTTGCCCCAATCATAACACGCGTACACCCACGACGGATGGTCATGGCAAGGTGAATCCAAGTTCCATATTCATTCAATCATTTCCGCAAACACTTGGGCCACACATTTCAAAGCATAAATAGTGTATATTGGCCGTGGCGTGAACTAGGAAAATCCTTTCACAAAAGGGTATCGCCAATACAACAATCATGATTCCATGACAATTAGTCATGGCGAGCACGAATGAGGATTCTATACTCATTCAGTCATTTTCACAAAACTTAGAATACACTATTACAACATACATGGTGTATGTTAGCAAAACATATATTAGGGCTATCCTTTAGCCAAGTGAGTATTTTATCCATGTATAATATATTACTACAGAAAATAATCATAATAAATACATCTCCAAATTTTTCATATATGCGGTATTTCTAGAATACGCAATTTCAACATATTTGACATTTACAAGGGAGCATGTATTTTGGCGATTCCTTTCGCCAAACTAGTATTTTATACATATATTGTATAATCATACATTTAATAAACATGTCATACATTTTCCCAAAAAATACATATACGGTATTTCTAGAATATACAATTTCAACATACGTAGCATTTACACATGAACATGTATTTCAGCAATTCCTTTCACCAAATTAGTATTTTATCCATATATCATATAATAATACATTAAATAAACATGTCAAACGTTTTTCCAAAAAAAATACGTATACGGTATTTCTACGTATACTTAGAGTATGTGAAATTCCAATTTCTACAACGTTAATCGAAACAGAAACTGAAAGCACTTTGTACATGTGCAATTGTGCGATCATGAATCTACCATTATCCGACATTGAAAGCGTTGAAAACCGTAACTTATGCACTTAAAGTCCTCACCTTTGCCTTTGGAATTCCAACAAATCGCCAAGGGTAAAAGAGCTTCAGATACTGGGAGATTTCTAGCCTAAAGAGCGGAATCGGTTAGCTTTTACACAACCCACGACATTCTACCTTGAATCGACCTAGGGTTAGGGTTTCTTACCTCCAAATGGGCTGGATACCGCCGGAAATCACTTAGAACGGAGCGGTGAAGGCCGTGTGGTGAGCCAATGCAGTGGAGGAAGATCTAAGAACGATCTCCAAGTCCTTCTCTCTCTTTTCTCTCTCTTTTCTCTCCCCAAAACTCAAATTCGTATGGCTGTGAGAGAGGGTGTTCTAAGGCCCTTTTATAGCCAAAAACATTCCAAAAATAGACTCAGGTTCAAGGGGTAATGCTAATATAGGATTTTCGCCGCTTTTCCACTCAAAAGGAAGTTCTGTGGCCCTCCTGAACCAAACGTCGACTTAAGCTCCCCATCGATGGATCTACATGGGATTACGTTTTTGACTCGATCGGATACCCGATCGCACGTGGCGGACCACTTTCGCCCGACGGTCGGTGGGCACGATCGAAATTCCAAGTACATGTAAATGTTCCCGAAATTTTTCTTAATCCGAGGGTGTAATTTGGTCCGATTCTCGACGGTCGTTGCTTAATACTTGGCGTCAACGAACGATGCCGATCACTATTCCATATATTTATTTTGGCATGTGAATAGTATTTTTCACACTACCTCGCTCCGATTCGAAACGAATGACCGTGGGACATCGGATGGAGCTGATTTTTGAGATGATTGTTAAGCCCAGTGGGGCGATCCTAGTTCCTTAGCTTCGGGTTAATCGGACTCCCGATGTGCGATCTAGACCTAATATGATGTTTCGTTTCATTCCCGAGAGCAGACGGGAAATGAGTTTGATTCTAAACTTTAGGGTAACCTAGCGTCACTTGTTCTGCAAGTTTTGGGTCTTGCAGATCGTATTTAAAGCGATTCAAAATGGATTTCATGGCTAATCTAGTTTAACACCTAGTTCACTTTGTCAAATTTCTAAAGGATTTAATCCTAAGTGATTTTCGTCTGAGGTGGAACTTAGTCCATTGTAGTTTGTATATAAAGTGATCCAAGTTATACTACTTAGCTAGTTTAAGATAGTGTCTAGGGCGAAGGTGCTTTGAAAAATTGAAAGCACAAGGTAGTGAAGGGTGGGATTTGTGAAGAAAATGATTTAAGGAACGATTTGAGACTTTAATTGAGCGTTTAAGAAGTTAAACCTGTGTTAGGATTGACTCATTGCCTAAGGACGTCTAATCCCAAGTCGGCAAAAATCCGGGGCGTTACATTAGGCCAAATCCTTTCACTAGGGAGTTGCCCCAATCATAACACGCGTACACCCACGACGGATAGTCATGGCAAGCAGGAATCCAAGTTCCATATTCATTCAGTCATTTCCACAAACACTTGGGCCACACATTTTAGCATATATGGTGTCTATTGGCCGTGGCGTGATTTAGGGCAAATCCTTTCGTCAAAAGGGTATCGCCAATACGACAATCATGAATCCATGACAATTAGTCATGGCGAGCATGAATGAGGATTCTGTACTCATTCAGTCATTTTCACAAACACTTAGAATACACTAATACAACATACATGGTGTATGTTAGCAAAACATGTATTAGGGCTATCCTTTAGCCAAGTGAGTATTTTATTCATGTATAATATATTACTACAGCAAATAATCATGATAAATACATCTCCCAATATTTATACGTATACAGTATTTTCTAGAATACGTATTTTCAACATACATAGTGTATACAAGCAAACATGTATTACGGCGATTCTTTTCGCCAAGAAATTAATTTATACGCACATAATATATTTATACAACAATTAATCATGACAAACACATCGCTAAAATATACACGTATACGGTACTTCTTACAATAACGTATTTCCACATACATGGTGTATATTAGTAAACATGTATTTAGGTGAACCCTTTCGCCAAATGAGTATTTTATCCATACATCATATATTCATACAACAATTAAACATGTCAGACATATTTTCATAAAAAATACGTATACGGTATTTTATACGAATACCTAGAGTATGTGAAATTCCAAATTCTACAATTCTAATCGAAACAGAAAACGGAAAGCACTTTGTACATATGCAATTACATGCAGATCATGAATCTATCATTATCTGACATTGAAAGCGTTGAAAACCACAACCTATACACCTAAAGTCCTCACCTTGTGTCGTAGAATCGTAACGGAGTTGATAGGTTCGTTAAGCTTCCGTATACGGGAGTTTGGCAACCTAGAGAAAGAAATAAGTTAGCTATTTCCTAACCTACAACTGTCTAATCCCCCAAACAGGTTAGGGTTAGGGTTTATTACCTAGAAATGACGCCGGAATCGCCGGAAAAGCGGCAAGAATGAGGTGGTTAAGCACCGATAGCAGCAGGGAACAGCAGTAGGGAGTTCCTCCCACATCTCCCTCACTTTCTCTCTCTTTTCTCTCTCTCAAATCCAAATTCATATGGCTGGAATGGGAGAGGGTTTAAGGTCCTTTTATAGCCTAAAATCTTCCCAAAATAGACTCAGGTTCAAGGGTTACTGCTATTATAAGCATTTCGGCGATGTTCCAGCTCAAAAGAGTGTTTCTGGTGCCCCCCCTTGAGCCAAACGTCAGACTTAAGCTCTCCACACATGGATCTACGTGGGATTACGCTTTCGACTCGATCGGATTCCCAGATCGCACATGGCGGACCACTTTCAGTTCAACGGTCAGTGGGCCATGATCCGAAATTCCAAGTACATGTAAATGTTCCTGAAATTTTTCCTGATCCGAGGGTGTAATTTGGTCTGATTCTGACGGTCTGGTTGCTTAATACTGATGCGCAAGCGAATGGTGCCAGATCACTATTCCAGATATTTATTTTGTAAAGGGAATAGTGTTTTTCACACTCCCTCGCTCTGGACTCAAGCGAATGGCCGTGGGACATCGGCTGGACCTGATTTCTGAGGTGGTTGTCAAGCCCAGTGAGGCGGTCCTAATTCCTTAACTTCGTGTTAATCGGATTTCCGATGTGCGGTCTAGACCTAATACGAAGTTTCGAGATGCTCCGTGAGCGTGGGTAATGAGATTGATCCTAAGTTTTAGGGTAACCTAGCGTCAATGATTCTATAAGTTTTGAGTCTTGCAGAACGTATTTAAAGTGATTGGTGCTAATTTCACAGGCACTCTAGTTTAACACGAGCTAAATCTCACTTAATTTCTAAAGGATTTAGTCCTGTAAGATTTCTGTCTGAGATGGTACTTAGGCCTTTGTAGTTTGTATATAAAGTGATCCAAGTTTTACTACTTAGCTAGTTTAAGTTAGTGTCTAGGGCTAAAGTGCTTTGAAAAATTGAAAGCACAAGGTGATGAAGGGTGAGATTTGTGAAGGGAATAAGTTCAAAGGCGGCTTTAGACTTTGGGATTCAGTTCTGACAAGTTAATGAGGTATTAGGATCGACCCATTGCCTAAGGACATCTAATCCCAGGTTGGCAAAAATCTGGGGCGTTACAGGGACCTATGCCCGAGCTGTCAACCTATGCTAGGCTTTGAGCTCCCCGTAGTGACTTTTGAGGATATAAAACTTGCTGGTTGTAAATTGATTAATAATGATTGGGCTAATCATGCATTCATAGCATTCAGGCGATGATGGGTGACTAATTCTGAATACTGTAGCACGTGCCTAATAGGATTTATTTGGGGTATCATTTCGCTAGCTCCTAGACCATCGACTATCGACCCACTTTTGGTGAGTTTGGCATTACGCATGTACTATGTACTTTCACTGGTGACTGGTCACATTGCATGGGTTCTGCCTAAAAGCCAACTGGATGAGCATCTCCAGTTGATGTGCACTCATACATCCATGCATTTAATAAGACTACATCATGTATTATTTTGTATGCCTTGCATGTTTTCATAACTATGCTTACCTGATGTGGCGGTGTGTAATCTTTCAAAGAATTCACACTGATTTGGCCACTCATCCATCAAATATATAACCGTACAGGTAGCACAGGTGACTTGAGTGATTTTCAGGTTCAGACAGATGACGAGCCAGGTACGAATGTCAGGTATGCACGGCCATATTGCTAAGAGGAGTTGTGCTGTCTTACGGCTTATGTTTACATTGTTCTGTTATTTTCATGTATCAAGTTATGTGAATTCTTATATTGGTTACATCGAGACATTGGTTTGTATAAGTCATTTGGGCAACCTCTTGTACCTTCTAAACGTAAATAAAATTTTTTCTGTATGCTTACTTGTCCATTCTATGCTCATCAGCTTACTCTAATGGTCGAAAAAATATATATACATGAAGTTTACCATCCTTTAAGGTTAACACTCGGGTTTTTGCGAAACGGGTCATATACTCGGGTCTTGAAAACACGGGGCATTACAGTTGGTATCAGAGCATAGTTTGGACAAACTTGGCCTTGAGAAATGATCTTATACAAGCCTTAAATGTCTTAAGTTAGGGTGTTGAAATTAGAAATTTGAACACAGGTGAACTTCCCTTATACTTAGGAGGATAGCTGGAAAAATAGAAATTCAAACTTAGGTTCCCTTAGAAATTGTTAAGAAAATCATTTGGATTGATGTGGGGTCCCATTAAGGTTAGGAGAAATTGAGAACATAGAAACTCAAAATTTCAGGCCCCTTGAAACTTTTAGGTTAGGCCGTGGACCTTAAACTTATGTTGAATTCCCTCAGAGGTGATTAGGATGGTCATTTGGAATTAGAAGCATTTTTCCTTAGAATTTAGGGAAGTTGAAAACATAGATACCCATACCTTAGGTCCCCTAGAAAGTATTTTGGATAAATCTAGAACTTACGAACCAAACCTAAGTCCCTTGAAAATTTCAGGTTTAGTCATTCGCATCCGTTGAAAACTACCAGAATTATTATTTGAACTTAGGAGTTAAAGGCATGAACCATAGGGGAAAGTACCCACTATGATGTATTTAAAATCAAATGAGAACATTGATTGAACTTGACTCTCAACGAATAATCCTTAAAAATCTACAACGTGCACTTGTCCAAAAATTTCTTAGTTAGAAATAATATCATTGTTACGCTTAACCAATGAAACGAACTTAGGATAGTAGAAAATTTTCTTACCTACCAGGTTATACACATTAGATTAACCATGCACACTTCCTAAACCTAAGGAATCCTCCCGAGAAACTGAAATTCGAATTCCTTAATGCATCCCTTTGCTTAGAAATAATATTTCCTACAAATTCCAACACGTAAAATAATTAGAGGGAAAAAAAAATTAGGTAAGGTTTCAACTTTACATCGAGGCCAGATTTAAAATCTTAGATGAACTTAACAAAATTTTAAACCCAAAACTCACGTATGAAGTCTTGGCCATGGAAATTTTAAGTAGTACATTAAGTGACCAGAGTGCGCATTGGAAGCGTGATGGTCATTTGTGTCTATTCATGTAGATTTCAGGCACTCTCATTGAAGAAATCGGAAGATTTCATGACATTCTCCATGAGTCTAGAATAATCGAGGCCACGAGCCAATGGAACCACATTTAAATAGAGTTACATGGTTTGACTCAAGTTCTAAGTCCTAGAGAATCTCAATGATCTCAATGCCCTGATCATGTAAAAGATTGAGATTTAATAGGATTATGAATAGATACGAAAATCCTCTGTTTTGCAGGCAGATGATCGAGGTATCGAGCTTGAACCTACTACAACCATCTATTCGTGGCAACTCGAACACATAAAATAAAAATAAATAAATAAATCATGATGTACTTTAGACAGCGGGGAACTATCATCAAAAGTAAAGGGAAATAAAAATAAAGATAAAATAACATTATTAGCCACCTAAATGAGCTTGAAATTTTAGTAAATCTTAACATAAATTCTGATGTTGATAAGCATTAGGATAATTTTCCTAAGTCAGTTGGTACTGGGATAGTCTCTAACCTTCAATAGGATCTATACACACCACTTGATTGGCTAGACCAGAGACTGGAGGATTGCGAAAATTTTAGTTATGGTCATTGTAATTTCACACATAGATGTATATGAGGCAATGTACGCCCTTAGGAAATCCTCCTACTTTTAATAGTAGTAACTAGAATGAGCGTTAACCAATCCCGATAGTAAAACCTTTCTTTAAGGGGGGTACATTATAATGACCCTTGTCCTAATAGTAAGACACGAGCGCTTACATATATGAATAAACTTAGGCTGAAAAAATAAGAGATGCGTGAGGACACTATAAGATGGATCATTGTCCACACCCATAGTTGGAGTATTGAATTTTGGGGGCGAAATTCTCTTTAAGGGGGGTAGTCTGTAATACCCCGTACTTTTTTAGTACTTGGGTGTTATTGTGGAGATCTAACTTAGTGACATAAACCTAGGCTAAAGTTAACCATGCATCTTGGGTTGTGAATCCTAAATTAATGGGACCACGACATCTTGTCCCTTGACACGTCGCTTGATCACACTAATAGGACTCCCTAGAGAAATAGTGGAAACTTCCACCATCATTAGGTCCGCAACGTTCAATGATTGATCTAACGATTAACTTCCCTGAATCAACTATCGGTTTATAAAATCAACCATAAATCTCCTGAGTAGCATGTGTACCTGAAATTTGGACACATGGCCCAATATGGAATCATTCAAATCATTGATGACTCTGATTAAAGGTCCTACCAAAGAAAAATTAAAAAGAAAATAAGTATTTAGGAATACACATATAATAGTGATATACAAATAAAATAAGTGGTAATGGTATGATAATATTGGTGATACCATTGGAGTGATTTTAATAGCAATGATGGTATTGTCAACCCATATAATAGGATGGCCCGAACACACAAAAGATCCTGAAGTCTATTGGCCATGGATACCCCAATTAGGATCAATCCAACCATTGGATCAACAAGGATCAGTATGTATGAGGAAATTCCTTGTTGTGGTCTAGTAGAACCTAACTGATCTCTAGCCAAAGGTCCTAAGTGAGCTCTTGGAAATGAATCAATGGACGGGATTTGTCAAGATCATCGTCGTGGGCCCTACAACTTTAATTTAAAACTAATAATAATAATAACAATTTATAACAAAGTAATAATAATAATTTAGTATTAAGACTATTACTTGGTTACTAATATATCATGAAGGTCTTAAACGCACACATGATCCATTAGGACTTTTTCTAACCGTTGATCATAAGTTTGGATATAGTTTGACCATTGGATCGTGGCAAATCCCCAAATATGACTCGAATCAAGTCATGGGCCTCACCTAAACTTTGAATCTGCTTAATTCTTGGTCAGATGCCTTGATAGGGACCCCTAAACCGAATGGACGGAGTGGATGTCAAACAAATATCATGGTGGACCCCACACGAATGTTGCAGGTGCACCAGGAGTGGTGCACTCGTCGTGCACAGGCCTAGGCTAGTCGGTCAACCCGGGTCTGACCCGTGTTTCTCCCAAAAAGGGAGAGTTTTTCTCTCTCTCCCTTTGTTTTTGCCACCGACGGACGGGAGTCCGTTTCCCTGAAATGTGGCCCACCTCCATCATCTAAAGGGAAGATTTGAGTAGTCCATCATGTTGGGCGAGTCGTCCCGTCCAAAACCATGTAGGCCCTGCACGTGATACCGCATGTGATCGCACACAATCTCCAATGAAAACCGACCCTACAAACGCTAGTTTTCGAAAATGGAAACTGTCTGCATGCCAACAGGGTGATCCTCGTGACTCCTTTTCCTCTGATCTTAGTCGTCCATTTGACAAGATCTCGGCCGTCCAACAACCTCCCACACGGATTAGGTTTTCCTTAGCAAACTAAGAACTAAAACCGTAGCCGGTTTTGTCGCGCCGGCCGTTTGCAAATACCTCTGATCAGCAGAGAATATCAGGGCCATTGTTTTCTCATCCAACGGTGCTAAGAGAGCCTTGACATACAATAAAGGAGCTACAGATCGAGTGCAACAGGGATCCTCATTGGTTCTTGCAAGATGCACGAAAACGGCCGCAGCCTTCCATCTCCAAACCCACCGCATAAACCTCCTCCAAGCTTCAGTGAAGCATGTTTTCAAGCTTCCAAGGGTCCATGCGGACCGTCCAAAAGAACCAGATTGGTGAAAGAAGCTCCACTTTTAAAAACATCATTGACAGTCATCGTCTTCCCTAATTGCCTCTTTCACTCAACAGTGTTACTGAGTCTTCCTTGACTCAGTTTGACTGGAGTTGAGGCAGCATCTAGTCAGGTCCATTCCACTGCTAGGCGTCCGTGGAGTAGAAAAGGGAAGAAAGAAAGAAATAGAGAAAAATAGAGAAAGGAAGAAGGGAGTCCGAGAGTGGAGCGAGCAGCTGCCGCTGTGTGGCATTGTCTCGGCTCAATCTGAGTCACCGAATCGGTCCTGCTGCTGCTGGCCAGAGAAAGAGAGCAGAGAAGAGAGTGAGAAAGGAAAAGGGAAAGAAAGAAAAGAGAAAGAAGGAAATAGAAGGAAGAAAGAAAAAGAGATGGAGCAGACAGCTGCTGCCCGCTGCAGTCGCACCACACCTGAACTCGGTCCGAGTTCGGAATGAGTTCAGTCAGATGGGGCCTGGTTCGGTCCAGTAACCCTGCTGGTATTTGGGTTTAAGCGAAGAAGAAAATGAGAGAAAGAAGATAAGGAAGATTGTGACAGCTGACTCGACTCGGTTTGGGACCGAGTCAAACTGCTGACCCATGGGTTGGGTTGAGCCTAGCTGTTGCTGGACCTTTCTAGGTTAGAGGAAATGAAGAGAGAGAGAGAGAGATATAAAAAATGAAAGGAGAGGAAGAGAAAAGAAGTGAGGGAAAGTGAGAAGGGAGAGAGATTGGGTTGTAGGTTGCTGCCGAGTCGACTCGGCTAAAATCCACCGAGTTGGGCTGGGTCGTGTCTAGTCGAACCACTGGTAGAGAAGGAGAGAAGCAAAAATGGTGATAAAGAAAAGAGAAGGGAGTGGTTGTGTTAAGCCGAGTCAACTCAGTTAAAGCAAAATCTGGATTGTTCAACTCACTACCGAGTGGCTAAAAGGTGGTAGCGAGTGAAGCCAAGTTGGAAGAGGTGAGTCGATTTTTTCTTTCCAAATTGAACTACTTCTATTATCATTGTTGTTATTATCATCATTTTAAGATTAATAAATTTTGATATAAACCATTGGTAAATTATCCATGCTAACATTGGTTAATACACATGAGAATTATCATTGTTAAAATATTTGTATCTTATTTTGCCATTCTTAAAATACTAATATTAATGTTGCAACATACCATGCGTTTTCATCATAATGACTATTAGTGTCATGTAGGCTAATATAAATCATAACACTAATGTTAACAACATTCTATAATCACTAAAATTTGTATTATAATTATTCTCACATCAACTAAAGTCCAAACCCTAAATCTAGCCTAGACCTAAGCAATCTAAAACATAAGCTATGATCTTAACCATTAATAGGTTATCCATGCTAATAGTTGTTGTTACAAATAAAGATCGCCGTTACTGAATACTAGTACTTTATCTATCAATCTTACGTATAATCACTGATAGTAGATTATACTATTTACTACATCACGAGGATTATTAACGTCACATAGCTAACCTTAATCATATCATTATGGATAGGGGTAATGTTGTGATTATACTTCAATTAACGTTCAAATCCTAGAATCTAATACCTATAACTAAACTCTAAGATGAATTCCAAATTCTATACTAAAACCCTAAAAGTAATACAAATCCTAGGTTGTATAAATCTTGACCATATACCTTTGATAGAACATTGATCTCATGTACAACTTCACAATCCATAGTAGGACTCAACTTTGAGGGTGCACGCGTTTTCTAGCAACGTCAGTTAGCGATTCAAACTATAAGGTGATGATTCGCCCCCTTGGGCTTTCCATTTTCCCATTAGCTTAAGTGATAGTTTTTATTTACATTTCAGTCTATAATTAATATCTTTATCTTATAGTCACATGTGCTAAGTGTTGGAATTGAACTACTAGATTACATGCCTGATATCTATCCTGCACATTTTCTCATTCTTATGAATTACTTGTGGATTGTTTGTGGAACTTAAACTGGTATATCAGTGGGAAACCCCCAGTTATAAATGTATACCCATGCTTGGGATCTAACCTGACTGGTTGTGATTGTAATGGGCTTTCGGCTTAGTGGCTATTGAATGGTGGTTTAGATGGATAATTAATGTGGGCCTACCATCCAGGGTTGTTGTGTCTAAGTTGTTTTCAAGGATGATCTTTTATCGCATTGTTTTAATATTGCCCTAGGTGGCTTTATTTGGTATTTTTTCTATATGGGTTCGTTGTATTATTTGCACAACCATGCGATGGTAAGCCCTATATACTGGATTATGATTGGCCACTAGACGATAGACTTTCATTAAACATCCTAAGATGGTAGTCTCATGAGTCGGAGATGGTGGTATGGGACTTATGCCTGAGCTGTCGGCCTTCGCTGGGCTTTGAGCTCCCCGTAGTGACCTTTGAGGATATTAAACCTGCTGGTTGTAAATGGATTAATAATGATTGGGCTAATCATGCATTCATATCATTCAGGCGATGACGGGTGGCTAATTCTAGATGTTATATCACATGTCTAATAGGATTTAGTTGGGGTATCGTTTCGTTAACTCCCAGACCATCAACAATCGACCCACTTTTGGTGAGTTTGACACTATGCATGTACTATGTTGTAACATCCCGGATTTTTTCCAACTTGGCAATGGACGTCCTTGGACATAGAACTTCCCTAGGACCTTATTTTGTTGAAATTATGGTGTAATTTAGTTAAGTATTAATAGCTTGGATCACTTTCTATACAAACTACAAAGGCCCAAGTACCACCTCAGGCAGAAATCAAATAAGACCAAATCCTTTAGAAACTAAACAAAAATTAATTAACTGCTAAACTAGATTAGCTGTGAAATCCGCTTGAATCACTTTAAATACGATCTGCAAGACCCAAAACTTGTAGAATCATTGACGTTAGGTTACCTTGAAATCTAGGATCAACTCATTACCCAGTTGCTCTCGGGAGCACATTGAAACTCCGTATCGGATCTGGACCGCACATCGAAAGCCTGAATAATATGAAGTTATATAATTAGGACCGCCTTGCTGGGCTTGACAACCATCTCAAAAATTAAATCTAGACTATGTCCCAGATCTATTTGCTTGAGCCCGGAGTGGAGTGTGTGAGAAAATGTGGATTTCTTTAGAAATTAAATCTAATTTAAGTAATCTGAGACCTGTCGCTTGCGGGCCTGATATAAGCAATCAGACAGTAAGAATCTGACCCAAATACACCCTTGGATCAGGGAACATTTTCCATACATGTCCTTGTACTTGTAACCTTGATCGAGTTTCGGTGACCGTTGAACTGAAACTGGTTCGCCACGTGTGATCTGGGAACTCGATTGGAATAAAAACTTAACTCGACCTAGATCCATAGTCAGTGAGCTTAAGTCCGACCTTTGGCTCAAGGGGGGCTTTGGAAGTGCTCCATTGAGCTGAAACAGATGCCCTTTGGACATAACTTAAGTATACCTTGGCCCTGGGGCCATTTTCATCAGTTTTAGGCCTATATAAGGACCTTAAACCCTCTCTCATTCATCCCATCCAAATTTGAGAAAACCCTAGGAGAGAGAAGAGAGGAAAGAGAGAGAGTGAGAGAAAAGTTGGAGTCATTCGTAGGAATTGATCCCTGCTATTCTACGTGTTTATCCATCACTACCGTATCACTTTTCCAGTGATTCTGATTCCATTTTTGGGTAAGAAATCCTAACCCTAATCAGTTCTAGAGACTCAACTAGTGTAAGTGATGAAATAGCTAACCTTTTTCATGCCATAGGTTATCGTTCTACCGTTGATAAAGACTTGGTGTTTAAACTGAGTCCGTTACTCGTTTCTACGACATAAGGTGCGGACTATAGATGTATATGTTATGGTTTTCAAAGCTTTCAATGTCAGATAATGATAGATTCATGATCTGCGTGTTATTCCACATGTAAAATGTGATGTTCGTTTTACGATTCAGTTACATATGCATATTATGGCGTTTAGTGTATTATGTATATTTGTAGTAAATACCGTATACGTACAAAATATGAAAGTGTGTTTGCCATGATAAATGACTGTGTGTATATGCCATATATATGTATAATACTTACTCGGTGAAAGGATTCGCCCTAATACATGTTTTGGCTAATATGTGTTATGTATATTAATAAGTGTATTCTAAGTGTTTGTGAAAATGCTTGTATGAGTAAGTACCTAGATGATAGGGCTTTAGGTAGGTGTTGAGATAGGATTCTCAACTACCTTAGAGATGTGTATGATTTCCTCCATACAAGTTGTTTAATTTAACCGCTTACTTATGAAATGTATGTGTTCATTTTCCTGTTTATATTGTGCTTTATAACATGCTTGTTAACATGTTTGAATTACTTTGTTAACTCTGCTTAGACTACTATAACATGCTTGTTAACATGTTTGAATTACTTTGTTAACTCTGCTTAGACTACTATACATGCTTTCTGGTTATGGATTGAATGTGATTGGGGCTATGTTATAGTCTAGGCAATCGGTAACAGGCTTTGAAGTCGTGGCTGAGATTCATTCGCCACGTAGGATGTGTTTGACGAACCCGAGTCGTGTGTTGGTCGTCGACAGTGGTTAGGCGACACGAAGTGTTTATGCACTTCATGTCGATCGATATAATGTGCGCTCATGCTAGTCGAGCCCGTCAAGTAACCCGATTTTCCCTATGTATGTTCACCATGTTTGGACGCTACTGTTTGAACCTAAGGTACTAAACTCACCAGTGAATTTCCCATTAACCTTAGTACCTCGATCCACTAAGACTCATGAGCCGGAATGGTGGTATGAGACACCGTGGTCGAGCTGTCGGCCTACGCTGGGGCAACGAGCTCCCCGTAGTGACTAGTGAGTAACCGAGACTAGTGAGCCGAATAAGGTGGTATGGGACACTGTATTCGAGCTGTCGGCCTACAATGTTTTGATGACAAACACGTGATGGGTGATGGGGGAGTGGTGTAACGATTTCGTGCAACAGCCCTGACAGCCTTAGACGTGCCCTTTGTAGTGACCTCGAGCATACTCTGAGTCTACGTTGAGGCGACGAGTCTTCCGTAGCAACGAGAGTATAAGCTAGGACTACCCCATCGCAGCCTGGCTGTGGTCCCCAGTCAGGTCAGTGACGCGCCTTCGAAAATAAACTGCCAGTTGGTAGGGCATTGGTAGTAGTGACCTAGAGCCGCAACATCGCATGAGATTTACTAGGATCGACGACCCTAAAATAGATCCTTGTTTGGAAATTGATATAAGAGAGGTACCTTAGTTTTCCAATCATGCTGCATGAAAATGACTAATAAGAACTTAGTAATCATATGCATGCATTGCATTACCCGTGCGTTCAGGCATTGCAGGTCAAGCACTGACGCAGTGTTGTCATGCACGAACATGAGATGAAGTCGCTGAGGGAGCGTAGGCGAGGGTACGCATCATACATCCAACCATTCTTGCATTAATAACAGTACTTAGGAATGTGTGATTTACTGCTTCATCATTACTGCTTGACTAAATTGATAACATGCTAACCTATGCTTTATTATTCCACTAAGTTGATCACTCACTCCCATGTTACAGGACAGTGTTTTACACACACACCAGACCCTGTTTGAGTTTCAGATGATGGCGATGCTTGCGAAGCGAAGACAGGTTTTTATGATGATGAGGTGGGTTTCTCCTTATACAGCTATCAGGCGAGTTTATGTAGACCATCTTCTGATCAACGGGGTTACAGGGTTGCTGATTAGATACCATTACACTTTAGTTTGCTCTTTTGGAACACCCTTGTATATTCATTTTGTCATTTTTTTAGAGTATACATAGATATTTAACCTGGTAACATGTTCACACTCTGGAGACTTGCAACAGTTTATATATGTTACATATCTATCACAGTCCTCCGCTGACGTAATTTTACTGTCTCTGGAGTATGATATGTTGTTTTGGTCTAATCCCATTCATGTTTCAATGTACTCATCATAATCATCATTATCTATGTTGCGTAAGTGATGCATTGGAACTCGGGAGCTGAGCTTTGCTTGACCCCCGATTTTCAGGGCATTACATATGTACTTTCGCTGGTGACGGATCACATTGTATGGGTTTTGCCGAAAAGCCAACTGGATGAGAATCTCCAGTTGATGTACACTCATACATCCATGCATTTAATAAGACTGCATCATGTATTGTTTTGTATGCATTGCATGTTCTAATAACTATGCTTATCTGATGCGGCGGTGTGTAATCTTGAGGGGAATTCACACTGAGTTGGCCCCTCATCCATCAAATATATAACCGTACATGTAGCACATGTGGCTTGAGTGATTTTCAGGTTTAGACTGATGAGGAGCCGGGTATGAATGCCAGAGATGCACGACCGTATTGCTAAGAGTTGTGCGGTCTTCCGACTTATGTTTACATTCTTCTATTAATTTCATGTATCAAATTATGTGAATTCTTGTATTGGTTACATCGAGACATTGGTTTGTATAAGTCATTATGGGCAATCTCTTGTACCTTCTAAGTGTAAATAAAAATTTTCCTTTATGCTTACTTGTCTATTCTATGCTCATCTGTTTACTCTGATAGTCAAAAATATATATATATACTCGAAGTTGACCATCCTTTAAGGTTAATACTCAGGTTTTTGGGAAACGGTAATATACTCGGGTCCTGAAAACACTGGGTGTTACAGGTACAGATCCTAAAGGTGGTACTGAAATAGCATGTGGTGGTTGGTGGTTGATCTTCTGAGGTGGCGTGTAGCCATTGTCCTTCATTTTTATAAAACAAAGAGGTTATGTATGGCCTGCCTTGTTATAATAGGTACACCAAAGATCAAATCGCCACTGCTGAGCCGGCGGAGCCATCAGTATAGGAGGCGAGTTCATACACGGCCTCTTGCGGAAAAAAGGTCGGTTCTGTAATTCAGGCCGAGGCCTCAGACCCATTGGCATGTGCATTCGAGACACTCTTTCACTATCCTACTTAGCTCGCAAGGACATGCTCACTAGCTCAGCATAGTTGGGAATGCTAGTGCAACACATTTTGGTGCGGATGTCAGCTCGCAACCCTTCTGAAAAGCGTCGCATTCTCATTGGCTCATCTGCCAAAATTAAAGGAGCATATCTAGCCAACTCCGTAAAATGGTTCTCGTATTCTGCCACTGTCATTCCCCCTGTTGGAGGTGGAGGAATTCGCCCTCCTTTTCATTACGGTAACTGAGGGGGAAATATTTCTTGTGGAAGCATATTTCAAATTTGTCCCACGTCCATGTAAATCCTATGGGAACTGTTCGAAGAACACTATCCCACCACAGGCTAGCTTCCTTCTCAAACATATATGTAACTAGCTCAACCTGTTTCGCCTCTGTATAATGCAATGACTTCAACATCTTAGAACTGTGATCCAACTAGTACTCGGCGTCCTCAAATCGATGAGCACCTGTAAAAGTGGGAGGGTGGAGGCGCTGAAAGTGCTCGAACAGGCCACTTGTAGTCATAGCCCCAGTAAGCTGTACAGGTGGCATCGGTGGGGCCACATTCTTGTTTTGTGCGATGACCCCCGCTATAGTTGCCAGAACTTGCTGTTGTTGTTGCATTAAGAGCCTCATCTGCTCCAACCTATCAGGGAGAGAGGCCGCTTGAGGCATGTGTGGCATTAGCGAAGACGCACAGTTCTGACCTAAAACCGGTGGTGAACTTGGTGTTGGCCCATTTATGGGGCCAGTGGCCGGCTATGAATCCGGCATCGTATCGCTACTCGGACCCAAACTAAGGTCCGTTTGGCTACCACTAGGGTGAGAGGCCCCATCAATCATTCCGCTAAGTGGGAGATGTGCCATGTTCCAAGTAGTTTTAGGATGCATTCCTTATATACAACATAGGGTGCAACATTCATAGGGTTAGGAT
The DNA here is from genome assembly GCA_030180095.1 of Magnolia changhungtana. Lineage (NCBI taxonomy): Eukaryota > Viridiplantae > Streptophyta > Magnoliopsida > Magnoliales > Magnoliaceae > Magnolia > Magnolia changhungtana. The sequence goes on along the minus strand of JASAUF010000172.1, from coordinate 10,657,680 downwards.
AACATCATCCATTTTTTTTCCAAATATTCTACACATCTCTAAATAAAAGAAGCTTCATGCATTTCATTTAAAAAAATTGTCACAGTTACATATGATGTGGTATTACATGCACTATGACAGAGGATGCATGTAAACTAATTTACAAAAGTCTTTAACACTTACTAACCTAACACCCAGACTAAGCCTATCAAGGCTATTATAAAAAGAAGGAAAAAAACTATAAATACACTACTAGTCCTCTGATTCTGGTGAAGGTGGAGGTGCTCCCTTATCCTACATACAGCACAGAGGGCCGTTAGGGTGCGGGACATTCTCTTAAACGTTTACATCAGGTATGCCTGGTTCTACTCGAACTTCTGCTTTACGTAGGCCTGATTTTCCTCAATCTTGACCATGCAGGCTTCTAGGGCAGCCTAGTCGTGGCAATCCTCAGAAGGCATAGGAGGTCCCCCGTTTGAATCATAAAGCTCCTCTTCTTCTTCCTGTCCCTCTTCTCTACTGTCTTCCTCTTCTTCACTGTCTTCCTCTTCTTCAGTCTCTTCTTCTATCTTATCCCTGTACTCATCAATCTTAGCTTGACGTTGCCTGGAGCCTATTTCCATATTGTTGAGTGTAGTTTCATTGATGAAATGGATAGGGGTGAGATTATCCATATGTAGCCAGAATTCGAAGTTGCAGGCAATCTTGCAAATGAGTCGGCCGAATGAGAGGGAGGCGTCCCCTTGAGTAGACCATGCTGTATTGACCATCTGAGTCAAGGCGAGAGTAGGCAGGCACACCTTTTCTCCCTGTCCAACTCGGTACAAGAAGTCCACCATAAATCAAGTACCTTCATTATGGTTACTCCACTTAGGATACACGCTGTCCTTGCATATTTGGTGGAGTAGGTGGAAATCCTCCATCATACTTGTCGATGCAAGACTGTTCCCTCGCCTCCAATCAACAAGTTGGCCACAAAGGAAGCAAGTGCGGCGATCTCTCTCATGTACACTAGCGAGATTAGCATCGCTTGCATGTACAATTCTACATTCTATTCCCATGATATATGCCATGATATCCACATCAACCCTAGCTTGAGTCCTTCCCAACAGGATGGTAAACTAGAGAGGCTCAAGAGTAGGGTACCTTATGTGTGCGTAGAAGGCTCGTACAGTGCCTTCACTTGCACGAGTTTTTCCTTCAAATATTGGACCCCACCCGTTCTCCAGGAGGAGGTCGATCACTGGATATAACCCAAATAACTTCTCATCAACTTGAGTTTCAAAGACAACCTTGCGATTTTGGAACTTACCAAGTTCGGCACCTGCCGGTAGAAACCTCTCTATTGGAATTCGATGGTCGAGGTCCTGTTTCAACCTCCACTGCTCGCACTTGTCTCGGCACTCGCCTTATTTTTAGAACGGCTTGGATGGCTAGGCCCGACCTCATCTAGGGCTGCTCTCTTCTTTCCCATAAGGGAAAGGAGCGTTGAGATGGAGAAAATGGTGGTTACAATCTCAAATAGAGCCATTAGAATGGAAAAACCTTGAGGATGAAGTGGATTTGAAAGTGTGAAGGTTATGAGACACAAAAAGGAGGGTTTTGTGCTCAATTGAGAGAGAATAATAGAAATAAGAAGATGTAGAGGGTAGTCTTAGAGGAATAGTGGTGGAGGGGTGTAAAATGTAGAGAAAATGAGGGTTTTGAGTGTATGGAAATGAGGATTTGAGGGAGAGAGTGTTTTTGAAGGGTTTGGAGGTGTTTGTGGGGTAGGGTAGGGTTGAATAAGGGAGAAATGGGGCTATGGGTGTTAAAAGGGGGCCCTCACATGTGGGAGGGACCCCACTTGGCCTGCCGGACGGTGGTGCACCGAGCTGGGAGGGTCAGCGTTGCGCCACCAACCGGGCGGTGCCGCCTCACCCGCCTGGGCTGCCCGGTGGTGGCTCCACCCTAGGGTGGTGGCCACCCCTCGGGTCATGTTTTGGTGCGTGGGACCCCCTAGGCCCCACCAAACCTCGTGATTTGGGGTCTTAGGCCTGCATGGTCCATTTTTGCGGCCCAACACATGCGTAGTCGTGCCATTTGGATCCATTTTGGGTTTGAAATTTGTTAACTATCGACTCAAACCCGTTGGCTGACGGCCCAGAGGCGACTTAGTTCAATGCACGTGACCTACGCTCCTCAGGTATAGGTTGGGAACTCCATTACAATGTTTGGTCTCGCCTATTGGCGAAACTTTGGGATTCTAATGTGGTCTCTAAATTCCATCGCTCCCTTCCTAAGTCAGAGCGCGTCGTGTTACTTATAACCCAGGTCCAGTTTAATCAAAATCATGTTCTGATACCAACTTGTAATGCCTTGAATTTCAAGGGTCGAGCAAATCTCTACTCTCGAGATCCAGCACCTCACTTATGCAATATGGATAATGATGTTCAGATTTCGCCCATATTAATGAGCTAAACATGAGTAGGATTATACTAAAACAATATATCATACTCCAGATATAATTAAATTAAGCAAGTGAAAGTCTGAAACATATATATTTAAGCATGTAAGTGCTTCACAACCTCAAGAGTATGAGTATGTAACTAGGTTAAATATATACATGTATTGTTTCAAAATAAAAAAAAAATGTGGGAAAGTAGATGTGTCCAACTAAGCCAAATATCCTTGTAGTCCCTGCCTATTGGCACGAGGTCTACATCGACCTGCCTAAGAGCTGAAAGTAGGAGAACTCCTTCTCATCATCCATAAAGTCCTGCTCCATCGTATAGACTATACCAACACCTGCATCTAAACCAGAGTCTGGTTGGTGTTTTAAAACAACGTCCCAGAGTGGGAGTGAGTGGCCAACTCAGTGGTATTATAAGGTAAAAGTTAACATGTTATCAAGTCAATCAAGTAGTAATAATGAAGCAACATAACAATCATTTCCTAACTACTCTTGTTAATGCAGGAATGGAGTGCAAGTAAAGATGTATGCTCTCGCATCAAAGCTCCCTCACAAGCGACTCCAACAACCTATTTTGCATATGATAGCACTCCCTCAAAATAATGCAACTTCATCGCCTTTAAATCACATCCTAACTAATGCAATGCGATGCATGGTCGTGTTAGCCGAGTACTTAATTAAGCTTATTCATATAGAAGGTTCGGGAAGCTAGGGTACCTCCCTTTATATCATTGACCTGAACCAAAGGATCCATTTAGGGTCATCAATCCTATTTAAGCACATACGATTGGCAAGTTGTAGGGCACCACTCCTAATGAAAAACAGTCGATAGGCAAATTCAAAGTTTATTCTCGCGGTCACTACGGGATGGCTCGTCATCTCAACGTTGGCCGACAGCATGAACACAATGTCCCATACCACCATGCCTGGCTCACGAGTCTTAGTTGCTCACTGGTCACTACGGGGAGGCTCGTCACCCCAGTGTAGACAGCTCGAACACGATGTCCCATATCACCATGCCCGATTCATGAGTCTTAGCGGATCGTGGTACCATGGTTAAAATAGGCCTTTATATTGGTGAGGGGTACCTTAGATTCAAGTAGTAGTGTCCATACATGGTAAACACACTATAGGCCAACCAGTTTGTTAGGCAAGTTTGATTAGTATGGGCACACGCTGACTTAATCGACATGGAGCGCATAAGCACCCCTCGTGGCCTAACCACTGTCGACAGTCGTCGTGCGACCTGGATTCATCGAGTCTACCCAATGTGGCAAGACTAATTCGGGCACCCAAATAGGGACTGTTACCGATTGCCTGGCCTATGTTGCAGCCCCAATCTTACTCAGATGCAGTAAATAAACACATGTGATAATCATTTTAGCATTTTACAACCAATCCAAAGAAATTCCTCATTTGAGCATTTCATCGAACACATTGGTCACGTTACCGAACACTTGCATTTCATCCATAACTTGCATAGAGGCAAATATGATTATGTAACGCCCTGAAATTCGGGGGTCGAGTATAACTCAACTCCGGAGTTCCAATGCATCACATATGCAACATAAATAATGATGATTAAATGTTGTCTGTGTTAGAGCAATAAATATGAGTGAGATTATACCAAAACAGTAATTCATACTCCAGATCAATTGTATAAAGGCAAGCGGAAGACTGAACTGTATATATATGTAGATAAAAGAAACAAAATCATTTCATTCTCCAGAGTATGAACCCATCTGAGTCATTATATACATATATCCATTTAATGTTCAAAAAGTCAAAAATACATCTAAGGATGTAATCCCAGCAAATCCCATCGATCCGCCAGCCTAGTCGAAGCCGCCGGAATACTGCATGTATGAGAACTCGTCCTGGTCCTCATCGTAGTCTAGCTCTACCTCCTGAGTCATCGGCTCATCTAAACCTGAGACAGAGTCTGGTTGGTATGCGCAACACCATCCCGTAACGTAGGAGTGAGTAGCTAACTCAGTGGAACAATAAAGCATAGGTTAACATGTTATCAATGCAGTCAAGCAGTAATGATAAAGCAGTAAAATCAAACACTCCTAACTACTCTTATTAATGCAATTATGTATGCAGTCATGATGGATGCCCTCACTGCACCGTCCATCATGCGACACCATCTTACGATCACGGCATGCTTTCATCCCTCAGTGCTCCACATCTTCCAGGCACATGCAATGCATGATGAGCATGATTACTGAGTTTTTATTAGTCCATTTCAAACAGCAGGATTGAGAAGCTAAGGTACCTCCCTTGTATCATTCCTAAACACGATCCATTCTAGTGTCGTCAGTCCTAGTTAATCTCAAACAATGGTGTGTTTTCTAGGTCACTGCAAAGGCTGTCAGGGCTGTTACGCACAAAGGTTACACCACTCCCCCATCACCTCTTTAACGATTCATCACTATACAGAAACAGGCCTAGTTCATACTCCATATACCGCGGCAAAACTCTAAGGCTTACTGCGATTTCAGAGTATGTTCGAGGTCACTACAAAGGGCTGTCAGGGCTGTTACGCATAAAGATTATACCACTCCCCCATCACCTTATCAATGAGGCCGACAACACGAATATAGTGTCCCATACCACCATAATCGACTTAAGAGTCTGGTTGCTCACTGGTCACTACGGGGAGACATGTGGCCCTAGCGTAGGTCGACAGCTCGACCACGGTGTCCCATACCACCATGCCCGGCTCATGAGTCTTAGCGGATCGAGGTACCATGGTTAACGGGATTTCACTAGTAAGTTTGGTGCCCTAGGTTCAAGCAGTAGCGACCAAACATGGTGAACATACATTAGACATATTGGGTTACATGACGAGCCTGACTAGCTCGAGCGCACAATCAGTTGGACGACATGAAGTGCATAAGCACTTCGCGTAGCCTAACCACTGTCACCAACCGACATACGACTTGGGTTCGTCAAACACATTTTACGAGGTGAAATGAAACTCAACCACGATCTCAAGTCTAGTACCGACTGTCTGGACTATAGACATAGTCCCAAACTCAGTCAAACCTTATTCGTAGCATGTGGAGTAAAGCATGGTAAACAAAGTAATTCAAACATGTTAGTAAGCATGTCATAAAGCATGTTATAAAGCATGTTATAAAGCACTACATAAATAGGAATACTAATACATATATTACACAAGTAAGCGGTTTAAGTAAACAACCTCATGGAGGAAATCATACATGTCTCTAAGGTAGTTGAAAATCCCATCTCAACACCCTCCTAAGGCATCAACATCCAAACACTTACTCACACAAGCCTAATCACAAACACTTAACATACACTATTTCAACATACTTAGTGTATGTTAGCAAACATGAATTAGGGAGAGTCCTTTCGCCAAGCAAGTATTTTACGCATATATAATATATTTATACAATAAATAATCATGGCAAATACATCTCTAAAATATATACGTATACGGTACTTTCTACAATACAGTATTTCTAAATACATAGTGTATAATAGGAAAACATGCATTAAGGCAAATCCTTTCGCCAAATAAGTATTTTATCCATATATCGTACATTCATACAACAAATAATCATGTCAAACACATTTCCAAAAAATATACGTATACGGTATTTTCTACGAATACCTAGAATATGTAAAATTCCATATTCTACAACTTTAATCAAAAAAGAAAACGGAATACACTTTGTACATGTGTAATTGCATGTAGATCATGAATCTATCATTATCTGACATTGAAAGCGTTGAAAACCGTAACCTATACACCTAAAGTCCTCACCTTATACTGTGGAATCGTAATGGGTCAGCTAGGTTTTCCAAGCTTCAGTATCAGGCAGTTTGGTTGCCTAAGGAATGAAATAGGTTAGCTATTTCATAACCTACAACCTACATACCCCAAAAAAGATTTAGGGTTAGGGTTTCTTACCTCAAAACGAAGTCGGTATCGCCGGGAAAGCGATGAGAAATAGGTGGTGCAGCTTGTGTAGTGGCAGGGAACGATAGTAGGGAGATTCTCCCACTTCTCTCACTCTTTCTCTCTCTTTTCTCACTTCCCTCTCTAGAGTTTCTCTCAAATTCGTATGGCTGTGAGAGAGAGAGTTCTAAGGCCCTTTTATATCCTAAAAACTCTCCATACTAGACTTGAGGACAAGGTATACTTAGGTTATAGCCAAAGCGGCTTTGTTTCAGCTCAATGGAGGACTTTTGGCGGGCCTCCTTGAGCCAAAGGTCGGACTTAAGGTCACCAACCTTGGATCTACGTGGAGTTAAGTTTTTGTCTCAGTCGGATTCCCAGATCACGCGTGGCGGACCAGTTTCAGTTCAACGGTCAGCGGGTCTCGATCCGAAATTTCAAGTACATGTAAATGTTTATGAAATTTTTCCTGATCAGAGGGTGTATTTGGGTTAGATTCTGACGGTCTGGTTGCTTACAAATTGACAGCAAGTATCAAGTCTCAGATCACTATTCCAGATATTTATTTTGTAAAGGAAACATATGTTTTCACACTCCCTCGCTCCGGATTCAAGCGAACAGCTGTGAGACACTGTCTGGGTCTGATTTCCGAGATGGTTGTCAAGCCCAGCGAGGCGGTCCTAAGTCCTTAACCTCGTATTATTCGGACTCCCGATGTACGGTCTAGACCTGATACGGAGTTTCAATGTGCTCCCGAGTGCAGACGGGTAATGAGTTTGATCCTAGATTTTAGGGTAACCTAGCGTCAATAATTCTACAAGTTTTGGGTCTTGCAAATCGTATTTAAAACGATTCAATTGGATTTCATGGCTAATCTAGTTTAGCACTTAGTTAACTTTGTCAAATTTCTAAAGGATTCAATCCTAAGTGATTTCTGGTCGAGGTGGTACTCGAGCCAATGTACAGAAATTTATGAGTCGTTACAATCAACCCCCCTTAAACAAAAATTTTGTCCTTAAAATTTATACCTTCTCGTATTCCTTGAGAATCTGAGGGTAGTTCTTCCTAACCTCAGCCTCAGTCTCCCACGTAGCCTCCTCTTCAGAATGATGTGTCCATAGTACCTTCACAAGTGGAATGACCTTGCTACGCAGTACCTGCTCCTTCCTGTCAAGTATACGCGTCGGACGCAGCTCATATGTAGCATCCTCGCTCAACTGTACCTGCTCCCATCTGATGATATGTGAAGGATCAGGAACGTACTTCTTCAGCATAGATACATGAAATACGTTGTGTATAGCTGCAAGCGGTGTGGGCAAAGCAAGACGATACGCCACAATACCCACTCGATCCAGTATCTGAAACGGACCGATAAATCTCGGTGTAAGGTTCCCCTTCTTCTCGAACCGAAGGACTCCCCTCATAGGGAAAACTCTGAGGAACACATGGTCCCCAACCTCAAACTCAAGCGGTCGCCGCGTTGTATCGGCGTAGCTCTTCTATCTGCTCTGCGCTGTAAGAAGTCGACGCCTGATAATGTCGATCTTCTCTGTGGTCGCCTGTATGAACTCCGAGCCAATCAGACTACGCTCGCCAACCTCAGCCCAACAATGTGGTGCTCTGCAAGGATGACCATACAGGGCCTCATATGGCGCCATACTAATACTCGCCTGGAAGCTGTTGTTGTAGGCGAACTCTGTGTAAGGAAGACAGTCATCCCAACTGTCCTTGAAGTCCAACACACATGCCCGCAACATATCCTTCAGAATCTAATTCACCCACTCTGTTTGCCCATCAGTCTGAGGATGAAACGCCGTACTGAACTTCAACTTCACACCCATCGCTTCCTGGATACGAGTCCAGAAGATAGATGTGAACCGAGTGTCTCTGTTCGACACAATCTCTAAAGGAACTCCATGCAGATGGACGATCTCTCTGATGTACAATCTACCTAGCTCGTCTGCAGAGTTCGTGACTCTGATAGGGAGGAAATGGGCGATTTGGTCAACCGGTCCACAATCACCCAAATGGAATCGTGTCCCTTCCTTGTCTTCGGCAACCCCGATATGAAATCCATGGAGATAAAGTCCCACTTCCACTCTGTTATGGGCATGGGCTGAAGCAGTCCAGGAGGTCGACGATGTTCTACCTTGACCTGCTGGCACATTAGGCATCAAGAAACGAACTCAGCGATGTGGGCCTTCATGTTATCCCACCAATACGACCTTCTCATATCCTGATACATCTTTGTGCTACCAGGATGCATCGCAAGCTTCGAGTTATGGGCAGACTCGAGAAGCTCATGTCGCAAATCAGGTATATCAGGAACGCATAGGCGGCCACGGAATCGCAGACCTTCATCTGAATCAACTCTCCACTCGGAGTCCTCGGCATCGCTAGCTTGCTCTCGAAGCTCAGACAACCGCACATCGCCCTTCTGGCCTCAACAATCCTGTCATCAACTAGTGGTCGCACCCGAACGTGCGCAACACACTCGAATGGCTCCTCCACGGTGAGTCTCTGCTCGAAGTGCCACACGAACTCAACCATGTCCCACTCTGCTATCATCAACGAAGCCGCAAATGCTATAGCCTTCTTGCGGCTCAATGCGTCTGCCAGAAGGTTCGCCTTGCCCAGATGGTAGGAAACCTCGAGCTTGAAGTCCTTCAAGGTCTCTATCCATCGGCGTTGTCTCATATTCAAGTCTCACTGCGTGAATATGTACTTAAGGCTCTTGTGGTCGTAGAAAAGCTCGAACTCCTCTCTGTAAAGGTAATGTCTCCAGAGCTTCAATGCAAAGATGACAGCTGCCAACTCAAGGTCGTGTATAGGGTAATTCTCCTCGTGCTTCCTTAATTGTCTCGAGGCATACGCAATCATCCTGTCCTTTTGCATAAGGACACAACCCAAACCAACGCGAGACGCGTCATGTATATCATATACTTCACCCCTTGCTCTGGCAATACTAGCACAGGGGCGGACGTCAACCTGTCCTTCAGCTCCTTGAAATCTACTTCCACCTTCTCATTCCAGGTGAACTTCAGATCCTTCCGTGTCAACTGAGACAACGGCCTGACAATCTTTGAGAAATCTCGAATGAAGCGCCTATAATACCCTATCAGACCAAGGAAACTCCTCACCTCAGTAACCGAGCCAGGCTGCTGTCAATCCTGAACCATGGCTACCTTAGCAAGGTCCACTGTTATCCCATTCTTGGACACCACATGTCCGAGGACTTGACTTCCTCCTGCCAGAAGTTGCACTTCTTATACAGCGTGAATAACTGATTCTTCTTCAACATATTCATCACCGCTCTCAGGTGCTCTTGTGCTCCTCCCGACTCATAGAGTATATCAAAATGTCATCAATAAAGACAATGACGAATCGGTATATGAATGGTTGAAGTACTCGGTTCATCAGGTCCATGAACACGGCCGGTGCGTTCGTAAGACCAAATGACATCACTAGAAACTCGTAGTGCCCAAAGCATGTCTTGAAAACCGTCTTCTACATGTCCTCATCTCTGACGCGCAGCTGATGATGCCCTGATTGCAGATCAATCTCCAAAAAATACTTCGCCCCCTTCAACTGATCAAACAGATCATCTATCCTGGGCAAAAGATACTTGTTCTTTACCGTGACCTGGTTTAACCTACGGTAATCAATACATAACTGTAGTGTCCCGTCCTTCTTCTTCACAAATAGGACAGGTGCTCCCCAAGGAGACACACTAGGTCGTATGAAACCCTTCCCTACTAGCTCGTCAATCTGTCTCCGTAGCTTCTCCATCTCACATGGAGGCATACGATAAGTTGGCAATGAGATAGGTGTCGCACCAGGCGTAAGATCAATGGTGAAATCGATCTCGCGCTGAGGAGGCAAACCAGGAATCATCTTAAACACATCTGTAAACTCCCGAACCACTAGCGTATCCTCTAATGCCGGACCATCGATCGGCGTTAATAAAGCAGTATAACAGTCAACACAGCAGGGTCAACTGACTTGCAATGGAAACGTGAAAGCTGTGTCATTAGATCCATAGGCCATCACGACTCGAGTATCACAATCTATCTCTGCCCTCATCTTCGAGAGCCAGTCCATACCAAGAATAATGTCGTAATGCTATAGTGGAGCAGCAATGAGGTTGACGAGCATTGTTCTGCTACCCAAATCCATGGAGCAACCCTCACATATCCGTGTGATATCCGAAAAAGTCCCAGTGGCCGTAGTGAGTCTCATTCCCTTCGTGGGAGTAGTACATAAAGCTAGATGCTTAATTGCCCCATAAGAAATAATAGAAGTAGTGGACCCAGTGTCCACCAACAAGAAAACGGAAGTACCGTGAATATGAGCCGTAGCCTTAAAAGCTGTCGAGGCTGAAATCGATGTCTCAGGTGCCTCAGCAACAAGCGTATGTACTTGAGCCTGCTGCTGATGGTTCGACTATGGAACCAAGGGTCGTTGAGGCGGCCTGAAGAGGTGGAGTCGATAAAGCCTATGGGCGAGAACGACCAATCATCTGCAGTGGAGAGAACCCACTATCCTTCATCCGCGCGAAACAACTCTCAATAGGATGACCCTGTTTCCCGCAGTACGTGCAGGTCACAATAAGGCGCCTCATCGGAGCCACTGGTGTTGTGATCCTAGGAGGTGAGTCAGCACAAGGCCTCTTGCCTAGGAAAGGCCTGCTCTGTACCTCCGGTCGTGGTCTCATAACTATAGTACCACGAGAACGGGCCAGCCGATCAACATCCTGTTTGGCCATCATAGACATGTGAATCAGCTCCGCATAAGAAGGTTTACTGATGCAGCACATCTTCGACCGTATATTAGGCCGTAAACCCCCAGAAAAATGACGCATCTGCATCTACTCATCAACCAGGATGGTCGGGACAAAGCAGCCCAACCATGGGTCTATGATATGAGCGTAGAAGGCACGAACCCAAACATCCGCTCATCCACATGGGCTTCAAACACTATCTTACGGCCAGCAAAATGACCGTATTTGAAACCAATCGGTAGTGCATACCTGATCAGCAGTTGGGGATCCAGGTCCCGCTTTGACCTATACTCCCGAATGGTGCTAGTGCCAGCCCCAACATCAGCCCTTCTTCTAGAATGGGTAGGGCTGTTGGGCCCAGCATTATCTACAGCAGTTTTCCTCTTTCCCATGAGAGAGAGGATGGAGGAAACGGAGAAAATGGCCATAATCAACTCGAAAAGGGCCATGAAAATGGAGGAAAGAGAGAGAAAGGGGGCTGGGAATTTGAGTTCTTCTCGAATTTAGGTCTCCACGGGGCTTGTAGAATCCCAAGTAACAGGGAATGATGAAGGAACAAGGAAGAAATGGGATAAGCTAAAAGGTTACATGAATTTTAGGTAAAAGGAGGAGGTTTAAGGGCTTAAACGTGAGAAATGGAGAGGATAGGGGGTAGGGTTTGCTGTAGCTAATGGAGATGGATGGATTGTGGTCAAAATTTACAGATTGAGTAATTGGAAGGGAGAGTTGAGGGAGAGACAGCAACTTGGAGGGCTTGGAGGGGTGGAAGTAAGGGAAAGGAGGGGCTGACCGAATAAAATAGGGACCCCCTGAGGATTTAGCACGCACCAAATGTGCGTAGAGGTCGAGCCGACCATAAACAGGCCCGGCCCAACCCAAGCGGACCCACCTGACCGCGGTGCGCCGTGATGACCGCGGTTCTGCGGCAATCCGCCTTGCCCGACGCTGCGCCGCCACGGTGGGGTGTTGTTCTCCACCATCCCAAGGTGCCAAATGCACCTTGGTTCGACCCTGGGTCCCTGTATATTTAAGTGGGGAGGCCCCCGACTCTATTCTGTTCTAGATCGAGTGGTTTCGAGAACTCACTGATTTAGACTGAATTTTTACTAATTTTTAATGACCGAGATTAGGTGGAATGGAATCTAGACTTGTCAATAGATGGCCTAGGAATGTTTTAAGGTCATCCCGTGCGACCAGGGTTGGGTACGGACTCGATTTCGGCGTCCATTTTCAGTGAACTTTGTCGTTGGATGAAACTGGGATACCTAAGACTATTTCTATATTATTCTCACACCCTCCTAAGTTGTAATGCGGCAGCGTATGTGGTGAGAACATAACTCAGATCCGGTTTAATCAAAATCATGCTCTGATACCAACTTGTAACGCCCTGAAATTCAGGGGTCGAGTATAGCTCGACTCTCGAGTTCCAACGCATCACATATGCAACATAAATAATGATGATTAAATGTTGTCTGTGTTAGAGCAATAAACATGAGTGAGATTATACCAAAATAGTAATTCATACTCTAGATCACTTGTATAAAGGTAAGCGGAAGACTGAACTGTATACATATGTAGATAAAAGAAACAAAATCATTTCATTCTCCAGAGTATGAACTCATCTTAGTCATCATATACATATATCCATTTAATGTTCAAAAAGTAAAAAATACATCTAAGGATGTAATCCCAGCAAATCTCGTCGATCCGATAGCCTAGTCGAAGCCGCTAGAATACTGCATGTATGAGAACTCGTCCTGGTCCTCATCGTAGTCTGGATCCGCCTCCTGAGTCGTCGGCTCATCTAAACCTGAGACAGAATCTGGTTGGTGTGCGCAACCTCATCCCGTAACGTGGGAGTGAGTAGCTAACTCAGTGGAACAATAAAGTATAGGTTAACATGTTATCAATGCAGTCAAGTAGTAATGATAAAGCAGTAAAATCAAACACTCCTAACTACTCTTATTAATGCAAGTATGTATGCGGTTATGATGGATGCCCTCACTACACCTTCCCTCGTGCGACACCATCTTACAATCGCGGCATGCTTTCATCCTTCAGTGCTCCACATCTTCCAGGCACATGTAATGCATGATGAGCATGATTACCGAGTTTTTATTAGTCCATTTCAAACAGCAGGATTAGGAAGCTAAGGTACCTCCCTTGTATCATTCCCAAACATGATCTATTCTAGGGTCGTCAGTCCTAGTTAATCTCAGACGATGGTGTATTTTCTAGGTCACTACAAAGGCTGCCAGGGCTGTTACGCACAAATGTTACACCACTCCCTCATCACCTCTTTAACGATTCATCACTATACAGAACAGGCCTAGTTCATACTCCATATACCGAGGCAAAACTCTAAGGCTCACCGTGATTTCAGAGTATGCTCGAGGTCACTATAAAGGGCTGCTAGGGCTGTTACGCACAAAGGTTACACCACTCCCCCATCACCTTATCAATGTAGGCCGACAGCACGAATATAGTGTCCCATACCATCATAATTGGCTCACAAGTCTGGTAGCTCACTGGTCACTACGGGGAGGCACGTGCCCCCAGCGTAAGCCGACAGCTCGACCACGGTGTCCCATACCACCATACCCGGCTTATGAGTCATAGCGGATCGAGGTACCATGGTTAACGGGATTCCACAAGTAAGTTTGGTACCCTAAGTTCAAGCAGTAGCGACCAAACATGGTGAACATACGTTAGACATATCGGGTTATATGACGAGCCTGACTAGCTCGAGCGCACAATCAATTGGATGACATGAAGTGTATAGCACTTCGCAGGGCCTAACCACTGTCGCCAACTGACGTACGACTCGGGTTCATCAAACACATCTTACGTGTCGACATGAAACTCAACCACGATCTCAAGTCTAGTACTGACTGTTTGGACTATAGACATAGTCCCAAACTCAATCAAACCTTATTCGTAGCATGTGGAGTAAAGCATGGTAAACAAAGTAATTCAAACATGTTAGTAAGCATGTCATAAAGCATGTTATAAAGTATGTTATAAAGCACTACATAAATAGGAATACTAACACATATATTACACAAGTAAGCAGTTTAAGTAAACAACCTCATGGAGGAAATCATACATGTCTCTAAGGTAGTTGAGAATCCGATCTCTACACCCTCCTAAGCCATCAACATCCAAACACTTACTCACACAAGCCTTTTCACAAACACTTAACATACACTATTTCAACATACTTAGTGTACGTTAGCAAATATGTATTAGGACGAGTCCTTTCGCCAAGCAAGTATTTTACGCATATATAATATATTTATACAACAAATAATCATGGCAAACATATCTCTAAAATATATATGTATACGGTACTTTCTACAATACAGTATTTCTACATACATAGTGTATATTAGGAAAACATGCAGTAGGGTGAATCCTTTCACCAAATAAGTATTTTATCCATATATTGTACATTCATACAACAAATAATCATGTCAAACACATTTTCAAAAAATATACGTATACGGTATTTTCTACGAATACCTAGAATATGTAAAATTCCATATTCTACAACTTTAATCAAAACAGAAAACGGAACACACTTTGTACATGTGCAATTGCATGCAGATCATGAATCTATCATTATCTGACATTGAAAGCATTGAAAACTGTAACCTATACACCTAAAGTTCTCACCTTATACCGTGGAATCGCAACGGGTCAGCTAGGTTTTCCAAGCTTCAGTATCTGGCAGTTTGGTAGCCTAAGGAATGAAATAGGTTAGCTATTTCATAACCTACAACCTACACACCCCAAAACAGATTTAGGGTTAGGGTTTCTTACCTCAAAACGAAGTCGGTATCGCCGAAAAATCGATGAGAAACAGGTGGTGCAGCTTGTGTAGTGGCAGGAAACGATAGTAGGGAGATTCTCCCACTTCTCTCACTCTTTCTCTCTCTTTTCTCACTTCCCTCTCTAGGGTTTCTCTCAAATTTGTATGGCTGTGAGAGAGAGGGTTCTAAGGCCCTTTTATAGCCTAAAAACTCTCCATACTAGACTTGAGGACAAGGTATACTTAGGTTATGCCAAAGCGGCTTTGTTTCAGCTCAACGGAGGACTTCTGGCTGGCCTCCTTGAGCCAAAGGTCGAAATTAAACTCACCAACCTTGGATCTACGTGGAGTTAAGTTTTTGTCTCAGTCGGATTCCCAGATCACGCGTGGCGGACCAGTTTCAGTTCAACGGTCAGCGGGTCTCGATCCGAAATTTTAAGTACATGTAAATGTTTATGAAATTTTTCCTGATCCGCGGGTGTATTTGGGTCAGATTCTGACGGTCTGGTTGCTTACAAATTGACTGCAAGTATAAAGTCTTAGATCATTATTCCAGATATTTATTTTGTAAAGGAAACATGTGTTTTCACACTCCCTCGCTCCGGACTCAAGCGAACAGCCATGGGACACTGTCTGGGTCTGATTTCCGAGATGGTTGTCAAGCCCAGTGAGGCGGTCCTAAGTCCTTAACCTCGTATTATTCGGACTCCTGATGTGCGGTCCAGACCTGATACGGAGTTTCAATGTGCTCCCGAGTGCAGACGGGTAATGAGTTTGATCCTAGATTTTAGGGTAACCTAGCGTCAATGATTCTACAAGTTTTTGGTCTTGCAGATCGTATTTAAAGCAATTCAATTGAATTTCATGGCTAATCTAGTTTAGCACTTAGTTAACTTTGTCAAATTTCTAAAGGATTCAATCCTAAGTGATTTCTGGTCGAGGCGGTACTCGAGCCATTGTGCGGAAATTTACGAGTCGTTACAGATTACATGAAAGAAACTATACATATATATAAGGCAATGAAGAATCCTATCTTAATACTCGTAATAAATACAAATCATCAATAATTCCTCATTCAGACAATTCATTAAACACTTAAACTACACTTCACCAAATATATAGACTAGGTTAGTTACAACATATATTTTAGCAATTCCTTATATAGAGAGATCGGCATGCATATGACGATGATGAATACTGGATCAGTAGTCATGGCAAGCACAAAACATTTTTTAAATATTCATTCAAACATTTCAACAGACACATAGGATGCATCTTTTGCTCACACAATTCATACATGTATAGTATACTGAAAAAGGCATATCTAAGAAAATACGGTAGCAATCAAGTCAGACATAACTCATTAGCTGACATTGAAAGCATTGATAACTGTAACCTAAGTGTTTATAGTACACACCTTTCGTTGGAATACACGATTCGGACTCAGTTTAAACTTTACGTTGTTGAAAGTAGAACGTCGGGCACCTAAATAGCGTAATAGGTTAGTTTGAAGAATAATCAACCTGGATCTCTACAACGACATTAAGGTTAGGTTTTCTTACCCAAAATCGTAGCCAAAATAGGTTGTGTAGCATAGCAGGATGGAGATTTGGTGCGTGGAGTCGTGGGAGAGGGTTCCTGTAACGATCTCCTAAGATCTCACTTCTCTCTTTCCTCTTTTCTCTTCTTTTCTCTCTCTCTCTCTCTCTCTCTCTCTCTCTCCCTTAAGGTTTTGAAGAAATTTGTATATGAGAGAGGTGGGGTGAAATAAGGGCTATTTATAAGCCCAGAAGTGTGTAAATGGCCCTAGGGCCACTATATACATAGGTTATATCCTTTGAGTAGCTGTTTTTGACAAACAGGGCTTATAGGGAGGCTCACTACTCACTTACATCATAGGGTATTCTCTCTGACAATGGATCTATGCCAAGATGTGAATATGGTGTAATCGGATAAGTTGATTGACTGTGGAGGACCTGTGTCAGATCAACGTTCATACTTACTCGATCGGGGCCACAGTTATACAGATATGTGTAGGGAAATTTCCTTTCCCCACAGGTGAAGTTTGGTCAGAAACTGATGGTCCGAAATCCTCAATTTTGTATGAGAGTGAACGGCCCAATTCACTTAAGTTTCATTTCATTTTCTAAAGATATTCGCGTTTCTCATGCACTTCACTCAGGGCTCAAGTTGTACATTTTTTGACACTATCTGGGCTTGATTCCCGCGATAGTTGTCTAGCCCAGTAAGAAGGACATAGTCCTATAGTTTCGTGGTCATCGGACCCTCGTCACGTAGTCTAGATCCGATACAGGGTTTCAATGTACTCCAAAGAGCGACAGGCTCTTGGGATTTCTCCTAGGTCTTTAAGTGACGTTGAGTCAATGGTATTAATGGTTTTAGGCCTTCTCATTTATGAAAATGGTGGTCTGAGCTTAATCCACCGATTATTTAGTTTAGTACTTAACTAATTTCTACTTAAATTATGACAGGATACGATCCTTAGGTGGTTCTACCCGAGGTGGCACTCGGGTCCTTGTATGGATTTTTTTGAGACTTTACATTATCTGTAAGTCATTAGAGTTCAAAGACCCTGTTGATCATTCCTTGTATAGGATTGGGTCACAGACGCTTCTCACCCCTTTCAAGTCCTCATAGGAGACCTCCGATCGGAGAGTACGTTTAGGTTTTTAGTGTAGGACCTTTGCTCTTGTGTAGGGCATAAACTTGGGTCCTTGTGTGGATCCTTGACCTGTGTGGTCTAAACTAGGTTCCTTGTGTGTATCCTTGGCCTGTGTGGCCTAAAACCTAGGTTCCTTGTGTGGATCCTTTTCTCTTGTGTAGGGCATAAAACCGAGGTTCCTTGTGTGGATCCTTTACTCTTATGTATGGAATAAAACCTAGGTGCTTTGTGTAGGACCTTTGCTCTTGTGTAAGGCATAAACTTTTGCCTCATGTAAGCATGTCTAGGTTCCTTGTGTAGGTCATAGAGTCGACCTTGTGTAGGTTGTAAAGGCCAGAGGTGAACTTAATTAAAAACCTCCGTTAATGAAATCTGGTACACTCAAGGATTAAGTGCGTCCGCCGGGAGTGGAGTAGGCATATAGCCAAACCAATATAAATAACTGTGTTTGGGATTGATATTTACATATTCGTTCATTATGTTTTCTTTGAATGATTATATGAAACATGATAACATGAATGTTTAGAACTGCTAAGAATCACATCCCACACACATTGTCACATTGTTCATCCATCACAGACAAGTTGCTAAATCTTGTTTAAATGTTGAGTAGTCTTGTGACTGGATCCTCTACTTGGCTTGGAAGCCATTAGAGTTAAAGTAAGTATATCTTGATATTTCCGCATTAGATCAAGTTTGGATTAATAGGAATTTTAACTATTAGGAAAAGTCTATAAAGTCCTATTCACCCCCCTCTAGGACACTTTGACTTATTCTGACTTCTACTATAGCAGTCTTACCGCAATTTCAATATGAACTCCCTAAGAGTTCGAGGAGAAATAACCCAATCTTTGTGCAATGGTTCCACCATTCCCATGAATAAGAAGAACTCTCTTCACTCTATGCATCTGGACCCGACATTCCAGGCTCTTCACAACATTCTCAGCATAAATGTGTATCCATGTGAAGTTACTAGGAATGTGCTCTCTCCATATGTGCTCAATATACTGTATGATATCAATCAAGGAATTCCAGTATGTTTACCCACTCTAGTCTTACATCAACTGATCCTTGTCAGCAAGGGAACACATCATGCAACCCTACCATTCCCAAGTCTTATTTGCAAATTATCACGATTCATAAGGCTACTTCTTACATATGATCCATCATGTCCGATTATTCGCTTCAATCAAGAAACCATTATGAGCCTCGAATTTATTGCCAACCAGTCTCTGGCAATCCTGGACATGATGACCATTTAAAAGGAGATGATGATCAGTACATTGTCGTACCAACTACCAAAGACTCATGTCAGACCCCTATGCTCCCATAAAGCTCGGACTTGGTAGGTACTCACAATTTTCTATGCCAAAATGATCTCATCAGGCACATTCTAAATGGTCAATCAAGCATTGAAGAGCGTGTTACTCAATGTGAAAGTCGACTCTTTGGTATTGAACTAAGACTCGAAGCTCTACAGCATAATGTGGAACACATTGTGAAGCTGACTATAAGTCATCATGATCTATATATGGGTGTTCCATCTAACCCAAGATCTATGGATCTATGGATCTATGTAAACATCCATATATCAGATGTTTGGGGATTTATTTTTATTGTTTATGCCCATTAGGGCTTCTGGAATATGCTTTTTGCCCATAGCTAGGGTTATTGTTTAGATATTTGTGCCCATAAGGGCTTATGAGTTATGGATATTACTACCCATGCTTGGGGTAACTTTTTGTTGGATGAATGATGATATAATTCTTTTATGTGTTAATGTGTAACGCCCTGAAAATCGAGGGTCAAGTAGTAACTCAACTCTCGAGTTCCAGAACATCACTTATGCAACAAAATGAATGATGATTGAATGTTGACTGTATTAGAGTAGTGAACATGAGTGAGATTAAGCCAAAACAACATATCATACTCCAGAGACAATTAAATTTGCAAGCGGAAGACTGTGATAGATAGATAAAATATATAAACTATAATGAGTCTCCGTGAGTGTGATAACGTTACCGTGTTAAATAATTACAAGTACAGTTCTAAAATATACCTAATGTGAGGAAGTGTAATGTCTCCTATCCCAAATACCATAGCCCCGTCAATACAGTACCAGGTCTTCAGAGACCCGTCAGAGAGTTACATGATAGGAGAACTCCCCATCACCATAGAAGTAGTCCGGCTCTGCTTCATAAGCATCGCCATCATCTAAAATTCAACAAATCTAGTTGGTGTGTACAACGCCGTCCCGTAACATGGGAGTGAGTGATCAACTCAGTGGAACAGTAAAGCATAGGTTAACATGTTATCAATTCAATCAAGCAGTAATGATAAAGCAGTACAAATCAAACAATTCTAACTACTCTTATTAAGTGCGAGAATGAAATGACATGATGTATGCCCTTGCCAAACCACCCTCATGCGACATCATCTTACGTTCACGAATGCTTAACTCCCTCAGTGCGCCACATCTACTAAGCACATGCGGTGCGATGATGATCATGATTACCGAGTTATTATTAGTCCATTTCAAACAGCAGTATTGAGAAACTAAGGTACCTCCCTTGTATCATTCCCAAACATGATCCATTCTAGGGTCGTTAGTCCTAGTTAATCTCATACGATATTATGGTTTGAGAGGCGTAGCGAAGGCATCACAAAGGGCTCGTCACCCATCAGCACGGATACAGATCTCACCGTATGTGGCTCAATTGCTGATCGTCAGCTTGAGTACAGGTCTCACCATACTCGACTCAATCACTAGCCGTCAGCTCGAATACAGATCTCACCGTACTCGGCTCAACTCATACTCCAGTTGCTGTGAAAGACTCGTCGCCAATCACAGACCTTGGAGTATACTCGAAGATACTACAGAGGACTCGTCGCCTGTCAGCACGAGTACAGGTCTCACCGTACTCGGCTCTCGCCGTAAGTATCGACAGCTCGAATATACTGTCCCATACCACCATAATCGGCTCACGAGTCTATTTGCTCACTAGTCACTACGGGGAGGCACGTGGCCCCAGCGTAGGCCAACAGCTCGACCACGGTGTCCCATACCACCATGCTCGGCTCATGAGTCTTAGCGGATCGAGGTACCATGGTTAAAAGGGATTTCACTGGTAAGTTTGGTACCTTAGGTTCAAGTAGTAGCGACCAAACATGGTGAACATATATAAGACAGATCGGGTTACTTGACGAGCTCGGCTAGCTCGAGCGCACAACAAGTTGAACGACATGAAGTGCATAAGCACTTCGCGTGGCCAACCACTATCACCAACCGAAGTACGACTCGGGTTCGTCGAACACATCTCATGTGGCAAATGAATCGCAGCCACGAATTCAATTCTGGTACCGATTGTCTGGACTATAATCATAGCCCCAAACATGATAACTTGCAGATAGATAAAGTAGTAATGGATCAAGATTCCACTCATATAATTAAGGTATGGTATTATCCGTTCGTGGATGCTGTGGTCATTGCGCACTCTGTTGCTCCGCTCCCCATCACCCATGACGGATCATACAACGTAAATATAAATTTAAACATATGCATTACATAGTTATAATCATAAAGCAGTTGAGCATGTTATGAATCACAACACAAGCATGAGTTTATACATGTTCAATTCCTAATCACACAACAATCCAAGGAGATCATACACATAGTTAAAAGAGGTTGAGAATCATATCTCAACACCCTTATACATTACAATTTGCTAACTACTACTCATTCAGACATTTCAAGAAACACTTAAACAAACATGCATCAACATACATGACATATGTCGATCACATAGGCATTAGGCCAAATCCTTTCACTAGGGAGTTGCCCCAATCATAACACGCGTACACCCACGATGAATAGTCATGGCAAGCAGGAATCTAAGTTCCATATTCATTCAGTCATTTCCACAAACACTTGGGCCACACATTTTAGCATATATGGTGTCTATTGGCCGTGGCGTGATTTAGGGCAAATCCTTTCGTCAAAAGGGTATCGCCAATACAACAATCATGAATCCATGACAATTAGTCATGGCGAGCACGAATGAGGATTCTGTACTTATTCAGTCATTTTCACAAACACTTAGAATACACTAATACAACATACATGGTGTATGTTAGCAAAACATGTATTAGGGCTATCCTTTAACCAAGTGAGTAATTTATCCATATATAATATATTACTACAGCAAATAATCATGATAAATGCATCTCCAAAATTTATACGTATACAGTATTTTCTAGAATACGCATTTTCAACATACATACTGTATACAAGCAAACATGTATTACGGCGATTCCCATCGCCAAGCAATTATTTTATACGCACATAATGTACTTATATGATGATTAATCATGACAAACACATTGCTAAAATATACATGTATACGGTACTTCTTACAATACCGTATTTCTACATACATAGTGTTTATTAGTAAACATGTATTTAGGCGAATCCTTTCGCCAAATAAGTATTTTATCCATACGTCATATATCCATACGACAAATAAACATGTCAAACACATTTCCATAAAAAAATACGTATACGGTATTTTATACGAATACCTAGAGTATGTGAAATTCCAAATTCTACAATTCTAATCGAAACTGAAAACGGAAAGCACTTTGTACATGTGCAATTGCATGCAGATCATGAATCTATCATTATCTGACATTGAAAGCGTTGAAAACCATAATCTATACACCTAAAGTCCGCACCTTGTGTCGTAGAATCGTAACTGAGTCGATAAGTTCGCTAAGCTTCCGTATACGGGAGTTTGGCAACCTATGAAACGAAATACGTTAGCTATTTCATAATCTACAACCACCCAAGCCCCAAATCAGGTTAGGGTTAGGGTTTCATACCTAGAAACGACGCCGGAATCGCCGGGAAAGCGATGAGAATCAGGCGGTGGAGCCCGAATAGCGGTAGGGAACAGCAGCAGGGAGTTCCTCCCACATCTCCCTCACTTTCTCTCTCTTTTCTCTCTCTCAAATCCAAATTCGTATGGCTGGAATGGGAGAGGGTTTAAGGTCCCTTTATAGCCTAAAACCTTCCCAAAATAGACTCTTGTTCAAAGTATACTTAGGTTATAACCAAAGCGGGACTTTTTCAGCTCAACGGAGGACTTCTGGCGGGCCTCCTTGAGCCAAAGGTCGGACTTAAGCTCACTAACACTGGATCTATGTTCTATTAAGTTTTTGTTTCGGTCGGAATTCCAGATCACGCGTGGCAGACCAGTTTCAGTTCAACGGTCAGCGGATCTCGATCGAAGATGCCGAGTACATGTAAATGTGTATGAAATTTTTCTTAATCCGAGGGTGTAATTTAGTCTGATTCTGACGGTCTGGTTGCTTAATACTGATGCGTAAGCGAATGGTGCCAGATCACTATTCCAGATATTTATTTTGTGAAGGGAATAGTGTTTTTCACACACCCTCGCTCCGGACTCAAGCGAATGGCCGTGGGACATCGACTGGACCTGATTTCCGAGGTGGTTGTTAAGCCCAGTGAGGCGGTCCTAGTTCCTTAACTTCGTGTTAATCGGACTTCCGATGTGCGGTCTAGACCTAATACGAAGTTTCGAGATGCTCCCGTGAGTAGCCGGGTAATGAGATTGATCCTAAGTTTTAGGGTAACCTAGCGTCAATGATTCTACAAGTTTTGAGTCTTGCAGATCGTATTTAAAGCTATTGGTGCTAATTTCACAGGCACTCTAGTTTAAAACTAGCTAAATCTCACTTAATTTCTAAAGGGTTTAGTCCTGTAAGATTTCTGTCTGAGGTGGTACCTGGGCCTTTGTAGTTTGTATATAAAGTGATCCAAGTTATACTACTTAGCTAGTTTAGGATAGTGTCTAGGATGAAAGTACTTTGAGAAATTGAAAGCACAAGGTAGTGAAGGGTGGGATTTGTGAAGAAAATGGTTTGAAAAGAGATTTGAGGCTTTAATTGAGCGTTTAAGAAGTTAAACCTGTATTAGGATTGATCCATTGCCTAAGGACGTCTAATCCCAGGTTGGCAAAAAATCTGGGGTGTTACATAATGCTAGTAGATGATTTTTCTATATTGATGTCATTCTCTTCAATATATATATATATATATATATATATATATATATATATATATATATATATAGACACACACACATGGCATTTCCCTATCACATCATGTTCTAAATCAACATTCCATTACCATATGAACTTATGTGAACATATTCCCTATCTTCCAATATGACTGTTAAAATTTCAACCTTCAGATCTTTTGGCACATTCTAATACTACTAACCCTTTGGCAATGACTAACAAATAGGGGAAGAACCATACTTCCACCAATTATGTGTGATTGCTATTTACAAATCTTAAAATGCAAGAAGTTAGGGGGAGTGAAAAAAGGGGGAGCTACAAGCTACTCAAGTCAATATTAAGTTTGTAATCGATTTATAAATAGGAAAATCTGTAATATCTTAAGTTGTATGTAATATCTAGGGTTTTTTAATTGTTTTGTCACATAATTGACAAAGGGGGAGATTGAAAATGCCCTTGTTTGTCAATATACATGAATGATAAGTCTGTCCATCAAAGTGAGCCCCAGATTGAAGATCACAAATTCAAGAATTATCAAGATGAAGATATACGAATGACCTTAAAAGGTAAATTGAGCCTCATCTACCCAAAAAAACAAAACTAATCAGGCATATGCCCCAAAATAAAAAGAACCTAACTAACCCACAACTGCTTTTGGATATCCTTTGGTAAGCTTGACTTTTGCACTTTGAGTATTGGAGAAAAAATGAGCTAATATTGGTAAACTTAATGTCTTGACGATTGTATCAACATGCAATCGAGGATCATTTCAATGGCATTGAACATGGTTTAATTACATCAAAATCAAGCCCAAATAGTCCAACAAAAAACTGAAAATATGCTAAGTATTGTCGATTACATCGAATAAAGTTCGATGACATTGAAACTTATGTTTCGATGGCATCAAACCCACTTCGATTGAATCAACCTTCGGCTTATTCCCTCATGTCTAAATACTTTAAGTGTTCCTCGATGTAATCAAACTTCCTCTCATAGCATCGAGAGTAAGTCATCGATGGCATCAAAGCTCGTTCGATTGCATCGATATAAGGACCAAATTGTCCAGCAAGCTTTCTAGGAAAATCCAATATTTTCGATTGCATTGAAGATAGTTTGATGACATCGAAATTCAAATTTTGATGACATCGAAGGTTTGTTCGATTGCATCGAAAGGGGACAAATCTGTCTAGCAACCAAAGAGATCCTTACAAAGAAAATCTCGATGGAATCGAAGTATGTCTCGATGACATCGAAGACCTCTTCGATCGCATCAAAGAATGCTCGATGGTATTGTACAAAATCTGCCCCACACCTATTTGAAAAACTTTAGTGCATATCAATGGCATCGACAAGAGTAGATTTTTATTCATTTTTTACCATTGGGATTCCTCTTTATATAGACTCTTAGGTTGCTACTAGGCAAAATGAGAAAGATTTGAAAAGAGCTTGAGAGAGTTATTGGAATAGTTAATACCATCATCCTCAAACCCTCTTTCCCATAAGAGTTCATCATTCAATTCTTTGCACAAGCATTTACTCCTATCTTTATTTCCTGGATTGAATCATGAACTCTAGCATTCATTAAGTTTCCAGCAATACTCTTTAATGGCAAACCACTGTGTTGGAATACTTGAACGCTTAGCTCATGGGAATCTTCTTTAACAGCCAAAGAAGAATCATATATTAGAGAAGATCAGACTAAACCTTAAACTAACAACCTCGGAGCATTGATTAAAGCATCAACAGGCGCTTGTGGTTCAAGGGATCTGAAGACTCTTCACCACCAGAAAGATCTTCAACAACATGTGCTCAAATGTGGCTCACTCATTTCCTTGTGTATGATTGGAATTTAGAATTTGAGTTGACAAAATCGCTAAGACCTTTCGTAGGCCTCCAATGGGAGAATACGTTGTCCTTGTGTAGGACTCGTTGCCTTATGTAGGCATAATTTACCTTGTATAGGCATAGTGAGTTGCCTTGCGTAGGCACCTAAGGTTGTCTTTTGTAGACTCCTTAGTTAACCTTGTGTAGGTTGTAAAGGTTTATGGTTAACCTGATTTAAAACCATCGATAGTGAAATCCGACACACTTTAGGGTTTAGTTCGTCAACCGGGAGTGAAATAGGCACGTAGCCGAACCACTATATATTGTTGTGTTTGTGATGATTGCTCTTGCTCACATGTATTGATTGTTGGAATGTTTACATTATGCACAACACATGTTTGATATAATGCAGCTTATATTTCTCACTATCTTAGAAGCTGAATTTGAATGATTTCTTAATAATCCTACTTGACTCATTTTAAACTGGTAAAATTTATAGTTTAGTAGGATTAAAGTTTTAAAAGTCTTATTCAGGCCCCTCTAGGACACTTGGACATATATCCATACTTCAATAGTAGCGGTCCTACTGCAATTTCATGATCGAGATCTAGAGAGATTGGTCTCCTATTCAGCCACTCTTTCTATGTGTAAATTAGATCAGGCGATATTCAGAGGGTGGGTTTCGTCCTCTGATGATGGGTTACTCCGTTGCCTTCCGTACAAAAGGACTTTTCAATACACATCAAATGGAAGAGGAAAGAAATTCTTACAGTTGGTCGCGAGGAGAAGCTAAAGAACACCTTTCTGATCAATGAACTGAGCCCCGTGTGTCGGTGTAGAATCGAATTACAGCTAAGATTACGTGCTATGGGATTACTGCCATAGTTCAAGCTAAGTAATGTAAATTAGAAGACTTGAAAAGTAAAGATTGAGCTACAAACGTAAATTTGCTTGATAAGGAAAGTAACAAATTACACCAGGAAATGTAAATTAATAGGATAATTTGAAAGATGGATTTGGTTTGTTTGGGTTGGTATGAGATGATTTTTCCTACTAAATTCCTTCTCTATTTATAGCTCTGATCCAACCGTTTCGGATCCTTCCCACGTTCTGACGGTTACCATAACCGCTCTCCACTACTTGGCTTCTGGATGCTTCCCACGTTCTGTTTCCTTTTCTTCCTATTACCCCACATGTCATACAATCAATCAAGCTCAACTGCTCTCCTCTCTGCTGCTTCAGTGATACATGACACTACCTTATACGTCCTGGCTATACTCACTAAGAGATCTCCATACATATCTGCAGATCTCCGGTCGTGCCATGCACGTCCTTGCAAATCACACGTACTCCCCTTTGATTGGTCATTCCAGGGTATGGCCGCAATGGGAATGAATATCTAGAAGATGAATTCTGGATAAAGGCTATAGAAGAAGAGTTATAACAAATCGAAAGAAATGAGTTGTGGCATTTAGTACCCAGGCCATAGAATACTAATATAATTGGAACCAAATTGATTTTCAATAACAAATTAGATGAATCTGGAAATGTTATTTAAAACAAGACTAAGTTGTGTAGGGCTACTCTCAGATTGAGGGTATTTTTTAACAAGCCATGTACCCCTATTGCGCAACTTGAATCTATCAAGATCCTCATGTCCATTACATGTGCTTTAAAATTTAAATGATTTCAGATTGATGTGAAAAGTACCTTCTTGAATGATGTACTTGAGTAAGAAATCTATGTAGAACAACCAAAGGGGTTTATCGATCCGAAATATCCTCATCATGTATTTAGATTAAGGAAAGCACTTTATGGTCTTAAACAAGCCCCTTATGCATGGTACAAAAGATTCACTCAATTTTTTATCGAACATGAATTCTCTAGGGGGAGTTTAGATAAAACACTTTTTGTTAAGAAGACTGGGGATTCTATTCTCATAGCCTAGATTTTTGTGGATGATATCGTCTTTGGTTCCACATGTGAGGAGATGGCTCATTAGTTTGCCCACAAGATGTTGAGTGTGAAATATTGAATATTCCCCCCTTGTTATCTCTTCATTTTATGGATATGATAACGCTTAAGCGATCTACTTATACATGTTTTATCTTGTGATGTGATTTTAAGAGCTTAATATGAAAATGATGTTAAAATCATGGATTTAATGCTCAAGAATTACCAAAGGATTAGATACTTAGAGGTCAAGATTGCAGATTTCAAGAGTCCAAGATCTAAAGGAAACCAAGTTAAGGAGGAAGAAATTCAAGATTGAAATGTGTAGAATTTTAGAACATCTAAACTTGACAGTTCGATGCAATTTGAAACAGCTTCAATTCCATCAAAGTAAGTGTTCGGTGCCATCAAAGGAGGCTCAATCCCATCGAAAATTCAGAGAAAATCAAGTTTGGTTGTTAGACATATGGGTGCAATTCTCGATCTAATCAAAGACCCCTTCGATCATATCGAAGAATAGTTTGATGCATTCGAAGCCAGTTCGATGACATCAAAAAAATATATAATTTCAGAGTTTGCTCGCTGGACAGTTTTGCACATTTTTCAATCTCATCGAGCACATGTTCAATGACATCAAAGCCAGTTAGATGCCTTAAAGGTCTGGCGATCTCATTGATGGATTTATGCAAATAGTTATGACAGTCTCCAAATTCAAATCGAACTCAACCATGATCCTCGATGCCATCAAAGTCCCATCAAAGCTATGTAAACTACGTAAATTTGAAGAAGTTTCGAAGTCGATCCAATTAAAGCCTATATAAAGAGATCCTCTGAGTTCTAATGGTAATGAATTAAGGTACGAAGAGTAGTGCTATGAGTGGTGTTGTTTCAAGGAGTTCTCCTTCTTCAATCTTGTTCTTCTAGTTAGTTTTTTTATGTTTTTCTTTAAGAGGTTTAATTTAATCATGTCTATGGCTAACTGATCTCTTAGTTAGAGTTAAGAGGTGAAACTTGTAGTTTGTTTTAATGTTTTTCTTACTTTAATTCAAATTTATGATCTTAATGTTGGATATTTCATAGTTTATGTCACACCCCAGACTCGAAAACTGGAGGAAAATTTTTTATCGCCGAATTCGGTGCTGACAGTAGCCGTGGTAGCCTATTCTCGGCTCCTAGCGCCCATTCACCAGGTTCCAATCTTGGGATTCCACAAGGAGGATTTCTATAATGTAAGTATGATTCACAATGAGCATACCCAAGATCATAACATCATAACCACAAAAAAATAACCACAGGAACAGTATTATAAAATCCACAAAGAATTGAAACTTTTACAGTACAAGGCTCAAAATAAAGAAAGATACAATGATATATGATAAAACTCCAAAAGAGATAGCTCCTCGGCAATCTCCTGCTCCAGCACCTGCTACTACCTAGCATCACCTGCACGCATCAATCGTGCATAAGCTTATAGAAAGCTTAGAGGGTGATGTAAGTGTGTGCAGGACAGGCGCCAAGGGTTCAATATTAGAGTATGAGAAAATGTTGGCAAGACCATGAATATCATCAATACTATCAGCCATACCAGACTATGCTATATCAAGCATGAATGCTATCAGCCGTCACAAGGCTTTGCAATGCAAGGCAGGAATACCATCTGCCAATCAAAGGCTATGCAATGCGGGGCTATATAGCTAAATGTCATATGCAATATGTAATGCGATCTTGCTCATCCTCATATCAAGTCTACAAATTAGTACAGTTCATCTCTGGTAAATCACTAGGGTCAAATACACTACCTACTGACTGCCGCTCTCCTAGCCACATAGCCCAGCAAGCGTAAGAGACCTCACTACCCGCTTATGGACAGCCAACACTAACGAGGCATGATGGTAGCAGACCCATTTACGAGCTGGTCAGACTTAGCCTAGCTATTGCCCCCTCACTCAGGAGGGTAAGGCCACACCCCCTCCCAACCGACCACGATATAGTGGGAGACGCGGCTAATGGTAAAGGCACTGGCACTCATGTTTTTCACTCGGCCTCGGCGTTGGAGCATCTCCTGGTACCATGAAGGTTCTGGGACTTTCACCCAAGGACATCCTATGTGCCCACAGTGCTCAAACTAATATTTCTGATGTCCAAATCTGTCCATCCATGATATGCCTATGGAGGCTACGGCCCTGATGAAGCTAGGGCAAATATCAACATGCTATACAAATGTCAGGTACATGAATCATACCAATCAACCATGCATTAAATCCTGCACATCCAGCGCACTCAGGTGGGGCAACTCCATCACTCAGGGAGTCCCATAACAGCTTGCCCAACAACAAAATGCCATGACCAATCAATCATCCACCAGGCACACGAATGATGCTCATGAGTCATGAAAATGACTAAGTGTGTCATGAGATTATGTACTCTCCTCGGGTCTAGGTACTTAGATAATTTTTTCCATGGATAGGGAGGAACACAACACTAGTGGGGGCCCAATAGCTTGGGGTATCCCATGAGACTAAGTAGACAATGTCATGGGCCTAAATGATGAGAATGGGTCTAGCAATGTGTCTAAGGTGGACATTCAACTACCAATAGATGAGAATGGGCCTAACAATTGGGCCTAGAGGAGTCCTCAATGGGGACATTTAACCGTCATTGTCCCCTAACAAGGTGGCCCAACAATAATCTACCTAGAAGTAAGGCCCAAGGCCCAAATGCCACCATAAAAATGGGTAGCTACATATATATACATATTTCTCACATAATGGCCTAGAGGAAATGGTCCAAACCTACATATAACAACATGGGCCCATAGGGGAGATTATGACCCAATAACAATATCACCAAATCCATACATTATGTTAGACTAAGTGGGTAGTCCATAAGCCCAAGTACATAGGCAAAATTATATCCAAGATGGGCGAAATGGGCCTTACAACATCAGCCCAAAAATTAGTAAATTAGGTGGGCAATCAAGGACCCAATCACATCTATATTTTAGCCCAAACTAGTCCAGCATAATGGTGGAAGCAGCCCATGTATACAACTGGGCCAAGCTTGGACGTCCCAGCCCATCTGGGCCTGCTAGACATCTAAAAATTCAGGTCCATCTATTTCAAGCTCAAACAACAACAAAAGGGTGGGCCTTGTTTGGCACTAATTAAGCCCAAAAGCCTTAGAATTAAAAGTATAGCATATGCACACATTATTTCTCCACTTGGTGGGCCCCACATTCTTAAAATATCCAGCCACATTTACAATTTCTTTCATAACACCTTGCTAGACTTTCAGCCTACCCAACTTCCTAGGCCTGCTGAGGTCCAACAGAAAATGATTTTGGGGAAATATAAATTTTATAGTGGTCCTTGGTCGTCATGGTGGGTCCCAACATATGGAGAGGGTGGACACAACACATAAATTAAGGTGGGCTTGTTGCTGGACTGCAAGTCCAGCAGCTACCCCAAAGGTTGGGTGTCCCAAGGGGGCGTGGACGGCCCATCAAAATACAACAAGGTGGGCCCCACAGGTAGATGTCCGACAAAGGGATTGTCCACACTTCAGTGGGCCACATCATGGAAGGACGACAAGGAATAAACAAATACATCAAGGTGGGCCACAAGGGGCAACCTAGCTGGACATCCAGCATGGTGTGCTACCTTCTAGCCCTAAAAACCCTAGAATATTATGATTTAGGTGGCCTGCATGCATCTGAGATCGGTCCCCACAAAGTAGGCCTCAAAATGGGTGAAAGAAAGGGCCACAAATACCTTCAATGATTTTTACAAAAATGGATAGTAAGGTCCAAAAATAATTCTACTATAGGAAAAATGTTGTTGCCCCCAACTTATGCACCCCATTAGAGTGGGCCCAGGTCTGCCAAAATTTGGGAAATTATGGAGCCAACCTCCCTTTATAAGTATACATCAGAGTGGGGTCCACAAAAGTGGCCTACCATCTCAGAAACAAGCAGATATTTATGATTTTACCACATGCAGAGTGGCTGGACAGTCCAGAAATTTCGACCATCCAGCCCTCTTGGTCCACTCTTTTGGGTGATCAAACAAGAGCGGATGGAGGTGGGATTTAACACACTTCTAGGTGGGGTCCACACCTTTAGAAATAATCCAATAATGGGGGTAAAACATCCCTCTAAACATTCCATAATCCATGCTCAAAACAACCCAAAAATAGTCTAAAAATTTTCTGGACAACAAGATATGTCTGAAGATAACCACCGATAACTACTGAAATAAGGGGGAAATACCCCATAACTTTGTGTTATGGTCCACCTTAGTGGGCCCCACAAATATCTAGACCAAACCCCCTTCTCAAAACCCATTGCTTGTGTCCATTATGGGGCAAATAGGACACCAACGTCCATAGAGTGTACTGCCATGGGCGTCCACTCTACTTGGATGGTCTGGATATTTCCAGGCCACAACGTGTGCCACACACATCAGAAATCAAGAGATGAATAGAGGAAAAATAAAGATCCGGCCACAAGGAAAGGGGATCCGCCATATTGAGGCCGTTTCTTTCATCACACAAACACATATCCACTATATCATTGATGTTGCATGGATCTAAGCATGCATGGCCCTACTAATCAAGATCTAAGGTGGGGGTGCCATCCCCACTAAGGATCAAGGGTCAAAATGACCCAAGAAGCCTTAAACCTAAAGGAAAATACCATGATGCGGTCCATGGAGAATGGCCCCATCCATGGATCATGCATGCAAGGGGCGGGCCATTGGTCACACCCATGGAGAGATGGGGACCTCCACCATCACTTGATGGGCCCTACATGCTCCCAAAGATAAAATGAGGAAGAGGAAGAACATCTAAATAAAGAAAATTTAAAAATTTAAGCTACAAGAACACCCACCTCTAGAAACTCCAAGATTCTACCACCAATGGACTTCTCAAGCTCCAATGCACAAGGATCAATGGGTGAGATCTATTATTGAGAGTTAGATGAGGGGATTTTTGAGAGAGGATGGGCTGAAATTTGCTGAGCAAGGTGGGATGTCCATGCTCCCTGCAAGAGGGAGAGAGAGAATGAGGGAGAGAAGAATGGGAAGAATGAGAGAGAAATTACAAGGATGGAGGGTTTTAGGAAAAGCAATGATGAAATTGCTAGAATCTAGAGGCAAATGATAGCTCTTCTCCCCTAGAGAAGAGAAATTGTCATATTTTTAGCCGAGGGTAGAGAAAAAGTGGCATGATTGCCATGGGAGAGAGGAAAAGTGGCTAGCCTAGAGAAGACAACTCATTATGAGATATCTAGCTAAGGACCTATGGCCAAGGCTAGCTAGACTAGATATGAAATCTTGAAACATAGGGTGATTTTGTGCATGGAAATTCATGTACACCATAGGTGGGCCCCACAAAACGCAATCAATGGTCCACAAGAAGTGCGGCCTACATCTTTTGATGTATAACTCGAAATGCCGCACTTGACATGACGTTGTAACCCCGGCGACGATGCGGTTGCTATGACGCTAGTCTCGGGTTGATCCGGGTCGGGTTTATATGATAGGACTTAAGGATCATCGCAAAAAAAAATCGTAGGTCGCAGGTCGCTGAAATTTGACCGGTAGGACTGCGGGACCCAACGAAATAAAATGGATACTAAGGTTAAGGGTCTCACAGTTTATAGTTTGAATAAAGGAGTTATTTTGAATTACTTTGATCTATCATTGACTCCATGACAGTGGATGCTTAGGAACGTCATGAATGCTTTATTCTCTATTTTGTGATTGTTTGATCTATAGAATTATTTGATCTACCATTGACTAAGGGCATGATAGATGCTTTGAACTCTTTACAATCAATTCAATAAGACTGTTATATATGGAACTATTGCTATGAATATTCAGAATCTGTTTTGAATTTGTTTATGATGTTTTAACTGCTCTATCATCCGACTAGATAGATTAGGACTTCGATTCCATTTGAAGTATTGATTAAATCAAGTAAGATGGCATTAAGATGATTGTAAGTGGATCCTTAGCACTCTAGTTTTTCATTACTTTGATAATTCACTTTATTACAACATTCTTCTTAAATCTTATATTTAGTTTAATTTCTATTTCTAATTCTTAAATACTTTATAAAATCACAACACATTTAGTCCTTATGGGTTCAACCTTGGTCTCACTGAGATTATTACTACTTCGCCACCTTGCACTTGGGGTACAAGCGAACACTTGATGTAGTCAGAATTTAAAATGAGCATCATGGGTGAGTTGAATAGTTTTCTTAGGACTACGGGTCAAACAACTCGAAAATGGCACTTTTGTGAGTCATACTAAGTATGTGAAGGAATTAATAAAATGATTTGGCCTTGAGTCTAGTCAAAATCATCATACGCCTATGAACACCACACTAAAATATATAAAGATATATCCGAGAAAAGTTTGAATCAACACCTGTACTGAAGTATGATTGGTAGCCACTTTTATCTCATTGCCAGCAGGCTTGACATAGCAATTAGTACAAGAGCACATGCCCAATTTTAGGCTGACCTTAAAGAATCACATATGGGTATTGTGAAAGGATTATCGGATATGTGGTTGGGACTATGAATTTTGGCCTCTACCCATTCAATACTTTATCAACAATTACAGGGTACTTAGATACTAATTGGTTTGGAAACATGGATGATCGAAAATCTACTAGCATCGGTTGTTTTTACATCATTGCCCCTGCGACCACAAACAAGGTGGGACGGATGACATCATCCCACTTCGAGCTTGAAACACTACCAGGCTTAACCAGTAAGCCAAGAAAGTGGCCAGCTCAACGAAAGCGCTGTGTTCAACAAGTCCTTTGATCTTTTGCCAAAGACCTTCAAGCTCTACAAAGCTGTGTAACCAGAAAATAGTATAATTAGTAGATAAAATAAAATGTGATAAAAGTGTTTGTGTGTGTGTGTGTATAAGGGTGTTGTACACATACTGCAGATCCATGGTGAAATGCATAAGCCAGGTGAGATGTGAAAATTTTCAGATATTAGGAAATTTAGATATCTCCCTAAAAAGTTCAATGGTTATCTGTGAAACCTTCAGCCGGCAGTGGGCTGGGGAAAAATTTTCAAACTCTTCACTAGTGGGCACATATTTGTTAAAGAATTGCCCCGTTATGGGGAGGCCTACCATGAGGTAGTGGTCTCATAAAGTAATGTTGACTTTGCTGAGAGGTGGGTGAAACGAATTGGCTGTAGGACACCAATACTTTAAGAAGCCCTTGAAAATTGTGGTGTCTTTGCAAAAAGGTCAAATATCACCTTGATCGCATTCAAAAGATCAATCTTGATTAAGACATCAGAATGCTTCTTGAGTATAGCAAGGGCCCATGCACTATAATAGTTGCCTGAAGATAAGAAGCCACACATCTTGAACTCCTCTATGCCCCATAAAGAATTTGTGGAGCAAAAGCATCATTGTACTTAAAGAAGTGAGTAGGGTAGAGCGTATGCGGTTGTAACACAGTCACTACACCAAAATCGTTTAACTGAAACGGTTATGAGTTTGGTTCAGAAACGGCTTGAAGCC
Organism: Magnolia changhungtana; assembly: GCA_030180095.1. Lineage (NCBI taxonomy): Eukaryota > Viridiplantae > Streptophyta > Magnoliopsida > Magnoliales > Magnoliaceae > Magnolia > Magnolia changhungtana. The sequence continues at coordinate 10,622,610 of JASAUF010000172.1, read as the reverse complement.
ATTTTTTATTTGAAACGGTATCCAACTGTACTTGAGCCATTTTTTATTTGAAATGGTATTCAACGGTATATGTATTATTTTTACTGTTTTGTTGGTGTGTCCTAATTGAGTGTTGGATCTTCTTATTTGTTACTATTATGTTTTATTATTTTATTTTAAAACAGATAAACAGAACTGATTCGATAAGTAACCTCTGAGTGGACCCCATAAGGCCCAACAAGCACATTAATTTATATCTGCCGCAGACTACCGATTCATTTTCAGCCCTTTCTTACGCCAAAAGCTCCCAAACCCTATTACGCCCATTTCCGTCTCCCTCTCGATCTTCCTCTCCCTCTTTGCTCCCCTTTTCTTCGATCTCATCTCGCGTCTCTCTCTCTCTCAAATGGAGATCGGCGTCGACCATATCTGAACCGTTTTTACTCTCCCTCTCAGGTTTTAATGGCGATCAAATGTCTGTAAGTGTGGAAGAACCCAATCAATCCCTGCCATTTCTAATCCTCCTGGATCGAGATCTCTTCCCATCTCAATGGCTTCCACGTCTGCCCTGTCTCGTCCATACGCTTTCGAGATCCGAGACCGGTATGACAAGAAAGAGGATTTTGTCGACAGCAATTCATTACGGTAGCTCTTTGCCCTTGCCTCGTGATTCTCATCATTGTCGTCATTGTTGTGTCAATCGTCCTTATGGTAAAGCACCGCATCTTCTACCACATCCCTATCCACAGTCTCTCCAGTCTCATTTCTAAGAAGAAATGCCATGCCTAAATGATTCTAGTGCTTTTTTCTAGGGTTTGGATTGGCAGTACATGTTTGTTGTTTAGGGTTTTTCTTGATGCTTTCAGGTTCTAGGGTTTTGAGTGGAATGTAGAGAAGATTGGGTTCTTGAATACTAGGGCTTTTTCTAGGGTTTTGGATTGGAGATGTTGAAAGGATGGTGATATCGAAGACTGCGGTTTTTTCTAGGGTTTTCATTGTTGTGGCTTACCTAAGTGCGAAATGCTCTATTTTTATGCTACAATATCTAAACAATGCACCCACCTGTTTGAAAGTTCAGATATCTCACACATGTTGCATATTGGAATTGTGCCTGAGTGTGGATGGGCAGGGGCTCCTACATGAGTGTGCAATTAGCAAATCCCTAATCGATGATATCATATCCAAATTCTTTATGTGAAAAAATTCTGCTTGGATTTTAAGAGTTGGTTTTAGGCAAAGAAATCTAAAGATTTGAAGCATAAATGATGATGAAACATAAAAGAGTATTCATTAACTCAGTAATTCCATTTTTAATAATCAGGGGAAAATTACAAAAGGGATTTGTGAGGGTAGGAAATTGTCTAGCTCTCATAAGTTATCTTTGGAATGCTTGAGGAGGTTTATTTTCTGAGATGGATGGATTTATAGTAGAGTTTGAAGATGGAATCACTTTAGTAGGCTGATTTCATACAATGATTGAAGGTAATCTTTAACTTCTTGAGTATGTGTACATGTGGATGCATATGGACGTTATTTGCAACAGCTAACTGTTGTTACTTTTGGTCAGATTGATGTTGGAAAGCCTGTTGAAGAGGTCTTCGAGGCTGTCAAAAGCGTTTTCTCTTCAGCTGTAAAGAACGTAAGGCACCTCTTAGCAGTTCAGTGTTGTTAATCATTACTTGTGTGATAAATGCAAAAGAGAAAAAGAGATACACATGGATGTTGTTTGTGACAACCAACTGCACAATGTATGTTGAGTTATATAGATAACACATGGATAAGTTAGCCTATCTCGGGTTTTGAATCGGCTGGATGCCCTCATATCTGCTAATTTTGTTGCTATATTCTGATTAACATATCATGGCCCCACATCATTATATCATGTAGTTGATCGGCCAATAGAGTGCCCAGCAGCATGGCGGATTGGATATTCATGAGATTTTAATCATTCCTTTGTGGATAGGCTATATCCCAAAAAACAGGAGGATTGTTATATTTTAATCTCGTAGCTGCATGTTGGCTTGCATTTGTTTGGTTCCTTATTGACATTGTTATCTTGATCTAACTGGATTGTTTACTTGTCTTGCATAACCTTGTTTTACCTATTTTGAATTCTTACTTGTTATCAATGATTTGGAAGAATATAGAGTTGTCATGGTGTGTAAATGGTAATTTAATTCAGTTTTAACTGTCATGGGTGTTGTTTTAAACTGTATTTTGGTTTTTTCATGTTGGCCTTGGAACTTGCACTGTTTTCTACTAACAATGCATCTTTCACGTTATATTTTCATTTCATTCTTCTTTACTTTTTTTTTGTGATGGGGAAGGTTTTTTTAAGGTAAAAACGTCCTTTACAAAATGTGAACTGATTAGGTGTGCACGTGATGGACCATCCATGCACATTGTATAACTACCCTGGCATAAAGCACAGGCTACTCTTACAATGTGATGGACCATCCATGCACATTGAGTGTAGGCAGTCCACAAATGCTAGTCATGAATGTGCAATTTGGCTAAAAATGCTAAGCCATTTGCAATTTCAGTGCATCATATATGATTGCTTTATTTTTTTCATTTGATTTCATTTTGACTTGATTCATAATTTTTCTTGCTCAGTTTTAATAATTCATCGCTTTGAAGCATTGCTGGAAATTTTTGTTATTGTCAATGTGGTGGCCTGTGTGCCTAGTTTAAGGATTTAGTTTATGGATCTTGGGCCCTTCATTTGGATTAAAGAATAACCAATCGTCCTATGTCTTGTAGGTTTAAGATCCGATGGATTTGAGTTGAAATGTATATGATTGTGCCATCATACTGTGAAAAGCCTGATTCACTTACTGTATTTCTTAATTTTGCCATCCTGACATTGTGTGAAAGTTTCTGGATTTTCTCTATATTTCTTAAAGTTCAGCACAATAGATAACCTAATCTGATTGAACTCATTCTTGCATAAACATTCTCCCCATTGCTTTGCTTTTGTTGTTTATCATGATAGGTGAAATATTTTGTGTTTAATTTGCTCAACTGTTCTGGATTTTAGGTGCATTGAGGACCAGTGTAGATGTGAATGATTGAACTATTGCATTGGTGACAGGTGTTGAAGGATGGACTTGCAACTTTACACATTCCCTATACATATGGATTTGCAATTATCTTGCTCACTGCTATTGTGAAGGTGGCTACATTGCCTTTGACAAAGAAACAGGTGAATGACTCCATTGCCACTCTAATATATAGAAAAGCAAATGTTGATTTCTAATTCTTAAACATGTTAAATATAATGTTTTTAGTGTAGATTGACTGTGAAATACTGGGAGGAGTGTATCTTCTTATTTGCAAGACATCTCATGCATGAACAATTTTCAAGAATTGGTTTTAGCTTTTCTTTTCTTTTTTGTTTTTTAATTCATTTGTACTGACTAGATTTTAGTGGGTGGGTTTCTTTTTAGCAATGGACTCTTGAGCAGAAATGGGAAAGACATTGATGGTATGTTTGGTTGGGTATGAAAATCCACATGTTCTTGTCATAAGTTATCTATATGATGCAAGGTTTTGGTTTTCTGTACTACATTATGTGCAATTTCATGTTACTATATTCTTAACTTCCTGTTTAAGTTTTCTTACTCATCAGTTGATGGTAGCATTCTCTTCCACTACAGTGGTAATGTTGATGCCATTGTTCAGAAAGTAATATTGCCCATCCATTGTTATGTACATTTGAGCAAACCAATTTTCATCTAATTTCAAGGAATTCAGTTTTTTTTTTTCTTTTTCCAAAGAATTTTACAGTTATTCTCTTCCACTATAGTGGTAATGTGGATGGATGGCATGATCTCCACTGGAGTAAATAAGGCATTACATATAGTTGCTAGCATATTATTTAAATGGATTTTAAATAATCATCATGGTGAACCCTACAAATTTAAGGGTGCCCGTCTCTCTCCCAACAGTTTCCTTCATTGTGGCCCACTTAAATAATAGATCAGCTTGATTTTTTGGCCCTATGGCTCTAGGGCTAAAGTGAGATTACACATTTGGTGTTGTAATCTAATGGAACCTTCAGTTGTCATGTTATTGTGATAGGTGTCCATGATGGGTTTTTCAAATTGGGTTAGTGTTTTCCAAAGCTAGGCCAGCCAGAACTTGGGTCTGAATCCAAGTTGTAGTCCTAGACCAAGCATGCACCTGGGCCCAACACTTCTTCTTTACTTTGTAATGGGTGCCACTGCTAGCTAACTATCATAGTAATAAAAAATCTGAATATTTGCAAATTGCTTTGAAACTAAAATTCACTCTTTTGGGTCTGTGTATCTTCTTTCAATATGATTCAGTCCACTTGATCTATTTGATGATATAGATATACCAATGCAGAGAGAGTCTTCTTTTCTTTTTTGGTAGATTGAAATTCATTACATGCCCACTTTATCAGTTATAATATCTGAACTACAACATTTCAGGAGGCAGGGGGAACTTGGTGCAAATGCTATATAAGTTGTGTCAATTGCCGCTTGTAAAGCTGGTGCTCCTGAAAAGGAGGTAATTTTTTTTATATGGTTATTGTCAAGCTGACCTGTTTTTAAAGCCATGCCCTAGGTGATTTTTTCCTATGTTTCAATTTTCATTTGCTTCAATGTTTCTAGTACTTTTTACACTATTGCTCTTCAAAAATTTTACTACTTTTTTTTATTATTATTTTATGAAATACAACTAGGAGCAATTTGTAGCCACTAAGCGAAATCCTCTCCCCAAAGTTAGAGCCAAACTTAATGGAAAAGGAAGAAGAGGATGAAGAGAGAGCCGAAGTGATATATTGGACATTGGATAGGGTGCGGCCTACCTAAGAAGTATTATGTTCACCGATATTTTTCTTATCAATAGCCTGAAAATAGTGTATTAATTGAAGACAAGTTATACTAAATTTTCATCTTAAATTCTTCTCTAAGTTTATCTAAGGTTACAACAAGGTCATGTGCTCTTGAATCTCACTTGATTATTAAAGCATCAATACAACTAATATATTTGAAACATTATAAATTTGCATGAAAATTTACTTATGTAAATTATATACCCAACCTACAATATTCGACCCATGAGAGATAAATAACTCAGATCTAGGTATTACCTAGACCTGGCCCATTAAATAAGTGGGTCTGCGTTGTTTTTTTTTCCAGTAATTTGGACTTTACCTAGACCTGGCACAAATGTTACTGGGTTGTGTCTGGGAACAAAAGTTCTATGTGAGTTACTAAACAGGTCAGTTCCGACACCCCTTGATCAGACTCATTTGTTAATGGATTGTGGCATGTGTTACACATGTTGGGTATTTAATGATTAATGGTAGAACATGTGGCACATTATAGTATATGTGGGGCACTTGAAGACTGATTTATAAACTGCTGACCTGTTTCATTGATGTCTTCATATATATCTCACCATAGGTTAGCCACCTAATCAGTGAACTGAAAAAAAAAACTGGCTGAACCTTCGTCATCCCGAGGACTCGCTGGCAAAGTTCTTTTAGTCATATCTATCATTGTTGTTGGCTTGCAAAGTTCTTTTAGTCATATACTATTCTGATATATGAAGTGGTTGTTTATTTCCATGGACACGAAAAGATCAGTAGTAGCAGTTGGAGAGTGATGATGATGAGTAACGTTCCAAAAAGCATGGTGTATGGTGGCCCAAAGCCTCAGAATCATGAAAAGAGAGTGACTCTCAACCATCTCAAGCAGAAGCACCTCAAGGGCCAACCCATCACAATGGTAACCGCCTACGACTACCCGTTGGTTGTACACCTACACCAGGTCAGCATGAATAAGCTGTTGATACTGCGGTGAGGGTGCTGAAGGAAGGGGGCATGGATGCAATCAAGCCAGAAGGAGTGGCGCCTTCTAGAATTATAGCGGCAAGGGGGATTGTAGAAGTTGGAATTGCAGTCATGGGGCATGTGGGACTCACGTCGCAGGAGATTAGCGTCCTTAGCGGGTTTCGGCCTCAAGGACGAAATGTCACCAGTGCCCTCAAGGTTTCCTTCTTCCTCCCAGCCCCCCCCCCTATGTCTTGCTGATTGTTGGGTCCACCAGGTTGTGGAGACGACAGTTGTTCTGGAATGTGTGCCTGCACCTGTAGCTACAGCTGCAACCTCTGTCCAGGCTCCATACTGTAATTAAGTTACTTTCCAGTTAGACTGAAAAGGTATGTAACTATAATTTGTGGGCTACTTCCTCATTATGATACTTAGAAATATTATTAGTTTGTTAGTTGCTTTTCATTAAACTGAATTTGGCAATCCAATTCCCTTGTGCACCCAAACTCAGCACAAGATATCATTGTGAATTGAAAGGCTCGAATGATTCTACAATCTATTGTTAGAATTAATAGGTGTTCAAATGAATGAGATAAAGTTCCACTAAAGAGCATTTCTGTGGGGTAGAACCTCATCAGGGAATATAAGGTTTTCACATGGCTGATCCTGAGTCGTCATCGAAGCACGTATACTATGGTTTAAGATAATATTTTTGGTGTAGATCCATGGGATTTGATAGTGGACTGGACAAGCCACTTACAAATGCTTTATTATTGGCTTTTGTCTAATTTCACTATAAACATTCTAATTGTTGATTTTATTTTATTTTTATTTTAGTAGGACTTGCATTGTTGGTGGATGTTCCAAGGGATAGAAACTTAATAGGTAAATTCTACTTCTAAGTAATATCTATTAACTATAATTGGAAAGTTGTCCTTTAACTTTCTTTTGTTGTATGTTTTGAATTGAGCTCTTTGGTTTTCTGTTGCTTAATTTGAACTGCTAAATAGATTCAACTACAATATGATTTCTTTCATATTCCTCAGATTGATTGTATGGAAAGGGCATTAATTATATTCTCTTTAACCTTTATGCATAGTGTGTTGGTCTGCATTATACTACACCAAGCAAGGTATGCTCTCATTAGCTAGTGACATCAGTTTGCTTGTCTAGGCGACCATTTGCAAATAGAATTCTAACTGTCATAGTTTTGATTATTATTATTTTTCTTAAAGTATTTACTTGGTGAAATAAATAACAAGCAGATGGATTTAGCATCTGGGCACCCGTAAGTAGGCCATTATAGCATCTTTCATCTGGATAATGAATAGATAGAAAGGCAAGATAGAAGTCATTAGTAACAACCAAAAATTCATCTAGCTCTTAAAAAAAGCAAATAACTTGGTTGCCTCATCTAAACACTGGCTTTAAATTTCTACTGCAATACTTACTTCTTGGCATTCATTCATATTTTAATAAAATTGACATTATTTTAGCATTCTTTTTGTTGCGCAGCATGCCAACAACACAGTGAGCCTAGATCCAATCTCAGGCCTCACCCACAAACGATAAACAAGAAGAAATATAAACTAGAAATAGATCAAAGAAATCCAAACAAACCACAAGACGATATATATGGAAAAACCCCAAACTAGGGAAAAAAAACCACGGATGCCAACTTCCACTATGAAGAACGAAGATTACAAGGTAATATACTAACCTCTCCCTTGGAGATACAGAGAAAACCCTTTTCCCACACCTTAGAATAGCTCCCCAATATTCACCTTAACCCTAGAATAGCCCTAGGGACCCCAATTTATAGTTTTGACAACTTCCCTTTCGCATCCCAGTTGCGAAAGGACTTGCGACACGAAATCCGCGAAACTCCTTTCTGTATCCCAGTTGCGAAAGGACTCGGGACACGAAATTCGCGCAACCTCGATGGTAGTGGGCGGCCCCAGATGTGGCTCCACTTCTCAACACTTTTTGTATATTCATCTACCATTATTTCTTTGAGAAATATTAATTGCAATTAATGATGAAAGAAAAGTTTTGAAGCCGTAAGGCAAAATGAATCCATCCTAAAGGACTCACTCTTATCTATTCGCAAATCGCTTGATCATTTATTACAACTGGTTAGCTTGAGTCAAGTACGACTTTAATACACCCACTCTTCTTAATTGTACACGTAAATTTAATATAGACCCTCGATCACACATGTGGCCTTATGTTTGATTGAATTGTGTGAACATAATGCACAAAACTATATGTGCACTCATGTGCTTACTCATGTCTGAAAATTTTTAGATTATCATACTGAGATATCATAGTGACTCTTCTTTTAGATGAAAACAGGTACATGAATATCTCTAGACTATTTGATTATGGTTGGGAATAATCAGATACATAGTATAGTACATACATAGTCTAAAAATAATTATGAATTCTGGGATAAAAACCATTTATAATGCATCAGACGGAGGATGATTATCAGTCCCAACCCAAGCCTGATAATCAGGTGGTTTATGATGTCAATGGGTTGGGTTGGGCCTAAAATAAAAGGTGATTAATAAGAGGCTAAGCTCATGACTTTTGGGTCTATTACTAAACGGGTTGACCCATTTAGCCAAGGGCGATCCAGATCGGTGGGTAACATGTTGGAAATCAAGTGTGGTAAAATTGAGAGAGACTTGGCTCCGACCCTAAACCAGCAATGTTGGTGAGAACCTGACCGTAGGGGCCCACCTTAATGTATGTACTTTATATCCACGCTATTAATCTGTTTTACAGGTTATTTCAGGCCATGGTCCCAAAACCGAAGCATATATAAATTCAGGTGGACCACACCACAAGAAACGGTCAGATTTTTTTAATCCTACAATCAAATTTGGTGTGTTCTATGGTTCATGGAGGGTTTGTGGATGCTTGTGCTTACTTCTTGGCACCATCTGAAAGAAAAGAAAAGGATTTAAGTGAAAAGAAGCAAGGGCTATCAACAGGTTGGGTTCAAGTTGGGTCCTATAGTACTTGTTCCTGACTTAACTGGTTAACATCTTATTGAGTCTTAGTCACTTTCGTGCCCGAGTCTCATTCTTGAGGACCCAGACCCAGATCCAATCAGGTTTCGCTGCCCATTGGGTACCCAATGGTTCTTTAAATCTTTTCAGCTATTTAGAGAACTGTAATTCACTTCTTGTAGTTTTGTCAACTTCGATAACACCTGATACACAAAGTCCATTGGCATACTCGCAGTACCATCTGCTATATTTAGGATCATCTACAGAATTTGGATTTGAATTTTTCTTGATTTGTTTTCTAGTTGGGTTTTGTTGAATTATTCTCTAACTATGGGAAAATTGCAGGTTTGCAAAGGTGTGGAAAGAGCCGCAGACTGAGGTGGATAAATTACCTGAGGCCTGATCTTAAGAGAGGCACATTTTCGCAGCAAGAAGAGAACCTGATAATCAAACTTCATACAGTTCTAAGCAACAGGCAACACCTTCGTATGAGCAGCCAGATGAGCCATTGAAGAGAGAGACCTTCGTATGAGCAGCCAGCTGAGCCATTGACAAGAGAGACCTTTGTATGAGCAACCAGCTGAGCCATTGAAGAGAGAGAGAGAGAGAGAGAGAGAGAGAGCCTTTGCTTTGCATGTAGCTTGTGTTTGCAAAAGAGGAAGGAGTGTAGCTATAGTGGGTTCCTAGCACTCAAGACAGGAATTGTTGGATTATATTTTCCTGAAAATGTTGTATTGGAATTGAAAATTGGAATTGGAATTGAAATTGAAATTGAAATGTGTACTAGAAAAGAAGGAAAAGATTATTATGTGTGTGAATCATTCTATTATCATTTTCTTCTATTTGTATAATTATTTGGCATATAATATAGGTATATTATAGTTCTCTAAAAATTTCCTAAAATCTGACCGTTGGCAACATTAAGAAGCGTTTAAAACCGTTTCTAAAATTTTGTGCCTAAAATGTGACCGTTGGCACCAGAATGGTTTAAAACTGTTCCTAAAAATTGAAAAAGTACCCAAAATGGTTTTGAACTGTTCCTGATTTTTTGCGATGCCACATTTAGGAACGGTTTTAAACTGTTCCTGAACCATTTAGAAACGGTTTAAAACTGTTCCTAAATGACAATTTTGGTGTAGCGAGTAGAAGGAACCTCAGCGGAGATTCTCCCAATCCTCTTCTTTGAACCCTTTTCCAGTGGTGTATAAGATCATGTTGCGTGTCATTTGATTTGTCTGCTTGCTATGAAGGATCAACGAATGACGGCAGAGGCTCATGGGTATGATGATCGTTTCCTGGTGCACTTTCACATAATATGAGCTATTTTGAAGACACTTTTTATTAAGCTCCTTAATCTTCTCTTAGAGTTGTCTCCCTTGCTCTTCGGCTATTTCTTCTTTGAGAAACAAGGGGGTGGAGTCGATTCTTTAGCAGGCGGCCAGGATCTGTTTGTTCGAAAATTTGGGGTGGCCTTTAGCCAGTTTCCCAGTACGCCTCTTGACCTTCCTTGGGAGGTCTTTCTACATCTCCTGTTATTATAGCTTCGTATATGGGGCTAGATGGAGTGGATCTGCGAAGTTGATGGGAAGACTGCTTTTCTTAAAGAGAGACGGATGTAACAACGGTACAACTACAGAGCCTTGTATTAAAACCGGCCTCATTTAAAAACAACAGTGAGACAGCGAAGGATAGAATAATAAAAACACGAAGAATACGAGGTGCGACTTTCCTTTTACTTTAATCTCATAAAGCAGCTGAAAGCGAACCAGATATCATTGTTTAATTGGTAGCCGCGTGCATGTCCAAACGTAAGGAAGAACGTTACACACCTCAAATGGGAACGAAGATGGTGCTGTTGGAACAAGTCTCTTTGATTTCTGGACTATAGCATGTGTCCTTTTCCTTTAGCTTTTTAATAATGATGTATTATATGTGTTTCTTATTTTTCTCTCTGTCCATGAATGGGGCCCTGCACAACTCTGTTTCTTCTCACTTGGACCTGTGTCACAAATGTTGCGGGAGGTTTCGAAATTATCTAGAAAAATACACTAAATGATATTATCACGAGCATTTCAAAATATTTACAAATTTTAAAATGTCATGTTTTTATTCCGATGTTTAAAAATAGTAAAAACCACGTGGAATTTTTTCTGTAAAGAAAAGTTTACAAATTACTTCCTCAATAATTCAATATTCACAACTTAGTTTCTTTTCCAAAAAAAAAAAAAAAGCTTTTAATAAGACACCCAACAACTTAAATACCGATTATCCCAGTACCTTTCTTTTTTTTCTTAGCGGAAGTTGGAGCTAGGACATGCAATAAATGAGTCAATATCTTATGTGTTTATGTGAAATTGACTCTGACCACCATGTACATCACCGCATGTTGAGCTGAGGGCCAATCAACTCCATCCATGATAAGGGTCCTTACTCTTGCTTGGGTGGTAGACTCTCAGGAGTTTCAACTCCCGCTCAAGGGTTCGAGTACCCATAGGTGGAGTGTGTGTGTGTGAAAAAAATATATATATATATACTCCATCCATGATCTCAGTGGACCATACGATTGGAAACAGTGTACTAGGCAATGTTCACCCTTCATGGTATTTCCCTTTGTGTGGCTAACTTGAATCACATAAAGGTCTGATTTTGGAGCCTTATGCCTAAATTTTGTTGTCAAATGTAATGGTTGGAGTGGTTTTTATATAATCATCACGGTAGGCCCTGTAAAATTGATCAAGAATGGATGTCTCTATCCTAACTATTTCTTTTGTTGTGGCCCACCTAAAATCACAGGTCAGCCTATTTTTTTCCATCTTAGTCCTTACATGGGATTACAAATCTAATAATCGGAGTGGACTTTACATATACATTATGGTGGCCCCTTAAAAAATTAATAGTGGGCAACCATCTCTCAACTATTACTAAAGTTCCCCTGATATATTTTAAAAAGAGGTCTCAAGTCCAACCATTTGGACCATTAATTATGATCCATCTAAAAAAATACCTTCCCACCTTTAATATGCGTGCAATATCCAATACATCCAATAGGTTAGAATCACCATGATAATTTCTTAACGCAAAAATTATTCATATCTACTCACGAACCTCACTTGTATTTATCTATCTATCAATGTTAAAAAATATTTTCTATGGTCAAGCCAACGGATGATTAGATGGGGTTGATGTTTTCAATAGGTGATCCTTAATATGGAGCCAAACTATTGGAAGGGTGGGATGTTGCATTCAATTAATGAGTTTGAAATTATCCACTAAGCGGACCATAACTGGTGGTCTAATAGGTTGGACTTGACAGGTTCTAATAAAAAGGTCACTTTAAGGGACGTCCACCCTTTTTATGGAGCCTACCAAGATGTGTAGGTGAGATTCATTTTAACAATTAGACGTGTAATCTTATATTAGTCCTGGGGACAAAATAAGTCAGGCTGACATGTGATTCATGTATGCCACACCAAGGGAAATAGTTGGGAGAGACACCCGCCTTTGAATTTTACAAGGTCCACCATGATGATTATATGAAATCCACTCCAACCATTAGATTCTAAACCAAAATTTATGCATAGTATTAAAAATCAGACCAATTTTTTGCTCCAGTGGACTACACCATGGGAAACAGTGTGGAGGGTGAACATTTCCATGTACGATATTTACAATCATGTAGTCCACTGAATTATGGACGGGGTAGATTTTTAGGCCCTAGACCTAACCTCTAGTGACACACACAATGGTTAGAGTGGATTTCATATAAAGATCATGGTGTGGCCGGCCTGAGCTGCCAACCCCTTGCTCGAACATCTGAACCCAACTTTCCTTTGATTTTCTAATGAAGGTACTCCATTGATAGTAATTTGTAAAATTTCCTTATCTATGGTCTGATTTTTCCGGCCGCAAAAACATCTAAGTTAAAAAAATTTTCTGAAATTTGTGGATCAAAAAATTACCGAAATGGAGATTTGTCACTATGCTCGAACCGCCCCCGTGTGTAATAACATGAATGAAAGTTTGCTACCGGTGGACTTATCACCGTCAAATTCAGATTAAAGCATAATTGAATGTCCTCGTACAACCTTTTGGAAAGTCAAAGCAAATAGGCCCACTTGGGATTGGATCATTTTCCAATTCGGCGATGAGATTTGCCCACAGTTCAACTACTACGTCAGTGTTTCACACCCAGGTATAGTTGAATCCTTGCGAAAGATGGCCATTAGATTGATGGGAACAGGTTACCTTTTAATGCGGGATAGGACAGTCCTACCCACCAGATTGGTGGACCTTTTCACATTCATTGATGACTTATGCCGATATCTTTTTACACTCAGTCTTAGGTTTCCGACCTGGCTGATTGCTACAGGTCACGCACCAAACGGTAGACTGGGCCAGGACCATTGCAACGTATATCTAAGTTTTGCATTTGTGCGCTCAAATATTACGAGATAATAATTATTAGGGATCCGTTGGATGCCTGCTAAATATTCTTACGGAAATGGAATTGACTGTTGGAATATTTGGTTGATTTAAATAGATTATTAAAAATCGAGAACAAAAAAAAAAAAAACAAAAAACAAAAAAACAAATAATAATAATAAATAAAAAAAAAAAAAAAAAAAAAAATTTTTGAGAAATAGGACTTATTGAATTGAGTCCAGGCGTGACGTGAGTCACTCGACTTGAAATCGAATTAGCTCCCCTTGGATAGTGTCATAGGTGCAATAGGTTTCCAAAGCAATTGACATCTAAGATACAATGACTATGACCCGGTCCAGCGATGCACTCACTGTACGCAGGCTCGAACCACTTGCAGTTTAACCCAAAAGTACTGAGTTGACTAAGCGACGAACTCAATAATAAAAAATTCATAATCTAGAATACAAATAGAGATTTATAAGAGAGGAAAAGATTTTCGTATACTCAAATATAAATCGGAAGTCTTTATATAGACTTTGAAGTGGTGCATTAAGCACCCTTTTGAAATGGTTAGGTTCGTTGGGTTTAAACCCAACAGGTGCGATTAACCAAACGGATATATCTCTATGGTTTAAAATGAAAAGGCGCAAGTGCAAGTACACTCTTGTAAATAAAGTCCCGCGAGTACACCCGCGCCTGTGCCTGCGCCCAGCCAGTCCCGTCACGTCGCGCACGCACACACGGAAACGGACTCGGACTCGGACTTGGACACGGCTCGGCACGACACGACACGAAACGGCTCAGCTCGGCGCACGTATATGGTCAATGACATAGATTAAAGTTAAAGGCATAACCCCCTCCCCCCCATGACCAAATTCACCTGCCCCCTGAATGAGGTTCATGCAAAAAGGAAAAAAGCCTATCTTATATACAAGATATTTTTCTTTGTTAAATCTAATGTGGGATAAAACCCACAACTCAAAATCAACAGAAATTTCAAATGTGGAGGGAAACCGAAATATTTGAAAACCTGATTTTAATATTAATTTTGAAACAAAATACAACAATCCCCCACATCTTTCAAAATAAAAGTCTTTCGGATTATAGCGTAATAGTTGTGCAATGATGCCGATGTCACCGTAAACTTGAACCAACATTAAAGTAAGTAAGATAGGTCTATAGGAATCAGGTAACACCATAGTCTTGAACCTGAATCCTTTTAATGTAAGTCGCAAGTACATGCCACTCACATAACTCTTTATCTGCAAGTGATTCTGCGGTTCTGTGCTTTTCAGTCATACATTATTACTTAGATTTCATAAGTGCTCTAGAGAATTTGCCTAGAATCTTATAATAAGCGGGCTCCACTTCCAAACTCATATAGGTGAATTCCGTCAAGTGTATGCAGTAATTGTATAAAGCACCAAATATATGACTATGGATTCATTAAGAGTTCTAAAAAAAAAATGTATCCTTCTACATTGCTACTCGCACTGTACATCATATAAATGGCTCATATATCCCAGTGCAATCGTCTACCTCGTGTCTTATTGTTTATTCATTGAACATATATCATGAGATCTCTACTTATATAGGTTGGGTTGCCAACATCGGCAGCTTAAATATTAGGCTTAGCCCCATTCCCTTCTATGTATTATTGACTAATCTTTTATATAGTCCTTTGTTTAGAGGATCTACCAGATTCTTTTCTGACCTCACAAAGTCAATTGAAATGACTCCATCACGCAACATGTGTTTCACTATGTTGTGTCTGAGTCTAATATGCCTGCTCTTCCCATTATATATTTTACTCTTTGCCTTTGTTATAACTACTTGACAATCACAATAAATAGACATGACCGATATAGGCTTTGGCCACAATGGTACATCAGCTAAGAGATCTCTAAGCTACTCTTCTTCTGATCCAGCCTTTTCTAAGGTAATAAACTTGTATTCTATAGTTGACAAAGCGATACATTTCTGCTTGGTAGACTTCTAAGTGAGTGCTCCTCCACCTAAAGTGAAGACATAACCACTAGTGGATTTTGTCGCATATGAACCAGTGATTCAGTTAGTATCATTGTATCATTCCAATACAACAGGATAACTATTATAATGTAAACCGTAGGTTATACTGCCTTTTAGGTATCTCAAAATCCTAGACAAGGCATTACAATGCTCTTTTCCAATGTTATGTGTATATCTACGTAGCCTTTCTACTGTAAAAGCTATGTCTAGTCTAGTGCAGTTTGTTAGATACATAAGGCTACCAATTATTCTAGAATACTCCAATTGAAACATACTACTGCATGTATTCTTCATGAAAGTCACACTGTAATCATAGGGTGTACTGACAGGTAAACAGTCAAAATGGTTAAATTTTCTCAATAATTTCTCAATGTAATGAGATTATGATAATATAATACCACAATCTTTCATGGTTACTTCAATACGCAATATTACATTAGCCTCTCCTAAGTCTTTCATGTTAAACTTAGATGACAAGAATTTCTTAGTCTCAATTACTAATTTAATATTTGTTCCAAAAATAAGCATGTCATTAATATAAAGACATATAATAACATAATCATTTTCAGAAATTTTACTATATACACATCTATCTACATCATTTATATGATAACCATTTGATTTCAAAATACCATCCATTGTTTAGGATCTTGTTTTAGACCATATAGTGATTTAATTAGTATACATACTTTATTTTCTTTACCAGATATCTTATAACCCTCAGGTTGCTCCATATGTATTTCTTCTAAATCTCCATTTAGAAAAGTTGTCTTAATGTCCATTTAGTGTACCTTCAGTTTATATATGAAAGTTATCGCTATTAAGACCCTGATAGTTGTAATCCTAGTTACATGAAAATATGTATTAAAATAATTTATTCCTTCTTTTTGTTTAAAATATTTTGATACCATCCTAGCCTTAAACTTATCAATAGTCTCATCTGATTTTAGTTTCTTTCTAAACGCCCATTTACATCATATTGGTTTGTTTCTAGGTGGTAAGTCTACAATTTTTCAAGTATTATTAGATATAATAGATTCTGACTCATTATTTATTATTATTTTTTTCTAAAGGTTGCATCTGGAGAGTTAATCGCTTTTATATAGGTTGTAAAATCATCTTCCACTAAGAAGGTGAAAAAAACCATCTCCTATGTTAGTTTCTCTTCTAACTCTAATACTTTTTCTTGGTTGTATCTCTTCTACTATTTTCTCGTAAGTACTTTTATTTGAAGACGCGATATGTGATTCATTAACTTCCTTTATTCTTATAGACTTAGATTTCTTAGGAAATACATTCTCAAAGAATTCTGCATCCCTAGCTTTTATAATTGTATTAGGATATAGAATATTATCCTTAGTCTTTAAAATTAGAAACTTATAGGTTGTAGTGTTTTGTGCATACCCTATAAATATACAGTCGGTCATTTTAGGGCTAAATTTCTTTTCCTAGTTTCAGGCAATCCTACTTCAGCATGACACTCCCACACTTTAATATATTTATAACTAGGAACATAATTCTTCCAAAGTTCGTAAGGTGTTTGTTTAGAAGACTTAGAATGAATCATATTTAAGATATAATAAGCAGACATAATTTCTTCTCCCCACATATTTGAGGATAAGCCTGAATTGTTTAATATAGTATTCATCATCCCCTTAAGAGTTCTATTCTTACGTTATGCTATTTCATTCTATTCTGGTGTATAAGAAGTTGTAGTTTCGTAAATTGTTCCACTTTTTTCACATAATTCTCTAAATTGAGAAGATTCATACTAACCTCTTCTATCTGTTCTAAGTCTTTTAATTTTTATATTTAACTGATTTTCAACTTCAATTTTGTACTTAGAAAAAACATCTAAAGCTTCATCTTTGCTCCTTAATAAATAAATTCTAGTGAACCTAGAGTAGTCATTTACAAAAGTTATATAATATCTTTTTCCACCACTAGACATATGATTTCTAAAATTACCTAAGTCACTGTGTATCAACTCTAATAGAATAGAAGATCGTTCTATTCGTTTAAAGGGTTTTCTAATGAATTTTGATTCTATACATGTTTCACATTTATCAAATTCTTTATTAGATATATTAGGTAATAAACTTACACTACTAGAAAATCTGGCAAAGGCTACAGATAAAAACCATAGCTAAAGTCTTATGGATACGGTTAAAGTCCGTAGCACGACCGTAGCCATTGGTGCCATAGCCATAGGTCTAAAAGCTATGGCTACGGATTTCCTTCGTAGCCATATAAATAATGGGTACGAATTAAATCCGTAACCCTAGTTTCCATAGCGCTAAGGTATTTACAGCTACGGATTATATCTATAGCTAAAAGTAGAGCGAGAACCGTAGTACTAGGCTGAAATCAACAACAGGTGCGGTTTTCATATAAAGGGCTACGGTTAATAGCCGTAGCAATTGAAACAATAGGTACGGATTAAATCCGTAGCAATATTTTCTGTAGCTCTAGATTATATAAAGCTACGGATTATATCTATAGCTAAAAGTAGAATGAGAACTGGCTACAGTTAATAGGCTAAAATTAGCAAGAGCTACGGTTTTCAAATAAATGGCTACAGTTAATAGCTGTAGCTAATGCCTGTTTTTTTAATATTAATGGCAGCTCTTACCATTGTAGTACACCCTAATAACTCATATAAGCTAATATAGATAAATACTTCATGGCTAAATCATTCATTCATTCAATCAAACACCATCATTCATTCATTCAATCATATACAATCATTCATTTCCATTCACAAAAGTACAATGCCAACATAATAGTTATATTTCTATTTAAAGTTCTCATTAACAGCAAGATCCAATACCTTCTCGCAGCCAAATAGCTTCTCAACAATCCCAAGTGAAAACTCCATGGATGTGCCTCTACTAGTTATCAATTTGCCATCAACTAACACCCTATTCTTAGCTTCGCTTTGATATGAAAACTTACTACACATGGTTAAAAATCAATTTCATCATACAAAATGAAAGAAATCGCATGTTATGACATTATACGTAAGAGGCTGAAAATGTGTGTGTTTTAAAGATTGAGCTGAAAATGTAATGGACCCACTTGAACAATGGACACTCTGAGGATTGTGCCTTTGAGGCCAACCCCAATAGATGCGATCGCCATGACAGCCAGGCCAGCGAGGAACCTCACAACTAATCTGTATGCAGCGAGTTTAGTCCCACATGCTATGATTCTCGGCTACAAGGCCATGAACAGTCCTTAAATTTTGAAAAATTCTAAGGCAATTAGTTCAAGTCAATTCAAAACACTTGAAAAACAAGGACTAAGAATCATGATGAGCATATCAATGATCTTACTGAGACTGAACATGGCCATCCCAAGACCTGCATTCGACAAGATCATGACAGAATTTTCCATGATTTGAGGCTTCTTAACACCCCATCTATAACAAGAAAGATGTTAGAAGAAAATCAGATTTAAGAGATAGAGATTGAAAGAAATTTGAAATTCAAGACCTGTGAAAATCACCTGCAAGATACAAGAGCCCACCTCAAACCCAACAAGCTTGCATATGAATTCAAGTTCTTGACAAGCTTCTACCAGACCATATTCAGAATTTGCCTCATCATCTTCGACGAAACCGAGATGGATTCTCCTTTGGCTTCCGACCTTCTATTTTCTCATTACTTTCTGCTTTCTCTGTAGCAGTATCTTCTTCTCTACTGTATACTTGCATTAACTGCTCATAAAATCCTGTAATTCCAAACACCCATTTTAAAATTCATGGGAAGAGAGTAAAAGAATGCATGCTAACTCAAATCACTCTCCACAAAAACCTGTAATTCTAGACACCTATGTCCAAATTCGTGAAGAAAGAGCAAAAGAACAAATTGAAATTTAAATCCCCCTACCTGTAATTCTAAGCTTCCATCTTTGTTTTCGTGCAAAAAGAGTAAAAGAACATATTGAAACTGAACTCTGTTTCCATAAAAGTAAGTAATCCTAAACACCCATTTTCAAATTCACATGGAAAGAGCAACACATCTAAAATTCAAATCTCTATCGGAAAAAAAAAGAAAAAGAAAACTATAATTCCAAATACCAGCTTCCAGTTCATGAAGAAAGATTAAAGATCACATCGAAATCCATTGCTCTCCCCGAGGACCTGAAATTCCAAACTCCCAACCTCAAATTCAAGAAAAAAGAGTAAAAGAACATAGCTGAATTCAAGTCTCTCTCTGAAAATCAGCAAAACCCTTCACCAACTGTTCTATACAACAACAACTGTTCAACTAAACCCTTCATACCCCAACAATTGTTCCACACACTTCAAAAATCTACCACCATTCTTCTCTAATTAATGTTATCCAAATGAGATGCAACAGTTTCCTATAAGTGAAAAAGAAACTCATCAACTCAAAAAATAAAACAAACACACTCCACCTTGGAAAAGACAGCCACCTGAAAAGGAAAGCTAACATGCACATGCCTCTTATAGCAAGCCATCAGCAGCAATATTTTCCTTGGTCACCAAAATTTTTACAGTTGTCACCAGCAGAAAAATAAAAAGAAAAAGAAAAACCATAAAAACATTATTCTGTTTTAAAATATTTAAAATCCAGTAAATGATATTTACTCACAAGAACAGAAGCAGTGAACACAGCATTTGATACTACTTCAGGAAACCTATACAAGTGATCAATGTACAGTAAGTACATATGCACGAACTGATGTCATAAATGAACAAGAAATCATCAATGATTGTCTCAGCCTGATGTCTTGCCAACAGTGTTGTAATCCAATGCAAGGCCTCAATTCTGGTAGCATCCCATTCATTAGATAGTTGTCTGACAAACATAACTACTACACATTAACATCTATTCATATTACATAGGAGGAAGAAAACAACTTACCTCTATAGTAGAAATGTAACCATTTTGATCCTTGTCAAGACCTTGAAAGCCTCCTTTAGTTCCCCCACATAATCAGTGTCCTTCATAACAAGTGGAAATGGGAAAAGTTAGAAACGCCTAACAAAAGTTAGCAACTGTCACTGCCAAATAATATTCATAAGGATTAGAATCACACAGTCACATAGTGTGGTTTACTACTCTATTAGGAGATTTAGTATAAAAGGAAAAAAAAAAAAAGGGTCAAATGCAAATTCATATGTGTTTGTATTTTTTATTTTATTTTTTTGCCTAAATCTCGATCTAACTTATTTTCTTGTTTAGTCCCTGCACATCTGCATGCATACACATATATGCTTATATTGCATTGATAGGTGATCATGATCTCAGGCACTTGAAAAAAATGATTTGCAGTTTAAGTGAAAATCAAGAGACACATTTATTTGAATAGCTAGCCATGTTTTCCGCACTCAACTAGAATTTTTGTGGTAAATGATGATTCAAAGGGAGATCTATATGAATCAGATTCTTCATCCTAATCTTAGCTGATTTATATGTATAAGAGGAATGTCTACTACCAAGTTGGATTATGATATGTGGTTGAACTTGGGATGATGTAGATGGGATTTAGTGATGGATCTGCTCCTAAGATTTACATGAGCTGCAACATAGGGAATGGTGTAAAATCATGCTCTAAATACTTTAAAATTCACATGAGTATTAGAATGTCCAGATTTATGGGGAATCCATTAATCCGTAGATGAATCGATTTGATGTCATAAATCACCAATATGGCCCACATTGATGATCAAAGTTTGCTAAACAAGTAGCGGGCCAACAAATACTTGTTCCAGTTGCATCCCTAATTGTTCTGTATCCCCAATTTCAATTGATGAACAAAAAAAGAAAGCCATTGAGGCTCAAGTATTTGATAAATTTTGGTAATAAACTTGTAAGTACAGATAACAAGTTTCTATAAGAAGAGAATTAGATGCTGAAAGAAATTACAAATTGAAACATAAAGGAAAAAAGAAATATTACACAAAATCATGAGAAGAGGTAAAATGACTTACATTGCCCACTAAGATATCATGGCTGGCTAGTTCCATTTCCTAGTTAAAACATAATATGTTATGGCAACAATGAAAGAACTAGTGTCATAATATGTTATGGCAAGAAACATAATGCAAATTCTTGCTTCATCACTTCAAAGGGTACACAAGAAGCAACTCAATAGTCCATGCAAGTGGATATAAAAAAATGGTAAAGATGAGAATAAAATCGACTATAACGCTAGAATTCAATACTAATTACATAATATTCTTCTTCATCAAAATAAGTTGACAGTAACCCTTCTCAAATCAGTAACCCAATATTTGTTGGGATAATCCAACAAGGCCAGTGTTGAGTGACCATACATAATAGTGGAATATTTTTCAATTGGTGTTCACACTTTCTTTAGATAACATCTAGGGCATGAAAAAGGATTTGTGTCATTGATAAAATGGCAGAGGAGGATTAATGTAGCCTAACCCAATTAGTTAGGATAAGGCTTAGTTAATGATGATGATGATGATGCATGACATGAAAAAGGTGGTTCTCACCTTGAGTAGCATTCATTGCAGTGGGCAGAACCATGGCGCAAGCTGGCTAAGAACTCTAGCAACACAGTGGCAATTAAGACTATTTAGGTAGGAACTTCTTCGAAGCTCTTCGCTTAAGAACAGAAATTTGAAGTTAGTATTTATAGAAACAAAGAAGTTGGAGCAATGGAGATTTCATGTCTCTCTTATAAGAGACCAATTCAATGAAACAGGAACATCAATATTATGGTAATTCATGAAACTATGACACCAAAGACTACAACTCCACTCATTTCTTAGATATGATGGCTATTAGGCAATTATCATGAATCTAAGATTTCTTTCTACCATGAAATCTGTCGCAGAATTCATTTCCTGCATCATATATGATATTACACTCCTCACCATTAAAAGATCTCAAATTATTAGGAATTGGATTTCAATGGATGAAAGTTAGGCCATGTTTGGATGTTTGATTAAATTCATTTACAATTATTCAATTCAATAAAGAGTAGATGACTGAATTTCAGTTGCTGTAGTTTCAAATTCAAATTGAAACAACTAAATTAGAATTCCATGTTTCTAATCTAGGATAGTTTCAAGGATCTCAGATGCACTATGATAAGAAAATAAGTAGACTCCCTTCTAAGGTAAATTACATGCAAAATATGGAGGAGGTACATTGCTAACAACAGTTCTAAAAGGTCTCATATCCCACCCAAGGTAGATAATGTATGATTTAGGATTTACCATGCATTTTGGTACCATTTACGAAATGGTCACAACCCTATAAGACCTTGATTCGTGCGCTTGGGTGAGGATTCAAATAAAAGTATTCGGTAACAGTAACAGCCGCCATAATGGTAATAGTAACAGCTGCCATAACGGCTGGCCATATGGACAATATAATAGGGGCCATAATAGTAAAAAAAAATTAAGAAAAAAAATATATTTCCCCCATTATCTGTCCATTACAAACCTATTATAGCCATTACAGGCTCATTACAAGCCTTTTTTATTTTCAGATTAGGCATTACAGCCCTGTTATTGTGTAATGAGGTCCCACTGTTACTGTTACATAAACAATTTTTTTTATATACCTAGCTTCAAATGAGGGATTTTCTAGAGAAATCCAGTTTATTCTATTTCTCTTTGATTCAATGCAGTCAATTTTTATTACTTGGTAGCAGATGTTACGAACCTTAGCCATATTATTCACAAAAAATTCAGATTTTTCCAATTTCTAATCATGCAACACAGTAATTTTTTCCCTATTTTAATCATATGTAAGAAGTCATGAATGAGAAAGATGTTAGTGATGAAGTGGAAGCAGGAAATGGAAGACAACAGAAAAATGCAAGTTAAAGCAATTGATCTCATCTATTGTGATTTTCCATGTAATTATTAGTGTTATATTTTCTAGTAAAGTATACAATCAGGCAATTGCAGCATATGTTAAATCTACTAGCCATGTGGAAAAGGAATGTGTTATACTAAGTAGATAATGTCAAATTAAAATACACCATTAACATGCATTGTTCAAAAAATGATAGACTGATCGTAGTTTCTTATAAAATACGGGGTGATGATTGACTTACCTAGATGTCTACCTTCTCACTTAGAATTTCTCTTCTGAACACCATCAATACAAAATTAGAGGGTTGGTTATCTTCCAAAATGAGATAATCTTCATGACGTTTCCATCCACAGCATGGCTCAGTAGACCAACAAAATGGTTTTTTTTTCCAAATGATTCAATAAACTGGATCACCACACCATCAATACAAAATTTATGGAATTCAGATCCTCCAAAAACTATACATTTCCTTAGGATTAGTACCTTATATCTACTCCCAACAGATAAAATCACATCTCATAACCCTTCCAAGAGCAATTAAGAGGAAGAAGATAACCACCACAACCAGAACCAAATAGGGTTCTTCTCAAATCATAAATCAACACAAATTAATAGAAAGAAGATCAACATAAAGAGAGGTTCAAGAGTAATGCTCAAGGATCAAAGGGCCTTACCTATGAGCAATTGATGGTGAATCAGAATGCATTGTAAATACCGCGTTGCATGCATCCCTAAAAATTAATACGACCTGCTTTTCCTCAAAATACCATGCTCCTATGTTCTCCAGTAAATTAATACTGCTTTGACGAAGGACCCACATCACGTGCAAGATAAACGCAAAAGAAATTAATTTTAAACAAGAGCGAAGATGGCAGAAACTATCTAATTAATTTTGAAAAAGATAAACTTCCTGAATACCTCATTTGCCACAGGAGATGTCTGATCTTCTTTGTCAAATATAAATGCAAGAAGCAAGTGCTTAAACTCTACATATGCTTCCTTAATAAAATTAAAAAAAAAAAAAAAAAAACATAAAAGAAGTCTGATTTTTTAAACCATGGAGCTACAAATTGGGATCACCTAATGAGTGACTTGGATCTTGCACAAGTGGATCATCTATTCTAAGCTAGTGCCAAAATAGAAGGATGGAGTTCACTTGACACTCCAACTGAAACAATCAAGAACAGGAACATCACGTAAACTGCTTGGCCTTCTTCCCCCTGTCCTTATCGACCTGTTGGAATGCAGCATTTGGGCTATTGATTTCCACAACCGAGTAGTTCGGGTTCTCCATCATAACGATAATAAGAGTCCCCTTTTGTGTTTCCTTCAGCCACCAATCTGAAATATCCAAGCTTGAAGCCATTTTCCCCACCCAAACAAAACACAAATTCCCTAAAACACTGCAAAATCCACTACAATGTCTTAAAATCTTCAATACCTAGATCTCAAAATCAAGAAACAAACACAACCCATTTCAGCTCTAACCATCAAAAACAAGATCCCACCACACCAACTTCCCAAACAGCAACCCAAACCAAAACAAAGTAACAAAACCTAGATTTCTATTCAATCTACAACTATAAAAAACAAGAACCCTACCACAACAACTCAAAAACCAACTACTCAAACACAATTCAAACTAAAATAAAAACTCAGAAAAACCCAGATTTGTATTCAATCCAATCTGCTCCTTCCCACACTGCTCTACAAAGCTAACAGCGGGAGAGAAGCAGCATTATGAGGAAAGGTATCTATAGTTGTATAAAGCTCAAGACCATGTGGGCATTATTCAATAATACCAAAACTATATATATATATATATATATATATATATATATATATATATATATATATATATATATATATATATATATATATATATATAAGCCTCACCTTTTTGCAACTTTACTACATGTTATTTACCATGGATGGGGTTGATTTCAAGGCCCCAAAATGGAAAGGGGGTAGTTAGGAAATTACCATTACAGGGCTGTTTCATCTGTTATAGGGATTCTTAGTTGAAGCATTTCTTCAAACATGTAGGAGGCCATGGACAACGGCGGATATGGCTGCCACTGCCATGGTTGCTGCCCAATTTCTGGCCATTAAAAGAGGAAATGAGAGAGAAAGAGAGAGTACCTTTCACTTCGTGTGCTCTGATTTCTTCTATTCTTGTCATCTATTGGAGGGAGATCGATCAATAGCTGCTTTCAGGGAGATCGGGGAGATCGAGAGATGAAGGGAGGGAGAGGAAGGGAGAGAGATCAAGGAAGGCAAAGGGAAAAGTGAGATGGGAGAGAGAGATCAGGGAAGGGAGAGGGCAGGGAGAAGTGCGCTGAACAAGAGAGAGAGGGAGGAGAGAGTGTGCACCTACAATAAGAGAGGAAAATGAAAAATTCCCTCTAGGTTTTCTGTTTTAATCGCATCCTTTCACCGGCAACCACGTTTTAAAAGCAGGGGCGTTTTTGGACGGCTGCCGGTGATTTCCATGATCACCGGCTTTTTCTTATAGAGAAGGGATGCGTGAGATTGAGATTGAGAGAGAGAGAAGAGGGGCACGGGAGATTGAGAGAGAGAGAGAAGAGGGGCACGGGAGATTGAGAGAGAGAGAGAGAGGGTCGGACGTGAGAGGGAATAGGGTTGAGTGGAGGGAAATAGATGTTTCGTGAGAGGGGGAAAAGAAAATGGTAGCACGGTTTTCTGCATTTTTGCCTGCTACAGTCCTGCTATAGTTTTTAACCATAGTTAAAATCAAATATGACCATAGCCATTGCACAATCCGTAACAGGCTCTTCACAGTTCACATTTGACGGGATCTGGACGAACGGCCTTGTCAAGGGCTTTATGGGGTCCATCTTGATTCAATCGATATATCCACTCCGTCCATTAATATTATAATTTTTTTGATAAGGGATGAACCCAACATCTAGGTAAATCGAAGGTCTAATTGAACCACACCATCAATCAATGGATTAATCTCCACTCTTTCCTACATTGTGGTCCACTTGAGCTTTCGATCTACTTCCTTTTTTGGGTTCCTACCCTAAAATACTCTTAAAAATGGATAGATGGATTAGTTGGAGTACACACATTTTAATGGGCCTCGTAGAGTTCCTTATGAGGTATCCAAGGTTGTTTGTACGTCTGGCAGAGTTAGCTTTTAGCTACGGTTTGGACAGTTTTAGCTACGGTTTTAAGCCGTAACAAATGAGCTACGGTTTATAGCTGTAGCCAAAAGCTAGAATGGTCCGTAGCCTTTAATCATTTTTTTGGTAGTGCTAATTTTTTCATTTTCTTTAAAGACACTACATTCATATGACCTAATCTATTATGTAATAGATAAAAGGGTTCAACGATATAAATAAAAGTGGATGTCTTCTTATTATTTTCATTGGATACATTTACAATGAATAGACCATCACTATAGTATTCATTACCAACAAAAGTTTCATTCTTAGCCATTACAAGTTTATCTTAATCAAATATTAACTTGACACCAGCCTTATTGAGGAGTGAACCAGAGACCAAGTTTCTTCTAATGTCAAGCACATGTAGGACATCAGTCAACATCAGAGTCTTTCTTGGAGTGAGTTTCAGAAGTACTTTCCCTTTTACTACAACTAGAGATGTTCTAGCATTACCCATGAACAGACGTTCATCATCTTTTGGTACTTGGTAGGAGGTAAACATACTACGATCCTTGCACATGTGCATAGTTGCATCAGTGTTGTTCACTCCCCAAGTACAGGGTTGTGATGTAGTAATAAACTCGGTGAGACCGAGGTCGAATCCACAGGGACTGAAACCTGTACGTATTCTGAAACTAACCAAAACTAGGACTAGGATAAGATGAAACCTAAATTGAATGATTTTTTATGAATAATAGTGAAATAATTATCTAAAACTTAAGAGAATTCAGACAAGGGAAACTAGGGATTCAGAGGATTCACTTGTAGAGATCAGGGAGATTTTATGCCTGCATCAAGAACTCAACTGGACTTAGAGTCCCATCTGCATCCAGTTGAAGAATGTAACTATGGAAATCAAACTGAACTGCCATTGATATAGTTTTCAAGAGATGAAAGGTATATGAATTAGAATGGATTCCATCACCAAACCATGCCCAGGAGACAAAGCAAACAACAAAATTAAACTAATTACTAACCAATCAACATGCCATGAAAGTCCGGAAGGGTACCGTCATCTGACCATGCCCAGGAGACGATGGTGAATAACAGGGCTTCCTGACGTCATAAACATCAAAAGGAAAGAGAAATACTTAAAGCCATTGCAGACCCATTGTAATTTCAGTCACAACAGACCATTAAAAACTAAAAATATTCCCATAATAATTAAACCAATATCAAATTCAGTTCATGAATTAAAATCAAATTAAAGGCAATGAATAGAATCCCCCATCTCACTACAAGCTTCACCTCTTAGCCCTAGCTAAGAGGTTTAGCCACACATAGTCATGATGAGGCTATAATCTCTGAAAAAATTCATAAACAAAAGAAATTAAAGAAGAAGAAATTCTCTGCCCTGGTTTCTCTCTCTCTCTCTCTCTTCTTCTTGCTCCACGTCCCTGCTTCCCCAGGCCCGATTTTTCTCTCTTTTCATGTTCCCTCTCTCTTCCTTTTATAACAACAGCAAGGGAAGCCTGTGGAAGGGAGAGTTCTCTCGCAGTTCGTCCGTAACAGAGCCGGACTCTAGAATACGCACGACACTCTTACGCTGACTCCTGGCGATTTAAGTTTTTGATGCCGAAGAAGAAATCCACTCCATCCATCGATTTCTTCTCCCAAAAATGGTCGGACCTGATCGTTTTTAGATCATATTCGAAGTGGCCCACCGAGCATTCATGTCACCGTTCATCTTCTACTTGAACGGTAAAA
Source organism: Magnolia changhungtana (assembly GCA_030180095.1). Lineage (NCBI taxonomy): Eukaryota > Viridiplantae > Streptophyta > Magnoliopsida > Magnoliales > Magnoliaceae > Magnolia > Magnolia changhungtana. The sequence continues at coordinate 10,594,631 of JASAUF010000172.1, read as the reverse complement.
ATTCGATATTCATCGTCTCCTGCAATTCTGCCACCTAGGAAGTGGAGAGAGGAGCCGTAGGCTCCGGATGGACGGTCCAGATCGAACCTTCGCTACACAGTGGCGGCCCACAAGATTGATCTGCAACCTCTGTTGCGAAACAGAGCCTACGGACGCTACTGCGTTGATCAGCGAGGCCCATGAACGCAGTCAACAGGAAAATCCACTCCATTCATTCTACTTGTGGCGAAAAACAACTGAGAAATGTATATTTTTTCTTAAGTTTAATGCGGCCCACCATCTCAAACATTTCCACCGTCAATCTTCCATTTAACAGCTAGGATCTTCCGATAGCTTGCATGGAAGGAAACGGACACCTAGGCGTAGGTTACACCCGCTCTATGGGACGAATAGATGGCTCTAATCTGTCCATTGGATCACCGGTGGGTCCCACTAAAAAAAACCGATGGACGCAATGCGTCAGCGCCGTCCCGCGCAAGAAGAAGAAGTCGGCGCTGGCCGGCCGCTGTCGACCCGTTTTTTGATTTTCTGGTGTACGGCTGGTGCTCTTGCACCCTGTGTACCTTCGTCATACATATGAGGTCTTCTATGATGTTTGTGAGCAATCCGCTCCGTCCATCCTCTTTGTTGTCGACTATGAGGGGTTGAGACTAAAATTGAAGCTTCTTCATATCTCAAGTGGGCCTTGAATCAAAGATTCCTGGGCTGATCTGTCCGTTGGCCCACTTTCATAATGATCAAATGGCTGATTTTTGATATGTACGGTTAATTTATGGTCTTTAGGCCACGTATGGAGTTTCGAGCTGAACGGATGGTGGGAACCCTATGATCTAGCATTCTGGCTGATTTTCAGGTCACTTGAGCTTCCGTTTCTCGGTTTTCTTGGTTCTCGGCCATGTAAAATCACCAATCTCAATCCCTAGGAGTTCGTCCCTTGCCTTGGTGACTTCAGAGCAACAAATCCACGCTTTTATCATTGTTTTTAGTACACGCTCGTCAATTCACCTTGCATTACAAACAAGATTAAACAGGCCATTAAACAGTGTCATGCTCATAAATCCAGATAATAACTGGGGTCTGATATGCAATATTTAACCCTCAACATAACCCCCAACCTGCATTTTGTTAGTCCCGAGCAAAGCATGTGAAAAATAAGTTGAGAATTACAAGACAATTTCTATGAACTCGAGTGATATTTGAAAAACAACTCAGATTATAGAATTCTAAGATTCATGAATATTGGGCATTACTTTCTACTAGAATCAAGTTCATAGTAAACTTCATAATCAAATTCAAAATATTAATCCATCAATTGGAAAAAATTCTAAACATTGAGATCCACGGGTGTATAGTGTAACCTTGGCTAATCACCATTAAGATTTAATTCGTTATTTCATGACATCCTTGGTAACCAACAAGAGTACCCAGGACAATCAACTTAAACCAAAACTTATCTCGCAGATCAACCTTTCCATTCCTTCAGCTTTTCATTAATAGTAACATCAAGAAGGGGAATTAAATCCTCACCTATAGGGAGCAAACCTATGGTGAAGACTGTATACCCAAACCTTTTTCTCATATTATCCATGGGGAATGAAATCCACACCTATAAGGAGCAAACCTATGGTGAGGATTCTTCGCCTAACCTTTTTCAATGGTATCTTTTCCTTTCAATTGATCATAACGGGCAATTGTTCAAGTTGGTTCCTTCTATGCTTACTGATCACCAAATTAACCCTTCAGTATCAAACTGAAATCTTAATGTGTAAGCGAGATGTGACATGTGAAATCATGACTCAATCAATGTTTAAAACCTCTAACCATGGACTAACAATTTAAATTTAACTGTAAAATCTAACCGATAACTGAATCCAAGAGTCATAAATTGCTGACATAACTTATCTTGTAATTCTAAATCCAAGATGGCCATAAAAATCACTTCGAATTCACAAGAATGTTCAGAAAAATTTTTAAAAATTTTCACAAATTTTGCTCAAGACTAAGAAAAACACTGATTAGGTTACCTAATCTCTCACCCCCAACCTAAAATCTACATTGTCCTCAATGTAAAAGATATAAGCATGCCATGCACATGGGACAACAAAAGTAAAAGAGAAGTGATGGGAAGATAGTACCTGGATAACGAATCGAGAGACTTTTCCAAAAATATCAGCAAGAGAGTAAGTCATCGCAAGGAGAAACCAACACAAGTAAAATATAAATAACAAAAATAAACTCCTACCTATACCACTTTCGCAGGTGCTCTCGATTGCATTTAGCAAATGCAACAAGCCTTTAAACCCCTAGGTTGCCCCTAGTGGATGAGTTGTAGTCTCGTGAGGGTTTGCAGTAATGTTACCCACAAACATTGAACTAACTAGGAAAATGAAATAAATTAAAAAGCTAGGTTGCCTCCCAGGAGCGCTAAGTTTAATGTCTTCAGCCAGACCAAAGCAACTACCCTAGTCCTATGCAAACAGGAAACCTACCTATACCTCCATTAGACTAGGAGATCATTCCTAGTAAACAGGATCAGTCAAAGGCATGGACATGTCCTCTGGATCAAATTTCTCAACAAATGGCTTTAAGCGATGTCCATTTACTTTAAACTCCTTGCCATTGTCAGGGTCTCTTATCTCGACGGCCCTATGGGAATTTGCAGTAACAACAATGTAAGGGCCAGTCCAACGAGATCGAAGCTTACCCGAAAAGAGATGTAATCGAGAATTATACAAAAGGACTTTCTGACCTGGCGTGAATGATTTTCGTAGAATATGTTGGTCATGAAAGGCCTTCATCCTGTCCTTGTAAATTCTCGAGTTCTCGTACGCATCGTTCGGTTTTCTTCAAGTTTATTTAATTGCAGTTTGCGTAGCGAACCAGCGTTGTTCAGATTGAAATTCAGATTTTTGATCGCCCAGTAGGCTCTATGTTCCAACTCCACAGGTAAGTGGCAAGCCTTCCCATAGACGAGTCTAGAGGGAGACATTCCAATAGGGGTTTTAAAAGCAGTACGGTATGCCCATAAGGCATCGGTCAATCGAATTGACTAGTCCTTACGATCAGGGATAACCGTTTTCTCCAAAATGTGTTTGATCTCCCTATTATAAATCTCAGCTTGCCCACTTGTCTGTGGGTGGTATGGGGTGGTCACCTTATGAGAGATACCGTATTTCTTCATTAAACTCTCGAATGGCCTATTACAAAAGTGTGAACCCCCATCACTAATGATGGCTCGAGGCGTTCCGAATCGGGAAAGGATGTTTTCTTTTAAGAATTTAATGACCGTGCGATGGTCATTAGTTTAACATGGAATTGCTTCGACCCATTTAGTGACATAGTCTACGGCAGGCAAAATATATAAATTCCTAAAAGATTGGGGGAATGGCCCCATAAAATCTATGCCCCAGCAATCAAATGCCTCTATGATAAGAATGAGATTCAAGGGCATCATATTTCGACGGGACAATTGTAAGTGTTATGGTCTCATACTCCTTTGATTGTCAAATTTTGATGTGTCAAAACATCTATCTGTGTCTTGTGCTTGTATGATGATTTATATGAATTCAAGACACTGCATAAACACTTCAAGAAGCTAAAAGTTAAACTTTTCAAGAAGTTACATATTGAAGTTCAAGAAGCTACATGTTAAAGTCTCAAGAAGCTACAATGTTGATGTTCAAGTCTTAAGAAACAACTCATGACTTCAAGACTAATAAGCAATGCATGAAGTAGTTGTTATGCTGATGAAGATCTCAAGTTTGAAGCTACAACAAGTTCAAGATCTCAAGCCTGATATGGTTCAAACAATCTACATTCGTTGAATGGTTGAAGTTCAATGTCCATACGACATGATTCAGGTTTGAATGACCTTAGGTTGACCCTTTAAGTAGGTCACTTTGGATACATAAATCAAATATTTATTTTACATAAGTTTGGTCTATTCTACGACCAGTCCTAGCTCTTGTTCGACTAGTCCTGGCATTGGTTCGACCAGTCCAAGAAATTCCACGACCAGTCCTAAGTAGTTGAAGATTTTTCAAAATTTTTGGTACGCCCACGACCAGTCCTGGAGGTCCTTCGACCGGTTGTAGGTGTGGCTTCGACTCGTCCACGACCAGTCGTGGAGCTACGACTCAAAGTCCAGCAACGTAATCTATGGTCCTACGACCAGTCGTAAGGATCTACGACCAGTCGTTGGTGACCTACGACCAGTCGTAGGCTACTCACGACCAGTTGTGGAACGACTTTCAAAGATCGCGCTTAATTTTTTTAAAATCTGTTAGAGCTACGACCAGTCGTAGGTTTCTAAGACCAGTCGTAGGAACGATTTTTGCTTCTATAAATTGAACACGAAATTCAGAGTTTTCATACTTCAACTCTATTCTATTCAAGAATTTTCAAGTGATCACTCTGAGATAAGTCTGTGTTTATTTTAAGCTACATTGTGCTTATTTAATATTCCTTTTTGCTAGCTTATTTAATTTGATTTTATTTCTATATTCCAATCTTATTTGAAAAGAGGAATTATCTTATTCCTTCTTCTTAGAATCAAAATCAAATATAGCTACGCCCAACGAGTTAAATCTAAAATCTATTAGAATTTAGAACCTTATGAATGAGAGTATTGGAAATTGAACTTTGACATTCAATCATCTACTCCGATTGGTTCTACCTTCACTACGAAAAGAAGAAATCCAGGTATTTTACAATTCTCAGAAAAATTTATTTAGTTTTGGTTTTGTTTGAGGTTAAGCCGGAAAAATCTCATTGTCAGACCGGTTTTGTTTGAGGTTGAACCAGAAAAATCTCATTGTATTGGTTGTCCGAGGAAAACCAAAAACTTCGAAAAGAGGGGTTTTTGAATTGTGTAAGCCCAAGTGAAAAAGACACAATTGTAAAGGTTTTTGGTGAACTCGAGAAAACCTATTTGATAGTGAACGCTAATATCCCCCGTGTGAGGATATTAGAGTGGAGTAGCTTTTTGTGTGGTCATGGAAAACAGTTGGTGTACACACAAAGTAACCACTATAACTCTTTGCCTTGTGGATTGAATGCTTGCTTAATTTTCATATCTTTTATCATTCGATTGTGTGGAATGTACAAGTGGATGTGAATGTTGTAACTATTTACATTTCAAGCAAGTGTGGGGATTGTTGTAATAATTTAGATCTATACTTCTGCATTTAATTTCAATTCCTTGCTATTTCATTTACTTATATTAAAATTGAGTCCTTGATCCAAAAGAGGTTCTAGAAATAAGGTTGTCCTACCATAAGCCCTTGTTTATTATGGCATAAGGTTGTTCTTAGAACTGAATTTGTATCAATCTCTCAATACTTATTTATCAAGGTGATTTAAAATTTAGCATTGTGAATTGATTCATATTGTAAGGCTATTGGTTTAATTTATTTCCGCTAATTTTATTTTAAATTTGGCATAGTCCTATTCACCCCCCCTCTAGGACATATAGCTTGGCCTTTTCAACAATGCTCCCAATTTCTGACAACACTCACAAGTTTTGCAAAACTCATGAGTGTCTCTGAACATAGTGGGCCAATAGAAGCCACACTGCAGAATTTTGGTCGTGGTCTTTTTAGCAGAAAAGTGACCACCACAAGCCTGTAAGTGACAAAAGGAGATGACACTCTGATGCTCATCGTCTGGCACACATCTCCTTAAGATTTGGTCTGGGAAATATTTAAACAGATATGGATCGTCCCAGAAAAAATTGCGTACCTCGGTAAAGAATTTCTTTTTATCTTGTGCGGTCCAATGTATCGGTATGGAACCTGTAGCAAGATAATTAGCAATATCAGCGAACCAAGGTGAATGGGAGACTCTGAACAGTTGTTCATCAAGGAACATGTCGTTGATATGGGTCGCCTTAAGGGAATCAGAGGTATTAAGGCGAGAAAGGTGATCGGCCACTACGTTCTCTACTCCCTTTTTATCTTTAATTTTCAAATCAAATTCTTGGAATAGAAGGATCCATCGTATCAGGCGGGGCTTAGAATCATTCTTAGAAAGAAGATATTTAAGTGCCGCATGATTTGTATAGATAATGATCTTGGATCCAATCAAATAGGACCTAAATTTGTCCAAGGCGAACACTATGGCTAAGAGTTCTTTTTCCGTAGTCAAGTAGTTCACTTGGGCAGGATTTAAAGTCCTACTCGCGTAATGGATGACGTAGGGACTCTTATCTTTTCTCTGGCCTAGAACCGTTCCAAGAGCATAATTAGAAGCGTCACACATAAGCTCAAAAGGAAGGCTCCAGTCGGGTGGCTGCATGATGGGTGCAGTGGTTAATGTGCCTTTAAGCTTGGTGAAAGCTTCCTGGCATTGCTCAGTCCACTCGTATGAAGCATCCTTTTGAAGAAGATTACATAAAGGATGAGAGAGGAGACTAAAGTCCTTTATGAATCGCCTATAAAATCCTGCGTGTCCTAAGAAGGATCGCACATCCCTAATGTTCTTGGGTGGAGGTAGGTTAGAGATAAGATCTATTTTTGCCTTATCTACCTCAATTCCCTTGGACAAGATGATATGTCCAAGGACAATCCCCTTATGAACCATGAAATGACACTTCTCCCAATTAAGTACCAGATTCTTTTCTTCACATCTTTCAGCACACATTTAAGACTTTCCAAAAACTTGCTGAAGGATGAACCATAGACAGAGAAATCGTCCATGAAGACCTCTAGAAATTGCCCCACCATATCAGAATAGATACTCAGCATACATCGCTGAAAGGTGGCAGGGGCATTACATAGTCCAAATGGCATCCTTCGGTAAGCAAAGGTGCTGTAGGGACATGTAAATGTGGTCTTTTCCTAGTCCTCATGGGCGATTTTAATCTGATTGTAGCCCGAATACCCGTCAAGGAAACAGTAATAGGAATGACCAGCTAGCCTTTCCAGGATCTGATCAATGAATGGTAAAGGAAAGTGGTCTTTCCTCGTGACAGTATTTAACTTCCTGTAGTCAATGCACATCCTCCAACCAATAGTGACTCTAGTCGGCACGAGTTCATTATTGGCATTGGCTACGATGGTGATCCCGGACTTCTTAGGAACCACCTGAGTTGGACTCACCCATTGACTATCAGATATAGGGTATATGATACCCACATCCAATAGTTTAAGAACCTCGGCCTTAACCACTTCCTTCATATTTGGATTTAGTCTACGTTGTGGTTGTCGAGTGGTCTTCGCATTATCCTCAAGATATATGCGGTGAGTACAAATTGAGGGGTCGATTCCCTTGAGGTCCGCTATCATCCATCCTAGGGCTCTTTTATGCTCAATGAAAGTAGATATGAGCATATTCTCATGTTCTTTCTCCAGGTGGGCAGAGATCACCACCGAGTATGTCTTATCTTGACCTAAATAGGCATATTTTAAATCAGAGGGCAAAGGTTTTAGGTCAAGCTTCGGTGCCATGAGGTTAGATGGTAGAGGCACTACATCAGTTTGTGGTAATTCTTCAAATTGTGGCCTCCACTAGTTAACTTCAAGTACCGGTGCAGTATCAAGCAAGGCACACATCTCCCTAATCATATCATCATCAAACTCATGGGAGTGGGCCAGGCACGTCTCTAGAGGATCAGAGGATAAGGTAAGAGGTGTCCTATCTTCCACGAAAGTATCGATCATGTTAATGTCGTGGACATCGTCATCATCTTCTGAGTTGCTACCATTATTGAAAAAGATGTTTGAATCTAATGTCAAATTTCCAAAAGACATAGTCATGACACCATTCCTGCAATTGATAACCGCATTTGACGTGGCAAGGAATGGGTGACCAAGAATGACGGGAATTTGAGTGCTCATGTTATTGATGGGTTTGGTGTCTAGGATGATAAAATCTACAGGGCAGTAAAATCTATCGACCTGGACTAACACATCCTCAATTATCCCTCTTGGTACACGAATAGAGCGATCAGCAAGTTGTAGTGTGGTTAGGGTGGGTTTTAGTTCACCCAAATCCAACTGTTTGTATACCGAGTAGGGAATCAGATTAACGCTCACTCCTAAGTCAAGAAGTGCATGATCGATTCGATGGTTCCCGATTACACATGATATGGTTGGGCTACCGGGATCCTTGAATTTCTGCGGCACGTCTTGCTTCAGGATGACACTCACTTTCTCTGTTAAGAAGATCTTCTTTTGAATACTCTGCCGTCTTTTGGTCGTGCATAGGTCTTTTAAAAATTTGGCATATGAGGGAATCTGTTTTATGACATCAAGTAGAGGAATGTTGACTTTCACTTGTTTCAACACCTCTAGAATATCCTGAGAGTTAGAAAGAGGTTTTGGTGCGACCAACCGTTGGGGGAACGGAGCAACTGGCTTCTCTAAAAGTTCCGGTTCTAATTTTTGTGGGGCATCACCAGATCCATCATTGTTGCCCTCTTCTGATTCTTGAGGCTTTTCAGGCCTAACCGGAAGGGTTTTATCAATGATCTTCCCACTCCTAAGAGTGGTGATGGATTTAGCGTGCCCCATTTGATTTGAAGAGCTGGGATCATTTATCTCGTATTGCGGTTTAGGATTGGGGAGCGGTTGTGCAGGAAGCATCCCCTTTTCTATAACCGTCATGCGTGAATCCATTTTTTGCATAAAATCTCGCATTGTCTAGGCCAGCTCTTGCATGGAATTTTGAACCGGTTCTTCTTGAGGTTTCCCCTGATTTGGATTTTGATTGAAGAAACTTTGAGGGGTAGCGGTTTGTCCATTCCTCCAACTAAAATTTGGATGATTTCTCCAACCGGGATTGTATGTATTAAAGGTAGATCCATTGAAAGGTCTTTGATAGTTATTTACGACATTAGCTTACTCATTCAACACTCCTCGAAAAGCAGATATTGTAGGACAATTTTCAGTGGTGTGAATGTTACAATCACAGATGCCGCAAACAATTTCATTAACCTTATCCTTCCTTCCTTCCATGGCCTCGACTTTTCGTATGAGATTAGTCACTTTAAAATTTAAATCATCCTCTTCTTTCAGGAGATATACTCCACCTTTCTCCTTAGATTGAGTTGGCCTAGACGTGGGGTTTGATTTTGGGTAATGGTCCCATGATTGTGCATTTTCGGCAAGTCTATCGAGATAATCCCATACCTCATCGACCTCTTTATTCATGAATTCTCCATTACACATTGTCTCGACCAGTTGGCGCATAGAAGATGTCAGTCCATCATAGAAAAAATTTGTAATGCGCCACATTTCAAAACCGTGTTGTGGGCATGAACTGACAAGATCCTTGAACCTTTCCCAACATTGGTAGAATGTTTCATCTTCCTTTTGGGCGAAGTTCATGATTGCTTTTCTGAGGGTAATCGTTTTATGGTGTGGGAAAAATTTCTTTATGAATTCCCTCTGCATATCATTCCATGTGCCAATGGATCTGGGACGCAGTGAATGTAACAACGTCTTAGCCTTCTCTTTCAAGGAAAAAGGAAAGAGTTTCAGCCTAATTGTATCCTCGGATACATTGGGAAAGTATAAGGTGGCTATAATCTCATCGAACTCTTTCAGATGTAAATATGGACTTTCTGATTCAAGCCTATGAAATTTAGGAAGGAGTTGGATAACTCCTAGCTTGATGTCCATCTGTCCTGTGTTTTCAGGAAAAATCATGCATGAGAGCGTACTCACCCTCGCTGGTTGTAAATAATCTCGTAAAGTACGAGGCAGGGGTGCTTGATGCACCTCATTCTCATCATGTACTTCCTCATCCATATGTTGAGGTATTGCTTGAGGTTGATTTACAGCCATAACCTCAATTAACTCAGGGGAATTCGAGCGATGTCTAGTCCTGCGATGAACAGTTAACCCCTCGACTAATCCTCCTTCAGTCAAGAGACGTTGAGTGTTGTCACGAGCCCACTTGGGCATGAAACACTCGCAGCCCTCAATCAAATTCTAAACCTAATCCTAAGAAAGAAAATGAGAATCAAGAAAGAAAGAGAGAATTAGAACGAGATTACCAAATTGGAGTCCCTAAGCTAAAGACCTGCAAAACAAAACAAAATAAGTTAGCTTCTAATAAAAGAAGTTCCTAAAAAGCAAACCAAATCCAAGGAGTTAGAAAATCTAGAAAATCAGAAAGAGTTTACCAAATTAGAAGTTCTATCTTAACAACCTATAAAATAGGAAATAGGTTAGTTCTAGGAATCAAATAGAAAATAAAATCAAAAATTAAAATTAGTAAAATCCTAATCTTAAACTAACTCTAAAATCAATTAATTTCAGAAAATCGTAGCCGTCAGTCCCCGGCAACGGCGCCAAAAACTTGTTCACTCCCCAAGTGCAGGGTTGTGATGTAGTAATAAACTCGGTGAGACCGAGGTCGAATCCATAAGGACTGAAACCTGTACGTATTCTGAAACTAACCAAAACTAAGACTAGGATAAGATGAAACCTAAATTGAATGATTTTTGATGAATAATAGTGAAATAATTATCTAAAACTTAAGAGAATTCAGATAAGGGAAACTAGGGATTCAGAGGATCCACTTGTAGAGATCAGGGAGATTTTATGCCTGCATCAAGAACTCAACTGGATTTAGAGTCCCATCTGCATCCAGTTGAAGAATGTAACCATGGAAATCAAACTAAACTGCCATTGATATAGTTTTCAAGAGATGAAAGGTATATGAATTAGAATGGATTCCATCACCAAACCATGCCCAGGAGACAAAGCAAACAACAAAATTAAACTAATTACCAACCAATCAACATGCCATGAAAGTCAGGAAGGGTACTATCATCCGACCATGCCCAGGAGACGATGGTGAACAACAGGGCTTCCTGACGTCATAAACATCAAAAGGAAAGAGAAATACTTAAAGCCATTGCAGACCCATTGTAATTTCAGTCACAACAGACTATTAAAAACTAAAAATATTCCCATAATAATCAAACCAATATCAAATTCGGTTCATGAATTAAAATCAAATTAAAAGCAATGAATAGAATCCCCTATCTCACTACAAGCTTCACCTCTTAGCCCTAGCTAAGAGGTTTAGCCACACATAGTCATGATGAGGCTATAATCTCTGGAAAAATTCATAAACAAATGAAATTAAAGAAGAAGAAATTCTCTGCCCTGGTTTCTCTCTCTCTCTCTCTTCTTCTTGCTCCACGTCCCTGCTTCCCCAGGCCCGATTTTCTCCCTTTTCACGTTCCCCTCTCTCTTCCTTTTATAACAACAGCAAGGGAAGCCCGTGGAAGGGAGAGTTCTATTGCAGTTCGTCCGTAACAGAGCCAGACTCTAGAATACGCACGGCACCCTTACGCTGACTCCTGGCGATTTAAGTTTTTGATGCCGAAGAAGAAATCCACTCCATCCATCGGTTTCTTCTCCCCAAAACGGTCGGACCTGATCATTTTTAGATCAGATTCAAAGTGGCCCATCGAGCATTCATGTCACTGTTCATCTTCTGCTTGAACGGTAAAAATTCGATATTCATCGTCTTCTGCAATTCTGCCACCTAGGAAGTGGAGAGAGGAGTCGTAGGCTCCTGATGGACGGTCCAGATCGAACCTTCGCTGCACGGTGGTGGCCCACAAGATTGATCCGCAACCTCTGTTGCGAAACAGAGCCTACGGACGCTACTGCGTTGATCAGCGAGGCCCATGAACGCAGTCAACAGGAAAATCCACTCCATTCATTCTACTCGTGGCAAAAAACAACTGAGAAATGTATATTTTTTCTTAAGTTTAATGCGGCCCACCATCTCAAACATTTCCACCGTCAATCTTCTGTTTAACAGCTAGGATCTTCCGATAGCTTGCATGGAAGGAAATGGACACTTAGGCGTAGGTTACACCCGCTCTATGGGACGAATAGATGGCTCTGATCTGTCCATTGGATCACCGGTGGGTCCCACTAAAAAAAACCGATGGACGGCGTACGAGCGCTGTCCTGCGCAAGAAGAAGACGGGTCAGCGCTCGCTGACCCGTTTTTGATTTTTCGGTATACGGCTGGTGCTCTTGCACCCTGTGTACCTTCGTCATACATATGAGGTCTTCTGTGATGTTTGTGAGCAATCCGCTCCGTCCATCCTCTTTGTTGTCGACTATGAGGGGTTGAGACCAAAATTGAAGCTTCTTCATATCTCAGGTGGGCCTTGAATCAGAGATTCCTGGGCTGATCTGTCCGTTGGCCCACTTCCATAATGATCAAATGGCTAATTTTTTATATGTACGGTTAATTTATGGTCTTTAGGCCACGTATGGAGTTTCGAGCTGAACGGTTGGTGGGAACCCTATGATCTTGCATTCTGGCTGATTTTCAGGTCACTTGAGCTTCAGTTTCTCAGTTTTCTTGGTTCTCGGCCATGTAAAATCACCAATCTCAATCCCTAGGAGTCCGTCCCTTGCCTTGGTGACTTCAGAGCAACAAATCCACGCTTTTATCATTGTTTTTAGTACACGCTCGTCAATTCACCTTGCATTACAAACAAGATTAAACGGGCCATTAAACAGTGTCATGATCATAAATCCAGGTAATAACTAGGGTCTGATATGCAATATTTGACCCTCAACAAGTGTCTAATACTTACTCCAAGTTGTTCATAAGGAAGACTTCTAACACCACTACTACTAGCATGTCAGAATCATTACTTATTTCTGTAAGATTAGCCTGCAGTTTATCTTTGATTTTTCTTATGCTTGCAGGTTTTAATGTGATGCCCAGGCTTTCCACAGTTGTAGTAATTTTCATTTTTCTTGAATTAATTGTTTGCATTCTTCTTTTTAAGCCTACATTCATTAGCATAATGTCCAAGTTTGCCATAGTTAAGACATTTGCCTTTTTTTTTCTTCTTATTGTTTTTCCGACTTGATCCCACAAGATTCGTCTTTGAATCTATCTCATTTCCATTTTCTTTTTGGTCTCTGTTTCTATTAGCCTCCTCTATTAGTAGTGCACGATAGTAGTTTCTAATGAAACACCGTTCTTTTTATGTTTCATTTTATTCTTATATTTTTTCCAATATGGAGGTAGCTTTTCTATCAATGCTCCTGACAGAAACACTTCATCCACAACTTAATTCCTTCTGACGATGGTTCATGAACTAGATTTTGAAAATCATGTATCTAATTTATAACAGGTTTATCGTCTGTCATTTCATAGTGAAGGAAATTATTGATTGCATGTTTTTTTAGCGCTTGCACATTCCAAAATATACTTCTTTTCCAAAGTAGTCCATATATCTTTAGCAGACTCTTAAGAAGCATACACATCATATAGTTTGTTGGACAAAGAGTTCAGAATATAATTTTTACAATTATTTTCATCTGTTACTTCAATTTGATTTGCTGGATCTATAGTAAATGATTCAGACAGTATGTATGAAACGTTAAGGGTGGTTAGTGCGAACATAAGTTTTTGTTTCCACCGTTTAAAGCATTGTCCAGCGAACGGTTCGATTTTGGCTAACTCGGCAGAAGCATTTACTGTTACAGTAGCCATAGTGTATTTAATTCAATAATTCGATGTCAAGATTATTGGAATATTTGGTTGAATTAAATAAACTATTAAAAATCGAGAACCAAAAAAATAGAAATAAAATTTGAGAAAGAGGACTTATTGAATTGAGTCAAGGTGTGATGTGAGTCACTCGGCTTGAAATCAAATTTGCTCCCTTTGGACAGCGTCTCAAGTGCAATAGGTTTCCAGAGCAATCAACCATCGGGATACAATGACTATGACCTGGTCCTAGCAGTGTACTCATTGTACATGGGCTCGAACCACTGGTTGTTTAATCTAAAAGTGCTGAGTTGACTCAACAATCAAAAATTCGTAAACCAGAATACAGAGAGAGTTTTATAAGTAAGAAAATGATTTTCGTATATTCAAATATGAATCAAAAGTCTTTATATAGACTCTGAAGTGGTGCATTAAGCACCCTTTTGAAAGGGTTAGGTCCGTTGGGTTTAAACCCAACAGGTGCGACCAACCGAACGGACACATCTCTCTGGTTTAAAACGAAAACGCACAAGTGCAAGTACACTCTCACAAATAAAGTCTCACGAGTACCCATACACACATACTAATGCGAGTACACCCGCACCCGCACCTAGCCCAACTCGTCTCGTCATGTTGCGCACGTGCACACAAAATCGGACCAGCAAGGCATGACTCAGCTCGGTGTGCATGCACGTGTATGGTCAATGGCATAGATTATAGCTACTGTCACAGCCCCACACAAGACTAAATTCACATGCCCACTGAATGGGGCTCATGCCCCAAGGCAAAAAGCCTATCTTTTATATATATATATATATATATATATATATATATATATATATATATATATATTTGATGTGGGACAAAACTCACAACTCAAAATCAACTGAAATTTCAAATATGGAGGGAAACCAAAATATTCGAAATTCTGATTTGATATTAAATTTGAAACAAAATACAACATTCACAACTAGATGAAAATTCTTGGGCTTGTGGCATGAAAATATTTTGGGCTTCACCTTTTTCCTTCTAGAGCCCTCAACTCTATATTCCCTTTTCCATTGTCCAGCCATACGTTGATACTTAATTGGCCGACATTCTTAGTACCTAAGTATGGCAAGGAAAATATCTTTTATTAAGAATTTGGTACCATGGAAATAAATTTTTCTAATGTCCTTTTAAAATTTTCTAGTCCAAACCAATTTTTAAAGTCCAGATTCTTTGCTTTCCATGAGATCTAGGCGATTTTCTTGTACTTTTGTAAGACCTTTGGAATAAATATTCTAAATAGTCCAAGGACGAAAGGTACTTGTCCAGTAGCTTCATTTCTAATTCCACGCCTACCTTATCTGGAACATTCTACACAACTTCTCGTAAGGGCCAAGCTGGGCGAGGCGTGCTTCGTTGCTTCAAAAGCTTAAAGGGCAAAAAATGTAATAAAATATTTATATATAACATGGTTATATATACCAAAAACTATGATCATATACGGAAAATGGTCCCCTCAATAAAGCTATTTTATGGCACCTTTTATTACCATCACCATGCAACACGTGGCAAATCCGAGCCATTAAAAGAGGACATTGCCTTCTGCGAGAATTAGTTCAATTCACTCATAAAGTTGGTGACACTTGGCATGTGGGGGTCAAATATTTGGCTTTCCATTGATCTGTATTGACTACCCTACCCGATGAGTGAATACGCCTGTGATTTTCGTGCTTGAAGATCTTTAGATAGGACCCAACTCTCACACAACTTCAATTTCCTGCCCGTATAGCTTAACGCTGGCAGGAAAAAGGGTGCAGGGCAGGACTGGAATCCTCTACAGTACCTCACACCCCAAGTCTGTAGATCCTACCATGTTGTATATGTAAAATTCACTTCATCCATCCAGTTCTATCCTCGATATTAGGCTTTATGGCCACAAATCAGCTAGATCGACAACCCAGATGGGACACACCACATGGAAAAAATTGGGATGGATGCCAACTATAGATTTGTGTGTGGGGCCATCATCTTGTGCATCTTTCATCAAATATGTTAATCAGGTCTAACTGAGAAGGACAGAAAAGATAACAAATTAGCCTGATTAATAATAATAATAATAATAAAATTCAGGCCAGACACACCAACGTAGCAGTTCTGGGAGCAATTTTTCTGTTCTTTCCATTGGTTTCGCCATGTAAGTTTTTAATCAGGTTTATCTTCTGTATATACGGTCCAATAATGATTCTAACCTGATTAACCAATCGGACTTTACATATAGAACATGGCAGACCCTACAATCATGGTTGTTTTAGGAGCTGCGTAAAACAGTTGTTGGTACAGAGCCGATGTAACAAAAAGCTCTGTGGGACGCACCTGGTAACTGATGGCAATGGGTCAGATGGGCCTGCAGGCGATTTTGGGCTCTCTTGTTAGAGATGTGGCCGGCTTAAGTAAACGGCTTAGGCTTGTGTTGGGCTCTACCCAACCTTACCCATTCATATAGCTTGTCAGGGGACTCGACCAGATTACTTGACCTGACTGTTATGAAAAATATTTTGATTAAAAATATTTTACGTAATTATATATATATATATATATATATATATATATATATATATATAGGAAAACGCTCACCTGCGAACCAGTTCGTACGTAGTTCGTACGAACTTTTTTGATGACCCATCATACGTGATGAATCTCGCAAATCTGAACCGTTCACTTGAAGCAGAACCTCATGGAACCTCATAGTATGAATTTTTACTTTGATCCGAAACTTTGGTGGACCGTGAAAAATGTAAACAGCTTCTTTCTTTGATTTGAATGTCTCTTTGCTATGGACGGTATGGATAAAAGTTTTAAATAAAAGTAAAACTTGGTCCTAGGGGTTTTCACTAGGTGCTGCTTCACATGAACGGTTCAGATTTGCGAGATTCATCACGTATGATGGGTCATCCAAAAAGTTCGTACGTACTACGTACGAACTGGTTCGCAGGTGAGCGCTTCTCTATATATATATATATATATATATATATATATATATATATATATATATATATATATAAGATTTGTTAAAAACTTCAGTTTTTTATGTTTTGAGAATGGCCCCGTCAAAAAGGAGAGACAAAAGAATTGGGTTTATAAGTAGGTTATTGAGTGACTTAATATTTGATCGGTGAATCCGTGGAATACCGAGACCGACATTGGAACACATGTGCACAGGCTCGGTCACGGTTACGGGTTGTTCCCTCGTGACCTTATGCAAACCAGTGCAAGACAAATGCAACTCGTGGTGCGACAGTAGCTATGAGTCATATGGCTGCTGAAGTGTTGTGGGTAAGAGGTATGAGAGAGACATATTTGTCTTATATAGGGGGTGGAACTAGCCGTATAAGAGGCCTCATGTAATTGCTCATGAAGTATTAAACCAAACCAGGTAGAAAGTACTGCATATGGCTAGCCCAACAATCATAAACAGTTAGCAACTAGGTCTAAAATGGCTAGCATGCAGCTAGTTTTCACACATGCAAAACGAACAGAAACTGCCAAATAACGGCTAGTTTCTCACTAACAACTAAAAACAGTCATTTCGAGTTATGACCATGGATCAAAATGTCCAGCTACCCTAGCCCATATAAATAGATCTTCAATGGCTCATTTCATAATCACCAACCACTCGAATCACTCTATCATACAAACCAACCAGTAAAAGCTCAAGTGTTCTCTAATCAATCCAGCAAGGTTCAATACGAACCTTAACCAGCAAGTCCTCAAGAAACAGACCAGTGTAGTAGTCTAAGCTAGCTATTTCTTTTCTAACTTTTTCTTTGATTTGGGATTTTTTAAATTTTCTTTAAGTTTTTTATCTGCCAACAAATTGTGTCACAGAGTTCCATTAGTGGCTTCTTCGTACTTCCTAAACGCAGAACCACATACAAGCTCGCTGTATATTAAAAGCTATTTGCCTGCAACGTGTCATCAGCATCCATTACTTTGAGAATGTGTGAACAACACTTTAAGGACAATGTGATCACACGTGCTTCAGTCTGTCCTTAATTTTTTCAGTTTCTTTTATTATTTTATAGAAATTACAAATCTGTAAATTGAGAATATCAGGCTTAATAACATATTCCAATGTGACGGGAACACACGCAGACGGGCGCGGGCTCAGGAATGGTCACGGTCACAGTTGTTCACAACCCCAAGTGTAGGGTCACGATGTAGTAATAATCTCGGTGAGACCGAGGTCAAATCCATAGGGACTAAACTTGTACGTTTCTGAAGTAACTAGAACTAGAACTAGAAGAAGATCTAACCTAAATCTGAAATTATAGAGAAAGTAATTTTGAATGATGAAATTGAAACTTGTGAATTTAAAGGTGGGAACTAGGGTACCACGGATCCACTTGTAGCAATTAAGATGCTACCTTACTGGATTTAAGAAACACAACTAGAAGCAGAGTTCTATCTTATCCAGTTGGAAGGAGAGATGGTCAAATATCTTAACTTCTCATTGAACTAGCCTTAATGGAGGAGAATTACGAGGATTTGGAAGGGATTCCATAACCCTACCATGCCCAGGAGACGATGGTGAACAACAGGATTTACCAATCCCATAATCTTAAATAGGAAAAGAAGATAATTCAACAGTATCGCAACATCTATTATAATTTGAGTCACAACATCCATAGAAAACTGAGAATATTCCTTATAATCAAACTAGAATTCAATGAAGTTCAACATAAACAAGAAGCAAAGAAAAATAAACATCCTAATCACACTACAAGCTTCACTTCTTAGCCCTAGCTAAGAGGTTTAGCCAACCATAGACATGATTGAACTCAAAACTCTTAAACAAAACATAAAGACCAACTAAGGAAGAAGAAGAAAAACTCCCGAGCGGTGGCTTCACCCTTTTTCTGCACTCCTTGAACCGCAGAAGATGCCTTAGAGTATCTTAGGAACTCCTATTTATAGTTGGGGAACTCCAACTTTCGCACCGAGTTGGAAAAGTCTGGAAACTACCTCAAATTTATGCAGTCTGCGCAAAATTTGTGTAACCTTCTACTAGTCGAGAGAAATCTTTGACTGGTCGAGAGTCATCTTCAACTAGTCAAGTGGAATCTTCGACCAGTCAGATTTCACACGAATTTAAAAGATAATGTTACTAGAGTTCGAGCTGAAGTTTCTTAGGCTAGTCGAACTAGAACTCAGGCTAGTCGGACCAGAACTCTTGCTAGTCGAATTTCACGCGAATTCCTTTTCTTCACTTAAAATCTTCGATTCTCTTCATTCCTTACTGGTTTCCTTGGATCTTTGGCATGTGAATTTTTCAATCTTAGTCTTCTAAGATCCATCATTTGCCTTGGTGATTCTTGAGCATCAAATTCATGCTTTTAACATTCTTTTCAATCTAAGCTCTTAGATTCACCTTGCAATACAAACATGTATAAAATATACCCATTAAGCATTATCATGTTCATAAAACCAATATATAAATAGGGAAGAATATGCAATATTTAACACTCAACACACTCCCCAACCAACATTTTGCTAGTCCCGAGCAAAACATGCGTGAAGTAAATCTTCCATTCTCAAAGTTCAAAACCTCATTCAGAAAATAACCTTTTGTGCAGATGAGTATAAATGAGTATAATTCAAAGAGGCGAGAGTGAAATTTTGAAAACCTAGAGTCGAATCAAATGAGCAATCAATTGAATGGGTTCTTTATCAATTATATCAGAGCATAAGTTCATATATCAAGTGTCTTAATGTGCTCAGTGCAAATCAACTTACTTCCCATAAAAAATAATATCTTTTCATAATCTTAACCATGTTCATCACTTCAAGAAAAATCGAATAATCAGGTGCCAATTCCGAACTTATCACCTTTTCTTTCTTTCTTTTTTCTGGTTTTTTTATTTTATATCGACAGTCACTTTTATACATTCTTTTTCATTCTTTTCCGGTCTTTTCACCATACATGACCTTTTTTGTCGATCTCACTATTTTTTTTACTGTTTTTATTCTTCTTTTAAGGTAGATAGAATTCTCCAGACTCAATCCTCAACAGCTATCAATGATTCACATACTAACAATCAGAAATTCTAGCATTATTCACAGAAGGTAGATTGAACGTGTCTTATGATTTAGATCATCATGATATTCAAACTTCCTCTTAATCAATTGAGTGCAAGAACTTAGGTGATGGTTTACTTGGTTGATCAAACTTTAACAATTCAAACTTTAGTTTCCATCTTATCATCATATTCAAAACATTTTTAAGCGCATAAACTTTTTTTTCCAAACAGATTTTTATCTTCAAAAATTAAAAATTTTCACAATTTTTACTCGGAAACTAAGAAAACATTGATTAGTTTACCTAATCCACACCCCCAACCTAAAATCTATATTGTCCTCAATGTAAAAGATATAAGCATGCAATGCAAATGAGGCAACGAAAATAAAGGAGAAGTGATGGAAAGGTAGTACCCTAAGAAGGAGGATTAAGCTTTTTTAAGGTTCTCAGTGTGAAGATGGGTGAGTAGGAAGACTAAACAATATGAAATCAAACTATCCTAATCCTAAATCCTATGAAAGTAATAAACCTAAACCTAAACTAGGAAAGCAAGGAAAAACTACTCAATTATGTAGCAAGGTTTCTCCTCCGGCCAATATCTTGATAAATTTCTTAAAAGATTTTTCAACAAGATCATCCAAAAGCCCTTTTTGCAGTAGGCTTGATGCCCTGAAGCATGAATGTCTAGAGAAATTTATGGACCTCAATATAAAGTTTCCTTTTAATCTCCTGAGGTATCCAAAGTATATATGATTCACCTATAACAGAAAAAGTTTCAATATTAGTACACAATGGTGAATCAGAGACTACAAGTAGATGAAATTCAAAAAAAATCTCAGTAAGTGGTGTAGTCTTGCTCACAACCCCAAGTGTAGGGTCGTGATGTAGTAATAATCTCGCTGAGACTGAGGTTGTACCACAGGGACTAATCTCTTGAGTATTCTGAAAGCAACTAGAAGTAGAACTAGAAAAAGATGTGAATCTAAATTTGAAATAGAAGGAAGTAATTGTGAGAGATTTAATTAGAAACTTAAGAAATTCAAAGGTGGGAGCTAAGGTGCCAAAGATCCACTTGTAGCAATTAAGATGCTACCTTTTTTAATTTAAGAGATCCAACTAGAATCAAGGTCCTATCTTATCCAGTTGAAAAGAAGAGATGGTCAAATCTCTAAACTTCTCATTGATTTAGCCTCAATGAAGGAGAATTGTGGTGAATTGGAAGGGATTCCATCACCTAACCATGCCCGGGAGACTATGGCAAACAACAAGATTTACCAAATCTATAATCTCAAATAGAAAAGAAGATATTTAAAGCTATTTCAGACTTATTGTAACTTTGAGTCACAACAAACCATTAAAAACTAAAAATATTCCTTATAATCAATTAGAATTCAATGAAGTTCAAATATAAACATGAATAAAAGAAAAATAAACTTCCCAATCACGCTACAAGCTTCACCTCTTAGCCCTAGCTAAGAGGTTTAGCCAATCATAAACATGATTGAACTAGAATCTCTTAAGAAAAGCATAAAAACAACTAAAAACAACTAAGGAAGAAGAAGAAAGACTCTTGGCGGCAGCTCTTCATGCTTTTGCTCCACTCCTCAAATCCTAGATGATGCCTAGGAACATCCTAGGGACTCCTAGTTATAGTTGTGCATCCTCCTCTTACGTATCGACTTGAAATTTCCAGAAACCACATACGAAAGGCCTCAAGTTACGCAATCCGTGTCAATAATTTTGCGGGATTTCGATGACACCGAAGTTGGTTTAGGTGGCACCTAAATCGAATACTTGAAATTTATCGCATCTGAAATTGTATGTGCAGAGTACTTAGGTGGCACCAAATTAAGCTTAGGTAGCACCTAATTAAGCTATTTTCTTGCTGGACTAATTTGTGCACTTAAGGTAGCGCCAAAGTTGGCTTAGGTGGCGCCTAAATTTGTCATTTTTCTACTGTATAACTTGTACTTTTGCCAATCTTTTCTCCATCCTTTGTACTTGGTTTCCTTGGATCTTTGGCATAAAAATTCTCCGTTCTTGGCCTCCTAAGATCCCCCCTTTGCCTTGGTGATTCTTAAGCATTAAATCAATGCTTTTAGCATTCTTCTCAATCCAAGCTCTTAGATTCACCTTGCAACACAAACATGATTAAAATAGAACATTAAGCTTTATCATGTTTATAAAACCAAGTATAAATGAGGTCCAATATGCAATATTTGACCCTCAACACAATTCCCAACCAGCATTTTGCTAGTCCCGAGCAAATTATGCAAAAAATAAATCTCAATGCTTAATGTCAGAAATCTTTTTTAGAAAATAATCTTTTGTGCACTTAAGGATGAATGGGTAGAATTAAGATACGAAAGTGAGATTTCAAAAACCTAGAATCCAATTACATAAGCAACCAATCAAATAAGTTCTTTATCCACTAAATCGAAGCATACTTTGTATATCAAGTTTTTCAATGTGCTCAATGAAAGTCAATTTACTTCCCGTACGAATATTATCAATTCATCATGTTTGCTATGCTCATCACTTCAAGATCAGTTTGAAACTCAAGTACTTATTCTGAACTTATCCCATTTTCCTTCTTTTTCCAGTTTTTTATTTTATATTGACGGTCAATTTTTATTCATTCTTATTATTTTTGCATTCTTTTCCTGATTTTTCATTCTTTTCATTCTTTTTCATGACCTCTCTTTCGATTTCCTATTTTTTCAACTAGTTCTTTTCTTCTTTTAAGGTAGATAAAATTCTCCAGGCCTAATTCTCGCAATCTATCAATGATTCACACACTAACAATTAGAACTTCTAGTATATCTTACAGAAGACAAATTGAATGTGTTTTGTGATTTAACATGATATTCAAACTTCCTCATAATCAATTGAGCGCAAGTACTTCAGTGATAAATTACTTAAATGACTAAACTTCAGTGATTCAAAATTTAATCTCTTTCTTATCATACTCAAGGCATTCTTAAGTACACAATTCATCGCTTCCCAAATAGATTTCAACTTGAAACATTGAAAATTTTTAAAATTTTTGCTCAACATAGGGAAAACCCGAGAAAACTGTTCACAACCCCAAGTGTAAGGTTGCGATGTAGTAATAATCTCGGTAAGACTGAGGTCGAATCCATAGGGACTAATCTTGTGTGTCTATTCTGAGAGTAATTAGAATCAAAACTAAGAGAAGATCTAACCTAAATCAGTAAAGTAAGGAATAATTATGAGATGTTAAATTTAGAAACTTAATAAATTAAAGTGGGAAACTAGGGTTTCCAGGGATCCACCTGCAGCTAATAGGATGTTTCCTTATTTGATTCAAGGCACTTAATTGGAATTAGAGTCCTATCTTATCCAATTGAAAGATATTTAATAAGATCAGATCTGAACTTCCATTGACCTAATTCTTAACGGATGAAAGTTGTGAAGATTAGAAGTGGTTCCATCACCTAACCATGCCCAGGAGACTATGGTAGACAGTAGGATATACCGATCCAACAACTATCATAGGAGAATTATGAAGAATAGAAGGGATTCCATCACTCAACCATGCCCAAGGGACGATGGAGAACAACAAGATTTCCTATTTTCACAAACTCCAAACAAAAAAAGACGATACTTCAAGCTATTGCAGATCCATTGTAATTTCAGTCACAACAAACCATTAAACACTAAAAGTATTACTTAAATATCAAACTAAAATAAAAAGGAGTTCAACAATAACAAGAATCAAACAAAAAAAAACCTCCTAACCATGCTACAAGCTTCACCCCGTAGCCCTAGCTAAGGGATCTATCGAATCATAGACATGATTGGATTAAAAACCCTAGAGGAAAGCATTAAAAACAAAGGAGAAGGGAAGAAGAACTCTTGGGAAGCGGCTCTGTCCTTTTGCTCTGCTTTTCCAAACCCTAGATATCCCAAAAAGAGTAAGGAAACCTTTATTTATAGGCAAAGTTTCACAAATCATAAAATTGGATCAAATTTATGTAGTTCGCGTAAACACTGCATAACTGGTTCGATGTCATCGAACACCCTCTGATGTCATTGAAGGGGTTTGAATCCGGAAGTTGCGCCTTTTCTTCTTTCGCACTACGTAAGTCTCTATATCATCGAACCATCCTTCGATATCATCGAGCGAAGCTTCAATCCATCGAATAGGTCTTCGGGTCATTGAGAATGTGTCCAAAATAGTCTAGCGAGTTGCTTCAATTTCTTCAATAAATTCAATGTCATCGAGCAGTCTTCAATGTCATCAAGCACCTTTCTTCGAGTCGTCGAACATGTCTTCAATTGATCGAGAGAAGCACCCAATATGTCTAGCAACCAACTCGATTTTCCCTCATAAATTCGATGTCTTCGACCAGTGTTCGATGTCATCGAACGGATCTTCAATGTTATCAAATAGTTCTTGATGACACAGTCTTTGTGATTTATGCACTTGTTCTTTCGACTTCCTTCTTCTCCACTTTGTTTTCTTGGATCTTGGAGTCTTGAAATCTTCATTCTTAGTCTCCAAAGATCCATTCTTTACTTTGGCAATTCTTGAGCACTAAATCCATGCTTTTAACATTCTTTTCAATCCAAGCTCTTAAATTCACCTTGCAACACAAACATATATAAAATATACCATTAAGCCATATTATGTTTGTAAAACCATAAAATAAATAGGGAATAATATGCAATATTTGACCCTTGACAAAAACTGTAACATCTTAGAAAAATCCATACGAAGACTCGAGTACCACCTCAGGCAGAAATCACAAAGGACCGAATCCTTTAGAAATTAAACGAAAATTAATTAAGTACTAAACTGAATTAATCAATAAATTAGCTTGAACTACTTTATATACAAACTGCAAG
Source organism: Magnolia changhungtana (assembly GCA_030180095.1). Taxonomy (NCBI): domain Eukaryota; kingdom Viridiplantae; phylum Streptophyta; class Magnoliopsida; order Magnoliales; family Magnoliaceae; genus Magnolia; species Magnolia changhungtana. Next base: position 10,570,210 of record JASAUF010000172.1, on the reverse strand, counting down.
ACCCAAAACTATTAGAATCACTAACTTAACATTTCTTAAAAACCTAAGATCAGTCTCCAAACCCAGTTGCACTCGGGAGCACATTGAAACTCTGTATCGGACCTGGACTGTGCGTCGAAAGTCTGACTACCGTGAAACCATACGGTAATAACTGCCTTGTTGGGCTTGACAACCTTCGTGGGAATTGAGCCCGAATAGTATCCAGAAATGCACAACTAGAGCCCTGAGCGAAGTGTCTGAGAAATGTGAATATCTTAAGAAAATGAACTCAAACTTAAGTAAATTGGGTCATTCGCTTGCAGGCCAAATTTAAGGTTTCAGACAGTCAGATTTTGACCCAACTACACCCTTAGATCAGAAAAATTTCCCTGCACCCATTAGTATACTTGTGGCCCTGATCAAGTGACGATGACCGTTGAACTGAAACGGGTCCTCCACGATCGATCCACTAATCAGATCGGACCAAAACCTTAACCTGGCATAGATCCATTGTTAGGGAACTTTCTTCAGACCATATGTAGGTAATGGACCTCCAGATGAGCTTCGTTAGTCCAAAACAGCCACCCCTTGGCTATATCCTAAGTATACCATGGCCCTGGGGCCATTGACATCACTTCTTGGCCTATGTAATGCCCTGAACCCACCCCTCTCTCATTCCATACGAATTTCCTAAAACCCTAAGAAAGAGAAGAGAGAAAAGAGGAGGAAAGAGTGAGGAGAAGTGTGAGAGATCTGTGGTTTGTTGCTCGGATTCACTCCCACCACTCCACGTGCCCTTAACTATATGTATAAATTCATTCATGTAACTTAAATCCAACTACGTGATTTACGGATGAACTACACATGTGTGATAATATGTTCATTCTGTGTTCCATAAAATACTCAAATCATTATAGTGTTTAAATTATTTGTTCAATACTGTTATGACTATCATATGTGATTACCTGTTGCATTTGAGTGTCATTGGAACTACCACGTAGTCCAGGCAATCGGAAACGATTTCTGATCTACTGGTCGAACCAGTTTCACCACAATGGATACGTTCGATGAATTTGAGTCGTACGGTGATTATCGACAGTGGTTAGGCCACGAGGAGTGCGTATGCACTCCATGTCGATTAAATTCACTTGCGCTCGTACCAATTGAATATGTCAAGTAACACGATTGGCTTAATGTGTGTTTACCATGTATGGTTGCTACTGCTTGAATCTAGGGTACCACTTACCAATGTAAAGCCCGTTTAACCTTGGTACTATGATCCGCTAAGACTCATGAGCCGGGTATGGTGTATGGGACACCGTGGTCGAGCTGTCAGCCCATGCTGGGGTGACGAGCCTCCCCGTAGTGATCAGTGAGCAACACAACTCGTGAGCTGAATATGGTGGTGTATGGGACACTATATTCGAGCTATCAGCCTACACTAAGGTGACAAGCCTTTCCGTAGTGACCTCAAGTATAAACTAGGCCCACGCTGAGGTGATGAGCCTCTCCATAGCGACCTGAACTTTCCTATCCACTGCTTTTCAATCAAGGGTGATGTTGCCTTATAACTTATCTATCGTATGTGATTAACTAGGATCGACAAACCTAAATGGATTATCGTTTGGATAAATGATATAAAGGAAGGTACCTTAGCTTCCCGAATATGCTGTATGAATAAGCTTAATTAATTATTGGCTAACACGACCATGCACCGCATTGCATGTGCTTTGGTGAGGAAGCGCATGTGTAAAGAGTGTTGCATGTGCGACCGTGAGATGATGTCGCTGAGGGAGTGTAGGCGAAGACATACATCATTATAGCATATCGTTGCTGCATTAATAAGAGTACTTAGGACATGATTGTTGTACTACTTTATCATTACTGCTTGACTGAATTGATAATATGTTAACCTTTGCCTTATAGCTCCACTGAGTTGATCACTCACTCCCACTCTGGGACGGTGTTTTAAAACACTAACCAGAATCTGTTTTAGCTGCAGATAATGGCGAGGCTAATGAAGCAAAGCCTGACTTATACGATGATGAGGAGTTCTCCTATTGCGGTTATCAGGCGGGTCTATGTAGACCATGTCCTGATCGACGAGATTACAGGGATACGAATTAGTTGGACATTATACTTTGTCATTTTGTATATTTTGGAACAAACATGTATATATTCAGCCTGGTGACATGATCATACTCTGGAGGTTTATAACCACTTATACACTTTTATATATCCATCATAGTCTTCCACTTGCTTAATCTAATTATCTTTGGAGTATGATATGCTGATTTAGTATAATCTCACTCATGTTTATGCACTAATATAGACAACATTTAATCATCTTCATCTATGTTGTATAAGTGATGCATTGGAACTTGGGAGTTAAGCTTTGCTCAACCCCTAATTTTTGGGGTGTTATAAGTTGATATCAAAGCATGATTTAGATTAAACTGGACCTGGGTTATGGTAACACGATGCACACTGATATACTTTGACTTAGGAGGGGGCGATAAAACGCAGAAATAATCGTAGGATTCCAAGTTTCACCGACGGGCGAAACTGACCATTGAAATATGACCTGTATACATCTGTGATCATGTAAGATGATCCAAATTCCTTTCTAGACCGTCAATCGACGGGTTTAGATGATAATTCATCATATTCCACACTCAAATGACCCGAAAAGCGTGAATATGCGCAAGATGGACTCCAAAAACATCTCAAATGGACTTGAGGGCCCAAACGACACAAAACAAGGAGAATCAAAGTTGCCCCCATACATTTTCGACACCCTGGGAGGGGGATGCTATCGCCCCTAGTCCAGCGGACCATGATGTCATTGCGCCTACGTCGAGGCCTCCCGGTCGAGTCTAGCGGGCTGCGGCGAGCTCTTGGGTCTGGCGGCCCGCCACCCCTCCAACATGTGTGGGGCCTTGCAAAACCACGTGGGGCCTTCTATTTTAACCCCTATGCCCCATTTCTCTCCATTTTATCCCCTTGAAGCTCTCCCTTTCCCTCAAAACTCTCACTTTTCTTCTCAAATCCTCCCTCTATTCTCAAATCTTCTTCTTCTTCTTCATTACATACCCACTCTCCATCATATTCCTCAAACTCATCTCATACAACTCCCCATCTACCCTATTTCCTACCTATTTGAGCATAAAGCCTACACCTTTGCGTCTCATAACTCACAAGCCTCACAATCCACCCTATTTCCAAGCTTTTCCGACCCCCATGGCTCTTTTTGAGCTAGTGGTTACGATTTTCTCCCTCTTCACACTTCTTTCCCTTATGGGAAAGAAGAGGGTGCCAGTGGATGAAGCAGGGCCTAGCCGCCCTACCCATCCACAGAAGCAGACACGTGTCGAGGCTAGCACTAGCATTGTGAGAGAGCAAAGGACGAAGCAGGATCTTGATCCCTAGATCCCATATGAGAGAGCTCTACCGTCAGACATTGGACATGGAAGGTTTCAAGGCCGTAGAGTTATCTTTGAAGCACATGTGGATGAAAAACCATTTGGGCTTTATCCGGCGATGAACCTCCTGTTAGACGTCGGGTGGGGTCCCATATTTGAGGGCAAGTCATGTGCGAATGAGGACACTGTTCGAGCCTTCTACACCCACATACGAGATCCATAGTTGGAGCCTCTTCAGTTCACTATTCCCGTGGGAAGGTGGGAGGCCATGTTTGATTTAGACTTGATGGCTCGGATTATGGGAATTCAATGTGGAGAGGTACATGAAATAGCGGTGAAGACCGCTTTAGTTGAAGTAAGAATATGTTAATATGTCCTAGAGGGGGTGAATAGGACTTTTAAAGTTTTATGGTTTATTTAAAATCCTATTACACTAATCCTAATCAGCAAACACATATTAGGATTACTCAAAAATAACTCTACTGGCTTCCAAGCCCGGTAGAGGATCCAATCACAAACTATTTAAGAAGTGGACAATATGCAAACTAGTTTATGATGGATATGACTATGTATGTGTGTAAGGTGTGATCTCAGATATTCAGATATGGAAGTATAAAAGTAAATCACACATTCAGAAAAATAGCAATCTCAAACACAGTCATTTTTATGGTAGTTCGACGATTAGTCTACTACAATCCCGGCAGACGCACTCAACTTTTGAGTGTGGAAGATTTCACTAAGGAAGTTTCACAGCGGTTCAACTCAAACCTAAGGTTTTAAATCAGGTTCGCCTTCAACCTTTACAACCTACACTGAGGCTAACTGTTTATGCTCTCACGAGCAAGGGTCAACATAACGCACCCACTTTTAGGCACACTAGCCAAGGATCTACCATAAGACCCTACTGGAGGTTTTATATGGTTTACCCCAAACCCGAGGATTCACACGGTTCACTTCAAACTTAAGGTTTTGACTGGTTCACCTTCAACCAGATGTTTATGCTCTCCACAAAGCAAGGGTTCACACAATGCACCCACCACGTACACTCCCGTCAAAGGCCTCCTATGAGGACTTGAAGGAGTGAGAAACAACTAAGACCCAATCCTAAAAAGAAATGATCACAAGTGTCCTCTGGACTCTAGATACATATAGATAAGTAGATGAGTCTCATTAAGCACGTTGACGAAGATCTCCTCCTTTGTTGATGAAAAGTCTTCGGTCTCCTTGATTCGCAACTCAAAAGATGTACTAATGCATGACGACAGGTTGGGTCAAGGTTATGATGAAATCCTACTCTCAAAAGATTTTCTTATAAGGAAGATAGAGCGATTTCAATCATCTATGCATTCAAGGCATCCCAGCTTAATGATTTGCCATTAAGGTAGTAGCTGAAGGATCCTTGAATGCGGAAGTTCATTCCCCAATCCACTCTATTGAATATGAATGGTGAGGGTGGATTGGAGGATGAACTCCCTTGAGAGAAAGGGCTTTGGGTATAAGATCTAAGGTTAAACACTCAAAAGCTCTCTCTTCTTTCTCTCACAGCAACAATAGACAAGTCCTTTATATATAGGCAAAAGGTTTCAACGGATATAAAATGGTCACATTTATGATAGAGTTCGATATCATCGAGCAGGTTTGATATCATCTAGCGTATACTCTCAATAGCATCGATGGTCCACTCGATGACTCGAACTCAATGTCATACGCTTTTGAAACCTTTTTCCAGCCAGTCGATGAATCGAAACGATTGTCGATGTTATTGGATTTCGAACTCCGATTCCATCGATGAGAGATTCGATCCATCGACACTTGAAAAACAAAAGAAACTTGCCTTGAAATATTTCAAGTTTTCATGAGTGATCGAGGGACCTTCGAGATCATCAAAATTTGGATATCGATGATATCGATAGCTGTGTCGATGCATCGGTAAATCAAAAAGATTTTTCATAAAGATTGCTGGACAGTTTATATCCATGTTCGATGCAATCGATACGGCATCGATATCATCGATACGGCATCGATATCATCGATATTTGAATATTGATTGTATTGAGAGACCCCTGATCATAAATAAAACATCCTGAAATATGTTGCTGGAGAACTTGGCGCCTAAGATCGATATCATCGAGGGCCTATAGATATCATCGAGGTTTGAACTTCAATGGTATCGAGGAGGCTTTAATATATCAAAGCTTATATGATATTCTTAAGAAAAATAGGGGCACCGGAATTCTGCCTGTCGATACTGTCGAGTCACTTCCAATAGACTCGAAATTTGAATATCGATGATATCGATAGGTGTATCGATACATCGATAACTCTGTCTAGATATGTATAAGGTTGCTGGACATATTTGCTCCTCTTTTCGATGGTATCGATGAAGCATCAAGGACTCGACACCGCAGGTCGATCATATCGAGATGTGTATCGATAAAATTGACAAGGCAAGAAAACTTAGATAATTTTCCTATTTTGAAAATGTTTTCTTACCCAAAAAAAACTTATGATATTCTAACATTTTAAAAGGGTTTTAGTATACCTGGTGATTTGAGACAAGGGATGTGAGGCTCAGATTTACCTGTGGCGAGCTTGCACACATCCGGTTGAGGCAGACGCTTGAAATGATCTTCCTATCAGGCTCTGTAATATATCTGACTCAACACTCACACTAATTGACAAACCAGGGCACTTTCAATCTCCCCATTTGCCAATTACATGACAAAATCCCAAAAACACCCTAAAGTACTAGACAAACACATCCTAAATTATGTGTACATGCATTTTACACAATTTTACAGTCTCTATTAAACCCATGTACACCGCCCAGTATCTGCTCCCCCTAATTGTAACCTCCCCCTCGCTTGATGCAGCTACTCCCCCTAACACCTGCAACATCATTCAAGCAAATATACAATTTTCCACTCTTCTGTTCGGGGTGCTTGAACTGTTCTCCCCCTTTTTGTCAGTCATTAACAAAGATATAACAGTTGATATTGACTGAAGAGATAAGTATTTGGGAGAACCATCATTCAGAGGAGTATGCATATGATAGACATATGTATAATGATCAGCAGAGTTTAATCAGACATCATATTCAGAAACAGTGTATGCATATCAGACAAAAATAGAGCAGTGATGTAAGTAAATAGTATAATCAAACAAAAATCACATGCATTCTGTATTAGAAATTTGAGAATCCAGAGGATCTTAAAACATAGTCATGGCAATAAAAATAGCGAATTATACTCAGCCATATTTAACATTATCACAAAACAAATATCTATACAGCCTAAGGTTGGCAGTAGATTAACAGTTATCCAAACAAAAAGTTACCAGACCCATGTGAGGGCACACAAAAATAACCACCAGTATTTGGCCCAACCATGGGCATATACAACCAACAAAACATCATCCTATGCAAGTTAGAGAGCTCTCACATATACTCAAGAGAGCATAGAACATCCAAAAAGATACTAATGTTCATAAGCAGAATTAAGAATGGAGTGTGTGTGATGGTATTCAAGAATCAGCACTATGGAGTAGAGTGGGATGGCGCCGTGTTTTCCCGTCAGCAAGTCATCAGATCGACCAGCTGTCGCATAGTCTATTATAGTCCATGGACTTGTCGCTCCAAGACTGTAAGTCGCTCATGCACAGAGTGGACATCCCTCTGAATTGCCCCAATCCTGTCTAGCTTGTATCGTTTGGCATACCCAGGCGTTGACGTTAATGGTGCTGGATAAGGTCCAGAGGATTCATCTCCGGCCATCCCAATTTCTTCTATGCGAGGGACACGACCACCTTCTGCTCCTCCTTCTTGAATGCCTCTTTCTACGTCCTCAGCATACTCATGAAACCTCAGGTCCATTTTGCGAATGTTCTTTATATTGAAGACTTAAAGTGGGAGTATCGGATCAGTGGTAGATGGGAAACCAATGGCGTTGCATACCCTGCTTATGATCTAGGGATATGGGAGATGAAGATCCCTAGATGTGTGAATAACATATACGAACTGATTGACAAGTTAAGTGGGAAGGTAAATCTTTGTTCCTTTGGCGATAGAGTATACTATCATGGCCATAAAACCTATGAGATCAGATCTGTTAGTACTTCTAAGATATATATTTGTGGTCATGTAACGCCCTGAAAATCGGGGGTCGAGTAACAACTCGACACCCGAGTTCCAAAATATCACTTATGCAACATAAATGCTTATGATTGAATGTTGTCTGTGTTAGTGCATTAATCATGAGTGGGATTATACCAAAACAGTATTTTATACTTTAAATCAAGTTATAAATTGCAAGCGGAAGACTGAAAGATGTATATAAATGTGTATAAAGCTAGAAACGGTCACAATCGGTCTCCAGAGTATGAACACCTTACTGAGTCACCATATACATGTATTAGTTTCAAAATCAAAATGCTAAAAAAGTGGTACAACTATAATGGTAAACCCTGTAGTCCCGTCATCTGAATGGCCTAAGCGAAGCCTCCAGAGAACTACATGTAGGAAAACTCATCCTGATCATCATAGTAATCAGGCTCAGCCTCCTTCATCTCGTTGATACCTGCATCTAAGACAGAGTCTGGTGGGTGTCCAGAAACCGTCCCGTAACGTGGGAGTGAGTAGCTAACTCAGTGGAACGATAAAGCATAGGTTAACATGTTATCAATTCAGTCAAACAGTAATGATAAAGCGGTACAATAAAACACTCCTAAATACTCTTATTTATGCAAGTATGGAATGCAATCATGATGCATGCCCTCGCCAATGCTCCCTCGTGCGACACCATCTTACGTCCGCGACATGCATTCATCCCTCAGTGCTACACAACGCCAAGCACATACAGTGTTATGTTATGAACGTGATTACCGAGTTGTTATTAGTCCTTTTCATACAACAGTATTGGGAAACTAAGGTACCTACCTTATATCATTCCCAAACAATGATTCATTCTAGGGTCGTCAGTCCTAGATAATCTCATATGATGATATGGTTCTAGGTTGCTGTAAAGGGCTGTCAGGGCTGTTACACGCATCCGTTGCACCGCTCCCCCATCATCTTATCAATACAGGCCTAGTTTATACTCTATTTACTACGGGAAGACTCGTCGTCTCACCACAAATTTAAAGTATGCTCGAGGTCACTACAAAGGGCTGTTAGGGCTGTTACATGCAATCGTTACACCACTCCCCCATCACCTTATCAGTGTAGGTCGATAGCTCGAATACAGCGTCCCATACCGCTGTATTCTGCTCACGAGTCTGGGTTGTTCACTGGTCACTATGGGGAGCACACCACCCCAGCGTAGGCCAACAGCTCGACCACGGTGTCCCATACCACCATATTCAGCTTATGAGTCTTAGCGGATCGAGGTACTAAGGTTAAACGAGATTTCACTGGTGAGTTTGGTACCTTAGGTTCAAACAGTAGCGTCCATACATGGTGAACATACATCTACAGATTAGGTTACTTGACGAGCTTGACTAGCATGAGCGTACATTGTATCGATTGACATGAAGTGCATAAGCACTTCGTGTGGCCTAACTACTGCCAACGACCAACACACGACTCGGGTTCGTCAAACACGTCCTACGTGGCGAATGAATCTCAACCATGAACTCAAGTCTGTTATCGATCGCCTGGACTATAACATAGCCCCAATCACATTCAAGTCCTATCCAGAAAGCATGTATAGTAGTCTAAGCAGAATTAACAAAGCAATTCAAACATGTGAATAAGCATGTTATAAAAATACAATATCAACAGGAAATACAAACACATACATTTCATAAGTAAGCGATTAAATTAAACAACTAACATGGAGGAAATCATATACATCTCTAAGGTAGTTGAGAATCCTATCTCAACACCTACCTAAAGCACAATCATCTAAGTACTTACTCATACAAGCATTTACACAAACACTTGGAATACACTTATTAACATACATAACGTATATTAGCCAAAACATATATTAGGGCGAATTCTTTCACCAAGTATGTATTACACTTAGATATAGCATGTACATAAAGTAATTTATCATGGCAAACACACTTTCAAAATTTATACGTATACGGTATTTCCTACAAATATACAGAATACACTATACGCCATAATTTGCATACGTAACTGAATCGTAAAATGAACATCGCGTTTTACATGTACAATAACACCCAGATCATGAATCTATCATTATCTGACATTGAAAGCTTTGAAAACTATAACCTATACGTCTATAGTCCGCACCTTATGCCGTAGAAGCACAATAAATTTAATAGAAACTCTACGCTTTCGTCAACGTCGATATGACGACCTATAACACAAGGTAAGTCAACTACTTCACTACTTATACCAATAGAAACCCTAAAACAGGTTAGGGTTAGGGTTTTCTTACCTAGAAATGAAGTCAGAATCACTGGAATAACGATTAGATTGGATGGTTAAGCACGTATGATAGCAGGGTAGAGTAACAGGGTCTTTCTCCCACAACTCTTACACTTTCTCTCTCTTTTCTCTCTTCTCTCTCCTAAGGTTTCTCTTAAATTCATATGGGCTGAATGAGAGAGGGTTTAAGGTCCTTATATAGGCTAAAAACTCACCAAATTAGACTCAGGGCCATCATATACTTAGGTTATAGCCAAAGTGAGGTTGTTTCGTCTCAACGGAGCAATTCTGGAGCCCCCCTAGAGCCAAAGGTCGGACTTAAGCTCACTGACCTTGGATCTTGGTCGAGTTAAGTTTTCGTTCCAATCAGGTTCCCAGATCACACGTGGAGGACCAGTTTCAGTTCAACGGTCATTAAAACTCGATCAAGGTTACAAGTACACGGACATGTATGGGAAATACTCCCTGATCCGAGGGTGTATTTGGATCAGATTTCGACGGTCTGATTGCTTATATTTGCCCTGCAAGCGACAAGTCTCAGATTACTTAAATTAGATTTAATTTCCAAAGAAAATCATATTTTCTCACACTCCTCACTCCAGGCTCAAGTGAATAGCCCTGGTACACTATCTGGTTTTGACTTTCGAGATGGTTGTTAACCCCAGCAAGGCGGTCCTAATTCTATAACCTCGTATTATTCGGATTTTCAATGTGCGATCCAGATTTGATACGGAGTTTCATGATGCTCCCGAGAGCAGCCGGGTAATGAGATTGATCCTAGATTTTAGGGTAACCTAGCGTCAATGGTTCTACTAATTTTGGGTCTTGCAGATTGTATTTAAAGTGGATTAAGCGGATTTCATAGCTAATCTAGATTATCACTTAGTTAAATTTGTCTAATTCCTAAAGGATTTGATCCTGAGTGATTTCTGCCTGAGGTGGTACTCGGGCCTTTATACGGGATTTTCTGAGTCGTTACAATCTGCCCCCTTAAAGAAAAATTTCGTCCTCGAAATTAGTACCTTTTCGTACTCCTTGAGAAGCTAAGGGTAGTTCTTTCTGACCTCGACTTCTGTCTCTCAGGTAGCTTCCTCCTCTGTATGATGTGTCCACAGTACCTTCACGAGTGGAATCACCTTACTGCGCAACACCTACTCCTTCCTGTCTAGGATACGCGTCGGATGCAGTACATATGTAGCATCCTCACTCAACTGCACCTGCTCCCAATGGATGATGTGTGAAGGATCAGGGATGTATTTCTTCAGCATAGATATATGAAATATGTTGTACACGCCTGCGAGTGGTGTGGGCAAAGCAAGACGATATGCCACCGCTCCCACTCAATTAAGTATTTGAAATGGGCCAATAAACCGCGGCGTAAGCTTCCCTTTCTTTCCAAACCGAAGGACTCCCTTCATAGGGAAAACTCTGAGAAATACATGATCTCCAACCTCAAACTCAAGTGGTCGCCGCCTCGTATCGGCATAACTCTTCTGTCTGCTCTGGGCCGTCAGGAGTCAACGCCTGATATTGTTGATCTTCTCTGAGGTCACCTGTATTAACTCTGGGCCAATCAAACTGCATTCGCCAACCTCTGCCCAGCAATGCGGTGCTCGGCAAGGGCACCCGTACAAAGCCTAATAAGGAGCCATGCCAATACTTACCTGAAAATTATTGTTGTAGGCGAACTCTGTATACGGGAGACAGCCATCCCAACTGTCCTTGAAGTCCAAAACATAAGCTCGCAGTATATCTTCTAAAATCTGATTCACCTGTTGTCTGCCCGTCGGTCTGAGGGTGAAACGCGGTACTGAACTTTAACTTCACTGGATACAAGTCCAGAAGATAGACGTGAGTCGCGTGTCGTGTTCCGACATGATCTCCAAGGAAACTCCATGCAGATGCACTATTTCTTTGATGTACAACCTAGCCAAGTCATTTGTAGAGTTCGTCACTCTAATAGGGAGAAAATGAGCTGATTTGGTCAACCGGTCCATGATCACCCAAATAGAGTCATAACCCTTTCTCGTCTTTGGTAGCCCCGAGATGAAGTCCCACTTCCATTCAACTATAGGCATGGGCTAAAGGAGTCCAGGAGGTCGGCGATGTTCGGCCTTGACCTACTGACACGTGAGACAACGGGAAACATACTCTGCTATATAAACCTTCATATTGTCCCACCAATACGACCGCTTCGTATCCTGATACATCTTCGTGCTACTAGGATGCATCGCAAGCTTCGATCTGTGGGCAGTCTCAGGAAACTCCTGTCTCAAGTCCTGAATATCTAGGACACATAGGCGGCCACGGTATCGTAGGCCCCTATCTGTGCTAACTTTCCACTTGGAGTCCACATCATCGCTAGCTTGCTCTCGAAGCTCAGACAACTGCTCGTCGCCCTTCTGGGCCTCGATAATCCGGTCATCAATAAGTGGTCGCACCCGAACGTGTGCGACACACTCGAATGGCTCCTCCACTGTGAGTTTCTACTCGAAGTCCCGCACAAACTCCAACATATCCCACTCTGTTATCATCAGCGGAGCCGTAAATACTATAGCCTTCTTGCAACTCAATGCGTCTGCCACAAGGCTGGCCTTGCCAGGATGGTAGGAAACCTCGAACTTGAAGTCCTTTAAGGTCTCTGTTCATCGGCGCTGCCTCATATTCAAGTCCCACTAAGTGAATATATACTTAAGACTCTTGTGGTCGTAGAAAAACTCGAACTCCTCTCCGTAGAAGTAATGTCTCCAGAGCTTCAATGCGAATATGACCACTGCTAACTCAAGGTCGTGCATAGGTAATTCTCCTCGTGCTTCCTTAATTGTCTCGAGGCATACGCAATCACCTTGTCCTTCTGCATAAGGACACAACCCAAACCAACGCGAGACACGTCAGTATATATAGTGTACTTAACCCCTTGCTCTGGCAATACTAGCACAGGGGTGGACGTAAGTCTGTCCTTCAGCTCCTGAAAAGCTGTTTCCGCCTTCTCATTCCACGTGAACTTCAGATCCTTTCATGTTAACTATGACAACGGTCTGGCTATCTTCGAGAAGTCCCGGATGAATCGTCTATAATAACCTACCAGGCCTAGAAAACTCCTCACCTCAGTAACTGAACCAGGCTGCTTCCAGTCCTGAACGGCAACTACCTTAGCCAGGTTCACTGCTATCCCTTCCTTGGACACTACATGTCCCAGGAACTTGACTTCCTCCTGCTAGAAGTCGCACTTCTTATACTGCGTGAACAACTGATTCTTCCTCAGAGTATCTAGGACTGCCTGTAAGTGTTCCTCATGCTCTTCCCGACTCGTGGAGTATATCAGGATGTCATCTATAAATACGATGACAAATTGGTATAGAAATGGCTGAAATACTCGGTTCATCAAGTCCATGAATATGTCCAGTGCGTTCGTAAGACCGAACGACATCACAAGGAACTCGTAATGCCCAAAACAGGTCCTGAAAGCCGTCTTCTGTACGTCTTCATCCCTGATGCGCAACTGATGATACCCTGATTGTAAATCGATCTTCGAAAAATACTTTGTCCCCTTCAACTGATCAAATAGGTCGTCTATCCTGGGCAAAGGATATTTGTTCTTCGCGGTCAACTGGTTCAACCTGTGGTAATCAATACATAACCGTAGTGACCAGTCTTTCTTCTTGACAACAATACAGGTGCTCCCCAAGGAGACACACTGGGTCATATGAAGCCCTTCTCTACCAGTCCGTCAATCTGTTTCCTCAATTCCTCCATCTCACATGGAGGCATGCGATACATCGGTAATGAAATGGGTGTTGCACTAGGCGTAAGATCAATGGTGAAGTTGATCTCGTGCCAAGGAGGCAAACCAGGAATCGTCTCAAACACATCCACAAAATTCTGAACTATGGGCATATCCACAAGCGTCGGACCATTAATATTCTTCGATGAAGAAGCATAACATCTCAATCGAGAAACGTGACTGACCTGAACAGGGAAAGTAAAAGCTTTGCCCTCCGGTCCATTGGCTGTCACGGCCCGATTATCACAATCAATATCTGCCTTAATCTCAGTGAGCCAGTCCATACCGAGGATAATGTCGTAGTGCCATAGTGGGGCGACAATGAGGTCAACGAATACTGTCCTGCTACCCAAGTCTACTGAGCAATCCTCACACGTCCGTGTGACATCCGAAAAAGAGTGCAACCTAAGCCATATTCAGCATACACACAAACTTATTACGCAGCATTCATACACAAATTAAAGCAACTTCATGCATTTCATTTTCCAAAATTGTCACAATACATGGATTACAAAGTTACACGAATCATGATAGAAGATGCATGTGAGCTATTACAACCAGAGCTTCAAACACTTAAAACATGTTACCACGACAGCACTACTAGGCCTATCAACAAGAAAACACAAACATATCCTATAGTAGTAACCAAAATGAACTGCAAGATGCTGGCATGGATGACTAAGCATCCGAGTCTGGTGATGGAGGAGGGGCACCCTTATCCTGCAAGCAGCACGGGATAGATTCAAGGTGCGAGTCACCTTCTTGTACTGATGTTTCACGAGGCCCCGAAGATCCATAATGTCCTAATGTAGGATAGCCTGACCCTCCTCAAGTCGGGCTATACGAGCATCCCTAGCAGTTTGATCAGCGTCCTGCTCTGGTGCCGTATGCAGTGAGCTCTCCTCTGTCTCTTGGGCCTCCTCTTCCTCTTCTTCTTCTTCCTGTTCCTCCTCTTTTATCTCATCTCCATCTTCTTCCTTACTCTCTTCTTCCTCGCTCTCCGTCTCATCATCGCTCTCCTCAAGTCAAGCTTGGTGTTACCATGGCTCGATCTCCATCTGGTTGAGGGTAGTCTCGCTAATGTGATGAACTGGCACCGGCATCTTCGCCCCAAGGCTGTAGCCAAACTCACGTGCAATCTTGCATATGAGTCGGCCGAAGGGGAGCGAATCAGTCCTTCTAGCGGAGCGTGCAGCAATGATTATCTGTCGCAACACGAACGTAGGCATACACAGGTTCGCTCTCTGCCCCACTTGATACAGGAAATCTATCATGAGGCGCATACACTCACTGCGATTGCTCCACCTAAGGTAGACGTTGAACATGAAGATGTGACGAAGTAAACAGAAGTCATTAGACATATTGGTCGCTAGAAGACTTTTGTTCGGCTACTACTGGACCAGTCGGCCACAAAGGAAACGTGTGCGGCGATCCCTTTCACGTGCACTCCTCAGATTCAGCTCGCTAGCATGCACCTCACCAAGGGGCACATTCAGAAGTCGAGATATCAATCTAACATCAACTGTGGCCAACCGATCCCTTCCACATGGGATCTGGAACTGCAAGGGTTCAAGTGTAGGCTCGTGAATGTTAGCATAGAAAGCTCGGACAATGCTAGCAATGGCGCGATACCCGCCATCAAATAGTGGACCCCAATGGGCCCCTTCTAGGAATTCAAACAACAGGTATTCTCCAAAGAGCCGCCCATCCACTTGAGCTTCAAAAAGGACCCTACGACCCTCATAAACTCCTTGAGACAGCTCTGCCAACAGAACCCTTCTAGCAGGAGTCCGGGGATCAAGATCCCGCTTCGTCCGAAACTCCCGATTGGCGCTTGTTCTTGCGGTGACGCCTCTTGGCCTCCTTGAGCAAGTAGGGCGACTAGGCCCGGCCTCATCCACGGCCCCCTTTCTCTTTACCATGAGAGAAAGGACAGTGGAAACTGAGAAAATGGCCGCAATGAACTCGAAGAAGGCCATGGAAAGTGAAGAAAAGGGGGAATAGGACCTAAAGTTTTTAGTTCTCCACGGATTTGAGCCTCAACAGAGGTTGGAAAGGCCCAAATGATAAGGATTAAAGGAAGGAAAGGAAGAGATGAGATGGGTTAGAGAGCTTACACAATTTTGAGCCATGAATGGGATATGTAAGGGCTCAAATGAGAGAGAATGGAGAGGGTAGGCAGTAATGGAGGAGGGTTTACAACAAGGTGATGGAGAGGATGCACGAAAATGGGAGAGGGATCGATTGGTGGGGCAGTTTTTGTCAAAAATCAGGAACTTGGAAGAAAAAAAAAGAGAGCTTGGGGGTGTGGTTTGTGAAGGAGGTAAGGGTTTGGGAGGATTTTAAGCCACAGCCCACACCTCAGGGGGTCACCCTAGGCCCCAAAGACCATCGGCCCGCGCGGCCCGGTCAGCCGGGCTCGCTGACCGACGAGGTCTCGCCAACTCGGCGAGGGCCTCGCTACTCTCTGAACAAACTGGCGAGGCCTCGCCATTTGGGAGAGGACCTCCTGTCCCCTAGGCCCCAAAAAGGTCTGGATCCCTCTAGATTAGCGTAGGTAAGCCCACGACTCTATTTTGAGTTGTTTCAGGTCATTTTGGAAAGTTTCTGATACATACTTGTATTTATCAACTTTTGACGGCTGGGATGGGGTGAGTTATGATCTAAACCTGTCGTATGACGGTCTAGAAGTGTTTTGGGGTCAACTCGTGCAATCACGGTTGAGTATAGACTCAAACAAAACGACCGATTTCAGTGATCTTCGCCAATTGGCGAAATCGGGATACCTATGACTGTTCCTACATTTTCTCACACCCTCCTATGTCAAAATGCGTCAGCGTACGTAATGTGACTATAACCCAGGTCCGGTTTAATCCATATCATGCCCTAATACCAACTTGTAACACACTGAAAATTGGGGGTCAAGTAACAACTCAACACCCGAGTTCCAAAACATCACTTATGTAACATAAATGCTTATGATTGAATGTTGTCTATGTTAGTGCATTAATCATGAGTGGGATTATACCAAAACAGTAGTTCATACTCCAGATCAAGTTATAAAACGCAAGCAGAAGACTGAAAGATGTATAAAAATGTGTATAAAGTCATAAACGATCAAATCGGTCTCCAGAGTATGAACACCTTACTGAGTCACCATATACATGTATTAGTTTCAAAATCAAAATACCAAAAAAAAAGTGGTACAACTATTATGGTAAACCCTGCAGTCCCGTCATCTGAATGGCCTAAGCGAAGCCTCCAGAGAACTACATGTAAGAAAACTCATCCTGAGCATCATAGTAATCAAGCTCAGCCTCCTGCATCTTGTCGATACCTGCATCTACGATAGAGTCTGGTGGGTGTCCAGAACACCATCTCGTATCATGGGAGTGAATAGCTAACTCAGTGGAACGATAAAGCATAGGTTAATATGTTATCAATTCAGTCAGGTAGTAACGATAAAGCAGTACAATCAAACACTCCAAATACTCTTATTTATGCAAGTATGGAATGCAGTCATGATGCATGCCCTCGCTAATGCTCCCTCATGCGACACCATCTTACGTCCGCCGCATGCGTTTATCCCTCAGTGCTCCACAACACTAGGCACATGCAGTGCTATGTTATGAACGTGATTACCGAGTTGTTATTAGTCTTTTTCATACAACAGTATTGGGAAACTAAGGTACCTCCCTTATATCATTCCCAAACAATGATTCATTCTAAGGTCGTCAGTCCTAAATAATCTCATACGATGATATGGTTCTAGGTCACTGTAAAGGGCTGTCAGGGCTGTTACACGCACTTGTTGCACTGCTCCCCCATCACCTTATCAATACAGGCCTAGTTTATATTTTATTTACTACAGGAAGACTCGTCGCCTCACCACAGATTTAAAGTATGCTCGAGGTCACTAAAAAGGATTGTCAGGGCTGTTACACGCAATCGTTACACCACTCCCCCATCACTTTATCAGTGTAGGCCGATAGCTCAAATACAGTGTTCTATACCACCGTATTCAGTCTCACGAGTCTGGGTTACTCACTAGTCACTACGGGGAGGCACATCGCCCCAGCGTAGGCCAACAGCTCGACCACGGTGTCCCATACCACCATGTCCGACTCATGAGTCTTAGTGGATTGAGGTACCAAGGTTAAACGGGATTTCACTAGTGAGTTTGGTACCTTAGGTTCAAACAGTAGCGTCCATACATGGTGAACATACATCGGCAGATCGGATTACTTGGCGAGCTCGACTAGCACGAGCGTACATTGTATCGATCGACATGAAGTGTATAAGCACTTCATGTGGCCTAACCACTGCCGATGACCAACACACGGCTTGAGTTCATCAAACATGTCCTACGTGGCGAATGAATCTCAACCACGAACTCAAGTATGTTACCGATCATCTGGACTATAACATAGCCCCAATCACATTCAATCATATCCAGAAAGCATGTACAGTAGTCTAAGCAGAATTAACAAAGCAATTCAAACATGTGAATAAGCATGTTATAAAAATACAATATCAACAGGAAATACAAACACATACATTTCATAAGTAATTGATTAAATTAAACAACTAACATGGAGGAAATCATATACATCTCTAAGGTAGTTGAGAATCCTATCTCAACACCTACCTAAAGCACAATCATCTAAGTACATACTCATACAAGCATTTACACAAACACTTAGAATACACTTATTAACATACATAACGTATATTAGCCAAAACATGTATTAGGGTGAATTCTTTCGCCAAGTATTACACTTAGATATAGCATGTACATACAGTAATTTATTATGGCAAACACACTTTTAAAATTTGTACGTATACGGTATTTCCTACAAATATACAGAATACACTATACGTATAATTTGCATACGTAATTGAATTGTAAAACGAACATCACATTTTGCATGTATAATAACACCCAGATCATGAATCTATCATTATCTGACATTGAAAGCTTTGAAAACTATAACCTATACGTCTATAGTCCGCACCTTATGCCGTAGAAGCACAATGAATTTAATAGAAACTCTACGCTTTCGTCAACGTCGATACGATGACCTATAACACAAGGTAAGTCAACTACTTCACTACTTGTACCAATAGAAACCCTAAAACAGGTTAGGGTTAGGGTTTTCTTACCTAGAAATGAAGTCAGAATCACTGGAATAACGATTAGATTGGAATGGTTAACCACGTATGATAGCAGGGTAGAGTAACAGGGTCTTTCTCCCACAACTCTCAAACTTTCTCTCTCTTTTCTCTCTTCTCTCTCCTAAGGTTTATCTTAAATTCGTATGGGCTGAATGAGAGAGGGTTTAAGGTCCTTATATAGGCTAAAAACTCACCAAATTAGACTTAGGGCCATGGTATACTTAGGTTATAGCCAAAGTGAGGTTGTTCCGTCTCAACAGATCACTTCTGGAGCCCCCCTTGAGCCAAAGGTCGGACTTAAGCTCACTGACCTTGGATCTAGGTCGAGTTAAGTTTTCGTTCCAGTCGGGTTCCTAGATCACACGTGGTGACCAGTTTCAGTTCAACGGTCACTGAAACTCGATCAGGGTTACAAGTACATGGACATGTATGGGAAATGTTTCCTGATCCGAGGGTGTATTTAGATCAGATTCCGACGGTCTGATTGCTTATATTTGGCCTGCAAGCGACAAGTCTCAGATTACTTAAATTAGATTTAATTTCTAAAGAAAACCATGTTTTCTCATACTCCTCGCTCCAGGCTCAAGCGAATAGCCTTGGGACACTATCTGGTTTTGACTTTCGAGATGGTTGTCAAGCTCAGCAAGGCGGTCCTAATTTTATAACCTCGTATTATTTGAACTTTCAATGTGCAGTCCAGATCTGATACGGAGTTTTGTGATGCTCTCGAGAGCAGCCAGGTAATGAGATTAATCCTAGATTTGAGCAGAACCGTGCGTCATCTTCAACGCAGCATGTGCCTGATCCTGCCCCACCTGCTGATAGGTTGGAGCAGTTGATGATGATGATGCAACACCAGCACCAACAACTCTTGACTACCATTGCAGGAGCCTTAGCTTGGGGTGGTGGAAGTGTTGCTCCACCCTCACCATCTGTATGTCCTACTGAGACTGTGGGGCCTTCTGATCAGGATGAGGGTGTGCCTCCCCTTGCACCTGCTACATACCCTACGGGAAATCTGGGTACTAGTGGCCTCCTCAAGCGATTCCAATGCTTGAGGCCTCCTACCTTTACGGGTTCTCACAGACCCGAGGAGGCAGAATATTGGCTCGACTGCATCTCCAAGATGCTAAGGATACTGCATTATACTGAGCAAGAGCAGGATGAGTTGGCCGCCTTTATGTTTGAAAAGGAGGCTAGCCTATGGTGGGATAACGTCTTGCAAACTGTTACGGTTGGCTATATCTGGACCTGAGCAGATTTTGAGTTCCGCTTTCATGAGAAGTATTATCCCTTGACATACCGGCACAAGAAGGAGAATGAGTTCTTACGCCTCAGACAGGGAGGCATGACAGTGACTGAGTATGAGCATCGATTCACGGAGTTGGGCCGCTATGTTCCTACGATCCTTGCCGATGCACAGATGCGGATGTGGCACTTTTCTGAGGGTCTGCGCCCTGATATTTGGTCGAAGATGTGTTGTGTTAGTATACCCTCTTACGCTGAGCTGGTACACATGTCTATGTGAGCCGAGCAGAACTGGGATCGGTTGGCACATACTCGTGGGCCTATGGTCCTTAGGCCTCAACCAGATATGTCGAGCAAGCCATTCCTCAGCAAGAGGTCTCGTACAGACTCTCCTCCCAGGATTTCAGTGCCACCAGTTCCAATGCAGTGACCGGGCATGACTTATACCCACTGTGGGAAGCCAGGCCACCCAGCGGAGAGCTGCTTCGCACGTATGAGAGATAATGGATTCTCGCCGCCGCAGAAGATCGATCGCATTCGTCCCCAAGCCATCTCAGCACCACCCCTGCGTACTATCCCTATACATCTATCCTTCCGACCCCTTGCACCTCGATTCAGGTCACCTTAGTGACCTATGGTGCCTCAGCCTAATCGACCACAGTAGGCACGTGTTCATGCACTTACAGCAGAAGAGCCAAAGACAGCACCTATGGCCTTCGAGGTCACTGAACATGTTCAAGGTACTCCTATTTTCTTATTGGTGGACACTAGGTCCACTACCTCCATTTCATGTGCGGCAGTTAAGCATCTAGCTTTACATACTACTCCCACGAAGGGCGTGACACTCACTACTGCTACTAGGACTTTTTCGGATATCACACGGGTGTGTAGGGTTGCTCAGTAGATTTAGGTAGCAGGATGGTATTTGTTGACCTCATGTCGCTCCACTATTGCACTACGACATTATCCTCGGTATGGACTGGATCATCGAGATGAAGGCAGAGATTGATTACGATAATCGGGTCGTGATAGCCAACGGACCTGACGACACGGTCTTTACTTTTCCAGTACAGGTTAGTTGGACATGTCGTGTTAGATGTTACGCCGCTTTACTTGAGCATCTTGATGACATGCCAGTAGTTCAGAAATTTTCAGATGTGTTCAGGACGATCCCTGGATTACCTCCTCGGTGCGAGATCGATTTTACTATTGATCTTGTGCCCGGTGCGACCCCCATTTCATTACCTATGTATCGAATGCCTCCATGTGAGATGGAAGAACTACGGAAACAGATTGACGAGCTCGTAGAGAAGGGCTTCATACGACCTAGTGTGTCTCCTTAGGGAGCACCTATGTTGGTTGTCAAGAAGAAAGATGGATCGCTACGATTATGTATTGATTATCGTAGGTTGAATCAATTGACCATGAAGAATAAGTATCCTTTACCCAAGATAGACGATCTATTTAATCAGTTAAAAGGGGCGCGCTACTTCTTGAAGATTGATCTACAGTCAGGGTATCATCAGTTGCACATTAGGGAAGAGGACGTGCAGAAGACGGCCTTCAGGACCAGTTTTGGGTGTTACGAGTTCCTTGTGATGTCATTCAGTCTTACGAACGCACCAGCCATGTTCATGGATTTGATGAACCGGGTATTTTGGCCATTTCTATATCGATCTGTTATTGTGTTTATCAATGACATCCTGATATACTCTGCGAGTCAGGAAGAGCACGAGGAACACCTACAAGCCGTCTTAGATACGCTGAAGAAGAACCAGTTGTTCTCACAGTACAAGAAGTGCGATTTCTGGAAAGAGGAAGTCAAGTTCTTGGGACATGTGGTGTCTAAAGAAGGGATAGCGGTGGATCTTACTAAGGTGGCCGCGGTTAGGACTAGAGCAGCCTGGTTCGGTTATTGAGGTGAAGAGTTTCCTTAGTTTGGCAGGCTACTACCGACGATTCATTTATGATTTCTCAAAGATAGCTAGACCGTTGTCTCAGTTGACACGAAAGATCTGAAGTTCGCCTGGAATGAGAAAGCGAAAGCAGCTTTTCAGGAGCTGAAGGACAGACTGACTTCCGCCCCTGTGCTAGTATTGCCAGAGCAAGGGGTCAAGTATACTATATACACCGACGTATCTCGCGTTGGTTTGAGCTATGTCCTTATGCAGAAAGACAGGGTGATCGCATATGCCTCGAGACAGTTGAGGAAACACGAGGAGAATTACCCTACACACGACTTGGAACTATTAGCCGTCATCTTTACATTAAAGCTCTGGAGACATTACCTCTACGGAGAGGAGTTTGAGCTTTTCTGCGACCACAAGAGCCTTCGCTATATATTCAGTCAACGGGACTTGAATATGAGGTAGCGACGATGGAAGGAGACCTTGAAGGACTTTAAGTTCGAGGTTTCCTACCATCCTGGCAAGGCCAACCTTGTGGAAAACGTGTTGAGCCGCAAGTAGGTGATAGTATTTGTGGCCCTGCTGATGGTTGAGGAATGACACATGGTGGAGTTCATACGGGACTTCGAGCAGAAACTCACTGTGGAGGACCCATTCATGAGTGTCGCGTACATTCGGGTACGGTCACTTATGGATGACAGGATTATCAAGGCCCAGAAGGACGATGCGTGACTGTCTGAGCTTTGAGAGCAAGCTAGCAATGACGTGGACTCCGAGTGGAGAGTGGGCATAGATGGGGGCCTAGGATACCGTGGCCGCCTATGTGTCCCAAACATTCATGACTTGAGACAGGAGATTCTCGAGGCTGCCCACAGATCGAAGCTTGTGATACATCCTGGTAGCACGAAGATGTATCAGGACCTGAAGAGGTCGTATTGGTGGTACAATATGAAGGCTCATATAGCGGAGTATGTCTCCCGTTATCTCACGTGCCAGCAGGTCAAGGCTAAACATCACCGACCTCCTGGACTGCTTTAGCCCATGCCCATAGCTGAATGGAAGTGGGACTTCATCTCTATGGATTTTATATCGGGGCTGCCGAAGACGAGGAAGGGACATAACTCCATCTGGGTGATCGTCGACCGGTTGACAAAGTCAGCTCATTTCCTTCTGATCAGAGTTTCGAACTCTGCAGACGAGTTGGTTAGATTGTACATTAAGGAGATAGTGCATCTGCATGGAGTTCCCTTGGAGATTGTATCGGACAGACACGCGATTCACGTCTATCTTCTGGACTCGTATCCAGGAAGCGATGAGTGTGAAGTTGAAGTTCAGTATTGCGTTCCACCCACAGACCGATGGGCAGACGGAGTGAGTGAATCAAATTTTGGAGGATATGCTGCGAGCCCGTGTTTTGGACTTCAAGGACAGTTGGGATGACTGTCTCCCATATGCAGAGTTCGCCTACAATAACAGCTTTCAGGCGAGTATTGGTATGGCCCCTTATGAGGCCTTATATGGGCGCCCTTGTCGAGCACCACATTGCTGGGCAGAGGTCGGTGAGCGCAGTTTGATTGGCCCAGAGTTAGTATAGGCGACCTCGGAGAAGATCAATATTATTAGGCGTCAACTTCTTACAGCACAGAGCAGACAAAAGAGTTATGTCGATACGAGGCGGCAACCCCTTGAGTTTGTGGTTGGAGACCATGTATTTCTCCAAGTTTCCCCCATGAAGGGAGTCCTTTCAGTTTGGCAAGAAGGGAAAACTTATGTCGCAGTTCATTGGCCCATTCTAGATACTTGACCGAGTGGGTGTGGTGGCATACCGTCTTGCTTTTTCCACACCACTTATGGATGTGCATAACGTGTTTCATGTTTCCATGTTAAAGAAGTACGTTCCTGATCCTTCCCATATCATCAAATGGGAGCACGTGCAGTTGAGCGAGGACGCTACGTATGTACTGCATCCGACGCGTATTCTAGACAGGAAAGAGCAGGTGTTGCGTAGCAAGATCATCCCACTTGTGAAGGTACTATGGACACATCAGACAGAAGAAGAGGCTACTTGGGAAACTGAAGCCGAGGTCAAAAAGAACTACACTCAGATTCTCGAGGAGTATGAAAAGGTACTAATTTCGAGGATGAAATTTTTCTTTAAGGGGGGTAGATTGTAATGTCTTGGAAATTTTCGTATAAAGACCCGAGTACCACCTTAGGCAGAAATCACTCAAGATCAAATCCTTTAAGAATTAGACAAAGTTAACTCAGTGTTAATCTAGATTAGCCGCGAAATCCGCTTGATCCACTTTAAATACGATCTGCAAAACCCAAAACTTGTAAAATCATTGACGTTAGGTTACCCTAAAATCTAGGATCAATCTCATTACCCAGTTGCTCTCGGGAGCACATTGAAATTCCGTATCGGATCTGCATCGCACGTCGAAAGTTCGATGACCACGAGATTAAGCATTTAGGACCGCCTTGCTGGGCTTGACAACCATCTCCGAAATTAAATCCAGATTGTGTCCTGGGGCTATTCGCTTGAGCCCGGAGTGAACTGTGTGAGAAAATATGGTTTTCTTTAAAAATTAAACATATTTTAAGTAATCTGAGACCTGTCGCTTGCAGGCCTGAAATAAGTAATCAGACCGTCAGAATCTGACCCAAATCACCCTCAGATCAGGGGAAATTTCATACATATGTCCGTGTATTTGTAACCCTGATAGACTTTCGGTGACCGTTGAACTGAAACTGGTCCGCCACATGCGATCTAGAAACCCGATTGGAACGAAACCTTAACTAGACCTGGATCCATGGTCAGGAAGCTTAAGTCCGACCTTTGGCTCAAGGGGGGCTCCGGAAATGCTCTATTGAGCTAAAATAGATGCCTTTTGGACATAACATAAGTATACTTTGGCCCTGGGGCCATTTCTATCAGTTTTAGGCCTATATAAGGACCTTAAACCCTCTCTTATGCACACCATACGAATTTGAGAAAACCCTAGGAGAGAGAAGAGAGTAAAGGAAAGAAAGTGAGAGTAAAGTTAGAGTCATTCCTGGGAATCGATCGCTGCTGTTCTCCGTGTCTATCCATCACAACTGTATCACTTTTTCGGCGATTCTGATTCCATTTTTGGGTAAGAAATCCTAACCCTAATCAGTTCTAGAGATTCGATTAGTTAAGTGCTGAAATAGCTAACCTATTTCATGTCATAGGTTGTCATTCTAACCATTGATAAAGACTTGGTGTTAAACTGAGTCCGTTACTCGCTTCTACAACATAAGGTGCGGACTTTAAACACTTAAGTTATAGTTTTCAAAGCTTTCAATGTCAGATAATGATAGATTCATGATCTGGGTGTTATTGTACTCACAAAATGCGATGTTTGTTTTGCGATTCAGTTACGTATGCGAATTGTGGCATTTAGTGTATTCTGTATATTTATAGAAAATACCATATACGTACAAAATATGAAAGTGTGTTTACTATGATAAATTACTGTATGTATATGCTATATATGTGTATAATACTTACTCGGCGAAAGGATTCGCCCTAATACATGTTTTGGCTAATATATGTTATGTATGTTAAATGAGTGTATTCTAAGTGTTTATGAAAATGCTTGTAAGAGTAAGTACTTAGATGATAGTACCTAGGGTAGGTGTTGAGATAGGATTCTCAACTACCTTAGAGATGTATATGATTTCCTCCATGTTAGTTGTTTAACTTAATCGCTTACTTATAAAATGTATGTGTATGTATTGCCTGTTTATATTGTGCTTTATAACATGCTTGTGAACATGTTTGAATTGCTTGTTAATTCTGCTTTAACTACTATACATGCTTTCTGATTACGGATTGAATGTGATTGGGGCTATGTTATAGTCCAGGCAATCGGTAACAGGCTTGAAGTCGTGGCTGAGATTCATTCTCCACATAGGATGTGTTTGACGAACCCGAGTCGTGTGTTAGTCGTCGGTAGTGGTTAGGCCACATGAAGTGCTTATGCACTTCATGTCGATCAATACAATGTGCACTCGTGTTAGTCGAGCTCGTCAAGTAGCTCGATGTGCCAATGTATATTTACCATGTATGGACGCTATTGTTTGAACCTAAGGTACCAAACTCACGAGTGAAATCCCGTTTAACCTTGGTACCTCGATCCACTAAGACTCATGAGCCAGACATGGTGGTATGGGACACCGTGGTCGAGCTGTCGGCCTACGCTGTGGCGACGAGCCTTCCCGTAGTGACCAGTGAGCAACCCAGACTCGTGAGCCGAATACGGTGGTATGGGACACTGTATTCGAGCTGTCGGCCTACACTGATTGGTGACGAACCCTTTGTAGTGACCTCGAGTTACTTTGAGTCTACGTGGAGGCGACAACCCTTCCGTAGCATCCAGAGTATAAACTAGGCCTGCACTGATTGGTGACGAGCCCTTTGGAGCGACATAGAATCGCAACATCGTATGAGATTTACTAGGACTGACAACCCTAGAATGGATCATTGTTTGGAAAATGAAATAAGGGAGGTACCTTAGTTTTCCAATCCTGCTGTATGAAAAGGACTAATAAGAACTTGGTAATCATATGCGTGCACCGCATTACGCGTGTGTTCAGGGGTTACAGGTCAGGCACTGAGGCAGTGTTGTCATGTGCAAACGTGAGATGAACTCGCTGAGGGAGCACAGGCGAGGGCATGCATCATACATCCATACCATTCTTACATTAACAATAGTACTTAGGAATGTGTGATATACTGCTTTATCATTACTGTTTAACTGAATTGATAACATGTTAACCTATGCTCTATTGTTCCACTGAGTTGATCACTCACTCCCACGTTACGGGATGGTGTTTTAAACACCAACCAGACCCTGTCTTGATTTCGGATGATGGCATGACTCCCGAGGCGGAGCCTGATTATTACGACGATCAGGATGAGT
Source organism: Magnolia changhungtana (assembly GCA_030180095.1). Taxonomy (NCBI): domain Eukaryota; kingdom Viridiplantae; phylum Streptophyta; class Magnoliopsida; order Magnoliales; family Magnoliaceae; genus Magnolia; species Magnolia changhungtana. The sequence goes on along the minus strand of JASAUF010000172.1, from coordinate 10,543,352 downwards.
ACTCTTACATGCAGTTCTCTGATAGATTCACATAGGCTCTCCTATTCGACGGGGCTATAGGGTTTTATCTCAGTTGAACTATTTTTGATACTTTTGACTTTTGTAACATTACATGTAATATTTCATGTACATGGTGACTCAGTTTTATATTCATACTCTGGAGACCGATTCTGATCATTTGACTTACATACGTTTATTTATATTTCTCAGTCTTCCGCTTACGTTTTACAACTGATATGGAGTATGAATTACTGTTTTGGTATAATCTCACTCATGATTAATGCACTAACACAGACAACATTGAATCATAAGCATATATGTTGCATAAGTGATGTTTTAGAACTCGGGAGTTGAATTGCTACTCGACCCCCGATTTTCAGGGCGTTACATTCTCGGACACTACTAAGATTTATAAGGGTTGCTTGATAGACTTATGAAGCAAAACAGTACTCGTTGACCTGATTGTCGCCCCACTATGTCATTACAATGTCATTCTTAGTATGGATTGGCTCACTGAGATGAAGGTAGAGATCGATTGTGATACTAGAGTGGTGACAGCCCAGGTACTTGCGGGCACAACCTTTACTTTCCCAGTTCAGGTCAGTTGGTACTATCACGTTAGTTGTTACGCTTCCTTGTTAGACAATGTTAATGGTCCAACACTTGGGAACACGCCAGTAGTTCAGGATTTCGCGGACGTGTTCAGAAAGATACCTGGATTACCTCTTCAGCGCGAGATCAATTTTACCATTGATCTAGTGCCTGGTGTGACACCTATATCTCTACCGACGTATCACTTGCCCCCATGTAAGATGGAGGAACTGAGTAGATAGATCGATGATCTATTGGATGCAGGCTTCATAAGACCGAGTGTATCTTCTTGGGGAGCACTAATGTTATTTGTGAAGAAGAAGGATGGATCTCTACGATTATGTATTGATTATCACAGGTTGAGTCAAGTGACAGTGAAGAACAAGTATCCTTTACCCAGGATAGATGATCTGTTCGATCAGTTGAAAGGGGCACAGTACTTCACTACGATTAACTTACAGTCAAGGTATCACTAATTGCGCGTCAGGGATGAGGATATGTAGAAGACAACATTCAGCACCAGCTTTGGGCACTATGAGTTCCTTGTGATGTCATTTGGACTCACAAATACACCAGCCGCGTTCATGGAACTTATGAACTGGGTGTTTCGACCGTATCTGTACTGATTCATCATCGTATTTATAGATGACATCCTGATATACTCAAAGAGTCAGAAAGATCATGATGAGCACCTACGAGCAGTCTTTGATACTCTCAGGCAGAACCAGCTGTTTACTCAGTACACGAAGTGTGACTTCTGAAAAGAAGAAGTCAAGTTCCTGGGACATGTGGTGTCCAAGGAAAGAATAACTATGGACCTTGCTAAGGTGACTGCAGTTCAGGACTAGGAGCAGCCTAGTTTGGTTACTGAAGTGAGGAGTTTTCTTGGCCTGACAGGTTACTATCGTCGATTTATTAGGGACTTTTCTAAGATAGCCAGACCATTGTCTTAGCTCACTCGGAAGGATATTAAGTTTGCCTAGAATAAGAAGGCAAAAGCATCCTTTCAGGAACTGAAGGACAAGTTGACATCCGCACCTGTGCTAGTATTGCCAGAGCAGGGGGTCAAATATATGATATACACTGACGTGTCTCGTGTTGGTTTGGGTTGTGTTCTTATGCAGAGGGACAGAGTGATTACTAATGCCTCGCGACAGTTGAGGAAACACAAGGAGAACTACCCTACGCACGACCTGGAGTTGGCAGCTGTCATCTTTGCATTAAAGCTCTGGAGACCTTACCTCTATGGAGAAGAGTTCGATTTCTTTTATGACCACAAGAGCTTCAAGTACATATTCACATAGAGAGACTTAAACATGAGGCAACGACAATGGATGGAAACCTTGAAAGACTTCAAGTTTGAGGTCTCCTACCATCCTAATAAGGCCAACCTTATGGCAACGCATTTAGCCGCAAGAAGCCGATAAAATTTGTAGCTCCGCTAATGATAGAAAAATGGAACATGGTCGAATTTGTGCGAGATTTTGAGCAGAAGCTTACAGTAGAGGAGCTGTTCGTGAGCATCGCAAATGTTCGTGTGCAGCCACTTATCGATGACCGAATCATTGTGGCTCAGGGGGAGGATGAATGGTTGGTGAAGATGAGAAAATGAGATAGTGACGATGAAGACTCTGAATGGAGAGTTGGTTCGGATGGGGGTTGACGTTATCATGGCTACCTATACGTCCTAAATCTTTGTGACTTGAAAAGGGAAGTTCTCGAAGCTTCTCACAATTCGAAGATGGCAATGCATCCTAGTAGTACAAAGATGTATGAAGACATGAAGCGTTCATACTGATGGGATAACATGAAGGCCAAGATAGCAGATTATGTGTCCCGTTGTCTCACGTGCTAGCAGGTCAAGGCCGAGCATCACCGACTTCCAGGATTACTTCAGCCCATGCCCATAGCTGAATGGAAATTGGATTTCATCTCTATGGATTTCATTTTAGGGTTACCAAAGATGAGGAAAGGACATGACTTCATTTGGGTGATTGTGGACTGATTGACGAAATCAGGTCATTTCCTCCCGATTAGAGTCTCAGACTTAGTAGACGATTTGGTCAGGCTGTACATTAAGGAGATAGTTCGTTTGAATGGAGTGCATATAGAGATTGTGTTGGATCAAGACACGCGATTCACATCTATCTTCTGGACTCATATCTAGGAAGCGATAGGTGTGAAACTGAAGTTCAGTACCACGTTCAACCCACAGATGGATGGGCAGACGAAATGGGTAAATCAAGTGTTAAAGGATATGTTACGGCCATGTGTGCTCGATTTCAGAGACAGTTGGGATGACTGTCTTCCCTATGTTGAGTTCGCCTATAACAATAGCTTTCAAGCGAGAATTGGCATGGCTATGTAGAAGACCGCATTGCTGGGCAGAGGTTGGCGAGAAGAGTTTGATTGGCCCAAAGTTAGTGCAGGCGACCTTAGAGAAGATTGACATTATCAGGCGTCGACTTCTTGCAGCATAGAGCAGACAGAAGAGCTACGCTGATACAAGACGACAACTGCTAAAGTTTGAGGTTGGGGACCATGTGTTTCTTAAAGTTCCCCCCATGAAGGGAGTCCTTCAATTTGGCAAGAAGGGGAAACTTATGCCATGATTTATTGGTCTATTCTAGATTCTAGATCGGGTGGGTGTGGTAGCGTACCACCTTACTTTGCCCACACCACTCACAAGCATACACAACGTATTTCACATATCGATGCTGAATAAATACATTGTCGATGCTTCCCACATTATCAAATGGGAGGAGGTATAGTTGAGTGAAGATGCTACTTATGTATAACGACCGACACATATTCTAGGCAAGAAAGAATAGGTGCTGTGCAGTAAAGTTATCCCGCTTGTGAAGGTACTGTAGACACACCACACTGAAGAAGAGGCTACTTGGGAAACAGAAGTCGAAGTCCATAAAAACTATTCTTAGATTCTCGAGGAGTACGAAAAAGTACTAATTTTGAGAAAAAATCCGTACAAAGACCCAAGTACCACCTTAGGCAGAAATCACTAAGGACTGAATCCTTCATAAATTAGTTAAAAATTAATTAAGTACTAAACTGAATTAATTAGTAAATTACCTTGAACAACTTTCTATGTGAACTGCAAGACCCAAAACTATTAGAATCACTAACTTAACATTTCCTAAAAACCGAGGATCAGTCTCCAAACCTAGTTGCTCTTGAGAGCGCATTAAAACTCCGTATCGGACTTGGACTGCGCATCGAAAGTCCGACTACCGCGAAACCATACGATAATAACCACCTTGTTGGGCTTGATAACCATCGTGGGAATCAAGCCTGAATAGTATCCAGAAGCGCACAACTAGAGCCCCGAGCGAAGTTTGTGAGAAATGCGAATATCTTTAGAAAATGAACTCAAACTTAAGTGGATTGGGTTGTTCGCTTGCAGGCCAAATTTAAGGTTTCAGACCGTCAGATTCTGACCTAACTATACCCTTGGAACAGGGAAATTTCCCTACACCCATTGGTATACTTGTGGCCCTGATCGAGTAACAATGACCGTTGAACTGGAACGGGTCCTCCACGATCAATCCACTAATCTGATCGGACCAAAACCTTAACCTGGCATAGATATATTGTCAGGAAACTTTTTTCTGACCGTATGTAGGTAATGGACCTCCAGATGAGCTCCATTAGTCCAAAACAGCCACCCCTTGGCTATATCCTAAGTATACCATGGCCCTGGGGCCATTGACATCACTTTTGGGCCTATATAAGCCCTAAACCCACCCCTCTCTCATTCCATACGAATTTCCTAAAACCCTAGGAGAGAGAAGAGAGAAAAGAGGAGGAAAGAGTGAGGAGAAGTGTGAGAGATCTGTAGTTTGTTGCTCGGATTCACTCCCACCACTCCACGTGCCGAATCATCTCTCCTGTGTCGCTACACTGTCGAATCCAAATATGTTTTTGGGTAAGAAATCCTAACCCTAATATGTTTTAGGAATCCAAATAGAGAAATTGGTGAAATAGCTAACCTATTTCAATGTTTAGGTAGCCGTTGTGCCGTAGACAAAGATGTAGTGTACGAACCGAGTTCGTAACGAGTAAACCGATGAAAGGTGTGGACTATAAATGTTTAGGTTATGGTTTTCATGGCTTTTAATGTTAGTTAATAATTTATGACTGACTTGATTGCTGTCACATGTACCTAGATACGATGTTTTCCATGTATTACACATATATGAACTATGTTGAGATATAATGCATTCCATGTGTTTGTTGAAATGTTTGAATGAAAGTGAAATCATGATTTGTGCTTGCCATGACTATTAATCTAGAATGCGTAATTGTTATATGTATGACAACTCCCTCTATGAAGGGATTTGCCTTAATATATGTTATAACTAAGTTATATCATGTATATCGAAATGTGTAGCCTAAGTGTTTGATAAATTGTCTGAATGAGTAAGTGTTTGATGAATTGTACTTTATAAGGGTATTGAGATAAGATTCTCAACTATCTTAACTATATGTATAAATTCCTTTACGTAACTTAAATCCAACTACATGATTTATGGATGAACTGCACATGTGTGATAATATGTTCATTCTGTGGTCCATAAAATGCTCAAATGATTGTAGTGTTTAAATTGTTTGTTCAATACTGTTATGACTATCATATGTGATTACCTGTTGCATTTGAGTGTGATTGGGCAATCAGTAACGATTTTTGATTGAGTGACCAAACTAGTCTAGCCACAACGGATACGTTCGATGAATCCGAGTCATACGGTGATTATCGATAATGGTTAGGCCATGAGGAGTGCATATGCGCTCCATGTGGATTGAATTAGAGTGCACTCGTACCAATCAAACTTGTCAAGTAACCCAATTGGACAAATGTGTATTTACCATATATGGACGCTATTGGTTGAATCGAAGGTGACACTTACCAATGTAAAGCCCGTTTAACCTTGGTACAACGATCTGCTAAGACTCATGTGCTGGATATGATGGTGTATGGGACACTGTGGTTGAGCTTTCGGCCTATACTGGGGTGACGAGCCTCCCCGTAGTGACCAGTGAGCAACCTAACTCGTGAGCTAAATATGGTGGTGTATGGGATACTGTATTCGAGTTGTCGGCCTACGTTAAGGTGACGAGCCTTTCCATAGTGACCTCGAGTATAAACTAGGCGTACGCTGAGGTGATGAGCCTCTCCGTAGCGACCTGAACTTGCTTATCCACTAATTTTCAATCAGGGGTGATGTTGCCCTATAACTTGCCTATAGTGTGTGATTAACTCGGATTGATGACCCTATATGGATCATCGTTTGGGTAAATGATATAAAGGGAGGTACCTTAGCTTCCAGAATCTACTGTATGAATAAGCCTAATTAATTATTAGCTAACACAACCATACACCACACTACATGTGCTTTGGCGAGGAAGCACACGTGTAAGGAGTGTTGCATGCACGACCATGAGATGATGTCACTGAGGGAGTGCAGGCGAGGGCATGCATCATTATAACATATCATTCTTGCATTAATAAGATTACTTAGGACATGATTGTTATACTGTTTTATCATTACTGCTTGACTGAATTGATAACATGTTAACCTTTACCGTATAACTCTACTGAGTTAATCACTCAATCTCACTTTGGGACGGTGTTTTAAAACACCCACCTGACTCTGTTTTAGCTGCAGATGATGGCAAGGCTTACGAAGCAAAGCCTGACTTATATGATGATGAGGAGGAGTTCTCCTATATGCAGCTATCAGGCAGGTCTATGTAGACCATGTCCTGACCGATGGGATTACAGGGATACGAATTAGTTGGACATTACACTCTGTTATTTTGTATATTTTGGAACAAACAAGTATATATGTAGCCTGGTGACATAATCATAATCTAGGGTTTATAACCACTTATATACTTTATATATCTATCACAGTCTTCCACTTACTTAATCTAATTATCTTTGGAGTATGATATGCTAATTTAGTATAATCTCACTCAAGTTTAATGCACTAATACGGATAACATTTAATCATCATCATTTATGTTGCATAAATGATGCGTTGGAACTCGAGAGTTGAACTTTGCTTGACCCCCAATTTTCAGGGCGTTATGAAAACTCTGATTAGGTTACCTAATCCCCCATTCCCAACCAAAAAGTCTACATTATCCTTAATGTAAAAGAAATAAGCATGTAACGCAAAAGAGGCAATGAAAAGAAAAAGGGAACTGATGGAAAGATAATACCTGAAGAAGAAATTTTGAGGTTTTTACAATGATCTTAGTGTAAAGATAGGTTAGCACAAAAGACTCAAACAAATGATAAGCAAACTATCCCAAGACAATAGAAAGAAAATATCCGAAAATGTCGGAAAGAAAACTATCCTAAACAGTGAAAAGCAGTAAACCTAACGACACCTCCGTCAGACAAGGAGGTCAATCCTGGTAAACAGGATCAGTCATAGGTATGAACATGTCCTCTGGATCAAATTTCTTAACAAATGGCTTCAACCGATGTCCATTTACTAGCATTGTCATTGTTCAGATTCTTTATCTCGACGGCCCCATGACGATAGACATTAGTAACAGTGAAAGGACCTGTCCAAAGAGATCAGAGTTTTCCCGGAAAGAGATGTAACCGGGAATTATACAAAAGGACCTTCTGACCTGGTGTGAATGATTTTTTGAGAATGTGTTGGTCATGAAACACCTTCATTATGTCCTGTAAATTCTTAAATTCTCATATGTGTTATTCTGAATTTCTTCGAGTTCATTTAACTAGAGTTTGTACAGTGAGCCAGCGTTGTCTAAATTGAAGTTCAGATTTTTAATCACCTAGTAAGCCCTATGTTCCAACTACACAAGTAAGTGACAAGCCTTCCCATAGACAAGTCTAAAGTGAGACATTCTAATAGGGGTTTTACATGCAGTACGGTAAGCTCATAAAGCATCGGTCAATCGGATTGACCAATACTTTCGATCAGGTTTAACCGTTTTCTCGAAAATGTGTTTGATCTCTCTTTTGGAAATTTCAGCTTGCCCACTGTTCATGGGTGGTATGGAGTGCTCACCTTGTGAGAGATGCCATATTTCTCATTAAGTTCGCGAATGGCCTATTACAAAAATGTGAGCCCCCATCACTAATGATGGCTTGAAGCGTTTCGAACCAGGAAAGGATGTTCTCTTTTAAGAATTTAATGACCATTTGATGGTCATTGTTCTAGCACGAAATTACTTTGACCCATTTAGTGACATAGTTTACGGCAAGAAAAATATATAGATTTTCTAAGATTAGGAGAATGGTCCCATGAAATCGATGCCCCAGCAATCAAATGCTTCAATGATCAAAACAGGGTTCAAAGGCATCATGTTTCGATGGGATAATGCTCCTAATTTCTGACAACACTCACAAGCTTTGTAAAACTCATGAATGTCCTTAATCATAGTGGGTCAGTAAAAGCTGCACTGTAGAATTTTGATCGTGGTCTTTTGGGCAGAAAAGTAACGCCACAGGCCTGAGAATGACAGAAGGAGATGACACTTTGGTATTCAATGTCTGGCACACATCTCCTCATGATTTGGTCTGGGCAATATTTTAACAAATATAGATCATCCCAGAAGAATTTGTGTACCTCGGTGAAGAATTTTTTTTCTTATCTTGTTCAGTCCAATGTGTTGGCGTGAAACTTGTAGCAAGATAATTAGCGATATCCGCAAACCAAGGTGAATGGGAGACTTTGAACAATTGTTCGTCAAGGAACATGTCATTTATATGTGTCGTCTCAAGGGAATCAGAGAGATCAAGGTGGGAAATATGGTCAGCCACCACGTTCTCTATTCCCTTTTTATCTTTTATTTTCAAATCAAATTCTTAAAGTAGGATGATCCATCTTATCAGGCGGCACTTAACATTATTCTTAGAAATAAGATACTTGAGTGCCGCATGATATGTGTAAATGACAATCTTGGATTCGATCAAGTAGGACCTAAATTTGTCTAAAGCGAATAGTACAGCTAAGATTTCATTTTCTGTAGTAGAGTAGTTCACTTGGGCAAGATTTAGAATTATACTTGCATAATAAATAACGTAGGGTTTCTTTTCTTTTCTCTAGCCTAAAATTGCCCCAAGAGCATAATCAGATGCATTGCACATAAGTTTAAAAGGAAGGTTCCAATCAAGTGGCTACATGATAGATGCAGTGGTTAACATGCCCTTGAGCTTAGTAAAACCTTCCCGGCATTACTCAGCCCACTCGTATGGTGCATCCTTTTGAAGTAGATTGCATAAAGGATGAGAGAGGTGACTAAAGTCCTTTATGAATCTCCTGTAAAAATCAGCGTGTCCTAAGAAGGACCGCACGACTCGTATGTTCTTGGGTGGAGGTAAGTTAGAGATAAGATCAATCTTAGCCTTATCTACCTCAATTCCCTTAGATGAGATGATGTGTCCAAGGACAATTCCCCTACGAACCATGAAATGACACTTCTCCCAATTCAGTACCAAATTCTTTTCCTCACATTGCTTCAACACACATTTAAGATTCTCTAAACAATCATTGAAGGATGGACCAAAGACAGAGAAGTCATCCATGAAGACCTCTAAATATTACCCCACCATGTCAGAAAAAATACTCATCAAACATCGCCAAAAAGTGGCGGGGGTGTTACATAGTCCGAATGACATCCTTCAGTAAGCAAAGGTGCCAAAGGGATATGTGAATGTGGTCATTTCCTGATCTTTAGGGGCTATCTCTATCTGGTTGTAGCCCGAATACCTGTCAAGGAAACAATAGTACGAGTGACTAGCTAGCCTTTTGTTAAGGGTCAAATATTGCAAATTAGACCCTGTTTCGAACAAGAAACATAAGTGTTTGGTTTGAGAGATTATCTTACTTAAACATAACAGAGAAAGAGTATTCAAAATGGTAATCATACTTTACCGATATTGAGTTCATTTACATCCTTTTAATATCCCTTGATTCTAAGATAGATTACTTGAAAATAAAGGAATTATTATGAATTCAATAGTCATAGTTAAATATGAAATTCGGCAGCATAACGTCAATGATTTCAGTCACCTCCTAGGACTTAGGAGGAATATGCTCTTCTGCTATCCTTTTATGCTTGAACAGAAGGAACTTGGAAACTTCAGTCATTTCAACAGCATAACGACCCTTTATCTTCACAGACTGCAGGACAGTCTGGTTGCGTTGACCCGCGCAACGGATATTGGTTGCGCAGACCCGCGTAAGCCACTGCTGCCTCCTCTTCTCACCTTCAACTTCCTCTTTGCTCCGCTTCTTCTCGAAAATCTTCAATCAATCCTAAATGAAGGAGAAGAGGGGGTATTTATAGACCCTCGCACGTGTGGAACCTCGATTTCGGTGCCGTGGGACCCATCTTGCATCAATCTTTATCGTTCAAGGAAATCTTCCCATGAAACCATTTACGCAGACCCGCGCAACTGATCTTTTGGTTGCACAGACCCGTGCAATGGACTTTTGAGTTGCGTGATCCCGGGTAACTGATATCGTTTGCGCGGTCCAGTGCAAACGATCTCAAAGACATTTCTTCTTTTTCTTACATTATTCTTTCTAGTACTTTGTTCCTTCTTCTGTTTCAATCCTTTCATCATTTTTTCATGCCTCAACAGATGCCCCCTTGATCCTTTCTTTGTTTTCCTAAAAATCAGAGAAAATGATCAAAACAATACATGATTACCCTGACGTCACTTACATGGACCCGCGCAATCGAAACCCACGTTCCTCACTATGCCCCTCGTCCTATAAATACGCCAACCCTTCAGTCATTCTTCATTTTTCCTTTACTGTAGCAAACTTCTGTCTCAGCAATTTTCTCCTGCGCAACAACTTTCATCTACACGGACCCGCGCAATTGTCTTTGTTTACGCCAAACTCTTTAGCCTCTACGCCATTCCGCGCACCTACCATTGCTTGTGCGGTACCGCGTAACCAAAACTTTGGAGAATTTTTTCCTTAAGTGTTTTCAAATCTTTAAATTCTTCATCCCTCCTTTTATCTGCTTACCATGGCCTGCTCCGAAGCTTCCTCTTCTAAAAGAAAGAACCATTCATCTACCCTTCGGCCGAAACAATCTCTCCATTATTCTTGGAAACATGTGGAGATAAATGAGAAGACTCTAGATCTACATAACCCTTTTACCAACAATCGAACCATCATTCCTATCAACTTACCCCGTCATTGGTCGATTTTACACAGCGAACCCTTTGACCGGCAAAATACTTTTGTATCAATAGATGATTGGGTTACGAGAGAACCAAGATCTTGACTGGATATTTGGGAGAAAATGGGCTTTGTCAAAGAGCGAGTAGAATTCACAAGATGGGATTCCTGTGCCCACATAGTGGTCCTCAGCATCCTTCTCCTTTCCACTATTTCGAAACAACCCAGCAACTATTCTTTCTCAAGAAATTGCCTTGGAGTACGGGGAGATTCAAAACTACAGGCATGCTTCCTATCCGTGATTTTTACAGTGCTTGGGCTCGCACTGTTGTTCGAAGACACTCGGCTATACTAGAGCAGATTTCACTTTCTGATGCAATTATAGCCACATCAGAACATTTTCATGCGGATGCTACGATTCTCAGATGCTTTCTTGATCATTGGTCTCCGACCACTAACTCATTTTATCTTCCCTTGGACATTTACTGACTTGGGGAAAGCATATTTGAATCCCCATCAACTCCTTCTTCAACATTTTTAGTTGAGAGATATGATTAGAGAATCTAGTGGATGGATTTCTAAAAGAATAAAAAGCGGTGATCCCATTGATTTCCACCACTTTCCCATGTTCAATTATCCTGAAGACGTAGACATCATTGATGATGATTCTGTCTCATTTGGTGAGCGTTCTTTCCTTATTTCTATCTGATCCAGCACTCTTCCATGGAGAGAAGGTAACATCTTCTGGTGTGAACTGTATTGCCTTAGTAGGTTTGCTCGCTAATTTAGCTTTGACCAAGCCGTACCTGAAACTCATGACATTATCACAAAGGCGATGAGAAGTTATGGCATAGGGCCATATAATTGGGCCTTGATATGGCAACAGCTCCTAATTATTCAGATCGGATCACGTTTCATAATCCCTGGCTCTAATCATCCAATTAGTGCTTCTTACTGCTGGATACAATGGTGGGTTCACCAACATTACTTGGTAGACAATCATCTTCCAGTAGATCATACCCTGTGTATTCCCCCCACCTTGTCTTAGGGGTTATCAGAAAGATTTGGGCATCCGCTATTTTGAACAGATAGACCCTCCTCCCTTTCCAGATCAATTTGGTACAAGGATTTCTTTAGAAGATGCTATTTACGAAGCAAAACCTGCTGATACCCTTGAAGGTTGAAGAGCTTTCGGTACTCCGTTGATGAATATTCATGAAGTTCCTGTAAAGAATGATGATTCCCTACAGTTCCACCCTCCTCCACCTTTGCAGATATTATGAGGTGATTCCCCTTTGTCATCGGGAATGCCAGAGATGCTAGAGCGTCATCATCCACCTCGACAAGACAAAAATATTATCATTAAAAACTTATCCTCTTCAGAAGAATAAATATATTTTGGAAATTCACCAAATATTGGATATTTCAGACATTTCTAATTAAACTTGATATAACTATAATTTTGCATATAGAGTTTTTTGTGATCCTTATCATTGTACCCAACAATTTGACATATCCTATCATATTTCAATTGTAAGAATATATGGCCTTATATTCTTACAATTTTCTAGCATAATGTGCTTATTTGTATGTAGCCTCGCTTATGTACATGTCTTTGAATAAGCAGTTATCTTTTGACTTTCAATATATATCTACTTGCGATGATATTTTGAGATATCTCATCCTTTTATGTATTTCTTAATCATGGATTATTTTAAACCATGTTTATTCATGAAATATTCTCGACATATTATTTGATAAAGGAGCTAATTATAAAACACCAATATTTTATGCTTGTTAGTGCGGGATTTCCTATATGATTTATTTTAATCGGCGGTGCTAAATTTCAATTTAGTCAGTTACACACATAGTTTAAGCTCTGAGTAGTGGAACCGAGTCTCACATGATGGCCTCTGTAACTCTTAGGAATTCACTGGACTTCTCACTGCCTAGTGAGTTCACAAACCGCGATCCATTAGAGAGGCCCAATGAAGCTACCGGGGCCGTGAACTCAGTTGGAGTTACGCACAGGGTTGGCCTCGGTAACTCTTTAGAGTTTGCGGAGATCGTAAGGCGACCTTTAGGGTACCAAATCCAGGGTCGTCAGTCCATCGATGAGTAGGTTTAAGCCTTTTCTCATGAGTTAGTACTAAAATCAAACCGTAAATCTGGGGGGTCCTATACATGATTGACCTATCTAAAGCTCACACTGCAGCCCTCATTTTCTTCGTCTGCAAGATTGAGCCCATTCACGAGAGGGAATTTTCCTCCATTTCCCATGATGCTACCAGGAAAACTATACAGATGGCATGGGGGTTACACATGACTGGCCATTTGAGGACTTTTGGTCTTTTTTAGACTTTTGGTCATTAGCTCCGTCATCTGCCCGCATGGGTATGCGTACGATGGCCTTCACGGGCTTTTCAGGGCCACTGGCTTCTCACCACTGCCCGATTGGCGATCTTGATAGGCCTTATGCACGATTGGCCATCGGCTTCATTAGGCTACCTTGAAATGTCTTAAAAGACTTTGATAAGCATGATCAATTGTTATGAGAATGATAGATATTTCTGTTTGAAATTGACACTACCATTTCTATTGATGTCTTCGATTATACCTTTCTGTCCGTTTATGTTGTTCATAATATACCAGCTTGGTAATGGTATCAATTTCAGACAGAAGAATTTTGTGAGCTTGCTTGATGATGTTGATGTTTACTTTTCTTTTGTAACATTTGCTATTTCATAGTTCTTGATCTGCTCGTGAACTTCTTCTTTATTCATTCATCTGATGATACGTGACCATGATCTATTCTTGCCCCCTTTTGATGCAGAACCATTATTCTAATGATGTTCTGGATCAAAATTGGTAGTGTTTCTAGGAATAATCATTTTGATAAAGCCAGCATTGATCGACGTATGATTTTGTTTGCTCCATTGGAGCATACTTCTTCTATGATGTACAGCTCGTCCTTTTTATATTTAAATTTGCACCCTAATGTGATTGTGATTCGAGCGATCAAGTATTCTTTATCAAGCAAATCGCCTTTGCGTTTGTTTAATCTGCTTTTCCTTCTTAAAGATGTTTAAAGCAATTCATTGTCGTAGAAGGCCGCACGGCCGTAGCCATGTTTACTGATGAGTCTGCCCCCAATCCGTGAAATTTTCTTCGCTTATCCTAGCCGATTCCAATAGGGATTTGAATTCCCTTACCATAGTTCAAGCCGATGGGTTCTTCATAATCGAAACCCATGTTTTCCATAATCTTCTTACTTGCCGGACTATATTTCCGAAGATCTTGTGGTGTCAGCCTACCATGGTACATATTATTCTCAGTTTCTTCTCTTGCTATCGTTTCTTTAAAAACATAAAAATCTATTGGTTCATGATATTTTATGCTTGCTCCAACTCGAAATCTCTCCGGAGCGGCCAAAAATGGCTTATTCCTTTCAACATACGGCAATGGCATTATGTAATTAGACTGTAAAATTTTCAACTGTTCGGATGACAATAAGGCTAATCATGGTTGTCCTGGCTACCTCAGATGTTTCGGTACGAACTAGAATTTCTTCTTTACTTCTGAAATTTTGAATGCTTTTGCCTTTTCCATTTCTTCTTTAATTACATTTACTTGAATGTCTTTTATACCCTTGGTTTCACCACTCTCCCACTCTTTTATAGCAAACCCTTTATAGTAACTGGCATCTGCAAAGGACTCAGCTTCTGTATATGGCTTTGCATCGGCCGTTACTTTATATTGTATTCCATCTTTACAGTATTTGAAGCACTGATGCAGAGTAGAGGGTATAATTTTATACTGATGTATCCATGGCCTTCCTAGGAGAAGATTGTATGTTGTTATCACATTTATAACATGACATACGACATTAGTAATCAGTTCTCCTATATCCAGCGCTACTTTCATCTTACCCAGTACGTGTTGTCCATCTTGATTGAAGCCCTGTATCATCATTCCGCTAAGGCGTAAATCAGAACGGCGATAGCCCAGCTTGCTTATCATTAAGAGTGGTAGGAGATTTACTGCAGATCCATTATCTATCATAATCCGTTTAACCTTCTTCCTGCAGATATGGCCTTCTACCATCAACGGTCTGTTATGCTCTACTTCGTAGATCAAATCGTTATCAGAGAAGGAAATCACTGGTAGACAATTTTCTTGTTCATCATGTTCTCCACACCCTAATTCTGCCAGTAAAGTTTTTCTAACGTTGTGATCGGACAACGCTTGAATCAAGCTTTGTCGAAATTCTTCTGATAGCTTAAGTGCATCATAAACACTTAATCGAGCCAGTATACCCTTCATATGACCTACCACATCATAAGTCACTTTTGCCGCTTCGCCTTTCTTTTCTTGCTCACCATTACCGCTCTGCCTTTCAATAATTTCTTTCCTAGTATTTTCTGGCTTTTGTTTTATAGGGCTTGTTATCTTCTTACTCGATCGTAATGTAATTACTACTACCTTCTTTGAAGTTCCATATTCTTCTTCCTTATTCGCACCTTGAGCTTTCCCTTAGATTGTAAGCATATTTACTATCGCCATAATACCTCTTTCCTTTTCTTTACCAAGTACTATTTTGCCCCTATCTATCATCTGTTGTATTATACATTTCAATGTATAGCAATTCTCTGTCGGATGCCCCACTAAGCGATGATAGCGGCAAAAATCTTTGTCCTTGGTTTTTGTCGCATCCTTAGGGCTTTTAGGCTCTGGTAATTCTATGTAACGACTCAGAAAATTCCGTACAATGACTCGAGTACCACCTCAGGCAGAAATCACTCAGGATCAAATCCTTTAGGAATTAGACAAAAGTAACTAAGTGTTAAACTAAATTAGCTATGAAATTTGATTGATACACTTTAAATACGATCTGCAAGACCCAAAATTGTAGAATCATTAACGCTAGGTTACCCTAAAATCTAGGATCAATCTCATTACCCAGTTGCTCTCGGGAGCATATTGAAACTCCGTATCAAAGCTGGACCACACGTCGAAAGTCCGATGACCACAAAATTATATACTTAGGATAGCCTTGCTGGGCTTGACAACCATCTCGAAAATCAAATCTAGATAGTGTCCCGGGGCTATTTGCTTTAGCTCGGAGTGAAGAGTGTGAGAAAACATGGTTTTCTTTAAAAATAAAATCTAATTTAAGTAATCTGAAACTTGTCGCTTGCGGGCCGAATATAAAGATTCAGACCGTCAGAATCTGACCCAAATACACCCTCGGATCAGGGGAAATTTCATACACAGGTCAATGTACTTGTGGCCATGATCGGTGATCGTGGACTGTTGAACTGAAACTGGTCCGCCATGGTCAATCTGTAAATCCGATCGTACCGAAAACTTAGCTCAACCTAGATCCATGGTCAGGGAGCTTAAGTCCGACCTTTGGCTCAAGGGGGGCTTCGAAAGTGCTCCGTTGAGCTGAAACAAACTCCCTTTGACTATAACCTAAGTATACCTTGGTCATGGGGCCATTTTCATCAGTTTTAGGCCTATATAAGGACCTTAAACCCTCTCTCATTCACTCCATACAAATTTGGTATAAACCCTAGGAGAGAAAAGACAGTAAAGAGGGAGAAAGTGTGAGAGAAGTGGGAGAAGATTCCTGGTACTCTATCCTGCTATTCTACGTGCTTATTCATCGTTACCTAATCGCCATTCCGGCGATTCTAACTTCATTCTTAGGTAAGAAAACCTAACCCTAATCTGTTATAGGGTTTCAATTATTACAAGTGGCGAGATAGCTAACTTAAGTCGTGCTATAGGTTGTCATTCCATCGTTGACAAAGACTTGGAGTCTCTGTCAAATTCGTTACACTTCTACGGTGTAAGGTGTGAACTATAGATGTATAGGTTATGGTTTTCAAAGCTTTCAATGTCGGATAATGATAGATTCCTGATGTAGATGCTATTTCACATGCATAAAGTGATGTCCATTTCATTTTTCAGTTATACGTTAACTAGGTTGAATATACTGTATTCCTCGTATTTGTAGAAAATATCGTATACGTATGAAATATGAAAATGTGTTTACTATGATTAACTACTGTGTGTATATGCTATATATATGTGTAACAACTCCTCGGCGAAAGGAATCGCCCTAACACATGTTTTGGCCAATATACGCTATGTATGTTTAATAAGTTTAGTCTAAGTGTTTGTGAAACTACTTGTATGAGTAAGCACTTAGGAGATCATGCTTTAGGTGGGTGTTAAGATAGGATTCTCAACTACCTTAGAGAAGTGTATGATTTCCTCCATGCAAGTTGTTTAATTTAATCGCTTACTTATGAAATATATGTGTTTGGATTTCCTGTTTACATTGTATTTTATAATATGCATGTTAACATGTTTGCACTACATGGTTAATTCTGCTTAGACTACTCTACACGCTTTCTGGTTAAGGATTGAGTGTGATTGGGGCTATGTTATAGTCCAGGCAATCGGTAATAGGCTTTGAGTTCGTGGTTGAGATTCATTCACCACGTGGGACGTGTTTGACGAACCTGAGTCGTACTAAAGTTGTCGGCAGTGGTTAGGCCACACGGAGTGGTTATGTACTTTATGTCGATCAACTTCGGGTGTGCTCGTGCTAGTCGGGCTCGTCAAGTAACCCGATTGGCCCAATGTATGTTCATCACGTTTGGACGCTACTGCTTGAACCTAAGGTACCGAACTTACTAGTGAAATCCCCGTTAACCTTGGTACCTCGATTCGCTAAGACTCATGAGCTGGACATGGTGGTATGGGACACCATGGTCGAGCTGTTGGCCTACGCTAGGGCGACGAGCCTCCCCGTATTTACCAGTGAGCAACATCGCCTCATGAGCCGAATACGGCGGTATGGGACATTGTACTCGAGCTTTCGGCCTATACTGATTTGGTGACGAGCCCCTTGTAGTGACCTCGAGCATATTCTGAGTCTACGTGGAGGTGACGACCCTTCCGTAGCATATAGAGTATAAACTAGGCCTGCACTGATTTGGTGACAAGCCCTTTGCAGCGACCTAGAATCGTAACATCGTATGAGATTTTATAGGACTGATGACCCTAAAATGGATCATTGTTTGGAGAATGACATAAGGGAGATACCTTAGTTTCCCAATCCTGCTATATGAAAAGGACTAATAAGAACTCGGTAATCACGTTCATAACATCGCACTGCATGTGCCTCGGGTTAAAGAGCATAGAGGGAAGAAAGCATGCTGCGAACATAAGATGGTGTTGCACGAGGGAGTGTAGGCGAGGGCATGCATCATTGTTCATATCATCCTTGCATTAATAAGAGTAATTAGGGATGTTTGATTTCACTGCTTTATCATTACTGCTTGACTGAATTGATAATATGTTAACCTTTTCTCTATGATTCCACTGAGTTAATCACTCACTCCCACGTTACGGGATGGTGTTTTAAACACCAACCAGGCTTTGTCTTGATTTCAGATGACCACGAGACCCCTGAGGCAGAGCTTATTACTACGATGATCAGGACGAGTTCTCCTATATGCAGTTCTCCAGTGGCTTCGCTTAGGCTATCCGGATCGACGGGGCTATAGGTATTATCATTGTAGTTGTACTATTGACATTTTGATTTTGAGACTATTATATGTATATAGTGACTCAGTGATGTATTCATACTCTGGAGACTGATCGTGATCTTTGACTTATATATATGTTTATTTCTGTCTTTTAGTCTTCTGCTTGCATTTTACAACTTGATCTAGAGTATGAATTACTGTTTTGGTATAATCCCACTCATGATTTAGGCACTAACATGAACAACATTTAATCATAAGCATATATATTGCATAAGTGATGTTTTGGAACTCGGGAGTTGAGTTGCTACTCGACCCCCAATTTTCAGGGCATTACAAGTTGGTATTAGAGCATAATTTGGATTAAACCGAACCTGGATTATGGTCACACACCATACGCTGATGCAAATTCAACTTAGGTGGGTTCGAATAAATGTAGAACTAGTCATAGGAGTCCCAGTTTCACCAATTGGCGAAGTGTACCGAAAACGATCACTGAGATCTTGTCTGTACTCTCCCAGGATCGCTTAAACTGACCCCGGATCACTCCTAGACCATCAAACGACGGGTCTAGACCACAAACTACCCCATCCCAGCCTTCAAAAATCCCTATGTACAGCTGTACATCAACAACATACCCGAAAGGCCTCGAAACGACTCAAATCGGAGTCGGGGGCCAAACCAAGCAAATTCGGTGGGACCCAAGGTGAGCCCCACATGTTTTTAGACAAAGGGGGGGGGGGGAGGACCTCACCCAAGGGGTGAGCCCTTGCCAGAAGCTCCAGAGACCGGCGAGGGCCTTGCCAGTTAGGTGAGGCCTCGCCGCCAAATGGGCCAGGCCAGGCGGGCTGACCGGGCCGATCACGGTTAGGGCATTGTGTGGGCCACCTATCCACGGGGTCTTAGTTTAAACCCCTCCAAACTCGCCCCTCCTTCACAAACCACCCCTCCAAGCTTTCCCTTTTCTTCAAAACTTCATGTTTCTCTTCAAATCGCCCCACCACAAGTTTGATCTTCCATTTCGTGCACCCTCTCCACTACCTGATGTAAACCCTTCTCCATTGCTGCCTAACCCCTCCATTCTCTCTCATTTGAGTTCTTAAACCCACTATTTAAGACTCAAATTCGTGTAAACCTACTCACCCATCTCATCTCTTCATTTTCCTCCTTTATCCCCTTTCATATGAGCCTTTACACCCTCATTTGAGGCTCGAATCCGTGGAGACCCAAAGACTCCAACCCTTTTCTCCCTTTTCTTCACTTTTTCATGGCTCTATTCGAGGTTATTATAGTCATTTTCTCAATTTCCACCATTCTTTCTCTCATGGGAAAGAGAAAGGGTGTCGTGGATGAAGTCGGGCCTAGTCGCCCCACCCGTTCAAGGAGACCGAGAGGCGCCACCACAAGCACAGGCGTTGAACGTAAGGTGCGGACTAAGTGGGATCTCGATCCCTAGGCTTCTCTCCCAAGGGCTCTACTGGGTGACTTATCCCATGTAAGATATGCGGATCGTAGGGTCCTTTTTGAAGCTCAGGTGGATGGGCGGCTCTTTGAAGAGTATCGGTTATTGGAGCACCTAGGTGAAGCCGGTTGGGGCCCCTTGTTTGACGAAAAATATCGTGCGAATGTGGGTACTATCCGAGCTTTCTATGCCCACATTCAAGAGCCTACATTGGAGCCCTTGCAGTTCAAGATTCCCACGGGAAGAGGTCAGGAGGCCACAATTGACGGTGGCCTGATAGCTCGACTCATGGGAATAACTCTTGGCCAAGTTCACACGAGCGAGAAGAATTTGAAGGGTGCACGTGAAAGGGATCACCGCACACGGTTCCTTTGTGGTCGACTGGTTCCATGACACCAAACAATAGCCTCCTGGCGTCAAACATGACAGATGATTTCTGCCTACTCCACCATATCTGCACGTTTAACGTGTACCGCAGGTGGGGCAATCGCAGTGAGTGCACGCGCCTGATGGTAGATTTTTTATACCAAGCGAGGCAGGGAGAGAAGTTATGCGTGCCTACGTATATTTTGTGATAGATAGTTCTTACCACACACTCCAATAGAAGTACTGATTCGCTCCCCTTCGTCCGACTTATCTACAAAATTGCACGCGAGTTCGGCTACAGTCTTGGCGCAGAACTCCCAGTGCCACAACATTTCATCAACAAAACTACTCTCAAGCGACAAGCCCGACTTGAGGAGAGTGAGGATGAGACGGCTAGTGAGGAGTATGAAAGCGAGGAAGAAAGTAGGGAAGAGATAAAGGAGGAACAGGAAGAAGAAGAGGCCCAGGACATGGAGAAGAGCTCTCCTCCTACGGCACTGAGCAGGACGCTGATTGGGCTGCTAGGGATTCCCACTTAACTCGACTTGAAGAGGGTCAGGCTGTCCTATGATAGGATCTTATGGATCTTCGAGGCCTCGTGAAGCATAAGTTTAAGAAGGTGACTCGCACCTTGAAGACTATCCTGTGCTGTCTGCAAGATAAGGGCGCCCCTCCTCCTTTGCTAGACTTAGACGCCTAATCATCCATGCTGTTGTATTGCAACTTGTTTTGGTTGCTGCTTTAGGTTATGTTTATGTTCTTGTTGATGGGCCTAGTAGGGTAGTAGTTAGTAGAATATTTTTTCAGTGTTTGAAGCTTTGGTTGTATTAGCTCACATGCATCTTCTGTCATGATTCATGTAACTCTGTATTCCATGTATTATGACAAATTTTGGTGAATTAAATGCATGCAGTTCCTTTTACTATGAAGTGTGTAGAATGCTTAAAGGATTGTGTATTGTTATGCTACATCTTACACACATTGCACCCTATGTCATATAAGGAATGCCACCTAAGGTCATGCGGAGCACGGCACCCCTCGCACTTACTGGTTCGATGGATCAGGCACCTCCCCAGAGTGATGGTCGTACTGACCTTGGTTTAGGCCCGATTCGTGAGACTATACCTGAGTCTCAGCCTTCGATTAGTCCTGCAGTTGGACCGCCACCGTACACACCACCGGTTCGTGAGCAAAACTATACGTCTTCTTCGACGCAACATGTGCCTCAGGTAGCCCCACCTGCGGATAAGTTGGAGCAATTGATGACGATGATGCACCAGTAGCACCAGCAGCTCTTAGCTACTATTGCAGGGGCCCTAGCTCAAGGTGGAAGTGCGATTCCACCTTCACCATCTGTACACCCTGCTGAGACTATGGGGCCTTCTGCTCAGGATGAGGGTGTGCCTCTCCCTGCACCTACTACATACTCTACGGGGAATCTGGGTATGAGTGGTCTCCTCGAGCGATTCTAGCGCTTAAGGCCTCATAACTTTACGGGTTCTCACAGACCCGAGGAGGCCGAATATTGGCTCGACCACATCTCCAAGATGCTGAGGATGCTATATTATACAGAGGAGGAGCACGTCGAGTTAGCCACCTTTATGTTTGAAAAGAAAGCTAGCTTGTGGTGGGATAGTATTCTACGGACAGTTGCAGTTGGCTATATATGGACATGGGCAGCTTTTGAATTTCACTTTCATGAGAAGTACTATCCCTAGATGTATTGGCATGAGAAGGAGAATGAGTTCTTGTGCGATGGAGAAGGTAGAAAAAGATATTCCTCGGCTCCTCCAGTCTTATGCTCGTTATATATAGCTTTCGGTCATGTTGCGGTGCACTGCTCAAGCCCGACACTAGGAGTTACATCTTCTTTTACTCTATGACACTATTTCTTCAGATAGCTTGACATTTATTTCCCCTGGACTTACAATGACCCGGGGAAAACTTATGTCCATCCCGATCATCTACCCCTGTGGCGTTTTTTGAAGCGAAAGATGATAAAGAAGGGATATGAATGGATAGTGGATAAAATTGCAATATGGAATCTAGTGACTTCTTCCCTTTTTATTTGGATTACTAAGCTTAAGACAGAGATGTTGAGGATAACAATGACTTGGAACCTGTTGAGAGAACCTTCTTTCTTTATATTCGTTCTTATAGTCTTCCCTTACGAGAAGGACTAGAGTTTTGGAGAGAACCATACTATCTAAGTCAATTTGCCAAACAATTTGGATATGATCAAGTTATGCCCCAAGCAAGTGAGGAGGTCATACGGACAATGAGGAGCTATGGAGTCGGCCCTTATAATTGGGCCTTAATATGGAAGCAGTTCCTAACAAGAAATTTTGGCTCTCGATTTCTTCTTCTAGGGTACAATCATCGAGTGACGGCTTCATATTCCTGGATGTGGTGGTGGGCACATCATTACTACTTGGTGTGCAATTATTTTCCGGTGGATCGACCTATCTAGGTTCCTCCTCCACGCTTGAGGAATTATAGGCCGGAGCAAGGGATTGGATATTTCTACGAGAAGGATCAGGCTGCCATTCCGGGACAGCTTTGTCATAAAATTTCTGTAGAAGAGCCAATTAGAGAAATAAAGCCTCCAAATACTATGGAAAGATGGATTTTTTTTTGTTCTCCTTTGGATTTGATAAAATAGGGAGAAAGATTGGCTACTCCTCGTAATGAATTTGAAACTGCAGGTGGTATCCTTCCTTCTCCTACTCCTGAAGGAGGAGATCAGCCTACTCACCCTACTCCAGTCATTCCTCCTACTACAGAGTCCACCACTTCTATAATTCCTCCTACTGTTAAACATATAACCACCGTAGTCATCCCTGTTGTGAATCTTACAGCAACCACAGTAAATCGCGCTGCAGCCATAACCTCTTCTGCTGTGCGTCGGATTGTTATTACTACATCTCCCATGACTCGTTCTCGTGCTAAATCATTGTCTCTTAAAATTTTGGCACAACAGGTCCCTTCTCCTACTCAAAGTGCACGTCTTCTCCCCGTGAAGAGGGAAAATAAACCATATCGGAGGAAGATAGCTCATCAGAATATTTAGCAAATACTGCAAGCGATGATACATCTTCTCCCACGAGCTTAACTGATGAAGGAGATGACTTGAATGTAGATACTGATGTTGAAGTGGATAATGGAGAAGAAGATGCTGTTAGAGTCAAGCCTTCACTTCCTGATGCTCTAATCACTCATCCAGATGCCTCTCATTCGATTCCAATGACCTCCCTAGATGAAGATCAACTTGATTATGGAGAATATTCTCCTGGTGCAAATATCTTTCTTTCTTTTGATGCCTCATATTTTCCCTGTATCATGGAAACTGCCGACGTGGCTACTCGCAAAACATCAACATTAAGGGATATAAAGGATCAATCATCCGAAGTCCAGGCAAGAAGGGAAAATGTACTTCTTCTTCACAGCACAAAACAAACCTTACTAATAGTTCCCTCAATATCTGATGCTCTGTAAGTGTTATGGTCTCATACTCCTTTGGTTGTCAAATTTTGATGTGTCAAAACATCTATCTGTGTCCTGTGCTTGTATGAATTCAAGACACTGCATAAATACTTCAAGAAGCTACAAGTTGAAATTTTCAAGAAGCTACAAGTTGAACTTTTCAAGAAGCTACATATTGAAGTTCAAGAAGCTTCATGTTGAAGTCTCAAGAAGCTACAATGTTGATGTTCAAGTCTTAAGAAACAACTCATGACTTCAAGACTAATAAGCAATGCATGAAGTAGTTGTTATGCTGATGAAGATCTCAAGTTTGAAGCTACAACAAATTCAAGATCTCAAGCCTGATATGGTTCAAACAATCTACATTCGTTGAATGGTTGAAGTTCAATGTCCATACGACATGATTCAGGTTTGAATGACCTTAGGTTGACCCTTTAAGTAGGTCACTTTGGATACATAAATCAAATATTTATTTTACATAAGTTTGGTCTATTCTACGACCAGTCCTAGCTCTTGTTCGACCAGTCCTAGCATTGGTTCGACTAGTCCAAGAAATTCCACGACCAGTCCTAAGTAGTTGAAGATTTTTCAGAATTTTTGGTACGCCCACGACCAGTCCTGGAGGTCCTTCGACCGGTCGTAGGTGTGGCTTCGACTCGTCCACGACCAGTCGTGGATCTACGACTCAAAGTCCAAAGAACGTAATCTATGGTCCTACGACCAGTCGTAAGGATCTACGACCAGTTGTAGGTGACCCACGCCCAGTCGTAGGCTACTCACGACCAGTCGTGGAACGACTTTCAAAGATCGCGCTCAATATTTCAAAAATCTGTTGAGCTACGACGACCGGTCGAAGGTTTCTAAGACCACGTAGGAACGATTTTTGCTTCTATAAATTGAACACGAAATTCGAGTTTTCACACTTCAACTCTATTCTATTCAAGAATTTTCAAGTGATCACTCGAGATAAGTCTCATGTTTATTTTAAGCTACATTGTGCTTATTTAATATTCCTTTTGCTAGCTTATTTAATTTGATTTTGTTTCTATATTCCAATCTTATTTGAAAAGAGGAATTATCTTATTCCTTCTTCTTGGAATCAAAATCAAATATAGCTACGCCCAACGAGTTAAATCTAAAATCTATTAGAATTTAAAACCTTATGAATGAGAGTATTGGAAATTGAACTTTGACATTCAATCATCTACTCCGATTGGTTCTACCGTGCTGCTAAGAAAAGGAGAAATCCAGTATTTTACAATTCAAAATTTATTTACTTTTGGTTTTGTTTGAGGTTAAGCCGAGAAAAATCTCATTGTCTTGGTTTTGTTTGAGGTTGAACCGGAAAAATCTCATTGTATTGGTTGTCCGAGGAAAACCAGAAAACTCGAGAAAGAGGGGTTTTTGAATTGTGTAAGCCCAAGTGAAAAAGACACAATTGTAAAGGTTTTTGGTGAACTGTGAAAACCTATTTGATAGTGAACGCTAATATCCCGTGTGAGGATATTAGAGTGGAGTAGCTTTTTGTGTGGTCATGGAAAACAGGTTGGTGTACACACATGTGTGAACCACTATAACTCTTTGTCTTGTGGATTGAATGCTTGCTTAATTTTCATATCTTTTATCATTCGATTGTGTGGAATGTACAAGTGGATGTGAATGTTGTAACTATTTACATTTCAAGCAAGTGTGGGGATTGTTGTAATAATTTAGATCTATACTTCTGCATTTAATTTCAATTCCTTGCTATTTCATTTACTTATATTAAAATTGAGTCCTTGATCCAAAAGAGGTTCTAGAAATAAGGTTGTCCTACCATAAGCCCTTGTTTATTATGGTGTAAGGTTGTTCTTAGAACTGAATTTGTATCAATCTCTCAATACTCATTTATCAAGGTGATTTAAAATTTAGCATTGTGAATTGATTCATATTGTAAGACTATTGGTTTAATTTATTTCCGCTAATTTTATTTTAAATTTGGCATAGTCCTATTCACCCCCCCCCCCTCCCCCTCTAGGACATATAGCTTGGCCTTTTCATGCTCCCATTCAGACTGATAAGTCCCCTACTGTGCGTCCTTCTCCTATCCAGCTAGTAGCTCGAAGTTTAGAATTCTTTTCTGATCCAATTAACATCCCAACTCTGACTACTCTTAACTCGAGTACTGTAGGGGCTCAGGAGCTTTCTTTTAATGTTGTTGTGATTACAGAAGGCCCTAGTTCCGCAACACCCATAACCCATTCTGTTCAAGCTACTTTTACTATTTCTCCTGGACTGGGTACATATTTTCTTTTCTTATTTCATATCGTTATATACATACATATCTTCTTTCGAACTTATAATTTCTTTTTCTTTTTCTTTTAGCTTCGGTCGTGTAAGTTCCCAGTGGATCTGAAGGGTCAAACTCGGTAACCGCAGTTTTTGATAAACTCTCATTGGAAAAGATGTCTCCTCTTATGCTGGGACTTTTTAAGAACGCAATTTCTGTTATCATCAATGCTTTTAAAGATCCAACCCAGTGGCCTTTTTTGGAAAGTGCCCTAGCAGTCCTCACTCAATCAGCTCGTCTAGTGCATATTGATGTTCAGTCTCTTCACGACTCTTTGTCATAGTTTTATGATTCTATAAAAAACTTAGAAGCAGTACGAAATATAGTCATCGCTCTAGAAATTTTGAACCGTCAGAAAGAATTGGCATTTCTTAAGGAGAAACTATCTCGTTCAGTGACATTCTTGCTAATTGTAATGTTGTTCACCAATCTCTTCACAAGAAGTTGAAAGTTTCTTATAGGAATAAGGCAATCATTGTGATCAAATTGCTCTTCTTGAGAAAGAGATTCAGCTTCTCAAGGGCAAAAAAGAAGTGGAAGATTTGACTATTCGTCAAATTAGAGAAGAGCTTGAAACAAATTCTCAAGTTATCGATATCAAGCAAGTTGAGCAAACGAAGAGTAGGGAAGTTGCTTCCCTTCTGGAATTTAAACTGGTTGATGTTCCTGATTAAGTCAGGCTCATTCTTGAGGCTGAACGCATGGCTGTTGCGACATAATCTTAGTTAAAAGAAGAATTACAGCGTTACATAACAATATTAGACATAGCTGAAGATCTGTAAGGATTGTATTTTCATATAAGTCCCTTTTGCATTGTAATATACAAACAAATTGTGGTGTTTTATTCAGAATAAGACGCTTTCTTGATAGTACAATTATTGATTTTAAGATACATGTTGATGCAACACTTTCATACTTATGCTTTGTTATTTTCTACTATTTATATTTGTGCATTGTATGATGACCCTTATGTGATGTTTTATTTCGATGGGCGAAACTATTTCATTTCAAGGTTAGTTAAATTAGCTTTGCACGCAGTTTAAGCTCTTGAGTAGTGGAGCGATCACAGTTTTTTAGACTCATAAGTAGTTGGAGTCGGGTCTCACGTGATAGTCTCAGTAACTCTCATGAGTTCACTGAACTTCTCACAGCCTGGTGAGTTCACAAACCGCGATCTATCAAAGGGGCCTAGTGAAGCTACCGCGGCTATGAACTCGGTTGGATTTAAGCACGGGGTTGGTCGCAGTAACTCTCTAGAGTTCACAGGGCGCACAAGGTGACCTTTAGGGTACCAAATCCAGGGCTGTCAGTCCATCAATGAGTAGGTTTAAGCCCTTCATCATGAATTGCTACTGAAATCAAGCCAAGAATCTAGGGGGTCTTATGCATGGTTGGCCTATCTATGGACAATGCCAAAGAGCGCACACTGTAGCCCACGTTTTCTTCGTCTGCAAGGTTGGACCCATTCACAGGAGGGTAATTTCATTCGTTTCCCATGATGCTGCCAGAAAGCTATACAGATAGCATTGGTGTTACGGGTGAATGGTCGTTGAGGACTTTTTGGCCCTTTAGGGCTTTTAGTCACTAGCTCCATCTGCTGCCCGCATGGGTATGTGTATGATGGCCTTCACGGGCTTTTTAGGGCCATTGGCTTCTCACCGCTGCCCGAATGGCAATTGGAGATAGGCTTTATGCATAGTTGGCCGTATAAGCTTGGCTAGGCTACCTTAAATGATAAGTTGTCATCATTGTCGTAATAATAATAGGTGTCTTGATCAATATATCACCACTGCTGATAATGTTATCAATACATCAGCACCGATGATGATGTTGACGATATTCGCACTATGCTCAATATATATATCGGCCTGGTGATGATACCAATTTTGACGAGTATGACTAAAGCTTTATTTGATGACAATAACAATGGTTACTTTCTTTTTAATAAACCGCTAATATGCAATCTTTGACGATATATTTGAAATTCCTCCTTTATTCAATCATTTGACAAAGAGAATATATGAACACGACTTTACTTGTCTTTGCTCCCTTTTGATATAGAAGCATTATGACGATAATCTTCTAGATTAAAATCAGAATCATCTTTAAGGATAATATTTCTTGATAAAGCATGCATTGACTGGTATATTGATACCCCGTCCATCTTGATCAACCACTTTGTATGGTCTGTTTGAATATACTTCTTTTATAATGTACAACCCATCCCATTTAGGCTCAAACTTGCCCCCAGTTCTGCGGGTCACCACTATTGGTCTTTTCAACATCAGTACCATATCTCCTTTCCTGAAAGAGTGATATTTCACTCCTTTATCAAAGGCGGCCAGTATTCTTACTTGATACGATTGTAATCGTTGTTGGGCTGCCAGACACTTCTCATCGAGTAAGTCCAATTCTTTCAGTCTTATCTTTACATTTTCATCATCTATAACTGACTGATGCACTGCTACTCTGAACGACATGACTTGTGTTTCAATCGGAACGACCACCTCTATGCCATAAACTAGTGAATATAGTGTCGCGCTTGTTGCCGTTCGGTGTGTGGTCTTATACATCCATAGTGCTTCCTATAACTTTTCATCCCAGTCGCGCTTATTTCCAGTCACCATCTTCTTCAGTATTTTCACAATTATTTTATTAAGTGCCTCTACTCATCCATTTGCTAGTGGATAGTAAGGTGTTGAAAACGAATGGTAGATACTAAAATTTTGACATATTTTCTCCATGCCTCTGTTCTTAAAAAGGGTACCATTATCAGTAACAATCTTCTTTGGGATGTCGTGGCGATATATTATCGCATGTTTAATGAAATTGACCACATCTTTCTCTCTGACATTGCGCAATGCAATCACTTCCATCAACTTGGAGAAATAGTCTATTGCTGCTAGAATATATTGTTTTACTTTGGATGAAGGTGGATTTATGGGCCCGATAATATTGAGTCCCCAAGCGGAAAAAGTCCAAGAAGTGACCATTTGATGGAGATCTTCAGGGGGAACATGCATGACATCTCCGTGGATCTGACATTCGTGGCACCTTTCACATAATCTATTGCATCTTTGTACATTACAGGCCAGTAATACCCTATTCGATGTATTCGATGAAATAAATTTCGTCGAGCCTGGTGTGCCCCGCATTCTCCAGAATGAGCTTCTCGTAGCATTTGACCTGCTTCTTGTTCGTTGAGACAATGTAGCAGCATCCCGTTGCAAGATTTCCTATAGAGCACTTCACTACAAATGATGAATCTGCTTGATCTCTATATAATTTGTTGCCTTTATGTTGGATCTTCTGGCAAGATATCATATTTGAGGTAATCTATGAATGGCTGCCTCCAATCATCTGCTGCCACCTCTAAACATGATATAGGAAGTGCTTCGACGACCTCTTTGACAACTTTGGGAGAGGGCAAGAATCTTCTTTCTTCTATAGTCACTTGAAGCGGAATTTAGTTCAAATAGGACAGGGCTACTGCCAGACTAGCCAGAGCGTCTACCCTTGCATTTTCAGATCGAGGTAAATGCTTGATTTCAACATGGCAGAATTACTCTAGTAACTGCTGGGCTTTTCGATAGTACGGCAAGAGTTCTTGCTTTCTTATTTCAAACTCAGTCATTAGCTAATTTATAATCACCTTGGAATCCCCAAAAATATGCAACGTCTTTATTTTCATCTCATGGGTGATTTCCATTCGAACAATGAGAGCTTGATATTCGGCTTCATTGTTCGTACTAGCAGTGCCCAATGTGAAATAATATGGTAATAAATCACCTTTAGGTGTGATGAAAATGACTCCTGCCCCCGCTCTTAATGCACGAGAAGCACAATCAAAATACATCTGCCATTGGTCTTGTGGTTCAATCATCATTACCTAATTCATTAGGAAAATCATCGCAAATTGTCTCACTTTCTGTTACGGATGTGCTGCCAAGAAATCTGCCACTACTTGTCCTTTCACTGCTTTTGTCAATTCATAGGTAATGGTGTATTCCGAAAGTAACAACATCCATTTGGCCAATCTTCATGATAACATCGACCTTGTCATTAAAAACTGTATCAGATCTGCCCTTGAGATCAAAGTTATGTCATGAGAGAGACAATAATGTCTCAATTTCTATACTGTAAATATCAGTGCCAGACATTATTTCTCGATCGAAGAGTAGTTACATTCCGCGCCTATCAGAGTTCGGCTCAAATAATAAAGAGCAGTTTCTTTCCCATCTTCATTTACTTGTACTAACAAGGCTCCCAACGAGTTTTCAGCCGCAGATATATACAGGATAAGTGGTTTACCTTCTATAGGAGCCGTTAATACCAGAGGCTATCTCAGTAATTCTTTTATTAAATCGAATGCGTTCTGACAGGCATTATCCCACACGAATTTGTTCCTTTCTTCATCAAATGGAAAAATGGCTGACATCTACCCGCCAGATTTGAAATGAAATGGTGAATATACGCCAGTTTCCCTTGCAAGCTCTTCAGTTCCTTCAATGTTTTCGGAGGTGGCATTTCTTGGATGGCCTTAACTTTCCCTGGTTCAATTTTGATACCCCTGTGCCTAGTGACAAAGCTGAGAAACTTTCCTGAGAGCACTCCAAAAGCACATTTAGTCGGGTTCATCTTTAGTTGCTTCTTTCTGATCTAACAGAAGACTGATGCTAAATGCTTGCTATGTTCCTGATGATTAACTGACCTAACCACCAGGTCATCGACATAACATTTAACATGTTTGTGCATCATATCTTAAAAGATACTCTGCATCGCCCTTTAGTATGTTGCCCCAGCGTTCTTAAGACCGAACGGCATAACCATGTAACAGTAAATTCCTAACGAGGTCCTGAACGCTGTTGCTTCCTCATCTTCAGGAGCCATTCTAATTTCATTGTAACCAGCGTAGCCATCCATGAAAGACATGACAGCGTATTATGTCGTACTATCAATCAACAGTTCCGTTATTAGGAGGGGAAAGTCATCCTTTGGGCAAGCCTCATTCAGGTCCCTGAAATCTACACACACCCTGATTTGTCCGCTTTTCATTTTTACTGGGACAATATTTGATATCCACTTGGGATATTTGACATCTCTAATAAATCTGACTTTGATCAGCTTGTTCACTTCTTCCTCTATTAGAGGGACCAAATCTAGATGAAATTGCCTTTGCTCTTGCTTAATCGATCTTTTGTCCTTGGAAATATTTAATCGATGTACTGCCACTGAAGGTTCCAAACCCAGCATTTGTGTATATGTCCAGGTGAAGACATCTTTATTTTCTTTCAACAATTGAATATACTCTTCGGCTTCCTCTTCAGGAAGACCAGCGCTTATGAATGTAATTCTTGGCTCTTCTTTTGTGCCCCAATTTACCTCTCGCAAACTGTCGATTGTCGGCTGCCCCCCATCTTCCATCTGCTTTGGAGCTGTCTCAGGATGCTTGACTATTTCGGGATCTGCCTCTGATAGCTGATCGACTGTGACCATATTTATGAAGACTCTGCCCCCAATCCTTGAAATCTTTCTCTCTTCTTCTGACCGACTCCAATAGGGACCTGAATTCCTTTCCCAAGATTTAAACCAGTCGATTCTTCATTATCAAAATTGTGCATTAATATCTAATACTATCATATTTCTTTGTAGGATAACATTGTTGTATTTATGGGCCCTTGTGTTGTGATTCTTGTTCTCATCATCATTGTACTCTTATGAATGAGAATCAAGTATGTATCCCTTTAACACATGCCCCTTTTTACAAAGCTTTAATTTTTGTTATCGTTTCTATTAACTTGAATTGGAACACTTTTCTGTATTATTTCCTTATCCACTTATTATTTTCTTGCAATTAGTTTTATTTTAATGATCAATTTTATTTTTAAAAAGTGTGCTCACTTTTTTGGGAAAAAAAAAACAAGCAAATTAAGTTTCTACAATTCTTCCTAATTCTGAATTATAATGTTTTGTTGGTTGAATATTTTTTTATTAGATGAAAGAAACACAAAAAGAAAATTCTGCTGATTTTTTATTTAATGCAATAAATTTTCTGATGGCTTTAGGCCGTCCATATTTTTCTTAAAAATGGAAATCTAAGATAGTCCATAACTTTCCTTTTAATGTCTATCTTTAATGACAATCCATGACCGTCCTTCTTTACAGACGTTCCATAACCATCCTTTTTTACTTGTAACCATCTAACATCAGAGACGGCTCATAACAGTCCTTTTATTGTCCATCTTTAATGACGGTCCATGACCGTTCTTCTTTATAGAAGGTCCATAATCATCCTTTTAATGTCCATCTTTAATGATGGTACATGACCGTCCTTCTTTACAGATGGTCCATAACCATCCTTTTAACATCCTTCTTTAATGACAGTTCATGACCGTCCTTTAACTAATATGATGCAAAAAAATAGGACGGCCCATGCGACGGTTCAAAATCGTCCTTTATTGAGATTCGAGACAGTTTTTAGCAATCCTTTTTTCACTGTTTTGTCGTGTAACGCCCTAAAAATCGGGGGTCGAGTAGCAACTCAACTCTCGAGTTCCAAAACATCACTTATGCAATATATATGCTTATGATTAAAATATTGTTTGTGTTAGTGCATTAATCATGAGTGGGATTATACCAAAACAGTAATTCATACTCCAGATCAGTTTATACAACGCAAGTGGAAGGCTGAAAGATGTATATAAACGTATATGAGCCAAAAAGATCACTATCAGTCTTCAGAGTATGAACACATCACTGAGTCACCATATACATGTAATAGTTCAAGAGTTAAAATGTCAAAAATAGTTCAACTACAATGATAAGCCCTGTAGCTCCGTCGATCAAAACGGCCTAAGCGAAACCGCCGGAGAACTGCATATACGAGAACGCATCCTGACCGCCATCGTAATCAAGCTCCGCCTCCAGAGTCGCATCATCATCTGCATCTAAGACAGAGTCTGGTGGGTGTTTAGAACACCATCCCAGAATGTGGGAGTGGGTGATCAACTCAGTGGAATCATAGAGCAAAGGTTAACATGTTATCAACTCACTCAAGCAGTAATGTAAAGCAGACATATCAGACATTCCTAGATACTCTTATTAATGCAATGATGAAATGTATTCATAATACATGCCCTCGCCTACTCTCCCCCGTGCAACACCATCTTATAGTCGCGACATACTTTCTTCCCTCTATGCTCTTCAACCCGGGGCACATGCAGTGCGATGTTATGAGCGTGATTACCAAGTTTTTATTAGTCCTTTTCATATAGCAGGATTGGGAAACTAAGGTACCTCCCTTATATCAATACCCAATAATGATCCATTCTAAGGTCATCAGTCCTAGTAAATCTCATACGAAGTTGCAGTTCTAGGTCATTACAAAGGGCTCGTCACCTGATCAGTGCAAGCCTAGTTTTACTCTTGTTGCTACGGAAAGGTCATCGCCTCCACGTAGACTCAGAGTACTCTCGAGGTCACTATAAAGGGCTCGTCACCTTATCAGTGTAGGCCGACAGCTTGAATACAGTATCCCATACCACCATATTCGGCTCATGAGGCGATGTTGCTCACTGGTCACTACGGGTGAACTCGTCGCCTTGGCGTAGGTCGATAGCTTGACCATAGCATCCCATACCACCATGTCCAGCTCATGAGTCTTAGCGGATCGAGGTACTAAGGTTAACGGGATTTTCACAAGTGAGTTTGGTACCTTAGGTTCAAGTAGTAGCATCCATACATGGTGAACATACATCGGGTCAATCAGGTTACTTGACGAGTTAGACAATTACGAGTGCACCTGAAGTGGATTGACATGAAGTGCGTAAACACTTCGTGTGGCCTAACCACTGCCGACAACTCTAGTATGGCTCGGGTTCATCAAACACGTCCTACGTGGTGAAAAAATCTCAGCCACGAACTCAAAGCCTATTACCGATTGCCTGGACTATAATATATCCCCAATCACATTCAATCCTTAACCAATAAGTATGTGGAGTAGTCAGAGCAGAATTAACTAAGTAGTTCAAACATGTTAACAAGCATGTTATAAAATATAACTTAAACAAGAAATCCAAACACATACATTTCATAAGTAAGCGATTAAACTAAACAACTTGCATGGAGGAAATCATACACATCCCTAAGGTGGTTGAGAATCCTATCTCAACACCCACCTAAAGCACTATCTCCTAACTACTTACTTATACAAGCATTTTTACAAACACTTAGACTACACGTATTAACATACATAACGTATGTTGGCCAAAACATGTATTAGGGCGATTCCTTCACCAAGGAGTTGTTACATGCATAACTAATATATACATACGACAATTAATTATAGCAAACACACTTTCGAATTTCATACATATACAGCACTTTCTACAAATACCAAGAATACGCTAAACTCCATATAGTTCGTATGTAACTAAAACGTAGAACAAACATCACATTTTGCATGTGAAATAGCATCCACGTCAGGAATCTATCATTAACCGACATTGAAAGCTTTAAAAACCATAACCTATATGTCTATAGTCCGCACCTTATGCCAATAAACGCATAACAGAGTCGTTTTAGACGTTAAGTCTTTGTCAACAGCGGATTTACAACCTATAGCATGAGTTAGGTTAGCCATTTCATAACTAGCACTATCAGAAACCCTAAGCCAAATTAGGGTTAGGTTTCCTTACCCAAGTGTAACGTTGAAATCGCAGGAATAGCGATGCTGGTAGGGTTGCTAAGTGCGTGAAACGACATGATCGAATCCCAGGAAGAATCCCCATTTCTCTCTCTCACTTGCTCTCTCTTTTCTTTCTTCTCTTTCTTAGGAATTAGAAAATTCGATGAAGTGAGAGGGAGAGGGTTTAAGGTGCTTATATAGGCCCAGAACTGATGGGAATGACCCCAGGGCCAAGGTATACTTAGGTTATGTCCAAAGAGCGTCTGTTTCAGCTCAACGGAGCACTTTCGGAGTCCCCTTTTCTATGTACGGTCGGACTTAAGTTCCCTGACTATAGATCTAGGTCGAGTTAAGTTTTCAGTCCGATCGGGTTTACAGATCGCCCGTGGCAGACCAGTTTCTGTTCAACGGTCCACGATCACCGATCAGGGCCACAAGTACACTGACCTGTGTATGAAATTTCCCCTGATCCGATAGTGTATTTAGGTCAGATTCTGATAGTCAGAATCCTTATATTTGAACCTACAAGTGAACAACTCAGTTTACCTAAGTTTGGGTTTATTTCCTAAAGATATTTATATTTCTCACACACTTCGCTCCGGGCTCGAGCGAATAGCTTCGGGATACTGTCTGGACTTAATTTTTGAGGTGGTTGTCAAGTCCAGCAAGGCGGTCTTAATTATATAATTTCATAGTAATCGGACTTTCGACGTTCGGTCCAGGTCCGATACGAAGTTTCAATGTGCTCCCGAGAGCAACTAGGTAATGAGATTGATCCTAAATTTTAGGGTAATGTAGCATTAATGATTCTACAAGTTTTGGGTCTTGCAAATCGTATTTAAAGTGATTCAAGCAAATTTCACAGCTAATCTAGTTTAACACTTAGTTAATTTTGTCTAATTTCTAAAGGATTTGGTCCTGTGTGATTTTTGCCTGAGGTGGTACTCGGGTCTTTGTACGAAATTTTCTGAGTCGTTACAATCTAACCCCCTTAAAGAAAAATTTCGTCCTCAAAATTAGTACCTTTTCGTACTCTTCGAGTAGCTGAGGGTAGTTCTTACGGACCTCGGCTTCTGTCTCCCAAGTAGCCTCTTCCTCAGTGTGATGCGTCCATAATACCTTCACAAGTGGGATGACCTTGCTATGCAACACCTGTTCCTTCCTGTCTAGAATACATGTCGGTCGTAGTATATAAGTAACGTCCTCACTCAACAGCACCTGCTCCCACTTAATAAAGTGGGAAAGATCAAGAAATTATTTCTTCAGCATAGATACATGAAATACGTTGTGCACGCCTGTAAGTGGTGTGGGCAAAGCAAGACGGTATGTCACCACACCCACTCGGTCTAATATCTAGAATGGGCCAATGAACCGCGGCATAAGTTTCCCCTTCTTGCCAAACTAAAGGACTCCCTTCATAGAGAAAACTTTAAGAAACACATGATTTCTAACCTTGAACTCCAGCGGTCATGCCTCGTATCGGCGTAGCTCTTCTGTCTACTCTGTGCTGTAAGAAATCGACGCCTGATAATGTCAATCTTCTCTTAGGTCGCCTGTACTAACTTGGGCCGATCAAACTGTACTCGCTAACCTCTGCCCAGCAATGTGGTGCCCGATAGGGGCGCTCATACAAGGCCTCATATGGAGCCATGCCAATACTCGCTTGAAAGCTGTTATTGTAGGCGCTGCATAAGGAAATAGTCATCCCAACTGTCCTTAAAATCAAGCACACAAGCTCGCAACATGTCCTCCAACAGCTGGTCTACCCGTTCCGTCTGCCCATCAGTCTGTGGGTGGAACGCGGTACTGAACTTCAACTTCACACCCATCGCTTCCTGGATACGAGTCCAGAAGATAGATGTGAATCGCATATCTCGGTCCGACACGATCTCCATAAGAACTCCATGCAGACGTACAATCTCCCTGATATATAGCTTGACCAACTCGTCTGCAGAATTTGTGACTTTAATCAGGAGGAAGTAAGCCGATTTCGTTAACCAGTCCACGATCACCTAAATAGAGTTGTAACCCTTCTTCGTCTTCGGTAGCCTTGAGATGAAATCCATAAAGATGAAATCCCACTTCCATTCAGTTATGGGTATGGGCTGAAGGAGTCTAGGAGGTCGGCGATGCTCGACCTTGACCTGCTAGCACGTGAGACAACATGATACATACTCTGCTATATGGGCCTTCATATTATCCTACCAATACAACATCTTCATGTCTTGGTACATCTTCATGCTACTTGGATGCATTGTCAACTTCGAATTGTTAGCTGCCTCAAGAACTTCCTGTCTCAAATCATGAATATCTAAAATGCATAGGCGGCCAAGATAACGCAAGCCCCCATCTGTACCAACACTCCATTCCGCATCCTCGTCCCCACTAGCCTTTGTCCTCATCTCCTCTAACCATTTGTCTTCTCACTGAGCCTCTCTGATTCGGTTATCAACTAGTGGCTGCACTCGAATATGCGCAATACTCTTAAACGGTTCCTCTACCGTGAGCTTTTGCTCAAAGTCACGCATAAATTCCACTATGTGCCATTCCTCAACTATCAGCGGAGCCGCAAATGCTATCGCCTTCTTGTGGCTCAATGCATCTGCCATAAGGTTAGCCTTACTAGGATAGTAGGAAACCTCGAACTTGAAATCCTTCAAGGTTTCCATCCATCGCCTTTGCCTCATGTTCAGGTCCCTCTGTGTGAATAATGTACCTAAGGCTCTTGTGGTCGTAAAAGAGCTCAAACTCCTTTCCGTAGAGGTAATGTCTCCAGAGCTTCAATGCAAAAATGACAGCCACTAATTCCAGGTCATGCGTAGGATAATTTTCCTTGTGTTTCCTCAACTGTCTCGAGGCATAAGCAATCACCCTGTCCTTCTGCATAAGCTCACATCCCAAACCAACATGAGACGCGTCGGTATATATCGTATGTTTGACCCCTTGCTCTGGCAATACTAGCACAGGGGCTGACGTCAACCTATCCTTCAGCTCTTGAAAAGAAGTTTTCGCCTTCTCATCCCAGGCGAACTTCAGATCCTTCCATGTCAACTGAGATAAAGGTCTGGCTATCTTCGAGAAGTCCCGAATGAATCGTCGATAGTAACCCGCCAGACCAAGAAAACTTCTCACCTCTGTGACTGAACCGGGCTGTCTCCAATCCTGAACCGCGGCTACCTTAGCAAGGTCCACCGCTATGCCTTCATTGGATACCACATGCCCCAAGAACTTGACTTCCTCTTTCCAGAAGTCACATTTCTTGTACTGTGCGAACAACTAGTTCTTCTTCAGAGTATCTAAGACTGCTCGTAGGTGTTCCTCGTGCTCTTCCCGACTCTTAGAGTATATCAAGATGTCATAAATAAATACGATGATGAATCAGAATAGAAATAGCCGAAACACCCTGTTCATCAGGTCCATGAACACGGCCGGTGAGTTCGTAAGACCGAACGACATCACAAGAAATTCATAGTGCCCAAAACAAGTCCTGAAAGCCGTCTTCTGCACGTCATCATCCCTAACACACAACTGATAATACCCTGACTACAAGTCGATCTTCGTGAAATACTGTGCTCCTCTCAACTAATCAAATAAGTCATCTATTCTGGGCAAAGGGTACTTGTTCTTCACCGTCACCTGGTTCAACCTGCGGTAATCAATACACAACCGCAGTGAACCATCTTTCTTCTTTATGAACAATACAGGTGCTCCCCATGAAGACATGCTAGGTCGTATAAAGTTTGTATCTAACAGATCATCGATCTGTCTCCTCAGCTCCTCCATCTCACATGGAGGCATGCGATACGTCGAGAGTGAAATGGGCGTCGCACCAAGCGCTAGATCAATTGTGAAATCAATCTCATGATGAGGAGACAGCCCAGGTACTTACTGAACACTTCCTTAAAATCTCAAACTACAGGCGTGTTTTCAAGTGTCAGGCCATTAACATTCTTCAATAAAGAAGCGTAACGAAGAACTCAAAAAGGGCAACTGACCTGCACGAGAAATGTAAAGGGCGTGCCCTCATGCTCGTAAGCTATCACTAGACGAGTCTCACAGCCAATCTCACCCCTCACTTCAATTAACCAATTCATACCAAGGATGACGTCGAAATAGTATATTATGGTGACAATCAGGTCAATACATATCGTCCTGCTCCCTAGATCTATCAAGCAACCCTCACACATTTTGGTGTCATCTGTAAAAGTCCCTAGTGCCGCGTGACTCATACCCGAACCATTGAGGTCGTATTCAACCCTAAGTGCTTGACTGCAGAACATGATATAACGAAAATAGTGGATCCCGTATCCACCAACAGAACTATAGGGGTACCTTCAATGTGGGCGGTGAGCTTGAAGGCCAAAGGTACGGTAGCTGTAGAATCAGGCACTTCCGCTGCAAGTGCATGGACGCCCTCCTGCTGAGATCAGTTAGGCTGAGGTGCCATAGGCCATTGAGGTGGCCTAAATCGAGGCACAAGTGGCTAGAATGATGGATGAGCTGGTGTAGTCCGTAAGGGTGGAGCTGATAGAACATAAGGGCGAGGGCGGTCGATTCTCTGCAGTGGCGAAAACCCACTATCTCCCACACGCGCAAAGCAACTCTTTGCAGCATGACCTGGTCTCCCACAGTACGTACATGTCACACCAGGTTGCCTCATCGGAACTAGTGGCACCGCGATCCTAGGGGCAGAGTGGGTACAGGACCTCTTACCGAGGAATGGCCTACTCTACCACTGATATACCTCCCTGCCTGAGAGATTATAGGCCCACAAGAATGTGTCAATCGATCCCCGTCCTGTTCTGCTCGCATAGACATGTGTATTAGCTCAGCATAGGAAGGTATGCTACCACAACACATCTTCGAGTGAATGTCAGGTTGCAGACCCTCGGAAAAATGTCACATCCGCATCTGCGCGTCAGTAAGTATAGTAGGAGCGTACCTGCCCAGCTCTGTAAACCGGTGTTTGTACTCTACCACTGATATACCTCCCTGCCTGAGGCGCAAGAACTCATTCTCCTTCCCATGCCGGTACGTAAGGGGATAATACTTCTCGTGGAAGCGAGTCTCAAATGTTGCCCACGTCCATACATACTCAACTGCAACAGTCCACAGGACACTATCCCACTACAAGCTGGCCTCCTTCTCAAACATAAAGGTGACCAATTCGACCTGCTCCGGCTCTGTACAATGTAGCATCCTCAACATCTTGGAGATGTGGTCAAGCCAATATTCGGCCTCCTCAGGTCTGTGAGAACCCGCAAAGGTAGGAGGCCGCAAGCGCTGGAATCATTCGAGGAGGCCACTAATACCCAAGTTCCCCGTAGCGTATACAACAGGTGCAAGTAAAGTCACACCCTCATCCTGAGCGGAAGGCCCTACAGTCTTCGCAGGGTGTGCAGATGGTGCAGGTGGAGTCGTACTCCCACCCTAACCTAGGGCCCCTATAATAGTGGCCAAGAGCTGCTGCTGCTGCTGCATCTGCTGCTTCTGGTTCTGCACCTGCTGCTAGTGCATCATCAACAATAACTGCTCTAACCTATCCGTAAGTGGGGCCGACTAAGGCATATACTGCATCGAAGAAGATGCACGGTTTTGTTCATGAACCAGTGGTGTGTAAGGTGGTGGACTAACTGTAGGACCAGTAGAAGGCTGAGACGCGGGCATAGTCTCACGAACCGATTCTGTGCAACCATCACTCCGAGGAGGTGCCTAGTTCATCAAATCAGAAAGTGTGAGGCGTGCCGTGCTCCACATGACAATAAGTGACATTCCCTATATGACATAGGGCACAACTTGTGTAAGATGTAGCATAGCTATACACAACCCTTTAAGCATTCCACACACTTCATAGCAAAAGAGACTACATGCATTTCATTTACCAAAATTGTCACAGTACATGGAACACAGTTCTACATGAATCACGATAGGAACGCATGTGGCTATGAACTATTCAGCCCAAACACACTTTCTACCTTCTACACTACTAAGCCCATGAATCATTTAAACACAAACATCCTAAAGCAGCAACAAACAAGCTACAAAACAATGGTACAAAAGACTAGGTATCTGAATCTGGTGACGATGGAGGGGCACCCTTATCCTGTAGACAGCACAAGATAGTCTTCAAGGTGCGAGTCACCTTCTAGAACTTATGTTTCATAAGGGCCCAGAGATCAACAATATCCTGTCGCATGGTAGCCTGACCCTCCTCAAGTCGAGCTAAACGGGCATCCCTAGAAACCCGATCAGTGTCCTTCTCTGGTGCCATAAGAGGAGCGCTCTCATCCGTATCCTGGGCCTCCTCTTCTTCTTCCTGTTCCTCCTCTATCTCTTCCCTGCTTTCTTCCTCACTTTCATACTCCTCACTAGCCGTCTCATCCTCACTCTCATCAAGTCGGGCTTGCCACTGTCGTGGCCCAATTTTTATCTGATTGAGAGTAGTTTCGTCGATAACATGTTGCAGCACTGGGAGTTTTGTGTCAAGTCTGTAGCCGAACTCGCGTGCAATCTTGCATATAAGCCGACCGAAGGCGAGCGAATCAGTCCTTCTATTAGAGCGTGTGGTAAAAACTATCTATCGTAAAACATACGTAGGCACGCACAACTTCTCTCCCTACCCCGCTTGGTATAAAAAGTCTACCATTAGGCGCGTGCACTCACTGTGATTACCCCACCTGGGGTACACGTTAAATGTGTAGATATGGTGGAATAGGCAAAAATTATCCATCATGTTTGACGCCAAGAGGCTATTGTTTGGCTGTCATTGAACCAGTCGACCACAAAGGAAATACGTACGGCGATCCCTTTCATGTGCACTCTTCAAATTCTTCTCACTCGCGTGGACTTGGCTAAGAGGTATTCCCATGAGTCAAGCTATCAAGCCAGTGTCAATTGTGGCCTCCCGACCTCTTCCCACAGGAATCTTGAACTGCAAGGGCTCCAGCGTAGGCTCTTGAGTATGGGCATAGAATGCTCAAACAATGCCCACATTTGCACGATATTTTTCCTCAAACACAGGGCCCCATCCGGCCTCACCCAGGTGCTCCAATAATAGATACTTCCTAAAGAGCTTCTCATCAACATGAGCTTTGAAAAGGACCCTACGGTCATGAAACCTATCATGAGACATTTCCACCAGAAGAATCCTTTTAAGGGGAGCTTGGGGATCAAGCTCCCGCTTCATCCGGATCTCCAAATCAATGCTTGGACTTGTAGCGACGACTTTCTTTTTCCTTGAATGAGTAGGGCAACTAGGCCCGGCTTCATCCACGGCATCATTTCTCTTTCCCATGAGAGAAAGAATGGTGGAAATGGAGAAGATGCATGTTACAAGCTTGAACAATGCCATGAAAAAGAAAAGAAAATGGGAAAATAGGAGGAATACTTGAGTTCCCACGAATTTAAGACACAAAGTGGGGCTTGAATGCTCAAATAAAAGGGGAATGAAGAAGGTAAACAGCTGTGGAGGGAGATTTTGAATGTGTGGTAAAGGTGGTGCAAGAAAAGGGGAGAAGGAGCACTTGGAAGGGGGATTTGAGTGAGGATTTGGGTGTTTTCTTGAGAAAAGGAAAGCTTGGAGGGGTAGTTTGTGAAGGAGGGGTGACCTAGGAGGGATTTTAATTGAAAACCCGTGCACAAGTGGACCACACAACGCCCAAAACTCATTGGCCTAAGCCGGCCCGGCCGGCCGAGCTTGTTTGGCGGCGAGGCCTCGCCAAACCGGTGAGGTCCTCACCGGTCTCTGGACCTTCTGGCGAGGGCTCACCCTTTGGGCGAGGTCCTCTTGCCCCCTGGACTTCAAATGTATGTGGGTCCCACCCTGGGTCCCCCTAGAAGAGTCCCGTTTGGCCCCCAACTCTGTTTTGAGTCATTTCGAGTCCTCATGGGTGTGTTTCTTATGTATAGCTGCATTTGTACAGTATTGAGGGCTGAGAAGAGGTGATTTACTGTCTAAACCCGTCTATAAACCATCTAGGAAAGGTCTAGGGTCGCCTCAAGCGATCACGGAGGTGTACGGACTCGATCTTGGCGATCGATATTGATGAACTTTACCAATTGGTGAAATCAGGGAAACGTAATCTTGTTTCTACATTTTTCTCGCACCCACCTATGTTAAAAAACGTCAGCGTACGTCATGTGACCATAACCCAGGTCTGATTTAATCCAAATCATGCTCTGATACTAACTTGTAACGCCCTGAAAATCGGGGGTCGAGTAGCAACTCAACTCCCAAGTTCTAAAACATCACTTATGCAACATATATGCTTATGATTAAAATGTTGTCTATGTTAGTGCATTAATCATGAGTGGGATTATACTAAAACAGTAATTTATACTCCAG
Organism: Magnolia changhungtana; assembly: GCA_030180095.1. Taxonomy (NCBI): domain Eukaryota; kingdom Viridiplantae; phylum Streptophyta; class Magnoliopsida; order Magnoliales; family Magnoliaceae; genus Magnolia; species Magnolia changhungtana. Next base: position 10,500,330 of record JASAUF010000172.1, on the reverse strand, counting down.
ATTAGTTTATACAACGCAAGCGGAAGACTGAAAGATGTATATAAATGTATATGAGCTAAAAAGATCACTATCAGTCTCCAGAGTATGAACACATCATTGAGTCACCAAATACATGTAATAGTTCAAGAGTCAAAATGTCAAAAATAGTTTGACTACAATGATAATCCCTATAGCTCTATCGATGAGAACGCCTAAGCAAAACCGCCGGAGAACTGCATATACGAGAACGCATCCTGATCGCCATCGTAATCCAGCTCCGCCTACAGAGTCGTATCGTCATCTGCATCTAAGACAGAGTCTAGTGGGTGTTCAAAACATCATCCCAGAACGTGGGAGTGACTGATCAACTCAATGGAATCATAGACCAAAGGTTAACATGTTATCAACTCACTCAAGCAGTAATGATAAAGTAGACTTATCAAACATTCCTAGATACTCTTATTAATGTAAGGATGAAATGTATTTATGATGCATGCCCTCACCTACACTCCCTCGTGCGACACCATCTTACGGTCGCGGCATGCTTTTTTCCCTCTGTGTTCTTCAACCCGGGGCACATGCAGTGCGATGTTATGAGCGTGATTACCAAGTTTTTATTTGTCCTTTTCATACAGCAGGATTGGGAAACTAAGGTACCTCCCTTATATTAATACCTAATAATGATCCATTCTAGGGTCGTCAGTCCCAGTAAATCTTATACGAAGTTACGGTTCTAGGTCACTATAAAGGGTTAGTCACCTAATCAGTGCAGGCCTAGTTTATACTCTTGTTACTACGGAAGGGTCGTCGCCTCCACGTAGACTCAGAGTACTCTCGACGTCAGTACAAAGGGCTCATCACCATATCAGTGTAGGCTGACAGCTTGAATACAGTGTCCCATACCACCGTATTCGGCTCATGAGGCGATGTTGCTCATAGGTCACTACGGGTGGACTCATCGCCCCAGCATAGGCCGACAGCTCAACCACAGTGTCCCATACAACCATGTCTGGCTCATAAGTCTTAGCGGATCGAGGTACCAAGGTTAATGGGGTTTTCACTGGAGAGTTTAGTACCTTAAGTTCAAGTTTTAGCGTCCATACAAGGTGAACATACATCAGGTTAATCGGGTTACTTGACGATCTAGACTATTACGAGCGTACCTGAAGTTGATCGACATGAAGTGTATAAATACTCCGTGTGGCCTAACCACAGCCGACAACTCTAGTACGGCTTGGGTTCGTCAAACACATCCTACGGTGTGAATAAATCTCAGCCACAAACTCAAACCCTATTACTGATTGCCTGGACTATAACATAGCCCCAATCACATTCAATCCTTAACTATTAGGCATGTGGAGTAGTCAAAGTAGAATTAACCAAGTAGTTCAAACATGTTAACAAGCATGTTATAAAATACAACTTAAACAGAAAATCCAAACACATACATTTCATAAGTAAGCGATTAAACTAAACAACTTGCATGGAGGAAATTATACACATCCCTAAGGTAGTTGCGAATCCTATCTCAACACCCACCTAAAGCACTATCTCCTAAGTACTTACTTATACAAGCATTTTTATAAACACTTAGACTGCACGTATTAACATACATAACGTACGTTGGCCAAAACATGTATTAGGACGAATCCTTTCACCAAGGAGTTGTTACACGCATAACTAGTATATACATATGGAAATTAATCGTAGAAAACACACTTTTGAATTTCATACGTATACGGCACTTTCTACAAATACCAAGAATACGCTAAACTCCACATAGTTCGTATGTAACTGAAACATAGAACAAACATCGCATTTTTCATGTGAAATATCATCCACATCAAGAATATATCATTAACCGACATTGAAAGCTTTGAAAACCATAACCTATACATCTATAGTCCGCACCTTACACCGATCAACGCGTAACAGAGTCGTTTTAGATGTTAAGTCTTTGTCAACAGCGGATTTACAACCTATACCTTGAGTTAGGTTAGCCATTTCATAACTAGCACTATCAGAAACCCTAAGCCAAATTAGGGTTAGGTTTCCTTACCCAAGTGTAACGTCGAAATCGCCGGAATAGCGATGCAGGTAGGGTAGCTAAGTGCGTGAAACGATGGGATCGAATCCCAGGAAGAATCCCCACTTCTCTCTCTCACTTGATCTCTCTTTTCCTTCTTCTCTTTCTTAGGGTTTAGAAAATTCGTATGAAGTGAGAGGGAGAGGGTTTAAGGTCCTTATATAGGCCCAGAACTGATGGGAATGACCCTAGGGCCAAGGTATACTTGGGTTATATCCAGAGAGCATCTGTTTCAGCTCAACGGAGCACTTCTGGAGGCTCCTTTTCTATGTGCGGTCAGACTTAAGTTCCCTGATCATGGATCTAGGTCGAGTTAAGTTTTTGATTCGATCGAGTGTACAAATCACCCGTGGCGGACCAGTTTCAGTTCAACTGTCCATGATCACCGATCAGGGCCACAAGTACACTGACTTATGTATGAAATTTCCCCTGATCTTATAGTATATTTGGGTCAGATTCTGACGGTCAGAATCCTTATATTTGGACCTGCAAGTGAACAACTCAGTTTACTTAAGTTTGGGTTTATTTCCTAAAGATATTCACATTTCTCACACACTTCGCTTCGGGCTCGAGTGAATAGCTTCGGGATACTATCTGGACTTGATTTCCAAGGTGGTTGTCAAGTCCAGAAAGGTGGTCTTAATTATATAATTTCATAGTAATCGGACTTTCGACGTGCGGTCCAGGTCTGATACAAAGTTTCAATGTGCTCCCAAGAGTAACTAGATAATGAGATTGATCCTAAATTTCAGGGTAATGTAGCATCAATGATTCTACAAGTTTTAGGTCTTGCAGATCATATTTAAAGTGATTCAAGCAAATTTCATAGCTAATCTAGTTTAACACTTAATTAATTTTGTATAATTTCTAAAGGATTTGGTCCTGAGTGATTTCTGCCTGAGGTGGTACTCGGGTCTTTGTATGGAATTTTTCGAGTCGTTACAATCTACCCCCCTTAAAGAAATTCAAAAATTTTTGTCAGGTTTGTTTATATTTATTTTTTAATCTTACACTTAATAGTCATTCAAAAAATAATTCACATGATTGTTTAATAATATCATAATCAATCAATGATTAAACATGTGCATGCATGTTTCACCCATTTAACATTCATCAAGATAATATAATCAACACAATACCAAAAAAATAGTTAATGGTCTATTTAATGTTTTCAGACTACAAATGCACATGAATGTCCCTTTTCCATACTACAATTGTTTATATGTCGCGTCCCAGATTCGGTAATCGGATTCACAAGGGACATGATGGCCAGTTCTAGCCGTAACAGCCTCCGTAGTACCCCATTCTCGGCTCCTGAGGTAAGCTCCGATCCTGGGATGCTACAAGGAGGATTTCCATAATAATATAATCATTTCCAATATGAGCATACCCAAGATCACAGCAAGTATATCTGAGAATAATAAAGGCACACATTACAAAATTCACTATGAATTTGAACTTTTACAAGTTTACATCAGGTTCAAAAGGACATACAGAAGATAATAGAAAAGGAGAGAAAGGTCAGTAACACTGGAGTCCTCAAGATCAACTCTACTCCAAGCTCTACTGCTACGATGCCTGCCTAGAATCTCCTGCATGCATCAATCGTGCATAAGCTTATAGGAGCTTAGAGGGTGGTGAGAATGTGTGATAATGGTGCACAAAAGGATAATGGGAGGTACAAGAAGAGAAAGATGCTCAATGAGAATATCACTAGCCTTACCAAAGCTTATCATGAATACGATATAATGAGTATTAGGTGTCATACCAAGGCTATGCATGAAAGGGCTTATTCAGCCAATTCTAATGTGATGCAAGTAATGCTAGTGCTCATATCCAAACCACATGTCAAGTATATTTCCAATTATAAGGAAATCACCAAGGTCCATTACACTGCTGGATGACTATCGATCTACAGACCCCGCACAGTCAAACGATCGTAAAAGACCTCACTACCTACCTGTGGACATCCAATCACCAACAAGGCCTAAAGGTAGCAAACCCATTTACAAGTTGGTCAGACTCAGCCTAGCAATGCCTCCTTACATCAGGCGAGTAAGGCCATACCCCTATCCAAATGACTACATGACAGTGGGAGTCGCGGCCTAATGGTATACGGCCCTCGTGTGCTCATATATTTCACCCAGTCATGGCGTTAGAGCAAATCCTTGGTACTATGGAAGTTTTAAAAATTTCACTCATGGGCATCCTATGCACTCGGTATGCTCAAGAACATTTTTAGTGTCCAAACATAGTCATCCACGATGTATCTGTGGAGGCTGTAGCCCTGATGAAGCAAGGGCGGTATCATCATGAAATGCGATGCCAATGCATGAGTCACACATACAGATCATGCACAAGCTTCAGGCACTCAACATGCACATGGGAGAGAAACTCTATCCCTCTATGACCACCATATAATGCAATCAATTCACACAAATGATGCGTATGGGTCACAACGATGTAAGTACGCTACCTGTAGAATATGTATCCCTCCTTCCCAAGGAGGGACAATGACAAGATATATATAGACAGGTACTCTAAGGAGAATGAAGTTCTCTTAGTGGGGGCCCAACAGTTTGGAATGACCCATAAGTTAGGGGAGTCCAAAGGCCTTAAAAAGTAAACGGGCCTAACAAGGTCCAAGGTGGGCCTTCAACCACCTATAAGGGCCTTAGGGGCTTACCTTAGGGCCCCCAAGGAGGACATATAACCTTAACTGGGTCCCAAAAGGTAGCCTGCTATGTATGTAAAGTTGAAAGTGCCCTGTTTGTCAAGTTACGTGAATATTGGGTCAGACTATCTACAGAGCTCGAGAGGAAGAACAATTCAAGCGTCTACCTCATCCGGATGTGTGGAAGCTTGCCATAGGTAAATCATAGCCTTATATCCCATGTCCCAAAACACCAGGTGATTAAAACCCTTAAAACAAGATAGAAATCATAGGGTTTTAAGGTGAGAAAACTTTTTGCAAAAAGGAAAATCTGTATGTTTTTCTCGCCTTGTCGATTTTATCGAGGCACCCTCGGTATGATCGACCTGCACTGTCGATGTCCTCGATACATGAACGATATTATTGATAAGAGGACCAAAATGTCCAGCAACTAAATGATCATCTGGATGGATTTATCGATGTTCGATACACCTATTAATATCATCGATAAAAGCACTAAATATGTCCAGTAACTTCACAACATAACTGGACGAATTATCGATGTATCGATACACATATCGATATCATCGATATTCAAATCTCGAGACCATCGAGAGTGGCTCGATAAGATTGACAGGCAGATTCCCGTCGCCCCTATTTTTTAATGAAAATCTTAAAATTCTTCGATATATCGATGACCATCCGATATTATCTGAATTCAAATATCGATAAGATCAGAGGTCCATCGATGATATCAATAGTGGGCACGCATTTCTTACAACAGATATTTCAAGTTATTTTTTAACTATGATCGGGGGCCCTTCGATTGAATCGATATTCAAATATCGATAATATCGGCACCAGGTCGATTGCATTGAACTAGGACACAAATCGTCCAGCAAGCTTAAGGATAAATCCGCTGGATTTATCGATGCATCTACTCTGATCTCGATATCATCGACATTCAAATTCTGATAATCTCGACAGTTCCCCCGATCATTCATGAAAACCTGAAATATCTCAAAGTCAAGTCTCTCTCATTTTTCATGTGTCGATCAATCGATCTTGTCATCGATGGAATCGGAGTTCAAAATTTGATGACATTGACAATTGTTTCAATTCATCGACCATTTGGCAAAGAGTTTTAAAAGTGTATGACATTGAGTCCGAGTCATCGAGCAGACCATCGATGCTATCGAGAGTATACGCTCGATGATATCGAACCTGCTCGATGATATCGAACTCTATCATAAATGTAACTGTTTTATATCCGTTAGAACTTCTTACCTACATGTAGAGGACTTGTCTTTTGTTGCTGTGAGAGAGAAGAGAGAGCTTTTGAGTGTTTCAACTTATATCATATATCTAAAGCCCTTTCTCTCAAGGGAGTTCATCCTCCAATCCACCCTCACCATTAATATTCAATAGAGTGGATTGGTTAATGAACTTTCGTATTCAAGGATCCTCCATCAACTACCTTAATGGAAAATCATTAAGCTGGGATGCCTTGAATGCATAAGATTGGGATCTCTCTACATTCCTGATAGGAAAATATTCTGAGAGTAGGATTCCATCTTCACCTTGACCCAACATAAAGCCTAGTATAGATATATTATCTTGTGTTGCAGATTAAAGGAGCAGAAGACTCTTCGTCAACGAGGAGGAGGAGATCCTCGACATTGTGTTAAACGGGACTCATCAGCTTATTTGTAAGTACCCAGAGTCCAAGAGGACACTTGTGATCATTCCTTTTTAGGATTGGGTCTTAAGTGGTTCTCACCCTTTGAAGTCCTCAAGGAGGCCTCCGACGGGAGTGTACATGGTAGGTGTGTTGTGTGGACCCTTGCTCTATGGAGAGCATAAATATCTGATTAGGAGTGAACCAGTAAAACTCCCGGGTGCATTGTGTGGACCCTTGCTCTATGGAGAGCATAAACATCTGGTTAGGAGTGAACCAGTAAAACTCCAGGGTTAGAGGTGAACCGAGTAGAAAACTCCGTGTAAAGGTTGAAGGTGAACCTGATTTAAAACCTTAGGTTTGAGGTGAACCCTGGAAAACCTCCTCAGTGAAATCCGGTACACTCAAGGGTTGAGTGCGGTAGCTAGGAGTGGAGTAGACTTATCGTCGAACCACTATAAAATGACTATGTTTGAGATTGTTATTTTGATTGAGTGATTTGCATTAATATTTTTATATCTGAATATCTGATCACTTCTCACACACTTACACAGTCATATCCATCATGAACTAGACTTTTTATTGTTTAATCTTTAAGCAGTTTGTGATTGGATCCTCTACCAGGCTTGGAAGCCAGTAGAGTTACATTTGAGTAATCTTGATAATTGAATATTTAAAAGGATTGGTGAAATTGGATTTTGAATAAACTATAAAAACTTTTAAAAGTCCTATTCACCCCCCTCTAGGACATATTGACATATTCCAACTTCAACTAGTGCGATCTTTACCGCCATTTTCATTGGTATCAAAGCGGGTCTCTCTTTAAGGGCTTCACCACCTAGAGAGTAATCTTAACTGAAGTTGGGAATATGGTCAAAGGAGAGGGCTCATCAGTCATTAGACCTCCAGTATTTGACGGCTCAAATTATGTATACTGGAATGCTAGGATGCATACTTTCTGAGATCTTTGGATCATGACGTTTGTGATATGGTAGAAATTGGATATGTCCCACCTACTGAACAAATTATACTTGACAGTGGCACAACTATCACAAAGCCCAAGTCCAAAGAGATGTGGACGTCATTTGATAAAGATAAACAGACTTCTAAAGCTAAAGTTATGAACGTCATCTACTGTGTCGTGTCCCAGGATATATTTAATAAATAAGTATGTGTGGGACATCCAAGGAAGCATGGGATTTATTAGAAACAACCCATGAAGGCACAAGCACTGTGAAGCGAGTCAAACTTCAACTCCTGACTTCACAGTTCGAAAGTCTCAGAATGGAAGAGCATGAGACATTTATAGAGTTTTTCACAAAGTTAAATATAATTTACAACTCCATGGGTGGATTGGGAGAGAAAGTTCCGGTACCAAAAATTTGTAGGAAAATTCTAAGATCCCTACCGGAACAATTTAATCCTAAGGTTACAACAATTGAAGAGTGTAAGAATATAGATGAAATGAAAGTAGAAGAACTGGTAGGTTCCCTACAAACTTTTGAACTACACTTCACACAACCCCAAAAATCCAAAAACACTGTCCTAAAAATCTCAAAGAAAACAATTCATGAGGACAGTGAGAGTGAAAAAGAAGATGAAGATGAAGAAGTGGCTTTGCTGGCACAAAAATTCAGGAGATTCTTTCAAAAGAATTGCGGCCGTCCCTCTAGAGGAAGAAAGGTGAACAACAAACCTTCTGCAAGCAAATTTGGTAAAAGGACCAAAGATCCACAATGTTATGCCTACCGTGAGTTTGGACACTTATCCACTGAATGCCCAAATAGAGAAACCAAGGGTAAGGCCATGGCTACCACGTGGGATGATACAAAGGAGTCAAATTTAGAATCCGGTGAATCAGAATGCAATGGAGATCAGAAATCATTGAAAATACTGATGGTCTCCACTGCTTCAATCACTCCCACCAAATCAAAAAATGAGAAAGAACAGCTAGCCATGAAATCATCTTTATTCAACAATGAGGAAATTGAAAAAGAGGAAGAAAGAGAACAAGATGAATTACAAGACGCTTACAATCAACTTTACATTTATAGCGTCAATATTGTCAAAAGACTTGAAATAGTTAAGAACAAAAAGGAATTGCTGCAACTAGATCTAGACAAAACGTTAGATATCAATACTCATTTGATTAATGATTTGCAGCAATATCATTCAGACAATGATAAACTTGAAAGAATCAACATTTCTCTTGAATCTGAATCTGAAAGATTAACTAAACAAATTAAAACATTAAATGAGAAAAATATGATTCTTCAAAATGAAAATCATACACTTCAAGCTGAATTAGAGGAATCCAGAAAAATGGCCAAGCTAAACTGCAAATTTTCCCAAAGTAGTGAGAAATTAGAAAAACTGTTAGGCATGGGAAAATGTGGGGAGGACAAAAAAGGATTAGGTTATTGGAAAGGCTAGAACAAAAACTAAATATGATGCACAACCTTTTGAAAAATTTGTTGCCTCTAGTAGTAACTCAGATCTATCCCAGCTCGTCACAAAAATGGTGAGTCAGTTTATGAGCTGAACAAAAGAAATATGCAATCATCAACACTCAAGCTAGTTGACAGGATGAAGGAGTCATTAAGTCATGTGGAAAAATCGGATAAGAAGAACAAATCAACCACAAGTAAAACTCCTGTCACAAAGTGGATGATTAACGAAAAGCCAAATTGCCTTGTTACACATTCAGATCATCTACCAGGCAATGAGGCCAAATGGTACCTTGAAAGTGGTTGCTCAAGTCATGTTATTTGTGATGATCCACCCTGTGTTCAAGTAGAATTATTGCATTACTCCAAGCACATCACTCCCATCACCTTGAGTCACCTTTTAGATCTCTAAGTCACTCACATTCCTGTTACTAGTCAGAATCTAAATGGTCTTGGTGTGTGGGGCGAGATAACTCATGCACTATGTCAGGGAACTACTATTTCTAGGAATGATGATAATTCTCTTCATATTAATCATCTTGGACCCACCTTTAAAATCCTTCATGACATATTTGGGTCCAATGCCTATCCGTATGATGTGAATGGTAATCATCTGTCTCCTGTTGTGTTAAATGTGTTGTATGATGTATATCAGGAAGTTCAGGTGTGCCTTCCAACAATTCTTCTTAAACAGCTAATTCAGGTCATTCAAGGAAATCATCAGGATACACTAGCTTTTCCTGTACTCATCTGTAAATTAGCTCATCATGTTGGTATACCTACCTCCTCTGATAAAGTTTATCCAGAGAAGTGGTTTGACAGTGACTCAGCTCAGGTGGCACAACAGCTCTGTCTTCCTTCAGTTCTTCCTGAGAACAGTGCTCCCCTACAGTCGGCTACTCCATATGCTCCTCCGTCATATCCATGGGGATCCAACCGAATGCCATTGCTGAGTCCAGAGTCGATCACAAATCGTCAAACTCATCATCTTGAACGTCACCTACTGAACGGTATGGCGAGCTTGGAGGAGCGACTTCACAATTGTGAGAGACGTCTCACCGTGATTGAAGAAAAAGTCGATTCTCTCCGACAAACAAATCAGTAAGTTATTGATTTACTCAAACGTGGTGACTCGAGAAGACTGTAGAAGCTAGTTGCGGTAATTGAATACAATTTTTTTTGGGACTTGGTGTTCTTATTGGGATAACTGTTAATTTGCTGCCAATCTTGGGCAGTCTATTTTGGAAATTTGGATAACTGTGGTTTCATTTTGAATATGGCTGATTAAAATGCTCATTTTTTTGCCATATTGGTCCTAAGTTCCCCTGGCTTATTAAGTTATGGAATGCATATGATGTTCTTAATAAATATTCCAACTGCTATACAACTGCTCTATTTTGTCTAATATGCATTCATGAATTTTGAACTTGATGTTTGATTGAATTGAGCTAACTCATATACATCAAATTCATCTGCTTCTACTTGATTGGTTCTCTTAAGTATTTTTATCTTCAATCAATATCACTTGTTATACCTTTGCCAATGACTGACAAAAAGGGGGAGAACATTTGTCAACACCCCGAGTGAAAAATTGTATATCTAATGTGTTGCAGGTGTTAGGGGGAGCAGCTACACCAAGAAAGGGGGAGTTTTGAAGTAAGGGGGAGCAGACACTGGTTGTGTACATGGGTTAGAAAATTGTAAAATTATGTAAAAGCATGTACACACAATTTAGGGTGTGTTTGTATTCTAGGGTGTTTTGGGGGTTTTGTCACGTAATTGACAAAGGGGGAGATTGAAAGTGCCCTGGTTTGTCAAGCTACGTGAATGTTGGGTCAAAGTGTCTACAAAGCTCGATAGGAAGAACAATTCAAGCGTCTGCCTCATCCGGATGTGTGGAAGCTCGTCATAGGTAAATTATAACCTCAAATCCCATGTCCCAAAACACTAGGTGATTAAAACCCTTAAAACAAGATAGAAATCGTAGGATTTTAAGGTGAGAAAACTTTTTGCAAAAAGGAAAATCTGTATGTTTTTCTCGCCTTGTCGATTTTATCGATGTACCCTCGATATAATCGACCTGCACTATCGATGTCCTTGATACATGAACGATATTATCAATAAGAGGATCAAAATGTCCAGCAACTAAATGATCATCAGGACGGATTTATCGATGTATCGATACACCTATCGATATCATCGATAAAAGTACTAAATATATCCAACAACTTCACAACATAACTGGACGAATTATCAACGTATCGATATCATCGATATTCAAATCTTGAGACCATCGACAGTGGCTCGATAAGATCGACAGGCAGATTTTCGGCGCTCTTGTTTTTTAATGAAAATCTCAAAATTCTTCGATATATCGATGACCGTCCGATATTATCTAAATTCAAATACTAATAAGATCGGAGGTCCATCGATGATATCGATAGTGGGCGCGCATTTCTTACAGCAGATATTTCAGGTTATTTTTTAACTATGATTGGGGGCCCTTCGATTGAATCGATATTCAAATATCAATAATATCGGCAACAGGTCGATTACATCGAACTAAGAAACAAATCGTCCAGCAAGCTTAAAGACAAATCTGCTGGATTTATCGATGTATCGACTCTGATCTCAATATCATCGACATTCAAATTCTGATGATCTCGATGGTTCCCCCGATCATTCATGAAAACCTGAAATATCTCAAAGTCAAGTCTCTCATTTTTCATGTGTCGATCAATCGATCTTGTCATCGATGGAATCGAAGTTCAAAATCCTATGACATTAACAATTGTTTCAATTTATCGACCATTTGGTAAAGAGTTTCAAAAGCATATGACATTGAGTCCGAGTCATCGAGCAGACCATCGATACTATCGAGAGTATATGCTCGATGATATCGAACCTGCTCGATGATATCAAACTCTATCATAAATGTAACCGTTTTATATCTGTTGGAACTTTTTACTTATATATAGAGGACTTGTCTTTTGTTGCTGTGAGAGAGAAGAGAGAGCTTTTGAGTGTTTCAACTTATATCATATATCTAAAGCCCTTTCTCTTAAGGGAGTTCATCCTCCAATCCACCCTCACCATTGATATTCAATAGAGTGGATTGGGGAATGAACTTTCGTATTCAAGGATCCTCCAGTAACTACCTTAATGGCAAATCATTAAGCTGGGATGCCTTAAATGCATAAGATTGGGATTACTCTACATTCCTGATAGGAAAATATTCTGAGAGTAGGATTCCATCTTCACCTTGACCCAACCCAAAGCCTAGTATAGGTATATTATCTTGTGTTGCAGATCAAGGGAGCAGAAGACTCTTCATCAACAAGGAGGAGGAGATCTTCGGCATTGTGCTAAATGGGACTCATCAGCTTATTTGTAAGTACCCAGAGTCCAAGAGAACACTTGTGATCATTCCTTTCTAGGATTGGGTCTTAAGTGGTTCTCACCCTTTGAAGTCCTTAAGTAGGCCTCCGGCGGGAGTATACGTGGTGGGTGCATTTTATGGACCCTTGCTCTGTGGAGAGCATAAACATCTGGTTAGGAGTGAACCAGTAAAACTCCTGGGTGCGTTATGTGGACCCTTGCTCTATAGAGAGCATAAATATCTGGTTAGGAGTGAACCAGTAAAACTCCAGGGTTAGAGGTGTACCGAGTAGAAACCTCCATGTAAAGGTTGAAGGTGAGCCTGATTTAAAACCTTAGATTTGAGGTGAACCCTGGGAAACCTCCTTAGTGAAATCCGGTACACTCAATGGTTGAGTGCGGCAGCCGGGAGTGGTGTAGACTTATCGTCGAACCACTATAAAATGACTGTGTTTGAGATTGTTATTTTGATTGAGTGATTTGCATTAATATTTTCATATCTAAATATCTGATCACTTCTCACACACCTACACAGTCATATCCATCATGAACTGGACTTTTTATTGTTTAATCTTTAAGCAGTTTGTGATTAGATCCCATGCTTGGAAGCCAGTAGAGTTACATTTGAGTAATCCTGATAATTATATATTTAAAGGATTAGTGAAACAGGATTTTGAATAAACCATAAAAACTTTTAAAGGTCCTATTCCCCCCCTCTAGGACATATTGACATATTCCAACTTCAACTAGTGCGGTCTTTACCGCCATTTCAAAAGTAAGGTCTAAGGCCCAAGCAATGCATGGCCTAATGGGCTATACATAAAGCCCAACTCATAAGCAATATGGTGGGCCCTCAAATAAGGCTTGGGCCCAACCATAAAGGTCATAAATCTATATATTATGGTGGGTTTCATGGGCAGCCCAGTAGTTCATCCTTATGGGCAAATTTCATATTTTACACAAGTGATTGGGCCCCACTTTTTGCCCAAGTACAGGGTCAACTTAGTGGGCATCCAAGGGCCTAACTACTTGCATATTATAGCCCTTAAATCCATCACAATAGATAAGAGAGTATAGGCCTAAGATCAATGGGCCTATCTAAAAGGATTTAGTCTACAAGGCCTAAGGAACTAGTCTTTCAATCACATGCAACATTCTATTAAAACTCAACTTGGGTGGGCCTCATATGGGCCCTAATTACACTCAATTACACTCAATAATACTATAGAAAATGGTAAGATAACTGATTTAAATCCTCCTCAAATCTAGTGGGCCATACTGCCCCAAAACAAAATTTGTAGGCAACAATTATTGGGCTCATTGCCAAATTCCAACCCACTCATTTTCTGAGTTGGTTGGAATCCAACAACAAAATTATTTTATAGTATATGAAATTTTTGATGGCCCACATATATAACAGTGGGTGCCACCAGATGAGAGGGAGACATATAACTCATATATCAAGTGGGCCATGCCGTTGGAGTGCAGGCCCAGCAGCAACCCAAGACAGGGATGCCTCATGTGTAGGTAGCCCTATAGGCCCGGGTATTTACACAAAATCTCATCCAAATGAGCCCCAATTAGAAACCACCAAAGGAGAAGATGATCAAGTCCCCTAAGGATCCCACATGGATGGATGATGGGATATACAACGCATCTAGGTGGGCCCACAAAGCAAGTTGGATGCCCCAACCTGGGCATCCCGGCTAGTGGGCCACTCCAGGCCATACCGCTGGCAGTACAAGGGCCCGATAGATTTGAAATTTTGTAGGGTGATACTTCCAAGGGTGAGCTACACCTCAAAAAATTTCAGGAATTTTGGACACTCAGGAGTATTTTAATTTATTTACGAAATATAGTTTACTAAAAAAATTCTGATCATCCTAGACGTCCCAACGTGGTGGGCCAGTCCGGCCCTTGTCACGGTGTGCACAGGGGTCCATTGGCCCCAAACATTTATAGGTGGGTCCCACCGTGTGTGGGTAACCTCTCTATAAATTTTCATAATTTTTGAATACTTAAAATTATTTTAATAAATTTTAGAATTACAATCTGTCCAGGGTGAAATATTGCTGGAAATATAACTGTCCTGAATTTGGGCCATCCAAATGGGTGGGTTTTGGGCCTCTAAAATTTCTAAAATTTAGATCCAAGGTCCCTCATCAAGCCTACAACAAGGTGGGACCTAGAAATATGGCCACCTTCTGAGAAAATATTTTTAAAATTTTGTTTTTATGGGACTATGCTGCCAGACTGCACAGCAAAAATTTCTGGCAGTCCACTATGTTGGCCCACCCTTTTGGATGCCCAAATGGGATCCATTGGCCTTAAAATTTTGCAGGTAGGTCTTATCATGTGTGGTACAACTCTCTGAAAATTTTTAGAATTTTTGGGATAGTAAAAGTATTTTATTTCACTCATGCAATTTATAGACAGCAAGGTCCAGAAATAATTCCTACTGAAACAATGCTGCTGCCCCTGACTTGTGCACCCCATTAGAGTGGGCCTAGGTCTGCCAAAATTTGGGAAAATATAGGGCCAACATCCCTGTACAAGTATACAATAAAGTCGGGTCCACAAAGTTGGCCCACCGTTTCAGAAACAAGCTAGTATTTATGTTTTTACAACATGCAGAGTGGTTGGATAGTCCAGAAATATGGACTGACCAACTTCTTAGCCCACCTTTTTGGGTGATCAATCAAGGGCGGATGGAGGTGGGATTCCACACACATCAAGGTGGGGTCCACACCTCCAAGAATCATCTATCAATGGGGGTGAAGCATCCCTCTTATTAGTTCATAACCCTGACCCAAAACCATCCAACAACTGTCCAGAAAATTTCTGGACAGCAACATATATATGAAATGAACTGAGCATGGGAACCAAAATAAGGGGAATCACCCCATGAAATCAGTGTTGTGGTCCACCTCAGTGGGCCCCACAAACATCCAGACTAATTCCCCTTCATAAAACCCATTGCATGCATCCGATATGGAGCAATTAGGGTGTCAACGTCCAAGTAATGGACAGCCGTGGGCATCCACCTTGCTTGGATGGTCTGGATATTTCATGGCCCCCAAATGGGCCACACACATCAGAAATGAAAGATAGAATAAGGGAAAAATGAAAGTCTGGCCATAAGAGAGGATCTCCACCACTATTGAGGCCCTCCCTTCATCACAACACATTCATGTCATCCATTAGATCATATACAATCTAGATCTAGCACATGCATGGAGTTAGGAATCAATCAAATTGTGGGAATGCCTTTCCCACCTAAATATATGGTCTAGATGACCCCTAAAGGACATGCATCAAAGGAAAAATCCATGATGGGGTCCATGGAGAATGGCCCCATCCATGGAACTTGTATGCAAAGGAATGGACCATTGGCCTCGATCATGGAGACATGGGGTACCTCTATCATCACTTGATGGGCCCCACAAGTTCCTAAGGATGAGATGAAGGAGAATCTACCACAAGAAAATTACAAAATCTTAAGCTAAGTGCACCCACCTTAATGGATCTTCAAGATTCTTGTAGCATTGAACTCCTTAGGCTCAAGGATCATGGATGTAGGGTTAAGATTGAAAGTAGAGAGTTAGATGAGGAGGGAGATGAAGGAGAAGGTGCTAAAATTTCTACCACAGTGGGACGTTTTTGGGTGTTCTAATAATGAGAATGAGAGAAAATGAAAAGAAAAGAGGGAAGGGAGAGAAATGTAGCAAAAGGAAAATGATGAGTTTCCTAGGAAAGAGAAGGCATGCTTACCTTGGTAAGAGAAACTCATGATGAGTTTGGGAGGAAAAACCAATGTGCTAGGGGTCTAGGAGCTAAAGCCTAGACTAGCTATAGGAGCTAGGTTTTCTAAGTGATGATGTCATGAATTGCATGGGAAATTGTACATAAAAAATCGTGCAAGCCAGGTGGGTCCCATCAAAATGCGATTAACGGTCCAAAAAGAGCGTGGCCTACATCTTTTGATGTTCACATCGAATTGTCGCATGAAACATGGCGTTGGAACAGCAGCGACGATGCGGTCACTATGGCACTAAATTTGGGTCGATCCGGGTTAGGTCTATGTGACTGAACTTAAGGATGACTGCAAACACTAATCAAAGGTCGCGGGTCATCGAAATTCGATCGGAAGGACCGCGAGACCATAAGAAATGAAATACATACTCACACATAACTTGCACACATGCGAACTCAGGTCGAGTCTCACATTATAGCAATACAACTTTCCATGCAGCCACATAGCCTGATATAGCCAAATAGGCAAAACCAAAAATAGCATGGTAGAAGACAAGAAAATAACCAAAAATAGGTCTCAGTTTTAGAATTAATACATTATTGGGTATTCTAAATGACTTGATCAAGAAAAATTATAACACATGCTATATAAATCTGCTAGTTCCCAAACACAAACTGAATAAGATTGTTAATTTCCTGGTATTGACATAAAATTCATTACATGGAGGCATGATAAGAACATTACATTGAGATCGAATAACAATAAAATTGAATCTTAACATCAACATAGTATTCAGCTAATCAAAACAAGATCGAAAGCTCTCACTTCAAACAATATAAAAAATAATTAAATAAAAAAAAATCCATTGTTCGAAGCGAAATCAAGCAACCAAAATACATATATATACCTTGAAACTATGGCAATTCGCCCATTGGTTCGGTTTCAAAATGAGCTCCTGAGAAATGAGAAAATCTCCGGTCTAAATACCAAGGTCGGAAGTGTAATGAGAGAGGAAGATGTTGATTTAGATGCGTGATTTGAGATTTCATGTTCTTCAAAGAAATTCCACAGCATCTGCTCTCTTCACTCTTGGAAGAAGAAGAAGAACCAGATCTGATGTTGAGGCTCTCAACCTGCATATAAAAGAAAAAGGTGTGGAAGTATCATAAGGTAGGACTGCCAAATGAGCCGCACACCCAGCAAGGAATGCCTTCTTCAGGTGGAGGCTGTGATTATGGTCAAGCTGAGTCGATTATGGTGAATGATGAGGAAGTTGGTGCACCCAACACTCTACAATGAGTGGAGCTGGTGAACACAAAAGGCCTGAAGATGCACGGAATTCAGTTTACATAGAAGAGGAGAAACATGTTGAGCTCACAACCTTAGAAATTGATGTTAGGCACTCTGGAAGCAAAGGACATATCCTGCCATCGAGAAGCATGGATAATGATCTGGAACATGGAGGTTATTTAGAAAATGAGCATCCCATTGAAGACAGTTAGTGCCAAACAGATGGATTTAGTTTTATGCGCGAACCATTTCCAATGGCTATCAGGAAAC
The DNA here is from genome assembly GCA_030180095.1 of Magnolia changhungtana. Taxonomy (NCBI): domain Eukaryota; kingdom Viridiplantae; phylum Streptophyta; class Magnoliopsida; order Magnoliales; family Magnoliaceae; genus Magnolia; species Magnolia changhungtana. The sequence continues at coordinate 10,482,795 of JASAUF010000172.1, read as the reverse complement.
TTAGCTAGGTAAGAATGTCTTGTGAGAAATTACCATGGAGTAGCAATATTTCTGAAACAAGGCAAACCAATGCCAGTAATCTAAGCTATGGGGACAGGAAACAAGTTAATGTTGCAGATACACAATTTGATTCTAAAGCCCATTGTAGCTGCTTAGATGAGTCATTGCTTGAGTCTCTTGAAGATAGATTGGAACACAACAGAGGTCAAAAATCTCAAGCTCTCTTTTCCCAAGAAAGACATGCCCAAAAGTAACAGTTGGTCAAAGTAAAACTAGAAGAAGAAATAAATAAGTTTGCATAGTCTAACGATGTAAAACCTCACCTCTATTCCAAGGATTTTGCTGACTCCGTACATGTGGTGCAAACCACATACTATTGCTCTAATCACTGTGTTAAGCCCGGGGCACAAGCCCTCACATGTTACAATGCATGCATGGACTTTATCTGACTCGAAATACACCTGAATAACATCTAAGGACATGTCGGTAATGTTAACATGATTTTTACCATTCCCAACTGCATGTGTCTGAGTGATGACACTACAAAAAAGAGGGTTTTTAGCGACGAAACGTTTAGCGACGAAACTTATTTTCGTCGCCAAAAGTCACTTTTAGCGACGAAATATATTTTCGTCGCTAAAAGTGTGGTTTTAGCGACGAAAATGTTCGTCGCTAAAACTTGTGAACCATACTTTTAGCGACGAAAATTTTCGCCGTTAATTGTGAAATCGATGCGGAATAAATTTCTTTACCGTATGAGACTTTTCACGACGAAAAATACTTTTAGCGGCGACATATTTCACTGCAAAATGCATTTAGCGGCGAAAATTATCGCTGCTAAAACTCTTATAATTTACAAGACAAGTAAACATCTTTTAGCGACGAAAATTATCGTCGCCAAAACTTTGCTTTCAAAAAAATTTATTCTACTTCAAAATACATACAATATTCTGGATATACTCTTACTAACAATATATTTCATTATATTCATCACATTCACATTCATATTAATTTAAATCCAAACAACATAAACTGTTTAGCGGCGAAAATTTTTGTCACTAAAAAATAATATACAAGACTTTTAGCGTAAATATTTATTTATTGCTAAAAATATTTTCCAAAAGATTTTAGCGGCGAAAATATTTAATGAAAATAAATTTTTGAAGACTATTAGCTGCGAAATTCTTTGCCGCTAAAAAATACTATACAATACTTTTAGCAGCGAAAGTTTTCGCTGCTAAAACTATTTCCCAAAAGATTTTAGCAGCGAAAATATTTGCGGCAAAATAAATTTTTCAAGATTATTAGCTGCGAAACTCTTCGCCGCTAAAAAATATAATACATGACTTTTAGCAGCGAAATTTTTCGCTGCTAAAACTATTTTAAAAAGATTTTGACAGCGAAAATATTTGCGATGCTCAAGATTTTAGCAGTGAAAGTTATCGCTGCCAAAAAATATCTAGGACTTTTAGCAGCGAACATATTCATACGTAAAACTTCAAGATGTTTTAGCGTGAAAATTTTATTGCTAAAAATCCTAGATTTAAAAAAAATGACTTTAAAAAAAAAAATCCTAGATGTGTATCAGGAATTTGGTGCCCAAGAAAAAAAAAGACTTTTAGCAGCGAAAATATTCGCCGCCAAAAAAATTCTAAGATGTTTTAGCGTAAAATTTTATTGCTAAAAATCTAAATATTTTTTTTCTTGTGCCGAATTTTTGAACTGTATATGAAAAAAAAAATCAGGGATTTGGTGCCGAATTTTGAACTGTATATTTAAAAAAAAAAAAAGAAAGACTTTTAGCAGCGAAAATATTCGCCGCCAAAAAAATTCCATGATGTTTTAGCAGCGAAAAGATTCGCTGCTAAAATGTTCCACTTTTAGCGATGAAAATTTTCGTTGCTAAAAGTCTTTTTTTTTTTGATATACAGTACAAAATTCCATACAAAATTCCTGATATACACCTGTTAACAATATATTTCAGCATATTCATCCTAATATACACCTGTTATATAATATATTTCATCATATTGACATTCACATCCAGCTAAACCCAAAACTAAACCCAAACATAAACTACATTCATCCAAACACAAACAATCTTATCTGCATCACATTCATTCACACATAAATACATATAAATTTAACATTAACAAATAAACAAAAAATCACAAAGGTTAGGGAGTTTAGGTTTAGGTTTAGGTTTTAGGTTATAAGTTTAGGTTATAGGTTTAGGTTATAGGTTATAAGTTTAGGAAATAGGTTTAGGTTTTGGTTTTAGGTTTAGGTTTAGGTTAAGGTTATAGGTTTAGGTTCGATTTAGGTTTAAGTTATGGGTTATAGCTTTGTGAATTGAGAATAGGTTAAGGTTTAGGTTTAGGAAACTGGGTTCGGGTTCAGGATCAGGTTTGGGTTTTCAAGTTTAGGTTTAGGTTAGGGAGTTGGGATTAGGATTTGATGTAGGTTTAGGTTGAGGGATTTGAGAATACATTTAGGTTCTAGGTTTTAAGTTTAGGTTTTAGGTTATAGGTTTTGGTTTTGGTTTTGGTTTTAGGTTTAGGTTATAGGTTAAGGTTAGGTATAGGTTTAGGTTATAGGTTATAGCTTTGGGAATTGAGAATAGGTTATGGTTTAGGTTTAGAAAGCTGGGTTCGGGTTTAGGATCGGGTTTAGGTTTGGGTTTTCAAGTTTAGGTTTAGGTTTAGGTTAGGGAGTTGAGATTAGGATTTGGTGTAGGTTTAGGTTTAAGGATTTGAAAATAGGTAAAGGTTTAAGTTTAGGAAATGCGGTTCGTGTTCGGATCGGGCTTAGGCTTGGGTTTTCATGATTAAGTTTAGGTTTAGGTTAGGGAGTTGAGATTGGGATTTGGTGTAGGTTTAGGTTTAGGGATTTGAGAATAGGTTAAGGTTAAGGTTTAGCTTTAGGAAATCGGGTTCGGGTTCGGGATCGGGTTTAGGCTTGGGTTTTCAAGTTTAGGTTTAGGTTTAGGTTAGGGAGTTGAGATTGGGATTAGGTGTAGGTATAGGTTTAGGGATTTGAGAATAGGTTAAGGTTTAGGTATAGGTTAAGGTTTAGGTTTAGTATAGGTTTAGGTTTAGGTTTTAGCATATAGGTTTAGGTTTTGGTTTTAGGTTTAGGTTATAGGTTATAGGTTAAGGTTTATGTTATAGGTTTTGTTTAGGTTGAGGTTATAGGTGTTGGTTTAGGTTTAGGTTTTAGTTTATAGGTTTTTCTTTAGGTTGAGGTTATAGGTTTTGGTTTAGGTTATAGGTTTAGGTTTAGGTTTTAGTTTATAGGTTTAGGTTCGGTTTTAAGTTTAGGTTAAGGTTTAGGTTACTGAGGTTTTGGTTTAAGTTAAGGTTATAGGCTTTGGTTTAGGTTAAGGTTTAGGTTTTGGGTTTAGGTTAAGGTTATAGGTTTAGGTTAGGTTTAGGTTTAGGTTATAGGTTATAGCTTTGGGAATTGAGAATAGGTTAAGGTTGAGGTTTAGAAACCGGGTTCGGGTTCGGGATCGGGTTTAGGTTTGGGTTTTCCATTAGGTTTAGGTTTAGGTTTAGGTTTAGGTTAGAGAGTTGTGATTAGGATTTGGTGTAGGTTTAGGTTTAGGGATTTGAGAATACATTTAGGTTTTAGGTTTTAGGTTTAGTTTTTAGCTTATAGGTTTAGGTTATAGGTTATGGTTTTGGTTTTAGGTTTAAGTTATAGGTTATAGCTTTGGGAATTGAGAATAGGTTAAGGTTTAGGTTTAGAAACGGGTTCGGGTTCGGGATCGGGTTTAGGTTTGGGTTTTCAAGTTCAGGTTTAAGTTTAGGTTAGGGAGTTGAGATTAGGATTTGGTGTAAGTTTAGGTTGAGGGATTTGAAAATAGGTAAAGGTTTAGGTTTAGGAAATCGGGTTCGGGTTTTGGATCGGGTTTAAGCTTGGGTTTTCATGTTTAGGTTTAGGTTTACGTTAGGGAGTTGAGATTGGGATTTAGTGTAGGTTTAGGTTTAGGGATATGAGAATAGGTTAAGGTTTAGGGAATTGAGAATTGTCTTCGGTTTAGGTTTAAGGAATCGGGTTCGGGTTTGGGATCGGGTTTAGGTTTGGGTTTTCAAGTTAAAGCTTAGGTTTAGGTTAGGGAGTTGAGAATAGGATTAGGTGTAGGTTTAGGTTCATGGATTTGAGAATACATTTAGGTTTTAGGTTTAGGTCTTAGGTTATAGGTTAAGGTTTAGGATTTAAGTTTAGGTGAATGGTAGGTAATAGGTTATAAGTTTAGGTTATAGGTAATAGGTTAAGGTTTTAGGTCATAGGTTTTGGTTTAGGTTAAGGTTAAGGTTTAGGTTCAGGTTTAGGTTTAGGTTATAAGGTATAGGTTTAGGGAATTGAGAATTGGTTTGGGTTTAGGTTTAGGGAATCGGTTTTGGGTTCGGGATCGGGTTTAGGTTTGGGTTTTCAAGGTTAAGCTTAGGTTTAAGTTAGGAAGTTGAGATTAAGATTAGGTGTAGGTTTAGGTTTAGGGATTTGAGAATACATTTAGGTTTTAGGTTTAGGTCTTAGGTTATAGGTTAAGGTTTAGGATTTAGGTTTAGGTGAATGGTAGGTAATAGGTTATAAGTTTAGGTTACGGGTAAATAGGATGAGGTTTTAGGTCATAGGTTTTGGTTTTGGTTAAGGTTATAGGTTTAGGTTCGGTTTAAGGTTCAGGTTTGGGATCGGGTTTAGGTTTAGGTTAGGGAGTTGAGATTGGGATTAGGTGTAGGTTTAGGTTTAGGGATTTGAGAATAGGTTAATGTTTAGGTATAGGTTTAGGTTTAGGTTATAGGTTTTTGTTTAGGTTATAGGTTTAAGTTTAGGTTTTAGTTTATAGGTTTTGTGTTTAGGTTGAGGTTATAGGTTTTGGTTTAAGTTTAGGTTTTAGTTTATAGGTTTAGGTTATAAGTTATGGGTTTAGGTTTAGGTTCCGGTTTTAGGTTTAAGTTAAGGTTCGGAGTTCTGAGTTTTGGTTTAGGTTAAGGTTATAGGCTTTGGTTTAGGTTAAGGTTTAGGTTTTGGGTTTAGGTTAAGGTTATAGGTTTAGGTTAGGTTTAAGTTATAGGTTATAGGGTTTTGGTTTAGGTTATAGGTTTTGGTTTAGGTTTAGGTTTAGGTTATAGGTTTAGGTTTTGGTTTTAGGTTTAGGTTAAGGTTATAAGTTAAGGTTTTTGTTTAGGTTAAGGTTATAGGTTTTGGTTAAGGTTTAGTTTTTGGGTTTATGTTAAGGTTATAGGTTTAGGTTATAAGTTATAGGTTATAGGTTATAGGTTAAGGTTTAGGTATAGGTTTTAGGTTATAGGTTTAGGTTTTAGCTTATAGGTTTAGGTTTTGGTTTTAGGTTTAGGTTAAGGTTATAAGTTTAGGTGTCGAGTTATAGGTTTTTATTTAGGTTAAGGTTATAGCTTTTGGTTTAGGTTATAGGTTTGGGATTAGGTTTAGGTCTAAGGTTTAGTTTATAGGTTTAGGTTATAGGTTTAAGTTTTGGTTTTAGGTTTAGGTTAAGGTTATAAGTTCGTTTTAGGTTTAGGTTACGAGTTTTGGTTTAGGTTAAGGTTTAGGTTTTTTTGTTTATGTTAAGGTTATAGGTTTTTAGGTTATAGGTTATAGGTTCTGGGAATTGAGAAACGAGTTAAGGTTTAGCTTTAGAAATCGAGTTCGGGTTCGGGATCGGGTTTAGGCTTGGGTTTTCGAGTTTAGGTTTAGGTTTAGGTTAGGGAGTTAAGATTAGGATTAGGTGTAGGTTTAGGTTTAGGGATTTGAGAATACATTTAGGTTTTAGGTTTAGGTTTCTGTTATGGATTATAAGTTAAGTTTAAGTTAAGGTTTTAGGTTTAGGTTTAGGTTATAAGTGTTGGTTATAGGTTTAGGTTTAAGTTAGGTTATAGGTTATAGCTTTAGTGAATTGAGAATAGGTTAAGGTCTAGGTTTAGGAAATCGGGTTCGGGTTTGGGATCGGGTTTAGGTGTGGGTTTTCAAGTTTAGGATTAGGTTTAGGTTAGGGAGTTGAGATTAGGATTAGGTGTAGGTTTAGGTTTGGGGATTTGAGAATACATTTAGTTTTTAGGTTTAGGAAATCAGGTTCGGAATCAGGATCGGGTTTAGGCTTGGGTTTTCATGTTTAGGTTTAGGTTTAGGTTAGGGAGTTGAGATTGGGGTTTGGTGTAGGTTTAGGTTTAGGGATTTGAGAATACATTTAGGGCCCATTTGGCCCGACTGATTGGAAGGGATTGGATGGTATTGGAAGGGATTGGAAGTTAAATCCCGGGATTGGCCGGGCGTGCCAAACAGACTGGGTGATCTTATCTCGGGATATAGTTATCTCATGGATCATAAGACAATCCACTGACAACACCATCACTACCTTTAAATCCCATCCAGCTCCACCCTAATCTGTTCAAATTTTCCTGAGACATGTTTGGGTCGAGGGATTGGAAGGGATGGGAAGGTTTAATCCCGAGATTGGCTAGGCATGCCAAACAGACTCCATATAGCAATCATGGGATATAGCAATCCCATGGATCTTAAGACAATGCACTGACAACACCATCGTTGCCTTGAAATCCATGTTATCCACCTTAATACCATTCAATCCCTTCTAATCCACCCATCCAAACAGGCCCTTAGGTTTTAGGTTTAGGTTATAGTTTATAAGTTTAGGTTATAGGTTTTGGTTTTGGTTTTGGTTTTGGTTTTAGGTTTAGGTTAAGGTTATAAGTTTAGGTTATAGGTTTAGGTTTGAATTAAAGTTATAGGTTTAGGTTTGAGTTAAAGTTTAGGGATTCGGATTCAGGTTCGGGTTTGGGTTCGAGTTTAGGTTATAGGTTTTGGTTTTAGTTATGGTTATAAGTTTAGAATAACGTTTAGGTTTAGGTTATGAGTTTTGGGATTAGAGAATAGGTTTAGGTTATAAGTATAGGTTTAGGTTGGGTTATAGGTTAAGGTTTAGGTTTAGGTTATAAGTATAGGTTTTGGGATTTGAGAAAAGGTTTTGGTTATAAGTATAGGTTTAGGTTAAAGTTGTAAGTTTAGGTTTAGGATATAAGTATAGGTTATAGGTTAAAGTTTTTGTTTAGGTTTAGGTTATAAGTATAAGTTTAGGGATTTGAGAAGAGGTTTAGGTTAAGGTTATAAGTTTGGGTTAAGGTTATAAGTATAGGTTTAGGTTATAGGTATAGGTTTAGGTTTAGATTTATGTTTAGGTTAAGGTTTAGGTTAAGGTTTAGGTTAAAGGTTTTGGTTTAGGGTTAGGGGTGTGGTACACCAAATACAGATATAAATACGGCTTTGTCCAAATGGCTGAAAGTCCAATGCTTGTCCATAGAAAATGGACTGACTTCATCATGGTCATAATAACGGTTCCCACCTTACAGGGACCCCCGCTCATCCGGATAGCTCCGACGCACATCCGGGTCTGCTCCATTAATCTCAAGCAAATACATAAATACGGCCTGTCCAAATGGCCAGGCCCTTCCAATGCTGTCCATAGGAAATGGACAGCTTTATTATGGTCATAACAGCGGTTCCCACCTTCCAGGGACCCCCGCTCATCCGGATAGCTCCGACGCACATCCGGGTCTGCTCCATTAATCTCGAGCAAATACATAAATACGGCCTGTCCAAATGGCCAGGCCCTTCCAATGCTGTCCATAGGAAATGGACAGCTTCATCATGGTCATTTAAGCGGTTCCCACCTTCTAGGGACCCCCGCTCATCCGAATAGCTCCGACGCACATCCGGGTCTGCTCCATCAATCTCGAGCAAATACATTTAAAAACAAGGTAGGTATCTATTTTTTTTTATGAATGAAAACCAATCTTGAAGACTATTCATCAGACAATCCCTACAATGGATAGTAGTTAGACATTGAATAATTAAAAGCATTAACCACTTCTATTGCATTTTTGCATATACACAAGATTCATAGGCTGAAAATTTGCCATTGAGATAGTGTTTTATGTTCGGTTGGTAGAGACGGACAAGCTCTTTATACCATATGACCTACAGCTGATGAAAATTTCAAGTAAATTGTACGAGGTTTACAGTAATCTTGGAGATTAGAAAATTTTTAATTATGTGCATTTCAGTCTAAGTTATTTCTCTAATCACGATAGCCTTGGGAGGGTTAATACGAGGGATGAGTTGATTGCAAGAGGCCGATTAAAACTATAGTGGGTTATCTTGCCGGACATAATCATTTCAAGTCCAGCAAGATAACCCAATATAGTTTTAATCGGCCTCTTGCAATCAACCTATCCCTCGTGTCAACCCTCTCAAGGCTATCGTCATTAGAGAAATAACTTAGACTGAAATGCACATACTTGGAAATTTTCTAATCTCCAAGATTACTGTAAATCTCGTACAATTTACTTAAAATTTTTATAACGTGAAATAGTACATGAGTGAGAGAAGACAACGTAACCTTTTATATAGAAGCCAGAAATTGATAGGTTGGGATTGTCCTATCGAGGAGATTGTTGGGCGTAGTCCATCTGCTGTTGGGACAAACATGCATGGGTTTGGATTATTGGACCATGGACCCCATCTGTCATTGAAAACCAAGGATTAAAATGGTGTGACAATCTTATGTAGTAAGATATATATATATATATATATATATATATATATAAAATCCCTTGTGTAGTATTTGTGGATTATGTATTTGTGGATAATGTGTAGTTGTGTACATATACTTCATGGAAATTCAGTTCCTTTTGTGTTTTGCCTGGTTGGGTAGTAAATCTTTTGATCCAATTTAGGATGGTAGCTTAATGGCACTCTTTTCGATTGCTCCTCAAAGAATGGAATGAAATAAAGTACCCATAAGTTTTCTACGGTAGCACATTACACAAATTGTGGTCATATGCACTATTAACTTGATATAGTTACCCTAACAAAGAACAAAGAACTTTTCAAATTTGAAACCTACTGCATTTTTAACTCCGAGTTTGTGTAAACTGACACACACACACTCACACACATCCGGTTTCTTGGTTTGGTTGCGCTCATTAAGCTTCTAACCGAACACTTCCTATATATCTATTTATTCCCTCTGCACATCATTAACCAGGGCTAGACTCATATTTTAGTTTTGTTCCATTTGAAAATTGTTGGTGACCCATTCTCCTCACATGTGACACTGTTGTTCAGCTATCCGGGCCTCCCAAATCATGGTTCCCAGTGTTCATGGTGCTCAACTCTTGAAATCATACTGGTAAAGCAATCCTAGCCATCCTATCAGTGGCTATCAAATGGATGGTTAAAAAGTAAAATAATGAGTGGGTCGAAATTTGAAGGGAAAAATCAGATGGTTACTATTTATCTTCCCAGTGTAGTTTTTATGGTGTGTGTATATGCTCCATCTCTATTTAGCCATCCCCAAAAATGGTGCTGATCAGAAGTTAATTATCTGATCTGTGACCTGTTTTTGGATGGCCCAAGAAAAGTTTAGGACAGTAGTTCAAATGAAAATAAAATCTCCAAATGGAAGTTATAAACAGGTAACGGATGCATTTTTTTACCATTAGGCCATCCATGAGGTGGTTGATTAGTTATTTGATTTTGATTAATCAATGTGTTAACCAAATTACTGATATACTCTCAATAAATTACCTGAGATGTAGAGAAGATGTTCAACATTTGTAGGGAAAATGACTGAGAGCCACAACTCCCTACATAACTTCTAATAATACCAAGATAGTCTTTGTATAATTTCCTGTGGGGGCTGCAGTCGCTGCAAACTGGAGTGGGCCACCATGATCAGGCCTCAAGAGAATCAACCCACCTATACAATTAAGGGGAAAAAAAAAAAAAAAACAGCATTAGTCTACATTCAATGAAAACTAAGCCAATAGTGAAGTCGTACCCATCAAACCCATGATCTACATCACTAAACTATAGGTCACATATGTGTGAGATCGCAAAATCATACACTTGCCAAGGCAGGGGACCCTGTATATCTGCTTGTTGCCCACTCCTTAATAGAGTAAGAAAGGGGCATGCACCATGTGATGACAAACATGTGAGTGTGCAAAAACTCACGTGCAACTCTCCACTAGTGAAGGTTTGTTTAGATGCCACTTAAAAATGAGTTCATCTCACATTAATTAATCATGATTATGAATTAGAAATGAAATTTCTTTCATGTTGGTAAGAACTAAAAATCATCCTGATAACCTAATACATAAGTGCAATTAAAATTGAAATGAGATGGACTCATTTTTTAAGTGGCAAGCAAATAAGATTTTTTTTTTTTTTTTTTTTTTTTTTTTTTGGGGGGGGGGGGAGCATTTACCTAGTGTTATGTTGAAGTTTGATGAATAGAGAGATAAGAACACATGAGAATGTCAGTCATGTTTGAGCTTGATCTTAATGTGGCTTCAAATGGGTAGCCAAGATCATGGAGATATCTTAGTCTTGTTAGCAAAACGTACAAAAAAAAACAAGAGAGAGAGAGAGGAAAAAACCCACAATTAGAACAGAACAAAATACGAACCCGCAATAATTCAAAGTGTTTCAGAGATTTAGACTGTGTTTGGATGCCCAAATGAAATTACATTGAAATTTATGAAGTTTTGTAGTCCTATGGCGATCAGTCACATTTGTTTCAAATCCAACTTGAAACTAATGTAGTTGCAATCTCGAGTCTGGCCCGTGGATGTCAATGCACTTCTTATTTTCTGTACATTATTAAACGTCTTATTTGTCAATGCACGTCTTATTTTCTTCATTATTTTCTAGTTCCTCTTTGCTAAATGATGGACCCACATGAGATGTGTGAGCTTAATATCAAAGACTGGATATCGCCAAATGATGGACCCACATGAGATCATACACATTATTTGATGCACAGGATGCTACATGATTCATCATTTGTACTGATGCACAGGATGCCCCATCAGATGCATCGGAAGATGGGTAATGGTAAAAACTGAAATTGTTTTGCACAATCTCTTGAAGAAAGAAAATTAAAGAGCTCCAGTAAATCAGTCATTCATAATGCTTGTTTATGATGGGGTATACAAGGTACCCCAAAAATCTTCGATTCAAGTAACTATGGGCATATGAGTGATGCAAGGATAAAAATAACAAATGGTAAAAGCAAATAACATCATTTGATGTGCATGCCTCCATCACAAATACAGTCCCTATAATGAGAGTGGCATTAAACCTCGAACTCAAAAGGGTTAATCATATAATGCACATTACCCCAACTAAATCAAAATAATTTCACAAGCTTTGTGAAAGCCAATAACATGGTTCAACATGCATGCATTCATCACAGATAATCCCATTACATGAGCAATGTTAACAAAACCTTCAACTCATATAATGCACATTACCCATCTAAAACAAAACATCTTAAAAAACCTTGCCAAATAAAAGGATCTAATTTAGTGGATGGAATTTACCATGAGTGATGGCTAAGATTATAAAATCATTGTGAAGAATGCCCAAGGCTATGCTGCCCTAGAATATGGAAAACCAAAAAACACACTAGAGTATGGTAAAAAAAATAAAAATAAAAAAAGACACAGGTTTGGCCCATTCAACCCCATTTGACTTTGCTCATTTGAACACACCTCATTAGGGCTGCTTGAATGGTTATGAATAGACCTATTATTACATTTGCCCCAGATCGAAAATAAGCCCACCAATAGGAAAAGATGCTTTATAAAATCGACTTTTTGGCATCATAGTATCCTTTCATGCCATGCCAAAAAGAATGAACCAATCAAAAGAGGCATAACCTAGATGAGAGTGGGAAGTGTTAGAGAACTTCACCCATACAATGCGTGCAAAGTTGAAATATATGAATAATGAATATGCATGCTGAGGCTGATTAAATGAGTACAAAAGACAAACAAAAAAGAAAGGTCAAATTCAAAGGTTTCCTTGAATTGGGAGTTCAAAAAAAATATTGTTAAAATTCCAACATATGTGAAGATGTGAAATATTATTCGTTTTTTTTTTTTTTTTTTTTTTTTGGGGGGGGGGAGATATGTACGTGTATTTGTTGGTGCAGGGGCTATTCTTTGGTAAGAATGTTGTCTAGAAGGCATTGTCAACATGACCTGCTCCAATAGGCCCTAATCCAACACAAATCAAGCATGATTTTGTGAATTAGGGCCCATTAATGCAACAAAAAGACAGCAAAATGGAAAAAGAAAAAAAGAAAAAGAAAAAAAAAAGAAGTGATGGTTTACCCTTCCCCCAATATATTCCAAAATGGTCCACTCCGCTTTGATTCATCGAATCCTACATAAATTTTTGTTTTGATCATCAAAATAGGTCTAGATCTAATTTAAAATTTGTTTCTAACCTTCCTTCATGGCTGAAATGAAGAAAGATGTGGAACAAATGAGAGAATTTTGAAAAAAGAAAATTCAATATGGGCTCTCTATGGCCCTATTGGCCCCATAATGGTGCTGATATGGGGGTATATTAACCCATTTTTTTTCATAACGGACCGATTCACTCCTATCCAATAATCTTGTGTGATCGTGCGTAGTCATTTCCAGTACGTACCGATAACATAACTGTTTTTTAATACCATGTAAACAAGACTTTCCCAAGCATGCATTTATAGTTATAAGACCGAGCACTAGATGAGCCGGTTCTTCTTCTTCTTATTCTTCTTATCTTCTATGCCTTTATCAATAAAATACTATGCAAACCATGGCAAAGAATCATTTTGAAAGCTTCAATTGCTTTGCGGGAGCCAAGTCCCGCATAGCAATCCGATAGTCGAAGGCCAAGACTATATGCCTAGTCCAACCCATGGTTCATGTACCTCCACCTAACCCAACCCAACCCAATTTTAAGTTGGGAATTCACAACCCAAGCTGCAACCCAAGCAAGCTTGGTTGGGTTGGTCAGATGGATACATGCTAATATTTTTGTTATAATGTTAGTTTATTATATTTTAATACACGTCTTATTTTCTGTACTTATAATTTTATTAATTATATGTAGTTATTTATAGTAAATAACTTTGTTTTGTTTTTAAACAAATAAACTAAAATATAGGACAATTAATCCTTTAAAAATGTCATGAGAACAATCAAATCCAGGGATATAGTAAAATGAATGTGTTAGAGTCAGCAAAGTGATTTGACTCAAAATTCAACCGAGTCAAGTTGGCTTGGCCAATTTCAGGTCAATTTGAGAAGTTGTAGAACTATGAAAACAAAATTTTCTCAAATAAAACTTTTATTATTGGCACACTTAAGTATGGTTGAAGGCACAAGAACCATACCATGAATAGAGTTAAGGGCAGCTTTTAAAACATGAACAACAACTCTCAACTTCTCCTGCAAGACAGGATACAAGAACATCAGCCACATACAATTCAGATGTATTTTACCTTACTTCTCTTTGATATTTGACCAAAATTGTTCTCTAAAATCAAGCAAAACCACAAACAGATGTTACCATGAAATGGAACTCGATTGATGTAGAAAAGATTGAAAATACCTCAACTGATTACCTCTACCAAATTAATTAGGAATTCATAAGATTATTAAGTAATAAAGGTATCATATCTATGAAAATAGTCATGTTCTATCACCCATGATGTTTTTGATAAATCTACTCAGTCCATCCATTTTGTGAGCTCATTTTAGAACTTAAGACCAAAAATGATAAGGAAAAGTCATGAAGACCTACACAAGGGCTTAATACCGAAGCACAACAATTTTTAAATTAGTAGAGTGTCAGTATACCGAAGCCCACTCTTTGCTTCAAATAATCCATCATTTTTCCCGATCGATGTCACATGACCATCGATTGCACATCATCTTTTCTATCTAAGACCGATATGTAATTAATAGCTCCAATGCATGCAACGAACAACATCCATACAACATTCGTTTGAAATAAATATTCCCAAGCCCCAAGCTATAGAAAGGGAAGGAAACACCAGTAAGATACATAGATTAAAAAGAAAAAATAAAACACCGAAATAATATAAATTATATTATTTAGATTATTTAGATTCAAGTTTTTAAAAGTAATTTTATGAAAAAGTATAATGATTATAAATTTCTTTATATGTTTCTTTAAAAATATCTTCATGTTTAGCTTGACAATAGTTAAAATATAATAATAGCACATATCCCTTAAACCAGAGGAGTATTGGATAAAACTAACATTGGATATCTTCATGCCTTGGGGTCTTTTTTATTTCTATATATTTTAAATAGTCACATGCTTCTCACATCTTAAAGTTCATCTCAATAGTTTAAAACTTTTGTCGCAAAACGGAGGCAAGAAATAATTTGGGCGCAAAAACAGTAGGTCCCACCATGATGCATAGATCATATCCTTATTGTCCATCCATTTTGCTAGCTTATTTTAAGGCATGAGCTCAAAAGTGAGGTAGATCTAAAGCTCAGTTGAATTGCACCATGTTAAAAATTAGAAATTAAACTCTTACAGTTAATAGTTGCTTAGGGGCCATAAAAATTTTGAATCAAGCTGATTTTATTATTTTTTTCCCTCTACCAATGTCTGTACAATTCTATGAACAGGTCGATGAGAAATAAGCATTAGTGTGGGTCTTAGGAACGCATTAACTTTCAACAATTAAGTTATAACAACTATATCATGTATTGTGGTCCATTCAAGTTCTGCGTTTGCCTTTTTTTTAGATGCACGCCTTAAAATGAGCTTGTGGAACAAATGGATGGCACGGATGTAACATATTCATCACAGTGGGGCCTATGTTATGTTTTTGTGTGTGTACAAATACATGAAGTTCAATTAAATTTATCCCAATTTTTGAGGGAGTTATATATATATATATATAAACAGACTATTGTAAACTGTAATAATAACTTTCGAACATCAAACCCGAAATCAAGATTTATCTTTTCATTGCAAAGCTAGCACCATTCTCATTATCATCCCCTTCAAAATACAAATCGAGAGACCCACATCCACATTCATCATTTCTTACCCTAGGATTAAAAAATAACACAAACAAAACATCTTTTTAATTTACTCCAAACAACAAAAGTGAAAGAAAAAACACATCCAGATTCGTCACTTCCAACAATGAAAATAGCTTTCACATTTAGCGTTCTTCTAAACATCTAACCAAAAAGATCCACTTCCAAATTCATCATTTCTACAAGAAGAAGATTATAAAAAGAAAAAAATAATTACTTCTGGCTTTTGTCTCCTTCAAACATCAAGGCACAAAAAACCTAAATCCAATTCAAAGAAAGGAACCTCTTCATTTTCTCCCTCCTTCATGCATCCAAAAGAAACACTCTATCCAAGCTCATAATTTCTTATCAAAGTAAGCAAAATTTTCAGTCTTGGAACCTTCAAACATCAACATGCATGTGGGTCCACACACACACACACAAAACATCCAAATTCATCATATTTTTTATCAAAAAGTAAAAGAGAGAGCATTCTCATTTTCCCTTCTTTATGAAAATTCCACATTCAAATTCACCATTGCTTAAGCACCTTTTTCATTTTGATCTCCTCCAAACATCAAAACCCACATCCAAATCCATCATTTCTTACCAAGAAAAAGCACCTTTTTCACTTGCATTCAAACATCAAAACCCTAAATCAGAAAAAGCACCTTACCGTTTTCTCACATTCTAAAATCCCTAAATCCCCAATTTGTAAATTCAGAAAAACCCATTTTGGGGTCCACATTCAAATCGACAATCTACAAGCTACTAACTCCCAAATTCATAAATCGGCATTAATATTGAGAGAGATTGAGAGAGAGAGAGAGATACCTCGCTGTCGTGAATGAACTTCAAACGAGCTAACGGAGAGAGAGAGAGAGAGGGCATGCGTGGGTAGGGCGTTCGGCAACGGCCCACAAGAGAGATCAGCGAGAGAGGAAGAGAGAGAGGAGGCGAGAGAGACAGATAGAGGAGAGGGTGGAGAGATCAGAGAGAGAGAGGAAGAGAGAGATAGAGAGGGAGAGGAGGGAGAGGGAGCGAGAGAGAGAGAGAAATGGGAGCCTGCCGCCGGATGGGCATTAGGTTGAGTAGCGCGTTGGCTACTGAAGTGACGTCACCATGTTCTGTGGGCCCCACTATGATGTATGTGTTGTATCCACACCGTCCATCTATTTTGAGATATTATTTTAAGACATGAGCCAAAGAATGAGACAGATAAAAAGATGTAGTGGACCTCACCACATAAAACAGTGGGGAGAGTGATTCCCACTGTTGAAACTATCCTAAGGCCCACCATAATTTTTATTTGAAATCCAACTGGTTCAAAAGCTAAAAAAGACATAAAATAAGGTAAAACACGAATATTATTATAAGCCTATGGCTTATCCTTTCAGCTATTATAAGCCTAATAGCTGATTGAGATGGACGGCTACCAAAATCGGCTAAAAACAAAAAGAAATAGTGGACCACAAAAAGAAAACCGATCCAAATAAAAAGTGGACCACACCGTAAGAAATAGTGGTGATTGAACACCCACCATTGAAAACTTCTTGGAGGTTGCACAAACGCAATTGAAGGAAAAACAAATATCATCTAGATATTAAATTTTTATAGTGCAGGGAAGTTTTTAATAGCCAATCGATTGTTTCTTGTGGTATGGTGTGCTTGAGATTTGGATCTGCTCCAATTTTGGGCTCATGCCCTAAAATTAGATGGAAACACATATGGACAGCATGGATATACAGTACATACATCAAGGTCATGATCAGGGCAAAGACGTTGTTAGATGGTAAATAAACATAAAGGTGGACCCCAGAAAGTTTTTAAGGGTGAGTTTTCAATGACCACTGTTTCTAGTGGTGTGGTTCACCTGAGATTTGAGATTTGGATCTACTTCATTTTGTCGTCCATTCCCTAAAATGAGCTTACAAAACGGATGGGTGGCATTGATATACAACACATGCATCAAGGTAAGCCCACAGTCAGGGTCCCACCCATATGGCTGGTCCCCGGTCGTATCTTAAAAAAATAATAATAATAAATAAATAAAAATTATAACACACGCACACACACCCCACACACTCACGCTGGTGGAATTTCACCACCTATGGGTAGAACCCTTGAACGGGAGTTGAAACTCCTGAGAGTCTACCACCCGGGCAAGAGTAAGGACCCTGCGAACCCAGCCATGTGGGCACGGCACTGACAATGGGGCCGTGTTCAATATTTATGCATTTTATGACATGGGCAAAAAATGATGTAGATCCAAATCTAAGCTGGACCACACCGCAAAAAAATATATATAATAATAATAATAATTTGTTTGGTGGTCTACATCACAATCTCACACTTCATTACTATACAAAGAGATCTACTCCTTGAGTAGGCTTGTACTAAACCTAGGCATTTGGTAACGATTTTACGAAGAGTCAATCTTTTGACCTTATAAGGAGATAACTTGTACCAACTTGTTAAGTGTTTTGTTTTGTTATAAATCACAAAAATTAATTTCTTAATTTGATTAATTGGGGGTCCTATGTAGCTAAAAGATTTAGGGTCGTTACATCGGTAATCGATGCACATTTGTCATAATCCGTCCGACTTGCGCACCAATAAAAGTAGGGAAATGAAAGAGATCTTGCGAAGGAATCCAATGGTCATGAGAACATTCCGATGGTAAGGAAGAAGGTGCGGCGAACACGTTGGCATAAGTCTAACAATTTTTGCAATGCATGAGGCTTACCACAGAGGCTGATTTGCTAATCGACCCCAATGCACGAAGCCATTGAGCTCCCACCATAACATGTGTGATTAATCTGAACCTTCCATAAGATTAGATACGCTGTCCCTATATTTTATTGTAATAATTATGACATTTTGCTTCTCAGGTGAACTATAAAATTACAAAATAAATGGACGGGTAGGATTTACTTTCTACATTTTGGCCTGCTTAGGCTGTGAATCTGACTGATTCTCTTTTTCGGTCCGATCACATGGAAAGATAAATCTTCACAACTTTCAGATATTGGCACGTGTGTGTCCATTTGATGGGTAGGAGTCGACACGCGTGTGGAAAAGTGTGAATTAGAAACCTCGTGACGAAAATACGTAGAGACATTTTGGTTCATCGGCACTGACAAAATCCGTCGCAGGGATGATACGAATTATCCCCAAATGAGATTGGGATTCAGGTGTGATCCCTACTGGTCGGTGCTATGTGGGACCCACCATGATGAATTTGTTTTATCAACACCGTCCATCCATTTTTAGAGATTATTTTAATGCATTATCCCAAAGTTGAGGTAGATCCACAACTCAAGTGAACCACCCCACAGGAAACAATGGTGATTGAACGCCCACCATTCAACTGTAATGTTTCTTTACCATCCAAACTGTTGATTAGGTCGCACGGACATGGATTAAAGGAAATCACAAATATCATCTTGATCCAAAACTTTTGTGGTCCATATGGATTTTTTAACGGTAGGAATTCAATCATCACTATTTTTTGGTATGCGGTCCATCTGACATTTCGATTGCATTATATTTTGGTTTTTCGACTAAAATTAGCTGATAAAATAGATGGACGGCGTGGATAAAACACATACATCGTTATGGGGCCTAAAAAGCACTGACGAGTACCAACCTCGGTACTCGAGGGTTCCCTACCCTAACTACGAAGACATATAATCCTAGCTGTCAATTTTTAAGTACTTAAAGATGGTACAGACACAAGCTGATATCTTTGAATTCAACGTGTGGACATGGATAACTATTACTCATCACTACGGGATATTCATGATCATTTGTTGGGACCACCGAGATGTGGCTCACAAATCCAGCCCCCATCCATTATGTGTGTCCCACTTGGATGAGGAGTCAGTCCAAGTTTCACATGCATCAAAATTAATGGTCCGGTAAGGACTCTATGGGGCCCACTACAATATATGTGTTCTATTTAAGCCATCCATTTATTTTGACATATCATTTTAGGTCATGAAACCAAAAAATCAGGTAGATCAAAGGCTCAAGTGGACTACACAGTAGGAAACAATGGAGATTAAATCACATGTGATTCCTATAGTGTGGTTCACTTGGACCTTCAATATAACTCATTTTTGGTATTATGTAATAAACGTAAATATTAAAATATTTGAACGGCATGAATAAACCACATATAACACGGTAGCCCCACGTAGCCCATAACGGACCGTCCCATACCCAATTCACACCCAAATTGGGCACCCAATTCGGAAATGGTGGCTACTCCCCCTGCCACCATTATTTGGCCAATGGTTGGTGCTCTGTGTACCCCACCATGATGTATGTGTTTCATCCATGCCGTCCATCTATTTTCATAAATTATTTTATGGAATGAAAGAAAAACATGAGATATATCTCAATTTCAAGTGGACCACATTACAAGAAACAGTGTTGAATGAACAATGACCATTAAAAACATTTTGGGGAGTATAAAAGTTTTGGATCAGCCTGATTTTTTTTCCCTTGATCTGGGTCTTTATGACCTAATCAACAGATTGGATGTCAAATAAACAGTACAGTGGGCCTTAGGAGGATTTTAATGGTGAAGATCCAATCATTTTTGTTTTCTCGTGGTGTGGTCCATCTAAGATTTATATCCCTATGAATTTTTGTAACAACCCCTAAAATGATATGTAAAAATGGATGAACGGAGTGGATGAAACACATACATCATGGTGGGCCCACATAGCACCGACCATCAGCCACGTCAGAGTAGCCAAACCGTCTCCGCCCAAATCATGCCCTAAATTGGCGAGAGCGCCCCAAAACTTCCCAAAAGAAAATCGATTTTCACTTTCCCTCTCTCCGTTCCCCTATTCCCTTTCTCTCTCACCCGATCTCTGCTCCCTATTCCTCTCTCTCTCGATCTTCGTCCCGATCTCCTTTCCCCTTCTCTCTGAAGCCCTCCAAGCAGAGGAAGCAAAAGAAGAAAGTATAAGGTTCGTCTCTCTCTCTCTCTCTCTCTCTCTCTCTCTCTCTCTCTCTCTCTGTGTGTGTGCGTGCGCACGCGTGTGGGGTTCTCGGAGCTCTGTTCTGCTATTACACCATTATTTTTTGTTGGATTTCTGATATCTTCTATAACATGGGTTTTACTCTCTTTCTTAGTATAGTAGTTGGAACTTTGAAAAAAAAAATGATATTCCTCTGATTGTTGCAAACAGAAGAAAAAAAGGAAAAGAAAAATGAGATGGATTATCTGAATTTTCGGTTTCTTGTTGCACACAAACACACACAAAAAGGAAAAAAAATATATTCAAATGGGTTCTCAAAAAGATGTTTCCTATTTGAAATTTTGGTTGGTTGAATTCAATTTAGCTGTGTTTGGATGCACATGTGAATTGAATTTGTAAAGATTGGACTGTTCTAGTCCACGTTCTGATTGAGATGTATGTATGTATGCATATGAAATGTAGGGATGTAAGTTGTCATGGTCATGTTGCAAAATCATTATTGACTCATTTCTTCTTGGAAATGAAGTGGAAATGAATAAATCCTCTCTCTACATGTGAAACTGTGGTCCTGTTCTCATCCAAACAATCTGGATATACATTGCATTGGCAATATTTCTACATGTAAAAGCCTGGTTTGGGTTGTACCAAAGGTCCAAAACGTGTTGTTCCTGAGTTTCACAAACAATCCAATTACCCTTGATTTTGTAGCAAACCAAACTTCAAGGAGAAAAATTAGGCTGATTTCATAGACAATCCAAGAATTTTTTTTTTTGCTTAAAACGATTGCTGTTTTTTGTTTACCCTGTTTGGATTGTAATTTAATCAACATATGAGGAATCTGTGGAAAAGAATTCTTTTTAAGTTTATGAAAACTTTCTATATGTTGATTAATTTGTGCATATCTTCATATTAACCTAGAGACAAAATTGTATAATTCTTTTACAGCAAAAATTAAATTTCTCAGATTCATAACATTGTCATCTTTTTGGCTGCCACATGACCGATAAATTGAGAAGAAGTTTTCTCGAGTATAATTCTTTTACAGAAAAATTAAAGTTCTCAGATTCCTAAGCTAGTCATCTTTATTGACTGCCGCATGTCTGAAAAATATGAGCGGAAGTTTTCTCCAGGTGTTTTTTTTTTTGCATTAGAAGACTCACCAAATTCTAGTTATAAATGTAGTTGGATAGAGGCTACGGGTGTGTGTATTCACCTAAAAAATAAAATAAAATAAAATATTACATCGAGTTAGCTGGTGGTAATCTTGGTGGGTTGCATTTGTTAGGTTTAGGTTTGGATGTCAAACACATATCATCAGGGAGGGCCCATGGTTTTGGATTCTTCACTTGTTAAAGAAAAATTAACAAAGACCATTTATGTAATTTTCTCCTTTAAAAGGCAGCTGGAATTTTAGTTCTCTCAGGCACTATTTGGTAAAATCTGAACCATGAGGAATTAACATTTTACCATATACTGCCTCAGTGAGAAACTACCTGGAGGTGCCTTTTAAGAATGAAAATTACTAAAGCTCACCTGGTATGTGTATAATATAACATCCCAGCCATCCAACATATGCATCCCATCATGATGATCACATGAACCAAAAATCAGGCTGATTATCAAAAAATCAGATGGGCCACTTTTTTATTATAAAAAAGTCAGATGGGCCACACTTGAATTTGTATGTTTTTGAGTTATGTAAATTATTTTTTTTGCATTAGCCTACTTTGTCATTGGATTTCTTTCGTTGAGTCATTTTATCAAACAGTTAGCAAGAATCCGTTTCCCACATTAGGTGGGGCGCTGATGGACATGGCCCACCAAACAGCGCCCAAAAAATAATTATGAATGTTTTAATGGAGGGTAACCCCTCTCAACTATTGTATGTGGTGTGGCCCACACAAGTCACAGATTGACTTGATTTTTAATCTTTTATATGTGATGAGCTGGAATTGGATCAAGCTGATATTTGTTTTTTCCTTTTGTACATGTCTGTACGACTTAATCAACAAGTTAGATGTCTAATAAACATTAAAGTATGCCTTAGGAGGTTTTTAATGGTGGATATTCAATCACTAATGTTTTCCTGATGACATGGTCCACCTGAGATGTAGATCGGCCTCATTTTTTGTATAAGGCTATAAAATGATATGGAAAAATGGGTGGATGATGTGGATAAAACACATGTCCAATTGAACGTAGACACTTTATTTCAACAATGAATATAGACACTTTAAGATAACCCTAAATACAAACGTAAAACCTAAACTTAAACATGAAAACCAATAAAGAGGCCCAAGCCTCCTAATTAGAGCGACTAACTATGCAAAATCAATCAAGAACCATGTAATAAAATTTCATTAAATATCTCTTATCTGATGCAAGACATGAAATTAAATATGATATGCAAGAGTTTCAATTGTTTGAATAATGCTTATAATACTTAAATCAGTCCACTGGGACATGTGTTTACAATGCTTGAATCAGTCCACTTGGACATGCGTTTACGATGATTAAATCACTCCACTGGAACATGTGTTTATGATGCTTAAATCAATCAACTCGGATGTGTAGTAATGATGCCAAGATATTTGGCAACAACATGTGTTTATGATGCTTAAGCTGAACGACCTGGATGTGTGCTAATGATGCTAAGATCAGCCCCTAGAACATTTGCTTATAATGCTTAAATCAATTCACTTGAACATGTATGAATGATGCTTTACTTAGTTCACTTGAACATGTGTGAATGATGCTCAACTTGGTTGTATACAAAAATGTGCGAATGATGCTTAACATGGTTCACTTGAACATGTGTGAATAATGCTTGACTTGGTTCACTTGAGCATGGGTGAATGGTGCGTCGGATATAATTATAAGATTTGTAAGTTAGATAATTAGTTACTCGTTTGAGGATTTCTATGGGGCCATACATAGATATGGTGTGTTTTTGGTGGCATAGAAATCGCTCAAATTGTCCCATTTTGGACAGTTCAAGGTTAGATGGAAAGTATGCTTTCATACACTCTATTTATATGTTCATGCTTGATCCGTGGTCCATCTCTTCGTTTCTCTCTGGATATGTTTCTTTCGTTCCGTATCCAATGTCAAATATCTTTACATTGATTTAGATATTTGGCATCGGAATGTAACGTAAGATTAACTTATCTGGAGAGACATGGGGAGATGTTGCCGGATTTTCGGCGTGAACATTTAAATGGGAATATGAAAGTATTACAATCTATCCAACCTTGGATGAGTAACTAATTTAGGATTTAATTATATTGCCTTAGAATTAATGGAGCAGACCCGGATGTGCGTCGGAGCTATCCGGATGAGCGGGGGTCCCTGGAAGGTGGGAACCGCTGTTATGACTATGATGAAGCTGTCCATTTCCTATGGACAGCATTGGAAGGGCCTGGCCATTTGGACAGGCCGTATTTATGTATTTGCTCGAGATTAATGGAGCAGACCCGGATGTGCGTCGGAGCTATCCGGATGAGCGGGGGTCCCTGGAAGGTGGGAACCGCTGTTATGACCATGATGAAGCTGTCCATTTCCTATGGACAACATTAGAAGAGCCTGGCCATTTGGACAGGCCGTATTTATGTATTTGCTCGAGATTAATGGAGCAAACCCGGATGTGCGTCGAAGCTATCCGGATGAGCGGGGGTCCCTGGAAGGTGGGAACCGCTGTTATGACCATGATGAAGCTGTCCATTTCCTATGGACAGCATTGGAAGGGCCTGGCCATTTGGACAGGCCATGTTTATGTCTGTATTTGCAGGTACCACACCCTTAACCTAAACCTATAACCCAACCTATACTTATAATTTAATCCTATTCTAAAATCCCTCAACCTAACCTACACCTTAAACCTAAACCTATACCTAAACCTAAACCTATTCTCAACTCCCTACCCTAAACCTAAGCCTAAACATGAAAACCCAATCCTAAACCCGATCCCAAACCCCAACCCGATTTCCAATGCCAAAACCTTAACCTATTCTCAATTCCCAAAGCTATAACCTATAACCTTATGCTAAACCTAACCTAAACCTATAACCTTAACCTATGACCTAAACTTATAACCTTAACCTTATCCTTATCCTATAACCAAAACCTATACCTATTACCTAAACCTTAACCTATTCTCAAATCCTAAACCTAAACCTACACCTAATCCCAATCTCATCTCCCTACCCTAAGCCTAAGCCTAAACATGAAAACCCAAGCCTAAACCCGATCCCGAACCCCAACCCGATTTCCAATGCCTAAACCTTAACCTATTCTCAATTCCCAAAGCTATAACCTATAACCTTATCCTAAACTTAACCTAAACCTATAACCTAAACCTATAACCTTAACCTATGACCTAAACTTATAACCTTAACCTTATCCTAAAACCAAAACCTACACCTATTACCTAAACCTTAACCTATTCTCAAATCCTAAACCTAAACATACACCTAATCCCAATCTCAACTCCCTACCCTAAGCCTAAGCCTAAACATGAAAACCCAAGCCTAAACTCGATCCCGAACCCTAACCGAATTTCCAATGCCTAAACCTTAACCTATTCTCAATTCCCAAAGCTATAACCTATAACCTTATCCTAAACCCAACCTAAACCTATAACCTTAACCTATGACCTAAACTTATAACCTTAACCTTATCCTTATCCTATAACCAAAACCTACACCTATTACCTAAACCTTAACCTATTCTCAAATCCTAAACCTAAACCTACACCTAATCCCAATCTCAACTCCCTACCCTAAGCCTAAGTCTAAACATGAAAACCCAAGCCTAAACCCGATCCCGAACCCCAACCCGATTTCCAATGCCTAAACCTTAACCTATTCTCAATTCCCAAAGCTATAACCTATAACCTTATCCTAAACCTAACCTAAACCTATAACCTTAACCTATGACCTAAACTTATAACCTTAACCTTATCCTTATCCTATAACCAAAACCTACACCTATTACCTAAACCTTAACCTATTCTCAAATCCCTAAACCTAAACCTACACCAAATCCCAATCTCAACTCCCTACCCTAAGCCTAAGCCTAAACATGAAAACCCAAGCCTAAACCCGATCCAGAACCCCAACCCAATTTCCAATGCCTAAACCTTAACCTATTCTCAATTTCCAAAGCTTATAACCTATAACCTTATCCTAAACCTAACCTAAACCTATAACCTTAACCTATGACCTAAACTTATAACCTTAACCTTATCCTTATCCTATAACCAAAACCTACACCTATTACCTAAACCTTAACCTATTCTCAAATCCCTAAACCTAAACCTACACCTAATCCCAATCTCATCTCCCTACCCTAAGCCTAAGCCTAAACATGATGAAACCCAAGCCTAAACCCGATCCCGAACCCCAACTCGATTTCCAATGCCTAAACCTTAACCTATTCTCAATTCCCAAAGCTATAACCTATAACCTTATCCTAAACCTAACCTAAACCTATAACCTTAACCTATGACCTAAACTTATAACCTTAACCTTATCCTTATCCTATAACCAAAACCTACACCTATTACCTAAACCTTAACCTATTCTCAAATCCCTAAACCTAAACCTACACCTAATCCCAATCTCATCTCCCTACCCTAAGCCTAAGCCTAAACATGAAAACCCAAGCCTAAACCCGATCCCGAACCCCAACTCGATTTCCAATGCCTAAACCTTAACCTATTCTCAATTCCCAAAGCTATAACCTATAACCTTATCCTAAACCTAACCTAAACCTATAACCTTAACCTATGACCTAAACTTATAACCTTAACCTTATCCTTATCCTATAACCAAAACCTATACCTATTACCTAAACCTTAACCTATTCTCAAATCCCTAAACCTAAACCAACACCTAATCCCAATCTCATCTCCCTACCCTAAGCCTAAGCCTAAACATGAAAACCCAAGCTTAAACCCGATCCCGAACCCCAACTCGATTTCCAATGCCTAAACCTTAACCTATTCTCAATTCCCAAAGCTATAACCTATAACCTTATCCTAAACCTAACCTTAACCTATGACCTAAACTTATAACCTTAACCTTATCCTTATCCTATAACCAAAACCTACACCTATTACCTAAACCTTAACCTATTCTCAAATCCCTAAACCTAAACCTACACTTAATCCCAATCTCAACTCCCTACCCTAAGCCTAAGCCTAAACATGAAAACCCAAGCCTAAACCCGATCTCGAACCCCAACCCGATTTCCAATGCCTAAACCTTAACCTATTCTCAATTCCCAAAGCTATAACCTATAACCTTATCCTAAACCTAACCTAAACCTATAACCTTAACCTATGACCTAAACTTATAACCTTAACCTTATCCTAAAACCAAAACCTACACCTATTACCTAAACCTTAGCCTATTCTCAAATCCCTAAACCTAAACCTACACCTAATCCCAATCTCAACTCCCTACCCTAAGCCTAAGCCTAAACATGAAAACCCAAGCCTAAACCTGATCCCGAACCCCAACCAGATTTCCAATGCCTAAACCTTAACCTATTCTCAATTCCCAAAGCTATAACCTATAACCTTATCCTAAACCTATAACCTTAACCTATGACCTAAACTTATAACCTTAACCTTATCCTTATCCTATAACCAAAACCTACACCTATTACCTAAACCTTAACCCATTCTCAAATCCCTAAACCTAAACCTACACCTAATCCCAATCTCAACTCCCTACCCTAAGCCTAAGCCTAAACATGAAAACCCAAGCCTAAACCCGATCCCGAACCCCAACCCGATTTCCAATGCCTAAACCTTAACCTATTCTCAATTCCCAAAGCTACAACCTATAACCTTATCCTAAACCTAACCTAAACCTATAACCTTAACCTATGACCTAAACTTATAACCTTAACCTTATCCTAAAACCAAAACCTACACCTATTACCTAAACCTTAACCTATTCTCAAATCCCTAAACCTAAACCTACACCTAATCCCAATCTCAACTCCCTACCCAAAGCCTAAGCCTAAACATGAAAATCCAAGCCTAAACCCGATCCAGAACCCCAACCCGATTTCCAATGCCTAAACCTTAACCTATTCTCAATTCCCAAAGCTATAACCTATAACCTTATCCTAAACCTAACCTAAACTTATAACCTTAACCTTTTTCTAAAACCAAAAGCAAAACCTATAACCTAAACCTACACCTATTACCTAAACAGTAACCTATTCTCAAATCCCTAAACCTAAACCTACACCTAATCTCAATCTCAACTCCCTACCCTAAAACTAAGCTTAAACTTGAAAACCAAAATCTAAACCCGATCCCGAACCCGGACCCGATTCCCTAAATCTAAACATAAACCAATTCTTAATTGCATAAACCTATACCTTATAACCTAAACCTAAACCTGAATCCTAAACTAAACTTAAACCCGATCCCAAACTCGAACCCGAACCTAAATCTCTAAACCTAAACCTATAACCTAAACCTACTTCAAAATCCTTGAAACCTAAACCTATATATTTTAAACCCTAACCTAACCCTATAACCCATAACCTATAACCTAAACACAAATCCCTAAACCTTAACCTATAATGCAACCTAAACCTATACTTAAAACCTAAAACTATTCTCAAATCCCAAAACCTATAACTTTGAACCTAACCTTTCCCTAAACCTATAACGGAAGAGAACCTAACCTTTCCCTAAACCTATAACCTACACTTATAACCTTAACCTATAACCCATACTTGCAACCTTAACCTAAACTTGTAACCTTAACCTAAACTTAATTCTCTAAAACTAAACCTATAACCTAAACTATACCTATTATCATATCCTAAACATATAATATAACCTAAACCTATAACTTAGCATAATCTTAAAGCTATTTCCATAAACTGACTGTAGTCTTTTCATTGTAGACATGGATAAGAGTTGGATGCGAACTAAGAACAGGTTTGGCCCAGAGTATAAACAAGGGGTTGAAGAGTTCATGGAATTTGCACGAAATCGGGCAGATTCAAGGAATAGGATTAGGTGTCCATGTCGAAAATGCAAGAACATAATATTTAAGACTTTAGACAAAGTAGAGGACGATTTATTCATAGTTGGGATTGACTAGGGTTACACTTGGTGGATCTATCATGGTGAAGATATGACCCATAGAGTTGAGCCCACTGAAGTCATTGCTGATCCAATTGTGCCGGATGATGAGGATGAAGACGTTGACGAAATGCAAGATATCATAGGGGATGTGTTTAGGGGAACAACTGCGGATACTGATTTTGTAGCGACAAGCGTGGCCAAGATATTCCTCCAATGGGTGATGTCGAATCAGAAAAGTTTAGTAAGTTGTTGAGGGATGCGCAACGTCCACTTTATCCGGGGTGTAAGAACTTCTCCAAGTTGAATTTTCTTACAAAGTTACTTCATTTGAAGACAATAAATCGTTGGAGTAACAAATCGTTCAACATGTTGCTAGAGTTGTTGAAAGAAGCATTGTCGGACGGTGAGACATTGCCTAAGTCCCATTACGAGGCAAAATCCTTGATGCGAGACTTGGGCCTTGGATATGAACTCATACATGCATGTATAAATGATTGTTTATTATATCGAAAAGAGCATAAGGATGCTTGAAGAGTGTCAAGAATGTGGAGAGTCTAGGTGAAAGTATGGCAAATCCAGGGATAAGAACATCCATAAAAGGTGTTAAGGTACTTCCCATTGAAACCAAGATTGCAAAGATTGTTTATGTCTCGTAAGGCAGTGAAGATATGAGGTGGCATAAGGAGAAACGCGTTCATGATGATAGTACACTGAGGTACCTTGCTGACTCTGAAGCCTAGCAAAATTTTGATGAGCAATATGACTGGTTTGCAAAGGATTCTCGCAATGTTCAACTGGGTCTTACATGGGATAGTTTTAATCCATTCGTTAATATGAGTAACTCGTTCAGTATATGGCTAGTGGTACTTATGCCCTACAATTTACGTCCTTGGTTGTATATGAAGGAGTCATTTTCATGATGTCATTACTTATTCCTGGACCCAGGTCACCCGGGAATGACATTGATGTATACTTGTGACCGTTAGTAGATGAGTTAAACCAGTTGTGGAGTCAAGGTGTACACATGTATGATACATTTGCAGGACAGACATTTCGATTGCATGCAGCGATCTTGTGGACAATAAATGACTTTCCCGCATATGAAAATTTATCTGGGTGGAGTACGAAGGGCAAGTTGGCTTGTCCTACATGTGGTATTGAGACTTGTTCATTGTCATTGAAGCATGGTAGAAAAACGTGTTATATGGGCCATCGTCGCTTCCTTCCGAGCGATCATAGTTGGCGTAGGAAGACGATGATCTTTGATGGCAAACAAGATCATAGGCTACCCCCGAAAGAGCTATCTGGAGAAGATGTGATGCAACAACTGAGTAATATTAGAGAAGTTAGATTTGGTAAGGCATCGCACTTGAAGAAGAGAAAATGTACAGTATTGGACTATAACTGGAGGAAGAAGAGCATCTTTTTTGAGTTGCCTTATTGGAGTGATTTGAAATTGCGACACAACTTGGATGTCATGCATATTGAGAAAAATATATGTGACAATGTCTTCGGAACAGTGATGAACATAGAGAAGAAAACAAAAGACAGTTTCAAGGCTCGATTGGATCTACAAGAAATGGGTTTAAGGAAAGAGTTACACTTGCAACCACATGAAAATTCGTATACTATACCAGCAGCCTGCTACACGTTGACCAAACTAGAGAGAAAGCGTTTATGTGAATGGTTGAGATCGGTGAAGTTTTCCGATGGGTATGCGTCAAACATATCTCGGCGCGTAAACGTTATGGATTGTAAGGTAACAGGAATGAAAAGTCATGATTGTCACGTCCTTCTGCAACGCCTACTGCCGGTTGCGATTCGTGGATTCCTGAGTAAGGATATCAGTGCGACGCTGATTGTACTGTGGATATTCTTTAAGGATTTGTGTTCAAAATCGTTGAATGTGGATGTTATTAAAAGACTGGAGAGGGACATTGCCATAATCCTTTGCAAACTTGAAAGAATATTTCCACCTGCATTTTTCGATGTCATGGTACACCTAGCGATTCATTTACCGCACGAGGTGAAGCTTGCAGGCCCAGTACAATATCGTTGGATGTATCCGATCGAAAGGTGGTAGAACCTGTTGAATTTTTTTTTCCATTCCATAAACTGCATATATTCATGTTTTCATACGTATAACACAAAGGGTTTTGTGTACAGATACCTTCACACACTCAAACAATTTGTGAGGAATAAGGCACGACCGGAAGGGTCGATAGCTGAAGCGTACATTGATAATGAGTGCCTTACATTTTGCTCCATGTATCTTCGTGGCATAGAGACTAGATTCAACCGAGAAGATCGAAATGCCGATGAAGGGCAGGAGGATGAACAAGGACTCATATCTATATTTGCACAAAAAGTTCGTCCTTTAGGATCCCCGACGTTTCAGGATATGGATCTTGGGGATCTAGCAAAGGCGCGATAGTATGTGTTGCACAATTGTGAAGAAATAGAGTCATACTTGGAGTAAGTCTTCCCTCGATTATTGTAATTCCTACATGTGATGATCTTAATGTTTCTTGCTGACGACGTGCCATTTATGTGTAGTGAACACATAGACGATATGAAGTCCAAATTCCCCACAAATTATGATCGGATGCATCAGGATCAGTTTCCAGAATGGTTCGCCGAACGTGTAAGATTTTACATTGTATCTCACCACACTTAGAATTTCCGTTGTATTGCACATTATTTCAACCTAAGAAAATCACTAAACAATTATATTTTGTACATGATAATAGATGAAGACGTTGCGCACAAGCAACTCTGCAGATGTGTCTGATGCACTATACTCATTGGCGTGTGGCCCTGATAGACGTGTATCTAGATATACAGGTTGTATTGTAAATGGGATTCGGTTCCACACTGAAGAACGTGAGAAGAATAGGACCACGCAAAATAGTGGGGTAGTTGTAAAAGGAACAAATGAGGGGGATAAAATTGACTTTTATGGCATTTTGACTGATATTATTAAGCTGAGTTATTATACGAGAAAGCGGGTGTACTTATTTAGATGTAATTGGTGGGACATTGGAAATAAGAAGTTGGGAATACAGACTGACAACTACTTTACGAGCGTAAATTTATCTCGAAAGTGGTTTAAGGACGATCCATTTGTCCTCGCCAGTCAGGCTGAACAAGTATTTTACCTCGCTGACACTAAGTTAGGCGGCTCTTGGCACGTGGTGCAAAAAATAAAGCCCAGGAACGTATTTGACGTTCCCGTACCAGAAGTTGAAGATAGCGAGGACGGGGGAAATGACACGTCTAGGGTTGAACAAGCATATCAAGAGGACATGCCATCTACGGATATAGGGACTGATTCAAGTATTGATATTGATGTGGTACAATTAGACAGAGATGATGTACCACCTAATCATGTTGATGCCTTATTAATACAAGACATTGTTAGAGATGATACAGGTTTCATTGATGACAACGTTGAAGACTATGAGGAGGAAATACTAATCAGCGATAGTGATGGTGAAGAAGAAATAACCCTAAGCGATAGTGATATAGACGACGATTATTAAATGTACACATGATTTACATGTCATTTTTCAATTCAAATAATTTATGTATTCCATGTATACGTGAAAATTACAAGTCATGATTAATTCCTTTTATTGACTTGTTTATAATTCACATTTACAGTTGAGGCAATTTTTGATCATGTCATCCTCAAACCGGAGCATAGCAGAAGCACGCAACGTACTTCATCAGCTATTGCAGATGGACGTTTCGGTCCTGTCTTCTTCTGGTAGGGCCATAGAGATACCCGGTCTGGTCGATGAGTGTAGAGTGGAATATATCGACGACAACTTAGATGAAAGATTATACAATCTCAGAAAAATTCCGGAGCTGATGGAGATTTATAACCGTGGGAAACGAGATATGGAAGATGCGACTCTCTCACTTGCACATCTAAACGGAGTCCCGATGGATCAGATTTCTCCTATTGTGACTGTCATGTTGGCTATAAAAATGTCCAATGCTTCACACAGGATGGCATACACTTCTGAAGCATACGATGACTTACGCAGGGAGTACTTCGGATAGTTTACCTCATAGTTGTTTCGTATTACAACAAATATGTGTATTTAATATACAATGACAATGTGTAATTGAATTTTCAATGGTTATAGATTAAAGTTTACAGTTTTATTATATCTTGCATTATAGTGTAATGGTCTAATCATATTTATTCATCTCTCAGAGCATAAGCACAAATGCATTATACCATTAACATTACTCGTATAATGTTTTAGTATATTCCACTTGTATTGACATTGTTTAAATTTTGTAGTTCGTACATATTTAGTGATGGCACCAGGTGGGAGAGTACGTCATTCGCGCACTGGATCTACCCCTTCTACCCGTGATGCGACGGAGCCAGCATCGCCGTCGCATATTGTATCGCAGGCGTCTGATCCCTCAGTCG
Source organism: Magnolia changhungtana (assembly GCA_030180095.1). NCBI lineage: Eukaryota > Viridiplantae > Streptophyta > Magnoliopsida > Magnoliales > Magnoliaceae > Magnolia > Magnolia changhungtana. Next base: position 10,450,287 of record JASAUF010000172.1, on the reverse strand, counting down.
CGCATACACCAGGCACTGCATGTAAGTTTAGACATATTTCTTTTAATGATTTCTGTTTATGTTTAGACTTACATATTTCTGTTGCAACAGCGTCGTCGACCAGCCGGCGAGGACGTGGACCCACGCGTGGGTTACTTTTAGAGCGACTTACGCGTGAGAGTAGGGTGACAGTAGAGTTCCCACAGGACTGCATTAGACCTGTTGGGAACAATGCCATGTTGTTTATGTCAGAGGTCGGTGTCTTATGCCGATCTCTGATTCCCCCCCCCCCACCCCCCGTTGGAGAGACGTGACAGATGATGTTCGGCAGCTCATCCGTCAGCGCCTTCAGGTAAATTTTAGTCAAATAAAATTTATTTTATAAATGTTCATTTACGGTTAAGTTATTTTCTTAATAAATTTATTGTCTTAATCTATTATTTACAAAACTGCAGGATAAATTTGACTTTGATTTGAGTGTTCCGCACATCTCCCATGCCGTCGACGACATGATGAAGGAGCGGTTCAAGGATTACCGCACTAGGTTACACGTCTAAGCAAGCAAAGTGCGTGAGCCACGAGGAGGCCGTCTGATCCGCATGCACCGCACGTGACCGACGGGGGCAGCGGATACTCATGTGATAGGTTTTCGTCTGATTCTTTTCGTAATATTTACATATTTACGATATCTTAGCGTAATAATTAATTTCGTAATTAATAACAATGTATTATGAATAATGTGTTCAGAAAAAGAGCAAAATAAATTCTGACAACAGAGGAAAGTTAGAAGTGAACCGTGTAGCTGGTTCAAAGTCATTCGTACGACTTCGTCACGACATGGTAAGAAAGTACTAGTAATTATTACATGTATATATTCTTTCCATGCATTTATATTAACTCTATCGTCCTTTCGATTGCGCGGAGATTCAGATCACACGGCCGGAGCCGGACCGAGAGCTTCTACAAAGGGACTCACTTTCGGCAGACGACGGGATCTTGGGTACATCCTAGGGCCAGCGAGATTTTGGTAAAAATCCTTACATTGTATAATTTAATTGTATTAAATTATAATCATGTCATTTATTATGAAAATTCATATGTTTTTATTACAGGAGGAGATGAACACTTTACGCAGTCAGCCCACTCCCGATGGTACTCAGAGGAGTGAGCCAGAGATCCTGAGTCAGGTGCTTGGCACTCGTTCTGGATATGTGCGTGGGTTTGACCATGGTGCCAAGCTCATGGCACCCGCTAGAGCTGCCTCCAGTCGATCCATCATTGTTGGCGAGAGCGCCGTACGCCGAGCTGATACCGCAGAGAGAGAGGTTCAGCAGCTACGGGTCGTCGTCAATGACATCAAAGATCAGCTGGACAAGCGGATGGAGGAGCAGGAGAGAGGAAGATGATGGAGGAGGCAAGCGAGGCGAGGGGGAGGAGTAGGAGAGGAGGATGGAGGATCACCGGTGAGGCGGAGGGAGGAGCAGGGAGAGGAGGATGGAGGATCGGTGGTGAGGCGAGAGGAGGAGCGAGCGGAGAGGAGGATAGAGGAGATCCGGGTAGATCATGAGCGACGGATGATGCAGATGTTAGAGGCTTTCACTGCATGCTTACCCACCGATGCTCCACCACCTCCGCCTTCATCTTTGTGATTTTTTTGTATATTTGTTTATTATGTTAAGTTTATATGTATTAATGCGTGAATGAATGTGTTTGAATGAATGCAGTTCATGTTTGGGTTTGGGTTTGGGTTTAGTTGGATGTGAATGTGAATATGATGAAAATATATTATATAACAGGTGTATATTATGATGAATATGATGATATATTGGTAACAGGTGTCTATCAGGAATTTTGTGCGGAATTCTAGGCCGTACATTAAAAAAAAAAAAAGACTTTTAGGGACGAAAATTTTCGTCGCTAAAAGTGGAATGATTTTTTCGCAGCGAAAATTTTCGCTGCTAAAAATTCTTGGAATTTTTTTTAGCGGCGAAAAATTTCGCTGCTAAAACTTTGGAATTATATTTGACGGCGAAAGTTTTCGCTGCTAAAAAATTTTGGAATTTGTTCAACAATGAATATTTTATTGGAAAAACTTAATTTTCTTTGGAAAATAGTTTTGCATCAAACATTTATTTCTTAAAAGTCCTCTAAAAAGTCCTAGATACTTTCGGGCGGCGAAATTTTTCGCTGCTAAAAGTCGTAGAAATTTTTTTTTGCGGTGAAATGTTTGGCTGCCAAAGGTCTTGGCTGTTTTCTGGGCGGCAAAACTTTTCGCTGCTAAAAGTCGTAGAAATTTGTTTTGCGGCGAAATCTTTTGCTGCTAAAAGTCGTAGAAATTTTTTTGCGGCGAATGGTTTCGCTGCTAACGGTCTTGGATGTTTTCTGAGCGGCGAAACTTTTCGCTGCTAAAAGTCGTAGAAATTTGTTTGGTGGCGAAATATTTCGCTGCTAAAAAAGTCGTGGAAGTTTTTTTTGTGAATGGTTTATTTGCTTAAAACACTTAAGCGATTTTAATGTGAAAATTTTAAATTGCTAAAAGACGTGGAAATTTTTTTATGCAAACTTTTATTGCTAAAAGTCGTGGAAATTGTTTTAAGCGAAAGGTTTATTTCTTAAAAAGTGTTAGCGATTTTTTTGCTTAAACTTTTATTGCTAAAAATCGTGGAAATTTTTTACGGCAAAATATTTATTGCTAAAAGTGTTAGCGGTTTTTTAGCGGAAAGCGTGTCATTGCTAAAAGTCATGGAAATTTTTTTGGCAGCGAAAGATTTGGCTGCTAAAAGTGTTGGTAGTTTTTTGGTGGCGAAAATTTTCGATGCTAAAAAGTCCTAGATATTTTCTGGCGGCAAAAATTTTCGCTGCTAAAAGTATTGGCAGTTTTTAGCGGTGAAATGTTTTGCTGCTAAAAAGTGTTGAAATTTTTTAGCAGTGAATATTTTCGCTGCTAAATGTCTCTTTTAGCGACGAAAATATTCGTCGCTAAAAATCTTTCATTTAGCGTCGACTTGAATTTTTCGCTGATAAAAGCCTTGTACATCGGTCTTTTAGTGACGAATTTAGCGACGAAAATTTTCGTCGCTAAATAATTTTAGCTGCGAAATTTTGACTGTTAGCGACGAAAATGGCCGTCGCTAAAAGTGGTGTTTCTTGTAGTGTCACCTTCTGACGAGGACCTACACATCGAAAGTGTATCCCTCTCAGGCTATTTTTATGAACAACAATCTAGAAAACAAGGGAACAAGATAAATAAGCATCAATTCTGAAAGCTAATCATGATGACGTCTTCAAGTGATATATCTCTAATCCACGAAAAATAAACCTTTTAAAGTACCTTTTGAGGGACAATATCATCAACATGAACAAAACACTGTCTATAAACAAAAAGTTATTTCAATAAATCATCCATCAGTTTAAATGACTGAGAAGATATGCCATAGCTATTGGTAAAAGAAAAAAAAAAAAAAAAAGAGCAAAGGAAATCAGCTTGAGTAGAAAAGCTAAATTAACTTAACAACTGAATATGTTGCATTATCTTGTAAAGGATTTGGATAAGTCTGCAAAAGACAAATGTGATGTGCCAAAGCCCATTAGATAGACTTCTTTCAAAGGTTAATGGAAATATATAGATTCATTGTACAGTTCTAAGATCCAACCATTCAAAGAAAAATAAAATGGAAAATTAAATCTTGCTGCCATAATAATCCATAAAACATAAATAGTGAAATTTGACAAAAAAGAACAAGCTCATCAATCTCAGTTTCAGCTTCTATGGCCACGTGTTGTGCCTTAACCATTTAATTCACCAAAGGAAGAAACACTCGAAATACCAATTTACCAAATAGAAAGGTATCAAGGCTGGTATTAGGCAATTATTCATACACACGCATCATCTCTTCCCCTTCTAAGCAGCAACCAAACAGCCTTACTAGGTTCCTGTGATGAAGTTTTGCCACCAATCCTACCTCATTTTTGAGCTCTTCTAATTCCTGAGAGGATCTTCTTGAAAGCCTTTTCACTGCTATTTCTTGGCCGTCAGATAGCTTTACCTACAGAAATTAATTTATAGACAACTTAAAAACCATGTTAAGGTAAGTGCATGCTTTATAATATAAGGTCATGTTTTAATGAACAAGTAAATCAAATCTCAAGTGGAACTGCAAATGTTAGTGGTGTATCATAGTAGTCTTCAAACTGCATTTAAATTCCTTTCAAGTCTTACTTGAAAATAACCCAATCAAGATTGTACTATAGACCCTCAACATGTTACAATCTGGTGATGGCCACTTTATTAGAATAAAAATTGTAATTTAATTCAATGATGAATCAAAGCACACCTTGTAAAAACTGGCAGCTGTTAGAGGATAGAGACATGTATAGCTATGTAGAATAAAAGTTGTAATTTAATTCAATGATGAATCAAAACACACCCTGCAAAAACTGTAGTTGTTAAGAGGATAGAGACATATACAACTGTGTAAATTTAGATAGTTTGAATTATTTTGCTATTAAAATATTGCCTCTCTCTGAAGTTTCTCTCCTTGTACATATAATGGATTGTTCATAATGAAATACACCTAAAGTTTCCAACATGTAGTCTCTAATTCTACCATGATATCAATCCAACGCCTCCAATCCTTAACCTTAAATCTCTTTTATTTATCTCTGCATCTGTCGTAGGCCGTCATCCACCATTGTTGCACATCTACCCACCATTGATCTGGTATACTTTACAACATTCTCAAATCTATCTCCTCAATTTCCACAATATAGTCCCTAATTCTATCAATAGCAACATTGTTTAAGAAAGAAAATGGCATGCCTTTGAAGACATTCTATGTATTACCTTGTAAACAGGACCAAACCATCTTCCCCAAGTTTATTTGCATTAGAGAAGTTATCTGTTGCCGGTCTTTGCATATCCAAATCAAATAACAAGGAATTCACATTTGGTATCTCATCGTCATCTTGGCTATCTACGAAATGGCACAATTTATCAACAGGATTATATATGAATACCTTTCTAAGAAAAATAAAAAATGAAGGCAGGTCCAATATATAACTTTCCAAGTTTAGCTACTTCACATGCAAATTGACATCCAGTGGCCTTTGTGCTACTTTAATGACATCCAGTTCATCCATCATGTGTGGCCCCTCCTGTTCTAATTGGCTTCCAAAACTGATATCGATCCAAAACTCTGGTGGGACATACCATGTAAAATCCTACCTAAAATCTCTAAAATCATGTAGGCCACTTGGATTTTGGAGTGGCTTGATTGTTTGGCTACCAATTCATCCCATATTAGATGCACCTTTTGAATGGACTAGATTTCATACACAAAACACAATGGACCCCACATACAGTCTTGGTGGTTTTTAATGGTGGATATCCCTATCCCAACTATTTCCTATCATGTGGCCCACTTGAGTTGAGTTTTGGATCAACTAGACATGCCAAGGAGAAAAGGAGCAACAGAAATGATAGGCAGATTCGATGTCACAAACATTACATTGGTCCGTATGCGTCAATTTGTATGTTAAGCTTAATGTTGAAACATTTGTACTGGATTTACACATGCATTGATCCAAAACTCAAGTGGGCCACACTAAATCACACCTAAAACCTGGTGTGTGCCTTAACCTTAATCTTTCTGTGATCCTAGATTGTTTATCAGTGGAACCATCATGGATGGATCATGCAAAACATCTATGTGAGTTTCAAGTTAGTAACACATTAAACAACATATGCACTCAACTATCTGTTTATGTACTTACCACTCCACCTGTCTCTTTTTCATTTTCCCTAAAACTTAAAGTGAATGACACATTGGGATGTGCAAAATCTGTCCCAAAAAGAAAGTTGAACCACTCATCGCAGTGTGCCATGCAACAGGAAACAACAATCTAAACACTAAAAACTGATAAACAATCGAGTATGTGAATATACATGCCATGTTACGTGTGTACATGTGTCAAATTCTACATGGGACATAGAACTTAGTCATACCAACTTCCAAAAAGAGTTCTCAGTTATGGCTGTGTTTTGGACGGGACCAATGGGCACAATAAGAGAATCGGACAAATAAAAGATATTATATTTTATTGACCAACGAAGAGCAATAACAAAAGTAATGAGCAACTTAAAATTGAAACGACAACCATTTTTGGATTGTGTAGAATGCTCCTATTGATGTAGTGTCTTTGAAGTACCAATACCCAATTGTCAAATCCACATCAATACATGATTAATCTAAAAAGCAGAAAAAAAAAACTTTCCTATCTAATTGCTCAGTAGCTTGGTGTGTCGTAAAGGCAATGGTGGGCATGCACATTGATATGTACTGGTTCTAGTGATTTATCATAGACAGATTCTACGACCTAATGTCATCAAGTACAAAAGATCAATAAAAATTTGCAAACATATACTGATAGCAGGCTTAAAAACCCACAACATGATGAAGAAAAAAATGTTGAGGAATTCGTGTATTATACACCCTTAAGGAAGGGCATGGTGGAATCTTTCGAAAAAAGGGAAGCAAATAATGGAGTGAAATAATTTCCATAGTAGACAAATGGACCAAATGGCTTTTGCATGGACTAATGTCCTAAATTTCCATAGTGCAGAAGCCTTTTTTCCTTTTAACATGCACAACTGCAGCAGGTCTTGTAATTGCTCGGCGAACTGAGTTTGGACAACAAAAGCATTGAAGCTTTGATCTTTTATGGCAGATAAGGCAGGAATGCCAACCTATCACATCAAATTTCTCATGCTAGTAAATGGTACTGTTTCTTCTATCACATAAAATTTCAGCCTAGTAAATGCCAACCTATCACATCAAAATTCTCATGCTAGTAAATGGTACTGTTTCTTCTATCATGTAAAATTTTAGCCTAGTAAATGCCAACCTATTTCTCATGCTAGCAAATATACCTTGAAGCTTTTAGCTTTTATGGCAGATAAGACAGTTATACCAACCTATCACATTAAATTTATAATGCTAGTTAATGGTGTTGTTTCTCATGATATCTTAAATGGAGTAGGCATTAATCATGCTCATTTTTCTTCTATCAAAATTTAAAGTAATTGAATCTATTGAACAAACAGAGATTATATACCCTCAAAAGGCCCATGTTCGAATAAGCTCAAAAAAGAGAGATGAAAACAATATGGGTTTTAGGAGGCAAGTGAAAGAAAATGAGTGCCAGGTATGTACAAAATCAAACTTAAAATGATTCCATCCAAAGGAAGCAAGCATATGGAGTAGGAAGAGGCTTACGATAAGTCCGTTGATCACTCGTCTCCAAGAATGTGGAATCCTTGCCCACACAGTCGGGATGATAAGGTTTAAGACAACATCTGACAAACATTAGCATGATGTTAATTAAACATGAGAATAGTAGATAAGCAACTCCCATGCCAATTATGGGAAGAATAAATGTGAGACCTGTATCTTAGCCCGTAACGTTTCGTATGCTTCTGCGATCCTCCCGGTTGAATGTTGGCGACCTGCGATCTATTATCAGCGTTTGCACGTAATCCTGAGTCGTCTCTCATATATCAAAGTCGGCTTGACCCCAATACTTGTATCCCTATGACCACGCCGTCGCCGCGGTTCCGATGCCGCATCTCGCACGCTGAGGTGATACCCGGGGTAAGAGATGTGGGCCCACGTTCAGTTCGAGGAAAATGCCGCACGTTGCTAATCCCAAGAGAATCCATCACATCAATCCCATGAATCATTCAATCAAGTATACATCACTCCCATCACTCACACCCACCCCTAAGTACAACTACCCATTCTCAAAGTCAACTCTCTCTCTCTCTCCACCCATCACTCCCCATCACTCACCCATCACTCTCTCTCTCTCTCTCTTACAACCCTCTCTCTCTCATCTCTCTCCCTCATTCTCCAAGCAACCCACGTCCAACATTTCCATGGGAGAGAGGAGAAGTTAGTGTGGCCCACCTCCCTACCACTCAATCCCACCATGCAAAGACCATCTCCACCATTAAAATGCATTCCTTGGAGCTCTAGGATGCGTTGATAGAAGGAGGATTCTGAGAAGATCAAAGGTGGGTGTTTTTATAGGCCTAGATTTCATTCTTTTGATGATGGGCTAAGTGGGGCCTACCAAATGATGGTACAGATCTCATTTTGGACCCTAGATGTGGCCAATGGCCCACTATGATTCTCATGATCATTCCATGATGGGGCCAATATCCATGGACCCCATTATGATGTTTACTTTCTAAGTTTGAAAGAGGTCATCTAGACCTTTCATTTTGGTGGAGAAAGGATCTCCACCATTGATTGATCGGTGGGCCCACATGTAATGGGACTCTCTTGATTTATGTTATGATGTATGGAAGGGAGGGCACATAGTATCAGGGTCCCTCCATCACTTGATCTTCCTTCTTCTTCTTCTTCTTCTTCTTCTTCTTCTTCTTCTTCTTCTTCTTCTTCTTCTCTCTCTCTCTCTCTCTCTCTCTCTCTCTCTCTCTCCTCTCTCTTTTTCATTTTTCTATTGTGTGATGATGTGGCTGCATGGCCCACTTGGATGGACCCTACCTTGGTGTATGTCTTATCCACACCATCCGGCCATTTGGTGGCCCACCTGGACAACACGTCTGCAGATGGGGCCACCTTAATTTGTGTTGTATCCAAAACCATCCAGCGTCCCTGGACCCTGGACATTAGGGAAGTGTGAACTGGCGGTCTGGTGTACCATCTAGTGAAAATAAAAATATATATATATATATATATATCATTTTGATTCCAAGACTTAGGTGGACTGCTCATGCAGGCCCCACCTTGATGTATGGATTTAATCCATGCCATCCATTCCATTCCCCAACTCATTTTAGACGTTGACCAAAATATGAGGCCAATCCGATTATCTGGCGGCCATTTTATAAAAAACAATGGTTTTACCATTAAAATTCATTCTGATGTTTCTATACACCGAAACATGCCACATATTAGGCTCATTTGGATTGTCTTGAGCCATGGAATACAATGGGTGGAGCAGATCCACCTGATGCAGGCCCCACCTAGTAAAAACCACACAAAAACCAAAAAAAAAAAAAAAACATATGCAGCAGCAGCGTCCTGTGCTACTGCGTAGGCGCTGGAAGGCTAGGACATGGTCCCAGTCATGGGCCCCACATGAGGTGTGATGCACATCAACACCATGCATTTGGTAGGCCCCTTTTAGGGTAGTGGGCTACCCCAAAAATCAGCCCACATCACAGGGAACAGTGTGATTGAACGTCTGCCATTGAAACCCTTTTTGGGTTGACGGAAGTTTTAGATCATTATGAAATTGTTCTTCCTCTTCAATCCGGGTCTGTGAGACCTTACCAACAGATTGGATGGCAGATAAGCATTATGGTGGGCCCCATGTGGGACCCAATGATGTATGTATTGTATTACGCACCGTCCAGATGGCTGGACGATGGGCAGTACCATGATGTATGTGTTTTATTCCACCGTCCACACCACTGGACGGTGGGACCCAACCCACATGATGTTTTTGTTTAATCTACACCATCCACTGTTCGGACGGTGGGGCCCGCCATGATGCATGTGTTGCATCCAAACCGTCCAATCCTTTGGCAAGCTCATCTTAGGGCTTGAGGCTAAAAATAAGACAGATCTAGGATCAAGTGGACCACATTATAGAAAACAGTGGGTTTGAATGCCCACTATTAAATCCTTGGGCTTCAAAGTTTGGACCTATATGATATTTGATTTTCCTCTAAGTCCATGTCTTTTGTGACCTCGTGAATACGCTGGATGGGAAATAAACCCTATGATGGGGCCCACTAGAATTTAACCGTGGAAATCATGATCACCACTACTAGTTGTTGTATGGTTCGGTTGATCTTTTGATATGATTCATTTTTATATAATACTCTATATTTATCTCTATAAATAGATGAGTTGGGCTCGGCCCATTCAACTTGGCCCATTGATTCGGCCCATTTGATTAGGCCCGATGTGATATATGAGGCCCATTATTGAGGCCCACCTTGATATATATGAGGCCCATGTGATACGACCCATTTGATGTATATGAAGCACATGGGTCGAGGCCCAATGAGATGTATATAAGGTCCATTGCATTGTGTGATTCCACCATGGTTTATGTAATGATATTTATGACGGGTCATGCCTTGGGAGCAATGATGGTTTGACGTCCACATTGTAAGGATAATGTTGGTTGAATGACCACATTATGACTCTCCCTAGGGCCCATTGATAGGCCCAACTTGTTGTGTATGAGGCCCATGTGCAGGGCCCACCTATGATGTATATTAGGCCCATGTGTAGGGCCCACCCATTGTGTATTAAGGCCCATGGGTTGTGGCCCATTGTGATGTATTTCCGACCCAGATGGTAAGGCCCGATGTTATGTATGAGAGGCCCAAGGGATGTGGCCCACTATGATATATTTGAAGCCCAGGTACGAGGCCCATTATGATATATTTAAGACCCATGGGATGTAGCCCAATGTGGTGTATTCGAGGTCCATGGGATGTGGCCCATTACGATGTGTTCAGGGCCCATGGGATATGGTCCATTGTAATGTACATGCGGCCGTATATGGGGACCATTATGATGTTACATGTGACCTTGTGTGAGGACTAATGTGATGCATGTGAGGCCTATGTGATGAGGTCCACTTTGATATACTTGTGGCCCATCTATGAGGCCCACCTTGATATATTTGTAGCCCACCTATGAGGCCCATTAGTGCGGCCCATTGATGGAACCCACTTGATGTGTATGAGGCCCATTAGTGCGGCTGATTGATGCAACCCACTTGATGTGTATGAGGCCCATTAGTGGGGCCCAATGATGCAACCCACCTATTGTGTATGAGGCCCATATGTGAGGCCCATATGCAGTGTATATCAGACCTATTGATAAGGCCCACTTGACGTATCTGAGGCCCATGGGTTGTCATGCCCCCAAACTCGAAAATCAGATTCATAAGAATCCCGATTGCTGAATCCGGTGCCGACAGCCTCTGTAGTACCCCATTCTCGGCTCCTAGCCTCCATACACCAGATTTCGATCCTCGGATCCTAGAAGGAGGATTTTTTTTAATGTACACTTAACTCGTAATAAACAAAACCACTGGATTACCCAAATCACAAAGACAACATCATCAACACATATCCACTAATATAATCATTTGAGTACAATGCTGAAAGTAAAATACATAAATAAAAAAATCAAGCTCCAGAAGGCCGCCGCACGCTCCAAGCTCAACACCACTGTAACCTAACATCACCTGCACGCATCTATCATGCATAAGCTTATAGAAAGCTTAGAGGGTGGTGTAAGTGTGTGCATAAGGTGAGTGTCAAGAGTTCAATACAATGTCATCATCATATAGTACCAGAAATACTGGTAATCCATAAATCGTACAATATCGGAATGAGCAGAAATACTGACAAGATCATAAATTATCAGAGTAAGCAGAAATACGGACAAGTCCGTGAGTCAATCAATATCAGAATACGCAATATAGGATAACTATGCAAATAAGGAGTCATAAAAAGCTAAATATCATATGTCGAGGATGCGATAATATGCAATTCCTGATGAGTTAACCATATAAATACAAAAATACAGTAACCCAAAATGCTATATGCCACAGATGTAATGCAATATGCAGTGCAAATGGAATGACCATACTGGAGTGTGAAGTCGAGATGATAGTACGTAGTATCGCAGGCTATGGGGTCCATCACAAGGGACTTCTATCCAAACCAGTCTCATACCTAAATTTGGATAGTCAGACTCAATATGGTAAACTCCTGATCTCATGTTAGTCACGCACCCTAACCGAAATCCTGGCCATTGTGAAGGTATACGTAACAAATAGTTGCGCACCACCAGCCCGAGTGGATAGTGAATGAATGAATGAATATATAACTCCTGCTCAATAAGTCTACATATCAGTACTGCTCATCTCTGGGATCATCACCAGGATTTAGTACACTCCAAATGACACTGCCACTCTCCTAGCCGCACAGTCCAAGTGAGCGTAAAAAACCTAACTATCCACCTAGCCAATAGTCTGTCAACACCTATTCAGCACATCGATAGCGGACCCATTCCTCGAGCTGGTTAGACTCTGCCTAGCAATGCCCCCTACGCTCGGGTGGGTAAGGCCACACCCCCTCCCAACCGACCACGACACAGTGGGAGACGTGGCCTCCTAGTATTCGGCACTCGGGCGCTCATGTATCCACTCGGTCTCGACGTTGGGGCGTCCTCTGATACCAAGAGGGTTTAGAGATTTTCACACAGGGCCATCTATGGCAGCCAGATGCTAAAACAAATTTCCGGTGTCCCATCTGGCTATCCACAGTATGCCTGTGGAGGCTACGACCTTGATGTCGCTAGGGCATGAAGTAATCATAATGCAAGGTGCATGGGTCATACAATCCAGTCATGCATCAATCCTGTGCATACCGTGCCCTCACGTGAAATAACCTCCGCCTATCAGGGAGGCTCATAATACCATGCTCAATGACATATGCAATGATTAACCACATCTCATAACAAACATGCAGATGATGCATATGGGCATGTATTATGATGCTATGCTGTCACATACTCATAATCGGTATCAATAACCGGCATCAACAATCGGCCTCACCAATCAGCCTTGACAATGTGGACATTTAACCAATCATTGTCCCCAAGGGGTGGCCCATGTAGATCCTAACATATAGTGGACCCATAGCCTCACAAAGGGCCTGATATACAACACCATAAGCCTCACTCAAGAGCTTAATACACATCATGATGGGCCTTTCACATGGGCCTAACGTATATCACAATGGGCTTCATTCTCTAGCCCTCAATTGCATCACAATGGGTCTCATCACATAGGCCTCATATACATCACATTGGGCCTTAAACATGGGCTGAATACACATCACAATGGGCCTCAAATACGGGCCACATATACATCACATAGGTCTCGACAATCACATCGGCAATCGAAATTGGCCTCGACAATTAGAATCGACACTCGGAATCGGCCTTGACACTCGGCTTTGACAATCGGAATATGCCTGTACAATTGGCCTCGACAAATCAGAATCGGCCTCAATACTCGGCCTTGACAATCAGAATCTGTATCGACAATCGGAATCGGCCTCAACAATCAAAATTGGCCTCGATTATCGAAATCGATCGATAATCGGAATCAGTAAATCGGTCACATCAACCAGAATCGACAATCGGTCATGATAATCGGCCTAAATCACTAATCGGCAACCGGCCATGACAATCGGAATTGATCAATAATTGGAATCGATAAATCAATCACGTTAATCGGAATCGGCAATCAGTCACGACAATCAGAGTCGATCGATAATCAGAATCGCCAATCGGCCACGACAATCGGGATCGATCGATAATCAGAATGGGTAAATTGGTCACAATAATCGGATCGATCGATAATTAGCATCGACAAATCGGTCACGACAATCGGGATCAATTGATAACCAAAATCGGCAAATTGGTCACATTAATCAAAATTGACAATCGGTCACGACAATCGAAATCGATCAATAATCAGAATCGACAAATCGGTCTCGTCAATTGGAATCAGCAATCGGCCACGACAATCAGGATCGATCGATAATCAGAATCGACAAATCGGTTTCATCAATCGGAATCGGCAATCGGTCACGACAATCGGAATCAATTGATAATCAGAATCGGCAAATCGGTCACGTCAATCAGAACCGGCAATCGACCATGATAATCGGGATCGATCAATAGTCAGCCTCGATGATCAGAATCGGCAACCGACATCGATGAGAATGGCCTAACAAGGCCTAAGGGAATGTCACAATGTGGACGTTAAACCATCATTACCCATTAATGTGGCCATTTAACTAGCATTGCTCCCAAGCAGTGACCTATATAGAGCTAAACGTATAGTGGGCCCATAGCCTCACACAAGGGCCTGATACACATCACTATGGCCTGGAAAATACACCCCATTGGGTCTTACCAAAAGGGCCGGAACTACATCCCATTGGGCCTCAATGCATAGCTCAAAAATATATCCCAAATGGGCCGCTCATATGGGCCTAATATACATTACCATTGGCCCCAAATACATCACAATGGGCTACGACCCATGGGCCCCAATATACATCATAATGGGCTGCATTAATGGGCCGCACATACAATAAGTGGGCCACATTAATGGGCTGCACCACCTACACCATTCATCTATTTTAGAGATCTTTTTAGAGCATTACCCAAATGAATCATAACAGACGATCATCTGGACCATGCCACACCTAATAGTGGTGATGATGATTTCCACTATTAAATTCCAGTGGGCCCCACTGTAGTATTATTTCCCATCCAGCCTGTTCATAAGGTCACAAAGGCCGGGATATGAGGAAAAACAAATGTCATATTAGTTCAAAATTCCTATAACCCAAGGGGTTTCAATGGTGGACATTCATCCCACTGTTTTCTGCAGTGTGGTCCACTTGATATAGATCTATCTTACTTTTAGTCTTTGGCCCAAGGACGAGGTCACCAAATGTATGGACGGTTTGGATGAAACAATGCGGCATGGTGGGCCCACGTCCAATCTGATGGACGACTGAATATAGGATACATGCATCAAAAGGGGGGCCCATCGTCCCACCATATGGACTGTGTGGATAAGACCCATACATCATGTGTGGCCCCTCAAAATTGGGTGGACGGTAAAGATACAGCACACGCATCATGGTGAGATCGTGCATGGCACGTCAGATGGATGAACGGTAGGGATACAACCCATGCATCACGGTGGGGCCGCACCAGTACGATGAGTAGATGGACAGACAGGATGGGATGCGCCCACCAGTAGTGGGACCCACCGATCTGACTGGTGTTCAAAGCCAGATACAATAATAATTTATATAATATAATATATCATGAGAATATATTATAATATAATATAATATATTATATTATATAATAATATAACGTAATACAGTCCCTGGATGTTCTGGACGGTGCTGATCTTGCCCAAAAATCGTGGTGGGTCCACACATAATTTGGATGGACAGTGTGGGTTGAACAACTCATCAAGGTGGGGTGCATGGGGCACGACAGACGGATGTACGGCTTATATATGAATGCATGCATCATAAGGGCCCACCGTCCCAGCATACGGACGGCGCAGGATGTGAAACGCATGCATAATGGCACCATCATCCACTGTTGGACGGTGTGCATACGAAACATACATCATGGTAGGGTACAAATGGGTGGACGGTGTGGGTAAAACACTTTCAACAGTGGGTCCCATGTGGGGCCCACCATAACATTTATTTTCCATCCCATCTGTAGATAGGGTTATAGAGACCTGGACTAAGAGGAAAAACAAATTTCCTATCTGTCCAAAACTTTTATGGCCCAAAAAAGTTTCAAGGGTAGACGTTCAACCCCTACTGCTTTGAGGCGTGCTCCACCTGAGTCTCGTGAGTGGCTAATTTTTGGGGACACCTCACATATAAAGGGGACTCATCAAATGCATGGTGTTGATGTTCAACACGCATCAAGGTGGGGTCTGCAGTGGGGTCCACGGTCCCTGCCCGGTTTACAAGCAGCAGGAGCTGCAGCGCAAGACGCCAGCAGCCAGGGGCATTAGTCCCCCGGGCTATATAAATTCCATTTTTATTTTATTTTTTGTTTTTTTATAGTTTTTCATAGGTGGGGTCCATATCAGGACAATCCATTCCATTTACTGGATTTCATGGCTCATGGTACACCTAACGAGCCCAATATTGGATGTTTTTCGACGCACAGGAACATCACAGAAAATTCTAATAATTTTTAACTATTAAAATGATGTTCTAAATGGTGTGGCCTACTAGAGTTTTGGATCATCTTCATTCTTTGGCTCAACACCTAAAATGAACTGAAAAATAGGATGGACGGTATGGATTAAATCCATACATCAAGGTGGGGCCTGCATGAGCAGCCCACCCAAAAACCATTAAATCAAGCTAATATATATATATATATATATATATATATATATATATATATATATATATATATATATTATTTTCATTTGCTGGACAGTGTACCTCACTGTCAGTCCACACTTCTCTTTGTAACCACGTCCAGCATCCCTAGATGTTGGACGATCGGGCACAACACATATGTATATGTTTAAGGTGGGTCCCACCTATTAACGTGCTAAGGAGGGGTGAGCCCTACCCAGGTGGGCCACCAAATGGCTGGATGGTATGGATAAGGCATACATCAAGGTGGGGTCCATCCGGGCAGCCACATCATCACACAAAGTGATAGAGAAAGGGAGAGAGAGAGAGAGAGAGAGAGAGAGAGAGAGAGAGAGAGAGAGAGAGGGAAAGAAAGAAGCACCCACCTCAAGATCTTGAACTCCTCCTTCCTACAATAAGTCTTAGAGCTCCAAGGAGGTTGATTTAACGGTCGAGATGGGGTTTGGTGGGTTGGATTAGTAGGGAGAATGGGTGGGAGATGGCTTGATTTTAAGTGGTTTGGACATCCCAAGCTTGCAACGATGGAGATAAAATGAAGAAGAAAGAGGGAGGGAGAGAGAGATAGGAGAGAGAGAGGTGATGGTTTTTAGGCAATTAATGAGTTTGACTTATGGAGAAAAGGGAAGGGGTGGTTGCTTGCAAGGAGTTATGGCTAGGAGGGTGGAGTGATGTCACCCCTAGGGTGACATCATCACAATTATGGCTTTTTAAGGAAGTACAACAACAGGGATAGGTAGGTCCCGTGATCAAGAGCTCAATGATCGGGATAATGCACGGGCCAGATCTCATAATCTGAGGGTCGCATTGACGCACGAAACATGGCGTCGGAACAGCGGCGACGGTGCGGTAACAATTATACAAGTCTCGGATTGAGTCGACTCTGGTTGACAAGATTCAGCTTAGGATCACACGCAATCGTCGGATAAAGGTTGAAGGTTGCCGAAAATTTGACCGGGAAGAC
Source organism: Magnolia changhungtana (assembly GCA_030180095.1). Lineage (NCBI taxonomy): Eukaryota > Viridiplantae > Streptophyta > Magnoliopsida > Magnoliales > Magnoliaceae > Magnolia > Magnolia changhungtana. Next base: position 10,433,275 of record JASAUF010000172.1, on the reverse strand, counting down.
CGCGGAAGCCTAAGGAATGGTACGATCTAAGATACGGGTCTTACCTAGGTCGTGGCCCATTGAGATGTATTTTCGGCCCATATGTCGTGGCCTATTGTGATGTATTTTCGGCCCATTTGGTAAAGCCCATGAGATGTATTTCTGGCCAATATGGCGTGGCTATTGTGATGTTTTTGTAACCCATTTAATGAGGCCCATTATGATGTGCATTAGACCCATGGGTTATGGCCCATGTGATGTATCTGAGGCCCACGTGTAAGGCCCACCTGTTGTATATATGAGGCCATGAGCGAGGCCCATCGTGATGCATTCGAGGCCCATGTGATGCGGCCCATAGTGATGTATATGTAGCCCTTGTATGAGGCCTATAATATTGTATATTAGGCCCTTGTGTGAGGCCATGGGCCCACTATATGTTTGGCCCTATGTGGACCACTCCTTGGGAGCATTATTGGTTGAATGTCCACATTGATGGGCAATGATGGTTAAAGGTCCACATTGTGACCTTCCCTCAGGCCTCGTTAAGCCAATTATCGATGCCGATTATGAGTATGTGACAGCATAACATCATAATACATGCCCATAAGCATCATCTGCATGTTTGTTATGAAATGTAGTTGACCATTGTATGTCCCATTGGGCAGATGGTTTATGGGACTCCTTAATAGGTGGAGTTATCCGATATGACCGCATGGTATGTGCAGGATTGGACTACATGACTCATGCATCTTGCATTGTGTGATTGTGATTACTGTAGGCCATGGCGATATCAGGGCTATAACCTCCATAGGCATGTCGTGGATGACTAGATGGGATACCAAAATTGTTTGGTTCGAGCATCTGGGCACTTTGGATGTCCGTGGGTGAAAGTCACTAAACCTCCGAGGCCAGGAGATGCCCCAACGTCTAAACCGAGTGGATATATAAGCGCCCGAGTGCCGAATACTAGTAGGCCGCATCTCCCACTGCGTCGTAGTCGGTTGGGAGGGGGTGTATCCTTACACTATGCCAAAACAGCGAAAAAAGGACGGTTGAAAATTGTCTCAAAAGACAATAAAGGACGGTCTTGGACTGTCACATGGGCCGTCCTATTTTGGGGCATCGTATTACTTAAAGGACAGTCATGAACCATCATTTATCTGGACATTTAAAGGACGGTTATGGACCATCTATAAAGAAGGACGATCATGAACCGTCAATAGATATAGTCTCTAATGAACTTTAAAAGGACGGTCATAGACCGTCCTTAAAAAAGACTATTATAAGCAGTCCCTAATGAACCTTAAGAGGACGGTCATGGACCGTCCTTAAAAAGGATGGTCCATGACCGTCATTAAAAAGGACTGTTATGAGTAGTCTCTGATGAACCTTAAAAGGATGGTTATGGACCGTCCTTAAAAAAGGACGATTATGAGCAGTCTCTGATGAACCTTAAAGGGATGGCTATGGACCGTCTCAGACAGCCTAAAGCCGTTAGAAAATTTCTTGCATTAAAAATAAATTTACAAAAAAAAAAAAATCAGCAACAATTTTCTTTTTGTGTCTTTTATCTAATAAAAAAATATTCAACTAACAAAACATTATAATTCAGAATTATGAAGAATTGCAGAAACTTCATTCACTTTTTTTTTTTTCAAAAAAATGGGCACACTTTTTTAAAATAAAACTGATCATTAAAATAAAACTAATGCAAGCAAATAATGCAAAAAAGTGTTTCAATTCAAGTCAATAGAAACAACAACAAAAATTAAAGCTTTCAATTAGAGTTACATCCTTGACTCACATGAATGAGAGTTCAATGATGATGAGAACAAGAATCACAGCACAAGGGCCTATAAATATGGCAATGTTATCCTGCAATGGAATAGGATAGTATTAGATGTTAATGCACTTGATCAGATTGCACATAAAGTTTTGATTAGGGTTACAGTTTAGTAAAGGTTTGCAGTGCCATGCATGGATGATAAGGAAGCTTAAAAGAACTCAAAAACTAAGCCCTTTTCTTTTCCTTTGCAACAGATTATGTACAATCTTATTGAAACTAAGCAATAAATTAAAAGAGGTTATAGGTTTAGGTTAAGGTTACAGGTTTAGGTTATAGGTTTAGGTTATAAGTGTAGGTTATAGGTTTAGGTTTAGGTTAGGTTATAGGTTATAGGTTACGGTTTAGGGAATTGAGAATAGGTAAAGGTTTAGTTTTAGGAAATCGGGTTTGGATTTGGGTTCAGGTTTAGGTTTGGGTTTTCAAGTTTAGGTTTAGGTTAAGGAGTTGAGATTAGGATTAGGTGTACGTTTAGGTTTAGGGATTTGAGAATACATGTAGGTTTTAGGTTTAGGTTTAGGTTTTATATTTAGGTTATAGGTTTAGGTTTAGGTTATAAGTTGCATTAGGGAATTGAGAATAGGTTAAGGTTTATGTTTAGGTTGAGGAAATCGGGATCGGGTTTAGGTTTGGGTTTTCAAGTTTAGGTTTAGGTTAAGGAGTTGAGATTAGGATTAGGTAGGTTTAGGTTTAAGGATTTAAGAATACATTTAGGTTTTCGATTTAGGTTTAGGTTTTAGGTTATAGGTTTAGGTTTAGGTTATAAGTGTAGGTTATAGGTTTAGGTTTAGGTTAGGTTATAGGTTAAGGTTTAGGAATTGAGTTTAGGTTATAGGCTTAGGTTATAGGTTGAGGTTATAGGTTAAGGTTTAGGTTATAAGTTAAGGTTTAGGTTTAGGTTAAGGTTTAGGTTTAGGTTTAGGATATTGGTTTTGGGATTTGAGAATAGGTTTAGGTTAAGGTTATAAGTTTAGGTTTAGCAAATCGGGTTCAAGTTTAGGTCTGGGTTTTCAAGTTTAGGTTTAAGTTAGGGAGTTCAGATTAGGATTAGGTGTAGGTTTAGGTTTAGGGATTTGAGAATACGTTAAGGTTTAGGTTTAGGAAATCGGGTTCGGGTTCGAGATCAGGTTTACTTTTGGGTTTTAAGTTAAGGTTTAAGGTTTAGCTTATAGGCTATAAGTGCAGGTTTAGGTTTAGGTTTTAGGTTTAGGTTATAAGTTTAGGTTAAGGTTTAGGTTTAGGTTATAGGTTTTGGGATTTGAGAATAGGTTTATGTTATAAGTATGGGTTTAGGCTTAGGTTTTATGTTTAGGTTAAGGTTATAGGTTTAGGTTTAGGTTATAAGTGTAGGTTATAGGTTTAGGTTTAGGTTAAGTTATAGCTTAAGGTTTAGGGAATTGAGTTTAGGTGATAGGTTTAGGTTATAGGTTAAGGTTTAGGTTAAGGTTATAAGTTTTTGGATTTGAGAATAGGTTTAGGTTAAGGTTATAAGTTTAGGTTTAAGAAATCGGGTTCGGGTTCAGGATTGGGTTTAGGTTTGGGTTTTCAAGTTTAGGTTTATGTTTAGGTTAGGGAGTTAAGATTAGGAATAGGTGTAGGTTTAAGTTTAGGGATTTGAGAATACGTTAAGGTTTAAGTACAGGAAATTAGGTTCGGGTTCGAGATCGGGTTTACGTTTGGGTTTTAGGTTTAGGCTAAGGGTTAAGGGATTCGATTCGTGTTTGGGATCGGGTTTAAGTTTAGGTTTAGGTTTAAGTTTAGGTTATAGGTTTAGGTTATAGGTTTAGGTTTAGGTTATAAGTGCAGGTTATAGGTTTAGGTTTAGGTTTAGGTTAGGTTATAGGTTACGATTTAGGGATTGAGAATAGGTTAAGGTTTAGGTTTAGAAAATCTAGTTCGGGTTTGTGTTCGGGTTTAGGTTTAGGTTTTCAAGTTTAGGTTTAGGTTAAGGAGTTGAGATTAGGATTAGGTGTGAAATGGCGGCGAAGACTGCACTAGTTGAAGAAGGAATATGCCAATATGTCCTAAAGGGGGGTGAATAGGACTTTTTAAAGTTTTTATGATTTATTTCAAATCCTATTACACTAATCCAAACGACAGACACACATTAGGATTACTCAAGAATAACTCTACTGACTTTCAAGCTAGTACAGGATCTAATCACAAACTGTTTTAAAAAGTAAAAAATATGCAACCTAGTTTATGATGGATATGACTGTGTAGGTGTGTGGGGTGTGATCAGATATTCAGATATGGAAGTATTAAAGTAAATCACACAATCAGAAGAATAATAATCATAAACACAGTCATTTTTATAGTGGTTCGACGATAAGTCTACTCCACTCCCGGTAACCACACTCAATCCTTGAGTGTACCGGATTTTTGGATTTCACTAAGGAGGTTTCACAATGGTTCACCTCAAACCTAAGGTTTTAAATCAGGTTCACCTTCAACCTTTACAACCTACACTGAGGCTGACTGTTTATGCTCTCATGAGCAAGGGTCAACACAACACACCCACTTTTACACACACTGGCCAAGGATCTTCCATAAGACCCTACCGGAGGTTTCTACATGGTTCACCTCAAACCTGAGGTTTTACACGGTTTACCTCAAACCCAAGGTTTTACACGGTTCACCTCAAACCCAGAGTGTTGCTGGTTCACTCCTAACCAGATGTTTATGCTCTCCACAGAGCAAGGGTCCACACAACGCACCCACCACGTACACTCCTACCGGAGGCCTCCTTGAGGACTTCAAAGGGTGAGAACTACTTAAGACCCAATCCTAAAAAGGAATGATCACAAGTGTCCTCTTGAACAAATAAGTTGATGAGTCTGATTAGCACAATGTCGAAGATCTCCTCCTCCTTGTTGACGAAGAGTCTTCTACTCCCTTGATCCGCAACACAAAATGATGTACCAATACTCGGCTTCAGGTTGGATCAAACTGAAAATGGAATCCTACTCTCAAAATGTTTTCTTATCAGGAAGATAGAGCGATTCTAATCTTATGCATTCAAGGCATCCCAACTTAATGATTTGCCATTAAGGTAGTAGCTGGAGGATCCTTGTATGTGGAAGTTCATTCCCAATCCACTCTATTGAATGTCAATGATGAGGGTGGATTGGAGGATGAACTTCCTTGAGAGAAAGGGCTTTGGATATAAGATATAAGTTGAAACACACAAAAGCTCTCTCTACTTTCTCTCACAGCAACAAAAGACAAGTCCTCTATATATAGGCAAAAAGTTCCAACGGATATAAAATGGTCACATTTATCACAAAGTTCGATATCATCGAGTAGGTTCGATGTCATTGAGCATATACTCTTGATAACATCGATGGTCTGCTCGATGACTCGAACTCAATGTCATACGTTTTTAAAACTTTTGTCAGTTGGTCGATGAATCAAAACTATTGTTGATGTTATCGGATTTCGAACTCCGATTCCATCGATGATAGGTTCGATCCATCGACACTTGAAAAATGAGAGAGACTTAACTTTGAAATAACTCAGAATTTCATGAATGATCGGGGAACCATCGAGATCATCGAAATTTGAATGTCGATGATATCGATATCAGAGTCGAGGCATCGATAAGTCCAGTGGATTTTTCGTTAAGCTTGCTGGACAATTTATGACATTGTTCGATGTTATCAACCTGGTACCGATAACATTGATATTTGAATATCGATTCTATCGAAGGGCCCCCGGTCATAGTTAAAAACATCCTGAAATATCTGTTGTAAGATATGCGCGCCCACGATTGATATTATCGATGGACCTCCGATCAAATCGATATTTGATTTTAGATCATATCGGAAGATCATCGATATATCGAAGGAATTTGAGATTTTTATTAAAAAATAAGGGCGCAGAAATCTGCCTGTCGATCTAATCGAGCCACTTTCGATGGGCTCGAGATTTGTATATCGATGATATCAATAGGTGCATTGATAGATCGATAAATCCGTCCAGATGAACATTTAGTTGCTGGACACTTTTTGGTCCTCAGATCGATAATATCGTTAAGGTATCGAGGACATTGACAGAGCAAGTCGATCACATCGAGAGTGTTTCGATAAAATCGATAAGGCGAGAAAAACTTAGAGATTTTCCTATTTTAAAAAAGGTTTTCTCATCTTAAAACCCTATGATTTCTAACATGTTTAAGGGTTTTATTCACCTGGTGTTTTAGGTCGTGGGATGTGAGGCTTTAGTTTTACCTGTGTCGAGCTTGCACACATCTGGTTGAGACAGACGCTTGAATTGATCTTCCTATTAGGCTCTGCTGACAATCTGACTCAATACTCACGTAACTTGACAAACCAAGGCATTTTCAATCTCCCCCTTTGTCAATTATGTGACAAAACCCACAAAACACCTTAGAATATTCTAGACAAACACACCTTAAATTATGTGTACATGCTTTTATACGATTTTATAATTTTTTAACCCATGTACACACCCAGTAGCTGCTCTCCCTTTCTTGTAAACTCCCTCTTGCTTGATGCAGCTGCTCCCCCTAACACATGCAACAACATCTTAACAGATACACAATTTTCCTTTCGGGGACCCTAGAATGTTCTAGACAAATACACCCTAAATTGTGTGTACATGCTTTTACATAATTTTATAATTTTCTAACCCATGTACACACCCAGTAGCTGCTCCCCCTTTCTTGTAAACTCCCCCTTGCTTGATGCAGCTAATCCCCCTAACACCTGCAACAACATCTTAACAGATACACAATTTTCCTTTCGGGTTGTTTACAAACGTTCTCCCCCTTTTTGTCAGTCATTGACAAAGATATATTAGGTGATATTGACTGAAGCTTTGAATTACTTGGGAGAACCAAACAGGCAGAGGCAAAATAATTGATGCATAATAATTGACTTAATTCAAACAGAGATCAATTTTAAAACATATGGATGCATAGCAGAACAGATACAATAGTGATATAATAGATAAAACAATCAGTAAAGGACAATACATGCATACCATATCAGAAACTTGATAAACTAGGGGAACTCAAGATATAATCATGGCATTAAAGATATGAATTCTATTCAGCCATATTCAAAATGAAACCAAAATTTTCAACTATCCAAAATAAACTGCCCAAGATTGGTGGCAAATTAACAGTTATCCCAACAAAAGACTTATTTCTAGCTCAAAACTAACATGATTAATGTAAGGGGGTTAGACTTGTGGCTGACGTATAACCATGAATGTCCTAGTGTAGGGATTCACTGAGATTTAGTGAATGCAGACCCCAATGGATTTTTGAAGGTCACTAAACTTATTTGTATCAAGAGGTTTGGTGAGGATGTCTGTGAGTTGCTTTTCTGTGGAAAAATAGTCCAATGTGATAATCTTGTCATCAACAAGTTCTCGGATGAAATGATGACGGATGTCAATGTGTTTAGTCCGAGAATGTTGAACAACATTCTTTGAAATGTTGATTGCGCTTGTGTTTTCACAGAAAAGACTCATCGTGGATTGTTCAATCCCGTAGTCCAACAGCATTTGTTTCATCCAAAGGAGTTGTGCACAGCAGATACCAGCGGCAATGTATTCAGCCTCAGCAGTAGATAATGATATTGAATTTTGCTTCTTGCTCTGCCAAGAGACTAGACAGTTTCCAATATAGAAACATCCTCAGCTTGTAGATTTTCAATCATCTATATTTTCTACCCAGTCGGCATCAGAGTATCCAGTGATGATGGTGGAGGTTTCAAATGGATAACATAGTCCAAAGGAGGTAGTTCCTGCTATGTATTTAATGATCCTCTTAACAACCATTAGGTGAGATTCTTTAGGATCAGCTTGATATCGAGTACATACCCCAACACTAAAAGATATGTTGAGACGACTAACTGTGAGATACAACAGACTACCTATCATACTCTAGTAGAGATGTTGATCCACACTCTTTCCATTTGCATCTTTGGAGAGTTTGAGTGTGGTGCTCATGGGGGTGTGATAAGAGCGACCAAATTCAAGACCAAATCTTTTTACCAATCATTTGCATACTTGGTTTGACAGATAAAAATTCCATCATGGAACTGCTTGAACTGCAACCCTAAGAAGAAGTTCAATTCACCAATCATACTCATTTCAAATTTTGATCTCATGAGGTTGGCAAATTTGTATGCAATATTTTCACATGTTGAACCAAAGACTGTATCGTCCACATAAATTTGTGAAATAAGCAGTGAATCTTTTGTTCTTTAAGTAAAAAGAGTCTTATCAACACTCCCTCATAGAATTTACGGTCCAAAAGAAATTTTGTCGGTAGTTCATACCAAGCACGTGGTGCTTGTTTGAGACTATAGAGGGCTTTATTCAGACGATATACGTAATGAGGACACTTAGGATCCGAAAATCCTTTTGATTGTTCAACATAGACTTCTTCAGCAAGATCTCCATTAAGAAAAGTTTCTTAATATCCATTTAAAATAGTTTAAACTTTAATGCACATGCAATGGATAGAAGAATTCTGATAGACTCAAGGCGAGCTATAGGAGCAAATGTTTCATCAAAATCAATGCCTTCTATTTGTGAGTACCCTTGAACCAAAAGCCTTGCTTTATTTCGGATCATGTTTCCTGATTCATCAGATATATTCTTGAAGACCCATTTAGTTCCAATGATATTTGTATCAAGTGGTCTGGGAACCAATTGTCATACCTTATTTCCTTGAAATTGTTGAAGTTCTTCTTGCATAGCATTTATCCAATGTTCATCTTGAAGAGCTTCCACAATATTCTTTGGTTCAATTGTTGAGGTAAAACAGAAGTGGTTATAGATATTTTCTATCTGTCATCAAATTCTTACATCGTCATTAGGATCTCTAATAATTTGTTCACAAGGGTGATCTTTTATGATGGGGGTGTCAGATGATGATTGAGGTTCACAGGGTGATGTGGTTTTGTTATCAGATTTTTCTATTATGCATGAATCTACATCATCTTCTAATTCACTTGCAGGTGTATCTTCTTCATGAGGTTGATCATTGATTACCACATTGACTGACTCTTGAATAGTAAGGGTTCTTAGATTGTATACTCTATATGCACAACTATTCATAGCATACCCCAGAAAGATTTCATCATCACTTTTAGACTCAAAATTTCCTAGGTGATCTCTGCCTCTCAAGATATAACATTTTCTTCCAAAGACATGAAAATATTTCACACTAGGCACTTTCCCAAACCATAATTCGTATGGAGTTTTATTCAGACCTGCTCTAATATATACTCTATTTATGATGTAGCAAGTAGTATTGACAGCTTCTGCCTAAAAACTTTTTGCCATATCTTTCACATTTAGCATAACAGACCCCATTTCCTGCAATACACGATTTTTTCTTTCAACGACTCCATTTTGCTAAGGTGTTTTTGGGGCAGAGAATTCATGACGAATTCCTTTCTCATTGCAATATCTTTCGAATCTTTCATTTTGAAATTCTCCACCATGATCACTTCTGATACAATTTATGTCGTACCCTTTTTCATTGTGGAGTCGCTTTGCCAGGGTCACAAATTCCTCAAATGCATCCGATTTTTCCCGAAGGAATGCAACCCAAGTAAATCTGGTGCAGTCATCTACCACCACCAGGAAGTATCTTTTCTTGCCATGGCTTTCCACCTTCGTTGGTCGAACTAGATCCATATGAAGCAAATCCAAAGGTTTTGTTGTTGCTATGGTGGTTGTCTTTTTGTGTCCGACTTTAATTTGTTTTTCTTTTAGACATTCTCCACAGATAACTTTTTCTTCTTTTCTAATCTTGGGAAGTTGCCTAACCAAATTCTTTGAACTGAGTTTTGCTAAATTTCGGTAGTGAACGTGTCCCAACCTTTGGTGCCATAGTTTGGATTCATTCTTTATAGCCATATTGCACTTTGTGGATAGTACACTCTCACTTGTACTTTCAATGACATAACAGTTATCACTAGTACGTAAACCTTTTATAAGAGATTTTCTTGTATGATCCACAATTTTACACACATCCTTTGAAAAGGTTACAAGATGTTCTTTGTCATAGATTTGGAAGATACTAAGGAGATTATGTTTTAGACCTTCTACACAGAGGACATGTTTGATCTTTGGGAGACCTGGTATAGCTATTGTTCGTTGTCCAATTATTTTGGTTGAGCTTCCATCTCCAAACGTGACTGATCCTCCATCAAAGTTTGAATACTCACAAAAGTGAGTTTGATCACCGGTCATGTGTCTGGAGCATCCACTATCAAGGTACCATTTCGAATTATTTTTTACTTTCAAGGCAGTGTGAATTACAAGGCAACTGTTCGAGTATGTTACACCCTCTTGGACACTTTTGAACATGATTCCAACTTTAGTCAAGATCACTCTCTAAGTGGTGAAGCCCTTAAAGAGAGACCCGCTTTGATACCAATTAAAATGGCGGTGAAGACAGCGCTAGTTGAAGAAGGAATATGCCAATATGTCCTAAAGGGGGGTGAATCGAACTTTTTAAAGTTTTATGATTTATTTCAAATCTTATAACACTAATCCTAATAATAGACACACATTAGGATTACTCAAGAATAACTCTACTGACTTCCAAGCCTAGTACAGATCCAATCACAAACTGTTTTAAAAAGTAAATAATATGTAACCTAGTTTATGATGGATATGACTGTATAGGTGTGTGAGGTGTGATCAGATATTCAAATATGGAAGTATTAAAGTAAATCACATAATCAGAAGAATAATAATCTCAAACACAATCATTTTTATAGTGGTTCGACGATAAGTCTACTCCACTCACGGTAACCGCACTCAACCCATAAGTGTACCGGATTTCTGGATTTCACTAAGGAGGTTTCACAATGGTTCACCTCAAACCTAAGGTTTTAAATCAGGTTCACCTTCAACCTTTACAACCTACACTGAAGCTGACTGTTTATGCTCTCACGAGCAAGGGTCAACACAACGCACCCACTTTTAGGCACACTGGCCAAGGATCTTCCATAAGACCCTACCAGAGGTTTTTACATGGTTCACCTCAAACCCGAGGTTTTACACGGTTTACCTCAAACCCAAGGTTTTACACGGTTCACCTCAAACCCAGAGTTTTACTGGTTCACTCCTAACCAGATGTTTATGCTCTCCACAGAGCAAGGGTCCACACAATGCACCCACCACGTACACTCCCGCCGGAGGCCTCTTTGAGGACTTCAAAGGGTGAGAACCACTTAAGACTCAATCCTAAAAAGGAATTATCACAAGTGTCCTCTTGGACTCTAGATACTTACAAATAAGTTGATGAGTCCCGATTAGCACAATGCCGAAGATCTCCTCCTCTTTGTTAACGAAGAGTCTTCTGTTCCCTTGATCCGCAACACAAAATGATGTATCAATACTTGGCTTCAAGTTGGGTCAAGGTGAAGATGGAATCCTACTCTCAAAATATTTTCCTATCAGGAAGATAGAGCGATTCCATTTTATGCATTTAAGGCATCCTAGCTTAATGATTTGCCATTAAGGAAGTAGCTGGAGGATCCTTGAATGCGGAAGTTCATTCCCCAATCCACTCTATTGAACGTCAATGATGAGGGTAGATTGGAAGATGAACTCCCTTGAGAGAAAGGGCTTTGGATATAAGATATAAGTTGAAACACATAAAAGCTCTCTCTACTTTCTCTCACAGCAACAAAAGACAAGTCTATATATAGGCAAAAAGTTCCAATGGATATAAAACGGTCACATTTATGACAGAGTTTGATATCATCGAGCAGGTTCGATATCATCATGCGTATACTCTCATTAGCAACGATGGTCTGCTTGATGACTCGAACTCAATGTCATACGCTTTTGAAACTTTTGTCAGTTGGTCGATGAATCGAAACTATTGTCGATGTTATCGGATTTTGAACTCCGATTCCATCAATGACAGGTTCGATCCATCGACACTTGAAAAATGAGAGAGACTTGACTTTGAAATATTTCAGGATTTCATGAATGATCGGGGAACCATCGAGATCATTAGAATTTGAATGTTGATGATATCGATATCAGAGTCGAGGAATCGATAAGTCAAGTGGATTTTTCCTTAAGCTTGCTGGACAATTTATGACCTTGTTCGATGCAATCGACCTGATAACGATAACATCGATATTTGAATATAGATTCTATTGAAGGGCCCCCGATCATAATTAAAAACATCCTAAAATATCTGTTGTAAGATATACGCGCCCATGATCGATATCATCGATGGACCTCTGATCTAATCGATATTTGATTTCAAATCATATCGGAAGATCATCGATATATCGAAGGAATTTGAGATTTTTATTAAAAAATAAGGGCGCAGAAATCTGCCTGTCGATCTAATCGAGCCACTTTCGATGGGCTCGAGATTTGTATATCGATGATATCAATAGGTGCATTGATAGATCGATAAATCCGTCCAGATGAACATTTAGTTGCTGGACACTTTTTGGTCCTCAGATCGATAATATCGTTAAGGTATCGAGGACATCGACAGAGCAGGTTGATCACATCGAGGGTGTTTCAATACAATCGACAAGGCGAGAAAAACTTAGAAATTTTCCTGTTTTGAAAAAAGTTTTCTAACCTTAAAACCCTATGATTTCTAACATGTTTTGAAGGGTTTTATTCACCTGGTGTTTTGTATCATGGGATGTGAGGCTTTAATTTTACCTGTGGTGAGCTTGCACACATCCGGTTGAGACAGACGCTTGAATTGATCTTCCTATCAGGCTCTGTAGACAATCTGACTCAATACTCACGTAACTTGACAAACCAGGGCACTTTCAAGGTGTAGGTTTAGGTTCAGGGATTTAAGAATACATTTAGGTTTTATGTTTAGGTTTAGGTTTTAGGTTTAGGTTATAAGTTTAGGTTTAGGTTATAGGTTATAGCTTTAGGGAATTGAGAATAGGTTAAGGTTTAGGTTTAGGAAATCGGGATCGAGTTTAGGTTTGGGTTTTCAAGTTTAGGTTTAGGTTAACGAGTTGAGATTAAGATTAAGTGTAGGTTTAGGTTTAAGGATTTGAGAATACATTTAAGTTTTAGGTTTAGGTTTATGTTTTAGGTTATAGGTTTAGGTTATAGGTTTAAGTTTAGGTTATAAGTGTAGGTTATAGGTTTAGGTTTAGGTTAAGGTTTAGGGAATTGAGTTTAGGTTATATGTTAAGGTTATAGGTTAAGGTTTAGGTTCGGTCTAGGTTATAGGTTTTGGGATTTGAGAATAGGTTTAGGTTAAGGTTATAAGTTTAGGTTTAGAAAATCGAGTTCGGGTTCGGGTTTAGATTTGGGTTTTCAAGTTTAGGTTTAGGTTAGGGAGTTGAGATTAGGATTAGGTTTAGGTTTAGATTTAGGGATTTGAGAATAATTTAAGGTTTAGGTTTAGGAAATCGGGTTTGGGTTCGAGATCGATTTACATTTGGGTTTTAGGTTTAGGTTTAGGGTTTAGGTTATAGGTTATAGGTTATAAGTGCGAGTTTAGGTTTAGCTTATAGGTTTTGGTTAAGGTTTATGTTTAGGTTATAGGTTTTGGGATTTGAGAATAGGTTTAGGTTACAAGTATAGGTTTAGGTTATAAGTATAGGTTTAGGTTTAGGTTTTATGTTTAGGTTAACGTTATATATTTAGGTTATAAGTGTAGGTTATAGGTTTAACTTTAGGTTAGGTTATAGGTTAAGGTTTAGGGAATTGAGTTTAGGTTGTAGGTTTAGGTTATAGGTTAAGGTTTAGGTTTAGGTTTAGGTTATAGGTTAAGGTTTAGGTTTAGATTATAGGTTTTGGGATTTGAGAATAGGTTTAGGTTAAGGTTATAAGTTTAGGTTTAGGAAATCGGGTTCGGGTTCGGGATTGGGTTTAGGTTTGGGTTTTCAAGTTTTGGTTTTGGTTTAGGTTAGGGAGTTGAGATTAGGATTAGGTGTAGGTTTAAGTTTAGGGATTTAAGAATATGTTAAGGTTTAGGTATAGGAAATTGGGTTTAGGTTCAAGATCAGGTTTACGTTTGGGTTTTAAGTTTAGGATAAGGGTTTAGGGATTCAGATTCTGGTTCGGGATCGGGTTTATGTTTGGGTTTTCAAGTTTAGGTTTAGGTTTAGGTTAGGGAATTAAGATTAGGATTAGGTGTAGGTTTAAGTTTAGAGATTTGAGAATATATTAAAGTTTAGGTATAGGAAATTAGGTTCGGGTTCGAGATCAGGTTTACGTTTGGGTTTTAGGTTTAGGCTAAGGGTTTAGGGATTCAGATTCGTGTTCGGGATCGGGTTTAGATTTAGGTTTAGGTTTTATGTTTAGGTTAAGGTTACAAGTTTAGGTTATAGCTTTATGTTTAGGTTAGGTTATAGGTTACGGTTTAGGGAATTGAGAATAGGTTAAGGTTTAAGTTTACGAAATCGGGTTCGGGTTCGGGATCGGGTTTAGGTTTGGGTTGTCAAGTTTAGGTTTATGTTTAGGATAGGGAGTCGAGATTAGGATTAGGTGTAGGTTTAGGTTTAGGATTTGAGAATACATTTAGGTTTTAGGTTTAGGTTTAAGTTTTAGGTTTAGGTTAAGGTTATAGGTTAAGGTTTAGGTTTAGGTTAAGGTTTAGGTTTAGGTTTAGGTTATAGGTTTTGGGATTTGAGAATAGGTTTAGGTTAAGGTTATAAGTTTAGGTTTAGGTTTAGGTTTTAGGTTTTAGGTTTAGGTTATAGATTAAGGTTTAGGTTTAGGTTAAGGTTTAGGTTTAGGTTTAGGTTATAGGTTTTGGGATTTGAGAATAGGTTTAGGTTAAGGTTATAAGTTCGGGTTTAGGAAATCGGGTTCGAGTTCGAGTTCGGGTTTAGGTTTGGGTTTTCAAGTTTAGGTTTAGGTTTAGGTTATGGAGTTTAGGTTTGGGTTTTCAAGTTTAGGTTTAGGTTTAGGTTATGGAGTTTAGGTTTGGGTTTTCAAGTTTAGGTTTAAGTTTAGGTTTGGGTTTTAAGTTTAGGTTTAGGCTATAGGTTTAGGTTATAGGTTATAAGTGTAGGTTTAGGTTTAGGTTATAGGTTTTGGGATTTAAGAATAGGTTTAGTTTATAAGTATATGTTTAGGTTAATGTTGTTGGTTATAAGTTTATGTTAATGTTATAGGTTTCGGTTTTAGGTTTACGTTAAGGTTATAGGTTTAGGTTTTAGGTTTAGGTTAGGTTTAGGTTTAGGTTATAGGTTATAGGTAATAGCTTTAGGGAATTGAAAATAGGTTAAGGTTTTAGGTTTAGGTTAGGTTTAGGTTTAGGTTATAGGTTATAGGTAATAGCTTTAGTGAATTGAAAATAGGTTAAGGTTTAGGTTTAGGAAATCGGGTTCGGGTTCGGGATCGCGTTTAGGTTTGGGTTTTCAAGTTTACGTTTAGGTTTAGGTTAGGGAGTTGAGATTAGGATTAGGTGTAGGTTTAGGTTTAGGAATTTGAGAATACGTTAAGGTTTAGGTTTAAGAAATCGGGTTCGGGTTTGGGATCGGGTTTACGTTTGGGTTTTAGGCTTAGGTTTTACATTTAGATTATAGTTAGGTTATAGGTTTAGCTTTAGCTTAGGTTATGGGTTAAGGTTTAGGGAATTGCGTTTAGGTTATAGGTTATAGGTTAAGGTTTAGGGAATTGAGTTTAGGTTATAGGTTATAGG
This sequence comes from Magnolia changhungtana, assembly GCA_030180095.1. Classification (NCBI taxonomy): domain Eukaryota; kingdom Viridiplantae; phylum Streptophyta; class Magnoliopsida; order Magnoliales; family Magnoliaceae; genus Magnolia; species Magnolia changhungtana. The sequence goes on along the minus strand of JASAUF010000172.1, from coordinate 10,417,799 downwards.
TTTAGGTTATAGGTTATAGGTTATTAAGGAATTGAGTTTAGGTCATAGGTATAGGTTATAGGTTATAGGTTAAGTTTTAGGTTTAGGTTATAGGTTTTAGGATTTGAGAATAGGTTTAGGTTAAGGTTAGAAGTTTAGGTTAAGGTTATAAGTATAGGTTAAGGTTAGAAGTTTAGGTTAAGGTTATAAGTATAGGTTTAGGTTATAAGTTTAGGTTAAGGTTATAAGTATAGGTTTAGGTTATAAGTTTAGGTTAAGGTTATAAGTATAGGTTTAGGTTATAGGTTAAGGTTTAGGTTTAGGTTATAAGTATAGGTTTTGGGATTTGAGTTTAGGTTAAGGTTATAAGTATAGGTTTAGGTTATAGGTTAAGGTTATAAGTTTAGGTTTAGGTAATAGGTTAAGCTTTAGGTTTAGGTTATAAGTATAGGTTTTGGGATTTGAGAATAGGTTTATGTTAAGGTTATAAGTTTAGATTAAGGTTATAAGTTTAGGTTATAGGTTAAGGTTTAGGTTTATGTTTAGGTTATAGGTTAAGGTTTAGGTTAGGTTTTAAGTTTAGGTTAAGGTTATAGGTTTAGGTTATAAGTGTAGGTTTATGTTAGGTTATAGGTTAAGGTTTAGGGAATTGAGAATAGGTGTAGGTTTATGTTTGGGAAATTGGGTTCGGGTTTGGTAGGTTTTCAAGTTTAGGTTTAGGTTAAGGTTAAGGAGTTGAGATTAGGATTAGGTGTAGGTTTAGGTTTAGGGATTTGAGAATACATTTAGGTTTTAGGTTATAGGTTTAGGTTATAGGTTTAGGTTTAGGTTATAAGTGTAGGTTATAGGTTTAGGTTTAGGTTAGGTTATAGGTTACAAGTTATGAGTGTAAGTTATAGGTTTAGGTTTAGGTTATAGGTTTTGGGATTTAAGAATAGGTTTAGGTTAAGGTTATAAGTTTAGATTAAGGTTATAAGTTTAGGTTATAGGTTAAGGTTTAGGTTAGGTTTTAAGTTTAGGTTAAGGTTATAGGTTTAGGTTATAAGTGTAGGTTATAAGTTTAGGTTTAGGTTAGGTTATAGGTTAAGGTTTAGGGAATTGAGAATAGGTGTAGGTTTATGTTTGAGAAATTGGGTTCGGGTTTGGGTTTAGGTTTGGGTTTTCAAGTTTAGGTTTAGGTTAAGGTTAATGAGTTGAGATTAGGATTAGGTGTAGGTTTAGGTTTAGGGATTTGAGAATACATTTAGGTTTTAGGTTTTAAGTTTAGGTTTAGGTTATAGGTTTAGGTTTAGGTTATAAGTGTAGGTTATAGGTTTAGGTTTAGGTTAGGTTATAGGTTACTGAGTTATAAGTGTAAGTTATAGGTTTAGGTTTAGGTTTAGGTTTAGGTTTAGGTTATAGGTTTTGGGATTTTTAGTTAAGGTTTAGGTTATAGTTTTGGGATTTTTAGTTAAGGTTTAGGTTATAGTTATAGGTTTTGGGATTTGAGAATAGGTTTAGGTTATAGGTTATAGGTTTTTTGTTAAGGTTTAGGTTATAGTTATTAGTTTTGGGATTTAAAAATAGGTTTAGGTTATAAGTATAGGTTTTAGGTTTAGGAATTCGGGTTAGGGTTCTGGTCCGGGTTTATGTTCGGGTTTAGGTTGTAGGTTTTGGTTTAGGTTATAGGTTATAGGTTTAGGTTATAGGTTTTAGGACTTGAGAATAGGTTTACGTTATAAGTATAGGTTTATGTTAGGATGTAGGTTAAGGTTTATGGAATTGAGTTTAGGTTATAGGTTAGAGGTTTTTGGTTAAGGTTTAAGTTATAGTTATAAGTTTCGGGATTTGAGAATAAGTTTAGGTTATAAGTATAGGTTTCGGTTTAGGAATTTGGGTTCTGGTTCGGGTTTATGTTCGGGTTTAGGTTATAATTTTCGGTTTAGGTTATAGGTTATATGTTTAAGTTATACATTTTGGGATTTGAGAAGAGGTTTAGGTTATAAGTATAGGTTTAGGTTAGGGTGTAGGTTAAGGTTTAGGGAATAGAGTTTAGGTTATAGGTTTTGGTTAAGGTTTAAGTTATAGGTTTTGGGTTTTGAGAATAGGTTTAGGCTATAAGTATAGGTTTAGGTTAGGTTATAGGTTAAGGTTTAGGGAATTGAGTTTAGGTTATAGGTTCAGGTTGTAGGTTATAGGTTCGGAGTTAAGGTTTAGGTTTAGGTTATAGGTTTTGGGATTTGAGAATAGGTTTAGGTTATAAGTATAGGTTTAGGTTAGGTTGTAGGTTAAAGTTTAGGGAATTGAGTTTAGGTTATAGGTTTAGGTATAGGTTATAGGTTTAGGTTAAGGTTTAGGTTGTAGTTATAGGTTTTGGGATTTGAGAATAGGTTTAGGTTATAGGTTAAGAGTGTGGTCCCTGCAAATATAGATATAAAAACGGCTTGTCCAAATGGCCAGGCCACTCCAATGTTGTCTTTAGGAAATGGACAACTTCGTCATGGTCATAACAGCGATTCTCACCTTCCACGGACCCCCGCTCAACATCCGGATAGCTCCGACGCACATCCGAGTCTGCTCCAACAAATTCAAGGTAATACATAAACACGGCCTGTCCAAATGGCCAGGCCACTCCAATGCTGTCCATAGGAAATGGATAGCTTTATCATGATCATAACAGCGGTTCTCACCTTCCAGAGACCCCTGCGGTTTAAGTTTAGGTTTAGGGAATCAGTTTCGGGTTCGGATCGGGTTTAAGTATTCTCTAGTATTATCTACTATTGAACCTAGTATTATCTACTACATACTAGTAACATACAACCAATATTGGGGCACCATACCATAAGCTACAAGAATTTCATGTCCCCCTAAACAAGGTATCCTCCATTGATAACATATATATATATATATTACAAGTTTTTTATTTTCATTTACATTTACAAATGCATTCATCATCCATCCAAAAAAATTGAAACAAGTACTGTCACTCTATGACTAACAGTTGAAAAGGAAAATTATGCATCTTATCTTACCGCCGCAATTGACGGCACGTCGGACTGGTTGGGGAACCATGTGATACATCCATCCCCAATATGATTGTGGAAACTCCAGAAATCAGGGGAATGGAAAGTGAGCGTTCAACTGCAAGTAAGGAATTCATTCCACCAAGCTGTTGAAAAGAAAGGAAATGATGTTGTCAGCTAGACAGAGAGATCACACCTGAAAGTCCATAAGGAAGGGACATGATATTTCAGTGACAGCTCACCTTGGCATTTATCTTCAAAAGAACATTTGTCAAGCATTGGTCATTAACTCTTTGAGGCGCAATGCATTGAGTGACAATACCAAATTCTAAGCAGGTTCTTTTTCTTACATGGACCTTCAGAAATGGCACAAATATCAGCTTGATCTAAAACTTTCGTGGCCCTTAAACAGTTTAAAAGTTTGAAATTCTCTAGAATGAGAAACCAGAATGAAAAAATAATGAGTCAAGCTTCTCAAGCACATATGGAAGCCATCAAGGATGAAACCAGAACTTACATTCTCCACGAGACATCAAGGACATCATCAACAAATCCGATCATAATCATGAAGCAGATTGATGCTAATGCTGCATTGTACTCGACAAGACACTGCATGAATTAAACATCCAGTGCTCGGCCAGGAGTCCAAATAACAATATAAGGAATAGTTTTGGAGCCATATTAGTCAAGGAAATGCTAAAGAAAATTCATATGGATGTTGGACTTGGAAAACAACTAGTTGTTTTGTGGATTAGGCAGTTCTAGAAGGAAAAAAAAAAAAAAAAAAAAGGTATCACAGTAATTCTTAAGAAGGGTAAAGAAAACAAATGTTACAAGTAAATATGAATCTTTCTTTACCTGTTGTCACCAACGAAGTCAGTGGAAACCACATCATCTTCAGTGTAACCCAAGATCCCTTTCAGCAAACAAATAAATGGTTGGAGAAAAGCAATAAAGAACTAATGACTAGGATATCCCAGAATGAAGTGTATCACCATCCATTATTGCAGCCCAGCCAATCAAGCATCTCTCCATATGAGAAACTTTAAAGAAGCCTGAAATAAATGAGCCCACTATATTTCCCATCGAGGCAGTAACTGTGTATGCATATAGCTGGTGAAAAATATACAATTCCAGTCAAACAGGTTCACTTTATGTTAATCATGTAGTTCTACAAGAGAGAAGAAAATACAAATTATTATTATTAAAAAAAATGATCAGCCCAAGTAAGTTGTAGACACTTGTTCGAACCAAGTTCTTCTACTTCAAAGACTAAAGAAGAAATCAATGACAGATACACTGGCTAGTCCATCATCAAAGGGCCACCAGGGAATATTGTAGTTAACACCAAAACCTACAAATTGCCCATCAAAACCCTAAAAATCAATAAAACATGAAAAAATAACCATCAAATCCTCTAAATCGGCCATTAAAACCCTAGAAATCAATAAAATATGAACAAATAAACATCAAATCTACCAAATCAGCTATCAAAACCACCTGAAATCCCCAATTACAAAAATCCTCAAGATCCCTAAAATTCTAAAATTCCTAAATCCTTAATTTAGGTTTAGGTTTAGGGATTGGAGAATAGGTTTAGGTTATAGGTTTAGGGATTTGAGAATAGGTTTACATTATAGGTTTAGGTTTAGGTTCGGTTATAGGTTATAGGTTTAGGTTAAGGTTATAGGTTAAAGGTTAAGATTATAGGTTTAGGTTTAGGTTAGGGTTATAGGTTTAGGTTTAGGTTTAGGAATTTAGGTTCAGGTTCGGGTTCGTGTTATATGTTTGGGTTAAGGTATAGGTTTAAGTTAAGTGAATTAAGATCGGGTTTTGGTTTGGGTTTTTAAGTTTAGGTTTAGGTTTAGGTTAGGGAGTTGAGATTAGGATTAGGTGTAGGTTTAGGTTTAGGGATTTGAGAATACATTTAAGTTTTAGGTTTAGGTTAGGGAGTTGAGATTACGATTAGGTGTAGGTTTAGGTTTAGAGATTTAAGAATACATTTAAGTTTTAGATTTAGGTTTAGGTTTTAGGTTTATCTTTAGGTTTTAGGTTTAGGTTTAGGTTAGGTTATAGGTTAAGGTTTAGGGAATTGAGTTTAGGTTATAGGTTATAGGTTTAGGTTATAGGTTAAAGTTTAGGTTATAGGTTAAGGTTTAGGTTTAGGTTTAGGTTAAGGTTTAGGTTATAGGTTTTGGGATTTGAGAATAGGTTTAGGTTATAAGTATAGGTTTAGGTTAATGTTGTAGGTTATAGGTTTAGGTTATAAGTCTATGTTAATGTTGTAGGTTATAGGTTTAGGTTATAGTTTTAGGTTTAGGTTATAAGTGTAGGTTATAGGTTTAGGTTTAGGTTAGGTTATATGTTATGGTCTAGGAATTGAGTTTAGGTTATAGGTTTAGGTTATAAGTTAAGGTTATAGGTTTAGGTTTAGGTTATAGGTTAAGGTTTAGGTTTAGGTTAAGGTTATAGATTTTGGGATTTGAGAATAGGTTTAGGTTTAGGTTTGGTTATAGGTTAAGGTTTAGGGAATTGAGTTTAGGTTATAGGTTATAGGTTTAGGTTATAGGTTATATGTTATAGGTTAAGGTTTAGGTTATAGGTTAAGGTCTAGGTTATAGGTTTAGGTTTATGTTAAGTTTTAGGTTTAGGTTATAGGTTTTGGGATTTGAGAATAGGTTTAGGTTATAAGTATACGTTTAGGTTAATGTTGTATGTTATAAGTTTATGTTAATGTTGTAGGTTATAGGTTTAGGTTTAGGTTTAGGGATTTGAGAATACATTTACGTTTTAGGTTTAGGTTTATGTTGTACGTTTAGGTTAAGGTTACACGTTTAGGTTTAGGTATAGGTTATAAGTGTAAGTTATAAGTTTAGGTTTAAGTTAGTGTAAGGGTTATGGTCTCATACTCCTTTGGTTGTCAAATTTTGATGTGTCAAAACATCTATCTGTGTCTTGTGCTTGTATGATGATTTTTATTCAAGACACTTCTTAAATACTTCAAGAAGCTATAAGTCGAACTCTTCAAGATGTTACAAGTTGAAGCTCAAGATGTTGAAGTTCAAGAAGCTACAATGTTGATGTTCAAGTCTTAAAGAACAACTCATGACTTGAAGACTAATAAGCAATGCATGAAGTAGTTGTTATGCTGATGAAGATCTCAAGTTTGAAGCTACAACAAAGTTCAAGATCTCAAGCCTGATATGGTTCAAACAATCTATATTCGTTGAATGGTTGAAGTTCAATGTCCATACGACATGTTTCAGGTTTGAATGACCTTAGGTTGACCCTTTAAGTAGGTCATTTTGGATACATAAATCAAATATTTATTTTACATAAGTTTAATCTATTCCAAGACCAGTCTAGCTCTTGTTCGACCAGTCCGACATTGGTTCGACTAGTCCAAGAAATTCCACGACCGTCTTAAGTAGTTAAAGATTTTTCGGAATTTCTGGTACGCCCACGACCAGTCCTGGAAGTCCTTCGACCGGTCGTAGGTTGGCTTCGACTTGTCCACGATCAGTCGTGGATGTACGACTGAAAGTCCAGCAATACAATTTATGGTCCTACGACCAGTCGTAGGTATATACGACCAGTCGTAGGTGACCCACGACCAGTCGTAGGGTACACACGACCAGTCGTGGAACGGCTTTCAAAGATCGCGCTCAATTTTTCAAAAATCTGTTAGAGCTACGACCAGTCCTGAGTTTCTAAGACCAGTCGTAGGAACGATTTTTTCTTCTATAAATTGAACACGAAATTCAGAGTTTTTACACCTCAACTCCATTCCATTTCAAGAATTTTCAAGTAATCACTCTGAGATAAGTCTGTGTTTATTTTAAGCTAAATTGTGCTTATTTAATATTCCTTTTTGCTAGCTTATTTAATTTGATTTTGTTTCTATATTCCAATCTTATTTGAAAAGAGGAATTATCTTATTCCTTCTTCTTGGAATCAAAATCAAATATAGCTACGCCCAACAAGTTAAATCTAAAATCTATTAGAATTTAGAACCTTATGAATGTGAGTATTGGAAATTGAACTTTGACATTCAATCATCTACTCCGATTGGTTCTACCGGGCTGCTAAAGGAGATGTAACGCCCTGAAATTCGGGGGTCGAGTATGAACTCAACTCCCGAGTTCCAACGCATCACTTATGCAACATACACAATGATGGTTAAATGTTGTCTGAGTTAGCGCAATAAACATGAATGAGATTATACCAAAACAGTAATTCATACTCCAGTTCAATTGTATAAAGGCAAACGGAAGACTGAAATTTTATATTAAAATATGTAGAGTATCAAAATTTTGTGAACTTCAGAGTATGAGTACTAACTGAGTACCAATATACACATATTATTTCTAAGTCAAAAATCAAAATACAATCCTCAAAGAGGCCCTGTAAATCCGCGATGCAGCAGGCCTAAGCATAGCCGTCAGTCAGTCTTGCATAAAGGAGAACTCCTCCCGATCCTCCTCGAAGTCGAGCTCCGGCTCCCGAACGTAGGCGCCATCTACACCTGCGACAGAGTCTGGTGGGTGTTGCAAACACCGTCCCGTAACGTGGGAGTGAGTAGCTAACTCAGTGGAACAATAAAGCATAGGTTAACATGTTATCAAATCAATCAAGCAATAATGATAACGCAATACAAATCAAACATTTCTAATTACTCTTGTTAAGTGCAAAGAATGATATGACATGATGCTGTATGCCCTTGCCAAACCACCCTCAAGCGACATCATCTTACGTTCGCGAATGCTAACTCCCTCAGTGCGCCACATCTACAAAGCACATGCGGTGCGATGATGCTCATGATTACCAAGTTTTTATTAATCCATTTCAACCAAAGAAGATTGGGAAACTAAGGTACCTCCCTTGTATCATTCCCAAACATGATCCATTCTAGGGTCGTCAATCCTAACTAATCTCATACGATATTATGGTTTGAGAAGCGTAGTGAAGGCATCGCAAAGGGCTCGTCACCCGTCAGCGCGGATACAGATCTCACCGTATGCGGCTCAATTGCTGGCCGTCAGCTCAAGTACATATCTCACCGTACTTGGCTCAATCACTAGCCGTCAACTCGAGTACAGGTCTCACCGTACTCGGCTCAACTCATACTCTAGTTACTGTGAAAGACTCATCGCCAATCACAGACACTTGGAGTATACTCGAAGATACTACGGAGGACTCGTCGCCAAAGTCAGCACGAGCACGGTCTCACCGTACTCGGCTCTCGCCGTAAGTATCGACTGACTCGAATATAGTGTCCCATACCACCATAATCGGCTCACGAGTCCGGTTGCGCAATGGTCACTACGGGGAGGCACATGACCCCAACGTGAGGCCGACAAATGACCACGGTGTCCCATACCACCATGTCCGGCTCATGCGTCTTAGCGGATCGAGGTACCATGGTTAACGGGTTTTGCCACTGGTAAGTTTGGTACCCTAGGTTCAAGCAGTAGCGACCAAACATGGTGAACATACATATATACATATCGGTTTGCTTGACGGGCCTGACTAGCTCGAGCGCACCACAAGTTGAGCGATATGGAGCGCAAAAGCACTCCGTGTGGCCAACCACTATCGCCAACCGAAGTACGACTCGGGTTCGCTGTGACACGTCCATCGTGGCGATATGAATCTCGGCCACAACCGCAAGTCTGGTACCGAATGTTTGGACTATAGGCATAGTCCCAAACTCAATCAGTTGTGAAGCATGAAGTAAAGCATGAAGTAAAGCATGTATTATAAAGCATGAAGTAAAGCATGTTATAAAGCATGTTGTAAAGCATGTTGTAAAGCACTATACACATAGGGATACAAATACTTAGAGTTCATAGGTGAGTGGTTAGAGTGAACAACCACATGGAGGGTGTCATATGTGACTCTAAGGTAGCGGAGAATCCCATCTCAGCACCTAACTAAGGTTCTAGCACTTAAGCACTTACTCTCACAAGTGATTTCACCAACACTTGGAATGCACTATTTCAACATACATGACGTATGCTAGAGAAGTGTGTACTAGGGTTGTCCCTTTACTAAACTAGTATTTTGTACATATACATCATATTCATACAGCAATTAAACATGGCAATCATATCAGCAATTTTTATACGTATAGGGTACTTTCACGTATACCCAATTTCGACATACATAGTGTTTACAAAGGAACATAGATTTCGGCGATCCCTTTCGCCAAGCTAGTATTTTAATCATGTATTGTATAATCATACATTAAATACATATGTCAAACATTATTCCAAAAGAAATACGTATACGGTATTTCTACAACACGTAATCTCGACATACGGCGCATTTACAAGTAAACATATATTTTGGCGATTCCTTTCGCCAAACTAGTATTTTATTCATATGTTATATAATTATACATTAAATAAACATGTCAAGTATTTATCCAAAAAAAATACGTATACGGTATTTCTACGCATACCTAGAATATGTGAAATTCCATATTTCACACCGTTAATCAAAACAGGAAACGGAAAGCACTTTGTACATGTGCAATTGCAAGCGAGATCATGAATCTACCATTATCTGACATTGAAAGCGTTGAAAACCGTAACTTATATACTTAAAGTCCTCACCTTTGCCTTTGGAAACGGAACGAATCAGCAAGGGTGATGGATCTTCCGTCTACGGGCGATTTCTAGCCTAAAGAGCGGAATCGGTTAGTCGGTATACATCCTACCTCGATTCCAACTCAAATCAGACCTAGGGTTAGGGTTTCTTACCTTCAAATGAGGTGGAAAACGCCGGGAAAGCGTCTAGAATAGAGCGGTGTAGGCCGTGTAGCAAGCCGAAGCAGGAGGAAGAAGATCGGCAACGATCTCTAAGTTCTTCTCTCTTTTCTCTCTCTCTCTCTAGGGTTTCCTCCAAAATTCGTATGGCTGTGAGAGGGGCTGTTCTAAGCCCCTTTTATAGCCACAAACATTACGAAAATAGACTTAGGTTCATGGGGTACTGCTTATATAGGATATTCGCCGCTTTTCCAGCTCAAAAGGGAAGTTCTGGTGGCCCTCTTTGAACCAAACGTCAGACTTAAGCTCACCATCAATGGATCCATGTGGGATTACGTTTTTGACTCATTCGGATACGCAGATCGCACGTGGCGGACCACTTTCAGTTCGACGATCAGTGGGCCACGATCAGAAATTCCAAGTACATGTAAATGTTCCTGAAATTTTTCTTAATCCGAGGGTGTAATTTGGTCTGATTCTGACGGTCGTTGCTTAATATTGACGCGTCAACGAACGATGCCAGATCACTATTCCAGATATTTATTTTGACTTATGAATAGTGTTTTTCATACTACCTCGCTCCGATTCGAAACGAATGGCCGTGGAATATCGGATAAGGCTGATTTTTGAGATGATTGTTAAGCCCAGTGGGGCGGTCTTAGTTCCTTAGCTTCGGGTTAATCGGACTCCCGATGTGCGATCTAGACCTAATACGAAGTTTCGTTTCATTCCCGAGAGCAGACGGGAAATGAGTTTGGTTCTAAACTTTAGGGTAACCTAGCGTCACTTGTTCTACAAGTTTTAGGTCTTGCAGATCGTATTTAAAGCGATCCTAACGGATTTCATAGCTAATTGAGTTTAGTACTTAGTTAACTTTGTTAAATTTCTAAAGGATTTAATCCTACGTGATTTCTGGTCGAGGTGGTACTCGACCCAATGTACGAAAATTTTCAGGTCGTTACAGGAGAAATCCAGGTATTTTACAATTCTGTAAAATTCATTTATTTTTGGTTTTGTTTGAGATTGAGCCAGAAAAATCTCATTGTATTGGTTGTCTGAGGAAAGCCAGAAAACTCGAGAAAAGAGGGTTTTTGAATTGTGTAAGCCCAAGTGAAAAAGACACAATTGTAAAGGTTTTTGGTGAACTGAGAAAACCTATTTGATAGTGAACGCTAATATCCCCCGTGTGAGGATATTAGGAGTGGAGTAGCATTCTGTGTGGTCATTTGTTGGAAAACAAGCTTGGTGTACACACAAAGCGAACCACTATAACTCTTTGTCTTGTGGATTGAATGCTTGCTTAATTTTCATATCTTTTATCATTCGATTGTGTGGAATGTACAAGTGGATGTGAATGTTGTAACTATTTTCATTTCAAGCAAGTGTGGGGATTGTTGTAATAATTTAGATCTTTTCTTCTGCATTTATTTTCAATTCCTTGCTATTTCATTTACCTATATTAACATTGAGTCCTTGATTCAAAAGAGGTTCTAGAAATAAGGTTGTCCTACCATAAGCCCTTGTTTATTATGGTGTAAGGTTGTCCTTAGAACTGAATTTGTATCAATCTCTCAATACTTATTTATCAAGGTGATTTAAATTTAGCATTGTGAATTGATTCATAATTGTAAGGGTATTGGTTTACTTTAGTTCCGCTGATTTTATTATAAATTTGGCATAGTCCTATTCACCCCCCCCCCCCCCCCTCTAGGACATATAGCTTGGCCTTTTCAAGTGGTATCAGAGCCTAATAGCTCATTTTGTTGCTTTTTATTTGGATTTATTTCCTGAGCTAACGATCTAAGCTATATAAAAAGATGTCAAATTTTGATAGCCTTTCAGTTACTAGGCCTCCACCTTTTGATGGCTCCAACTATGCCTATTGGAAAGCAAGAATGAGGATCTTCCTCAAATCAATGGATGAAAGTGTGTGGCTAGCCACAGTGACTGAATGGAAACCTCCTATCATGGAAGTTACTGGTGTTGATGGTTCAAAATCTATGAAAATTACACCGTATTTTCAATGGACCACACTTCAAAAAAATGAGAGTAGTGCTAATGCTAAAGCACTAAATGCAATCACTACGCACTATCACCGGATGAGTTCAAAAGAATCATATCCTGTGATACTGCAAAGCAAGCCTGAGATATTTTAGAAATGACACACGAAGGTACTTCAATTGTCAAGAAATCTAAAGTCCAACTCCTCACAACTAAATTTGAAGAAATTCATATGGAGGAAAATGAAATGTTTATGGACTTTTACACTAGATTGAATGACATTGTAAACTCAATGTGGGGTCTTGGTGATAAGATCTCAAAAAGTAAAGTGTGTGCAAAAATACTACGCTCTCTTCCTGAACGGTTCAATTCAAAGGTAACCGCAATCCAAGAACTTCGTGATACGGACAATATGAAGGTAGAAGAATTAGTTGGTTCTTTGCAAACCTATGAATTAAGTTTTAAAGCTCCTAAAGGTAAGTCTATTGCTTTGAAGTCATCTAAAAGTATTGCTCAAGAAAATTCAGATTCAGAAAAGTCTGAAGATGATATGGCCCTTTTGGCGAAAAAGTTTTATAAGATTTTCAAAAGTAAGAAAAGAATCGACTTTCAAAAGGCAAATGAAAAGAATCGTTCCAAACCTAAGTCTAAAACTTGGAAATCATTGAAAGATAGTCAATGCTACAATTGTCAAGAATATGGGCATTTAGCAAACAAATGTCCTAAAAAGGACAGATCCAAAAGGAAGGGTATGTTGGCTACTTGGGATGAATCGTCTGATTCTGAAGCCTCTTCTGAATCAGAAAATTCAGAAACCGAGTCGGGCAAAGTGAACTTAAGGCCCTTATGACTCTAGCCAAGTTTACCTTTTCAGATCACGATGATTCAACAAGTGAAGAAAATTTGGATAGTGATCATGAAAATGATGAAGATCTTCAAGATGCTTACAATGCCTTATATAAGGAAAGTTGTAAAATTGTCACAAACTTAAACTTCAAAAAGAAAAGTTTTTTAAACTTAAAGAATGTTTTGAAACCCTTGTTTTAGAAAAATCTCAAATTTCAGATTGTTTTGAAAAATCAAAGTGTGATTTAGAATTCAAAACCTCCCTAATTGAAAATTTGAAATCTGAAAATGAGAAACTTAAAAATGAAGTATCTTCTCTTCTGAGTTTGAAGGACACATGGAGATATGCCCAAGGTGATCCAAAATTAGAAAAATTATTATCCGGATCAAGAAAATGTGGCGATCGATCCGGGTTGGGCTTTGATAAAAACACATCTCCTAAACAGAAGAATGCTCCTTCCAATTTTGTGAAAGGAGAGACTTCTAACTCAAATGGAAAAGGTACTAGTCAAGTTTTTTCTAAAAATACAAAAACTTTTCAAAAACACAAAAGTAGCTATATAAATTTCAAAAATCAGATTCAAAACCCACTAGCTGAAAAAATTGTTGATTTACTTAAGGAGCTATTAAAATCTAACTCAATAGGTCACTCTTATAACTATAAACAAAACAAGACCAATTATTCTCCTAAACCCAAAACAGTACTGAAATGGGTTCCCAAGGTTACTTGTTTGGTTGCTCACACTGCTTTCAAAGCTACAAGCCATTCAAAATGGTACCTAGACAAGGATGCTCCGGACATATGACAAAGCGACAAGCTCTATTCACCGATCTTAAAGATATGACTGATGGGTCACCACATTTGGTGATGGTAGCAAGCTGCAAGATAATTGGCAAAGGTACGGTCCAACTCTATAACCTTCCCTTATTTAAAAATGTGTTATATGTTGAGGGTTTAAAACACAACTGTTGAGCATATCTCAAATATGCGATAACAACCATAATGTTAAATTTTCTAATCAAGGTTGTGAAATTACAAATGAAAAGGGTTCTGTAATATTAACTGGTCGCAGAACTTCTGAAAACTGCTATATAGTAAGCAATGGTAGCTCATCTAATCAAACGTGCTACATGGTCCATACCGATGAGACAGATTTATGGCATAAACGCCTTGGACATGTACACTACCGAAATTTATACAGATTGAGCAAAAGTGAACTAATTAAAGGTCTACCTAAAATGCAAAAAGTAGACAAGATTTGTGGTGAATACCAGTATGGTAAACAAACTAGGAGCTCTCACAAAAAGGTGAACTCCAATATCACCACAAGACCACTCGAGCTTCTCCATATGGATCTTATAGGACCAACAAGAACGGAAAGTCGAGGTGGCAAAAAGTACATCTTAGTTATTGTAGATGATTATACAAGATACACTTGGGTTTCATTCTTGAGAGATAAATCAGAAACCCTTGATGAAGTGAAAAAGATTATAAAACGGATTCAAACTGAAAAATGTTCTCAAGTCAGCAAGATCTGTAGTGATCATGGATCCGAATTCGAAAATAGCGGTTTTGAGAAATTTTGTAGCGATCAGGGTATATCGCATGAATTCTCAAAGACCTAAAACTCCTCAACAAAATGGAATTGTCGAGAGGAAGAATAGAGTGCTTCAAGAAATGGGAAGTGTTATGTTAAATAGCATGAAGCTTCCTAGAATCTCTGGGTCAATTTGAGCGGTGAATACAACTGCTACATTATTAACCGTGTTTATATTTGTAAATCTAATAATAAAACGGCTTATGAAATGTGGTTTGAGAAAAAGCCTTCATCAAATATTTTCGAGTTTTTGGCGGAAGTGCTATATTTTATGCGTGACCGTGAAAATTTGGGAAAATTCGATACTAAAAGTGATGAAGGGATCTTTTAGGTTATTCTTTAAATAGTCGTGCATATCGTGTTCTCAACAATGGACCGGTGTGATTCAAGAGTCAATAAATGTTGTGATTGACGATCTTTTGAATACACTGTCCCTAGTTTAGATAATGATGAAGTTCTTATACTTGAAAAATAAGAAATTTCATCAAGTGAAACTAATCTGAATTAAGGATTTGTTAAAGATCATCCAACTTCTCAAATACTTGGAAACCCTCTCACTGGTGTGCGCACTCGTAGACAATTAGAGGACATATGTAACTACGTATGCTTTACTTCCCAGATTGAACCGGGTAACGTAAAAGAAGCACTTTCAGATGAAAATTGGATTCTTGCGATGCAAGAAGAACTTAATCAGTTTGTCAGAAATGATGTCTGACAACTTGTTCCTAGACCTAAAGATAAACATATTATTGGAACAAAATGGATTTTCAAAAACAAATCTGATGAACTTGGAAATATTATTCGAAATAAAGCAAGACTAGTTGTACAGGGATATACACAAATTGAAGGTATTGACTATAATGAAACATTTGCCCCTGTAGCTCGTCTTGAATCAATCAGACTTTTTATCTCTATTGCATGTTTTAGAAAAATTAAAATTTATCAAATGGATGTAAAGAGTGCCTTTCTGAATGGTGATTTACATGAAGAGGTATATGTTGAACAACCTACAGGGTTTGAAGATCCTAAATTTACTGATCATGTGTATCGTCTTAAGAAAGCTCTCTATGGTCTGAAACAAGCTCCCAGAGCATGGTACGAAAAACTGACTAAGTTTTTACTGAGTCATAATTTTCAGATGGGGTGTGTTGATAAGACCCTCTTTGTTAAGAAACATAACGATGATATTCTAATGGTTCAAATATATGTTGACGATATTATTTATGGATCAACCTGTACTAACATGACTGTTGAGTTTGCAGATTTGATGAAGTCTAAATTCGAAATGAGCATGGTTGGAGAATTAAACTATTTCCTAGGGTTGCAAGTAAAACAACAACCTGATGGAATTTTTATTTCTCAAACCAAATATGCTCAGAGTTTAATTAAGAAATTTGGATTTGAGAAAGGTAAAAATTTTGATACTCCTATGAGTACAACTGTAAGACTCTCAAAAGACTCTATAGGTAATGATGTGGATCCTAAATTGTATCGTAGTTTGATTGGTAGTTTACTTTATCTAACTGCTAGTAGACCAGATATTGCTTTGAGTGTTGGTATTTGTGCTCGTTATCAATCAAATCCTAAAGAATCTCACTTAACTGCTGTTAAGCGGATTATGCGTTATGTCGCAAGTACTACTAAATTGGGTCTCTGGTATCCACATGAGACTAATGTTCAATTAGCTGCACGCAGATGTCGACATTGGAAACATTGATGATAGGAAATCAACCAAGGTGGTTGTTTCTACATTGGAAATTGTCTTGTTTCTTGGTTTAGCAAGAAGCAAAGTTCAATATCGCTATCAATCTTTGGTCAATACATTCTTCTTTGAAATGCATGTACTCAACTTGTTTGGATGAAACGAATGTTAAGCGATTATGGAATTACTCAAGATTCTATGATTTTATTTTGTGATAATTTCAGTGCAATAAATATCTCTAAAAATCCAGTTCAGCATTCACGTACTAAGCATATTGACATTAGATTTCATTACATTCGTGAATTAGTGGAAGAAAAATTAATATATTTGGATTACATTCCAACCGAGACTCAACTGGCGGACATTTTCACTAAACCGCTCGACAAAAGCAGGTTTAATAAATTAAAGTTTGATCTCAGAATGTGCAATTTAAATTGAGTTTGCATGATTTTGTGTATCATAATGTACATAAGTTTGATGTTTTATTTGCTTAAATTTGATATTATTTAAAAAAATTTTTGCAAATTTTGTCGTACTCGACCTGTCGTGAGAATACACGACCGGTCGTGCCAACCGTCGAACACGTACACGACCTGTCGTGAATCTCGGGATTTCACTTCAAATTGGGGATTTTGTCTTCTTCTTCATTTCTCTCCAACGGTTCTAGCTACGACCGACCCAACCCACCTTCATTGTTCTTCAAGGTTAGTGGTTCTTTTGCATTTTTTTTGTAGATTCTTGCTATTAGAGTTTCAAATCTCATTTTTGTGGAATCTATTTGGTCATTCATTGCAGGTTTGGAGTTTTATCTTGAAAAATCTGTTTTATTTAAACCTCATTTCTTCCAACTTGTTGTTTCCTTGAAATCCTTCTTTGAAAATGGATGCTAGAGGTAAAAAGAAAATTACACGAGGTCCATCTTCCTCTAGATCAGCTTCTATTGTACAATGTCATCTTCGCTCTCCCGAAAATGATTCTTCTGATGCTAGGGACTTGCGTATGTGCAATGTTATTGTTGAGCGTCATGTTAATGTCAATCACATTGCTTCTTTTGGTATCCCTTCTCTATTGGAATCTGTGGGATGGGTTAACATCTTACATTGGGGTGGAGCTGCATACCAGTCCATTGCCCAATCCATGTTTGCATGTATCTGTGATTTTTCACTTGAGGATTTAACTTTTAAAGTTGATACTCAAGAAGGTTTGTTTGTAGTAGATCGACATTTGATTGCAGACATTATGGAAATACCTGTCAATGATGAAAGCATTCCAATTAATATTTTACATGATAGTCTCTCGAATCTGAACGAAGAATGCTTACTAGAGATTTATGTAATTTGGATGTTCATTGGACTCATAAAGGTCATACACTTCCCTCAAGGTATTTGTTACCCGCACACGTGAGTACTTCATAAGATATTCATCTCTAATCTTTATCCACGTTCGGTAATAAAACCGAACTCACCGCTTTCATGGTTCGTGTTTTGCATTCTCCGTTGTCTCTGTGCAAAAATATGTCTCCTTATTTAATTTGTCATTCCATTATTCTCACGTCACCATCCTGGACATAGTGATATACCCTTTGGTTATTTATTGACTATGTTGGCAAATCATATGCTCATAGCTATGCCTACTAGAGAAAAACCCATCCATCATCTCCCTTTTAATAATTCCAATCTTAATAAGATGACTTTAGATTTGGCTAAAGGCCAAGTGGATGCTGGTAGCAGGTGGTCTTGAAGGTGTAATCTTTGAAGCTAGTGATCTTCCTGAAGACGTGAATATGGATGACTTATTTGAAGAACTTGAGTCAGACTCGGCTGATGATCCTGATTTTCAGCCTTCTGATTTTGATGAAAGATTGAATTCTCTTCAAGAGCAGGTGGCTCAAATTCGTGTTACTCAAGACACACAATTATCATATTTACGCAAATATATGATGCGGATTGCTAAGGGTTTACACAAAATTGATCCATCTAATCCTGCACCCTCTTCTGGTTCTGACTGATTTTTTTTTGGGGGTCTGTAATATTTACTGATATTTGCATGCATCTCAAAACCTTACTGTTGGTTATGCACAATTTTCTCTTGCATTAACTCCTATTTTCATTACTGCTCTTCCTTCTTTGTCATTTTGTGTCAAAAAGGGGGAGAAGTTTGGAGGACTTTGTCATTTTGACTATTTATCTTTATGATGTGCTCCTATTATGTGCTCCTATTACTCAGGGGGAGTTGCTCCTATTACTCAGGGGGAGTTATGGGAAAATGAATGATGTTAGTTATTGCTTATCATGTCTATATATCTGTGCATGCTTCTCACCTGTTGTGTTTCTCTTGGAAGAAGTATTATTACTTGGGTGTTTTGTCACAAATTTGACAAAGGGGGAGATTGTAAGGGTTATGGTCTCATACTCCTTTGGTTGTCAAATTTTGATGTGTCAAAACATCTATCTGTGTCTTGTGCTTGTATGATGATTTTTATTCAAGACACTGCTTAAATACTTCAAGAAGCTATAAGTCGAACTCTTCAAGATGTTACAAGTTGAAGCTCAAGATGTTGAAGTTCAAGAAGCTACAATGTTGATGTTCAAGTCTTAAAGAACAACTCATGACTTGAAGACTAATAAGCAATGCATGAAGTAGTTGTTATGCTGATGAAGATCTCAAGTTTGAAGCTACAACAAAGTTCAAGATCTCAAGCCTGATATGGTTCAAACAATCTATATTCGTTGAATGGTTGAAGTTCAATGTCCATACGACATGTTTCAGGTTTGAATGACCTTAGGTTGACCCTTTAAGTAGGTCATTTTGGATACATAAATCAAATATTTATTTTATATAAGTTTGATCTATTCCAAGACCAGTCCTAGCTCTTGTTCGACCAGTCCTGACATTGGTTCGACTAGTCCAAGAAATTCCACGACCAGTCTTAAGTAGTTAAAGATTTTTCGGAATTTACGCCATCGACGACCCCGAAGTCCTTCGACCGGTCGTAGGTTGGCTTCGACTTGTCCACGATCAGTCGTGGATGTACGACTGAAAGTCCAGCAATACAATTTATGGTCCTACGACCCGGTCGTAGGTATATCGACCAGTCGTAGGTGACCCACGACCAGTCGTAGGGTACACACGACCCGGTCGTGGAACGGCTTTCAAAGATCGCGCTCAATTTTTCAAAAATTGTTAGAGCTACGACCCTATCCCGAGTTTCTAAGACCAAATCGTAGGAACGATTTTTTCTTCTATAAATTGAACATGAAATTGAGTTTTTACACCTCAACTCCATTCCATTTCAAGAATTTTCAAGTAATCACTCGAGATAAGTCTGTGTTTATTTTAAGCTAAATTGTGCTTATTTAATATTCCTTTTTGCTAGCTTATTTAATTTGATTTTGTTTCTATATTCCAATCTTATTTGAAAAGAGGAATTATCTTATTCCTTCTTCTTGGAATCAAAATCAAATATAGCTACGCCCAACAAGTTAAATCTAAAATCTATTAGAATTTAGAACCTTATGAATGTGAGTATTGGAAATTGAACTTTGACATTCAATCATCTACTCCGATTGGTTCTACTGGCCGCTTCAGGAGAAATCCAGGTATTTTACAATTACAGTAAAATTCATTTATTTTTGGTTTTGTTTGAGATTGAGCGAGAAAAATCTCATTGTATTGGTTGTCCGAGGAAAGCCGAGAAAACTCGAGAAAAGAGGGTTTTTGAATTGTGTAAGCCCAAGTGAAAAAGACACAATTGTAAAGGTTTTTGGTGAACTTTGAGAAAACCTATTTGATAGTGAACGCTAATATCCCCTGTGTGAGGATATTAGGAGTGGAGTAGCATTCTGTGTGGCTGTTGGAAAACAGTTGGTGTACACACAGGCGAACCACTATAACTCTTTGTCTTGTGGATTGAATGCTTGCTTAATTTTCATATCTTTTATCATTCGATTGTGTGGAATGTACAAGTGGATGTGAATGTTGTAACTATTTTCATTTCAAGCAAGTGTGGGGATTGTTGTAATAATTTAGATCTTTTCTTCTGCATTTATTTTCAATTCCTTGCTATTTCATTTACTTATATTAACATTGAGTCCTTGATTCAAAAGAGGTTCTAGAAATAAGGTTGTCCTACCATAAGCCCTTGTTTATTATGGTGTAAGGTTGTCCTTAGAACTGAATTTGTATCAATCTCTCAATACTTATTTATCAAGGTGATTTAAATTTAGCATTGTGAATTGATTCATAATTGTAAGGGTATTGGTTTACTTTAGTTCCGCTGATTTTATTATAAATTTGGCATAGTCCTATTCACCCCCCCCTCTAGGACATATAGCTTGGCCTTTTCAGTTAGGTTATAGGTTAAGGTTTAGGAAATTGAGTTTAGGTTATAAGTTATAGGTTTAGGTTATAGGTTAAGGTTTAGGTTAGAGGTTTAGGTTTAGGTTAAGGTTTATGTTTAGATTATAGGTTTTGGGATTTGAGAATAGGTTTAGGTTATAAGTATAGGTTTAGGTTAATGTTTTAAGTTATAGGTTTAGGTTATAAGTTTATATTAATGTTGCGGAGTTATAGGTTTAGGTTTAGGGATTTGAGAATATATTTAGATTTTAGGTTTTGGTTAGGGAGTTAAGATTATGATTAGGTGTAGGTTTAGGTTTAGGGATTTGAGAATACATTTAGGTTTTAGGTTTTGGTTTTGGTTTTAGGTTTATGTTTAGGTTTTAAGTTTAGGTTTAGGTTAGGTTATAGGTTAAGGTTTAGAGAATTGAGTTTAGTTTATAGGTTATAGGTTAAGGTTTAGGTTATAGGTTAAGGTTTAGGTTTAGGTTAATGTTTAGGTTATAAGTTTTAGGTTATAAGTATAGGTTTAGGTTAATGTTATAGGTTATAGGTTTAGGTTATAAGTCTATGTTAATGTTGTAGGTTATAGGTTTAGGTTATAGGTTTAGGTTTAGGTTATAAGTATAGGCTATAGGTTTAGGTTTAGGTTAGGTTATAGGTTATGGTCTAGGGAATTGAGTTTAGGTTATAGGTTTAGGTTATAAGTTAAAGTTATAGGTTTAGGTTTAGGTTATAAGTTAAGGTTTAGGTTTAGGTTAAGGTTATAGGTTTTGGGATTTGAGAATAGGTTTAGGTTTAGGTTTAGGTTTAGGTTTGGTTATAGGTTAAGGTTTAGGGAATTGAGTTTAGGTTATAGGTTATAGGTTTAGGTTATAGGTTATATGTTATAGGCTAAAGTTTAGGTTATAGGTTAAGGTCTAGGTTATAGGTTTAGGTTTATGTTAAGTTTTAGGTTTAGGTTATAGGTTTTTGATTTGAGAATAGGTTTAGGTTATAAGTATAGGTTTAGGTTAATATTGTATGTTATAAGTTTATGTTAATGTTGTAAGTTATAGGTTTAGGTTTAGGTTTAGGGATTTGAGAATACATTTACGTTTTAGGTTTAGGTTTAGGTTAAGGTTACACATTTAGGTTTAGGTTTAGGTTATAAGTATAAGTTATAGGTTTAGGTTTAAGTTAGGTTATAGGTTAAGGTTTAGGGAATTGAGTTTAGGTTTTAAGTTACATGTTTAGGTTATAAGTTATTGGTTTAGATTATAGGTTATAGGTTATAGGTTAAGGTTTAGGTTAGAGGTTTAGGTTTAGGTTAAGGTTTATGTTTAGATTATAGGTTTTGGGATTTGAGAATAGGTTTAGGTTATAAGTATAGGTTTAGGTTAATGTTTTAGGTTATAGGTTTAGGTTATAAGTTTATATTAATGTTGCAAGTTATAGGTTTAGGTTTAGGTTTAGGTTTAGGGATTTGAGAATACATTTAGGTTTTAGGTTTTGGTTAGGGAGTTGAGATTATGATTAGGTGTAGGTTTAGGTTTAGAGATTTGAGAATACATTTAGGTTTTAGGTTTTGGTTTTGGTTTTAGGTTTATGTTTAGGTTTTAAGTTTAGGTTTAAGTTAGGTTAGGTTAAGGTTTAGAGAATTGAGTTTAGGTTATAGGTTATAAGTTATACGTTATAGGTTAAGGTTTAGGTTATAGGTTAAGGTTTAGGTTTGGATTTAGGTTATAGGTTTTGGGATTTGAGAATAGGTTTAGGTTATAAGTATAGGTTTAGGTTAATGTTGTAGGCTATAGGTTTAGGTTATAAGTTTATGTTAATGTTGTAGGTTATAGGTTTAGGTTTAGGTTATAAGTGTAGGTTATAGGTTTAGGTTAGGTTATAGGTTATGGTTTAAGGAATTGAGTTTAGGTTATAGGTTTAGGTTATAAGTTAAGATTATAGGTTAAGGTTTAGGTTATAGGTTAACGTTTATGTTTAGGTTAAGGTTAGGTTTAGGTTTAAGTTATAGGTTTTGGGATTTGAGAATAGGTTTAGGTTTAGGTTTAGGTTTAAGTTTGGTTATAGGTTAAGGTTTAGGGAATTGAGTTTAAATTATAGGTTATAGGTTTTGGTTATAGGTTATATGTTATAGGTTAAGGTTTAGGTTATAGGTTAAGGTCTAGGTTATAGGTTTAGGTTTATGTTAAGTTTTAGGTTTAGGTTATAGGTTTTGGGACTTGAGAATAGGTTTAGGTTACAAGTATAAGTTTAGGTTAATGTTGTATGTTATAAGTTTATATTAATATTGTAGGTTATGGGTTTAGGTTTAGGTTTAGGGATTTGAGAATACATTTACGTTTTAGGTTTAGGTTTAGGATTTACATTTAGGTTAAGGTTACACGTTTAAGTTTAAGTTTAAGTTATAAGTGTAAGTTATAGGTTTAGGTTTAAGTTAAGTTATAAGTTAAGGTTCAGGGAATTGAGTTTAGTTTATAGGTTATAGGTTATAGGTTATAGGTTATAGGTTAAAGTTTAGGTTTAGGTTAAGGTTTAGGTTTAGATTATAGGTTTTGGGATTTGAGAATAGGTTTAGGTTATAAGTATAGGTTTAGGTTATTGTTTTAGGTTATAGGTTTAGGTTATAAGTTTATGTTAATGTTATAGGTTATAAGTTTAGGTTTAGGTTTAGGTTTAGGGATTTGAGAATACATTTAGGTTTTAGGTTTAGGTTTATATTTTAGTTTTATGTTTAGGTTTTAGGTTTAGGTTTAGGTTAGGTTATAGGCTAAGGTTTGGGGAATTGAGTTTAGGTTATAGGTTATAGGTTTAGGTTATATGTTATACGTTATAGGTTAAGGTTTAGGTTTAGGGTTAGGTTAAGGTTTAGGTTATAGGTTTTGAGATTTGAGAATAGGTTTAGGTTATAAGTATAGGTTTAGGCTAATGTTGTAGGTTATATGTTTAGGTTATAAGTTTATGTTAATATTGTCGGTTATAGGTTTATGTTATATGTTTAGGTTTAGGTTATAAGTGTAGGTTATAGGTTTAGGTTTAGGTTAGGTTATAGGTTATGGTTTAGGGAATTGCGTTTAGGTTATAGGTTTAGGTTATAAGTTAAGGTTATAGGTTAAGGTTTAGGTTATAGGTTAAGGTTAGGTTTAGGTTTAGGTTATAGGTTTTGGGATTTGAGAATAGGTTTAGGTTTAGGTTTAGGTTTAGGTTAAGGTTTAGGGAATGAGTTTAGGTTATAGGTTATTGGTTTAGGTTATAGGTTAAGTTTTAGGTTATAGGTTAAGGTCTAGGTTATAGGTTTAGGTTTATATTAAGCTTTAGGTTTAGGTTATAGGTTTTGGGATTTGCGAATAGGTTTAGGCTATAAGTTTAGGTTTAGGTTAATGTTGTATGTTATAAGTTTATGTTAATGTTGTAGGTTATAGGTTTAGGTTTAGGTTTAGGGATTTGAGAATACATTTACGTTTAGGTTTAAGTTTACGTTTTACGTTTAGGTTAAGGTTACACGTTTAGGTTTAGGTTTAGGTTATAAGTGTAAGTTATATAGGTTTAGGTTTAAGTTAGGTTATTGGTTAAAGTTTAGGGAATTGAGTTTAGGTTATAGGTTATAGGTTTAAGTTATAGGTTATAGGTTATAGGTTAAGGTTTCGGTTATAAGTTTTAATTATAGGTTAAGGTTTAGGTTTAGGTTTAGATTATAGGTTTTGGGATTTGAGAATAGGTTTAGGTTAATATTTTAGGTTATAGGTTTAGGTTATAAGTTTATGTTAATGTTGTAGGATATAGGTTTAGGTTATAAGTTTATGTTAATGTTGTAGGTTATAGGTTTAGGTTTAGGGATTTAAGAATACATTTAGGTTTTATGTTTAGGTTAAGGTTATAGGTTTAGGTTAAGGTTTAAGTTTATGTTACAGGTTATAGGTTATAGGTTATAGCTTTAGGGAATTGAGAATAGGTTAAGGTTTAGGTTTAGGAAATCGGGTTTGGGTTCGGGATCGGGTTTAGGTTTGGGTTTTCAAGTTTAGGTTTAGGTTTAGGTTTAGGTTAGGGAGTTGTGATTAGGATTAGGTATAGGTTTAGGTTTAGGGATCTGAGAATACATTTAGATATTTAGATTTTAGGTTTAGGTTTTAGGTTTTAGGTTTAGGTTATAGGTTTAGGTTTAGGTTATAAGTGTAGGTTATAGGTTTAGTTTATAAGTGTAGGTTATACAAAGGAATTTAGTTGCAGGAAGTGGGACAGAATCTGTGTAGAGTAGTTGGCATAAAAATTTTAGCCACATACAAAAAATATTGAACCTAGTATTATCTACTGCATACTAGTAACATACAACCTATATTGGGGCACCATACCATAAGCAACAAGAATTTCATGTCCCCCTAATCAAGGTATCCTCCATTGATAACATATATATATATATATTAAGTTGTTTATTTTCTTTCACATTCGCAAATACAATACACTGAGAATGCCTGTGCAAATTGATGAACTCCTGAAACTTCACCTATATAGGAATGACAATATGAGTACTAGAATATTCAAAACCATTGCATTCGATTTTGCCTGCAAATTGATGTATTAGTCATAACAAGAAATAGAAAGTGTAGTTATACTAGCAATGCAATTGAAACATTATAACATGGATTAATTGATGACAAATTTGTCAAACTATATAATGACATCAAGAAGCTCATTTCGCAAAGTCATCTACAAACATTGAGAGAAAGCAATCACTTGGTTTGGTCAGGTTTTTCAAACTGCATATAAACAGAAAAAATTAGGTGAAAAATGGAAATGATAAATGAATTTGTAGGATTCAAGTTGTAAAGCTACTTTATCAAAGACAAACTTCCACTAATGTTGCAATAAAGTGCACCATCACCATCCATTTTTGTTGTTCTTTTTTTTTCCCTAATTCATGAAAAACAAGTCTATGATTGACAAAATGGTCATATTAGTGGCCAGTTTCATTTCATGATGAATCATAACCCATGCCCCTTTTTATGATGCAATTTTACATATCGTAAATAGAAACACAAAGTAATGTAAAAAAAAAATAAAATAATGACTAACAACAATGCTCAACAAGAAAGGGACCTGATTTCATAAAATATCATTAGTAATTTTCCATTACTTTCAACAAATTCTGCAGTTATCAAAAGGAAACTAATCCCTAAATCCCTAAATCCCCAAATCCCTAAATCCCTAAATCCCCAAATTCTCAAATCCCTAAATCCCCAAATCCCCAAATCCCTAAATCCGCAAATCCCTAAATCCCCAAATCCTTAAATCCCCAAATCATTTCAATTAGTATTGAGATTGAGAGAGATTGAGAGAGAGAGAGAGAGAGAGAGATACCTCACGGTCAACCAAGCTTTAGAGGAAGAGAACAACTTCCTGTTTGAGTTAGAGCCCCGATCACGAGTCCACGCAGAAAATAGGGTTCCCGAGCTCTGAGGAGAGAGAGAGAGAGGGTGCACGAGAGAGAGGACTGAGAGAGAGAGAGAGTGCGGTTGAGAGAGGACCGAGAGAGAGAGAGGGTGCGCGAGAGTGAGAGAGAGCACCGAGGGAGACAGAGAGAGAGAGAGAGAGAGAGAGAGAGAGAGAGGGCGCGGTTGAGCGAGGATCGAGAGAGAGAGAGGGTGCACGAGAGTAAGAGAGAGAGATTGAGAGAGTGAGAGAGGACGGAGAGAGAGAGAGAGAGACTTGAAGTCTCTCTCAGGAAACGGATTGGCTACTCACGCTGACACCAGCGCCAAGGGCTGGTGGTCGATGCTCTGTGGGGCCCACCATGATGTATGTGTTTCATCCCTACCGTCCATCTATTTTTCCATATCATGTTATGGTATGAGACAAAAAATGAGGTAAATCCCAATCTCAACTGGACCACATTATAGGAAACATTGTTGAATGAGCGTCGACCATTAAAAACCTTTTAGGGGCCATATAAAGTTTTGGATCAATCTGATATTTTTTTTCCCTTCATCTGGGCCTGTATGACGTAATTAACAGATTGGATGTCAAATAAAAAGTACAGCGGACCTTAGGAGGGTTTTAATGGTGGATATCCAATCACTATTATTTTTGTGTGGTGTGGTCCACCTGAGATTTATATCCCTCTCATTTTTGGTATCAACCCTAATATGATATGTAAAAATGGATGGACGGTATGGATGAAACACATATGGGACCCATAGAGCACCGACCACTAGCCACGGGTCTGGTGTAAGGGGAGTAGCCAATTCGTTTCCCTCTTGGACATCATATGGTGAGGACACCAAGTATTGTGGGCCCCACTATGATGTATTTGTTATATCTAAACATTTGATTTAATCTCCATGTTTCCTACTGTATGGTCCACTTTAGCCTTCGATCTAGATGATTTTTGGTTTCATGCCCTATAATAATATTTCAAAATATATAGACGGCTTAGATAGAACACATATTTTTTAAAGCCCTATAGGGCCCCTTATACCGTAAGTGTACTGAGTAAATCTTGTGGGCCCACCATGATTTATTCATTTTATCCACTCCATCCATCCATTTTAACATATAACTTTATTACATAAGCTCAAAAATGAACCCTATAAAAATCTGAAGTGGAACACATCATAGGAAACAATATAAATTGAACATATACCATTGAAAAATTTTGGGAGGCCACTGAAGTTTTGGATCAAGTTGATATTTTAGTTTTCCCTTCATCCATGTATTTGTGATCTATTGAACAAGTTGGATGACAAATAAAAATCACTGTAGGCCATAGGAAGATTTCAACACTGGAAATCATTATTCCCACTGTTTCCTGTGGTATAGTCCACTTGAGCTTTGAATATGCTTTAATTTTGGGCTCAACCACTAAAATGATCTGGAAAAATGGATTGACAGTGTGGATAAACCAAATACATTCACTGTGTCATTGCTAACTAGATACGGCAGGGTAGGATGCAATGTGCGTTGAAACCCTTTCGGGGGTCACAAAAGTTTCGAATCAATATGAAATTTGTTTTTCCTATTCATCCAAGTATTTGGACCACACCACATGAAATGGTGTTGATTGAATATCCAACATTAAAAACTTCTTGTGATTGAGCCAAAGTATGAGGCAGATGCAAAGTTTGAGTGGACCCCATCACAAAAAATAGTGGGGATTGAATGCCTACCATTAAAACCTTACTTTGGGTTGTAGAAGTTTTCAACCAAGCTAATATATATGTTTTCCCTTATTCCATGTCTGTATTAACGTATAAACAGGTTGGATCTCAAATAAACATCGCGGTGAGCCCTAAGAAGGTTTCAATAGTGGGTGTCACTATCCCACTCTTTTCTATGGTGGGTCCACTTGAACTTTGGATCTGCCCCATCAGTCAGATGCACCATTCCATGGTGGGCCATGAGCTTAAAAATAAAGTCAATCCATGACTTGGGTGGACCACACCATATATTATAGTTGAGAGGGTTATCCTCCCATTAAAACATTCATAATCATTTATTGGGCCCACCTAGATGTGGTTCATAGATCCAGCCCATTCATTATGTGTGTCCCACTTGGATGAGGAGTCAGACCAAGTTTCATACACATCCAAAACTCATGTGGGCCCCACCAAATGCTTTTATATATTTTAGGGATGTCTTCGCATAGTTTTAGATGTTATGGCCCACCTGAGTTTTGTATACGACTGATTTTTGGACTTAAAGGGGACACATCAAATGCATGGTGTTAATGTTCTACACACATCATGGTGGGGCACACACAGATTAACCTCATGGAAAGTTCCCATGAGGTGACCATATAGTACCATTTCACTATTTAGGTAACTCCTTCATGGGTGTTACTCTAATCGTGTAGGGCCCACCTTGATATATTTTATGTATATCGACACCGTCTATATATTTTTCCATCATATTTTAGGATGTGATTTCAAATCATAAGAACTTTAATCTCAGGTGGGCCATACCAATCAAAACAATGATGAATAACTATTAAAAACCTTTTGAAGGCCACAAAAGTTTTGGATCAATTTGATCTTTGTAGTTTACCTTCATCTAGATCTTCTTTACATTATCAACTAGTTGGATTGCAAATAAACATTACTAAAACCTTACGATGGGCTCTTTATAATTTTTAATGGCGAAGTACTATATTATCATTCTTTCCAGTGGTGTGGTCCACTTAAGATTTAAATCTACACAATTTTTTATACCCGGCCCAAAAATGGGTTGGAGAAATATAGGGGCAACAAGGATATACAACACATCATCGAAATCTCACTTTTGTTATCTAACTTTTCGATTTTTCTTGTCAAAATACAAAATCTAGTTTTCTTTTTTAAAATATATTTTTTTTTAACAATTTGTCAATTTTTTCACAATTTTATTTAATTTCTTAAATTTTCTTTTTCAAAATATCATTTTTTTTATCTCACTTTTGTTATATAACTTTTTAATTTTTCTTGTCAAAATACAAAATCTACTTTTCTTTTTTTTTTAATATATTTTTTTTACAATTTGTCAAATTTTTCACAATTTTGTTTAATTTTTTAAATTTTCTTTTTCAAAATATCATTTTTTTAATCGAAATCTTATTATATAACTTTTTAATTTTTTTGTCAAAATACAAAATCTAGTTTTCTTTTTTTAAAATATATTTTTTTTTTACAATTTGTCAATTTTTTCACAATTTTGTTTAATTTCTTATATTTTCTTTTTTAAAATATCATTTTTTATCAAAATCTTTTTTTTTCAAAATTATTAACATTATTCAAAGTTCTTAATTTTTTTTTCAAAATCTAGATTTTTATAAAATCACAGTTTTTTTTTTTTCAAAATCTAAATTTTTCCTAAACATTGTTAATTATTTTTCTAAGCTTCTCAACTCTTCTTTTTTTAATTCATAATTTTTTTATTCTTAATTTTTGACCTGAGCATTAGAGACGGTTTAGGACCGTCTCTAATGCAAACAGTCTTTGACGTCTCAAAAGGTCGCCATAAAATGGTTAAAGACCGTCTCTAGTGCAGACAGTCTCAAATTACCAATAAAAGACAACCAATGACCATCTCTAATGCAGACGGTCTTGAATAGTCTCAAATTACCAGTAAAAGATGGCTAATGACCTCTCTAATGCAGACGGTCCTTGACAGTTCAGATTACCAGTAAAATACGGACAATGACCGTCTCTAATGCGGACAGTCATTGACTATCTCAGATGACCACATCTAAGACGATCAAAGACCATCTTTTATTCCAGACGGTCGGTAGCCATCTTTTCTCCACAGTTAACGATGGATTCTGACTGTCTTAAATGATTTGTGGACGTTCAACATTTTAAGACAATATTAAGGACAGTCAAGAGCCATATAAAATTTTAGAGACAGTTTACGACCATCTCTAAAGCATCTTAAACCAAGGAATTTTAGAGACGGTCCACAACCATCTCAAAATTCGTCCTTTTTTTTCCATTTTTCACGTAGTGTTATCCGCCCGAGTGAGGGGACTATAAGCTAGGCTGAGTTTGACCAGCTCCCAAATAGGTCCACTATCGATTAGCTGGGTAGGCATTGGTATACTACTGGTAGGCAGGTAGTGAGGTCTTTTTCACTCGCTGAGCTACGCGGTCGGCTGGGGCAGTAGCCAGCTTGGAGTATACTAGACCCCGGTGATGATCCCAGAGATGTACAGTACTGATTTATAGAATAGGAATTGCATACTCAGCATTATATTCATTCATTCATTCATTCACTATCCACTCGGGCTGGTGGTGCGCAACTATTTATTACGTGTACCTTCGCAATGGACAGAATTTCGGTTGAGACGCGCGAATAACTTGAGATCAAGAGTCTACCACTTTGAGTCTGACTATCCAAATTTAGGTATGGGACTGGTTTGGATAGAAGTCCCTTGTGATGGACCCCATAGCCTGCGATACTACGTACTATCATCCCGACTTCACTCCAGCTTAGTCATTTCATTCGCACCGCATATTGCATTGCATTAGCAACCCTTAATATTTTGGGATATTGTGTTTCTGCATTTATATGGCTTCGATGAGGTTGAAGGTATTCGTGGCTCGTCAGGATTTGTATATTATATTACATACTCGGCATCTGATATTTGACTCATTTTGATCTACATTCCATACTCTAATATTGTATGACTCATGGACTTACCAGTATGTTTCTGCTTACTCTGAGATCATATGATTCATGATCTTACTAGTATTTCTGACATTGTATTTGTGTGCTTGGCACTTATCTCGCGCACACACTTTCACCACCCTCTAAGCTTTCTATAAGCTTATACACGATAGATGCGTGCAAGTAGCATTAGGTCGCAGCAGCGTCGAGCTTGGAGCGTGTAGCTGTCTTCTGGAACTTTGATTTCGATATATATATTTCTCTTTTAGCATTGTATTTAAATGTTTATATTAGTGGATATGTGATGATGATGTTGCCTTTGTGATTCAGGTAAACTTGTGGTTTTGCTCATTACGAGTTAAATGTACATTAGAAAATCCTCCTTGTAGGATCCAGAATTGGAATCTGCGTATATGCACTAGGAGCCAAGAATGGGGTACTACGGAGGCTGTCAGCATCGGATTCAATGATCGGGAATTTTGTGAGCCCAGTTTTCGGGTTTGGGGCGTGACAATAAAAGTTTTTTTTTAGGAGAGGTGGAAGTATAAAAGATTTCATTTCATAGAGACTAGACATGCTAAATGAGATATAAAAATAAAACAAAACGGCTAAATAAGCAAAAAATAAGCATGATTAAGCATTGGCTAATCTCTAATACATGTCAACAACAAACACATTGAAAGTCACATCAGATCACATTACGAAGGCCAGATGCAATGAATCATACATCTGAGAGAAAATAATTATTTAAAAATATTTATAACATTAAAAATACACAAAAGTATGAAATAAATAGGTTATGAACTTATGGTCAAAACTATCTAGCATTCCACATCAAATTCAGTCAAGTGCTAACATTTTGGGTCATTTTAATGTAATAACGGATTGTATAAAGCATATAGACTGATCAAACATTGTAAAGAAGCTGGTCTCAGTATGACATCTAAGAGCTATTTCATTTCCCTCATCCATGAGTCCACCCTGGAGCAACCATCCCCAACACAAAGGAGACAGAGAGTGGGTATTCCTTCAATCCAATTGGCCATTTTTCCACAAATAGCTTCCCAGAGAAGATATCCCCACAATGGCATTAGTAGAGTCTCTTGTAAGTGAAATCCTAAAAACTTTTTATCAGTTTCTTTTCTCTGTACTTTTCAGCAATTATCCCCAGTTTTTCTTTTTTCCTTTTTTCCTTTTTTTTGTTTCTTTATCTTTTGAGAAGTCATGGGCAGATAAGTATTACTGTCATGGATATAGCGTACAGGGAACAGGGTAGGGATGGCAAGCATCCATTTACTGTAATCTCGGAAACGTAAATGGATACATGTGCATTTGTAATAAAATAGAATCTGATGCAGGACAAAGCATAAAGAAGAAATCACGAAAATATGTTTAAATTGAATGAAATTAATGAGAAAATCACAGGTAACAAAGAAGTTTCTAAGAAAATATTGAAATCCGACCTCGTCTTTCAACATATGAAGCAAGGTAGTCTTTTCGGCATTATCAAGCCCTATAAACAAGATCTTGGCCTCCTGCCACAAATTGAGCGAGGCGAGAACTCCGTAGATCCAACCGACGAGAAACATGATCTCCTACGAGGATTCGCCTCTGATCCAAATAGATCAAACGATTTCTAATATAGCCAAGCAGAAACCGATCGGAAAAGCAACCAGATCTGGCAATCGTAATCCTCTGATGTTGATATCAGAAGATCACCCAAATCTGATGCCCGAACACCCTAATTAAGAGTTTTAAATTTTGAATCCCTAATTAGGGATTTTCAGTTTTTTAATCTATAATCCACAATTAGGGAATCGACACTACAAATCCCTAATTAGGGATTCGAAAGTCAAAATTTTCCAATACACAAATCATTGCACAATGTTACTTTAAGGATTAAAAATGCTATAAAAATGCCTAAATTGATATGAATAGATAAGGAGAGAGAGAGAGAGAGACAGAGAGAGACAGAGAGAGAGGGGGAGAGGGAGATACCTGATGTTGCAGAATGCTCCTTGATGTGCTGAATCAAAGAAAATAAGAAAATAAAAGAAGGAGAGAGAGAGACAGAGAGAGACAGAGAGAGTGAGGGAGCGGTAGATCGAGCGGAGAGGGAGAGGGGAGGGTTTGAGAGTGGAGAGGGAGAGGTAGAGGTAGATCGATCGTAGAGGGAGAGGGAGAGGCGTAGAGAGAGAGAGGGAGAGTCGCAGAGAGAGAGAGGAGAGATGGAGGGAGAGGGAGTGGTTAGGGCGCCGGCCCTAACCAGCCCTGTTGATATCGAATGCGGATTAGCTACTAATAGGTTGAGTAGCTAGACTTGCTACTAAAGTGACGTCACCAAGTTATGTGGGCCCCACCATGATGTATGTTTTGTATCCACACTGTTCATACATTTTTAGAGATCATTTTAGGGTATGGACCAAAGAATGATGCAGATCTAAGGCTGGCGTGGACCCCACCACAGAAAATAGTGAGGAGAGTAATGCCTACCATTGAAACCTTCCAAAGGTCCATCATGATGTTTTTTTTTAGATCCAACCCGTTCATGTGTTAGAGAATACATAGAAGAAGGGAAAACACAAATATCAACTTGATCTGAAACTTTCGTGGACCTTAGAACTTTTTAATGGTGTGCGTCACTCTCCACTGTTTTCTGTGGTGGGGTCCACTCGAGATTTTGATCTGACTCATTCTTTGGATCATCCCCTAATATGATCTCTCCAAGTGGATGGGTGGTGTGGATACAAAACATACATCATGGTTGGGCCTATAAAACTTAGTGACGTCACTTCAGTAGCAAGTCTCCCGTCAGTTGCTAATCCGCAAAGATGGGAATGGGCAAGGTGATGTCAGCAAGTTCTGCTGGTCCCATCATGAGGTATGTGTTATATCCAAACCGTCCATCTATATGGCGAGCTCATCGTAAGGCTTAAGACGAAAAATAAGACAAATCTAACTATCAAGTGGACCACAAAATCAAAAGCAGTGGGGGATTGAACGTCTACCGTTGAAACCCTTTTAGTGGTCACAAAAGTTTTGGATTAATAAGAAATTTGTTTTTCCTCTTCATCCAGGTCTTTGTGACCTTATGAACATATTAGATGGAAAATAAATGTTATGGTGGGCCCTACAAATTTTTTAACAGTGAAAATCATCACCCCTACTGGTATTTGTGGTGTGGTCCATTTAATCTTTGGAATGATTCATTTTTTGGATAATTCTCTAAAACGATCTCAAAAAATGGATGAACGGTGTGGGTTGATCCCAAATTTTCAGTAAATCCAAAGCTCAAGTGGACCATGCCACACGAAACAGTGTGGAATAATGATGCCTTCCTTAGGCCCACAATACTATTTATTTGCTATCCAACCTGTTCATAATATCAAAAAGATATGAATGAAGAGAAAACACAAACATCAACTTGATCCAAAACTTCTATGGCCTCCAAGAATTTTTTAATGGTAGAGGTTCAATCACTCTTTCATGTGGTGTGGTGCACTTGAGCTTTGGATATGCTTCCTTTTTGTTCTTTAGACCTCAAATTATCTATTAACATGGATGAACAGAGTGGATAAAATAAATAAATAACGGTGGACCCCATAGAGTTTACTCTGGTAAGGGTAATGAGTAACTCATCTAAATGTAGTGGAAAGGGGTTTTCTTAAAACATTCATAATCATATATGGTGCCTACTTAAATGTGATTCACATATCCAACCCACTCCTTATGTGTGTCCCACTTGAATGAGGGGTCAGACCAAGTTCAACCACATCCAAAACTCATGTGGGGCCCACCAAGTGTTTTTATATTTTTTAGGATGTCTTCACATGGTCTTAGATGGTATGGTCCACCTAAATTTCATATACGGATGATTTTTAAGATATCTCATAACCTAAAGGGGACACATCAAATACACGGTGTTGATGTTTGACACACATCATGATGGGGCCCACAAAACTTACTAACATCATTCTTAGGTTCTCACGAGGTCAATAAGTTGGGTCGCAATTTTGATCAGAATATTTGGCCCTGTAACGCCCTGAAAATTGGGGGTCGAGCATAAACTCAACTCCCAAGTTCCAACGCATCACTTATGCAACAAAATGAATGATGATTGAATGTTGACTGTATTAGAGTAGTGAACATGAGTGAGATTAAACCAAAATAGCATATCATACTCCAGAGACAGTTAAATTTGCAAGTGGAAGACTGTGATAGATAGATAAAATATATAAACTGTGGTGAGTCTCCAGAGTGTGATAATGTTACCAGGTTAAATAATTATAAGTACAATTCTAAAATATACCAAGTGTGTAGTGCCATCTAGTCAACATCCCTGTAACCCCGTCGATCACGACAGGGCTTGCATGAAGCCGCCAGAAATTAACCAATACGTGCAAGCATCATAGTCAATGCAAAGGTCCGGCTCCGCCTTACAGCATCGCCATCATCTGAAACTCAAACAAGTTTGGTTGGTGTGTACAACACCGTCCCGTAACGTGGGAGTGAGTGATCAACTCAGTGGAACAATAAAGCATAGGTTAACATGTTACCAATTCAGTCAAGCAGTAATGATAAAGCAGTACAATCAAATAATCCTAACTACTCTTATTTAATGCAAGTATGAAATGACATGATGAATGCCCTTGTCAAACCACCCTCATGCGACACCATCTTACGTTCGCAATATGCGTTCATCCCTCAGTGCTCCACATCTACTAGGCACATGCAGTGCGATGATGAGCATGATTACCGAGTAGTTATTAGTCCTTTCAAACAGCAGGATTAGGAAACTAAGGTACCTCCCTTGTATCATTCCCAAACATGATCCATTCTAGGGTCGTCAAACCTAGATAATCTCATACGATAGTGTGGTTCTAGGGCGCTGCAAAGGCTGTCAGGGCTGTTACGCACAATGGTTACACCACTCCCCCATCACCTCTTTAACGGTTCATCACTATACAGATATAGGCCTAGTTCATACTCTATACACCGCAGAAAAACTCTAAGACTCACTGCAAATTCAGAGTATGCTCGAGGTCACTACAAAGGGCTGTCAGGGCTGTTACACGCATTTTTTACACCACTCCCCCATCCCCTTATTAATGTAGGCCGACAGCACGAATATAGTGTCCCATACCACCATAATCGGCTCACGAGTCTGATTGCTCACTGGTCACTACGGGGAAGCACGTGGCCCCAGCGTAGGCCGACAGCTCGACCACGATGTCCTAAACCACCATGCCCGGCTCATGAGTCTTAGCAGATCGAGGTACCATGGTTAAAGGGATTTCACTGGTAAGTTTGGTACCCTAGGTTCAAGCAGAGGCATCCAAACATGGTGAACATACATTAGACATATCGGGTTACTTGACGAGCCTGACTAGCTCGAGCACACGATCAACTGAACGACATTAAGTGCATAAACACTTCGCATGGCCTAACCACTGTCGCCAACCGAAGTACGACTCGGGTTCGTCACACACATCCTACGTGGTGAAATGAATCTCAACCACGATCTCAAGTCCGATACCGATTGTCTGGACTATAATCATAGTCCCAAACTCAATCAATCCTTATTTAGAGCATGTAGAGTAAAGCATACTAAACAAAGTAATTCAAGCATGTTACCAAGCATGTCATAAAGCATGTTATAAAGTACTATATAAACAAGAATACAAACACATATATTTCATAAGTAAGCGGTTAAAGTAAACACCCGCATGGAGGAAATCATACACATCTCTAAGGTAGTTGAGAATCCCATCTCAACACCTACCTAAGACACTATCATCCAAACACTTACTCTCACAAGCATTTTCACAAACACTTAGAATACACTATTACAACATACATAGTGTATATTAGCAAAACATGTATTAGGGCGAGTCCTTTCACCAAGCAAGTATTTTACACATATATAATATATTCACACGGCAAATAATCATGGCAAACACATCTCCAAAATTTATACGTATACGATACTTTCTAGAATACACTATTTCTACA
Organism: Magnolia changhungtana; assembly: GCA_030180095.1. Taxonomy (NCBI): domain Eukaryota; kingdom Viridiplantae; phylum Streptophyta; class Magnoliopsida; order Magnoliales; family Magnoliaceae; genus Magnolia; species Magnolia changhungtana. The sequence goes on along the minus strand of JASAUF010000172.1, from coordinate 10,381,426 downwards.
TATATAGTGTATATTAGCAAATCATGTATTATGGCGAGTCCTTTCGCTAACTAAGTATTTTATCCATATATATTATATTCATATAATAAATAATCATGGCAAACATATTTTCAAAATTTATACGTATATGGTATTTTCTACGAATACCTAGAATATGTAAAATTCTATATTCTACGTCTTTAATCGAAACGGAAAACAGAAAGCACTTTGTACATGTGTAATTACATGCAGATCATGAATCTATCATTATCTGACATTGAAAGCGTTAAAAACCATAACCTATACACCTAAAGTCCTCACCTTTTATCATAGAATCGTAACGAATATGATAGGTTTGCTAAGCTTCCGTATTCGGCAGTTTGGTAACCTATAAAATGAAATAGGTTAGCTATTTCATAACCTACAACCTTTACAACTCCAAAAAAGATTAGTGTTAGGGTTTCTTACCTAGAAAGGAAGTCGGAATCGCCGGGAAAGCGATGAGAATGGGGTGGTGCAGCTTGTGTAGTGGCAGGGGATAGTAGTAGGGAGTGTCTCCCACTTCTCTCAAACTTTCTCTCTCTTTTCTCTCTTCTCTCCTAGGGTTTTCTTTCAAATTTGTATGGCTGTGAGAGAGAGGGTTCTAAGGTCCTTATATAGCCTAAAAACACTTTAAAATATATTTATGGTCAAGGTATACTTAGGTTATAACCAAAGCAAACCTTTTTCAGCTCAACGGAGCACTTATGGCAGGCCCCCTTAAGCCAAAGGACGGACTTAAGCTCACAGACCTTGGATCCAGGTGGAGTTAAGTTTTTGTTTCAGTCGGATTTCCAGATCACGCGTGGCGGACCAGTTTCAATTCAACGGTTAGCGGGTCTCGATCTGAAATTCCAAGTACATGGATATGTTCATGAAATTTTTCCTGATCCAAGAGTGTATTTGGGTCAGATTCCGACGGTCTAGTTACTTACAAAATGACTGCAAGTAACAAGTCTCCGATTACTATTTGAGATATTTATTTTTAAAAAAAATAAAGTATTTTCACACTCCTCGCTCCGGACTCAAGCGAACAGCCGTGGGACACTGTCTGGATTTGATTTCTGAGATGGCTGTCAAGCCCAACGAGGCGGTCCTAAGCCCTTAACTTCGTATTATTCAGACTCTCGATGTGCTGTCTAGACCTGATACGGAGTTTCAATGTGCTCCCGAGAGTAGTTGGGTAATGAGTTTGATCCTAGATTTTAGGATAACCTAGCGTCAATGATTCTACAAGTTTTGGGTCTTGCAGGTCGTATTTAAAGTAATTCAAACGGATTTCATGGGTAATCTAGTTTAGCACTTAGTAACTTTGTCAAATTTCTAAAGGATTTAGTCCTGTAAGATTTCTGTCTGAGGTGGTACTTGGGCCTTTATAGTTGGCACATATAGTGAATCAAGTTATAATACTTATCTAGTTTAAAATAGTGTCTAGGGTGAAAGTACTTAGAAAAATTGAAAGAACAAGGTGGTGAAGGGTGGGATTTGTAAAGGAAATAGGTTCAAAAGTGGCTTTAAACTTTGGGATTGAGTTCTGACAGGTTAATAACGTGTTAGGATCGACCCATTGCCTAAGAACGTCTAATTCCACATTGGCAAAAAATCTGGGATGTTACAATCTACCCCTCTTAAAACAAAATTTCGTCCCCAAAATTGCCTAAGGGTAATAAGTAAGGATTCTATTATTTCATTTGCTTAAGACTTGTTGATTCAAGTTTATATGCGTGGTAGGGTATATACTAGTCCAGTTCATTTTAGTCTACCCCCTTTAAAACATATTTCTTTATCCATTGCTCATACCTTGATGGTTTGCTACAATTTATTTCTTTACCTATTTGGAGTCTTGACGACAATTCCCAACAATTTAGAGTAAGATAGCTGTTTTCAATATTTGACCAACACAGAGAGACAGTTATAGTGGGCTTGATCCCGATACATCGATCATCTATCGGGCCAGGGTAGAAAGCTTATCGTATCCCTTCCGAAACCTGGTCTTCTGCTCGGCCAAGCAGTGAGTCCATTGGTAGTCGCCCAGGATTGAGCATTGGGTCAATCCGTGAATGTTTCGCAGGTGTATATTTTAGTAACTCCGTAGTCCGATCTCTCTAAAAACGTAGGAAATGTCTATCATTGAAAGGCTCAAATTGTCTATTTCTAAAGTTGCCCTTTAGGTCTTAGTCTAAGAGAGTCCTCATTATTATCTATGTCCAAGGAAATAGTGAATTAAATCTTACTAGATCATCCTAAAACGGTTTCTCATAGTAGAACTTGCTAGGGCTTCTATAATGTTCGTCTTCAACGAGCACAGTTTCGATCCTGGGCCAGTGGGGTAGGGTCCACCACGCTTCCGCTGCACCACCCAGATCAAAGAGTGTATAAACTGACTTAACTAGATTAGGCTCTTAACGTTCTACCCCCTTTAAAAAAATTATTTCTACCCCAGGGTTCAAGATCTTTGTCCTGATCCGTATGTCGGAACAAGGTGTAATTTAGGACCTATCCTTGACACGAAATGGGAAGTGATTTAGCAATACATTGGTCTTCTTTTCATCGATGATGTGTATTATGGCATCGGTACCTATGATTATAGAAAGGAGCTAAAGATAATGGGTATTGTGGTTGATTTCAGGGGCAGGAGTGAGTTTGTGGCCAAATGTCTAATTCTACTCATAAAGGAACTTTTATTAAGGTCCCGACTTATCCTCTTTAATCGATAAAATCGGTTAACGAGGAAACTATCTTTCTAAGTTCATATGCACAATATGTACGCCCGAATGGTCTGTAATTCAGGGCCTAATCCCTGTCTGTTGCCCCTTTGAGAAATTTCCTTAAGCCCGAGCAAAGTATCCCTATTGACTATATGTTCTTAAACTTCTCAAAGGCGAAGTAACAAACTTTCGGTTGTAAGTGGTTCAGCCAACACAGAAGGAAAGTTGTGTAGTGGGTCTGAGTCGGATACATAGACCTTCTGCCTTGCGAAGATAGAAAATCGTCATATCAGTTCTTAATCCTAGTTGATCCCGACCTTCTGCTTGATCAGAGCATAGAGTTTCTTGGCAACTACCAGGATTGAGAATTCAATTCAAACCGCAAATATCTCGCTTCTATATAATTCTCTACTCCATGGTCCCGAGTGTATCAAGTCCTTAAGAAGGCAATTCTAGGGGTGTATTGATTTGACCTAACCTTAAATCCAAGGGATCTATAAGTTTTCTGTGGGCGTGAATAGGTTCTACGTTAAACAAGCTTCCTAAGTGTAAGACCCGTACCCTACTCCGTACCGTTCTGTAGGCTTCCTCGATCCTACCGGTCGAATTCTGGCAACCATCGACCCATTCTGATGTTTGCGCACGATTCTAAGCCGAGTCCTGTCTACCGAAGGTGGCTCGATCCGAAACTCAACCTTGGCGACCACGCCGTCGTCGCGGTTCCAACGCCGCAACTCACGCACCGATCCGATACCCAAGGTAGAAGATGTCGGTCTGCGTTCATTCTGAAGAAACGCCGTGCCTTACAAACTTTAAGGGAATCTCTACGAGATGTCCCATCAAATCAAGTCAAGTACACCACCTTATCTTCATGCCACCTCACCCAACAATAAGTACAAGTGGCCTCTCTCCCTTTTCCCACAAGTCAAACCTCTCCCTCACCTCACCACTCCTTTTTTTTCACATTTTCAAACAAACCCATACCTTTCCTTACATACACCACTCCATCCATCCCTTTAATCCATCATTTCTCATTTTCTCTCATTTCTCACAACTCAATCCAAAGCAACCCAAACTCCATACGTCCAAGCTCCTCACCCCCAACTCCAAGTGTGGCCCACTCTTCCCACCTTCTCATCCTCCATCTCAACCTTCCAATCATCATTTACAACCATCAAACTTGAAGGCAAGGAGCTAAGGAAGCTAGGGGAGCAAGAAGAAGGAAGACAGGTGGGTGATCCACCATTAAATTTCTTTTCTTAGGGCCACTTATTGGTGGGACCCATTTTTTATGTATGAATTATATCATGGCCCATAGTGGCGGGGCCCCACCATCACCGTCTTTTGTCTCTTGTTTCTTTCTCTATCTTTCTCTTTCTTTCTTTTCCCCTTGAATGTTGTGGGCCCCACCAAATTATGTTAAATCCACTCCATCCATCAGACGGTGTGGTCCACCGCATTTTAGGTGAAATCCACCCTTCATATATACATATATATATGTAGTAGTATATTATATTATATTATTATAATATATATATTAATATTATACTATATATATATATGCATGGTGGGCCACGTGCATGTGGGACCCACCATGAGGCCCGTGTGTACACCGTCCAACATTCAGAGACGCTGGACATGAAGCGGCTAGCATGGAGTGCGTGTACTGCATGGGTGTATACTTGCAAGCTAACTAAAAAAAAATTTACCTTTTAGAGTGGGCTGCTCATGCAGGCCCCACCTTGATGTATGTATGTGATCCACGCGGTCCATTCCGTTCTCTAGCTCATTTTAGGCGTTGAGCCAAAGTCTTAAGGTGATCTGATCACCGGGTGGGCCATACCCTCTAAAACCATGTGAAGACATGCCAGAACATATAAAAGTACTTGGTGGGACCCACCTGAAGTTTGGATGCAGCTGAAACTCGGTCTGGATGGCCAGACAAGTGGGACACATAATGGGTGGGCTGGATTGTGAATCACATCTCGGTGGGCCCCAATATAAAAAAAAGGCAGCGGACGCTGTAGCTCACGCCGCAGGCGTGCTGCCTGCGCTCACTGGCGGACGGGGTTGCAGGACCCATGGCTCCTGCCGTGGGCCCCACCATGATGTATGCGTGTCATCTACGCCATCCATCTATTTTGTTAGATCATTTTAAGGCATGAGCCCAAAAATGAGGTAGATCCTAATCTCAAGTGGACCACGTTACAGGAAAATAGTGTTGATTGGAGGCTCAACCGTTTTCACAGTTGAGCGACAAATGAACATCACGGTGGACCCTGGCCCACCTGATTCTTTAAACAGGTTTGATGGAAAATAAATGTCACGGTGGGCCCTGGTCTGCGTGACCGTGTGAACAAGTTTGATGGAAAATAAATATCACGGTGGGCCCTGGTCCCGTGACCTTATGAACAGGTTGGATGTAAAATAAACATTTTGGTGGGCCCCTTGCCACATGGCCTTATCAACAGGTTGGATGTAAAATAAACATTTTAGTGGGCCCCTTGCCACATGGCCTTATGAACAGGTTGGATGTAAAATAAACATTTTGGTGGGCCCCTTGCCACATGGCCTTATCAACAGGTTGGATGTAAAATAAACATTTTGGTGGGCCCCTTGCCACATGGCCTTATCAACAGGTTGGATGTAAAATAAACATTTTGGTGGGCCCCTTGCCACATGACCTTATCAACAGGTTGGATGTAAAATAAACATTTTGGTGGGCCCCTTGCCACATGGCCTTATCAACAGGTTGCATGTAAAATAAACATTTTGGTGGGCCCCTTGCCACATGGCCTTATCAACAGGTTGGATGTAAAATAAACATTATAGTGAAGCCCTTGCTCACGTGGTCTTACCAACAAGTGGGGTGGTAGATAAGCATTTCAGTGGGCCCAGGATTGGATGGAAAATAAATGTTATAGTGGGCCCACATGGAAGTCCACCATGATGCATGTGTTGCATCTAACCTGTCCTACCATTATGAATGATCGTCTTAAGGCTTTAGACTAAAAATAAGATGGATCTTTAGTTCATGAAGGCCCACCTGGGAATAGTTGAGGCCCATGATAAACGACCCGTTTAATGTATCTAGGGCCCATGTTCTGAGGCCCATCTTGAGGAATTATGGCCCATTGTTGAGGCCCACGTATATATATATATATATATATATATATATATGAGGACCATGTTATGCGGCCCATCTGACGTATCTTAGGCCCATGAGTTGGGGCCCAATTGGCTATACATAAGACCCACTACAATGTACGATTTCACTATGGGTATGCAACGATGTTCAAGGCAGGCCACGCCTTGGAAGCAGTGATGGTTTGAGGTCCACATTGCAAAGACGATGTTGGTTAAATGTCCGCATTGTCACTCTCCCTACGGCCCACTGATAGGCCCATATTCGCAAAATGTAGTCTGTATAGGCCCATCTTTGTTATAAACAGAGCCCATCATTCTATAACATGTTTAGTATAGATACATGATTCATGATCATACGCATCATATGTATGCTTGGTATGAGGAGTGACTGATCATAGCATATGCCTTCGGGCGAACTATTTATGGGCTCCCTGATAGGCGGAGTTGCCCTACATGAGCACATGGTTCACGCAGGACTGTTGCATGACTGGTAGTGTGACTCATGCACTTACATTATGTGATTGTAGTTACTGTATGCCCTAGCGACACTAGGGCCATAGCCTCCATAGACACATCATGGGTGGCTGGATTGGATACCGAAAATGTTTGGTTCTAGCATACGGGCACCATAGATGTCCTTGGGTGAAAATCCCTAAACCCGATGGTACTAGAGGATGACTCCAACGTCGAGACCGAGTGGATACATGAGCGCGCAAGGGCCGTATCCAGTAGGTCGTGCCTCCCACTGTGTTGTGGTCAGTTGGAAAGGGGTGTGACCTTACTCGCCTGAGTGAGGGGGCAATTTCTAAGTTAAGTTTGACCAGCTTGAGGAATTAGTCCGCTATCGACGACCCGGGCCCGATATTGGCAAGCAGATAGTGAGGTCTCTTTCGCTCTTCCAGTTGTGCGTCCAGATAGGGACGGCAAGCTGGCGTAGAGTGTAGTAGACCCCAGTGATTATCCAGACTGATAACTGTATTGACATGAGGATTTGGATGAGGGTTGGCATGCTTGAGCTGCATCTTGTATCGCATGGTCTTGGTATGGCCGAATGCACTCATATCTTGTACTGTATAGCCTTGGTATGGCTGGTTGCATTTATGTACTCATCAGCACGATTCTGTATTACTCTGACCATGCATTCTGAGCACGCTCATATTGCGCACACACTTACACCACCCTCTAAGCTTTCTATAAGCTTATGCAGGATTGATGCGTGCAGGTGACGTCAAGACGCAGCTGTAGTCTCGCCGCAGTTGGAGTGTGCAGCCGAGCTTCTGGAGTTTTGTTATTAGTACTATCTTGTATTTTCCTTTCCTACGCATTGTACTTAAAGTTTTTTATCATAGTGGAATTTGTGATGGTGTTCTTGTGGCTATTGTTAGTGGGTTATGCTTGTGGTTATGCTCATTACAAATCGAATCATATTAGAAATCCTCCTCGTAGCATCCCAAGATTGGAACCTAGTATATGGGTACCGGGAGCCGAGAATGGGGTACTACGGAGGCTGTCGGCGCCGGATTCGGCGATCGGGAATTTTGTGAGCCCGGTTTTCGAGTTCGGGGCGTGACACTAAGAGTTACCAAGAGTTACTAAAGAAGCCTATAAGTATTACGGGGATTCAATGAAAGAATGAGCTTTCACTCCAACCTAATCAAGCCGACTAACTAAGTCTATCAGTCTCTGACATTCCCTAGTGAAATGGGTAGTCTAGTCTTAATTTGGGAGTAATGAAAATCCATAGGTGTACTCCAAAGTCCACGCTCATACGCTAGGTAATTTCATACCATGTCTAACACAAGAAATTGTTTATCGCCTAGGGTCAAACGTTGTCTAATTAGAATTGAGTTGCCTGCACTTGAATTTAACTACGCTTGAACATCATACACATGTTCATACTAGCTAAAAAGGTCCTAAGGTTCACATTATTACTTGTTGGATTTCCTATACGGTCAGGTCTATCGAAATCTAGGAGCACCGCTCTAGGTCTAAAACTCTAAGGGCCTATTGTCTTAAATGGGACTGCATTGCTAATCTCACTTGGGGATTAGGAATGGCATGTTTGGTAGGAGGGTGGGTCGGATAAAAATTAATTTTATAGGCTTTAGAAAATGAGTTTTGTGCTGGAAAAGTGTGAGATGGGATTTTCAAATGCCAGGATAATGAATTTCTAAGTGTAATTTGAAAGGAAAATACGGGATTTACATTTAACTGCATACCGTTCCAAACATAGTATCGGAAACCATGGGAGATAGGAGAGGGGTTGTTAGGTTTCAGAATCCTGAGCCTACATAGGCTCAAATGAAAGGGAATAAAGAGGGAAAATGGAAAGATGGGATGGGTTGAGAGCTTAAACGTTTTTGAGCTCCAAATGGGGCATTTACAAGCCCAAATGAGAGAAAATGGAGAGAGTAGGGAGGTAGGAAGGGCTGTGAATGATGGAAGGGAGTGGGTGATGACCGAAAATGGAAAATGGGATGATTGGAGTGGCGATTTTGAAGAGAAAACAGCAAGAACAGGTGGAAAAGAGAGCTTGGAGGGGAGGTTTGTGAAGGAGGTAAGGGTTTGGGGTATTGAAAATGGATAGGAGCTGTATCAGGGGGGTCCTTATACCCCCAAAGTGGATCGGCCCGAGCTGCAAGCCCGGCCCAGCCTAAAATCCGGCGAGGCCTCGCCGACCGGGCGAGGGCCTCACCGACCAATGGTCCAGATCTTAAGGGCTCGCCCCATGGGCGAGACCCTCCTGCCACCAGGCCCCAAAAAGCCCTGGGTCTCACCCTGGGTACCCCTAGATTAATGTGGGTAGGCCCTCAACCCCGATTCACTCAATTTCGGGTAGTTTCGGGCACTTTTGGACACATACTTGCATTTACAGATCTTTGACTGCTAGGATGAGGTGTATTGTGATCTAGACACTTCAATAGACAGTCTAGAAGTGATTTGGGATCGATTCGTGCGATCAGGATCGAGTACGAACTCGATCAAAACGCTCGTTTTCGATGAACTTCGCCAAATGGCGAAATCGGGGAAACCTATGACTGTTTCTATATTTTTCTCGTACCCTCCTAGGTCAAAGAGTCGGTGTACGTCGTGGGAACATAACCCAGGCCCAGTTTAATCCAAATCATGCTCTGATACCATCTTGTAACGCCCTAAAAATCGGGGGTCGAGCATAAACTCAACTCCCCAGTTCCAACGCATCACTTATGCAACAAAATGAATGATGATTGAATGTTGACTGTATTAGAGTAGTGAACATGAGTGAGATTAAACCAAAACAGCATATCATACTCCAGAGACAGTTAAATTTGCAAGCGGAAGACTATGATAAATAGATAAAATATATAAATTGTAGTGAGTCTCCAGAGTGTGATAAAGTTACCAGGTTAAATAATTATAAGTACAATTCTAAAATATACCAAGTGTGTAGTGTCATCTAGTCAACATCCCTGTAACCCTATCGATCACAACACGGCTCGCATGAAGCCGTCAGAAATTAACCAATACGAGCAAGCATCATAGTCAATGCAAAGGTCCAGCTCCGCCTCGCAGCATCGTCATCATCTGAAACTCAAACAAGTTTGTTTGGTGTGTATAACACCGTCCCGTAATGTGAGAGTGAGTGATCAACTCAGTGAAACAATAAAGCATAGGTTAACATGTTATCAATTCAGTCAAGCAGTAATAATAAAGCAGTATAATCAAACAATCCTAACTACTCTTATTTAATGCAAGTATGAAATGACATGATGAATGCCCTTGCCAAACCACCCTCATGCGATACCATCTTACATTCACGATATGCGTTCATCCCTCAGTGCTCCATATCTACTAGGCACACGCAGTGCGATGATGAGCATGATTACCGAGTAGTTATTAGCCTTTCAAACAGTATGATTAGGAAACTAAGGTCCCTCCCTTGTATCATTCCCAAACATGATACATTTTAGGGTCGTCAAACCTAGATAATCTCATACGATAGTGTGGTTCTAGGGCACTGCAAAGGCTACCAGGGCTGTTACGCACAATGGTTACACCACTCCCCCATCACCTCTTTAACGGTTCATCACTATACAGATACAGGCCTAGTTCATACTCTATACACAGTGAAAAAACTCTAAGGCTCACTGCAAATTCAGAGTATGCTCGAGGTCACTACAAAGGGCTGTCAGGGCTGTTACATGCATTCGTTGCACCACTTCCCCATCACCTTATCAATCTAGGCCGATAGCACGAATATAGTGTCCCATACCACCATAATCAGATCACGAGTCTGGTTGCTCACTAGTCACTACGGGGAGGCACGTGGCCCCAGCGTAGGCCGACAGCTCGACCACGGTGTCCCATACCACCATGCCTAGCTCATGAGTCTTAGCGGATCAAGGTACCATGGTTAAAGGGATTTCACTGGTAAGTTTGGTACCCTAGGTTCAAGCAGAGGCGTCCAAACATGGTGAACATACATTAGACATATCGGGTTACTTGACGAGCCTGACTAGCTCGAGCACACGATCAACTGAACGACATGAAGTGCATAAGCACTTCGCATGGCCTAACCACTGTCGCCAACCGAAGTACGACTCGGGTTCGTCACACACATCCTACGTGGCGAAATGAATCTCAACCATAATCTCAAGTCTGGTACCGATTGTATGGTCTATAATCATAGTCCCAAACTCAATCAATCCTTATTTAGAGCATGTAGAGTAAAGCATATTAAACAAAGTAATTCAAGCATGTCATAAAGCATGTTATAAAGCATGTTATAAAGCACTATATAAACAAGAATACAAACACATATATTTCATAAGTAAGCGATTAAAGTAAACACCCGCATGGAGAAAATCATACACGTCTCTAAGGTAGTTGAGAATCCCATCTCAACACCTACCTAAGACACTATCATCCAAACACTTACTCTCACAAGCATTTTCACAAACACTTAGAATACACTATTACAACATACATAGTGTATATTAGTAAAACATGTATTAGGGCGAGTCCTTTCGCCAAGCAAGTATTTTACGCATATATAATATATTCACATGGCAAATAATCATGGCAAACACATCTCCAAAATTTATACGTATACGATACTTTCTAGAATACACTATTTCTACATACATAGTATATATTAGCAAATCATGTATTATGGCGAGTCCTTTCGCCAACTAAGTATTTTATCCATATATATTATATTCATACAACAAATAATCATGGCAAACACATTTTCAAAATTTATACGTATACGGTATTTTCTACGAATACCTAGAATATGTAAAATTCCATATTCCACGTCTTTAATCGAAACGAAAAACAGAAAGCACTTTATATATGTGCAATTGCATACAGATCATGAATCTATCATTATCTAACATTGAAAGCATTGAAAACCATAACCTATATACCTAAAGTCCTCACCTTTTATCATAGAATCGTAACGAATACGATAGGTTTGCTAAGCTTCCGTATTCAGTAGTTTAGTCACCTATAGAATGAAATAGGTTAGCTATTTTATAACCTACAACCTTTACAACTCCAAAACAGATTAGGGTTAGGGTTTCTTACCTAGAAAGGAAGTCGGAATCGCCAGGAAAGCGATGAGAATGGGGTGGTGCAGCTTGTGTAGCGGCAAGGGATAGTAGTAGGGAGTTTCTCCCACTTCTCTCAAACTTTCTCTCTCTTTTCTCTCTTCTCCTAGGGTTTTCTTTCAAATTCGTATGGCTGTGAGAGAGAGAGGGTTCTAAGGTCCTTATATAGCCTAAAAACACTCTAAAATAGACTTACGGTCAAGGTATACTTAGGTTATATCCAAAGCGAGCCTTTTCCAGCTCAATGGAGCACTTCTGGCAGGCCCCCTTGAGCTAAAGGTTGGACTTAAGCTCACAGACCTTGGATCCAGGTGGAGTTAAGTTTTTGTTTCAGTCGGATTCCCAGATCACGCGTGGCGGACCAGTTTTAATTCAACGGTCAGCGGGTCTCGATCTGAAATTCCAAGTACATGGATATGTTCATGAAATTTTTCCTGATCCGAGGGTGTATTTGGGTCAGATTCTGACGGTCTGGTTGCTTACAAAATGACCGCAAGTAACAAGTCTCAGATTACTATTTGAGATATTTATTTTTAAAGAAAATCAAGTATTTTTGCACTCCTCGCTCCGGACTCAAGCGAACAGCCATGGGACACTGTCTGGATTTGATTTCCGAGATGGTTGTCAAGCCCAGTGAGGTGGTCCTAAGCCCTTAACTTCGTATTATTCGGACTCCTGATGTGCGGTCTAGACCTGATACGGAGTTTCAATGTGCTCCCGAGAGCAGTCGGGTAATGAGTTTGATCCTAGATTTTAGGATAACCTAGCGTCAATGATTCTACAAGTTTTACAAGTTTTGGGTCTTACAGATCGTATTTAAAGTGATTCAAATGGATTTCATGGGTAATCTAGTTTAGCACTTAGTTAACTTTGTCAAATTTCTAAAGGATTTAGTCCTGTAAGATTTATGTCTGAGGTGGTACTTGGGCCTTTGTAGTTGGCACATACGGTGATTCAAGTTATAATACTTATCTAGTTTAAGATAGTGTCTAGGGTGAAAGTACTTAGAAAAATTGAAAGAACAAGGTGGTGAAGGGTGGGATTTGTGAAGGAAATGGGTTCAAAAGCAGCTTTAGACTTTGGGATTGAGTTCTGACAGGTTAATAAGGTGTTAGGATCGACCCATTGCCTAAGGACGTCTAATTCCACATTGGCAAAAAATCTGGGATGTTACAAGCCCATTTTACATGTCTAGTCCATTCACTCTATTTTACTGATCAACACCCTCAATTTGACTAGTTACTCGCCCCGATCAGGCTACATATGAGAAAGATATTGGGCATATAAGATTGATCAACAATTTGAGTGAAATTTGATTTAAACATCTAAGTTATTTACTCTTCATTCTGGACTAATTAGATTGTCGAAAATTGGTTAAAGGTTCAATTAGTGGATGTGCCTAATAAATTATTAAAAAATATTTTCTTCACAGATAAATTTCAATTTCCATTTAAAAATAACTTTTTTTTCAAAATGTATATTTTTTTACTCTTAATTTTTCTTTCAAAACTTTTAACAAAATATCATTTTTATTATAAAATATTTCTGTAACGCCCTGAAAATTGGGGGTCGAGCAGAAGCTCAACTCCCGAGTTCCAATGCATCACTTATGCAACATAGATAATGATGATTAAATGTTGTCTGTATTAGTGCATTAAACATGAATGGGATTATACCAAATCACATATCATACTCCAGAGACAATTAGATTACTCAAGCGAAAGACTGTGATAGATATATAAAGCATATAAGTGATTGTAAGTCCCCAGATTATGAACGTCACCAGGTTAAATAATTACAGGTATAATTTTAAAAGTTACAAAATAATGAAGTGAAATGTCATCTATCCCTATCCCTGTAACCCCAATATGCAACTTCAGGTCTACATAGACCCGCTAGAAAGTTACATGTAGGAGAACTCCTCTTCATCATAGAAGACAGGCTCCAACTCGTAAGCCTCATCATCACCTAAAACTACAATAGTCTGGTTGGTGTTTTAAAACACCATCCCAGAACATGGGAGTGAGTGATCAACTCAGTGGAGCTATAAAGCAAAGGTTAACATGTTATCAATTCAGTCAAGCAGTAATGATAAAACAATATAATTAAACATCCCTAAGTACTCTGGTTAATGCAAACATGATATGTATTAATGATGCATGCCCTCTCCTGCACTCCCTCTGCGATCTTCCTCTTACAGTCGCGGCATGCACCCCTTCTTCTATGCTCAACACCAACGCCAAAAGCACATGCAATGCGGTGCATGAGCATGATGAGTCAAGTTCTTAATTAGACTCATTCATACAGTAGGTTTGGGAAGCTAAGGTACCGTCCTTTATATCATTGACCCAAACAATGATCCATCTAGGGTCGTCAATCCTGGTTCATCACATACGGTAAGCAAGTTCACGAGTTTATACCATGGGTTGCTACGAGAGGCTCATCACTATCAACATAGGCTTAATTCATACTCGAGGTCACCCCACCAACGCCTTACCAACTGGCAGTCTATTTTTGAAGGCTCGTCACCAACCCGACTGGGGACCACAGCCAGGCTGTGCTGGGGTAGGCCTATTTTATACTCAAGGTCACTCTACCAATGCCCTACCAACTGGCAGTCTATTTTCGAAGGCTCATCACCAACCCGATTGGGGACCACAGCCACGCTGCGCCAATGTAGGCCGATAACTTGAATACAGTGTCCCATACTACCGTATTCAGCTCACGAGTTTGGGTTACTCACTACTCACTACGGAGAGGCTCGTCACCCCAGCGTAGGCCGATAACTCGACCATGGTATCCCATACCACCATGCCCGGCTCATGAGACTTAGCGGATTGTGGTACCAAGGTTAAATGGGTCTTTACATTAGTAAGGGTTACCTTAGGTTCAAGCAGTAGCACCCATACATGGTAAACACACAATAGGCCAATCGGGTTACTTAACAAGTTTGATTGGTACAAGCGTACGGTGAATTAGTCGACATGGTACCATTGTCGACAATCATCGTACGACTCGAATTCACTAAACTTTTCCAATGTGGCGACTAGTTCAGCCACTTAACTAGGAATTATTACCGATTGCCTAGACTATGTAGTAGTCCCAATCATACTCAAATGCAGCATATGGAGACATGTGATAATCATGTAAGCATTTAACAAACAATCCAAGTACAACACTCATTTGAGCATTTTATCAAACACATAGGACACATGTTAACATACAAAGGCATTTCATCCATAAATCACGAAATAGCGAGATAGGTTACATGAGGGAAATTATAAATATAGATAAGGCAATTGAGAATCCTATCTCAACACCCTCATTAAATACATCTAAACAAGCATTTCCTCATTCAGGCATTTTATCAAACACTTAGACTACACATTTCAACATACATGTATTAGACTAGTTATAACATATATCCTGGTAAGCCCTTTTACTAAGGAGTTGTCACATACACAACAAGCATATATTCATAGTTAATAATCATGGCAAGCACAAATCCAAATTACATATTCATTCAGACATTTTTACAAGCACTTAGACTACACACTTCAACATAAGTGACGTACGTTGGTTATAACAGGTGTTAGGGCAATTCCTTTCACCAAGGAGTTATCACACATATGACAACCATATATTCACGATGAATAATCTTGGCAAGTACGAATCCAAATTACATTCTCATTCAATCATATCAACAAACACATGGAATACACTATATTCAACATAGTTCATACATATGTATAAAGTACAGGAAACATCGTATCTAAGCATGTGATAGCAATCAAGTCAATCATAAATCATTACTGACATTGAAAGCCTTGAAAACCATAACCTAAACGTTTATAGTCCACACCTTTCGTCGGTAGACTCGTAACAAGCTCAGTTTGAACAACCCACCTTAGTCTACGGCACAACGGCTACCTATAGCATGAAGTAGTTTAGCTATTTCGCCGATTCATCTAGTTGGATACCGAAAACAAATTAGGGTTAGGTATTCTTACCCAAATCAGAGTTGAAATCACTCATGTAGCAATGGTGGGGAGGCGATTCGATGTGTGGAGTAATGGGGAAGAAGGAATGCACAAGCTCCAAAGATCTCCCTTCGATCGTCACTCCTTTCTCTCCCTTTTCTCTCTCCCTTAGGGTTTGGGGCAAAATTCGGATATGAGAGAGGTGGGGTGAGAAAATGGCCTTATATAGGCTCAGAACTGACCTCAATGACCCCAAGGCCATGGTATACTTAAGTTATAACCAAAGACTGGCTGTTTCGGTCCAACGGAGCTGATCTGGAGACCCTTTTTTGCACGCGGTCAAACTTAAGCCTCTTGAAATTGGATCTAGGTCAAGTTAAGTTTTCGGCCCGATCGAATTTACAAATCAACCACGGGGGACCAGTTTTAGTTCAACGGTCACCATTACTCGATCAGGGCCACAAGTACACTGACGTGTGTTGGAAGTTTTCCTTGATCCGAGGGTGTAGTTGGTTCAAATTTTGATGGTCTGAATCCTTGGATTTGGCCTACAAGCGAATGACTCAATTCACTTAAATCTGAGTTCATTTTCTAAAGATATTCGCGTTTCTCACACACTTCGCTCCGGGCTCAAGTTGTGTGTTTCGGTATATTATCTGGATTTGATTTCTGAGATGGTTGTCAAGTCCAATAAGGCAGTCATAACCGTATAGTTTCATAGTGATCAGACTTTCGACGTGCAGTCCGGGTCCGATACGGAGTTTCATTGCACTCCCGAGAGCAACTGGGTTTAGAGATTGATCCTACATTTCAGGGTAACGTAACGTCAGCGATCTTACTGATTTTGGGTCTTGTAGTTCGTATTGAAAGCTATCCAAGCTAATTCGACAGGTGATTTAGTTAAGAACTTAATTAATCTTCGTCTAATTTCTAAAGGAATTGGTCCTTAGTGATTTCTGCCTGAGGTGGTACTGAGTATTTATACGAATTTTTTTTCGGGACGTTACAATTTCAATATATATATATATATATATATATATACATATATATATATATATATATATATATATATATACAAATTCTGAATTTTTATTTTCAAAATCTCAAAAAATTTCTCAAAGTTTAAGTTTATTTTCCCAAAAATTCCAAAATGCTAATTTTTTTCTTCAAAAGCATCATTTTGTTTTCAACTTTTCAATTTTCTTTTTTAAAATGATATATATTTTTTTAAAATCTCAGTATTTTTATCAATAAATTTTTCTTTTAATTTCAAATTTTGAATATTTTCAATTATTTTTCAAAATCACAAATTTTTTCAACTTCTTTATTTTTAGTTTCAAAATGCTTATTTTTTGTTGAAGTATCAATTTCTTAATATCATTTTATATTAAAATTTTCAATTCTTTCTAACTTCTCCATTTTTTTAAAAACCATTTTTTTCAAACTTGTCAATTTTTATTGAACTTCTCAATTTTATTTTATTTTTCAAAATACAAACTCTCATTTTCTATTTTAAAATATTTTCATTTTTCAACATTGTGAAAATTTTCACATTTTTTAAAATCTTTTTAATTTTATTTTTCAGGATATTATTTTTTTCTCGAAATCAAATTCTTTTTTTTTTCAAAATTATCAACTTTATTCAATATTCTTTTTTTTCCCACAAAATAGATTTTTATTAAATCATTATTTTTATTTTTTCAAAATCTATTTTTTCCTCAAACATTGTTAAATTTTTAAACTTCTCAATATTCTTTTTCATGTGATATTATAAATCATTTAAATATTAGTTTTAAATTAAAATAAAAAATAAAATTTCCACTCATTTGATATAAAAATAATATATATATATATATATATTGGCATTCAATCAATTGTTAAAAAATAATCTTAGATACAACAATTAAACCACTGAAATTCTATTAAAAAACAATTATTAGACTACAAAAAAACATAATTTTCCACCATATTCTTTTTTTAAAAATGAAAAAAATTTAATGTTCAAGGCAAAAGCCCTTTGGTCTGTCACAAAAACAACCAAAAAGCATCGTCAACTGGTATTTTGGGTGAGAATTTGTAACTGATCATATTCCATCGCAAAATTAAAATTTGCGACGGATTTAATCCGTCGCTAATTTACGACGAACCAAAATCCGTCGTAAATACGTCGTAAATCAGATTTTAGCAACAGATTTTGGTCCGTCAAGAAATTTCGAAACGTTTGAACTACGAATTTTCAAGAAAGACGGGCTTGGCGACGGATTTTTTTCATTAGCGACGGATTAAATCCGTCGTTAAACCAAGCGATTTGTGCGATGAAGTCCATTGCAAATTCACAATTTTGGCGTAGTGAGGAAACAGAGAAGAATTTATGTTTGATTAGATTACTATAAGCAATTTTTTTTAATATTATTATCCTATTCAGTTGTGAAAGTAAATATTATTATCTTAGTTTAGAGCCTGGCCATCCACATGCAAGCACAAGTGCCAATTTCACATGTGCAAGAGATCCGAACTTTCCGTCATGTGGGGCATACTGATTAGATGTAATCACTAAAAATTTAGGACATTTCACTCTTCTGGTGGGCCAAAATGAACAAAATAAATGGATAACTAAATTTTTTTAGTTAGCCATATTTTTATTTTGTACCAAATAGCTCATTTTTGGGCGTAATGGCCTGATTTGAGGATGAAGATCTGGTCGTATTGTCCCACCTTATGGAGAGATCTGATATCCCACTTAAGTGTCATATAGGCCCACCTGAATTTTGGATGCAGCTGAAACTTGGTTTGGCCCCTCATCTAAGTGCGACACGCACAATGGATGGGTTGGATTTGTGAACCACATCTCAGTGGGCCCAATAAATGATTATGAATGTTTTAATAGGAGGGTAACCCCTCTCAACCGTTATATCTGGTGTGGCCCACCTAAGTCATGGATTGACTAGATTTTTAAGCACATGGCCCACCATGGATGGTTTATATGACTGATGGGGTAGATGTTCAACACACATCACAATGGATCCACACAATTCAATCTCATGGGAAGTTCCGACTAGGTCAGACCTCTGCGTGTGTGTGTGTGTAGAGAGAGAGAGAGAGAGGCATGGTAATATAGGTGGAGCTCTATGGACTCATTGCGATGTGTTAGAAATCCATGCCATGAATCGGATGTACCATTCCATGATGGGCCACGCCCTAAAAATCAGGTCAATCCATGACTTAGGTGGTCCACACCACATACAATAACTGCGAGTGGTTACCCACCCATTGAAACCTTTATGATCCTTCACTGAAATGTGGTTCAGGTATCCAGCCCATCCATCATGTGTGTCCCACTTGGATGAGGAGTCAAATCAAGTTTCAACCGTATCCAAAACTCAAGTGGGCCCCACCAAGTAGTTTTAAATGTTTTATGCATGCTTTCCCATGGTTTCAGATGGTGTGGCCCACCTGAGTTCCAGATACATCTAATTTTTGACAATCTCATAACTTAGAGGAACCACCAAATGCATGATGTGGCCCATCACATGTCACAGTGGGGCCCACAGAGCTCAACCTTATAGAAAGCTCCATGATGTCAACCTCATGGTACCATTTCCCATAGAGGGAGACGCTCACACACAACTAACTTCTTTTGTGTGAGAACTTGAAGTTGCAAGTGAGCCCATTTCTTTTGTGTGGGTTGTAGGCATTCTACTCAATGCAGATCTATAACAACCAAATGCGCTTAAAGGTTGTAGCAACCATAAGAGTAAAACTAAGTGAGTGAATCAAAACTCAGCAGAGTTAGCTCGACTTGGAGAGATTTTGAGACAAGTTGACTCAGTCCTAACTCAATAAAACTTTTTGAGTCGTAGTTAAAAAGTAGAAAGCGAATAGTGAATTCCGAACACAACTATAATTAAGAAATCAAACATTTTTGGGGAATGCAAAAGCTTTAAATCAAACTTATATTTGTGATTTACTTTCATAGGAGTTTATGTGACCTTATGAATAAGTTGGATGGAAAATAAACATTACAATGAATATGTTGTATAGAAAATAAATATCAAAATGGACCTCAAGAAGCTTTCAACTAGGAGTGTTAAGATTTTGACCAAATGGAGGAATTTATTATTTTCTTTCTTTCTCTGGAGTAGCAGGCTGATCAAACTCTATTGAAAGCTCAGTTTTATTAATATGTTTTGGCTGCATTCGGATGTGCAAGAGAAGTGAATTGCGCCAGTTTAATCAGGAGGAAATGATTAAAAAAAAAATTTCAGTTACACAAGTTTCATGACCAACTTGGAAGAAACGCAATTGCAGTTTGGAGTCTTGACTATCCATATGAATGCTAAGGAAATTGTTATTTCCACTTTATTACACTAATACTTGCACTTTTGTTCACATGCAAACGTACCTTTTCTTTTACATGAGATTGAAATAAAGAGACTCAAATGAGACTTAACAATTGTTTTCCTATGAACTATTTCCATATGAATTTTGACTGAAACCATTTGCTTCATTAGACTTACAAAGGAAATTCAATTCGACTGTTCATCCAAACACAACTTTTTGCTAGATAAAACTCAAGCAAACATATTCAAATAACACTCAACAATTATTTTTCTATGAACAAGTTTTCACACAACGAACCAAATTTAGATGTTGAAGAAGAAGAAGCCCAGTCAAGCACTTGTAGACAAATAGGAAGAAAACCCATTTAACAAACAATGAAAACTCATGTATATCATCCCCAAGAAAAATCTAATAAAAGAAAAGTTACAGAAGAAATCTTGAAAATCTTGGTATTGCAGCATATACAACAAGCAAAACTAAAATCACATTCTAATATATGAAACTAGTGATTAAACCCAACAACACATACAACTAGAAAAAAGAAAATCCTATCCTCCCTTAATGCAAAACCAGGAAGGACCAAAAAAGAAGAAGAAAAACAAGTTTTTTAAAAAAAAATCATGTTGAACTTAAGCATAAAACAACTTATTCAATAGACACGTATAAATATAAAGTTGAAATCCAAAAAAAAAAAAAAACAAACAAACAAAGATAGAAAATGGTAAAGGATGTGTTTGGTTGCACCAAATATCATGAAATTTGATGATATCTTATAATCTCAATATATATATATATATATATATATACCAAAATCCCATATGCAAAGCCTTTAGCGACAGTCTGAACAACTTAGACAGCAGCAAGTTCAACATGTCCTAAGTGCCCAACAAAGGCTACTATCACAAACCCAATTGAGAACTGCAACATTGATGTTAGAATTGTTGGCAAGCTATGGTCCACATCTTCTTTGATTCTTCCCAGCTCCTATAACCCAGCTTCTCTATTTTCAATGGCTCTAAACCTCCTTTCTCCATATCATCTCCTACCACTGCTTGCAAGCTCTCTCTCTCTCTCTAAACTCTGTTATCTCTCTCTATAAGTTCTGTTAACTCTCTCTAAGCTCTGTTCCCTCTCTCTCTCTCTATAAGTTCTATTAACTCTCTCTAAGCTTTGTTCCCTCTCTCTCTCTCTCTCTCTCTCTCTCTCTCTCTCTCTCTCTCTCTCTCTTTACAAGCTCTGTTAAAATCATAATAGAGATGAGTCTTCATGCTCGATAAAAAAAATAGTAGAGAAAAGCTCTGGTGCTCTCATAGCACTGTAAGTTATAGTGCTCCTAGTTGTGTGGACACTTAGACAATCCAATCCATTGATCTATACTATTCATTATGTTCAATACTCAACTCATGGTCTACCATAATGTATGTATTATATTCATCAATTTAGAGAGATCATTTCAAGGTATGAGCCAAAATATGAGTAAATCCCAACCTCAAGTGGATCACATTAGAGAAAGTAGAGGATGAACATTTCCTTTATAACAATGCATATAACAAAACCATCAAGCAGGAAATCAAGGACAACAGCCAAAGCTACCTTCAAGCACGCACTGCACAGGAGAATAGGGACTTCCTCCTATCTTGTTGAGAATGGATTCAAACTACCACAAGGAGGAAATCAAGGCAGCAAACTCTCATAACCTGCAAAAGTTGACTACAAAATTATGGGTAGAACCGAAAGAGATAAAAAGAGAAACCCCCAAGGGGTTGGGTGTGTGGTGTAGATGCAGATAAGGGTGAAAACATTGATGTACCTATCTACACATTGTTGCTGCTGCTGCTGCACTCACTCCCTCCCTTCAGTCTTCCCCATTCAACCGTGGACGACAGATCACACACTCTATATGGAGTTGTTGCTGCTACTTCTACAATATTAAATACCCCATGTGTGGGGACTATCGTGGGATGGTGGATGTTGCAAGGAGAGCGAGATTGAGAGAGGGAGGGAGAGTGAGAGGGAGATCGAGAGAGGGATGAGATCGGGAGAGGGAGATCGAGAGAGAGGGTTTGAGATCGAGAGAGGGAGATCGAGGGAGAGGGAGATCGAGAGAGAGAGAGAGAGAGAGAGAGAGAGAGGAAGGGAGAGTGAGAGGGAGATTGAGAGAGAGGGTTGAGATCGGCAGATTGAAAGAGAGGGAGATTGAGAGAGGGAGAGGGAGACGGAGACGGAGACGGAGATAGCGATGGATGCGAAATGAGGGCATTTAGGGCTTTTGGTGTAAGAA
Source organism: Magnolia changhungtana (assembly GCA_030180095.1). Lineage (NCBI taxonomy): Eukaryota > Viridiplantae > Streptophyta > Magnoliopsida > Magnoliales > Magnoliaceae > Magnolia > Magnolia changhungtana. The sequence goes on along the minus strand of JASAUF010000172.1, from coordinate 10,359,360 downwards.
AAGGGTTAAAACCAATCAGTAGTCTACAGCATATATAGAGCATGTGCCTCTTAGACCTTATGGGGTCCACTCAGAGATTACTAATCAAATCCATTACGTCCATCTTTTCAAAATAAAATAATAAAACACAATGAAACAAATAAGAAGATCCAACACTCAATTGAGACACACCAGCAAAACAATGGAAGTAACAACGTACAACAACAATGATTCTAGTACAGTTCATTACCGTTTCAAATTAGGAATGGCTTAAAGCCATTTCTGAACTAAAATTCTAACCATACCAGTTTGTTGATTTTGGTGTAATGATTGATCAAATCTTGGAAAGGCTAGTTGGTCATTCTTATTACTGTTTTCTTAATGGGTATTCGGGCCACAATTAGATAGAGGTAGCCCCAGAAGATTAGGAAAAGACCACATTCACATGTCCATTTGGCACCTTTGCTTACCGAAGAATGTCATTCGTACTGTGTAATGTCCCCGCCACTTTTCAGCGATGCATGATGAGTATTTTTTCTAACATGGTGGAGCAATATTTAGAGGTCTTCATGGGTGACTTCTCTGTCTTTGGTCCATCTTTTAGCGATCATTTGGAGAATCTTAAATGTGTGTTGAAGCAATGTGAGGAAAAGAATTTGGTACTGAATTAGGAGAAGTGTCACTTCATGGTTCGTAAGGGGATTGTCCTTGGACATATCATCTCATCCAAAGGAATTAAGGTAGATAAGGCTAAGATTGATCTTATCTCTAACTTACCTCTACCCAAGAACATACGAGACGTGCGATCCTTCTTAGGACACGCCGGGTTTTACATGAAATTCATAAAGGATTTTAGTCACCTCTCTCATCCTTCATGCAGCCACTTCACTGGAACCTTCCTTTTAAGATTATGTGTGATGCGTCTGACAATGCTCTTGGGGCAGTCTTAGGCCAGAGAAAAGAGAAGAACCCTTATGTTATACACTACGTAAGTAGAACTCTAAATCCTGCCCAAGTGAATTACTCAAATACGGAAAAGGAACCTTAGTCGTAGTATTTGCTTTAGACAAATTTAGGTCCTACTTAATCGAATCCAAGATCATCATCTACACAGATCATGCGGCGCTCAAGTATCTTCTTTCTAAGAATGATGTTAAGCCTCACTTAATAAGATGGATCCTCCTACTCCAAGAATTTGATTTGGAAATAAAAGATTAAAAGGGAGTAGAGAATGTAGTGGCTGACCATCTTTTCTGCCTTGACCCCTCTAATTCCCATGAGACGACGCATATAAATGACATGTTCCCTGACGAACAACTGTTTAAAGTCTCCCATTCACCTTAGTTTGTGGATATTGCTAATTATCTTTCTATAGGTTTTGCGCCAATACATTGGACTGCGCAAGATAAGAAAAAATTCTTCACCGAGGTATGCAAATTCTTTTGGGATGATCCATATTTGTTTAAATATACCCCAAACCAAATCTTAAGGAGATGTGTGCCAGACAATGAACACCAATGTGTCATCTCCTTTTATCATTCTTAGGCCTATGGTGATCACTTTTCTGTTAAAAAGACCACGACAAAAATTATGTAGTACGGCTTTTACTGGCCCACTATGCTCAAGGACACTCATGAGTTTTGTAAAGCTTGTGAGCATTGTCAGAAATTGGGAGAATTGTCCCGTCGAAACATGATGCCTTTAAACCCCGTTCTGATCATCGAAGCATTTGATTGCTGAGGGCATCAATTTCATGAGACCATTCCCCCAATCTTTTAGAAATTTTTATATTATGCTAGCGGTGGACTATGTCACTAAATAGGTCAAAGCGATCTCATGTCAGAACAATGATCATCAAACGGTCATTAAATTTTTAAAAGAGAACATCCTTTCCTGATTCGAAATGCCTCAGGCCATCATTAGTGATGGAGGCTCACATTTCTGTAATAGGCCATTTACAAACTTAATGAAGAAATATGGCATCTCTCACAAGGTGAGCACTCTATACCACACACAAACATGTAGACAAGCTAAGATTTCCAATAGAAAAATTAAACATATTTTGGGAAAAACGGTTAACCTTGACCATAAGGATTGGTTAATCCAATTGACTAATGCCTTATGGACTTACCGTACTGCATTCAAGACCCCTATTGGAATGTCTCCCTTTAGACTTATCTATGGGAAGGCTTGACACTTACCTATGGAGTTAGAACACATGGCTTACTAGGCTATTAAAACCTGAACTTCAGTTTGGACAACGCTGGCTTGCTGTGCAAACTTCAGTTGAATGAACTTGAAGAAATCTGGAATGATGTGTATGAGAACTCAAGAATTTACAAGGACAGGATGAAGGTGTTTCATGACTAACACATTCTTCAGAAATCATTCGCACCAGGTCAGAAGGTCCTCTTGTATAATTCTTAGTTACATCTCTTTCCGGGTAAACTCCGATCTCATTAGACCGGCCCTTTCACTATTACTAATGTCTATCCTCATGGCGCTGTCGAGATTCGAAATTCAAATAATGGCAATGAATTTAAATTAAATAAACATCGATTAAAGTCATTTGTTGAAAAACTTGATTCAGAGGACATGTCCATACCTCTGAGTGATCCTGTTTACCGGGATTGACCTCCTAATCTGACGAAGGTATAGCTAGGTTTATTGCTTTCATATATGTTATGTTTAGGATAGTTTGTTTTTCGCTATTTAAGATAGTTTACTTTCTATTTGTTTAATTCATGTGTTAACCCATCTTCACACTGAGATCATTGGAAAAGCCTCAAAATTCCTTCTTCAGGTATTACCTTTCCATCACTTCCCTTTTCTTTCAATCGCCTCTTTTACATTACATGCTTATTTATTTTACATTGAGGATAATGTAGATTTTTAGGTTGGGGATGGGGGATTAGGTCAACTAATCAGTGTTTTCCCAGTTTTGAGCAAAATTTGTGTTTCCTTAGTTTTGAGCAAAAAATGTTTCAAGTTGAAATCTGTTTGGGAAGTGATGAATTGTTTACTTAAGAATGATTTGGGTATGATAAGATAGAGATTGAATTTTGAATTGTTAGAGTCTAATCATCTAAGTAATTTATCACCTAAGTTCTTGCGCTCAATTGATTAAAAGGAAGTTTGAATATCATGTTAATCTAAATCACAAGACACATTCAATTTGTCTTCTGTAAGACATGCTAGAATTTTTTATTATTAGTATGTGAATTATTGATAGATGGTGAGAATCGGGTCTGGAGAATTTTATCCACCTTAAAAGAAGAAAAGAACCAGTTAAAAATAAGAGATCGGCAACAAAGGTCATGTATTATGAAAAAGAATGAAAAGATTGGAAAAGAATGCAAAAATAAAAAGAATGAATAAAATTGAACATCGATATAAAATCAATAAAAATTGCATATTATCCCCCATTTATATCTTGATTTTATGAACATATACTGCTTAATGTCCTATTTTACTCAAGTTTGTGTTGCAAGGTGAATTTGAGAGCTTAGATTGGAAAAGATGCTAAAAGCATGGATTTGATGCTCAAAGATCACCAAGACAAAGATTGAAGATTTTAAGGTCCCAAGACTCAAGAAAACCAAAAGAAGAAGAAAAGAAGTCGAGAGAACAAGTGCAGTATTCACATTGACTGTGTCATCAATCACCATTCGATGACATCAAAGACACATTCGATGATATCGAACACGGGTCGATGACATCGAATTTATGAAAGATAATTAAGTTGGTTGCTAGACAAATTGAAGACATTTATTGATGACTCGATGGCTTGATCGATGACTCAAAGCCATGCTCAATGACATCGAAGCCAGTTCGATGACATCAATTTTTTTGTGAATTTTTGGCAAAACTCACTAGACACAGTGGGCTCTATGTTTGATTACTCAAAAGCCCCCTCAATGATATTGAAGACCTGCTCGATGACATCGAAGGCCTCGTCGATGACATTGAATTTATTGAAGAAATTGAATTAACTCTCTGGACGGTCGAGGCATTATCGATTCCTCGAATAATGCTCAATGACATCGTGTGAGACCCGACCTGAGTTCGCATGTGTGTATGTGTGTGTGTGAGTATACATCTCGTTCATCTTTGTCCCGTTGTCCTACCGATCGAATTCCGGCGACCACAACCATCAGATAGTGTTTGCAGTCCTCCTTAAGTCCAGTCACATAGACCCGACTTGGATTCGGCCGAAACCTAAGCCATCTTATTCACATTGCCGCTACAATTCCGATGTCGTGTCTTATGCATCCATCCAGTGTGTAGATCATAACTTGTGTGTATTTCATTTTTGGCCCTTGATCATGGTCATGTGGCCCACCTAGGGATAATGTGCATGGATTTCTAAGTAGGTCCCATCTCTTGGCACTATTTCCAACACACACTGCACACACACACTACCTAAGCCCTATTCCTGCACCACCTACCTCTAAACACTACCCACAAGCCTAGAAAACCTACTAACACTATAACTTTGGTTGTATCTCCCTATTGCAATCACCGTTCTTCCCTAACCAAGGCAAGAGAGGAATGATTACTTAGCTTAAAAGAGGTTTCTCTCTCTTTCTCTCTCACTCTCTCTACTCCTCTCTCTTCTCTCCTTCTCATTCCCATTTTCTCCAAGCAAGAGGGGTGGGACGTCCACCCCATTCCAGCCCCATTTCCCCTCTAATCCGCTAAATCTAACCATCTAAATCTAATCTCACCCATTGATATGGATCCCTTGGTGCACTAGGAGCTAGGAGGTCCAAGTTTGGAGCAATCTAAGGTGGGTGTACTTCTAGGATTTAGGATTTCTATTTTCATATTCTTAGATCTCTTTTTTTATATGGAAAGTGTAGGACCCACCAATCAATGATAGGGATCCTACATCGTCCCTTAGTTGTGGCCAAATGGCCTATTTGATGCATGCATGCCCATGTATGGGATTTTCCCTCTATAGGCCCCCATCATGAAGGATTATTTGGATTCCATAACATGATAGGTCATTTAGACCTTAGAATCATGGTTGGGATGGTATCCTAACTACTAATCTTGAATTTAGGACATGCATGTGGTGGAACTTTGTTGTAACATATGAATAGAAGGAATGTATGGTGTGATTGATGAAGGGGAGGGCCTCAATGTGGTGGAGCCCATCCTCTTGTGGCCGATTCTTTATTTTTTTTCTTTATAATAGAATTCTGATCTTGCATGTCTAGCCCACCTTATAGGCTAATAAAAATCCAGATCAACCATGGAGCTTAGACGTCCATAGCGGTCCATCCTTAGACATGTGGCCCCAAAATCCACCTAAATGGGACGCATGCAAGGGGTATTTGATGATGGGGAAGGTCTAGACATTTGTGGGGCCCACTGGGGTGGTCCACCACATAAATTCCTGGGGTTAAATCCCATGGCAAATAATGTTTATATTTTAATTCTTTTAATTACTTGTTGCTATCCAAATCTGTCTAGACAGATTTTTAGTCCAACTTGAGGCCAGGATTTGATGCTTTTGGTGGGGAATCGTATACCAAGTGAAATATGATTTTTAAAGATGAGTATCCCACCTATAAGCATGCCAAATTTCAGCCCCAATTGACCTCATTTGGGTCCCCAAAAGGGTGGGCCAATATGGGTACTTGCTGAGTTTTCTGTTGTAATTCCAGTAAGGTTGTAATTTGGAAAAGTAAAATTATAAAATAGTTTCTGATTGGGTGGGCCACTTTGCTAGACCTTACCTTATACTACATATATGAGAAAAGGTTTAAATTTAATTTTTCCAATTTTTAGACATTCATGGCCCACCCCATTGGGTGCTCAATCATGATCTATCTAGAATTCTGCACTTAACAGAATTTCTGGACAGATTGTAATTCCGAATTTAATTAAAATATTTTTGAGTATCTAAAAATCACAAAATTTTGTGGAGGTATATTCCACCCATGATAGGACCCACCTACAAATATTTAGGGCCAACGGACCCTTGTGCACACCGTGGAAAGGGTTGGACCAACCTATCACGTTGGGACTCCAGGTCAGACAGATTTTCTGGACAGACTGTTTTCTTTAAATTAATTAAAATACTTTTAGTTATCCAAAAATCACAAAATTTTGTGAAGGTGTAGCCCACCCATGGAAGTACCACTATGTAAATTTTTAAGGCCATCAACCCCATGTACGATCCATGGTGTGGCTTGGAATGGCCCACCAGCTGGGACGCCCAGGCTGGGGCGTCCAGCCTTAGCTGACTGTTCAGGCCACTTTGTGGGCCCACCTTATTGTATTTAATATCCCACCATTCATCTATATGGGGTCCATAGGGGACTTGATCATCTCCTCCTTCAATAGCATCCAATTAGGGCCCATTGGATAAGTTTTTGGGTCAAATACCCAGGCCTATAGGACTGCCACCATGAGATGCCCAGCCCATTGGGCTGCTGCTGGACATCCAGTCTAGTAGCATGGCCCATCTGATTTATCTGTTAAATTCACTCCCTTCATCTAGTGCACCCCCTATGACATGTATGGGTCACCAGGAACTAAAATAAACATATAATTTAATTAATTTTTGAAATTTCAGCAATGCCAAATTATGGGTGGGCTGGAATTTCAGCAATAGGCCTATGGTTGTTGCCCATAAATGGATGTTTTGGGGCAGCATGGTCCACCAAATTTGGGGATATTGTTACACATATCATTGCCCTATTTTTATTAGATTTTCGACTTAATTAGTGCATACTTAATGCCCACTTCAATTGGGATTTTGTTAGAATAATATTCACATTTGTATGTTGGGTTTCTTAGGCCACTGTCCTAGAATTTCTTGATGGACCCCTGGCCCTTGGGCTTATAAATAGCAGACTATTGTGATGGGTTTTATGCGCCAAAGTACTCAAGTAGTTGGGCCCTTGGTTACCCATTAAAGTAACCCTATACTTGGGCCAAGATGTGAGGACCAACTCACTTAATTCAAACATGGAATTTCCCAGATGTTGGAACAATGGGCTGCCCATTAGGCCCACCATAATGAGTGGACTCATGACCTTTATGGTTGGGCCCAAACCTTGTTTAAGGGCCCACCATGATACCAAAGTATTGGGCTTAGTGTATGGCCCACCAGGCCATGGATTGCTTGGGCCTCGGACTTTACTTTATACGCGTAGCAGGTTACCTTTTTGGACCCAATTGAGGTTGGATGTCCTCCTTGGTAGCCCTAAGGTAGGCCCATAGGGTCCTCATAGGTGGTTAAAGGCCCACCTTGGACCTTGTTAGGATCATTTTCTCCTTAGGGCTTTATGACTCCTTTGCCTGTGGGCCATCCCAAAGAATCGGGCCCCCACTAGAGAACTTCACTTCCCCTTACAATACCTATCTATGTATTTAGACATTGTCCCTCCTTGGGAAAGAGGAATATATTCTACAGGTAGCACACTTACATCATTATGACCCATGTGCATCATCTGTGTGAATTGATTGCATTATGTGGTGGTTATAGAGGGATGGAGTTTCTCCCCTTGTGCACATTGAGTGTCGATGCTAGTGCATGATTTGTATGTGTGACCCATGCATTGGCATCACATTTCATGATGATTCACCCTTGCTTCATTAGGACCTTGCCTCCACAGGGACATTTGTGGATGGATGTATATGTGGACATCGAAAATATTATTTAAGCATACAGGGTGCATAGGATGCCCATGGTGAAATTTCCAAAACTTCCATGGTACCAAGGATCTGCCCCAATTCCAAGACCAAGTGAAAATTATGAGCACACGAGGGCCTTATACTATTAGGTCGTGACTCCCACTGTCGTGTAGTCGGTTGGGTAGGAATGTGGCCTTATCCGCCTGTGAGGGAGGGCATTACTAGGCTGAGTCTAACCAGCTCGTGAAATGGGTCCACTACCGTCGAGCCTTTTTGGGGATTGGTTGTCCACAGGCGGATAGTGATGTCTCTTACACTCGTTTAACTATGCGGGTCTGTAGAGCACAGTCATTCCACAATGTGCTCGACCCCAGTGATTTCCTTATGATTGGAAATGTACTTAATATGTAGATTGGATATGAGCACTGGCATCACTTTGCATCACATTCGCATCGGCTGTATAAGCCTCTTTGTGCATCGCCTTGATAAGGCGCCCAGTACTCATTGCATCGTATTCATGATAAGCCTTGCTAAGGCTAGTGATATTATTATTGAGCATGTTTCCCTTCTTATACCTCCTATTATTCTTCTGTGTACCTTTATCACACACCTTCACCACCCTCTAAGCTTCTATAAGATTATACACGATTGATGCGTGCAGGAGATCTTAAGCAGGCATCGTAGCGGCAGAGCTTGGATTAGAGTTGAGCTGAGGACCCCCAGTGTTGCAGATCTTCTTCTTACCTCTTTTACTATCAAATGTATTCTTTTCCTGCTTTGTACTTGTAAAAGTTCAAATTCATAGTGGATTTTTTGATGTGTGCCTTTGTTATTCTCAAATATACTTATTGTGATCTTAAGTATGCTCATATTAGAAATGATTATACTATTCTGAAAATCCTCCTTGTAGGATCTTAGGATTGAAACCTGCCTCAGGAGCCTAGAATGGGGTACTACGGAGGCCGTTGCAACCAGAACCGGCTATCGGGTTCCTTATAAATTCGATTACCAAATCTGGGGTGTGACAGGAGTTAGTATCAGAGCTTAGCAAGTAATTCTGGAATAACTCGGGATAACATCTCATGTTTGCTCAGAGCATAAGACAAGTAGTGTCCTGAGACCCTTCCTTTTGCACCGTATTGAGCCTGTAATTGTCCTGATTCCTTGCGTCATTGTTATTTTGTAGACGATGCCGCTTAGGTGTGGCTCTCGTGGTTATGGCACCCGTGGTGGTGGCGCCCGTGGCTGTGGAGCCCGTGGACGAGGCGCCCAAGATACCCATTCTACTCGAGCACATCTTGCTCCCATTTTAGAGGATCCAATTCCCGAGGTCCCGATTCATCTTGTTCCTCCTGTAGCGCCTGTTGAGCCTGTAGCGCCAGGCCTATTCCTCCAGTTGCTCCAGTTCTCCCACTGATTCCCCCTCCTCAGCTATTGTTCGGGTTACAGAGTCACCTGCTCCGTCAATCGCACCCGAGGCCAGTGCCGCTCCTACTTTTTCGATAGTGACTATAGGTGTCGAGCATTTTTAGTAGCTGATACAGCTTGTCGCTACCGCATTTCAGACTCGTTAGCCTGCAGCTGCTCTAGTATCTGATCAGGGTGATTTACCGCGCGCTAGCGCTATTTTCAAGGAGTTTAAACAGCATGACCCTTCGAGATTCAGGGGTGATCCCGACCCTTCTGCCGCCGAGGTACGGCGGACTAAGATCGCGAGAATTTTTGACACTATGCAATGTCCAGCCAATCAAAGGGTTTCCCTTGTGACCTATCTTCTTCAAGGTGAGGCCCGTCATTGGTGGTTGTCCGTATCTAGGATGGCTGGGCCAGATTTTTTTTGGACGTGGGAGGAGTTCGTGGTCCGTTTTGACTAGAAATTCTTCCCCGAGCATGTTCAGATCTAGAGGGCGATCGAGTTTAAGACCTTAGTTCAGGGTGATTTGTTAGTATCACGGTAGGAGGACCGTTTCTTGGCCTTGTCTCGATTTGCTCCTCATCTCACCAGTGATGAGAAAATGAGGGCTCATCATTTTTTGACTGGCTTGCTTCCTGCCCTTCATAGTTGTGTGGTAGGGCATTGTTTGGAGACATTCGACCAGGTCGTTCATCAGGCACTGGTTTATGGGGAGGATTGGGCTATGACCCAGAGATCGAGAGAGTAAAGTTCCGATGGAGACCGAAAGAGGAGAGCACCAGCTGCCAATTTCAGGCAGCACCATCAGCAGAGACGGAGGGGCAGATCAAAGTTTCAGTAGTTGTGGCTCAATCAGCAGCTCCATCGCCATCATCAGTACAGCCAGCCGCTTCATCGTTCGGCCCCTTTTTGGTGTTTACTTCCATTGTGGATAGGCCGGGCATAGGAGGCATGAGTGCCCTCTCCCCATACAGCAGTAGAGGCCACCGCAGTTGCCTCCTCCTCGTCCTCCTTAGCAGCAACGAGCGTAGCTTCCAGCCGCCGCTCCTAGGACTCCTCCTCAGCAACAGAGGCAGCTAGGTAGACCTCCCAGTAGAGACAGGAGCAGCGGCAGCAGCAGAGGGGATATCCATATGTCCAGTCCCTGAGTCTAGTTTGTATTGCAGCCAAGTAGGCACAGACTCCATATCCACAGTCTTTCGGTTTACTCCCCTTACCAGTTCAGGGCCTATTTTATCCCGCACAACAGGCGTCAGGCCAGGATCCACAGTCATCGACCAGCAGAGTCGTCGAGGGTATTCTTCTTATTTCTGCTTGCGTTGCTCATGTTTTATTTGATTTTGGTGCCTCCCATTCTTTTATGGCCAAGCAATTTTGTCGATCAACCGGTATTCCATTGGAGTCTATGTCTGAGGCCTTGGCAGTTTCGACTCACATGGGGAAGTCCGTAGTATTGACCCGTCACTGCCCTTCTTACCTAGTGTTAGTGGGCGAGATGTTTCTTCCCACCGATTTTCTCGTGATGCCGATGACAGGCTTCGATGTTATTCTCGGTATGAACTAGCTTGTGGAGTATTGTGCCATCTTGGACTGTGCCGCGAGGACAGTTACGTTTCACATTTTCGGCTTGCCAATATTTCAGTTTGTCGCTGAGTCCAGAGGAGAGCCGTTGTCTAGCTTCTTGGCTTCTGTCATTGAGGATTCTGTGGTAGGGAGTATTGATCAGCTGTCAATTGTTTGCAAGTACTTGGATATGTTCCAGGAGATCCCGGGTTTGCCACCGTGTCGGCAGGTGGAGTTTCAAATTGATTTGGTGCCCGGTATCGCGCCTATCTCGAAGGCCCCTTACCAGATAGAACCGTTGGAGTTGAAGGAACTACAGGAGTAATTGGATGAGCTCCAGGATTTAGGTTTCATTCATCCCAGCAACTCGCCTTGGGGAGCCCCGGTTTTGTTTGTGAAGAAGAATGATGGCTCGTTGCGTCTCTGTGTAGACTATCGTGAGCTTAACAGAATCACCATCAAGAACTGATACCCACTTCCCTGTATTGATGATCTGTTCGATCAGCTGTAGGGTGCACAGTATTTTTCCAAGATAGACTTGCACTCCGGTTACCATCAGATTCGGGTCTGAGAGGAGGACATTCCGAAGACAACTTTCCGAACGCGCTATGGTCACTTCGAGTTTCTAGTCATGTCATTTGGACTAACCAATGTGCCCGCCTTATTTATACAGTTGATGAACGAGGTCTTCCTGTCGTTCCTCAATCAATTCGTGGTGGTATTCATTGATGATATTCTTGTGTATTCGAGGATCTGGGAGGACCATGTTAAGCACCTACAGATTGTGCTAAAGACCCTCCATGCTCACCAGCTATATGCAAAGCTGGAGAAATGTGAATTCTGGCAAGAGGGGGTGAAGTTTCTCAGTCACATGGTGACGAGGGAGGTGTCGCTTGGATCCCTCGAAGGTTGATACATGCGTCAGTGGGACTAACCCACGAACGCGTTCGAGATCTGTAGCTTCCTTGGTCTACTAGGATACTATCGACGGTTTATCGAGGGTTTTTCTCGTATTGGTACACCACTGACCTGGTTGACGCGGAAGGGCGTTGAGTTCGTCTGGAGTGACGCCTGCAAGGAGGCATTTATGGAGTTTAAGGACCGCCTCACGACCGCTCCTGTTCTCACTCTTCCTGATGGGAGTGAGGGTTTTGTTATTTTTACCGATGCCTCCAGAGTTGGCTTGGGTGTTATACTAATGCATATGGGAAGCCAGTGGTGTACGCCTCACGCCAGCTCAAGGTCCATGAGCTGAAGTACCCCACCCATAATTTTGAGCTTGCAGCAGTTATCTTCGCACTGAAGGTGTGGAGGCATTATTTATTTGGGGTCAGGTTCGAGCTCTTCTCGGATCATAAGAGCTTGAAGTATCTATTTTCATAGTCCGAATTGAACCTGCATTAGAGGCGATGGATAGAGCTATTGAAGGACTATGATTTTGATCTTCAATACCACCCGGGCAGGGCGAACGTGGTGGTAGATGCGCTCAACCATCAGCTACGAGGCCTGATGGCTCAAATGATGGTGCATGAGTGGCAAATACTCGAGGATGTTTCAGAGTTTGAATTTAAGTTCGGTCTACAGTTTTCCATTGTTCAGTTTTTGAGCTTGTCAATTCAACTCTCTTTGGTGGCCAGGGTGATCGAGGGTCAATAGACGGATGAGTCACTTCAGGGGTACCGAGAGAAGCCAGACTGGCAGATTGGTTCCGATGGTAGATTACGCTTCAAAGGCCGATTGTGTGTCCCAAACGTGCCAGAGTTGCGTCGTGATCTGATGACCGAGGCACATCAATCGAGGCTTACTATTCATCTAGGATCCATGAAGATGTATCATGATATGAGGAGGCAGTATTTTTGGCAGGGGATAAAGCGCTAGATTGTGAGTTTTGTGACCGAGTGTGACACATGCCAGCATGTCAAGGCCGATCACTAGAGACCCCCTGGTCCCTTGCAACCTTTGAGCGTTCCAGAGTGGAAGTGGGAGCACGTATCGATGGATTTCATCGTAGGTTTGTTGAGGACTTAGCGCGGTCATGATACCATCTGGGTTATCGTCGATCGTCTGACGAAGTCGGCTCATTTCATTCCAGTGTGTGCTTCCTGGTCAATGGACCGACTTGCGAAGGTGTTCATTGCGGAGATAGTGAGACTACACGGCATCCCAGTTTCGATCGTTTCTGACCGAGACTCCAAATTTATATCTCAGTTTTGGAGGAGTTTTCAGCAGGCGATGGGGACCACTTTGCGTCTCAGCACCGCTTATCATCCGCAGACGGATGGGCAGACCAAAAGGGTCAACTAGATCCTTGAAGACATGCTCAGAGCTTGTGTGATCGACTTTGAGGGTAGTTGGGATGAGCATTTGTGTCTCACCAAGTTCGCGTACAAGAACAGCTATCAGGTGACTATCAGCATGGCTCCTTCTGAGGCACTTTATGGTAGACCGTGCAGATCTCCTCGCTGTTGGACCGAGGTTGGAGAGTGTCATCTCCTAGGTCCCGAGCTTATACAGCAGACGTCAGAAGCTATTGATGTTATTAGGTAGAGGATACGCACAGCTTAGTGCTGGCAGAAGAGTTTTATTGATCGTCAGTGTCGACCCCTCGAGTTCACAGTCGGGGACATGGTATATCTCAAGGTCTCACCTATGAAGGGTGTAGTTCGCTTTAGTGTGAAGGGAAAGCATGCCCCGAGATTCATTGGACCTTTTAAGATTATCGAGCATGTGGGCGTTGTAGCCTATAGGCTTGCCTTACCTCCAGAGTTGTTTGCGATCCACAACGTATTTCATGTTTCTATGTTGAGGAAATGTGGGTCGGACACTATTCCTGTGATTGATTGGTAGCCACTTGAAGTCCGTGAGAATGCTTCCTACATTGAGCAACCGATTCGTATTCTTAATCGGAAAGATCAGGTCCTCAAGACCAAGGTCATTCCCTTAGTAAAGGTGCAATGGAGTCATTATTCGGAGGCCGAGGTGTCTTGGGAACGCGAGACCGAGATTAGAGAGCGCTAACCCCATTTGTTCAATAATTAATATATGCTTATTGTATTGCCTTCTCTTTTGATGATTGATATATGATGGTGGTGTTTTGCTTTTCATTTTATCTTGGATTGGTCAATTTTAAGGACGGAATTTTCTTGTTAGTGGGGAGAGTTATGAGACCCGACCCGAGTTCGTATATGTGCATGTGTGTGTGTGAGTATGCATCTCATTCATCTTGGTCCCGCGGTCTTATCAGTCGAATTCCTATGACCCATAACCATTGGATAATGTTTGCAGTCATCCTTAAGTTCCGTCACGTAGACCTAACTAGGATTGAGCCGAAACCTGTGCCATCTTGTTCGCATCGCCGTTGCGGTTCCGATGCTGTGTCTTGTACATCCATCCGACGTGTAGATCATAAGTTGTGTGCATTTCATTTTTAGCCCTTAATCATGGTCATGTCACCCACCTAGGGATAGTGTGCACTGATTCTTAGGTAGGTCCCATCTCTTGGCACTATTTCCAATGCACACTACACACACACACTACCTAAGCCCTATTCCTACACCACCTACCTCTAAACACTACCCACAAGCTTAGAAAACCTATTAACCCTATAACTTTGGTTGTATCTCCCTATTGCAATCACCGTTCTTCCCTAACCAAGGCAAGAGAGGAATGATTACTTAGCTTAAAAGAGGTTTCTCTCTCTTTCTCTCTCATTCTCTCTACTCCTCTCTCTCTCTTCTCTCCTTCTCATTCCCATTTTCTCCAAGCAAGAGGGGTGGGACGCCCACCCCATTCCAGCACCATTTCCCCTCTAATCCTCTAAATCTAACCATCTAAATCCAATCTCACCCATTGATATGGATCCCTTGGTGCACTAAGAGCTAGGAGGTCCATGTTTGGAGCAATCTAAGGTGGGTGTACTCCTAGCATTTAGGATTTCTATTTTCATATTCTTAGATCTCTTTTTTTATATATGGGAAGTATATGACCCACCAATCAATGGTGGAGATCTTACATCATCCCTTAATTGTGGCCAAATGGCTCATTTGATGCATGCATGCCCATGCATGGGGTTTTCCCTCTATGGGCCCCCATCATGGAGGATTATTTAGATTCCATGGCATGATAGGTCATCTAGACCTTAGAATCATGGTTGGGATGGCATCCCAACCACTGATCTTGAATTTAGGACATGCATGTGGTGGAACTTTGTTGTAACATATGAATAGAAGGAATGTATGGTGTGATTGATGAAGGGAAGGGCCTCAATGTGGCGGAGCCCATCCTCTTGTGGCCGATTCTTTATTTTTTTCTTTTATGATAGAATTTTGATCTTGCATGTGTGGCCCACCTTGTAGGTCAATAAAAATCCACACCAACCATGGAGCTTGGACGCCCATAGCGGTCCATCCTTAGACATGTGGCCCCAAAATCCACATAAATGGGACACATGCACGGGGTATTTGATAATGGGGAAGGTCTGGACATTTGCGGGGCCCACTAGGGTAGTACACCATAAAAATTCCTAGGGTTAAATCCCATGGCAAATAATTTTTATATTTTAATTCTTTCAATTACATGTTGTTGTCCAAATCTGTCTGGACAGATTTTTGAGCCAACTTGAGGCTAGGATTTAGGACTTTTGGTAAGGAATTGTATACTAAGTGAAATATGATTTTTGAAGATGAGTATCCCACGTATAAGCATGTCAAATTTCAGCCCCAATTGACCTCATTTGGGTCCCCAAAAGGATGGGCCAATATGGGTACTTGCTGAATTTTCTGCTGTAATTCCAGCAAGGTTGTAATTTGGAAAAGTAAAATTATAAAATAGGTTCTGATCAGCTGGGCCACTTTGGTGGACCCCACCTTGTACTACATTATGAAATAAGGTTTAAATTTAATTTCCCCAATTTTTGGACATCCAGGGCCCACCCCATTGGGTGCTCAATTATGATCTATCCAGAATTCTGCACTTAGCAGAATTTTCGAGTATCCAACAATCACAAAATTTTGTGGAGGTATGGTCCACCCATGGTAGGACCTATTTACCAATTTTTGGGGCCAACAGACCCCTGTGCACACCGTGGCAAGGTCTGGACCAACCCACCACGTTGGGACATCCAGGTCAGACAGATTTTTTGGACAAACTGTTTTCTTTAAATTAATTAAAATACTTCTAGTTATCCAAAATCACAAAATTTTGTGAAGGTGTGGTCCACCTATGGAAGTACCACTATTCAAGTTTTTAGGGCCATCGGGCCCCTATAACATCCCTGGTATGGCTTGGAATGGCCCACCAGGCTGGGACGCCCAGGCTGGGGCATCCAGCCTTAGCTGACAGTCCAGGGCACTTTGTGAGCCCACCTTATTTTATTTTATATCCCACTATTCGTCCATATGGGGTCCATAGAGGACTTGATCATCCTCCCCTTCTGTAGCATCCAACTGGGGCCCATTAGATGAGTTTTTGGGTCAAATACCCAAGCCCATAGGACTGCCCACCATGGGACGCCTAGCCCATTGGGCAGCTGCTGGACGTCCAGTCCCGCAGCATGGCCCATCTGAATTATGTGTCAAATCCACTCCCTTCATCTGGTGGACCCCCCCCTGTACATGTATGGGTCACCAGGAACTAAAATAAACATATAATTTAATTAATTTTTAAAATTCCAGCAATGTCAGATTGTGGGTGGGCTGGAATTTCAACAATAGGCCTATGGTTGTTGCCCATAAATGGATGTTTTGGGGCAGCATGGTCCACCAAATTTGGCAATATTGTTACATATATCATTGCCCTATTTTTAATTAGATTTTGGGCTTAATTAGTGCATACTTAAGGCCCACTTCAATTGGGATTTTGTTAGAATAATATTCACATTTGCATGTTGGGTTTCCTAGGCCACTGTCCTAGAATTTCTTAATGAACCCCTGGCCCTTGGGTTTATAAATAGCACACTATTGTGATGGGTTTTATGGGCCAAAGTACTCAAGTAGTTGGGCCCTTGGTTGTCCATTAAAGTAACCCTATACTTGGGCCAAGATGTGAGGCCCAACTCAATTCAAACATGGAATTGCCCATATGTTGGAACAATGGGCTGCCCATTAGGCCCACCACAATGAGTGGACTCATGACCTTTATGGTTGGGCCCAAACCTTGTTTAAGGGCCCACCATGATACCAAAGTATTGGGCTTAGTGTATGGCACACCAGGCCATGGATTGTTTGGGCCTTAGACTTTACTTTATATGCGTAGCGGGCTACCTTTTGGGACCCAGTTGATGTTGGATGTCCTCCTTGGCGGCCCTAAGGTAGGCCCATAGGGTCCTCATGGGTGGTTGAAGGCCCACCTTGGACCTTATTAGGACTGTTTCCTCCTTAAGACTTTATGACTCTCTTAGCCTGTGGGCCATCCCAAAGTATCGGGCCGCTACTAAAGGACTTCACTTCCCCTTAGAATTCCTGTCTATGTATCTAGACTTTGTCCCTCCTTAAGAAGGAGAAATATATTCTACAAGTAGCACACTTACATCATTATGACCCATGTGGATCATCTAGGTGAATTGATTGCATTAAGTGCATGAAGCTAGTACATGATCTATATGTGTGACCTATGCATTAGCATCGCATTTCATGATGATTCGCCCATTCTTCCTCAGGGCCTTACCTCCACAGGGACATTCGTGGATGGCCTTATGTGTGGACATGAGAAATATTATTTGAGCATACTCGGTGCATAGGATGCCCATGGGTGAAATTCTCAAAACTTCCATGGTACCAAGGATTTGTACCAACACTGAAACTGAGTGAAAATTATGGGCGCACGAGGGCCTTATACCGTTAAGCCGTGACTCCCACTGTCATGTAGTCGGTTGGGTAGGGATGTGGCCTTATCCGCCTGTGAGGGAGGGCATTCCTAGGCTGAGTCTGACCAACTAGTGAAATGGGTCCGCTGCCATCAAGCCTTGTTGGGGATTGGCTGTCCACAGGCGGGTAGTGAGGTCTCTTACGCTCGTTTAACTGTGCGGGTCTATAGAGCGGCAGTCATTCCACAGTGTGCTGGACTGTAACGCCCCGGATTTTTGCCAACCTGGGATTAGATGACCTTAGGCAATGGGTCGATCGTAAAACCTCATTAACTTGTCAGAACTAAATCCCAAAGTCTAAAGCCGCCTTTGAACTCATTTCCTTCACAAACCTCACCCTTCATCACCTTGATCTTCCAATTTTTCTAATAACTTTCACCCTAGACACTATCTTAAACTAGCTAAGTAGTATAACTTGGATCACTTTATATACAAACTCCAAAGGCCTGAGTACCACCTCGACTTAATTCACTTAGGACTAAATCCTTTAGAAATGAGACAAAGTAACTAGGTGTGAAACCAGATTAGCTACGAAATCCGTTCGAATCGCTTTAAATACGTTCTGCAAGACCCAAAACTTGTAGAATCATTGGCGCTAGGTTACCCTAAAGTTTAGAACTAAACTCATTTCCCGGCTGCTCTCGGGAATGAAACGAAACTTCGTATTGGGTCTAGACCGCTCATCGGAAGTCCGATTAACACAAAGTTAAGGAACTAGGACCGCCTCACTGGACTTAACAATCATCTCAAAAATCAGCTCCATCCGATGTTCAATGGCCATTCGTTTCGGTTCGGAGCGAGGGAGTGTGAAAAACACTATTCCCATCCAAAATAAATATCTGGAATAGTGATCTGGCATCATTCGTTGACGCGTCAGTATTAAGCAACCTGACCGTCAAAATCAGACCAAATTACACCCTCGGATTAAGAAAAATTTCAGGAACATTTACATGTACTTGGAATTTCTGATCGTGGCCCACTGACCGTCGAACTGAAAGTGGTACGCCACGTGAGATCTGGGAATTCGATTGAGTCAAAAACGTAATCCCACGTAGATCCATAGATGGTGAGCTTAAGTCTGACGTTTGGTTCAAGGAGGGCCACCAGAACTTCCCTTTTGAGCTGGAAAAGTGGCGAAATGCCTATATTAGCAGTACCCCTTGAACCTGAGTCTAATTTCGGAATGTTTTTGGCTATAAAAGGAGCTTAGAACAGCCCCTCTCACAGCCATACGAATTTTGAAGAAAAACCCTAGAGGGAGAGAGAGAAAAGAGAGAGAAGAGCTTGGGTTTTGCTGCCGATCTTCCTCCTACTGCTTGGGACTGTTACACGGCCTACACCGCTTCATTCCAGGTGTTTTTCCGGCGGTTTCCGTCTCATTTGAAGGTAAGAAACCCTAACCCTAGGTCTGATTTGAGGTGGGATCGATGTAGGATGTGTAACGACTAACCGATTCCGCTCTTTAGGCTAGAAATCTCCCGTATACGGAAGTTCTACTACCCTTGCTGATTCGTTTCGTTTCCAAAGGCAAAGGTGAGGACTTTAAGTGTATAAGTTACGGTTTTCAACGCTTTCAATGTCAGATAATGGTAGATTCATGATCTGCTTGCAATTGCACATGTATAAAGTACTTTCCGTTTCCTGTTTCGATTAACGTTGTGAAATATGGAATTTCACATATTCTAAGTATACGTAGAAATACCGTATACGTATTTTTTTTGGATAAATGTTTGACATGTTTATTTAATGTATGATTATGTAATATATGAATAAAATACTAGTTTGGCGAAAGGAACCGCCAAAATATATGTTCACTTGTAAATGCGACGTATGTTGAAATTACGTATTTTAGAAATACCGTATATGTATTTCTTTTGGAATAATGTTTGACATATTTATTTAATATATGATTATACAATACATGATTAAAATACTAGTTTGGCGAAAGGAATCGCCGCAATCTATGTTCCTTTGTAAACACTATGTATGTCGAAATTGGGTATACGAGGAAGTACCCTATACGTATAAAATTTGCTGATGTGATTGCCATGTTTAATTGCTGTATGAATATGATGTATATGTATAAAATACTAGTTTGGTAAAGGGACAATCCTAGTACACATTTCTCTAGCATACGTCATGTATGTTGAAATAGTGCATTCCAAGTGTTGGTGAAATCACTTGTGAGTGTAAGTGCTTAAGTGTTAGAACCTTAGGTAGGTACTGAGATGGGATTCTTAGCTACCTTAGAGTCAGCTATGACATCCTCCATGTGGTTATTCACTCTAATCACTCGCCTATGAAATATAAGTATTTGTATCCCTATTTGCATAATGTTTTATACCATGCTTTTGAACATGCTTTGTGACTTGTTTATTAACATGCTTCATGACATGCTTTATAATATGATTGCTAGTGTTCTTGAATTACCATGTTATCATGCCGTATTTCACATGCTATGGTTAGGATTTGACTGAGCTTGGGACTATGTTCATAGTCCAGCATCCCAGATCGACTTGAAGATGTGGTTGAGATTCGTTCCGCCACGCATGATGTGTTGGCGAACCCGTGTCGTACTTCAGTTGGCGATAGTGGTTGGCCACACGAGGTGCTTCTGCGCTTCATATCGCCCAACTTGTTGTGCGCTCGAGCCAACCGAACACGTCAAGTAAACCGTGTGTCTTATGTATGTTCACCATGTTTGGTCGCTTATGCTTGAACCTAAGGTACCAAACTTACCAGTGAAAATCCCGTTAACCATGGTACCTCGATCCGCTAAGACTCATGAGCCGGGCATGGTGGTATGGGACACCGTGGTCGAGCTGTCGGCCTACGCTGGGGCTACGTGCCTCCCCGTAGTGACCAGTGAGCAACTTAACTCGTGAGCCGATTATGGTGGTATGGGACACTATATTCGCGCTGTCGGCCTACATTGATAAGGTGATGGGGGAGTGGTGCAACCTTTGTGCGTAACAGCCCTGGCAGCCCTTTGTAGTGACCGCGAGCATATTCTGAAGTCGCAGTGCGCCTTAGGGTTCGCCACGATATATAGAGTATGAACTAGGCCTGTTTCTGTATAGTGATGAATCGTTTAAGAGGTGATGGGGGTGTGGTGCAACCTTTTGTGTGTAACAGCCCTAGCAGCCTCTGCAGTGACCTAGAAAACACACCATCGTCTGATATTAACTAGGACTGACGACCCTAGAATGGATCATGTTTGGGAATGATACAGGGGAGGTACCTTAGTTTCCAAATCCTGCTGTTTGAAATGGACTAGTTAAAAACTCGGTAATCATGCTCATCATGCATCGCATGTGCCTGGAAGATGTGGAGCACTGTGGGATGTAAGCATGCGCGAAAGTGGGATGGTGTCGCATGAGGGAGTATGTCGGTGAGGGCATCCATCATACCTGCATTCATACTTGCATTAATCAGAGTAACTAGGAGTGCTTGATTTACTGCTTTATCATTACTGCTTGACTGCATCGATAACATGTTAACTTATGCTTTATTGTTCCACTGAGTTAGCTACTCACTCCCACGTTACGGGACGGTGTTGTACACACCAAACAGATTTGTTGAATTTCAGGTGATGGCGATGCTTGTGAAGCAGAGCCGGACTACTTCTATGGTGATGAGGAGGAGTTCTCCTATCTGTATCTCTCTGACAGGTCTATGAAGACCTGGTATTGTACTGTATTGTCGGGGCTGTGGTACTGGGGATAGAAGACATTAAACTTACACATTTGGTATATTTTAGAACTGTACTTGTATTTATTTAACCTGGTAATGTTATCACACTCTGGAGACTCATCACAGTTTATATATTTTATCTATTTATCATAGTCTTCCGCTTGCAAAATTAACTGTCTCTGGAGTATGATATGCTGTTTTGGCTTAATCTCACTCATGTTCAATGCATGAATACAGTCAACATTCAATCATCATTCATTTTGTTGCATAAGTGATGTTCTAGAACTCGGGAGTTGAGTTTATGCTCGACCCCCGATTTTCAGGGCGTTACATGGACCCCAGTGGTTTTCTTATGATTGGAAATGTACTTGAATGTAGATTGGATATAAGCACTGGCATCACTTTGCATCACATTCACATCAGCTATATAAGCCTCTTTGTGCATCGCCTTGGTAAGGCGCCCAGTACTCATTGCATCGTATTCATGATAAGCCTTGGTAAGGCTAGTGATATTGTCATTGAGCATGTTTCCCTTCCTATACCTCCTACTATTCTTTTGTGCACCTTTATCACACACCTTCACCACCCTCTAAGCTTCTATAAGCTTATGCACGATTGATGCGTATAGGAGATCTTAAGCAGGCATCATAGCGGCAAAGCTTGGATTAGAGTTGAGCTGAGGACCCCCGGTGTTGCAAATCTTCTTCCTACCTCTTTTGCTATTAGATGTATTCTTTTCCTGCTTTGTACTTGTAAAAGTTCAAATTCATAGTGGATTTTGTGATGTGTGACTTTGTTATTCTCAGATATACTTGCTGTGATCTTAGGTATGCTCGTATTAGAAATGATTATACTGTTATGAAAATCCTCCTTGTAGGATCCTAGGATTGGAACTTGCCTCAAGAGCCGAGAATAGGGTACTATGGAGGGTGTTGCGGTCAGAAACGGCTATCGGGTTCCTTGTGAGTCCAGTTACCGAGTCTGGGGTATGACACATTGAAAGTAGGTTTGATGACATAGAAGGTTACAGAGTCTGGATGAAGTTAAAAAAGTGCAAAAAAAGCACGTATAAAAGACCCCTTCAATGACATCGGATCCAATTCGAACAAGAAACAAATGTATTTGATTTGGGATTCTCTTTCATTCATTTGCTTAATTACAAACAAAAGAAGGTAAAAAAGATAATCGCATCATTTATTCATTCCAAGTTCTTTTACATCCTTTTTTCTCCTTTAATTCCAAAATAGAATGTTTATGAATTATAATATAAAACAAATATTTGGAAGTGTCATTATGCATAAGGGCATCAAGCACTAAGACATTATGCCAAATGCTGTGCTAAAAGCCATTATGCGCTGGAAGAGGCTATTGTGCACTAGGAGAAGCCATTGTGAGTTGGGCACTATTGTACGCTAGCAGCGTTGTGTGCTCCATTTCGTTGTGCATTGTCTCCTGTTGTGCGCCAGTAGCATTGCACGCCACTCAACACTTGTTCCGCACAATGAGTGCAGACTCTACCTCTCTTCTTTCGCAATCTTCTCCTTTTGCGTGATTAGATGCTAATGACCCCCTTAGAGAGGTCATAGGGTATTTATAGCCCTCTCACACGTGTGATCATGCCACATAGTCATTGTGCGATGCTCTCCACTATGCGGAATGCTTTGTGTAGACTCCACTGTGCGAAATGCTTTGTGCGGTCTCTAGTGTGCGGAATGCTTTGTGCGGACTCCATTGTGCAGAATGCTTTGTACAAACTCCTTCCGCACAACAATTATCTGCGTACAATGCTCATTTGCACACAATGATCATTCGCACATGACGATCATTTTACACACAATGATCATTCGTGCGCAGTTATCATTTTTGCGCACAATAATTTACGCACAACAACCTTTTTGTTGTCTTTCTTTCTCTCTTTTTATGCCTCAACAGATGCCCCCTTGATCTTGTATTTTTTATTTTTTAATCTACAAAATAAACAATGTAGGATCAACATTTCAATTATCCTAACCCATTTTTGTTTTCTTTTTCTTCATTGTGCACTCCATTAATACTAGCGCACAACGCACTAGCGCGTTATGCACTGCGCACAATGACTTACGTGCAACGATATGCGCGCAACAAGGGGAACTCAGCCTATAAATACCCATCATCATTCCTTTCCTTCACTTCTCCTTCTGCTCACCCCTCCCCTTTGCGTGTCAAACCTTTTTCCGCGCACAACGAGCACTTGCGCACAACTAACGCTTGCGCATAACATCGTCTTGTGCAAAATGGACTTATACACAACAAGAGTTTACGCACAATCAAAGTTAGCGCATAACGACATCTTTCCTGCACATTTCATTACGCGCAACAGCTGCTGCGCAGTAATCTGCCCATGACTCTGTGCTTCTAAGGACTTAGACAAATTTTCCCTTTCTCAACTTTCCAAACTTAACAGATTCTTCCCTTTATTTCTAATTCACTTGTTAATTCCTTGTATATGTTCTGATGGCCAGCTCAAAGAAACCTCTCGCCTCCCCAAGTGCTGTTGGGCCTTCTAACTCGCAATCAGCCGAGACTCATAGTCAGAAAAAGACCCAGATCTACTAAAGGCTACTCTTCCTTTTTCAAAGAGCCAGCTCCTATCATTATTAATTTTATTGATTGTATCCAACACCTATCTGAACACATCCGCATGGTTGTACTGATAAAGGAGATAGAAGGACCCCCTACTTCAGGACAAGAATCTGATTGCGATGACTGGTTGAAATGGCACAACCAATTTTCTCACAGATGACACTCATCCTCCTGCTGCTGAGGCTTCTCCTGCTCTAGCAATTTTGAAGTGAACAAGAGAACAGAGTAAATATGAGACTTTTCAAGAAAAGATTCAAGAACACAATCGGAGGCGTTTCCAAAATGCCTGGGATTCAATCAAGTTGAATGCTGAGGCAATTAAATTTCGCAACCCTTATAAAGACGAGACTATTGCTCTCCCTTTGCAACTTCAGCGCCACCTGTCCATACTTCAAAGCGAACCGACCGACTATATGACACAAAACAAGCTCCTGTACATGTTAAATTGGGTGATCAAAGAGTCGCAAATCCTTAAAGGCTATCTCACGGAGAAAGGCTTAACCCAAAAGATCGGGAAAATAAGATATATGCGCTTCCTCACACCATGTTACAATCCTCATTTCTTATACTTCACTAATTTCTTCAAAACATTTCCACGGCATTTTCGTAATCGTGACTCCCTGTGGGGTAAAGAAGAGTTTAGGACACGGGGTCTTTAGAGTGATCATTCATATTACAGTGCATGGGCCAAAGCAATCTTGAAGAAGTACAAAGATGTCCTTACTGCAACAAGGATATATCTACTATAGAAGCCACCTTAGAGTTTTTTCAAAAAGACTCGATGATTTATAAGGGCTTTCTGAAGTACTGATCTCCCACTACAAATTCTTTTCATCTTCCGGTCGAAGAAGTATCACCTTGTGGGATCTATATAGGATTGTTGGCCTGCCTATCTCTGGATCTTTCCTCGATGAATACGTTCCTAAGAATAAGGAATTTGCCTATGTCGCCCCCAACAGAATACCTAAAATTACAGCATCAACAATCGAACTTTTCCACGAAACATCTTATTTTGCCGACATTCATAAGATATCCCCTCTTCAATGGCTCACACATTTTTCCTGATGCTTGGTGTAAGTATTTTAACACTTTTCTTACCTTTCAGAAATACTTACCTATATGTATAAATTGCTCACTCCCCCCTTTTTCAGGTTCCCTGGCAGCCATTGTGCCGAACTAGAAATCGCAAAAAGATAAGGAGCCCGGCTGAATTCACTACTGGAACTGAATTGCCGCCTTTTTGGCTTATTTGTTGAGCTTAGTCGTGCTTCCTAGTTCCAAAAGCTCAGACTTTATTCGACCAACTTTATTCGTGGTGACAAGCGCAATGGTGAAAGGTAGAAAAAAATATTCTCTGGCCCCTCCTGTCTTATGCTCGTTATATAGAGCTTTCGGTCATGCTGCGGCGCACTGCTCAAGCCCAGCACTAGGAGTTACATCTTCTTTTACTCCATGGCACTATTTCTCTGGATAGCTTGGCATTTATTTCCCCTAGACTTACAATAACTCCGAGAAGGCTTACGTCCATCCCAGGCATCTACCCCTGTGGCATTTCTTGAAGCAAAAGATGATAAAGAAGGGGTATGAATGGATAGTGGATAAAATTGACAACATCGAATCTATTGACTTCTTACCTTTTTATTTGGATTACCAAGCTGAAGACAAATATGTTGAGGATAACAACAACTTGGCACCTGTTAAGAGAACCTTCTTTCTTTGCATTCATTCTTGCAATCTTCCCATGTGAGAAGTAATAGAGTTCTGGCGAGAACCTTACTATCTGAGTCAATTTGCCAGACAATTTGGGTATGATCAAGTTATACCCCAGGCAAGTGAGGAAGTTACATGGACAATGAGAAGCTATGGAGTCGGCCCCTACAACTGGGCTTTAATATGAAAGAAGCTCTTAACAAGAAATTTTGGCTCTCGATTTCTTCTTCCAGGGTACAATCATCGAGTGACGATTTCATATTCTTGGATGCGGTGGTGAGCGCATCATTACTACTTAGTGCACAACTATTTTCTGGTGGATCGGTCTATCTGGGTTCCTCCTCCGTGCTTGAGGAATTATAGGCCGGAGAAAGGGATTGGATATTTTTACAAGAAAAATCAAGCTGCCAGTCCAGGACAGCTTCATCGTAAAATTTCTGTAGAAGAGCCCATTAGAGAAATAAAGCCTCCAAATACTCTAGAAGGATGGATTGCTTTTGGTTCTCCTTTGGATTTAATAAAATGGGAAGAAAGATCAGCCACTCCTGGCAATGAATTTGAAACTCCAGGCGGTATTCTGCTTTCCCCTACTCTTGAAGGAGGAGATCAGCCTACAAACCTTGATCCCGTCATTCCTCCTACTACAGAGCCCATCACATCTACAATTTCTCCTACTGTTAGACATACAACCACTACAATTATCCATGTCATGGACCTTACAGCAACCACAGCAAGTCGTGCTACAGCTATAACTTCTCCTGTCGCACGTCAGATTATTATTACTACATCTCCTATGACTCGTTCGTGTGCTAAGTCATTGTCTCCTGAAGTTTTGGCACAACGGGTCTCTTCTCCTACTCAGAATGCACGTCTTCTCCCTGTGAAGACTACTTATAAGGGAAAACAAACCATATCGGAGGAAGACAATTCATCAGAATACTCAACAAATACTACAAGCGATGATATATCTTCTCTTACGAGCTTAACTGACGAAGGAGATGCTTTGAATGCAAATACTGATGTTGAAGTGGATATTGGAGAAAAAAATGATGTTAGAGTCGACGAGTCTCCACTTCCTGATGTTCCAATCACTCGTCCAAATGCTTCTCATCCGATTCCGATGACCTCCCTAGATGAAGAGAAACTCAATTATGGAGAATATTCTCCTGGTACAAATATCTTTCTTTCTTTTGATGCCTTATATTCTCTGTGTATCGTGGAAACTGCTGATGTGGTTGCTCGTGAAGCATCGACATTAACGGATATAGAGGCTCAATCATCTGAAGTTCAAGCAACAATAGGAAATGTACTTCTTCTTCACAGCAGAGAAGAAACTTTACTGATAATCTCCATGATATTTGATGCCCCTATTCAGGTTGATAAGTCTCCTACTATGCGTCCTTCTTCCATTCAGCCAGTAGCGCGAAGTTTAGAATTTTTCTCTGATCCGGTTGACATCCCAACTCCGACTACTCTCAACTCAAGTACTATAGGGGCTCAGGAGCTTTCTTTCAATGTTGTTGCGATTACGAAAGCACCCAGTTCCACAGCACTCACAATCTGTTCTGTTCAAGCTATTCCTACTGTTGCCCCCAGATCGAAAACATATTTTCTCTTCTTATTTTATATCATTATATTCATATGTATCTTCTTTCGAACTTAGAATCTTTTCTTCTTTCTCTTTTAGCTTCAGTTGTGTCAACTCTAAGTGGGTCTGAAGGGTCTAATTTGGTAGCCGTAGTTTTTAATAAACTCTCATTGGAAAAAGTGTCTCCCCTTATGCTGGGACTCTTCAAGCATGCAATTTCTATTATCATCAACGCTTTTAAAGATCCATCCCAGTGGCCTTTTTTGGATAGTGCCCTAACAGTCCTCACCCATTCGGCTCGTCTGGCACACATCAATATTCAGGCTCTTCATGACTCCTTGTCACAATTTTATGATTCTACAAAAAAACCTAGAATAGCGGGAGGTATAGTCATTACTCCCAAAATTCTAAATCGTCAGAAGGAATTAACACTACTCAATGAGAAACTCTCTCATTCAGATGATGTCCTTGCTAATCGCAGTGTTGTTAGTCAATCTCTTCATGAGAAGTTAAAAGTTTCTGATAGAAATAAGGCGATCATTGACAATCAGATTACTATACTAGAGAGAGAAATTCTATTACTCAAGAGTCAGAAAGTAGCAGAAGATTTAACTATTTGTCAAATCAAGGGGGAGCTTGAAACAAATTCTCAAATAATTGATGTTAAACAAGCTGAGCAAACAAAGGACAAGGAAGCGGTTGCTTCTTTGGAATCAGAACTGGTTGGCATTCCTGATCAAGCCAGAATAATTATTGAGGCTGAACACCTGACTGTTGCGGCACAATTTCAATTAAAAGAAGAATTGCAACATTACTTAGAATTATTAAACATAGCTAAAGATCTGTAGGCATTTTATGTAAATATTCCTTTTGTGTTGTGTTACATAAACAGCTTGTGGTGTTTTATTCAGAGCAAAATACATTCTTGATAATACAATCATGAATTTTGGGATACATGTTGATGCAATACTTTCATACTCATGCTTTATTACTTCTAATATTTATATTTATGCATTATACGGCGACCCTATGTGATGTTTTATTTCAATGGGCGAAACTATTTCATTTCAAAGTTAGTTAATTAGCTATGGACATAGTTTAAGCTCTTGAGTAGTGGAGCAATCACAGTTTTTTATACTCATAAGTAGTTGGAGTTGGGTCTTATGCGAATGGTCTCTCTAACTCTCATGAGTTTTCTGGACTTATCGTAGCCAAGGAGTTCACAAACTGCGGTCCATCAAAGGGGCCCAATGAAGCTACCGAAGTCATGAACTCAATGAATTTACGTGCATGGTTGGCCACAGTAACTCTCTAGAGTTCGCGGGGTGCACAAGGCTACCTTTGCTACCAAATCCAAGGTTGTCGATCCATCAATGAGTAGGTTTAAGCCCTTCCTCATGAGTTAATACCGAAATCAAACCAGGGATCTGGTGGGTCTTATTCTATTCCCCATTTTTCTTTATTTATGAGTTCAGACCCATGCATGAGAGGGTATTTTCATCCTCATCCATGACGCTGTCGGAGAGCTCACAAATGGCATTGGTCTCACGCGTGACTAGGCATTTTACAACTTTTTGGCCTTTAAAGGCTTTTAGTCACTGGCTCCATCCGCTGCCCGCATGGGTATGCATGTGATGTGGCCTATATGGGATTTTTAGGGCTGTTGGCTCCACACTACTGTCCTGAATAATATAGGTCTTATGCGTAGTTGGCCATATAAGGCTTGGCTAGGCTGACTTAGACAGTGAATCAATAATTGATATATCGTCGTTGCTTGTTGTTGCCTACATGATAATCTGATGATATTTATTCTTCATGTCCAGCCAGCTTGATCAGCTTGATCTAATGATATTTATTCTTTGTCTAGCGAGCTTGGCGATAATAATCAATTTTGATAAGTAACCAATAGTGACGGCAATGGATAGGGTTTTGTCAATGGTGAACGACTAATAATGACAACAATGGCTAGGCCTTTGATGATAGTGATATGCTTGAAAATTTACCTTTTATTCATCATTCATAAAGATAGAATACAAGGCTCTGCCTTTGAAGGCTATTTCACTATTTCATCTGTGATTGCCCCCTTTTGATGTAAAAGAATTATCCTGATAATTTTCTATATCAAAATTCCTCCCACTGTTAGGGGTGATATTTCTTGATGAAGCGAGCATTGACCGGTATACTGATGCCTTGTCCATCTTGATCTGTTACTCTGTATGCCCCATTGGAGTAGACTTTAGTTTTGATATATGATCTGTCCCACTTAGGGTCAAACTTGCCCCCTATTCTCCGAGTGACTACTATTGGCCTTTTCAACATTAAAACTAAATCCCCCTTCTTGAAAGATCGGTGTTTAACCTTTTTATCGAAGGCAACAAAAATTCTGGCTTGATATAATTACAAGCACTGCTAAGCTGCCAGTCTTTTTTCATCAAGCAGATCCAAATCTCTCAACCGTATTCTCGTGTTCTCGTCATCTGTAATTGATTGATGCACTGCTACCCTTAGTGAAGTGACTTGTATTTTGATTGGCACGACAGCTTCTACACCATAAACTAACGAATACAGGGTAGCTTGTGTCACTGTACGATGTGTTGTTCTATAGGACCATAGAGCTTCCTGCAATTTTTCATCCTAGTCACACTTATTCCCGCTCACCGTTTTCTTCAATATTTTTACAATCGTCTTGTTAAATGCTTCTGCCAGCCCATTAGCTGGTGGATAATAGGGTGTTGAGAATGACTAATAAATTTTAAACTTAAGACATAACTTCTCCATTCCCCTATTCTTGAAAGGAGTGTAGTTTTCTGTGATGATTTTCTTCAGGATACCATGGCGATATATTATTGCGTGCCGAATGAAATTAACAACATCTCTCTCTTTAACACTTCGCAGTGCAATCGCTTCCGTCCATTTAGAGAAATAGTTTGTTGCTGCTAATATATACTGTTTTCCTCTGGATGACGATGGATTTATGGGGCCAATGATATCGAGTCCCCACGTGGCAAAAGGCCAGGAAGTAGCTGACTGATGAAGGTCTTCAGGGGGTACATGTATGATGTCCCCATGGATTTGACACTCGTGGCATCGCTTTGCGTAGTCTATTACATCTTTAAACATTGTCAGCTAGTAATATCCCATCCTTTGTACTCAGTGGAACAAATTTCTTCCGGCCTGATGTGCCTCGCATTTCCCAGAATGTGCCTCTTGCAGCACTTGACCTGCCTCCTCTTCACTTAGACATCGCAACAGTATTTCATTATAAGACCTTCTATATAATCCTTCATTACACATAGTGAATCTTTTCGCCCTTTGCTTAACCTAAAACTTCGCCTAGGAATCTTCTAGGATGATATCATATTTGAGATAATCAATGAAAGGCTAACGTCAATCATCTACTGTCACTTCTAGGCATAATATAAGGAGTGCTTCCATTGTGTCACTGATTATATCTACTAAGGGCAAAAATCTCCTTTCTTCGATTGTCACTTGCAGGGGACTTCGATCTGGGTGAAAAAGTGTTGCTGTTAAACTAGCTAAAGCATCAGCCCTCGCGTTCTCGTACCATAGTATATGTTTGATTTCAACATTCAAAAATTGTTCCAATAAATGTTGTGCCCTTCAACAGTATGGCAGAAGTTCATGTTCCTTGTTTCAAATTCAGTCATCGACTGATTATGACCAGCTTAGAATCCCCATAAATTCGCAGCACTTTTATTTTTAGTTCACTGGCTATTTCCATCCCAATGATAAAGGCATTATATTCAGCTTCATTATTTGTACATGCGGTACCCAGCGTGAAACAGTAAGGCAACAAATCGCCTTGGGGGTGATAAATATTACTCCGACACCTGCACCTGTTGCCCAGGCTGCTCCATCAAAGAACATTTACCACACATTTGGTAATTCTGTCAACATGACCTATTCATCAAGAAACTCATCAAAGATAGCTTCGCAGTCCATCACAAGATGAGCCACTAGAAA
The DNA here is from genome assembly GCA_030180095.1 of Magnolia changhungtana. NCBI lineage: Eukaryota > Viridiplantae > Streptophyta > Magnoliopsida > Magnoliales > Magnoliaceae > Magnolia > Magnolia changhungtana. The sequence goes on along the minus strand of JASAUF010000172.1, from coordinate 10,328,295 downwards.
ATCTGCCAGTGCATGTCCTTTTACTACTTTCGCCGGTTCATATGTAATTTCATATTCTGACAACAGCAACATCCACTTTGCCAACCTCCCTGTTGGGACATAAAAAATAGTAAGGAAGAAAGGATTGAAACAAGAGAAGATTGAGAGATAGAAAGAAAATTGGAAGATAAGAAGAATGAAATAACTGTTCGATAGGTTGCGCGGGTCCGCGCAACCTATGTCCATTGCGCGGGTCTACGTGGTTGGTTTCAAGAGAAGATTTTCTTAAACAGTTAAGATTGATGAAAGGTGGGTCCCATGGCACTAAGATCGAGGCACCACACATGCGAAGGCCTATAAATACTCCCTCCCCTCCTTCATTTGGATTGATTGAAGTTTTTGGAGAAGAAGCAGAGCGAAGAGGAAGATTGAAGGTAGGAGAGGAAGCCCCGGTGGGTTGCACGAGTCTGCGCAACCGTATCCGTTATGCAGGACTGCGCAACCGGACTGCCCTGTAGTCTGTGAAGATAAAAGGCCATTATGCTGCCAAAATGGTTAAAGTCTTCAAGTTCCTTCTGTTCAAGTCTAAAGCAGAATGATCAGCAGAAGAACATATTCCTCCTAAGTCCTAGGAGATGACTGAAATCACTGTCGAAATGCTACCAAATTTAATATTTAACAATGACAATTGCACTTATAATACTTCTTTTATTCTGAACAATCTATCTTAGAATCAAGGGATATTAAAAGGATGTAAATGAACTCAGTATTAATAAAGTACGATGATTGTTTTAAATACCCTTTCCCTGTAATGTTTGAATAAGATAATCTCCCAAATCAAATACATTTGTTTCTTGTTCGAAACAAAATGGCGACTCTTCTGGGGAAATTTATCTTTTTTAACATTAGCAGTGAAATTGTTATGAAACTTTCATCATTGTTTGGCGTCTTTTAGACGCCAAAATGGCGACTCTCAGTGGGAACATCCTCCCCTTCATCTCTAAGATAGATTATTTAATTCTTCAATCACTAATTACAATTATGTTTTGTAATTGAAGGTTTCTGCATCCGATTTTAACCTACCACTCATAGCAATTTCTGTAAGAAAGGTGAACTTCTGATTCACTTCTACCGGGTTTATAATAGAATACACACTGAATCAAATTCCGTAACACATAACTCAAATCTCTACGAGTGGGAACAACATGACTCGAGTAACAACTGGGGTTGTATCTGCGTCACTTCAACCATCGAGTGATGATGAAGGCTAGACTGTCATAACGTCTCGTAGGACGAGAGCACTGAATGCAAGAAGTTCGAGAATGAATCAGCCTTCGCTAAGAGTCAGAGGGCCGATAACACGTGATGCAGTCAGAAGGAATCCCGAACTAGCTCCTCCAGCGATATACCCTAAACGAATAACTCCGCTATTGACAGCGCATGATTTCCCAGTTCTGAGTGCCTCGAAAGTCAAATGGACGAGAGAGCAGAAAGGAAAAGCGCTGGTAATTAGATCACCAATGTCCACACCTAACAGTGTCACTCCAATCGATTAATGATGTTGGGAGCATAGAAAAGCCTAATGAAACCCCGTCCTTCCCCCTCTTCGTGAGTCTCATTACGTCAGCATATTCTTGTTCTATTCCAGCTACCGCTTCATCAAAGAGTGGAGAAGCTGCAGTACATATGGCCGGAACAAATCCAGAATGTAGAATGACTACGAAAGATCGTATTAATGAAATGGCAGAAGCCCAAAATGCATTGATGGAGGAATGAAGAAATCTCAGAGAGGCCCTGGCGACCCTTGCATGTATTGTTACCCGGATGGTGGTTTCTCAAAGTACAATGAATGGACAAGAAAACCATCAAGACAACCTCCAACCACAGGGGGCAGGGTCACTAGGGTCCATCCCAACAGCAAGAACCGTGACACAGGATGAGGTGAGACAAGTGGTTGAAGAAGCTGTTAGAGTGGAAAGAGAACGTAAGAATACTGGTCGTTTTAGATATCGAACGTCGTATCCAAGGGAGGTAAAAGATATCCCCTTTCTAGCCAATTTCAAGCATCCAGATTTTTAAAAGTTTAACGGGGATGGATCCCCAGAGGAACATTTAATGTACTTCATCACCAGCATGGGAAATTTTTCTACAATACCACAGTATTATTTACGATTGTTTGAGTCGTCACTAACACACAAAGCATTTCGATGGTATTCGAATTTGGCACCATGGTCGTACGCACTTGGGAACAAATGCAGGAGGTTTTCATGTCAATTTTTTTCTTGCCAGAACGTGACGTTAGTATTACGGAGTTGGCTTCCGTACGGCAGAGAGATGAAGAACCATTAGAAAAGTTCATAGACTGATGGAAAACATTAGGAGCCTCACGCAAACAGTTACCGAAAGAAAAAGAACAGGTTAAAATGTGTTTGAACTCTATGGAGACAGGAATCGCGTTTGGACTCACCAGCGCCGATATCAGAACTTTTCGCGACCTGGCTACTAAAGCTCACGCCTTGGAATTGATGACTCGCAAGATGTCAGCATTCCACCATGAGACAACTAGGAGGATATCCAACAGGATAGCCGTGAATGCTATTGATCATGACAAAAGAGGCAAGGATGCAAAGGGCTTGAGGGAAAAAAGGTCAGACTGAAGGGAGGAATGGAGCCAGTCAAGGAATAGATACAGTGGAAAAAGGCCCAGGGTGCTCAATTCTCATGAGGGATTTGCATTTGACAAAGAAGATGTTGTCCCTATGATGAACCAACTGTTAAAGGCTGGCACGATAGAATTATTAGAGCCCAAACGCCCTGAGGATGTGACAAGAACCAAGGAAAGAGATTTTTGCCATTATCACCGCTTAGTGGGGCATCCAACAGAAAATTGCTATACACTGAAATGTATAATACAGCGGATGATAGATAGGGCTGAAATAGTACTCGGTAAAGAAAAAGAAAGGGGTATCATAGTGACAGTAAATATGCTTACAATCCGAGGAAAGCTCGGGATGCGAATAAGAAAGAAGAATATGAAATGTCAAAGAAGGTAGCAGTAATTACATTACGATTTAGTAAGAATATAACAAGTCCGGTAAAGCAAAAGCAGAAAATATTAGGAAAGAAGTCATTGAAAGGCAGAACAATAATAGTAAGGAAGAAAGGAAGGGCGAAGTGGCGAAAGTACTTATGATGTGGTAAATCATTTGAAGGGCATACCGGCTCGATTAAGTGTTTATGATGCACTTAAGCTATCAGAAGAATTTCGACAGAGCTTGGTTCAAGCGTTGTCCAATCACGACATTAGAGAAACTTTACTAGCAAAATTAGAACATGAAGAATATAATGAACAAGAAAATTGTCTACCAGTCGTTTGCTTCTCCGATGATGATTTGACCAGCGAAGCAGAGCATAACAGACCGCTAATGATAGAAGGCCATATCTATGGGAAGAAAGTCAAGCAGATCATGATAGACAATGGGTCTGCGGTGAACCTCTTGCCACTCTCAATGTTAAGTAAATTGAATTACCGTCGTTCAGACCTACGCCCTAGTGGAATGGTGATACAGGGCTTTAATCAAGATGGACAACGCGCGCTTAGTAAGATCACAATAGCGCTAGATATAGGAGAGCTGACTACTGATGTCGTGTGTCATGTTATAAATATAATAACAACGTACAATCTTCTCCTGGGAAGGCCATGGATGCATCAATATAACATTATACCGTCTACTCTGCATTAGTGCTTTAAATACTGTAAAGATGGAATACAGTATAAAGTAATGGCCGATGTAAAGCCATATACAGAGGCCGAGTCCTTCTTTGCAGACACTAGTTACTATAAAGGGTTTGCTATAGAGGAGAAAAAGAATTATGAAAATAAGGTCCTAAAAGACATCCAAATGAATGCGATTGAAGAAAAAATAGAAAGAACAGAATCATTCGAACCTGTAGAAGCAAAGAAGAAACTTTACTTTGTGCTAAAAGATCTGAGACAGCCAGGACAACCGCCGTTAACCTTGTTATTAGCCGGATAGTTGAAAATTTTACAGTCTAATTACACAATGCCACTGCCGTATGTCAAAAGAAATAAGCCATTTTCGGCCGCCCCAGGGAGGTTTCGGGTTGAAGCAAGCGTAAAATACCCTAAACCAATAGAATTTTATGTTTCAGGAGACGTGAAGAAAGGAGAAAAGATTGAGAATAATGTGTACCATGGTAGGCTAACGTCACAAGATCTTAAAAAATATAGTCCGGTGAGTAAAAAGATTATGAAAATCATGGGTTTCGATCATGAAGAACCCACAGGTTTGAACCATGGGAAAGGAATTCAAATCCCTATTGGAATCGGTCAGGATAAGCGAAGAAAATTTCAAGGATTAGGGGCAGACTCATCAGTGAACATGATTACGGTCGTGCAGTCTTCTATGGCAATACACTGCTTCAATGACTCCAAAGAGAATGGGTTGATTAAGTAAACGCAAAGGTGATACCGGTCGGACCTGGTTCCCTGATTGAAGGAGGAATGACTAAATTGATATAAGTCTAATTTATCAGGGGAATCAAATATACCAAGAGTACTACATTGATCCTATGGTGCACAAGCATGGATCTTGATCAAAATAAAAGTAACATCAATACATCAGTACATAACAGAGGAAGAAAATATGAAAATAAGCCTGAAAGAGTTGGATCGCAATCATAGCAGGGGAAAATTTAAGTCTAAATAGGATGAGCTATACAGCATAGAAGAAGTATGCTCTAATAGAGTGAACAGAATTGTACATTGATCAATGCTGACTTCATCAAAAGGATCATTTCTGGAAACACTATTAATTTTGATCCAGAATATCATCAGAATAATTATTCTACATCAAAAGGGGGTAAAAATAGATCATGGTCATGTATAATCGGATGACTGAATAAAGAAGAAGTTCGCGAGCATATCAAGACTATGAAATAGCAAATGTTGCAAAAGAAAAGTAAACATCAACATCATCAAGCAAGCCCACAAAAGTCTTCTGTCTAAAATTGATACCATTACCAAGCTGGTTTATTATGAACCACTTAAACGGACAGATGGGTATAATCAAAGACATCAGCAGAAATGGTGATGTGTCAATTTTAAACAGAAATGTCTATCATTCTCACAACAACTGTTCATGCTTATCAAAGTCTTTTAAGACATTTTAAGGCAGCCTAATCAAGCTAATGGCCAATCACGCATAAGGCCAATCAAGATCACCATTCGAGCAGCGGTGAGAAGCCAGTGGCCCCAAAAAAGCCCGTGAAGGCCATCGTACTCATATCTATGCGGTCAACTGACGGAGTCAATGACCAAATGTCTAAAAAGACCAAAAGTCCTCACAATGGCTAGTCATGTGTAACCCCCATGAGTCTGTATAGTATTTCGGCAGCGTCATGGGGAATGGCGGAAAATGCCCTCCTATGAATGGGCTCGACCTTGCAGACGAAGAAAATAAGGGCCACAGTGTGAGCTTTAGATAGGCCAACCGTGTGTAAGACCCCCTAGGTTTATGGTTTGATTTCAGTACTAACTCATGAGGAAGGGCTTAAACCTACTCATTGATGGACTGACGGCCATAGACTTAGTACCCTAAAGGTCGCCTTGTGAGCTCTATGAACTCTAGAGAGTTACCGTGGCTAACCATGTGCGTAATTCCAACCGAGTTCATAGCCCCGGTAGCTTCATTGGGCCCCTCTGATGGATTGCAGTTTGTGAACTCCCTAGGCAGTGAGAAGTTCAATGAACTCCTAAGAGTTACAAAGGCCATCACATGAGACCTGGCTCCACTACTCAAGAGCTTTAACTGTGTGTAAATTGACTAAATTGAAATCTAGCACCGCTAATGAAAATATATAAGTAAACAAAGTCACATAGGGAATCCTGCATTAACAAGCATAAAATACTGGTGTTTATATTAATTCATCAGTCAATGATTATGTTAAGATTACTGCATAGACAATATGTTCAGAATAATGTATGATGTAGAAATGCATGAAAGAGATTACTGAAAATTATCACTGAAAATTAAAAGAGATTCTTTGTTCAAAAAGCATATATATAAGAAAAATCACATGTTTAAAGTTCTTCTACAATTCCCACTATCATCATGTACTTTTGCAAGTCCTCCTTTAATTGCATTTGAGCCACAACATGCTTTGACTTTTCTTCAAGAATGATCTTTGCTTGGTCAGGAATATCAGCCAGCTTATCTTCCAACGATTTGATTATCTCTTCGCTCTTAAACAATTCAGACTTCTCAGCGTTAGCAGACTGAATATTTTCTTGTATTCTTGCTTCGATCTCCTTCACGGATGATTCCTTCTTACGATCCTTCATCTCTAGCTGCGATATCTCCTCTTTCAGAGCAGCAATGCGGTCTTGAATGACTACCCTATCATCAATATGAACCCTTAGTTGTTCTTGAAGAACTAATTGTTCCTGATCAAATTCAGAAATAGCAGAAGCAATAAGAGAAGCCTTTTCCTTGCACAGAGTCAGATGCTTTTCATATTCCAGAATTTTAGGAGCAATTGTGACATTCTCCACTGATGCCAAAAAGATTATTGAATTACGAAATTTGAGAAGAGAATCACGCAAAATAGAAATGTTAATCTTTGCCATTCTTACAAAACTTTCTAGAATTTCAATAGTAATATCCAAGTCTAACCATTATTCAGGGTCTTTGAAGATGTGGACTATTGCTGAAAAAGAATTCTTCATCAAAAGCATCTTATGGATGGGAACCTTCGCAAAAGATGACAGCGCGGAAGCAGTGGCTATGGACTCAGAGCTTGCCGCTCCACTGCGAGGAAGAGTCCTTGTAGTATGAAGAAGAAAGAGAGTTAAGATAAACACTATAAGTTAAAAGATGTAGGGTGCCTAAAAATCAATATATAAATATACCTGCCCCGGAAGCGTGACTAGCAAGGGGAGGGATTTCTTGGACTGTAGAGGGGCCAACTCCTAACATATCAGTGAAAGAAGGCGCTCTGGCCTCTGTGCTTGAATCTCGGGTAATAGGAGTAGGCAAATCAGCAACCTCTACAGGAAAGATAATCTCACGGGCTATTCTTTTTGGTGCTGTCAATGGAATTGGGGGGGACCCTTGGCGAAGTTACTGGTACAGTTGGAGGAGGATTTAAGAAAAGAGTATCACCCATTTCAATATTAGCTACATGAGCACCTGAAATGAAGATACGGCAATGATGATGAGATAATTATCACTCAATAAACATATGAATATCTAGAGAACTTAATCCATTACCAGGTAAATATCCGTACTCTCCATAATCTAAGGGTTCTTCTTCTTCCTCAATTGTTACAGGAGACTTTACAGGGATATTAGCACTAGGAAGAGTTTCAGAAGTTACAGGAGGGTGCACTTTTTCAACATTGTCCATAACTATATCCTCCTCTCCGTCTACATTAACTTCTCCTTCCTTAAAATCATCATCTTTATCCTCGCCACTTTCATCGTCCTTGTCATCATCATATTCCGTAGAAGCGGTACTCTTTGATGAAGAAGCCGAACTTTCGTCGCTTAAGCTTTCTTCGTCAACTTCTTCAATCACAACTTGCTTCCCTTTAGAAGAAGTTGCTTGACTACTTTCTAGTTAGGGCTCTCTATCTACTGGGACTGAAGGTGACGTAGATGCCTGTTTACCTCCTTCCTGAGGGACAAGTGGCGACATTTGCATGAGCGCTCAAGATCTGGCCATAGGAGATGATGAACTGGGATGAGTAGGTTGTGAAGGGAGAGTTGGTTCATCCAAAACTAGCTCATTCTGAAATGCCGCAGTCTTTACCGGAACGGGAGAAGATGTTCCTTCAACATCTTCCATAGCCCGGCCACCAAAGTCGCGAGGGACTTGTTCAAATTTCGTCAAGACCTCATGAGCAAACCAGCCATCCAAGGTATTGATGGACTTCGTCTCATGAATTGGCTCTTCGATCGATATTTTTCTGCAAATCTCACAGTGGTGGGATGCATGGCCCTTCTCTGGAATAAAGCCAATTCCGCTCTCGAATTTTTTGCCCCTCAGACTGGGCGGATGAAGAAAGATGGAGTCCACTGGTAAGCATCTGTTGACCAAGTATGATTGATGATCCGACCACCGCATCCAACTATATGAAGTACGAACTATACGATCACAATTGGGGATTATGAAAGAAGAATTAACGCGACCGCCCAATAGTTGCTTCCATATCATGGCCCAATTGATAGGACCAGTTCCATAGCAACGCATCTTTTTGGTGACCAATCAGTAATCTTCTGGCACAGCTTGATCATAGCCGAATTGGCGAGCAAAGCGGCTAGCGTAATAAGGTTCTCACCAGAATTTTGTCCCTTCTCGGAAAGGTAGGCTGCAGGAACGAATAGAAAGAAAGAAAGCTCTTTCTGCTATAGTAAGTGTTCCCTGATCCACCATGTCAGTATCCTCAATGTAACGATAAAGACGGAATTGGAAGAGGTCTATTTGATTATCATCTCGAATTTTATTAGCCACCCATTCGTATGACCTTTTGGCTATAGCTCTTTGCTGAAAGAACCAGAGCGGGGGATGCATGGGGTTAACGTATGCCTTCTCTGGTGCTTCAAAGGTCCGGGGGAAGTAAACTCCCAGCCAACCAATAAAATAGTACCATGCAGTATATGCCGAGGAAGATCTGATGGTGGGGTTCTTGATGTGTGTTATTATTTCTCTGAAGGCCCTGTAAATAGAGCATAGCACTGGAGGTGCAAGGGAATACTTTTGCCCCTCTGTCAAAGCACCGGCAACAACAAAGACTGTGGGACAAATAGCATCTGCCCATTTAGAACTTGGAAGTACCACAATGCTTAGCCAATAGGCTAGAAAAGCTGCGAGTTCCCCGAAAGAACTATAATTTGCTCTCTCCTTCATGTCATCACGAAGTTCCATTAACTCCTTGCAACGGCAATTACAGAATCTGTAGAGAAAGATAAAAGGTTGGTGCAAAAGAATGTGTAATAAGAAAAGGAAAGTTGATTTCTAGGTTTGGAAATACCTGAGCATTCTGGAGAAATGCGCTAGCCATTGCAAAGGAGGAAGCTTATGGAAATTTGAAAATTTCCCCATCTCTTTAAAAAGCTCAATGGTAGTTTCTGAAATAGAAGGTTTGTGATCGGGGGAAGATACGAATGCCAATTCTCTGTTTGACTGAATGACTTCATCATAGAACTTGCCAGTTAAAGGAAGGCATGGTATTCGATGCAGGTCCCAAAGTGTGGTGCTCATTTCTCCAAATGGTAGATGGAAAGAGTTGGTCGTAAGCGACCAGTATTCCAGAAAGCCCTTGATTATGGTGGGCTCCTTATAGAAGTATTTAGATGTAACTTCTATAGCATCATATAGGCCAACCTTGGCAAGTGTACTTACATGCTTCTTCAAGATAGCTTCTGCCCAATCAGAATAGTAGCGTCGAGCAATCAATAGACCTCTTGTTCGAAAATTTTCTGGTCCCCAAAGTTGATCACGATCTCGGAAGCGTTATCTGATGGTTTCGTAAAAATACGTAGGAAAGAGGTTATGTGGACTATGAAAAGGGGTCAGAAAGATCATTGGGTGAACTTCTTCAACGATTTGTCGTGGCTTGTGTGCTTGTATTCTTCCCTGGAGAATGCACGGTTCTCTCGTTGCCCATGAAGCAGTGTACATCAACTTTTCCCCATCTATATAATCCTTTGGCTCGCAATCAAGGATGGATTGATGGCAATGCACATTGATGGGGATCACCGTCATACCTTCTGAGTGATGGTTGTCAAATTTCATAAAACCCTCAATGACTCGAATCGATTCCCACGAGTTTTGGGGTTCTTATTGTGCTCCTTGATTTTCTCTTCAAATTCTTTTGCCTTGTTTCGATGAGTTTTCTTCGAGCGTGAAGTGGGAGGAGTATCTTCTCAGGGAGGGGGCCTTTGACTATCTGTGCAAATGTGAGGAGTGGTTTTCAACCATTCATCCCAGTCATACTCTCTACCATGCTTTGGAGGACAGTTTAGGTCCCCTAGTGCAATCACTCGGTGAATGGGAGATGGCAGTGATTTAATGCAGTCGATGAAGTCAAAAGTCGGAAGTACAAGTTCTTTGAAATATGCAGGGTAGCGGGTAGTAGTTTTGGTTCGTTTAGTTGGTGGTTGATCGAAAGAAGGGGAAGATGTATCAGGTAATTCTGGATGAGAAGGTTACTCAGATGGTGGGTCTACTGGACATTAAGTTCGTTTAATACAAGTCATGATGGACGAAAGAGTTAAGGGCTTGAAGATGATTGAAGAAAAGGTTCACAGAAAAGTTGAGAAAATTGGCTAAGTGCTAAAAAAGGACCAAATTCAGGAAAATTGGCCAAGTCTAGGTTGCGCAGGACCGCGCAACCGAAGTCTGTTGCACGGAACGACGCAATGCCTGGAAGACTTGCACGAATAAAAGAGTGGTTGCGCGAGGAAATCGCAAGAGAGCGAAGGTTCTCTACAGACTGAAAGGAAGTGCAGAATGGAAGAAGGAACGAGTATTAATAGGGTGTGCAGTCGAGTGCGGTGCTTGAGTTTCTGTTGGGCAGATGGTGCTGATTAGAGCCGACCCTGATGTATGTGGCTTACATCCACGTTGTCCGTTCGTTTTGGGTTGTGTGGGCCCCTACCTTGATGATGTGTTGTATATCATGCCTTCCATCTGTGTGTGGTCCACCTCAATATATGTATTTTATATTTACGTTGTACATCTGTGGTCCACCATGATATATGTGTTAAATCCACACTGTGCATCCGTGAGGCCATATGATGTATCCACACCATCCACATGGGACGTGGGCCTCATGTGATGTATATGTTTGATCCAAATGGTCCAATCTGATGTGTATATAGGCCCATGTGATAAGGCCCAATGTGATGTATTTGTAGCCCATCGTGATGTATATTAGGCCCTTTATGTGAGGCTCATTATGTTGTGTATGAGGCCCTTATATGAGGCCATGGGCCCACCATATGTTCGGCTCTATGTGGGCCACTCCTTGGGAGTAATGTTGGTTGAATGTCCACATTGATGGGCAATGATGGTTAAATGTCTACATTGTGACCTTCCCATTGGCCTTGTTAGGCCTATTCTCATCCTTCTCTAAGTGGGTTGACCCTAATCATTGGGCCCCATTGATGTTTGCATGGTCCATCTATTCGTATTAGGATATCCCAAGATGTTGGGCCCCCATTGGTTGTTAGAAGGATTATTTTTTTACCTTGGAGCCCACCTTGTGTATATATTGGGCCCATAGGGAAGTCCAGTTTATTACACGATAGAGAGGGTAAGGAAGCCCACTTATTATACTTAGACTTGGATCTGTCCTCGATGGGGGATATTGTGACGCTCCGTCACTATTGCATACGTGGGCGGGCAAACGTGGGCGGACACTTATGTGGATGGGACCTGAGAGCCTGGGCGAGCTACCAATGATAGGCAGGCTGCTGTGCTGGTAGGCTGCTGTGTACACAGTGAAGGAAGAACTTTGTCTCACATCAAAAGCATCGTTCGATGTTACGGTGGCTATAAGTTGGATTCCTTCCTTAACTGTCGTAACGCGTTTTAAATCAGTGATCTTCGACAAAGCAGTCTATATCACCATTTGCCGTAGATGGAAGGATATGCAGTATCAGGTTTGGTGTATCCATTGTTTAAAGCCTATCTTAATATTTGGACTAGATCCACCGTCCTTCTGTGGACCCCATCATTCGTATGCATGTTGTGAGGGATGATTGATTAAAGTATGTGCCATTAGTCTGAGATGTTTATGGAACTCCTTGTGAGACGGAGTTGCCTGCACATGATTGCGCAATACGTGCAAGTTTGTTGCATGGCCTAGATAAGGTTGACGGTATTCGTGGACTCGTCAGGATTTACATATTGCATTGCTTCCTCAGTATATGATATTGGCTTATTATGTTTTTGCATCACATAGCCTAGATAAGGCTGATGGTATTTATGGACTTATCGGCATATTTTTGCATTGATCTGATATTACATACATGTCACTTACCTTGCGCACACACTACATCACCCTCTAAGCTTTCTATAAGCTTATGCAAGATATATGCATGCAGGTGGCGCTAGGTCGCAACAGCGTTGAGCTTAGAGCGTGCAGCGGTCTTCCTGAGCTTTAATTTTTTATATATGTATATTTTCCTTTTAGCACTGTATTCAACAGTTTATATTAGTGGATATGTGATGATGATGTTGCCTTCGTAATTTGGGTAAACTTGTGGTTATGCTTCTTACGAGGTAAATGTCCGTTGAAAAATCATCCTTATAGGATCCCAGGATCGGAATCTAGCGTATGGATGCTGGGAGCCGAGAATGGGGTACTACGGAGGCTGTCGGCGTCAGATTCGGTGATTGGAAATTTTGTGAGCCCAATTTCCAAGTTTGGGGTGTGATAGAACTTAAGAAGGCAGAACCCAAAAAGGCCACAGAAGTTGTTTGTGAAATTTGCACTTGTAACATACATACAATTGAGAATTACCAACCAATTCTTGCTTTCAAGAGATATTGAATGAGCAATCAAATGCCATAAATAACTACCAAAGATCTTTAAGTGGACCCACCTCAAATACATATAACACAAGTTGGAGGAACCATCCAAATTTCAATTGGAGGAATGGACAAACTGCTACCCCTCAAGGGATCCTTAACCAATTTCTAAATCAAAGGAAACCTCAAGAGGATCCGATCTTGAAACATATTCAAAATCAAGAGATTTTTAATCAGGGTATATTACAAGCCTTTCAAGACTTTACAAAGGCCATAAAAGGGCTTAAGACGAAAAAAAAATGAATTGGGAAGAAAGGGATCCTTCCAGCCTAGACTCTCCCCAATCCAAAACCGCAATATGAAATAAGTGACCCAAGCTCTTCAAAACAGATGGAGCAGACTAAGTCTATCACCACTCTTAGAAGTGGGAAGATTATTGACAAAACTATTTCGGCGAGGGCTGAAAATCCTAAGGACCTAGAAGAAACTGAAAATGATAGACCTAGCAATGCCCCACGTGTTAGAACTAGAACCTTAGAGTAAACCGATTGCACATTCCCTCAACGGTTGATTGTACCAAAACCTCTAGTTAACTCACAGGATATCCTAGAGGTGTTAAAACAAGTGAAGGTCAACATTCCTCTACTAGATGTCGTTAAACAAATCATTTCATATGCCAAATTTTTGAAAAATCTATGCACTATCAAAAGACAGCAAAACAAACAAAAGAAAATTTTTCTGACAAAAAAGGCGAGTGCCATCCTCAAGCAAGATGTGCCACAAAAATATAAAGATCCTAGTAGCCTAACTATCACCTGTATAATTGAGAATCACCAGATTGAGTATGCGTTTCTTGACTTGGGAGCGAGCGTAAATATGATCTCTTACTCGGTTTACGAACAATTATGTCTAGGTAAATTAAAACCCACCTAAATTACATTATAACTTGTCGATCGATCAGTTCATGTATGGAGAGGGATGATTGAGGATGTGTTGGTCCAAGTTGATAAATTCTACTATCTAGTAGACTTTATTGTTTTGGATACTTAACCCATCGTAGATATGAGCACTCAAATTCCCATCAATCTTAGTCGTCCATTCCTTGCTACATCAAATGTTATCATTAATTGTAGGAATGGAATTATGAATTTATCTTTCGAAAATATAACATTGGAGCTCAATATCTTTTCGACATGACCAAACAATCAAAGGATGTTGATGATATTCATGACATTAACTTGATAGATTCTTTCATGGAAGATAGAGCACTTTTGACTTTATAATCTGACCCTCTAGAGATGTACTTGGCCCACGCCCCTAATTTAGATGATGACATGATCAGGGAGATGAATGTCATGCTTGATGTTGTGCCGATACTTGAAGTTAACCGGTGGAGGCCACAATTTGAGAAATTGCCCCAAACAGATTTAGTGCCTCTACTGCCTAGCCTCAAAGCACCGAAGCTCGACCTAAAACCTTTGCCCGCTGATCTTAAATATGTCTACTTAGATTAAGATGAGACATACTCGGTGGTGATTTCTTCCCACCTTGAGAAAGAACAAAAGAGTGTGCTTATTTCCACTCTCATTTAGCATAAAGGAGCCCTTGGATGGTCGATTGCGGGCCTCAAGGGAATTGACCCTTTGATTTGTACTCACTGATTCATCTTGAGGATCATGCGAAAACCTCCCGACAACCACAATGTCGACTAAATCTAAACATGAAGGAAGTGGTTAAGGCTGAGGTACTTTGGTTGTTGGATGTGGGTATCATATACCCTATATCCGACAGTCAATGGGTGAGTCCAACTTAGGTGGTTCCTAAGAAGTCCGAAATCACAATCGTAACCAATGCCGACAATGAACTCTGCCAACTAGAGTCACTACTAGTTGGAGAATGTGCATCGACTACAGAAAGTTGAATGCCTTCACGAGTAAGAACCACTTTCCTTTGCCCTTCATTGATAAAATTTTAAAAAAGCTAGCTAGTCACTCTTTCTACTGCTTCCTTGACGAGTATTCAGGCTACAATCAAATAGAGATAGCCCATAAAGATCAGAGAAGACAACGTTCATATGTCCCTATGGCACCTTTGCTTATCGAAGGATGTCATTCGGATTATGTAATGCCCCCACCACCTTTCAGTGATGCATGTTAAGTATATTTTCTGACATGGTAGGGCAATATTTAGAGGTATTTATGGATGACTCCTCTGTCTTTGATCCATCCTTCAGCAAGTGTCTAGAAGATCTAAAAAATATGTTGAAGCGATGCGAGGAAAAGAATTTGGTTCTAAATTCGGAGAAATGTCATTCCATGGTTCTCAAGGGAATTGTGCTTGGACACATAATTTCGTCTAAGGGAATTGAGGTAGACAAGGCTAAAATTAATCTTATCTCTAACCTACCACCTCTCAAAAGCATACGCGATATGTGATCCTTCTTAGGACACACCGGATTCTACAGATGATTCATAAAAGACTTTAATTACCTCTCAGCCTTTATATAATCTACTTCAAAATGATGCACCATATGAGTGGACTGAGCAATGCCAAGAAACTTTCATTAAGCTCAACAGTATGTTGACTATCACACATATTATGCAACAACCCGATTGGAGGATCCCTTTTGAGATTATGCGCGATGCATCTGACTTTCCTATTGGGGCGGTGTTAGGCCAGAGAAAAGAAAAGAAGCCCTACGTTATTCACTATGCAAGTAGAACTTTAAATTCTGCCCAAGTGAACTACTTTACTACGGAGAATGAACTCTTAGTCATAGTATTCGCTTTAGACAAATTTAGGTCCTACCTGATCGGATCCAAGATCATCATCTACATAGACCATGTGACACTAAAGTATCTTCTTTCTAAGATGAATGTCAAGCCCCGCCTAATTAGATGGATACTTCTACTCCAAGAATTTGATTTAGAAATAAGAGATAAAAAGGGAGTAGAGAACGTAATGGCTGACCATCTTTTAAGACTTGATCTCCCCAATTCCCTTGAGATGACACCTATAAATGACATGTTCCCTAATGAACAACTTTTTAAATTCTCTCAATTACCTTGGTTTGCTGACATTGCAAATTATCTTACCACAGGTTTCACGTCGAGATATTGGATGCGTAAGATAAGAAGAAATTCTTCGCCGAGGTACGTAAGTTTTTTTGGGATGATCCTTATCTGTTTAAATGTTGGCTAGACCAAATTCTAAGGAGATGTGTGCAAGACAATGAACATCAGAGTGTCATTTCCTTTTATCACTCTCAGGCCTATGGTGGTCACTTTTCTGTAAAAAAGACTACGGCTAAAATTATGCGGTGTGGCTTTTACTGGCCCACTATGTTCAAAGATTTTCATGAGTTTTGCAAAGCTTGTGAGCATTGTCAGAAATTGGGAGGATTTTTCCATTGAAATATGATGCCACTAAACCCAATTCTTATCATTCAAGTATTTAATTGCTGGGGCATTGATTTCATGGGCCATTCCCCCAATCCTTTGAAAATATTTACATATTATTAGCAGTAGACTATGTTACTAAATGGGTCGAAGCGATCCTGTGCCGGAATAATTATCATAAAACGATCATTCGATTCTTAAAAGAAAATATCCTTTCCCAATTTGGAATGCCTCGATCCATCATTAGTGATGTATGTTCACACTTTTGTAATAGGCCACTTGCGAACTTAATGAAGAAATATGGCATCTCTCATAAAGTGAGCACTCCATACCACCCGCAAACAAGCAAGCAAGCTGAGATTTCCAACAAGAAAATTAAACAAATTCTAGAAAAAAATGGTTAATCCTGACCGTAAGGATTGGTCAATCCACTTGACTGATGCTTTATGGGCTTACCATACAGCTTATAAAAATCTATAGGAAAGCTTGCCGCTTGCTTGTGGAGCTGGAGCATAGAGCCTACTAGGCTATTAAAAATCTAAACTTTAATTTGGACAACGCTAGCTCGCTGCGCAAGCTTCAACTAAATTAACTTGAGGAAATTCGGAACGATGCTTATGAGAACTCAAGAATTTACAATGACAGGATGAAGGTGTTCCATGACAGGAACAACCTTCGAAAATCATTCATAACCGATCAAAAAGTCCTTCTGGACAATTCTCGGTTACATCTTTTTTCGGGTAAACTTCGCTCTCGTTGGACCAACCCTTTCACTATTATTAAGGTTTATCCTGATGGGGCTGTCAAGATAAAGAATCCAGCAAATGGCAATATTTTTAAAGTGAATGGACATCATTTAAAGCTGTTTGTTAAGAAATTTGATTTAAAGGATATGTCCATGCCTCTGATTGATCCTATGTACTAGGATTGACCTCCTAATCTGATGGAGGTACAGTTAGGTTTATTAATTTTATAGAATTTTAGGATTATGATAGTTTTCTTTTAGTTTGTTAGTCTTCATGCTAACCCATTTGATGTTAAGAACTTTGGAAAATCTTCAATTCTCCTTCTTCAGGTACTACCTTTCCATCACTTCTCCTTACTTTTCATTGTTTCATGTGCATTGCATGCTTATACCTTTTACATTGAGGACAATGTAGATTTTAGGTTAAGGGTGTGGATTAGGTAAACTAATCAATGTTTTCTTAATTGTTGTTTTCTTAGTTGTTGAACGAAAATTTTAAAAATTTTCAAATTTTCAAATTAAAAACCTATTTGGAAAGCAATAGTTTGTGTAATTAAGAATGCCTTGAGTATGATGATAAGATAGAGATTGAATTTTGAATTGTTGGAGTTTGATCAACTGAGTAAACTATCACTTAAGTTCTTGCATTTGATTGATTAAGAGGAAGTTTGAATATCATGTTGATCTAAATCGCAAGTCACATTCAATTCACTTTCTGTAAAGGTGCTAGAATTTCTGATTGTTAGTATTTAAATCATTGATAGATGTTGAGAATTGAGTCTGGAGAATTTTATCCAACTTAAAAAGATGAAAAGAACCAGTTAAAAAAATAGTGAGATCGACAAAAAGGTCATGAAAAGACTGGAAAAGAATGAAAACAATGAAAAGTCTGAAAAGAATAATGATGAAAAGACTGAAAAGAATAAATAAATGAAAATGATCATCGATATAAAATCAAAAACTGGAAAAAGAAGAAAAGGGGGATAAGTTCGGAATCAGTACTTAATTATTCAATCAATCTTGAGATGATGAGCATGGTTAACATTATGAAACAATAGTATTTCTATGGAAAGTAAGTTGAAATTCACTAAGCACATTGGAAAAACTTAATATATAAACTTGTACTCCTAAATAATTGATGAAGAACCTATTTGATTGATTACTCGTTCAATTCGGCTCTAGGTTTTCAATTTTTCACTCTTGCTTCTTTGGATTATATTCATTCATACTTGTTTGCATAAAAGAAAGAGGTTTGAACATTGAGAATTGAAGATTATGTCATGCATGTTTTGCTCACGACTAACATAATGTTGGTTAGGGGGTGTGTTGAGTGTCAAATATTGCATATTTTACCCTGTTTATATCTTGGTTTTATGAATATGATAATGATTAATGAGTATATTTTATACATGTTTGTATTGCGAGGTGAATCTGAGAGCTTGGATTGAAAAAAAATATTAAAAGCATGGATTTGATGCTCAAGAATCACCAAGGCAAGGGATAGATCGTAGGAGACCAAAATTGAAGAATTCACTTGCTAAAGATTCATGGAAACCAAGTGGGAAATGAAGAGAATAAAAGATTTGAAGTGAAGAAAAGGAATCCTAAAAATTATCCTGAAAAAAGATATTCTGAAATTTCGGGGCCAGAAAAACATTGTTCTGAAAAAGTGTCAGAATAAACTTCCATGGCATCGAAGTTTCTATCTAAAAAAATCACAAGTTTTTTGCACCTTTCAAGTCATCGAACATTGTTCGATGACATCGAAAAAGGACTCAATTTTTTCTAGCAACCAAACTGAAATTCTAAAACGAATCTCAATTACATCGAACATGTTTCAATGACATCGAACTTACAGGTTCGATGACATCGAACATATCTCGATGACATCGAAAATGAGCACTCATATGTCCAGCAAGCTCAGCTTGAAAATCAGTAAAATGATCGATGAATTGAACTACGTTCGACGACATCGAATTTCAAAATTCAATGACATCGAATGTATGTTTGATGACATCGAATGTATGTTCGATGACATTGAAGATGTACCTGACTTGTATAGAGAGTTATATTGAAAAATCTTGAACTCTTCGATGACATCGAGTTTCCTTTGATGACATCGAAATTTAAATTTCGATGACTTCGAAGGTATGTTCGATTACATCGAAAATAAACCAGACCTGTCTAGAGTGCTTCATAGAAAATATATTAAACTCTTCGATTACATCGAATTGCCTTCAATGACATCGAAATTCAAATTTCGATGACTTCGAACCATGTTCGAAGGTGACTTTCGATGACATCGAACGTAGACAGAATCTCCCCATTTTTTTTACCATTGGGATTTTTGCCTTTATAGTTGGAGGCTTGCTTTCTTGGTTTGTAGTGAAAAAAATAATGAGATTTAAGAGAGTTATTGCTATAGAAATACCACCTACCATCTTAAATCCATTTTCTCATGGGAGTTCATCCTTCAACCCTATCTTAAATGCAATCATTGAAGAATCAATAGATTGAATTAAAGAATGAACTCCACCATTCAAGGATCTTCCAGCAACTCATTTATTGGCAAATCATTGAGCTGGAATCCTGTGAATGCTTAATATTTGAGAATCTCATACACACTTAAAGACTAATATTTAATAAAGAAGATTCACTAAAATACCTTGACCCAACAACCAGCGACTTATATCAGAAGCATCTACAGTTGTTGCAGATTAAGGGAACTGAAGACTCTTCATCGACAAGGGAGATCATCTTCAGTATGTGCTAACATGGGGCTCACTCACTTACAAGTAATAGAATCTATAGAGTCTGAAACCCCTTCCTTATATAGGATCTGGTTTCAGAGGTTGTTCTCAAACTCGCTAAGACCTTATGTAGGCCTCTGACGGGAGAATACGTGTAGTGTCCTTATGTAGGACCTATGTGCCTTGTGTAGGCATACGATTTTGCCTTGTGTAGGCATATGATGTTGCCTTGTGTAAGCATATAAGTTTGCCTTGTGTAGGCATAAAATGTTGCCTTGTGTAGGCATATGAGTTTGCTTTATGTAAGCGTATGAGGTTGTCTTGTGTAGGCACCTAGCTCATACTTTATGTAGGTTGTGAAGGTTTATGGTTAACCTAATTTAAAACCATTTGATAGTGAAATTCTGCACAATCTAGGGGGTGGAGTGCGTCAGCCGAGAGTGGAGTAGGCACATAGCCAAACCACTATATATTGTTATATTTGTAATGATTGCCCTTACTCATATGTATTGACTATGTGATTGTTTACTTTATACACAATACATGTTTGATTAAATGCAGCACTCAGATTTCTCAATGTCTTAGAACGTGAATTTAAATGATCTTGTTATAATCCTGCTCAACTTTCTTTAGATAGATAGAATTTATAGCTTAGTAGGATTAAAGTTTTAAAGAAGTCTTATTCACCCCCCTCTAGGACACTTTGATATACATCCATACTTCAATAGTAGCAGTCTTACCACAATTTCACGTGTTGCAATCATCTTCCGGAATCCTTAACTAGGATCTCGGGTAATTATAGTTGGAACCAGGTTGAAAGGGTAGGAGCACGTAGTAAGAGGTCGAGGTGACCTATACGGCTACCTGAGAGTGGTTTACAGACCCGAATCATCTAGTGAGTCGTGGTCGGGCTTTGTAATGAATAGATTGCTGACCTGCCAACCATCTCTTGCAAGTCATGTCAAGACCGAGCTCCTTTCCTTGGTAGAATATAGATGGATGTCCATCTTCTTCATTTTGTCGTGCGGCGTGGGGTCGTATTGTGGGTCCCTTTTCT
Organism: Magnolia changhungtana; assembly: GCA_030180095.1. Lineage (NCBI taxonomy): Eukaryota > Viridiplantae > Streptophyta > Magnoliopsida > Magnoliales > Magnoliaceae > Magnolia > Magnolia changhungtana. The sequence goes on along the minus strand of JASAUF010000172.1, from coordinate 10,307,805 downwards.
AAGAGATGTTCCGAGCATCAGCTCGGAAATGTATGGGTCTGTGGAAGAGCTCGACGTCTAATTGAGAGATTTTTTCAACCGATGGTCGAACTCGAGGTCATTCCGTGAAATGTAACAAAGTGTTCTTTCCTGGCCGTTTAGGAAATCCTTGGTCATGACAAGCATTGGCCGACATCTCCACATTGTGCATATATGCTCGAGCTAGTTTTTCCTTGGTGACTACTCCATTTTTACCCATAACAGGTTGAGTGCATATCTTGATCCTACCACGTAGACAAGAATTCATCTCTTGATGCCACATGTTGATAATCATTATCTCTTTCCACACATGAATGTGTAGTGCATCGTGAACTTGAACAACCTGGTGTTGTTGTTACTTCATAGCTTCTTAAACAGCTTCAGCCGTAGAGACTACATATGAGCAATGCGATCGTACATCGGTCCAATCTATCACTTGTCGTGACCATATTTTGGTATATACCTATTTTTTATCATGTGGCCACTATGATTAGTCGATTCTACCATGTGAGTGAGATACTGACATGTGCTCCATGACAATAGCCAAGCATACTTACTCCTTTTAAACTACTTGTGACTTTTCAGATTTTGATTACATTCTTACATTAGACTTATTCTTATTAAGTTGCTAACGACTTTTCAATTTTTTATCACATTCATATCCAAAATGATCTTACGCGTTTTTCATTGAGATCTTTGGTGCCACATGGCATGACATCATCTGAGTTGTTGGATCAGACGTGGTCAGATGACCTTTGTCGATAGGCTCGAGTCGCGTGTGGCCTCTCCTAAAATTGGAATCGAGAAAGGATGACGAAAAGCTTCTTCCCCGGGTGGTACTTCTTCTCATTGTTCTAAAAAAGTTCCCTTGTAAATTGAGAAAATGACCACTGTAGACAAAACCTTTTACCCAGCGGTTTCTATGAAAGAATACAAACTTTAGTTACCAATCTAGACTAGCACGTGCGGACAGCGACTTTTTGGATGAAACTGCCCCTCCTTTTTACTGCTATTGCGGAACAGATTGGCTCCTCCCCCTGACAACGGCCCTGTGGCTGGTGTTCGGTGGTCTGTGGGCCCCACCATGAAGTATGTGTTTCATCCATTCCGTTCATCCATTTTTAAAGATCATTTTAGGGGTTTGTCATAGAAATAAAAGGGATTTAAATCTTAGGTCGACCACACCACAAGAAAACAATAGTGATTGGATATCCATCATTTAAATCCTCCTAAGGCCCAACGTATTGTTTATCTGACATCCAATCTGTTGATTAGGCCATAAAGACCCAGATGAAGCGAAAAAAAAAGATCAACTTGATCCAATACTTTTATGGCCCCCAAAATTTTTTTAATAGTCGACATTCATTCAACACTCTTTCCTGTAATGTGGTCCACTTGAGATTGTTATATACCTCATTTTTTGGGTATTACATAAAATGATCTATAAAAATAGATGGACGGCATGGATGAAACACATACATCATGGTGGGTCCCACAGACCACCGAACATCAGCCATTGGCTGGTGGCAGGGGGAGTAGCCAATCGGTTTTCCCTTTTCCTCTCCCTTTAACAGAAAATAGATGCGCTTTTTTCAGGGACACATCCCTGCGTTCCATTGCAACGAGAAAAACTGACGCAGGGCCATTTTTCTTATCATTTTTCTTCTTAAATTTCAAACTTTATCATCTCCATATTATCATTCTACACTTGGCATTTTCCATCTTGGCGAGGGTGACGTGGAATCCTCCAAAGTGGTTGCACCTCCAATCTTCGAAAAGGTTTAAATTAATCCCTCACTTGAAAGCACTCGTCCTCAACTTGCATTGAGCGAGGGTACGGTTGCTGGAGGTACAGATATTTTTAAAAAAAAACCATAGTGTGGTTTATAGATATATTCGTTTGTAGTATTGGACAACGTTTAACTAAGTACCTGTGGAAATTTAGCTTGTAATTCAGTAAAGGTGCTTGGTTAAACTTAGCCACTGCACACTTGAATTTAAAGAAGAACTCACGAAAATTGAGACGAGCGAAAGTCGACGACAATTGATCGACTACTCGTCGAATTTTATGCGAAGTTCTGTGAATTTCATGTCAGGCTCTTACAAGTTCATTTGTTAGGCTTAGTCAATTTTATGCGTTGATCGTTCAAATTAATGTGAAAATCGTTCAATTCCATTTGAAGCTCACTCAATTTCATTTTAGGGCTCACTCAATTTCATGCTAGGCTTGCTCAATTCAATGTTTGCCCTAGTCAATGTCATGCTAGGCTCGCTCAATTCAATGTTTGCCCAACTTAGTTTCAAGCTAGGCTCACTCAATTCAATGTTTGGCCAGCTCAATTTCATGCTAGGCTCGCTTAATTTAATGTTTGCCGAGCTCAATTTCATGCTAAGCTCGCTCAATTCAATGTTTTCCCAAGTCAATTTCATGCTAGGCTCGCTCAATTCAATGTTCACCCAACTCAATTTCATGGTAGGATTGCTCAATTTAATGTTTGCCTAGCTCAATCTCACTCTAGGCTCACTCAATTTAATGTTTGCATTAATAAATTTCATATTTGCCTCGATGAATTTCATTATTGTCTCACTCAATTTCATGTTTGTGTTGCTAAATTTCTAGTTTGCCACGCTCAATTTTCAGTTTACCATGCTCAATTTCAGCTTTCCTCGCTCAATTGTCAGTTTGTCTCGCTCAATATATACTTTACCTCGCTCAATTTTCCCTCTTCCCTCACTGAATTTCTAGTTTGCCTCATTCAATTTATAGGTTGCGTTGGTAAATTTCCACGCTTCCCTTGCTCAATTATTTCTTGTGTGCCGCTCAGATTTGAAGTTCCCTCGATCGATTTCATTTTTCCCTCGTTCAATTTCTAGTTTGCCTCGCCCAATTTCTAGCCTGTCTCGCTAAACTTTGGCTTTTCCCTCATTGAATTTCTAGTTTATCTCATTCAATTTCTAGGTTGCATTGCTGACATACTAATATGCCTCGTTCAATTTATTGGTTGCGTCGTTGAATTTTCATGCTTCCCTCGCTTGATTATTTGTTTTCCTTTGTTCAAATTCGACCTTCCCTCGCTCGATTTCATGTTTCCCTTGCTCACTTTCTACTCCGCCTTGTTGAATCAGATGTTTGCCTTAATCATTTTCATGTTTGCCGCGGTTAATTTTACTTGAGGTTTATTCCATTTTATCTGAAGCTCGCTCAAATTATCAAGTGCTTGATATTTAGTATTAATGTATGATGTAATGCTTAAATTCCTATTAGTCTAATTCTATATGGATTAACCATGTGTAGAGAAGTTAGCCTTGTATCCCCTTATGGTACATTTGTGATTGCTTGACCTCCAATGAACTTTGGAATTATGGGAGAACAAATAAACTGGTATGATGTGTATTAGATTAAACTAGAATGTTCTTTGAGCTTGACCTCCAATGAACTTTTTAGCAACTGAAGATTTGAATTTTCCCATAATTTTCCTTAGTTGAAATGACATTGTGAAGACACTAAGTAGACAGTAGTGAAATGAGTTTTTGCATTGTAAGCAGTTCCTTACCCATTATATTGTACATTAGATCAAATTTAAGCACCCCCTAAACTTAAAACCCGCACTAGGAATTAAAAATGAAAATTCACTAAGAAATCTCATTAGTTAGAGATGATATTTCGCATAACTTTTGGCAATTAGCACTAAGTAGAAGTGAATTTATAAAGGTTTGAGAAATAAATTTTAGCTCTAAATGGAGCATATTGAGACTAGGATTTTGTAATTTGAATTGCCAAATACATCTCGTTGATCAGAAACAACATCTCTTGTATGTTCCAACAATTAGAAATATTCAATAGTGAAATTTTAGGTGAAATTTCAACCCTAACTCTGCTTGTTGAGACTAGCTTTGAAAATTGATGTAAGTTTAACATATTTTAAACCCAAATCCTCATGTAGAAATGTTAGGTTCGTATATATTTTTTTAAAGTGTACTAGGCCATCATAGAATTGTCTTGTTAAAATAGAAGACTATATGGATATTCCATGATAGATAGTGTCGCTGAATTTAACAAGCACCACATGAAATCATTTGTATCTCTGAATCTGTAATCCATGTAAGCTCTTCTTGTTTATTTAAAAATTTAACGAATTGCTTACTCTTTATTTCCTTAAGCTCTGTACCATCCTCATCTATTATGGAACGTGAGTACTCGGTCCTCTATTATTTAATCGAGTTTTGTCATATGGCAAGCTTCCATTGCTTAATGATTCACTAATATAATGTCATTGTATTGGTTTTCAGATAATGTCTACGAGAATCATCTGCTGTTATGGCGGGGAGATTGAATATGAAAACAAGCGATACTCGTACACTGGTGGGGAAACGAAAACTTTTTCGCTACGTGTCGAGACTACGTATGAGGAGCTTCTGTCTAGAATTTACAGGATTATTAAGAGTCAACCAATAGATTGTGATATTAGAATGAAAGTAATGTATCCTTGCACAAATGAATCAATCCCTCCAACCGTAATCACAGACGACGTGACGTGCAAGAGTTCCTGGCTACACAGTTGGAGCATTCGGATAAATTCATTCCCTTAGTCATCGAGACAACGCAACACATTAATAGGACAGCACACATAGACAGTTTTCCTAAGGAGCATGGCGTGGAATTTGAATACAAGGCATCTCCATTATAAGTGGTAGTGAGCAACGATCAACTGCCCCAGCCGCCTCAAACATCAAACTTTGTGAGTAGCCAAGTCAGCTGGGCACGTGACCTTAACCTCACTTATGAGTACATGGCACCGCCTTTAGCAACAATAGCAGATCTGCCATCATCATCCACCACCCAAGCTGTACGTGTAAGCAACATTCCGCTTCCAGACCTTGCTGAAAGCGGAAACTTCATCACTCGTCAAGTTCCCGTGCCATTTGATGATGCCGCATTCACCAATGCGGCACTGTTGGAATATACAGATTCGTTGCTTGAACCGATCGATATAGCTATTGATCAAACATTTAAGGACAAGAGTCGATGTCAGTATGTTCTAAGCCAATTTGCAATTCGCAATAAATTTCAGTATAAGGTACTGTACTCAAGTTCTAGCAGATTTAGCGTGGTGTGCTTAAAAGATAAATACGACTGGAGGATTTGTGCAACTCGGGTGAATGATACTGGGATATTCAATATACGGAGTTATACGTCAGAACACACGTGCGGCATGTCGTGGATGAAGAGTGATCACCGACAAGCAAGCAGTAAGTTAGCGTGTGATTTGGTTGTTAGCCACATTGAGCAACACTAGGTTTGAGGCCACGTGATATTATCTTTGCTATGCAAGAGAAATATAATATTGTTATCAGTTATAGGAAGGCATGGAAAGCGAGGGAGCTTGCAATTAATCAGGTGATGGGGTCTTACAAAGATCTTACAATCAACTCCATGTATTTGCATGAGTTGAGGATGGTCAATCCAAGGACAGTGACTGCCGTGCTTGTTAACCAAGAGACTTTGAGGTTTGAGAGGTGTTTTGTAGCGCTTGGACAATGCGTTCGAAGTTTTCAGAATTCTATTCGGAGGGTATTAGCGATTGACGGGACACACTTAAAGGGTAAATGCAAGGGTGTTCTATTCATCGCCACAGCCTTAGATGGGGACAATTATATATTTCCAATTGCGTTTGGTATCGGAGAATCGGAGAACAGCATGAGTTGGAATTGGTTCCTTACCTACCTTCACGATGCGTTAGGGTATTTGGAGGGTCTTGTGATTATTTTAGATCGACATAAAGGTTTACTGAAAGAGGTTCCCCAAGTATTCCCACATGCAATTCATGGGTACTGTGCGTACCATATTTATAGAAACTTGGTGGACACCTTTAAAGATAAATCGTTGGAGATATACTACTGGCGGGCAATTAAGACTTGCAGGAGGGCTGAATTTGAAAAATTAATGCATGATATTGAAATGGCCAACCCCCCAGTACATGCATGGCTGACAGAAATCGGCTATGAAAGGTGGGCATCTTCGCACTTTTCAGGTAAAAGATTCAACTTGGTCACCACGAACATATCTGAGTGTGTTAACACCCTCTTCAAGGAAGCACGGGAATATCCTGTTACTAAATTGATAGAGGTCGTAAGATATAAGATACAGGAATTGTTTTACAAGAGAAGAGAATCTGCAGCCTCATTTGTAAGTCCGTTGACACCTGGGCGGAGCAACAGTTGAAGGATCTTATACAAAAGGCGCGAGATGTTCGCTGTCATCCGATTTCTCGAGATGAGTACTATGCCGTGGGAGATTATAATGATACAGTCAAGCTCAACTCGCTTTCATGTACATGTCGTGAGTTTGACATGATGGGTTACCCTTGTATGCATGTCCTGTCCACTTGTATAAACTACAATCTTCCTCATTACTCGTATTGCTCCCCATTCTACACAGCGCAAAATTACATGAGCACATATAACGAATCAGTGTATCCAGTACGTGACATGAGCGAATGGGAGATTACAGAAGGCTTCAAGGAGTATTGTGCAAAAATTAAACCCCCAGGACAGAAGAGGTCATCTGGAAGACCAAAGAAGTTAAGAATTCCCTCGCGTGGAGAAGAATCGAAAACATTAAAGTGCGGTCAGTGCAAAAAAACTGGGCATAATCGCCGGACGTGCAAGTTTTCTATACCTGATGTATAACATACTTTGTAATTTATTTAGTGTTTTGTATGATATATGTTGTAATATATTTCCTCTCATGCAATAATCTTTTAGTTGTCTTGCGCAATTTCTAAGTTGTCTCTCAAATTTTCAGTTTGTTGTACTGAATTTCTTATGCTACCTCACGTAATTTCTACTTTGCCTCGCTCAATTCCTTGGTTCCCTCGCTCAATTTATAGGTTGCCTCGCTCTATTCCTAGGTTTCCTCGCTGAATTTTTTACGTTCCCGCACATAATTCCTAAATTTCCTCCCTCATTTTCTAGGTTCCCTCGCTTAATTTCTAGGTTCCCTCGCTCAATTTATAGGTTGCCTTGCTCAATTCTTCGGTTCCTCACTCAATTCCCAGGTTCCCTCGCTGAATTTCTAGGTTCCCTTGTTGAATTCCTAGGTTTTCTCGCTCATTTTATAGGTTCCCTCGCTCAATTCCTAGGTTCCCTCGCTCAATTTATATGATACATCACTTTATTCCTCGATTCCCTCACTGAATTTTTTTCATTCCCTCGCTGAATTCCTAAGTTTTGTTGCTCATTTTCTAGGTTCCCTCGCTTAATTTCTAGGTTCCCTCGCTCAATTCCCAGGTTCCCCATTTGAATTTCTAGGTTCCCTCGCTCATTTTCTAGGTTGCCTCGCTCAATTCCTCGGTTCCCTCGCTCAATTACTAGGTTCACTCGCTCGATTTCTAGGTTGCTCTCTCAATTCCTAAGTTCCCTCTCTCTATTTCTAGGTTCCCTCGATCAACATGTTCCTCAACAACTACATGTAGTGCTGCATCCAACAATATTGGCACTGATATGATGGTTTGAGTCGTCGACACAAGCATAAGGAGCGTGTTCACAATGAAGTGTGTAAAACCAAGTTCCAGCAGCACCTGAGCATAAAACTCAGGTTGGAGAATTACACGATGATACAAAGATCACAATGGAACAAAGGAAATTAAGAGTAATGTTTAAAAAAATAGATAAAGAACAGAAAGGAAAAGAAACACACATGAAAGTCAACTAAGTGAAGCCCACATATGTTGGAAAATGGCAAAAGAACATTCCAATAAACTATGTGACAACCGGGGAAAAGTTTCAAAAGATTAAGGCATGATCAGTTTGAGTTATGCATGAGAACCATTACACTCATACTATAGTATGATCATTTTTCTCATAAAACAAGCACAATTAACAAATGACATACATATTTTGTCAAATTTTTATTACTAGCTACCTGCCTAAAATTGACCTTCTTTTGTCAAATTTATTTACAAAAATTAAAACTAAAATGGAATGAACATAAGGTAAATATTTTCAGTGGCTAACAGTTCTAGCTACTTGCATAATCTTGCATATATCATTCTGCAAGATAAGATAGAGCATCAAAACTGGTAGAATACTATGTAAACCTTTTCATGTTTATATCCAAATTTGTTGAGATATGTAGTAGTGGCAATGTATTCACATAAACAGAGGAAATTTGAATAATTACCATTGAATAGTTGGAAGATAAAAATACATTCAAGATATACTCCATTTATCATGAATTTTTACTTTTATTTTTAAAAAGGACTTGATGGGCTACATGCCATGGCTTTCTACAGCTGAATTGTAATTGTTAGACAACAGCCAGATTTTATTATTCAAACTAGATTCTTGCAATTGCAACCAGGTATTTCATCACATCATGGATGGACTATGGATGGAAAACATCTTCTCTTTTCTCTAGAACCACCAGATTTAGGCTAATTCATCCAAGCTCCTGGTTTTCTTCTTGGAGAAACTTCCGCAATTACAAGAAACATGGCATCCATTATCCAGAAATGCAATCCAAGCATTAGCGGAACAAACAACATCAACAAACCATTTTAGTTTTCAATATACCAGTCCCTTTTTTTCCGTCACTTCACGAAATCATCAATGAAGCTGAAATACAACTACAGTCTACCAAATCTTTTGTAATTTGATGTGCTACCCACAAAATATCTCCCTTTCAGATACACAATAATAACACCCTCAAATTCCATAATTCTCCTGATGTGCAGAAACACACGACACACATAAGCTCTATTGATTAGCTGCTGGGATGCACAATGCACATGTTGGCATTGAGCAGAAATACACGACACACATAAGCATCTGCCTCTCCGTGCAACTATGCACATGTCGCATTAGCAAACCACTCTCCTCTAGAAACCATGGGGAACTTTTGGGAGATTCATGTTTACAAAATCTAACGATTTCAAAACCTTTTAAAATAGGGGACATGTTCAGAAATCCCCTCCTGTGTGAAATTAGCATGCTTAGACATGAGAATTCAATACTCGACCAGCTTAAGATCTGAGCAGTGAATTGGGATAGCACCTTATCGCTTTGGACATCGATTTGAAGCTTGCAACAAGTATAGTAAATAAGATAATGATTCTCTCTCGACTCTCTTTGCTTGCAGATGGGACACCAAACCCTGTTGTCCTTGCCAACCTGGCACCCAATTTAGACAGTCTATACATGTAATCTATACATGTAATGATCCAAACAGCGTTCATACATTGCTAAAGTACCATTGAAGCAAGCAATCATTCACTATACCACACATTCCATAGAAGTACAACAAGTTCAAAAACACCTGCAGATGATTCATACATACCTTATTTATTATAAGAATCAAATTCCATAGCATTTGTCAAGTGATGAAATTTTGAAAATGGAAAGGGAACCAAGAGTGGTAAAACTGAAAATATGAAGAGAGATGAAAGTGCCTGTAATTGGCAACTTTCAAAGAAAAGAACAAAGAAGCAACTAATAAAGCAGCTTGTTAATTAAGCCCACATGAACTGCATAGAAGGCCACACTACCGGCCTACCACTTGCATGTGAAGTCTGACATGTGCATCAGGTGGGCCCAATGTGAAGAAAACCTAGAGAAAAATCACAAGAATGGGTCACTCTGAAGTACGATAGAAGAAAACTAACTAACAAACTCCCAAAGAGAACCAGCGGTATTATTTCGTAAGGCATCAACAAAAAGAATTCTAAGGCTATTCAACAACTATTCAGAAAATAGACAAAATCAACAATAAATAAATAAAGTAAATCAGTGAGAAGTGTGAATGCATAATGGTCTGTTCCACCAACAAGTATAGAAACAAGATGTCTTGCCAGCAAAAGAATAGTGAATTGTACCATACAAATACAAAAGAAGAAAAAAGATGAATTAGAAACTTGGATATAAAATCAAAGAAAAATACTAGTTTTGCTAGCTTTTCTCAATATAAAACAGCTTCTAATATTACCATCATGTGTGGGTAGGAAACCAATCCAATAAGATGAGCTATAATGGTATCTACATTCTCTAAAATAGCCTCTTACCCTGTTTGTACATGTGGACAAAAGAAACTTCATATGAAACTTTGCATAACAAAACATGGAATCTGATATCGTCTGGACTCGACAAAAGATGGAATAAGAATCTTCTCAAAAAATCAAAACCAAACATCTCACCTTTTCCCTATACATGTTCCTCAGCCTCCCAGCCTCCTCAATAACACTTTTAGTTCACACCACAACATAATGTGGCGCCAGTCTCACCATTGAATCTCTTCAAATAGCTCCATACAATTGGTAAAACAATAGAGATCTCAATGACAAATTTGGTTGTCTTTCACATATGCATTTCAAATAGAGAAATTTGCGAGTATACGGCCCATTTATGGCCCATTTGCGAGAATAAGCCCACCTCATTTTTCCTTGTGAGAATACGCCCCAGCTGTACAGACGCCTTTTCAACACTAAACAGCTCCAAAACTTCTGACCACGCTGCAAGAGACCCAATAAAGTATATGAACACGATCCCCATCAAAATACGCCTATTTATGATTTGACCAACTTTCAAATATGTATGACCTTTTGAACCTTCCCTAATTGCATAAGTGGCTGAACCATCTCTGTATTTTAGGAAAGAAAAAGAAAGCTTATATTCTAAAATGTTGGAAGCTACCATCATGGGCAAGGCTCCAAATGTGTGTCGAGTAGTGTGTCATTCATCACCAATATGTGCCATTACGAGACAGTTTCCAAATGTGCGGAAGTGACCGTGGAGTGAAGACGCGGGACCGCGAAATGCGTCGAAATCACCGTGAATCAACACGGAATAGGCGGGAATGACCGTGATATGCATAGAAATGGGGGTGAAGTGAAGCGATCGGACCGCGAAATGCATGATATTCCGTGTTATGCATTTCGCGGTCCTGCGTCTTCACTTCACGGTCAGTTCCGCACATTTCGCGGTCCAATCGCTTCATGGAACCCCCATTTTCATGCATATCATGATGATTCCCGCCTATTCCGTATTGATTCACGGTGATTTCGACGCATTTCGCGGTCCCACGTCTTCTGCTTCTGCTACCCCAAAATCATATATGGCATGTCTCGAGGGTCCATTATTATATCCTTCTTCGAGCCTTTCGATCAATAGAGATTATTTACCAAATGATGATGGACAGTCATTCTCAATTGACCCATACAACAACACACCCTCAATTTCATCACCATCTCCTCCTCCTTCATTTAAATCGAGCTTCTCGATTAGCGAATAGTGGCCCACCTCCTCCACTTGAAACCCTTCCCAAGGCAATGAGATTCTGGTTGGCACTCACACGGTCATTTCTATGCATATCACGGTCATTCTCGACTTTTCCGTGTTGATTCACGGTCATTTCGGCGCATTTCACGGTCATGCCCCTTCACGGTCATCCCAATCAATTCCGTGTTGATTCACGATCAATTCATATCACAGTCCAACTTAGGAATAAGGGCTAAGGAGGTACTTCCCATTTTAGACGACAAACAATTAGCCTCAAAGAAGTTAACCATAAAGCTCGCAAGATCTATCCCATAGAAACTATGGCTCTCTAAATCTGAGCGAGGCAATTTTGAATCCAAAAATCAAAAATTAGATTTGGGTTTTGAATTTCTGCAGTTGAGGCCCTAGGAATTTAAAAACACAAAATGAAAGTTACCGTTTTCATAGATACCAGCACAATATATTCATAAGTGCCGAACAGGGCATTATCACGGTCAATTAAAATGTATTTATTTCCCATCCAATATATTCATAAGGCCACAAAGACCTGGATGAAAGTGTAAAACAAATTTTTAATAATGATCTAAAACTTCGGTGACCCCTTCACTTGGGATAAAGTTAGGATGATGATCATCATCATCATCCATTCAGTCTTAGTGAACAGCTTGTATGTCCCACATACGTGCAAGATTTCAATTTGAGCTTGACTTGGCCAGAGTTCAACTTGTTTCGGCTCAAAGCTCAGCCTAAACTTAACGTGGTTCGGCTCAGCTCAAGTTATATGTGTGTGTGTGTGTGTGTGTCTGAAAAGTAAACAGAAAATGCTTAGCTTGAAAGCTTGAGCTCAAACTCGGCATTAAAGGGAAATCACCGCGAAATGACTGTGAAGTGAAGGGAAATGATACTTGTTGAAGTGTGCAACATTCGCAGTAAGACAAATAAAACTTCTTAAAAAAAGGTGAAAGAGCGTGACAAGAGTGCAGGATCTCATCCATGCTCTGGTCGAGTCCTTTCAAGCGCATCTTATCCAGCTGAATGTGGCCAACAAGGCCTGTAGCTGCTTCTGAACTTTCACGTATTTGTCGATGCCTTTGGTATTCAATGGGGAAGTCAAAAGCAACAGGATTTAAAGTGATTTTTCAAAGGATTCTGAACTAAATATACTGCATTCTCCTTGCAATGCATTTTCTCGCAGAAGCACTCATTCAAACATAGAATAACTCTACGATCAATAATATCATTCTTGAAGTTAACTTTGCACAAAAGTATTTCCTTCATCGATTCCCATGAAGAGTTGTTGCTCTAAAAAGAGTCAAGAACTGCTTTATATGCAGGTTTTGATACTGCAATAGCAATTTCTACACCCACCTGTCCATACTCAAATTGAATTGTAGAATGGCTACGGAGGTTTCTCACTGTGTCATCATAACAGACAACGACATCTCTAAGTGTGAAACATTTTAGAATACAAGTCACGATGGGAAATTTATTAGTTTTCAGGTAGGTTTCCACTTGCAACTCTACAAGTTCATTGTAAGTTGATCTCAAGTGAAGCAGCAAAGGTAATATGTCCTGAATCTTCTTCTTTATATCTTCAATAACAGCCTTGGGAATGTCAAAATCATTTATATCAACACTATAAATGATGTCACTTCTAAGGGCAATTTCTAATGACCAGAACTTTGTAAAACCATATTTTTGCCAAGTCCCCAACATTTCTCCATCCTCCTATCCACAATCCTAGAATTATCACAAAATTATCAAACAGTTGAAAACCAAAATTTTCACCATTCATTCATTGATTCACCATGGGAAATCAAAATTACTACCCCAAGTTTGAGTAGTATAATCATCATCCAAAAGAAAAGAACAAGAAGCCCTTTACGGGCATACAACATCCAAAAATTTACAAGTACCAAAATTTTATGGTTAAACATCAGGCTAAGTCCCAAGACCGGCCCCATGTGGCACGGTGTCATCTCGTCTGCATGTGATCATCGACGTCAGGTCATGTAGCGTCTTCTCCACTCGCCGACAGCTTCTTTTGTCGCAACTACGATCTTCTCGATCTGCGACAATCGTTGATCGTCTTGGAAGTTGTTCATCTTGCTGGCGAAGACGGTATATAATCGATGTGCGACGGTCTCGGTGGCCAGCATGACGATGAGTATGTGGGACTGGTGAGAACGTCGGGTCACTGTGTTGGGGCCGCTCATCTCCAGTGGTTGCTGCCTCGGTGTCCATCGCATCAGTCTCAGCTCCTTCAGCCTCAGTTTCGGCCATATTATCAACTGGAGCAGACGAGGAACCTGGTGTGTCAAACAATTTCATTTTTTTTATGTTTATTATCGTAAATTTGCTCAGTTGTCGGGGGGGACGGTCAGTGGTGGGAAGCAATCCCACATGTCGAGACAATAGACAGATAAGATGAGGGAATGGAAGGTACACATCTCTAGAGGCTTGGATTGCCACGGCCAGCGATGCAACATGAGAGTAGGCGGACGCTTTCACTTTTTGGTGACGGCATAGAGAATCCCCAACATGAATGGGGTAAGATCGACTGTTGGTGCTCCTGGGATAGACATTTGTGCAAAAATTGCATGAAGTATGCGGAATTGTGCAGACATGTGCTTTGCTTGCAGAGAGTTACCCCGTACTGTGGAATGTCTTCGGCATTGCATACATGTCTTGTAATTTTTCACAAACTTCAAGTTCGTCAAGTCGTAGTCTAAAAGCCTTGAGATTTACATGGAATTCCAATTAACTGACGATGATGGGAGGAGTGATGTGAGTTGTGGTTTGGCCAATGGTGACATCTATGGCCGGGGGGTCAGATACGGGGAATGACAGTAAGCTAAAAACCTGTATACTTGTTCATTCTGTATCACTCCACCAAAGTCAAGCATACGAGACCAGTCAATGGCCTCGAGCATTGGTACAATCCCATATGGATCTAGACAAGACTTATCAACTTGTCTTTCATAGTCCATCTTCCTTCCCCTAAACTTTTGATATTGATCCTCAGGAGGCGGGGGCACATTAGGGATTAGAAGTTCGGGTGGCGGAATGTTTGTAGGTGGTGGAGAGACATTTTGGATTGCCGGCTGAGCATTTTTCTTGTGGGCAACTTTTTCAGCACGTTTTGGCCTAGGATTGGATGATTCTCCCTGATGAATCGATTTACTCCATCTTTTCCCATGTAGATGAAAACTTGAAGAGGATATCCTGATAAAAGAAAGGGAAATCAAGGAGATTGAAGAAGTGGATGGCAAATAGGGATGAACAACATAAGGAAAAGGGGCAGAAATTCTAAGGTTTTGAATGATGTGAAGTACCAACCTTAAAAAGCTCTGGAAAATGGTCGTCCTTCACCGCCACCGACTTCTTGGAGAGGCTACGCCTCGGAGGAAGAAGAATAGGGAAGGAATGAAACGGAATCGTCGGGCCGCAGCTTAAATACATCCAACAATTCGATATATCGACTGTTAATCGATATATCGAACACAGCCAACTATCAGACATAGGGAACTTCTCTTTTCAAATCATCTATTCTCCTTCGATATATCGAAACCGTGTCGATATATCGATAATTGCATTTAAAAGAGGACTGCGTCACTGGACAGTTTCAGACCATTTTCGATATATCGACAATTAGTCGATATATCGACAAATTATCTCCTTCGATATATCGAAATAGTGTCGATATATCGATAATTCCTTTAAAAAGAGACTTCGTCACTGGATAGTTTCAGAGCATTTTCGATATATCACCAATTAGTCGATATATCGACATATTCTAAATTCGATATATCGAAGTTGTGTCGATATATCGATAATTCCTTTTAAAAGAGGAGTTTGCCACTGGAGAGATTCAGAGCATTTTCGATATATCGACAATTAGTCGATATATCGACATCTTTACTCCTTCGATACATTGACAAATTGTCGATATATCGATAATTCCTTTTAAAAGAGGATTCGTCGCTGGACAGATTCAGACCATTTTCGATATATCGATAATTAGTCGATATATCGAAGTGTTCATATCTTGACTTATTTCGATAACATCGATTAGTGTTCGATCCTATCGACAACTTGACCCCGATGTCATCGATTAGTGTTCGATAACATCGATGTTGTAACCCTTCGATATATCGACTAATTGTCAATATATCGATAATTTCTTTTAAAAGAGGACTTCGTCACTGGACAGATTCAGACCATTTTCGATATATCGACAATTAGTCGATATATCGACACGTACTCGCTTTCGATATATCGAATTGGTGTCGATATATTGACAATTGCATTTGATAGAGGAGTTCGTCAGTGGACAGTTTCAGACCATTTTCGATATATCTATAATTAGTCGATATATCGACCCGTACTCTCTTTCGATATATCGAAATATTGTCGATATATCGATAATTGTTTTGAAAAGTGGATTTCGTCACTGGACAGTTTCAAACCAGTTTCGATATATCGACAATTAGTCGATATATCGGTACATACTCTACTTCGATATATCGAAGTCAGATCTATATGTCTTCCTTTCACTACGGATTATAACCGTAGCTAGATCCGTATTCTAATAACTTTTTTGTTATTTGTATTATTCCATGTTATTTTTTTACATGGAAAAAAGTCATTTAGAGAATCCAACAAAAAGTTTGTTAATTAATATCATATTCAATTCACAATACAATGAAAAATTTACTGTAATTATTAAGGTGGTTTGTTCGGTTTTAATTCTCCAACTTGCAATTTCTGACAGATCACAAGCAGCTCCTATCATTTCCGGAGTGAGTAGCTAATCTTGCCCGCACAATGGATATAGGAATTCACATCAGTTTGAATATCAAGTAGCCTTTGACCATTCCTAAATCTAAAATTTGTCGAACATTTTGAAGTTTATTTGGGATGGTGGACTGCAACGATGGAGTGCCACAACAGAAATATGTATTCTTGTAATCTAAGTCACTCGGACATTCCAAAAGCAATGGGCTTTTAATATTCTTCAAAAATAGCTTTTATTCTTCTAATCTTTCTCAACAAGTAATGGTTCCCTTCCTTCCCTTTCTAATCTTCTTTTCTTTCCTCATTCCCTCTTTCCTTCCCTATATAACAACTTCTTATTAATCCTTTTTCCTTGCACCATTTATTCTTCTTTTTCATTCTTGTTTCTTTTTTTTTTCGAGTCATGAGGGCTTTTCCTCATTGACTTACATGGATGCAATGCTCTTTGTATTTGGGAAACGAGCGAGGGAAGCTAGAAATTCAGCGAGGCAACCTAAAAATTAAGCGAGAGAACCTAGGAATTGAGCGAGGGAACCCACAAATTGAGCGAGGCAACCTAAGAATTGAGCAAGGGAAGCTAGAAATTGAGCGAAGGAACCTAGGAATTGAGCGAGGCAACCTAGCAATTAAGTGAAGCAACGTACAAATTCAGCGAGGCAACCTATGTTTACTGAAACAATGGAAGAGCAGGATTTATGTAGCCAACCCCAATTAAATGAGATAAGGGGTAAATGATGATGATGAGGAACATCTGCTGCCAAGGTGTCATTACACTTTTTCCTTTTGTTTATGTTGTCTTTTAGTGTTTAAAAGCCTAAAATTGCCCGATAAAAAATTCACAATCTGTAGAAGTTATTAATATTAAGGTTTGCTTGCTAAAAGACAAAGGAAATAAAGAAACATAATGCAACAATTGCACCTTTACAGTAGATGATTGCATACTCAAGGAATTTGATGGAGTTCGCTAGCAAAATATCATGATTAAAGATAGCAGGAATATAGATATAAGACAGAACTCACCTGGAATTATGTAGAATTCGTTTTGTGCTGGCCTGTGTGCTGGCATGTAGAGGGGCTGCATTATAGGCATATCAAATATCTGTTTTTCCTTTTTTCCCTTTCCCTTTCAAGCAGTAGTTTTGGTTGAAAGATAAACTTAAAGCTACAAATTCAATTTCACACATTTATAGATCAGAGTTATCATGCAAAATGTTGGCAATGGAAAATTTTAAACTGCTCAACTAAACAAAAGCAAAATAATTATTATTAAATGCTTAGCTATACACAGGCGATTGAAATCTAATGAGCAAGACAACATAGGAATTGAGTGAGGGTAAGTATAAGGTGAGATAGGGAAACTTGAAATTAGGCGGGGCAAACTAGAAGTTGAATAAAACAAG